>OY751442.1:19776417-21190902 GCA_963565745.1 Phengaris arion | reverse complement strand
TAAACGGAAATTTAATAAGTACATAAAAGTAGGTAAAAATATTACACAAAACATAATTTGAATAATACTAAAACTTCAAAACAACTATAGCAAGCCCCGCCCCCAAGACACGGCAAAGCGTAAACCTCGTAAGGGGCGGAGCTGACCTAGATAACTTATTTATAGTGCGGGAGCCCGAGGCGAACAAACACGCAAATAAAAATTTGTCGGGAAATAAATAATTAAAATAAATGCTTAAAGAAATAAACTATAATCTTTTATAAACCTAATAATTCTAAAATCTAAACAGAAGTCTAATAAATACATAAAATAGTTAAAAATATTAAATACAACATAAATTACATAACATTAAAATATCCCAAATCATCTTATTAAATAAAAATTAAAAAACAGTAAATAGCTATTAGGTAATAAACAAAAACATAAAGAATAATACATATATATTAAAATATAAAATAATAAAGTAAAAAATAACTTCGGGATCCCCGACTACATTCCGCAGTTCGGGCCAAGCGTAAACTTCGAAAGGGGCGGAGCTGACCTAGATAATAAAAATCTGTCGGGAAGAAATAATTAAAATAAATTTCTAAATAAGTAAAGTAATAACTTTTATAAGCTTAATAATTCTAAAATCCATAAGGAAATTTAATAAAAATATAAAAGTAGCTAAAAATATCACATATAATACAATTTAATAAAACTTAAAAACTCGGAAGGGGCGGAGTCGACCCAAATAACGTTTCGGTTGCTATTAAAAATCAACAGGCATTGAATTTTAGACTATAAAATACATAAACCTTAAAGATAGGGCCATAAAGACTAGTATAGCGTAAAAATCGTATAAAATAAATTATAAACTAAATCTTAAACTTGTTGTAGGAGTGTTTTGACCGACGGAAGACGTCACAAAATTGCAAAACTAAATTGCAAAAGAGACCAGCTGGGTCATTTTTGGCACAGCTGCTAGGCTATAGTGTAGGATAGTTAGTATTTTAGCTGGGAATAACGAGTCGTCGAGACATTTGACCGCGATATATATTTCTAATTCATATACACTAGCTAAGGTATTAACTCTCTAGACCAGTTGCGTCATTTTTGGCGCAGCTGTTAGTTTTAAGACAACTTAGGATATATAGATAGGACCAGTTGCCTCCCTACTGGAGCAGCTCTTAGTATAGAATAGAACTTTTTAAAGTACTTTAAACTTACACCTCACATCTTGACAACTATACAACTATTAACATATACACTATTTATATAATATTATAACGTTTACACTATACATTATTCTTGACTCTGATTAGGACCAACTGCATCATTTTTGGTGCAGTTGTTAGGTTAAGACGTATAATCAGACTAGTGACTCTTATTGGAGTCACCCAAATCGTAGGCTAAATAGTTGTGGACAAAATAAAGCTCCTGCAGGAAATAAAGAGAAACAAAAACCGACAGGATCGGGTTTTGCTATTAAATTATAACAGGCGCAATATTTCTTAACCTAGGACAAAATTACATATATAGTTAACGAACTGGAGCCCTATATATCATAACAAATAAATAAACGGCAACACGCCGATTATAAAAGACCCAACTACCTTAGGTATACAAATACAATTCTACGATTTTAGTTATAATATCCATTGGAACCTTATATATTATACACAAATATTCATTTAGACACTAAGACAAAGAAGGAAAGCTTTACACTTGTATTATATAATTATACACAATATCTTAATATTCTAGTATACAATTTTATAATTGACGCGTTCCCCCGAAGAAATTACAAAGCTTAAATTTCATAATATAATATAACTACTTAAACATACAGTATACATATATTTTTATCTTACATTTCATAAATTAGTATCACTTGAAAATTATTTAAAAAATTAATAATGGCTACTGTGTACACCCCGATCAACAAAGGCCCTAAAAACCCACACCGTCTGTCCATGGAGGGACCGATGAATGATAGTAGCGGCGGGGGAGGTAGTAGCCGCCGAGGTAGTCCGGTGGTTGACGATAGGGTCCAGTACAGTAATGACTCTCTCGGTGCCCTCTTGGCCGAGACATCAAAAACTGTACAAAATAGCGTTTATTTGCTGAACCAGACCAGAAACATGAGGGGAGATTTGAGGTCCGGATTAGCAAATAACCTCACCAAAATCTCGAGTCAGATAGGGAGGGTCGCCTTGTTGAGTAGGAAAATGACGGAAATGGACAGTGAAAGAGAAATTAGGGAGACTAGGGAAGTGGAAGTGCAGTGGAGTGGATGTGATGAAAATGATGAGTATTATGAGCAAAACCAAACATATTTGAGAGAACATGATATTAAAGAAGTACTTATCGAGGTATATAAGAAAGTGCAAGAATTGATATATAGAAGGGAAGAACGCATGAAAGAGTATGTAATGGAAGCGAATGAAAAAACAATAGAAACAGTAAGAGAAGAAATTAGTAATATAAATCAGGATGTTAGAAAAGAATGTGAGGATATGAAAGAGGAGTTGAATAGTAGAATGGAGGAAATCAGACAGATAAGCCAGAAATCAGTGAATGAGAGTAAGGAAATAAAAGGGGAGATTAATAGTAAGGTAGAGAAAATAAAACAAATAAACCAGGAATCGGCAAAGGAAAGTAAAGATAATTTAAATAGGGCAGTCGAGTTGTTGAGCGGGGTAGAGAAGTTAAGTCAGGACATAAGAAAGGAGACAAGTAACAAATTAAAAGAGATAAACAAGTTAAATAAGGAGGTCATAATCGAATGTAAGGGTATAAAAGGGGAAATAAATTGTAGGGTAGAGGAAATTAGAAAGGAAAATCAGGACTTAGCAAAGGAAAATGAGAAAAATTTAAGTAGGGCAGTCGAAGAGTGGGGGGCCAGGGGCTCGGCAGAACCAAGACCCGCGACTTATGCGGCGGTAGTCGGTGGCGGAAGGGAAACCACGCCGCCGAAGCCGAAGCGCGTGACCCTCCACTCTTTAGTAGTGACAGATAGGGAAGACTTTATGACAAGTGCAGAGATAGTGACAGAAGTAGGAGCAATTATAGAGGCAAAGAAAGAGGGAATTAAAATAGAAAGGATTAGAAAAGGAAAAGATAGGAAAGTTATCATAGGATTAAGTAATAAGGAGGACAGAGATAAGATCAAAGAAAGAATAGAGAAAAGTGGGGGGAAATTAGAAGTCCAGAGCATAGACAATAAAGATCCGCAGGTCGTGCTGTATGGGGTGCTAAAGTCTAACACCAATGACGACATAATACAAGCAATAAAAAGTCAAAATAAGCACCTTATACAGCAGGTCCCGGACGAGAAGGACTGTAGGATGGAAGTTAAGTACAGAAAGCGGGGAAAGGATGCAGGCACTGAGCACGTGGTGCTGACTGTGTCGCCGGGGCTGTGGCTGTGCTTCACCGAGGCGGGCTATCTATATATAGATATGCAGCGTGTTAGAGTCGCCGACCAGTCCCCCCTAATACAGTGTTCACGCTGTTTGGGGTACGGACATGGGCGGCGGTTCTGCAGTACCGCCGAGGAGAGGTGCAGCCATTGCTCCGGGACACATCACCAGTCCCAGTGCGAGGAGCTGAAGGTGGGAAAGAATGCTTGTTGCATCAACTGCAAAAATGAAAAGCTAGATAACATCAATCACAATGCATTCAGCGCGGGGTGTCCGGTCCGTCAGAGGTGGGACGCCATAGCGCGTGCAACGGTTGCTTATGCCGAACACCAATAGTGCCAGTAAGCCGCCTGTAAACCCTAGCATTGGAAATTGTAATTAATTATATTAATTTAAAACCAATGATGTGAAGGAAGGAGGTAGGCAGACAGCGGGGGGTAAAAAATTTTGATATATAAACTTTGCATATATATGGAATTATGTAAATAAGGAAGCATATATAGCATAAGCTTTTGAAAAACGTAACCCCCCGCTGTCCTAAATAATTGTATACTGGGACTATTAGCAAATAACGCGCTGTGGAAAATCACAAATTGCAAACAATGATTATTATGTAATAATTTTTGTGCAAAAAACTCCGGGGTGGACGTCCCGGGCTGAATGATGGCAATGGATAGGAGTAGTGGGATGAGTAAGAAAAACATAAAGTAAAGTAAATATACGGAGGGAATGTAAATGAGTGTAAAGATGTAGAACAAGATAGAAACAGGAAATGAGTGTAATAATTAGATATAGTATAATTTAAAAAAAAGAGCAATAAAATAAAAACTGATAAGCAAATAAGAAAAATGTAAATAAATAAATGTAAAAGTAAAAAGTAAAATGTAAAGCTAGGAAAATGTGAATTAAAAGAGAAATGTAAGAATAAAAGGAAAAGGAAATGTAATTCTCTGGAAAAGAAAAATGTAAGTCAACATAAAAGTAGTGTAAGAAAATGTTAACGTAGTGATAAATGTAAAAGAAAGTAAGGAAATGTACAAAAATAAGTAAGAAATAGAGTTATATAAGTAAGCAAGAAAATGTTAAAAAAGAGAAAGAAGTTAAGGAAATGTAAAATGTAATTGCGAAGGCAAAAAATCAATGTAAAGCAAATAGCGAAAATGCAAAAATGTGATGTAAAATTTTGAGCAAAATGTGTAAATTAGATGGGTAATGAGATGTAGAAGTGTAAAATTAGAAATGTAATAAGAAAAGAGAAATGTAATGTGACAGTAATAGAAACGGAAATGTAAGAATAATAATTGTAATTAAAAACCAAACATAAACAGTAAATACAAAACAAGCAAAAAATTGTCCCTGATTACGTTAGGGGGAACAAAAAAAAAAAAAAAAAAAAAAAAAAAAAAAAAAAAAAAAAAAAAAAAAAAAAAAAAAAAAAAAAAAAAAAAAAAAAAACCTAACCTAACCTAACCTAACCTAACCTAACCTAACCTAACCTAACCTAACCTAACCTAACCTAACCTAACCTAACCTAACCTAACCTAACCTAACCTAACCTAACCTAACCTAACCTAACCTAACCTAACCTAACCTAACCTAACCTAACCTAACCTAACCTAACCTAACCTAACCTAACCTAACCTAACCTAACCTAACCTAACCTAACCTAACCTAACCTAACCTAACCTAACCAACTTCAAAACAACTATAGTAAGCCCCGCCCCCAAGACACGGCAAAGCGTAAACCTCGTAAGGGGCGGAGCTGACCTAGATAACTTATCTATAGTGCGGGAGCCCGAAGTGAACCAACACATAAATAAAAATCTGTCGGGAAATAAATAATTAAAATAAATGCTTAAAGAAATAAACTATAATCTTTTATAAACCTAATAATTCAAAAATCTAAACAGAAGTCTAATAAATACATAAAATAGTTAAAAATATTAAATACAACATAAATTACATAACATTAAAATATCCCAAATCATTTTATTAAATAAAAATTAAAAAACAGTAAATAGCTATTAGGTAATAAACAAAAACATAAAGAATAATACATATATATTTAAATATAAAATAATAAGGTAAAAATAACTTCGGGATCCCCGACTACATTCCGCAGCTCGGGCCAAGCGTAAACCTCGAAAGGGGCGGAGCTGACCTAGATAACTTACCTACGGTGCAAAATCTGTCGGGAAGAAAAAATTAATAAAAAATTTTAGAGAAATAAACTATAACTTTTTATAACCCTAATAATTTTAAAATAACAACGGAAACCTAATAAGAACATAAGAGTAATTAAAAATACCATATATAATACAAATTAATAAAACTTAAAACTCGGAAGGGGAGGAGCTGACCTAGATAATCTACCTATGGTGCAAAATCTGTCGGGAAGAAAAAATTAATATAAAATTCTAAATAAGTAAAGTAATATCTTTTATAAGCTTAATAATTTTAAAATTTAAACAGAAATTTAATAAATATATAAAAGTAGCTAAAAATATCATATATAATATAATTTAATAAAACTTAAAAACTTGAAGGGGCGGAGTCGACCCAAATAACGTTTCGGTTGCTATTAGAAATCAACAGGCATTGAATTTTAGACTTTAAAATATATAAACCTTAAGGATAGGGTCATAAAGACTAGTATAGCGTAAAAATCGTATAATATAAAAAATAAACTAAATCTTAAACTAGTTGTAGGAGTGTTTTGACCGACGGAAGACGGCATAAAATTGCAAAACTAAACTGCAAAAAGACCAGCTGTGTTATTTTTGGCACAGCTGCTAGGCTATAACGTAGAACAGTTGGTATTTTAGCTGGGAATAACGAGTCGTTGAGACATTTGACTACGATACATATTTTTAATTCATATACACTAGCTAAGGTATTAACTCTCTAGACCAGTTGCGTCATTTTTGGCGCAGCTGTTAGTTTTAAGATAACTTAGGACAATTGCATACATAGGCAGGACCAGTTGCATCCTTATAGGAGTAGATCTAGTATAGAATAGAATAGGACTTATTAAACTACTTTCAAAATTTTACACCTTACATACCGACTAATATACAATTTACACTTATATTTGACCCTAATCTAGGACCAACTGCATCATTTTTGGTGCAGTTGTTAGGCTAAGGACACGCAACTGGACTAGTGGCTCTTATTGGAGTCACTCTAAGTACAATATAAACTTACTACGACTATTTTATAATTATATTTAATATTAAATATTTTATTTTACATATTTACACTTGACGCGTTCCCCCATATAATATATAACTTTACATTTTAACCACTGCATAACATAAACACTTTAGATACAAATATACACACATTTATTAATTACATTTTATAGCTATACTTTTGAATTTTAATTAATATAAATACATTAAATAAACCAAGCGATGGCTATGGTACACACCCCACACAGTGGCAAACCCAGAAACCCGAAAGCCCGACGGTCAATGGAAGGCAGGGGGACTGGGGGGGACAGCCAGAGAGGAAGCACAGTAGCAATAGATCAGGGCCCCGCATTCGATATGGAAAGCCTTCTGGAGGATATATTACGCGCGACCATGGAAGGTGGTGATTTGCTAGGCCAGTCTAGAAACTTGAAGAGTGAACTAAAGATTGGTTTGGCAACTTCCTTCGCAAAAATAACAGAGGCCACAGTGAAAGCGATGAATTTAAATGAGAATAAAAGGGAAAATATAAATACTAGGGACTCAGAAACTCAGTGTGACAGCGAGGAGGGTGATAGTGGAGAAGTAATGGCAGGGATGTATGAAAAATTGAGAGTTCTGATAAACAATAGGATGGACAAACTCGAAGCACATGTAGACGAGGTAGGGTCTCAGACAAGGAATGGTATAAAAGAAACTATCACAAATATTATTAGGACAAACGGTGAGGATATGATAGAGGAAAACAAGAAAAGTAACGATAGGATTCTAGAAGCGGTTATAGGAGCAAGGGAATTAAGTAAGGAAGTTAGGCAGGAGACAAGAGTCGAAATTCAGGAAATAAGTAGGACAAATCAGGAAATGATAAGGGAATGTAGGGGTCTAAAAGGGGAAATAAGTAGCAAGATTGAGGAAGTAAAACAAACAAGTCAGATAGTAGGGAAAGAGAATAGGGAAAACCTAAGCAAGGCACTAGAAGAGTGGGGGGCCAGGACTTGGGTGGGACCTCAATCAGCGACATACGCGAGTGTGGTCAGTGGCAGTGGGGAAACCCAAACCTCGTCACCGAAGCCGAAGCGCCTGACCCTCCACTCTCTAGTAGTGACGGACAGGGAAGACATTATGACAAGTGCAGAGATAGTGACAGAAGTAGGAGCGGTTATAGAAGCAAAGAAGGAAGGAATAAAAATTGATAGGATTAGAAAAGGCAAAGATAGGAAAGTTATCATAGGATTAAGTAACAAGAAAGATAGAGACAGGGTTAAGGAAAGAATAGAAAAAAGTGGGGGAAAATTAGAAGTACAGTGCATAGAAAATAAAGATCCGCAGGTTGTGCTGTATGGGGTGCTCAAGTCGAACACGGATGAAGACATTTATAATGCTATAAGAACGCAAAATGAGCACCTCATGGAGCACATCCTGGGGGGGGAAAAGGACAGGATGAAGGTTAGATATAGGAGGAGAGGGAAGGATGATAGCACCGAACACGTGGTGATGATCGTGTCACCGGAGATGTGGACGTGCTTCACCAAGGCGGGCTATCTATACATGGATATGCAGCGTGTGCGGGTCGCCGACCAGTCCCCCCTAATACAGTGTTCGAACTGTCTAGGGTACGGGCATGGGCGACGATTCTGCACTACCGCCGAGGTGAGGTGCGGTCATTGCTCCGGGGCACATCACCAGTCTCGGTGCGAAGAGCGTCTGGCTGGCAGTAAACCGCGTTGTGTAAATTGTGTTGGGGCAGGGAGTAAGGATGTAGAGCATAATGCACTCAGCATGGTGTGCCCGGTCCGGAAAAAGTGGGACGCCATGGCGCGCGCAACAGTCGCCTATAGTGACGAAGAGCAGTAGTCCTGATGAACGTCGAAAGCAATTGATGTACTTTAAAAAATGTATTTTAAGACACCAATGCAAAAAATAGACGAGTGGACAGTTCGACTTGCGTATTAACACTTGGCATATATATGATTATATGGTGACATAAAGCAGCATATATAGCTAAAGTAAATAAGCACATACGAAACTAGTTTAAAATCATCGGAAACCGGCACTGTGGGCTCATGCGCGCGCCACGGGGCCCCGAAGGGTTGTAAGAAGTTTATGTAGAAATAAACTTTGAGCACAATAAAAGCCGGGGCGGACACACCGACCTGAACATAAAACAGTAGGACTTAGAATTAAATTAAATTAAAATAAAATTAGAATGAAACTGCAAAAGTAGACTATAATAGTAAACACGAAACAAGAAGTAAAGAGATTAAAAGTAGAAAATAATTCAATGTAACCAAATTAAGTAGACAAAATAATACAAAGATTGATTATTAATTGTAAACTGTAATAAAAATAATAGAATGTAAACGTAAGTAAGAAATAGCAGAAATAAATAAATCTAAATTGAACATTTACAATAATATATAATATATAATATATAATAAAATAGAAAGATAATATTTACAATAATAAGGAGTTACAAGGAACAATGTAAAGGAAAATTCACATGAAACAGAAATAAATTGTAATGTAAAAATAGAAGTTAAAATGAATGTAGTAAACGTTAATGTAGTGATAAATGTAAAGGAACGTAAAGGAAATGTATAAAATTAAGTAGTAAATAGAGTGTATAAGCAAGCAAGGAATTGTAATATAATAATGAACTGTAAGTAATTGATGTGGTGAAAAATGTTAAAGGAAATGTAAAAGAAACGTATAAACGTAAGCAAAAGTAAGCAAGCCAAAATGTAAGAAATAGAAAGAAACCAAACAAATAGAAAGAAAGAAGATGTAAAGTAGATAATTAATGTTAAAATAAATAAATGTAAGAACAAAAATGTAATAGCAATAAGACAAATACAGATTATGATAACAAAGAAATGGAAATGTAATAGTAAAAATGTAAATAAAAATAGAATATGTAAAAGAATGTTAAAAGATATAAATGTAAGAACAAAAATGTAATAAGTAATAAGAGACATATAGAATAAGATAGCAAGAAATGGAAATGTAATAACAAAAATTGTAATTAAAAACAAAAAACAAAAAATTTAACCACAAAACAAGCAAACAATTGTCCCTGATTATGTTAGGAAAAAAAAAAAAAAAAAAACCTAACCTAACCTAACCTAACCTAACCTAACCTAACCTAACCTAACCTAACCTAACCTAACCTAACCTAACCTAACCTAACCTAACCTAACCTAACCTAACCTAACCTAACCTAACCTAACCTAACCTAACCTAACCTAACCTAACCTAACCTAACCTAACCTAACCTAACCTAACCTAACCTAACCTAACCTAACCTAACCTAACCTAACCTAACCTAACCTAACCTAACCCAACCCAACCCCAACCCAACCCAACCCAACCCAACCCAACCCAACCCAACCCAACCCAACCCAACCCAACCCAACCCAACCCAACCCAACCCAACCCAACCCAACCCAACCCAACCCAACCCAACCCAACCCAACCCAACCCAACTCAACCCAACCCAACCCAACCCAACCCAACCCAACCCAACCCAACCCAACCCAACCCAACCCAACCCAACCCAACCCAACCCAACCCAACCCAACCCAACCCAACCCAACCCAACCCAACCCAACCCAACCCAACCCAACCCAACCCAACCCAACCCAACCCAACCCAACCCAACCCAACCCAACCCAACCCAACCCAACCCAACCCAACCCAACCCAACCCAACCCAACCCAACCCAACCCAACCCAACCCAACCCAACCCAACCCAACCCAACCCAACCCAACCCAACCCAACCCAACCCAACCCAACCCAACCCAACCCAACCCAACCCAACCCAACCCAACCCAACCCAACCCAACCCAACCCAACCCAACCCAACCCAACCCAACCCAACCCAACCCAACCCAACCCAACCCAACCCAACCCAACCCAACCCAACCCAACCCAACCTAACCTAACCTAACCTAACCTAACCAGTTCGGCTTCGACCGCCGTCGAAGCAGCACGCGCCCCGCGAGCACTTAGTGAGCTCCGATCCGCGAAAAATCGTTTTAAATAAGTGGAAGTGGTCAAAATCGGAGTACAAACTCGTGCGATAGCTTAAAACACGCGGAAGAACGTGACTAGAGTGACAGTGAAAACCGCGTGGAAATCGGACTTAAGGAACCCGAGAAAATCAAGGAAAACCGGAATTTTGCCCGGTTTTTAACCTTCGGACGCGTGCGCTGTGCGATTAAGATCGACGACCCCCATTTTTTATTGCACCCCTGCGTAGCCAAGGACCCTAGCCTGCTGCCTGCAAAAAACTAGATTTTTGCCGTGAAGATCCGTGAAGCAGCAGGCCAAAAACCGAAAAACAGAAAAGTGGTGCGGACACGGGGAGTGCAGGGGGGGAAAAGAAAATAGCAGATCTCGAAGCGGAACAACTGGGGCTACCAAGAACTGTTTTCTAAATTAAAATCGGACTAGTGACAAAAAAGTTAAAGGACTTTAAAAATTTCGGCAAATTTCAAAATTTATTATCTGGAAACCTAAAGCGGTAAGGTGCCAGTATTTTTTGTGAATAGTGTGTGTGACGACCAGGAGCTCCCACTCCAAAAATTTGGAGTCGTTCCGGTGGATAGTTCCGGAGAAAAAAGGAAGAAACGAAAAAACCTAGACCTAGTCCTAGGAGGTCTAGACTTCGAGGAAGCCAGCGGACAACCACCGTGAGTCGACACCAACAGCCTGGAGAAGCGGAGACAGAGCTAAGTGGCATTTAAAGACATTTTAAGTTTTAGTTTCTACGACAAAAAATTTTAAAGATTCAAAAAAGTTAATTTAGAGTAAAGATAAAAATATAGATTTAATACAGCAGAAAATAGAATAAGTAAGGCTCATGACAGTGAAAGCCCCATAATTATAAGTGTTATAGTTAGTAAGTTATTTAGCTTTTAAGACAAAAAAGTGAAGTTCGTAGGATTCCGACAAATTTCTAACTCAGGGAGGCCACGCCCCCTACTGATAAGGAAAAATCATTAATTTTAGCTAGATTAGGAACTTTTTCAAAACCTTTAAACTTAATCCCAATAGAGTCCACCAGGAGGAACAAGTATACATAGTTTAGACAGAATCCATCAGGTAACTACTTAGGAAATTGCAGATTAAGAGCCAAAAAAGTGACGTCACAAAGTGGGTGGAACCTACGGATTTCAGGGCTGCAAATGACGTTTTTCGTCGGTCATTGAATTAATTTTATTCTAGTGTATGTATGTTTCATAAATTCTAGGTAACTAAAAACAGTATAATATAAACATAAGAACAGTTATATATAAGTATAAGTACATAAACTAAACACATAAAACACAAAATAGGACAAAACAAAATAGTAAATAAACACTAAAAGTATCTTAAAAATCTTGGAAAATTAGGAGTATATAGGAGCAAGGGTAGAAGTTGCTATATACAAATACAGACACATATATACATATAAAATAGTACCAAAAATAAGTTAAATTAAAATATAAAAAAGCTAAAACCGGGTGAAAAAAGTATATAACGCTATATAGATAATATTATACAGGCAAATAGTAAATAAAAACAATACTATATAGCAATAAAAAACTTAAAATTTGAATAAAACAATAATAAAAAGTTAAAAATCGTAAATAATACAACATCTGTATATAACATCCAATAAACACACACATACCAATACTAAAACATATATATATACAAATAAGACAAAAGTAAATACAACATATATATATTTATATACACATACATACATACATACACCAATAAACAACACACCGTACACTAGCTTAACACTAAAAACAAACAATATAATAACCGCATAGTAAATAAATCATAAATAAATCTTAGAAGTATAACCCTAGTCATATACGAATCATAAAACAAACATAAAAATCTTCAAAATCTATAATCATATATAATATATTATTAGGTCTCCCTAACAGAAACAGCGGTCACAATAACAAAAAGGGGCAACCCTAATAGGGATTAAAATCGTTAAGTTCGCTCGCCCCGCCCCCCGACGCCATACTGTACTTCGTGTGCGGTCCTATAGGCCGAGAGTTGGCCGTAAAATAATACAAACATAAAAGTTGATAAAAATATTTTAAAAATAATAAACTCAATACGTATTTAAAATTCAAATAAATAGTTAATATCAATAATATAACAAAATTATAGTTAAAAATAATAGAAAAACATTAAAAAAGTAATAATTGGCATTAAAATTAATTAAACAAAAACCAGAAAATAGTCAAAAACCATAATAAAACAGTATATTAGGAATCTAGGCAATACATAAACATAATACTTCAATTTAACTTAACATAACCTTACAATAAACTTCACATAAACTTCTCGCGTAAAAACACAGCAGAGCTCGGCCTATACCACTTGGATCTTTCTAGAACATCCATAGGAACATCCATAGGTGCGAGCGGCGCGGGTATCGTCCACGCCTATATCGGCTATACCGCTCGCACTCGCGGAGCCCGGCGGTAAGCCCCCACCACCGAGACACGGTAAAGCGTAAACCTCGCAAGGGGCGGAGCTGACCTAGATAATATAAAAATCTGTCGGGAGGAAAAAATTAAAATAAATTTCTAAATAAGTAAACTAATAACTTTTATAAGCTTAATAATTCTAAAACCTAAACGGAAATTTAATAAGTACATAAAAGTAGCTAAAAATATTACACAAAACATAATTTGAATAAAACTAAAACTTCAAAACAACTATAGTAAGCCCCGCCCCCAAGACACGGCAAAGCGTAAACCTCGTAAGGGGCGGAGCTGACCTAGATAACTTATCTATAGTGCGGGAGCCCGAGGTGAACAAACACACAAATAAAAATCTGTCGGGAAATAAATAACTAAAATAAATGCTTAAAGAAATAAACTATAATCTTTTATAAACCTAATAAATTTAAAATCTAAACAGAAGTCTAATGAATACATAAAATAGTTAAAAATATTAAATATAACATAAATTACATAATATTAAAGATCCCAAATCACTTTATTAAATAAAAATTAAAAAGCAGTAAATAGCCACTAGGTAACAAACAAATACATAAAGAATAATAAAAGTCGAATACATACATATTAAAATATAAAATAATAAAGTAAAAAATAACCTTGGGATCCCCGACTACATTCCGCAGTTCGGGCCAAGCGTAAACCTCGCAAGGGGAGGAGCTGACCTAGATAACTTACCTACGGTGCAAAATCTGTCGGGAAGAAAAAATTAATAAAAAATTTTAGAGAAATAAACTATAACTTTTTATAACCCTAATAATTTTAAAATAACAACGGAAACCTAATAAGCACATAAAAGTAATTAAAAATACCATATATAATACAAATTAATAAAACTTAAAACTCGGAAGGGGCGGAGTCGACCCAAATAACGTTTCGGTTGCTATTAGAAATCAACAGGCATTGAATTTTAGACTTTAAAATATATAAACCTTAAGGATAGGGTCATAAAGACTAGTATAGCGTAAAAATCGTATAATATAAAAAATAAACTAAATCTTAAACTAGCTGTAGGAGTGTCTTGACCGGCGGAAGACGTCATAAAATTGCAAAACTAAACTGCAAAAAGACCAGCTGTGTCATTTTTGGCACAGCTGCTAGGCTATAACGTAGGATAGTTAGTAATTTAGCTGGGAATAACGAGTCGTTGAGACATTTGACCGCGATACATATTTTTAATTCATATACACTAGCTAAGGTATTAACTCTCTAGACCAGTTGCGTCATTTTTGGCGCAGCTGTTAGTTTTAAGACAACTAAGGAAATATAGATAGGACCAGTTGCTTCCTTACTGGAGCAGCTCTCAGTATAGAATAGAACTTTTTAAAATACTTTAAATTTACACTTCACATTTTGACAACTATACAACTATTAACATATACACTATTTATATAATATTATAACTTTTACACTTATACATTATACTTGACTCTGATTTAGGACCAACTGCATCATTTTTGGTGCAGTTGCTAGGTTAAGGACATATAATCGGACTAGTGACTCTTATTAGAGTCCCTCAGATTGTAGGCTAAATAGTTGTGGACAAAATAAAGCTCCTGCAGGAAATAAAGAGAACAAAAACCGACAGGATCGGGTTTTGCTATTAAATTATATCAGGCGCAACATTTCTAAACCTAGGACAAAATTACATATATAGTTAACAAATATTGGAGCCCTATATTATAATAAATAAATAAACGGTAACTCGCCTATTACAAAAGACCCAACTATTTTAGACACACAAATACAATTCTAAGAATTTAGTATTTATAATTGTATTTAATATTAAATATTGAATTTACATATTTACACTTGACGCGTTCCCCCATTAACCTTAAGTTTAATCTTACAAAATAAACACATTACATATCATTAAAAACATTACATTTGCTTGCTTAAACATACATAACTCGAACATATAAACTAAAACTAAAATGGCGATGGTTCATACCCCACACAATAAAAACCCCATGAACCCAAATCGGTTACCCATGGAGGGACCGGGGTCCGCAGGCAGTAGGAGTAGTGGAGATAGTAGCTGGCGTAGCAGCCAAATAGAAATAGACACCCCTAAAAACCCCGACAGCCCCCTTGACGTACTTTTGGCCGAAACTTCTGGTATGGTCAGGAGCAGTATCCATTTGCTAAACCAAACTAGGAACATGAAAAGCGAGTTAAAGTTTGGTTTGGCAAACAATCTTACAAAGATTTCTGACCATATAGGGAGGGTCGCGTTATTAAGTAAAAAGGAAAATAGGAAAATAAGCGATATGGAGGAACGGAGTGAAAGAGGAAGTGAGCAGGGAACCCCAAAAAGTTGTGAGTGTAAGAGAGAGAATTTAGAATTATATAAAAGAATGGAAAAGATGATGGATGAAAGGATGTACAAGATACAAGACAAGATAAAAGAATACGTAAGGACGAATACATGTAACGTAAAAGGAGAGGTCAATTATGCGAAGGATGAAATGAAAGGAATTAATGAGACAAATAGTAACAAAATATCCGAACTGATAAACGGGGTAAAAGAGTTAATTCAGGAAGTAAGAGAGGAGACAAATAATAAATTTAAAGAACTAAATAAGCTAAACCGAGAGGTGGCAAAGGACTGTAAGGAGATAAAAGATGAGATAAACACCAAGGTAGAAAATATGAGACTGATAAACCAGAAATTGGCAAAGGACAGTACGAACCACTTAAATAGGGCAATCGAATTGACAGATATTGTAAAAGCACTAAGTACGGAAATAATGGATAGCAAAAATACAAGTCTTAAAGAAATAAATAAGTTAAGTCAAGAGATTGTAAAAGAATGTAAGGGTATAAAAGGGGAGATTAATAATAAGGTAGAGAAAATAAAACAAATAAACCAGGAATCGGCAAAAGAAAGTAAAGAGAATTTAAATAGGGCAGTCGAGTTGTTGAGCGGGGTAGAGAAGTTAAGTCAGGACATTAAAAAGGAGACAAGTAACAAATTAAAAGAGATAAACAAGTTAAATAAGGAGGTCATAATCGAATGTAAGGGTATAAAAGGGGAAATAAATTGTAGGGTAGAGGAAATTAGAAAGGAAAATCAGGATTTAGCAAAGGAAAATGAGAAAAATTTAAGTAGGGCAGTTGAAGAGTGGGGGGCCAGGGGCTCGGCAGAACCAAGACCCGCGACTTATGCGGCGGTAGCCGGTGGCGTAAGGGAAACCACGCCCCCGAAGCCGAAGCGCGTGACCCTCCACTCATTAGTAGTGACAGATAGGGAAGACCTTATGACGAGTGCAGAGATAGTGACAGAAGTAGGAGCAATTATAGAGGCAAAGAAAGAGGGAATTAAAATAGATAGGATTAGAAAGGGAAAAGATAGGAAAGTCATTATAGGATTGAGTAATAGGAAGGACAGAGATAAGGTCAAAGAAAGAATAGAGAAAAGTGGGGGAAAACTAGAAGTCCAGAGTATAGACAATAAAGATCCGCAGGTTGTGCTGTATGGGGTGCTAAAATCTAGCACCAATGACGATATAATGCAGGCAATAAAAAGTCAAAATAAGCACCTTATGCAGCAGGTCCCGGACGAGAAGGACTGTAGGATGGAAGTTAAGTACAGAAAGCGGGGAAAGGATGCAGGCACTGAGCACGTGGTGCTGACTGTGTCGCCGGGGCTGTGGTTGTCCTTCACCGAGGCGGGCTATCTATATATAGATATGCAGCGTGTTAGAGTCGCCGACCAGTCCCCCCTAATACAGTGTTCACGCTGCTTAGGGTACGGACATGGGCGGCGGTTCTGCAGTACCGCCGAGGAGAGGTGCAGCCATTGCTCCGGGACACACCACCAGTCCCAGTGTGAGGAGCTGAAGGTGGGAAAGAATGCCTGTTGCATCAATTGCAAAAATGAAAAGCTAGATAACATCAATCACAATGCATTCAGCGCGGGGTGTCCGGTCCGTCAGAGGTGGGACGCCATAGCGCGTGCAACGGTTGCCTATGCCGAACACCAATAGTGCCAGTAAGCCGCCTGTAAACCCCAGCATTGGAAATTGCAATTAATTGTATTAATTAAAACCAATGATGTGAAGGAAGGAGGTAGGCAGACAGCGGGGGGTATAAAAATTTGGATATATATAAAACTTTGCATATATATGGAATTATTGTAAATAAGGAAGCATATATAGCATAAGCTTTGGAAAAAATGTAACCTCCCGCTGTCCCAAATAATTGTATACTGGGACTATTGGCAAACAACGCGCTGTGGAAAAACACAAACTGCAAACAATAATTATTATGCAATAATTTTTGTGCAAAAAACTCCGGGGCGGACGTCCCGGGCTGAGTGATGGTAATGGACGGGAGTAGTGGGATGAGTAAGAAAACATAAAGAAAGTTAATATACGGAAGGAATGTAAATGGGTGTAAAGATGTAGAACAAGATAGAAACAGGAAATGAGCGTAATAGTTAGACATAGTATAATTTAAAAAAGAGCAATAAAATAAAAACTGATAAGCAAACAAGAAAAATGTAAAATAACAAAATGTAAAAGAATAAAACGTAAAAGTGAAAAGTAAAATGTAAAGCTAGGAAAATGTGAATTAAAAGAGAAATGTAAGAATAAAAGAAAAAAGGAAATGTAATTTTTGGAAAAGAAAAATGTAAGTCAACATAAAAAGTAGTTTAAGAAAATGTTAACGTAGTGATAAATGTAAAAGAAAGTAAGGGAATGTACAAAAATAAATAAGAAATAGAGTTGTATAATTAAGCAAGAAAACGTAAAAAAGTGAACGATGTAAAAATTTAAAGCAAAATGTGTAAAGTAAGTAGATAGGTAATGAGATGTAGAAGTTGTAAACGTAAAAATAGAAATGTATCAAGAAAAGAGAATTGTAATGTAATAGCAATAGAAATGTAAATGTAAGAATAAAAATTGTAATTAAAAATAAAAAACATAAACTGTAACTAAAAAAGTGAGATGTAAAATTTTGTGTAAAGCAAATTGTGTAAAGTAGATGTGAAATGAGATGTAGAACTGTAAATGTATAAATAGAAATGCAATAAGCAAAGAGAATGTAACGCGATAGTAATAGAAACGGAAATGTAACGATGAGAATTGTAATTAAAAACCAAACATAAACAGTAAATACAAAACAAGCAAAAAATTGTCCCTGATTACGTTAGGGGGAACAAAAAAAAAAAAAAAAAAAAAAAAAAAAAAAAAAAAAAAAAAAAAAAAAAAAAAAAAAAAAAAAACCTAACCTAACCTAACCTAACCTAACCTAACCTAACCTAACCTAACCTAACCTAACCTTTTTTTTTTTTTTTTTTTTTTTTTTTGCGGGGGGAAATTCGTTACGAATCCCCCGCTGCCCCCGGGGGAAGGCAGCAGGGGTATGTCGGACTCCCCCGGTGTGAGGTGGACTGCACCGGGGCTTACCGACTAAAACCCCCCGATGCCCTTCTTCTGCGCCAATGCGGGGCCGTGGGAATCGCGTGAGCATAGCTCCACGACCCCGCAGCGCGTGCCGCGACCGGCCCTCCTCTATTGCGGCGGCTAGGTGGAATGCCGCCGCCTGCCTTCACCGAGAGCTCCCCGGGCATAGGGGAGCTTTGCGCTCGGGACCCATAGTGTGAGCGGCGATCCCCCGATCACCGCCCACGGGTCTAGGCTTCCACTTCCATAGTTGCGGGGACGGGTGGCACCGCCCTTGCGCCGGCCTTGGGCGTTTTAAGCCGGGCCTTGGAAGGAGCCTTCCTCTTCTTATTCGTGCCGGGGGGCGGCTTGGGTGCTGTTATACAGCCGCTGCTCCCCAGCACGTGCTCCTTTGGCTTGCTTACGGCCTCGCAGGCCGGGCAATTTGGAGCCGCTTCGCACTCTGGTGCCTTGTGCCCCGGCTTCCCGCAGCGGAAACAATTCCGACTGAGGTCCACCGAGGACTTGCACTGCACCGCCAGGTGGCCGGTGTCGAGGCAGCGGTAACACCGCTTGGGCCTCGCGGCCAGCAGTGTCACCCCTGCAACGACCCAGCCTATTTGCAGCCGCCCAGAGCTGGTAAGCTTTTTGGCGGCTGCCATCGGGACACTGAGCCAGAGGCTTCTAGCTCCCCTTGGGCCCACGACAACTCTGCCCGACCGGATGTTGGTGGCCGGGCATTCTCCTTCTTTTGCGGCCGCCTCGGTGACATCGGCGGCCGTCGTCGCGTCGTCCAGCCCGGTGATGCGTATTTCCGCGCATTTCACCGGGCGGGCTATCTTCACAACGTTGGGGCTAAGGGCCGCCCGAAGCCTCGTGGCCAGAGCGTCAGCCTTCTCACTTGCCCCCTCTCCGTCAACCGATAGGATGCGCGCACCCGTCTTGGCCAGGCGGAAGCCGAGTCTGGGGATGTTCAGTTCCCCTAGATCGATTTTCGACCTGGCCTCACGCAAGATCTTCTCGTATGTTGCCCCCTCCTCGGCGGCTCCAGCCTCAAGGGTGAGGGTGATTGCCGCCGTTGTGGGGGGACGAAGCTTTGCCTTCTTTTTCTTCTTTGGGGCGGCTTTGGGTGTTTTGGCCGCCCCTTTTTTCTTTCCAGCCTCGCGTGGACCGACGGTGGTCCACGGGGCCTCGGCGGTAGAGGGGTTGATGATCTCCCCCCCTTGCGTCGCTTCTCTTGCGGCCATTGATGGCCGCTTTTTCTTTTTCGCCTTTTTGGGCGGAGCCGGTGCAGGCGGAGCATCTTTTGGGGGGACCGCCGCGCTCGGTGTCGCCACCTCCGCATACGTGGGCGCCGTTTTTGCTTTCGGCGCCTTCGTCTTTACTGCCGCTGGCGGGGTGCCTACGGTGGCACTGTCCGCCGCCAGCGGTGGTCTTACTCTAGGGGCCGGCAGAAGACGGTCTTCAAGGCCTGCCAACCTAGCGTTCAGCATGTTGCCGAAGGTCTCTATGTTGGATCGAGAGACCTCCGACAACAGCTGGCGCATGTCCTGCTCTACGGGGCGGGAATTGTAGGCCCGTTTACGCAGCTCTTCCAGCTCCCGGCCCATTTCGGCCACTCGCTCCTGGAGCCGCGCGTTTTGGGCCTCCAATCTCGCTATCTCCTCGTTCATGGTGCGGCCCCTGATCTCGGTAACAGCCGATTTAATGGCCGCCACTGAATCCTTGAGGCACCTTTGGAAGGTGCCCTTAAGGTTCGACGATTTAGTGGCGACCATTGTAATGGCCTCCAATGACGTCTCTATCGCCTTGGCCAGGGCAGCACTTGACCGCTCCGACTCAGCCTCTCCGATCTTGGCGGGACTCGAGCAGAATGACGCGCGTGTCTCCCTCACTGTCTTCGCCGTTTCTGCAACTTCGGCTTCAGCTTGAAGCCGAAGAGCCTCCTCTCTCTCCCTATTTAAGTCGGCCTGCGCCTTGGCCAGGCCAACATACTGGCCGGTCGTAGGCGGCCTGCCGCGTCCACGTTTGATTTTTGGTACCGCCCCTTTACTTAAGGACGGTGCATCGTCGTCGCTAGTTTTTCTCTTACGAGGTGCGTCTCTATCGGGTATGACGGGCAGCCCCTCGGAGTCCAGTGACATGCCAGAAATATCACTGGAGTCCGAGAGGTAGTCGTCGCTGTCAAGTCCGGTGTTTGGGCGTGCGGGAATCAGCGCGCGCGTGAGCATAACGCGCGGTATGCGCGGTGTGGCTCCACTGGCATTTCCCGCCGCCATTGTCTCTGTCATAGAGGGAGGGAGGATAAGCTCGCGCTCGCGCTGAACGCGTGCGAGCCCCTCCGTGTCTCCTCGCAACTTCTTACGATGAAGAAGCCGCAGGAGTCGCTCCCTGCCATTCTCCACGGGCTGAGAAAAGTCCGTGTCCTCGTCGGTTAAGAGATCCGCCGCCGGTGCGGTTAGGGACACCGGCTTCGGACTCGCATGCGCCATCGCGCCACTCCCTTCACTTGCCGTCGCCACGGCCTCCACATTCCCACTCGCAATGGTGGCACCCCCCGTATACTTGGGCCAGACCTCTCCCTTCGGAGAGGTGCGGGATTCCCCGACATAGTCGGAACCCGCCCGGGGACTATTTTTTACATTGCGTACCTCCATAGTTGCTCGGATATGGGCTGAGTCACGCCCGATCCGTTAGGGGGGATTCTGCCCCAGTGCCCTTGGGACGAGCCGCCTGCTCGCCACGCATCCCACGGCCGGGCACCACAAACCCTGGATTAGGGGCCGTAAAAGCCCATCCATCACCATTCAAACACACACACACACAGAAGAATAAATAAAATGAGAAAAGATAGGAAGAAAAGGTGTTGAAAGATAGAAAATAAATAAAAACAATGCAAAAGAAGAGTAAACTATAAAAAGATAAGAAAAGATAGAAATAGACCGGCGTTCAGCCGCCTGAGTACCTCACCCCGTGTAAAGAGCGGAGTGGCGCACCCAGGCGTTGCCCAGGGACACCAACGTGGAGGAACCGGTATCGCCCCCAACCTAACCTAACCTAACCTAACCTAACCTAACCTAACCTAACCTAACCTAACCTAACCTAACCTAACCTAACCTAACCCCAACCTTTTTTTTTTTTTTTTTTTTTTTTTTTTTGCGGGGGGAAATTCGTTACGAATCCCCCGCTGCCCCCGGGGGAAGGCAGCAGGGGTATGTCGGACTCCCCCGGTGCGAGATGGAGTGCACCGGGGTTTACCGACTAAAACCCCCCGATGCCCTTCTTCTGCGCCAATGCGAGGCCGTGGGAATCGCGTGAGCATAGCTCCACGACCCCGCAGCGCGTGCCGCGACCGGCCCTCTTCTGTTGCGGCGGCTTGGTGTTGTGCCGCCGCCTGCCTTCACCGAGAGCTCCCCGGGCATAGGGGAGCTTTGCGCTCGGGACCCATAGTGTGGGCGGCGATCCCCCGATCACCACCCACAGGTCTAGGCTTCCGTCTCCATGGCGGGGGCGGGGTGAACCGCCCTTGTGCCTTTAGCCGCAGGCGTTTTACGCCGGGATTTTTTGGTCGGAGCCTTACCCTTCTTTTTCGTGGGGGGCGGCTTGGCGGCTATAATGCAGCCGATGCTCCCCACCACGTGCTCCTTCGGCTTGCCTTGGGTCTCACAGACCGGGCAGTTCGGAGCCGCCTCGCAGGCAGGCGCTTTGTGCCCCGGCTTCCCACAGCGGAAACAGTTCCGGCTGAGGTCCACCGTGCACTTGCAATGCGCCGCCAAATGGCCAGTGTCGAGGCAACGGTAACACCGCCTGGGCCTCGCGGCCAGCAGCGCCACCTTCACCTCGACCCAGCCCACCTGCAGCCGCCCAGAGCTCAAGAGCTTCTTTGCGGCCGCCACTGGGACTTTGAGCCAGAGGGACCTGGCTCCTCTTGGGCCTACAACGACTTTGCCCGACTGGATGTTGGCAGCCGGGCAACCTCCTTCCTTTGCAGCCGCCTCGGTGATGTCGGCGGCTGTGGTTGAGTCGTCCAGCCCGGTGATGCGCATTTCCACGCATTTCACCGGGCGGGCGACTTTAACGTCCGAACCTAGGACCGCTCGCAGCCTTGCGGCAAGCGCGTCCGCCTTCCTATCTGCGCCCTCTCCATCGACAGACAGGACGCGAGCGCCAGTTTGTGCCAGACGGAAACCGAGCCTGGGGATGTTAAGTTCCCCGAGGTCGATCCCCGCTCTGGCTTCACGGAGCACATTTTCGTAAGTTTTCCCCCTCTCCGCGGCCTCTGCCTCAAGGGTGAGGGTGATGGCTGCGGTGGAGGGGGGGCGAAGCTTCGCCTTCTTCTTTTTCGGGGCGACCTTGGGTGTTGTAGCCGCCCCCTTCTTCTCCTTAGCCTTCCGTGGCCGAACAGTGGTCCACGGGGCCTCGGCGGGGGAGGGGTTGGTGTGCTCCCCCCCTTGCGCCGCCTCTTGAGCGGCCATTGATGGCCGCTTCTTCTTTTTGGCCGTTTTCTTGGCCTTGGGCGGAGCCGGTGCAGGTGGTGCCTCTTTAGGGGGGACCGCTGCGATTGGTGTCGCCACCTCCGCGTACGTGGGCGCCGTTACCTTTTTTGGCTTCGGTGCCTTCTTCTTTTCCGCCGCCGGCGGGGTGCCTACAGTGGCACTATCCGCCGCCAGCGGCGGTCGCCTCCTCGGTTCTGGGAGGAGCCGGTCTTCGAGTCCGGCCAGCCTCGCATTTAGCATGTTGCCGAAGGTTTCGATATTAGAGCGCGAAACCTCCGACAACAGCTGCTGCAGGTCTTGGACAGCGGGCCTGGACGCCTGCCGCCTCAGCTCGTCTAGCTCTCGGCGCATGGCGTCCATCTGCCGTTGCAGTTGTCCATTCTGGGCCTCCAGAGCCCTAACTTCTTCCGACTGCCCGCGGCCCCTCATTTCTGCGACGGCCGCCTTTATGTTGGCGGCAGCTTCTTTGAGGAACCGCTGGTAGGTCCCCTTGAGATTTTGTGACTTCGTGGCGACCATTGTGATCGTCGCCAACGAAGCTTCCACGCTTTGGGCCAGAGCTGTGATGGTCTGCTCTGGCCTATCCTCTCCGGTAACTGAGCTTGCGGGGCTTGCGCAGGTTGACGCTCGTGTTTCCCGCGCCATCCTCGCTGATTCGGCCACCTCTTCTTCGGCTTGAAGCCGAAGAGCTTCCTCCTTCTGGCGGTTGAGTTCGGCCTGCGCCGACGCCAGTCCAACATACTGGCCGGTGGTCGGCGGTCGGCCACGTCCTCGCTTTGGCCGCGGTACCGCCTCTTTGCTAAGAGACGGCACATCGTCTTCGTCAGTCTTCCTCTTTCGAGGTGCAACCTAACCCCAACCTAACCTTTTTTTTTTTTTTTTTTTTTTTTTTTCGGGGGGAAATTCGTTACGAATCCCCCGCTGCCCCCGGGGGAAGGCAGCAGGGGTATGTCGGACTCCCCCGGTGCTAGATGGAGTGCACCGGGGTTTACCGACTAAAACCCCCCGATGCCCTTCTTCTGCGCCAATGCGAGGCCGTGGGAATCGCGTGAGCATAGCTCCACGACCCCGCAGCGCGTGCCGCGACCGGCCCTCCTCATTGCGGCGGCTAGGTGGAATGCCGCCGCCTGCCTTCACCGAGAGCTCCCCGGGCATAGGGGAGCTTTGCGCTCGGGACCCATAGTGTGAGCGGCGATCCCCCGATCACCGCCCACGGGTCTAGGCCTCTACTTCCATAGTGGCGGGGGCGGGTGGAACCGCCCTTGCGCCGGCCTTGGGCTTTTTGAGCCGGGCCTTGGAAGGAGCCTTCCTCTTCTTATTCGTGCCGGGGGGCGGCTTGGATGCTGTGATACAGCCGCTGCTCCCCAGCACGTGCTCCTTCGGCTTGCTTACGGCCTCGCAGGCCGGGCAGCTCGGAGCCGCTTCGCACTCTGGTGCCTTGTGCCCCGGCTTCCCGCAGCGGAAACAATTCCGACTGAGGTCCACCGAGGACTTGCACTGCACCGCCAGGTGGCCGGTGTCGAGGCAGCGGTAACACCGCTTGGGCCTCGCGGCCAGCAGTGTCACCCCCGCAACGACCCAGCCTATTTGCAGCCGCCCAGAGCTGGTAAGCTTTTTGGCGGCTGCCATCGGAACGCTGAGCCAGAGGCTTCTCGTACCTCTTGGGCCCACGACAATTTTGCCCGACCGGATGTTGGTGGTCGGGCAATCTCCTTCTTTTGCGGCCGCCTCGATGACATCGGCGGCCGTCGTCGCGTCATCCAGCCCGGTGATGCGCATTTCCGCACATTTCACCGGGCGGGCGATCTTCACAATATCGGGGCCAAGGGTAGCTCGTAGCCTCGTGGCCAGAGCGTCTGCCTTTTCGTGAGCCCCCTCTCCCTCAACCGACAGGACGCGCGCACCTGTTTGGGCCAGACGGAAGCCGAGCCTGGGGATGTTCAGCTCCCCAAGATCGATCTTCGACCTGGCCTCGCGCAGAATCTTCTCATAGGTCGCCCCCTTCTCCGCAGCACCCGTCTCGAGAGTGAGGGTGATTGCCGCTGTTGTGGGGGGGCGAAGCCTTGCCTTCTTTTTCTTCTTCTTCAGGGCGGCCTTGGGTGTTGTAGCCGCCCCTTTCTTCTGTTTGGCCTTGCGTGGACCTATCTTGGTCCACGGGGCCTCGGCGGGGGAGGGGTTGGTGTTCTCCCCCCCTTGAGCCGTCTCTTGAGCGGCCATTGATGGCCGATTTTTCTTCGGCTTAGCCTTTTTGTTAGGCTTTGGCGGGGCTGGTACTGGTGATGCCACTGCTTTTTGCGCCGCCACTCCTGCATAAGTGGTCGCCGTCGCCTTTTTGGGCTTCGGTGCCTTCGTCTTCTCTGCCGCTGGCGGGGTGTCTACAGTGACATTATCTGCCGCCAGCGGCGGTCTCCTCCTTGGTTCTGGGAGGAGCCGGTCTTCGAGTCCGGCCAGCCTCGCGTTTAGCATGTTGCCGAAGGTTTCAATATTGGAGCGCGAAACCTCCGACAACAGCTGTTGCAGGCCTTGGACATCGGGTCTGGACGCTTGCCGCCTCAGCTCGTCTAGCTCACGGCGCATGGCGTCGACTTGCCGTTGCAACTGTGCATTCTGGGCCTCCAGAGCCCTTACTTCTTCTGACTGCCCGCGGCCCCTCATTTCGGCGACGACTGTCCTTATGTTAGCTGTCGCCTCTTTGAGGAACCGCTGGTAGGTCCCCTTCAGATTTTGCGACTTCGTGGCGACCATTGTGATCGTCGCCAACGAAGCCTCCACGCTTTGGGCCAGAGCGGTGATGGTCTGCTCTGGCCTATCCTCTCCGGTGACTGTGTTTGCGGGGCTTGCGCAGGTTGCCGCACGTGTTTCCCGCGCCGTCCTCGCTGATTCGGCCACCTCTTCTTCAGCCTGAAGCCGAAGAGCTTCCTCCTTCTGGCGGTTGAGTTCGGCCTGCGCCGACGCCAGTCCAACGTACTGGCCGGTGGTCGGCGGTCGGCCACGTCCTCGCTTAGGCCGCGGTACCGCCTCTTTGCTAAGAGACGGCACATCGTCTTCATCAGTCTTCCTCTTTCGAGGTGCGTCTCGTTCGGGAATGACGGGCAGCCCCTCGGAGTCCAGCGATATGCCAGACACATCACTGGAGTCCGAGAGGTAGTCGTCGCTGTCTAGTCCGGTGTTTGGGCGTGCGGGAATCAGCGCGCGCGTGAGCACGACGCGCGGTATGCGCGGTGCGACGCCACTGGAATTTCCCGCCGCCATTGTCTCGATCTTTATATTGGGAGGGAGGATCAGCTCGCGCTCGTGCTGAACGCGCGCAAGCCCCTCCGTGTCTCCTCGCAGCTTCTTCCTGTGAAGAAGCCTCAGGAGCCGCTCCCTGCCGTTTTCCTGAGGCTGCGAAAAATCGACATCCTCGTCCGTCAGTAATTGGTCCGCCGCCGGTGTGGTTAGGGACACCGGCTCCGGACCCGCGCGTGTTGTCGCGCCTTCCCCTTTATTCGCCGTCGCGACGGCCTCCAAACTCCCACTCGTAATGGTGGCACCCCCCGTATACGTGGGCCAGACCTCCCCTTTCGGAGAGGTGCGGGATTCCCCGACACTGTCGGGACCCGCCCGGGGACTATTTTTAACATTACGGACCTCCATGTTCGTCAATTGTGGGCTGATTTCTGGCCCGATCAATCAGGGGTGATTCTGCCCCAGTGCCCTTGGGACGAGCCGCCTGCTCGCCACGCATCCCACGGCCGGGCACCACAAACCCTGGATTAGGGGCCGTAAAAGCCCATCCATCACCATTCGAACAAAAACCTATCATACAGAACCTAGCACACACGCACAGAAGAGTAAACTAAAAAGGAAAAGATAGAAAAGAAAAGGTGTTGAAAAGTAGAAAAATAAATAAAACAATAATAAAAGAAGAGTAAACTATAAAAAGGTGTGAAAGATAGAAATAGACCGGCGTTTAGCCGCCTGAGTACCTCACCCCGTGTAGAGAGCGGAGTGGCGCACCCAGGCGTTGCCCAGGGACACCAACGTGGAGGAACCGGTATCGCCCCCAACCCCAACCTAACCTTTTTTTTTTTTTTTTTTTTTTTTTTTTTTTTTTTTTTTTTTTTTTAACGGGGTGAAATTCTTTACGAATCCCCCGCCGCCCCCGGGGGAGGGCAGCAGGGGTATGTCGGACTCCCCCGGCGCGAGATGGAGTGCACCAGGGTGTACCGACTAAAACACCCCGATGCCCGTCTTCAGCGCCAGTGGAGGGGCCGTGGGAATCGCGAAAGCATTCTTCCACGACCCCCCAGCGCGTGCCGCATCCGGCTCCCTTCTAATGCGGCGGCCTGGAGTTATGCCGCCGCTTGCCTCTCCGAGAGCTCCCCGGGCATTGGGGAGCTTTCCTTCTCGGGGCCCATAGTGCGGGCGGTGATCCCCCGATCACCACCCACGGGCCTAGGCGTCCAACTCCATGGCGCGGGCGGGCGGAGCCGCCCTTGCGCCGTTGGCCTTGGGCTTTTTGAGCCGGGCCTTCTTGGTCGGCGCCTTTCTCTTCGCGCCGGGAGGCGGCTTTGCGACGCAGCCACTTCCTCCCAACACATGCGCCTTCTCCGGCCTGCCGGCAGCCTCGCACAGGAAGCAGTTGGGCGCTTCCCTGCACTCGGCTGCCTTGTGCCCCGGTTTCCCGCAGCGAAAACAGCTCCGGCTGCGGTCTACCGGGCACTGGCACTTCGCCGCCACGTGGCCGGTGTCTTGGCAGCGGAAGCAGCGCTTAGGCCTCGCGGCCAGCAGCGCCACTCTCGCCGACACCCAGCCAACTCGCAGCCGCCCCGAGCTTGTTAGCTTCTTGGCGGCCGCGATTGGGACACGCATCCACACTGATGCGTCCCCGCGTGGCCCCACCGTCAATTGGCCCGACCTAATGTTGTCAGCCGAGCACCCACCTTCCTTCGCGACCGCCTCGATGACGTCGGCGGCCGCTACTGAGTCGTCTAACCCGGCCACGCGGATCTCCGCGCACAAGACCGGGCGGGCGACTTTTACTTCGTCCGGTGGCAGGACGGATCTAAGCCTCGAGGCAAAGGCGTCCGCCTTCTCTTGCGCGCCCTCACCAGCAATGGTGAGAACGCGCGCTCCTGTTTCGGCCAGACGGAAACCGAGCCTGGGGATACCAAGCTCCCCCAGGTCGATCGCCGCTCTAGCCTGTCCTAGCACTTTCGCGTACGTCACCCCCCTTTCAGCAGCGTTAGCCCCCAGGGTGAGGGTGACCGCCGCAGTCGTGGGGGGGCGAAGTTTCGCTCTCTTCTTCTTCTTCGGGGCGACCTTAGCTGGAGTAGCCGCCCCTTTCTTCGTATTTTTGGCCTTGCGTGGACCTTTTGTGGTCCACGGGGCCTCGCCGGGGGAGGGGTTGGTATTTTCCCTCCCTTGCGCCGCCTCTTTAGCGGCCATTGATGGCCGCTTCTTCTTTTTGGCCTTGGTTTTTCCCTTGGCCTTTGGCGGGGCCGGTATTGGCGATGCCTCTATTGGGGCTGCCGCACTCGGTGCCGCCATCTCAGCGTAGGTGGGCGCTGTCGCCTTCTTGGGATTCGGCGCCTTCGGTCTATTCTCCGCTGGCGTGGTGCCTACAGTAGCACTATCCGCCGCCAGCGGAGGCCTCCTCCTTGGCTCCGGGAGGAGCCTGTCTTCTATGCCGGCAAGTCTCGCGTTGAGCATGCTGCCGAGTGTCTCTATGTTTGAGCGAGAGACCTCGGCCAACAGCTCACGCAAGTCTTTTTCGGCGGGCGCAGCTGGTCGTCGGCGCATCTCCTCTAGCTCTCGACGAAGATCAGCCACCTGCCTTTGGAGTTGCACGTTTTGCGCCTCCAGTCTCGTCAACTCCTCCGTCATCGAACGGCCTCTCAGTTCGGCGACGGCCGCCTTTATGTTGGCGACCGCCTCCTTGAGACACCGTTGAAAGGTGCCTTTCAAGTTCTGAGACTTCGTGGCGACCATGGTTACGGCCTCCAACGAAGTCTCGACACTTTTGGCCAGAGCATAGGTTGTCTGCTCCGACCTGTCTCCTTCGGCAGCTGCAGCGGGGCTTGCGCAGATGTTGGCGCGCGCCTCCCGTGCAGTTTTCATTTTTTCGGCAACCTCTTCCGCAGCCTGAAGCTGAAGAGCCGCCTCCTTCTCGCGATTTAATTCGGCTTGGGCTTTAGCCAGACCGACATACTGGCCGGTTGTTGGCGGCCGGCCGCGTCCTCTCTTGGCTTTCGGCACCGCACCTTTGCTGGTAGACGGCGCCGCCTCTGTCTCCTCCGGGTGTAACCGCCGCTTAAGGGGGGTCGTACGTCCGGTGGGTGCGGGCAATCCCTCGGAGTCCAGCGACATGCGAGACATGCAGCTGGAGTCCGAGAGATAGTCCTCGCTGTCTATTTCGGGTGTGTCACGTCCTTGTTGGGGTGGCGGCATGATCACGTCGCGCGTGAGCAATACACGCGGCAGATCTCGGTCGCCTCGCAACTTCTTCTTCTGCATCAATTTCAGCAGCCGCTCCACGCCGTTGGTCTGCGGCTGGCTGAAATCGACGTCCTCGTCGGTAAGGAGGCCCGTCTCCGGCGCGGTAATGTGCGCCAGCTTCGGGCCTGGTTGCGCCATCGCGCCTCTCTCCTTGTCTACCGTCTTTACCACGGTCTCCTCCGACTCCGACTCCACTGCAACAGGTGCCCCCCCCGTATACGTGGGGCGACCCCCCGCCGAAGCGGGAGTGTGGGATTCCCTCGTTAGAGGACCCACCCGGGGAATACTTTTCTTGTTGCACTCCATGGTTGCTCGGATATGGGCTGAGTCACGCCCGATCCATTAGGGGGGATTCTGCCCCAGTGCCCTTGGGACGAGCCGCCTGCTCGCCACGCATCCCACGGCCGGGCACCACAAACCCTGGATTAGGGGCCGTAAAAGCCCATCCATCACCATTCAAACAAAAACCTAACACACACACACAGAAGAACAAATAAAAGAGAAAAGACAGAAAGAAAAGGTGTTGAAAGATAGATGAAATAATAAAACAATGCAAAAAGAAGAGTAAACTATAAAAAGGTGGTGAAAAGATAGAAGATAGACCGGCGTTCAGCCGCCTGAGTACCTCACCCCGTGTAAAGTGCGGAGTGGCGCACCCAGGCGTTGCCCAGGGACACCAACGTGGAGGAACCGGTATCGCCCCCAACCCCAACCTAACCTAACCTTTTTTTTTTTTTTTTTTTTTTTTTTTTTTTTTTTTTTTTTTTTTTTTTTTTTTTTTTTTGCGGGGGGAAATTCGTTACGAATCCCCTGCTGCCCCCGGGGGAAGGCAGCAGGGGTATGTCGGACTCCCCCGGTGCGAGATGGAGTGCACCGGGGTTTACCGACTAAAACCCCCCGATGCCCTTCTTCTGCGCCAATGCGAGGCCGTGGGAATCGCGTGAGCATAGCTCCACGACCCCGCAGCGCGTGCCGCGACCGGCCCTCTTCCGTTGCGGCGGCATGGTGTTGTGCCGCCGCCTGCCTTCACCGAGAGCTCCCCGGGCATAGGGGAGCTTTGCGCTCGGGACCCATAGTGCGGGCGGCGATCCCCCGATCACCACCCACGGGTCTAGGCTTCCACCACGTCCATGGCGGGGGCGGGTTGTTCCGCCCTTGCGCCGCTAGGCTTCGGCTTTTTCTGCCGGGCCTTTTTCGTGGGAGCCTTTCCCTTTTTCTTGCTGGGGAGCGGCTTTTTGGCTGTTATGCAGCCAGCAGCCCCCAGTACATGGCCCTTCGGCTTCTCGACGGCTTCGCACGCGGGGCAGTTCGGTTCTGCCCCGCATTCAGCCGCCTTGTGGCCCGGCTTCCCACAGCGGAAACATGTCCGACTGAGGTCCACCGAGCACTTACAATTCACGGCCAGGTGGCCGGTATCGAGGCACCGGTAACACCGCTTAGGCCTCGCAGCCAGCAGCGCCACCTTAGCCACGACCCAGCCGATCTGCAGCCGCCCAGAACTGATAAGCTTCTTGGCGGCTGCCGTTGGCACACTCATCCAGAGGGATCTGGTTCCTCTGGGACTCACTACTACTTTGCCCGACCGGATGTTGTTGGCCGGGCAACCACCTTCTTTCGCAGCTGCCTCGGTGATGTCGGCAGCTGTTGTAGCGTCGTCCAGCCCGGTGACTCGCATTTCCACGCATTTCACCGGGCGGGTGACTTTAACATCTTCGGGGCGTAGCACCGCTCGAAGCCTCGCGGCAAAAGCGTCGGCCTTCTCCTCAGCGCCCTCTCCTTCAATCGAAAGGAGGCGTGCACCAGTTTGGGCCAGGCGGAAGCCGAGCCTGGGGATTTTGAGTTCCCCCAGGTCGATTTTTGCTCTGGCTTCACTGAGCACCTTTGCGTAGGTCAGCCCCCTTTCTACAGCTCCCGCCTCTAAGGTGAGGGTTACTGCCGCTGTTTTGGGGGGGCGGAGCCTTATCATCTTCTTTTTAGGGGCGGCTGTGGCTGATTTAGCCGCCCCTTTCTTCTTGGCCTTTCGCGGACCTACGGATGTCCACGGGGCCTCAGCGGGTGGGGGGCTGTTGTTCTCCCCCCCTTGCGCCGCTTCCTGAGCGGCCATTGATGGCCGCTTCTTCTTCTTTTTGGGCTTCTTACCCTTTGGTGGCGCCGGTGCGGGCGGTGCCTCTTTAGGGGGGACCGCAGCTATTGGCGCCGCTATGTCAGCATATGTGGGCGCCGTCATCCTTTTAGGTTTCGGGGCCCTCGTCCTTACCGCCGCTGGTGGGGTGCCTACAGTGGCACTGTCCGCCGCCAGCGGTGGTCTCATTCTCGGGGCCGGTAGGAGACGATCCTCCAGGCCGGCCAGCCTGGCGTTCAGCATGTTGCCGAAGGTCTCAATGTTGGAACGAGAGACCTCCGACAACAGCTCGCGCATATCGTCCTGTATAGGGCGGGTGTTGTTAGCCCGTCTGCGCAGCTCTTCAAGCTCCTGACCCATTCTGGTCACTCGCTCTTGAAGCCGCGCATTCTGGGCTTCCAACCTCGCCAGGTCTTCGGTAGTAGACCGGCTTCTCATCTCTGCGACAGCCGATCTTATAGTCGCGACCGATTCCTTAAGGCACTTCTGAAACGTGCCCTTAAGGTTGGAGGACTTTACGGCAACCATTGTAATGGCGCCCAGCGAAGCCTCCACGGTTTTGGCCAGGGCAGCGCTCGACTGCTCCGACTCGTCATCTCTGATAGTGGCGGGGGTTGCGCGGGGGGATGATCGCATCTCCCTTGCCGCTCTCGCCATTTCTGCCACTTCGGCCTCAGCTTGAAGCCGAATAGCCTCCTCCTTCGCTCTGTTGAGGTCGGCCTGCGCTTTGGCCAGACCAACGTACTGGCCAGTTGTTGGCGGTCGGCCGCGTCCTTTCTTGGGTTTAGGTACCGCCCCTTTACTAAGAGACGGTACAGTGTCGTCGTCCGTATTTTTCCTCTTGAGAGGTTTGTCATATCCGGTGGTGGACTCCCTGGACTCCAGCGACATGGCGCTGTATACCGAGGAGTCCGAGAGATAGTCATCACTATCCCTCATAGATGCAGGTCCAGGTTTGACCGGCAGTGCCATCACGTCGCGCAACACTACGCGTGGCACGCGCACCATATCCTTTCCGGGTGGGGTGAGACTCAGCTCGCGCTCATACTGCACGCGAGCGAGCCCCTCCGTATCTCCCCTCTCCTTCTTTCTTTGTAGTAGTCTCAGCAGCCGCTGCACACCATCAGGCTGCGGCTGCGAGAAATCTACGTCCTCGTCCGTTAAAGGCTCCGTTCCCGGTGCGGTTAGGGGCACCGAGCTCGGCCTATTATGCGCCATCGCGCCTTCCACCCTCCTTTCTCCCGCCTTCTCCTCCTCCATCGCATTATGTGGCCCCCCCGTATACACGGGCCGATCCCCCGCCGAAGCGGGAGTGTGGGATTCCCCATCGCTGGGACCCACCCGGGGAGTATTTTTCATAATACGGCCTTCCATGTTCGTCATTTGTGGACTGATTTCTGGCCCGATCAATTAGGGGTGATTCTGCCCCAGTGCCCTCACGACGAAACCGCCCGTTCGCCACGCATCCCAAGGCCGGGCACCACAATCCAAGGATTAGGGGCCGTATAAGCCCATTCATCACCATTCAAACAAAAACCTATCACGCAAAACCTAGCACACACGCACAGAGGAATAAATAAAAGAGAAAAGATAGAGAAGAAAAGGTGTTGAAAGATAGAAGAAATAAATAAAACAATGCAAAAAGAAGAGTAAACTATAAAAAGATGGTGAAAAGATAGAGATAGACCGGTGTTCAGCCGCCTGAGTACCTCACCCCGTGTAGAGAGCGGAGTGGCGCACCCAGGCGTTGCCCAGGGACACCAACGTGGAGGAACCGGTATCGTCCCCAACCTAACCTAACCTTTTTTTTTTTTTTTTTTTTTTTTTTTTTTTTTTTTTTTTTTTTTTTTTTTTTTTTTTTTTTTTTTTTTTTTTTACGTGCGGAAAATTCGTTACGAATACCCTACGATGCCGGGGGACATCGTAGGGTTATGTGGGACTCCCCAGCGCCTGTGACTGGCGCCGGGTTTACCCACTAAAAACCGCACGATGCCCTCCTTCGCGCCTAGGCCGGGGTCATGGGTATCGCGGAAGCATTCGTCCACGACCCCGCCGGCACCTGCCTGCCTCACAGGCTCTCCGAAATGCGGCGGCATTCATGGTGTGCCGCCGCTAGCCTTCTCCGAGAGCCCCCCGGGCATAGGGGAGCCTTCTTCTCGGGACCCCTTGGGTGGGCAGCGATCCCCCGATCACCACCCACGGGTCTTAGGCGCCTCTCACTCGGCGTCCATGGCGGGGGCGGCTGGTGCCACCCTTGCGCCATCGGCCTTGGCCAATTTCTGGCGGGCCTTCTTGGTGGGCGTCTTCTTCTTTGGGGGAGGTGGCTTTTTCGCCGAGGTGACGCAACTGCCACCCCCCAACACGTGATCTGCCTTTTTGCCGACCGATAGACAAACGGGGCAATTTGGGACCGCCCCGCAGTCCGGCATTTTATGCCCAGGTTTGCCGCAGCGGAAGCAAAGTCCGCTGCGGTCCTCCGCCCGGCAATTAACGGCGATATGGCCCGTGGCGAGGCATCGGTAGCACCGCTTGGGCCGTTTAGCCAACAGCACTACCTTTGCCGACGTCCACCCAATTTGCAGCCGCCCTGAGCTGGAGAGCTTTTTGGCGGCCGCTACTGGGACTCTCAACCAGAGGGAGCCGTCCCCTCTGCGTCCGGCTACGATCTTGCCCGGCCTGATGGTGTTGGCCGGGCAGCCTCCTTCATTTGCGGCCGCCTCCACGACTTCGGCGACCGTCACAGCGTCGTCTAACCCGGTGACGCGCATCTCCGCGCACTTCACCGGGCGGGCCACTTGTACTGCCTCTGAGTCGACGACCGCTTTCAGCCTCGCTGCAAAAGCGTCCGCCTTCTCCGAGGCGCCCTCTCCGTCCACTGTCAGCAATCGGGCGCCCGTCTCAGCCACCCGGAAGCCCAGCTTGGTGATGCCGAACTCCCGTAGGTCGATGCGCGCCCTGGCGTCCGACAATATTTTGGCGTAGGTCGCCCCCCTGTCCTTCGCCCCCTCCTGTAAGGTGAGGGAGATGGCTGCCGTGGTGGGAGGGCGGAGCCTCGCCTTCTTCTTCCTAGCTGGGGCATTTTTGGCTGCCTTCGCTACTTCCTTCGTTTTTGGCCCCCGTGGCCCTACTGTGGTCCACGGGGAGTTAGCAGGGGCGGGGGTTGGATTAACCCTCGCTTCTGCGGCCTCCTGTGCGGCCAAACTCTTCTTCTTGGTCTTCTTTTTATTCTTCTTCTTCGGTGCGGTTGGCGGTGCAGGTGTGGTTGCACTGTCACCTTCCACTACCTCCGACACTTCGACAACTGTGGCCGGTCTCTTCTCCTTCGGTGCCTTTGGAGCCTTCTTGGTGTTCTTCCCCGGAGCAACATCACTGCCCGCGGCATGAGCCGGTGCGGTGTCACTCAGGGAGTCCATTGCCAGTGGTGGGCGATGGCGTGGTTCTGGAAGTAGACGGTCTTCCAGACCAGCCAGTCTGGCGTTCAGCATATTGCCGAAGGTCTCTGCATTGGTGCGTGAGACCTCCGCCAATAGCTGACGCACGTCTTGCTCAGGCGGGCGAGCAACTTGGCGCCGCAGCTCATCAAGCTCACGGCGCAATTCTTCTATTTGCCTCTGGAGCCGGGTGTTGTGGGCTTCCAGGGCCTGTATCTCCTCAGATGCACAGCGGCCCCTCATTTCGCCAACGGCCGCCTTGATGTTGGCAACCGCCTCTTTGAGGAACCGCTGGTAGGTTCCCTTGAGATTGGAGGACCTCGTGGCGACCATAGTTATGGTCTCCAACGAGGCCTCCACGCTCTTGGTCAACGCAGCGCTTGTCCGCTCAGACTCCTCCATTTTGGCGGGGGTAGTGCAGAGCGACGAACGCGCCGCTCTGGCTGTCCTCGCCGTTTCGGCCACTTCCTCTTCGGCTTGAAGCCGAAGGGCCTCTTCCTTCGCTTTATTAAGGTCGGCCTGCGCTTTTGCCAAGCCGACGTACTGGCCGGTTGTTGGTGGCCGGCCACGTCCCTTTTTTGGTTTTGGCACCGCTCCCTTTGATATGAGCGGTGCATCGTCGTCTCCAGTGTTCCTCCTCTTGCGAGGTCTGTCTTGTCCGGTGGTGGACTCCCCGGATTCCAGCGACATGGCACTGTAGACCGAGGAGTCTGAGAGATAATCGTCGCTATCTCTCGTGCAGTCGAGTCCATGAGGCAGCAGCCGCTCGAGCACCACACGCGGCACGCGCGGTTTTGCTGCATTTTCGTTCTCTTCTTCGGGGGGCGTGAGTCTTAGGTCGCGCTCAAACTGCACGCGAGCGAGTCCTTCGGTGTCACCCCGTTCCTTCTTCCTCTGGAGGAGCCTCAACAGTCGCTGCACTCCATTAGGCTGCGGCTGTGAGAAGTCTACCTCCTCATCCGTTAGTAGGTCCGTTCCCGACGCGGTAAGGTGCGCCGGCCCCGGCCTTTCTCGCGCCATCGCGCCTCCCTCCTTCCTCTCTCCCGTCCTTTCCTCTTCCGCCATCGCATTTTGTGGCCCCCCCGTATACGAGGGCCGACCCCCCGCCGAAGCGGGAGTGTGGGATTCCCCAGCTTCGCTGGGACCCACCCGGGGATTACTTTTCAAAATACGACCTTCCATCTTTGTCAATTGTGGACTGATGTCTGGCCCGATCAATTAGGGGTGATTCTGCCCCAGTGCCCTTGGGACGAGCCGCCTGCTCGCCACGCATCCCACGGCCGGGCACCACAAACCCTGGATTAGGGGCCGTAAAAGCCCATCCATCACCATTCAGAACAAAAACCTAGCACTCAAAACCTAACACACTCGCACAGAAGAGTAAACCAAAAAAGGAAAAATAGAAAAGAAAAGGTGTTGAAAGATAGAAAATAAATAAAAGAATGCAAAAAAGAAGAGTAAACTATAAAAAGGTGGTGAAAAATAGAGAAAGAAAGACCGGTGTTCAGCCGCGTGGGTACCTCACCCCGTGTAAAAAGCGGGATGGCGCACCCAGGCGTTGCCCAGGGACACCAACGTGGAGGAACCGGTATCGCCCCCAACCTAACCTAACCTAACCTAACCTAACCTAACCTAACCTAACCTAACCTAACCTAACCTAACCTAACCTAACCTAACCTTTTTTTTTTTTTTTTTTTTTTTTTTTTTTTTTTTTTTTTTTTTTTTTTGACGGGGGGAAATACGTTACGTATCCCCCACCGCCCCCGGGGGAGGGCGGCAGGGGTATGACGGGCTCCCCCGGCGCGGGATGGAGTGCGCCGGGGTTTACCGTCTAAAACCCCCCGATGCCCACCTTCAGCGCCGTTTGCGGGGCCATGGGAATCGCTTAGCATTCTTCCACGACCCCGCAGCGCGTGCCGCAACCGGCTCACTTCTTTGCGGCGGCTAGATGAAATGCCGCCGCCTGCCTCTCCGAGAGCTCCCCGGGCATTGGGGAGCTTTGCGCTCGGGACCCATATTGTGAGCGGTGATCCCCCGATCACCGCCCACGGGTCTAGGACTCCATCACTTCGGCGGGGGCGGGCAGAACCGCCCTTGCGCCTGAGGCCTTTGGCTCTTTAAAGCGGGCCTTTTTTGTCGGAGCCTTTCCCTTTTTCTTGCCGGGGGGCGGCTTTTTGGCAGCTGTGATGCAGCCAGCAGCCCCCAACACGTGCTCCTTCGGCTTCCCGGTCGCCTCACACACGGGGCAGTTAGGATCTGCCCCGCAATCTGGCGCCTTGTGGCCCGGCTTCCCGCAGCGGAAACAGTTCCGGCTGAGGTCCACCGAGCACACGCACTTCGCCGCCAAGTGGCCGGTGTCCAGGCACCGGTAACACCGCCTTGGCCTCGCGGCCAGCAGTGCTACCTTTGCCAGGACCCAGCCGACTTGCAGCCGCCCAGAGCTCGAGAGCTTCTTTGCGGCCGCAACAGGAACGCGCAACCAGAGTGACCTGGTGCCCCTAGGGCCCATCACTATTTTGCCCGACCGGATGTTAGTGGCCGAGCATCCTCCTTCTTTGACGACCGCCTTGATGACGTCGGCGGCCGTCGTCGCGTCGTCCAGCCCGGAGACGCGCATTTCCGCGCTCTTCGCCGGGCGGGCGATTCTTACAAGTGCTGGGTCGAGCACCTCTTTCAGCCGTGTGGCAAAGGCGTCGGCCTTCTCCTGGGCGCCGTCTCCTGACAAGAGCAGGACCCGGGCGCCTGTTTCGGCCAGGCGGAATCCGAGTTTGGGTATCCCGAACTCCGCCAGGTCGATCTTGCTCCTTGCCTCCGCGAGCACAGACGCGTAGGTGATGTTCCGTTCCGCAGCCCCCGCCTCTAGGGTGAGCGTGATTGCTGCCGTAGTCGGAACGCGCAACCTCGCCTTCTTTTTCCTCTTTTTCTTCGGAGCGGCTTTGGCTGTTGTAGCCGCCCCCTTCTTCTTCTTGTCGGCCTTGCGCGGACCGACGCTGGTCCACGGGGCCTCGGCGGGGGAGGAGCCGGTGTGTGCTCTCCCTTGTGCCGCTTCTTGAGCGGCCATTGATGGCCGCTTCTTCTTTTTGGCTTTTTTAGCCTTCGGTGGTGCGGGCGCAGCAGGGGCTTCGGTTGGTGCCGCTGTGCTCGTTGCCGCCATCGTCAATTCCGGGGTTTTCTCCCTCAACACTCTATCCGCTGCCAGCGACGGCCGGCGGCGTGGTTCCGGGAGGAGGCGATCCTCCAGCCCGGCCAGTCTAGCGTTCAGCATGTTGCCGAAGGTCTCTATGTTGGTACGAGAGACCTCCGACAACAGCTGGCGCAACTCTTTCTCCGCGGGTTGTGCCGTCCGCCGGCGCAGCTCATCGAGCTCCCGACGCATTTCGGCAATTTGTTGCTCGAGCCGTGCGTTCTGGGCTTCGAGCCTTTTCATCTCGTCGGTAGCGGAGCGGTCCTTTATTTCGGCTACCGCTGTTCTGATCGACGCTACCGCCTCCTTAAGGTACCTCTGGTAGGTCCCTTTGAGGTTCGAGGACTTCGTGGCGACCATATTGATGGACTCCAACGAAGCCTCGACCCTCTTGGTCAGGGCTGCGCTCGTCAGCTCCGACGCTTCTTCTGCGGGTGCGTCGGGGCCAGAGCAGATGGGCGCTCTTGCCTGTCTCGCCACCCTTGCCGTTTCAGCGATTTCGGCCTCGGCCTGAAGCCGGAGGCTTTCCGCCTTCTCTCTGTTCAGCTCTGCTTGGGCCCGAGCTAGGCCGACGTATTGGCCGGTTGATGGTGGCCGGCCACGTCCCCTCTTCGTTTTGGGCACCGCCCCTTTGCTGATGGGGGGCGCCATGTCGTCATCAGAGTTTCGCCTTTTTAGGCTCGTCCTTTCCGGTGGGATTGCGGGCAACCCCTCGGAGTCCAGTGATATGCCAGACACACCACTGGAGTCCGAGAGGCAGTCCTCGCTGTCTGTCCGTGTGAGTGAGCGCTCGATGATCAGGTCGCGAGTGAGCATCACCCGCGGCAGATCCAAGTCGCCCCTCAACTTCTTTTTCCGGAGCAACTCTAGCAGCCGACGCCTGCCATCAGGGACCGGCTGTGAGAAGTCCACGTCTTCGTCTGTAAGGGGCTCCGTCCCTGGTGCGGTAAGGTGCGCCAGTTTCGGACCCGTTCGCGCCTTCGCGCCCGTCTCCTTCTCCGTCATCACTATGACCTCCTCTTCAACCCTCGCGATTTGTGCCCCCCCCGTATACGTGGGGCAGCCTTCCGCCGAAGCAGAAGGGTGGGATTCCCTCTCAGAGAGAGGACCCACCCGGGGAATATTTTGCAAAGCGCGACCTTCCATCCTTAAAACTCCGACACCCCGGGTCGCGGTCTCTTTTTTCGGGGGTGAGCTCCCCCATCAGAATGAAACAAAAAACAAGAAGATAGTAGAAGAAAAGACGGTGAGAATAGAGAAAACAAAAAGAAATAAAACAAAATAAAACAAGAGCAAACTATAAACAGGTGGTGAAAGATAGTGACAGACCGGCGTTCAGCCACCTGGGTGCCTCAAACCGTGTAAAAGCGGAGTGGCGCACCCAGGTGTTGCCCAGGGACACCAACGAGGAGGAACCGGTATCGCCCCCAACCTAACCTAACCTAACCTAACCTAACCTAACCTAACCTTTTTTTTTTTTTTTTTTTTTGACGGGGGGAAATACGTTACGTATCCCCCGCCGCCCCCGGGGGAGGGCGGCAGGGGTATGACGGGCTCCCCCGGCGCGAGATGGAGTGCGCCGGGGTTTACCGTCTAAAACCCCCCGATGCCCACCTTCAGCGCCGTTGGCGGGGCCATGGGAATCGCATTGCATTCTTCCACGACCCCGCAGCGCGTGCCGCAACCGGCTCTCTTCTTTGCGGCGGCCTGGTGTTGTGCCGCCGCCTTCCTCTCCGAGAGCTCCCCGGGCATTGGGGAGCTTTTCTTCTCGGGGCCCATAGCATGAGCGGCGATCCCCCGATCACCGCCCACGGGCCTAGGACTCCATCACCTCTACGGCGGGGGCGGGTGGAACCGCCCTTGCGCCGGCCTTGGGCTTTTTGTGCCTGGCCTTTTTGGTGGGAGCCTTTCCCTTGTCTTTGCTGGGGGGCGGCTTTTTGGCTACTGTAATGCAGCCAGCAGCCCCCAGCACGTGCTCCTTCGGTGCTCCGACGACCTCGCACACAGGGCAGTTCGGGTCTGCCCCGCATTCGGCCGCCTTATGGCCCGGCTTTCCACAGCGGAAACAATTCCGGCTGAGGTCTACCGAGCACTTGCATGTCGCGGCGAGGTGGCCGATGTCCAGGCACCGGTAGCACCGCTTGGGCCTCGCGGCCAGCTGCACCACCTTTGCCCGGACCCAGCCGACTTGCAGCTGCCCAGCGCTGGTCAGCTTTTTGGCAGCCGCAATGGGGACGCTCAGCCAGAGTGACCTGGCGCCCCTGGGACACACTACTATTTTGCCCGACCGGATGTTGGTGGCCGGGCAACCTCCTTCCTTGACGACTGCCTCGATGACGTTGGCGGCCGTCGTTGCGTCGTCCAACCCGGTGACGCGCACCTCTGCGCACTTCACCGGTCGAGCGATTCGCACTACTTTCGGGTCGAGCACCTCTTTAATCCTTGTGGCAAAAGCGTCGGCCTTCTCCTGTGCCCCCTCACCTGTCAATAACAGGACTCGGGCGCCGGTCTGAGCCAGGCGGAATCCGAGTTTGGGTATCCCGAACTCCGCCAGGTCGATCTTACTTCTCGCGTCTGAGAGTACAGAGGCATAGGTGGCCTTTTGCCCCTCAGCCCCCGTCTCAAGGGTCAGGGTTACTGCCGCTGTAGGTGGAGTGCGCAGTTTTGCCCTTTTCCTTCTCTTTTTCGGAGCGGCTTTGGCTGTTATAGCCGCCCCCTTCTTCTTTTTTCCGGCCTTGCGCGGACCAATAGTGGTCCACGGGGCTTCTCTGGCAGGTGGGGTGTTGATCACCTTCGCCTGTGCGGCCTCTTGGGCGGCCAAGGACTTCCGCTTCTTCTTCTGGGCCTTTTTGGCCTTTGGCAGTGCGGGTGCAACAGGGGCTTCAGTTGGCGCCACCGTGCTCGTTTTTGCCGTTGTCTCTTCCGGGGGATCTGCCCTCTTCTTCTTGTCAGCTGTCAGCGAGGGCCGGCAGCGCGGTGCCGGGAGGAGTCGGTCCTCCAGCCCGGCCAGTCTGGCGTTCAACATGTTGCCGAAGGTCTCTATGTTGTTACGAGAGACCTCCGACAACAGCTGGCGCAAATCCTTTTCCGCGGGTTGTGCCGCCTGCCGGCGCAGCTCGTCAATCTCCCGGCGCATTTCGGCAACCCGTTGCTCGAGCCGTGTATTTTGGGCCTCGAGTTTCGCCATCTCTTCGGTAGTTGAGCGGCCCTTCATTTCGGCCACCGCCGCTCTTATGGCCACTACCGCCTCCTTCAGGAACCTTTGGTAGGTCCCTTTGAGGTTAGAGGACTTCGTGGCGACCATATTGATGGTCTCCAGCGAAGCCTCGACACTCTTTGTCAAAGCCATGTTAGTGCGCTCTGACATCACCTCTTCTGCGGGCGCGGTGGGGCTAGAGCAGATGGTCGCTCTCTCCCTTCTCGCCACCCGTGCTGTCTCGGCAATCTCGGCCTCGGCTTGCAGCCGGAGGCTTTCCGCCTTCTCCTTATTGAGCTCAGCTTGGGCCCGAGCTAGGCCGACGTACTGGCCGGTTGATGGTGGCCGGCCACGTCCTCTCTTTAATTTGGGCACCGCTCCCGTACTAGTGGGAGGTGCCATTTCTACGTCCGAGTTGCGCCTTTTAAGGCTTGTCCTATCCGGTATTGCGGGCAACCCCTCGGAATCCAGCGATAAGCAGCTGGAGTCCGAGTGGCAGTCCTCGCTCTCACAATCAGTTGATGGGGGTTCGGGGATCAGCGCGCGCGTGAGCATCACGCGCGGCATTCCCTCCTTATCCCCTCGTAAGGCCTTTTTTCGTAGCAGCTCCAGCAGTCGCCTCCTACCATCAGCGACCGGCTGCGAGAAGTCTACGTCCTCGTCTGTCAAGAGGTCCGTTCCCGACGCGGTAATGTGCGCCAGGCCCGGACCCTTTCGCGCTATCACGCCCCTCTCCTTCTCCGTCGTTTGTACGACCGCCTCTTCCCTCATCGCAGTTTGTGCCCCCCCCGTATACATGGAGCTGCCTCCCGCCGAAGCGGGAGGGTGGGATTCCCCAGCATCGCTGGGACCCACCCGGGGAATATTTTTCAAATTGCGATCCGCCATTCTTAAAACTCCGACACCCCGGGTCGCGGTCTCTTTTTTCGGGGGTGAGCTCCCCCATCCGAAGAGTTAAAACAAAAGGAAATATAGTATTAGATGAAATAAAAGGTGGTGAAAGATAGAAAAACAAAATAAAACTAATGCAAAAACAAGAAAGTTAAACAAAATAGGTGGTGAAAGATAGTGAAGAAAAGAGATAGCGCCAGCCTTCAGCCGCGTGGGTACCTCACCCCGCAAAAGACGAGGTGGCGCACCCAAGCGTTGCCCAGGGCCACGAACGAGGACGAACTGGCAGAGCCCCAACCTTTTTTTTTTTTTTTTTTTTTGACGGGGGGAAATACGTTACGTATCCCCCGCCGCTCCCGGGGGAGGGCAGCAGGGGTATGACGGGCTCCCCCGGCGCGAGATGGAGTGCGCCGGGGTTTACCGTCTAAAACCCCCCGATGCCCACCTTCAGCGCTGTTTGCGTGGCCATGGGAATCGCTAAGCATTCTTCCACGACCCCGCAGCGCGTGCCGCAACCGGCTCTCTTCTATGCGGCGGCCTGGTGTTGTGCCGCCGCCTGCCTCTCCGAGAGCTCCCCGGGCATTGGGGAGCTTTACTTCTCGGGGCCCATAGCGTGAGTGGCGATCCCCCGATCACCGCCCACGGGCCTAGGACTCCATCACCTCTACGGCGGGGGCGGGTGGAACCGCCATTGCGCCGGCCTTGGGCTTTTTGTGCCGGGCCTTTTTGGTGGGAGCCTTTCCCTTGTCTTTGCTGGGGGGCGGCTTTTTGGCTACTGTGATGCAGCCAGCAGCCCCCAGCACGTGCTCCTTCGGTGCTCCGACGACCTCGCACACAGGGCAGTTCGGGTCTGCCCCGCATTCGGCCGCCTTATGGCCCGGCTTTCCACAGCGGAAGCAATTCCGGCTGAGGTCCACCGAGCACTTGCATGTCGCGGCCAGGTGACCGGTGTCCAGGCACCGGTAGCACCGCTTGGGCCTCGCGGCCAGCAGCACCACCTTTGCCCGGACCCAGCCGACTTGCAGCTGCCCAGCGCTGGTCAGCTTTTTGGCAGCCGCAATGGGGACGCTCAGCCAGAGTGACCTGGCGCCCCTGGGACCCACTACTATTTTGCCCGACCGGATGTTGATGGCCGGGCAACCACCTTCCTTGACGACCGCCTCGATGACGTTGGCGGCCGTCGTTGCGTCGTCCAACCCGGTGACGCGCACCTCTGCGCACTTCACCGGGCGAGCAATTCGCACGACTCCTGGGTCGAGCACCTCCTTCAGCCGAGCGGCAAAGGCGTCGGCCTTCTCCTGTGCGCCCTCTCCTGATAGCAACAGGACTCGAGCGCCGGTCTGAGCCAGGCGGAATCCGAGTTTGGGTATCCCGAACTCCGCCAGGTCGACCTTACTCCTTGCTTCCGAGAGAACAGAGGCATAAGTAGCCCTCTGCACCTCGGCCCCCGTCTCGAGTGTCAGGGTTACTGCCGCTGTTGTTGGCGTGCGCAGCTTTGCCCTCTTTTTCCTCTTTTTCTTATTCTTATTCGGGGCGGCTTTAGCTGTTGTAGCCGCCCCCTTCTTCTTTCTGACCTTGCGTGGACCGATGGTGGTCCCCGGGGTCTCATTTGCGGACGGGGTGTTTGTTTCCCTTGCCTGTGCAGCCTCCTGTGCGGCCAAGGATTTCCGCTTGGTCTTCTTCTTAGGCTTTTTAGCCTTTGGCAGCTTGGGTGCAACTGGAGCCTCGTTTGGTGCCGCTGTACTTGTTGCCGCCAATGTCACTTCCGGGGGGGAATCCGCCCTCTCCTTATCTGCTGCCAGCGGGGGCCGGCGGCGCGGCTCCGGGAGGAGGCGGTTCTCCAGCCCGGCTAGCCTAGCGTTCAGCATGTTGCCGAAGGTCTCTATGTTGGTACGAGAGACCTCCGACAACAGCTGGCGCAAATCCTTCTCTGCGGGTTGTGTCGTCCGCCGCCGCAGCTCATCAAGCTCCCGGCGCATTTCGGCAACCCGTTGCTCGAGCCGTGTGTTTTGGGCCTCGAGCTTTGCCATCTCTTCGGTAGTTGAGCGGCCCTTCATTTCTTCCACCGCCGCTCTTATAGCCACTACCGCCTCCTTCAGGAACCTTTGGTAGGTGCCTTTAAGGTTCGAGGACTTCGTGGCGACCATATTGATGGTCTCCAGCGAAGCCTCGACACTCTTTGTCAGAGCTATGCTAGTGCGCTCTGACATCACCTCTTCTGCGGGCGCGATGGGTCTAGAGCAGATGGTCGCTCTCTCCCTTCTCGCCGCCCGTGCTGTCTCGGCGATCTCGGCCTCGGCTTGCAGCCGGAGGCTTTCCGCCTTCTCCTTATTGAGCTCAGCTTGGGCCCGAGCTAGGCCGACGTACTGGCCGGTTGATGGTGGCCGGCCACGTCCTCTCTTTGATTTGGGCACCGCTCCCGTACTAATGGGAGGTGCCATTTCCACGTCCGAGTTGCGCCTTTTAAGGCTTGTCCTATCCGGTATTGCGGGCAACCCCTCGGAATCCAGCGACAAGCAGCTGGAGTCCGAGTTGCAGTCCTCGCTGTCACAATCAGTTGATGGGGGTTCGGGGATCAGCGCGCGCGTGAGCATCACGCGCGGCATTCCCTCCTTATCCCCTCGTAAGGCCTTTTTTCGTAGCAGCTCCAGCAGTCGCCTCCTGCCATCAGCGACCGGCTGCGAGAAGTCTACGTCCTCGTCTGTCAAGAGGTCCGTTCCCGACGCGGTAATGTGCGCCAGGCCCGGACCCGTTCGCGCTATCACGCCCCTCTCCTTCTCCGTCGTTTGTACGACCGCCTCGTCCCTCATCGCAGTTTGTGCCCCCCCCGTATACATGGAGCTGCCTCCCGCCGAAGCGGGAGGGTGGGATTCCCCAGCATCGCTGGGACCCACCCGGGGAATATTTATCAAAGTGCGATCTTCCATACCTCAAAACTCCGACACCCCGGGTCGCGGTCTCTTTTTTCGGGGGTGAGCTCCCCCATCGGAAGAGTTAAATAATACGGAAATACAGTATGAGATGAAATCAAAGGTGGTGAAAGACAGAAATAAAACAAAATAAAAATAATAAAACACAAACAAGAAAGCTAAACAAAACAGGTGGTGAAACATAGAGAAGAAAGAGATAGCGCCAGCCTTCAGCCGCGTGGGTACCTCACCCCGCAAAAGACGAGGTGGCGCACCCAAGCGTTGCCCAGGGCCACGAACTAGGACGAACTGGCTGAGCCCCGGCAGAGCCCCAACCTAACCTTAACCTAACCTAACCTAACCTAACCTAACCTTTTTTTTTTTTTTTTTTTTTTTTTTTTTTTTTTTTTTTTTTTTTTTTTTTTTTTTTTTTTTTTTGACGGGGGGAAATACGTTACGTATCCCCCGCCGCCCCCGGGGGAGGGCAGCAGGGGTATGACGGGCTCCCCCAGCGCGAGATGGAGTGCGCCGGGGTTTACCGTCTAAAACCCCCCGATGCCCTTCTTCAGCGCCTTTAACGGGGCCGTGGGAATCGCAATGCATTCTTCCACGACCCCGCAGCGCGTGCCGCAACCGGCCCACTTCTATAGCCGCAACCGGCTCCTTCTCCGAGAGCTCCCCGGGCATTGGGGAGCTTGTCGTCTCGGGGCCCATGCTGTGGGCGGCGATCCCCCGATCGCCACCCACGGGCCTACGCTTCAACCTCCATTACGGCGGGGGCGGGTTGATCTGCCCTTGCGCCTTGGGCTTGCGGCTTTTTGAGCCGGGCCCTGGAGGGAGCCTTTCGCTTCCCTTTCTCGCCGGGGAGCGGCTTTGCGAAGACGCAGCCACCGCTCCCCAGCACGTGTGCCACCTCCTGTTTGCCAGTGGCCTCACATAGCGAGCAGAGCGGATCCGCTCCGCACTCTGCCGCCTTGTGCCCCGGCTTCCCGCAGCGGAAACAGCTCCGGCTGCGGTCCACCGAGGACTGGCATTTCGCCGCGACGTGGCCGGTGTCCTGGCATCGGTAGCACCGCTTTGGCCTCGCGGCCAGCAGCGCCACCTTTGCCGAGACCCAGCCCACGCGAAGCCGCCCAGAGTTGAGCAGCTTTTTAGCGGCCGCGACGGGGACGCTCATCCACAAGGATGCGTCTCCTCTCGGTCCCATCACCACTTTGCCCGACCTGATGGAGCTGGTCGGGCATCCTCCTTCTTGTGAGGCCGCCAGGATGACTTGGGCGGCCGTCACTGAGTCGTCCAGCCCGGTGACGCGCATCTCCGCGCATTTGACCGGGCGGCCGACTCTCACAACTTCCGGACTGAGGACGGTCCTAAGCTTGGCAGCAAAGGCGTCCGCCTTCTCCTGCGCCCGCTCACCGTCGATGGTGAGCACGCGCGCGCCAGTTTCTGCAAGGCGGAAGCCGAGCTTGGGTATGTCAAACTCCCCAAGATCGACTTTCGCCCTGGCCTCCTTCAGCAGCGTGGCGTACGTGACCCCCCTCTCCGCAGCCTTTTCCTCTAGAGTGAGGGTAACGGCCGCAGTGACGGGGGCGCGCAGTCTCGCCTTCTTCTTCGTAGGGGCGGCTTTGGGTGGAGTAGCCGCCCCCTTCTTCTTCTTCTTGGCCTTGCGCTGGACATTAGTCCACGGGGCCTCGGCGGGGGAGGGGTTATTGGTCTCCCCCCCTTGCGCCGCCTCCTGAGCGGCCATTGATTGCCGCTTACTTTTCCTCTTTTTCTTGGGCTTAGGGGCCTTTGGCGGGGCCGGTGCGGGTGGTGCCTCTTTAGGGGCTGCCGCACTCGGTGCCGCCACTTCCGCGTAAGTGGGCGCCTTTTTTGTTTTTGGCGCCTTCTTCTTCAGTGCCGCTGCAGATGGAGCACCGACGACAATGTCGGCACTGTCCGCTGCCAGCGGTGGCCTTAGTCTCGGGGCCGGCAATAGTCGGTCCTCCAGGCCGGCAAGTCTCGCGTTTAGCATATTGCCGAGTGTCTCTATATTTGAGCGAGAGACCTCGGCTAATAGCTCGCGCAGATCCTTGTCGGCCGGCGCAGCAGGTGGTTGACGGCGCATCCCCTCCAGCTCGCGACGAAAATCGGCCACTTGCTTTTGGAGCTGCGCGTTTTGTGCCTCCAGCCTCGCCATCTCTTCCGTCATTGTGCGGCCTCTAAGTTCGGTGACGGCCGCCCTTATGCTGACGACCGCTTCCTTGAGGCACCGCGTAAATGTGCCCTTCAGGTTTTGAGACTTCGTGGCGACCATGAGTACAGCCTCCAACGAAGTCTCGACACTTTTGGCCAGAGCTGCGTTGGTCTGCTCCGACCTGTCTTCTTCCAATGCAGGGCTCACACGTAGCGACGCACGCGCCTCTCTTGCCACGCGCGCCGTCACGGCGACCTCTGCTTCGGCCTCGAGCCGGAGACTCTCAGCCTTCTCCCTGTTCAGTTGTGCCTGAGCTTTGGCCAGGCCGACGTATTGGCCGGTTGTTGGTGGCCGGCCACGTCCTCTTTTCGCCTTTGGCACTGCGCCTGTACTGGTAGACGGCGCCACTACGTCTTCGTCCGGGTGTAACCGCCTCTTTAGGGGGGTTGTACGTCCGGTGGGTGCGGGCAATCCCTCGGAGTCCAGCGACATGTCAGTCATGCAACTGGAGTCCGAGAGATAGTCCTCGCTGTCTCTATCGGGAATGTCACGTCCGTGTTTGGGGGGCGGCATGATTACGTCGCGCGTGAGTAGCACGCGCGGCAGATCAGGGTCGCCCCTTAGTTTCTTCCTTTGCATTAACTTCAGTAGCCGCTGAACCCCGTTGGGCTGCGGCTGACTGAAGTCAACGTCCTCGTCTGTTAATAAGTCCGCCGCCGGCGCGGTAAGGTGCGCCAGCTTCGGACTCGGTTGCGCCCTCGCGCCAGTCTCCTTTTGCGTCATCACTATGACCTCCTCCTTCTCAACCCTCGCACTAGTTGGCCCCTCCGTATACGCGGACCTGACCCCCGCCGAAGCAGGGGTGTGGGATTCCCCATCGCTGGGACCCACCCGGAGATTATTGACCTAACCTAACCTTTTTTTTTTTTTTTTTTTTTTTTCGTCGGGAAATGCTTTATGCATCCCCGGCAGCGCTGGGGAAGGGCCACCGGGGTATGTGGGACTCGCCCGGGCGTGGATGATATCGCCCGGGGTTACCACACTAAAACCCGACGGTGTTCCTACTCCCCCGCTGATGGCAGGGACACGGGAAACGCGGAATACACAACCGCGACCCTGCCAGCGGGTGCCTGCAGTTGCAGGCTCTGCTCGTGGGCGTTTAGGCCCACACTGACACTGCGACACGATGCGCAGGAACACCTTGCGCATCGCGGCCTACTCGGGGACTCGGTGTTGTTGGGCGACGGCGTCCCCACGCCGCCACCCCGAGCTCCCCCGCTAGGGCGGGACGTCATGGCCATGTCTAGCCCTTGGTCTCCGCCTTGGCCTTCTCAAAGGATCGAGCGCCTCCGCCTCTCGTCTGCGCTCCGACTCCTCTTTCGACGACATCACCTCCTCGGCGAAAGTCGCGACTGCCTTCCAGGAGTTCTCACTGCTCAGCATCGCGCGAATGATAGCTGGCAGTGAGATGTCTTGTCCGATGGCGGCTTGTAATGCCGCTCTTTGTCGTGTCCATGCGGGACAGGCTAACAATGTGTGTTGCACCGTGTCCCGTTCGTCGTCACAATGGTGGCAAGCAGTGCTCTGCTCACGTCTGGCAATGTCGCACAGGTACCGACCGAAACACCCATGTCCGGTCAGTACCTGTGTGAGGCGATATGTTAACGCCCCGCCCTCTCGGTCTATCCACTCCCTCAGTACGGGACGCATGGCAGCCAGTAGATCGACGCTGACTGCGGACTCATTTAGTCGTTCGAGCCATTGGTCGATTGCTTCGTCTCTTGCTTCTCTTCTCCACCGCCGGATGTAGTCTGGCGGCGGGATGCGTCCTTCATCGCGCTCTGCCTGACAGTGCCAGAAGACGTCAGCCAGTGATTTGGCCTCAATGTCCCAGGGGACGCTGCCGGCGAGAACGCACGCGGCGTCTTTCGAGAGCGTGCGATATCCCCGCACCGCTCTGATTGTCATCGTCCGCTGTAGTCTCGTCAAAATCTGTCGGCTCTCGGGCGCCAGATGTTCGGCCCATATCGGCGCCCCGTACATGCTCATAGAACGAATGATGCCCATGTACAGGCGCCGACATCCGAGACTGGGTCCTCCCAAGTTAGGGAGAAGCCACGCCAATCCTCCAGCAGCCTTAGTGACTTTCTCCGATAGCCGTCTGAAATGTTCTTTGAAAGACCACCGGCCGTCCAAGACAAGGCCTAGATATGTCATGGACCTTCCTACCTCGATTCTTGTGCCACCAACAAATATAGCCGCGTCAGGCAGTGGCGAATTTCGCAGCCCGTGGAAACAGACCGCTTCAGACTTCTCCAGGGCGACCTCCAGCCCCAGGGCGCGTATGCGACGTACCACCTGAGCGACCGTAGCCGTTGCTACAATTATAGCCTCGCGTTGCGTTTTCCCACGGCAAACTGCGAGAGTGTCATCCGCGTAACACAGGAGGGTTACGCCACGCAAATTGGCCCCCCGCAGTACATAGTCGTATCCGATGTTCCACAGGTGCGGACCAAGAGCCGACCCCTGTGGAACACCGCACACCACAGCCAGCTTTTTCCATCCTTCCTTTGTTGGATATTCGATGAACCGTGCCGATAGGTAGTCACCGATAATTCTTTCCATGTATTTGGGTACCTTGTGATACCGAAGTCCTTCCTTTATAGTTGCCCAGGGCAGGGAGTTAAAGGCGTTAGATATATCCAAAGACACAGCCAAAACTACCCCACCCTGAGCAACTTCTTCCTCCACTATGTTCCGCAGCTGTGCTACAGCCCCGATTGTGGATCGTCCAACTCTAAAGCCGAACTGATTGGTGTTAAGGTTCGGGCCAACTCGTGCTAGGTGCTGGGTAATACGTGCCACGAGCACACGCTCCAGCATCTTACACACCTCGTCGAGTAGAACGATCGGGCGGTAAGCTGATGGTCGGTCTTCAGGTCTGCCTTTTTTACGGAGAAGAACAAGCTTTCCACACTTCCAGCGGTTTGGGAAGCGGCATTGCGACAGACAGCGGTTAAGTACTGTGAGCACTCGCTCTTCCATCTCCTCTATTGCGAGTGCCCACGCACGGCCCGGAATGCCGTCGAGACCTGGTGCCGTGTTCTTCTGTCCCATCTTCTCGACTGCCGCGGCGAGTTCCGCCGATGTTATGGGCGGAACTTCTACATCTTCCTCGTTATCAGTCTCCTCTGGTGCCATCATCGGCGGGGACCACTCAGCTCTTGATGGGAATAGAGCCGAGAGGACTGTCTCCCGTATGTGTGGTTCCAGGCTCTGTGTGAGAGGTGGGGCAGCCGGGCGAAGCTTCTGCCTCACGTACTTGTAAGGTCGCCCCCATGGATCGCGGTCCAGGGTCTCTAGCCACTCTGTGAATGCTTCGGTCTTGGCTCGTCGGATGCTGTCCTTTAGGGCGTGTCGGGCGACCCTGTAGGCATCGTAGGCGGTTTCCTCTTCCTCCGTGTTTCCGTTCCTCCTCCGCCGTAGTCGCGCATAGCGACGATGAGCCGCCACGCATTCCTCCCGCAGATGTTGGATTTCCGGACGCCACCAATACGCATCACGTCTGCGCTCGATCGGACCGACTCTGGGCATAGACGCGTCGCAAATTTGCGTCATAGCCTCGTTCAGCCACACCGCTGCCGTCTCGACTGCCTCCCCCGGTGGGATTGGCAACCAGGATTGCACGATAGCTGCCTCCTTCAGCAGGTCTTTATTCAGGCGACGTAGGGACCACCGGGGACCGCCATCAGATGTTGGTCGGCGGTCTCGTCCATCCGGGGCACTGGTGATGTCGAACCGGATATATCGGTGGTCCGATAAGGTCTCTACGTTTTCGAGGACATTCCACCCATTTACTCGGCGCACGATGTTGGGGCTGGCCAGTGTAATGTCAACTATCGATTCCCCCCTTTGGCGTACGCATGTGCTGGCGTTGCCGCGGTTGAGTACGACAAGACCGATTTCCGCCATCCAGTCGGCAACCGCTCGGCCTCTGGCATTCGTCGCCGGAGCGCCCCAAAGCGTAGATTTCGCGTTAAAGTCTCCGGCGACGACTACCGGATGGGCCATTTCGCCCACGAGGGTGGATAGACAAGCCAAGAGCTCCTCGAACTCTGCGATTGGTCGATTGGGTGAAAAGTAAACGCCCACTACCGAAAAAGGTCCAAGGTTTACTGCGACGAAGCCGTGACCCTTGACTGTGCCGCTTGATAGCGCAGTTTTTGGGCCAGTGACTATGGCGACTGACGAATCCGCGTCGCCGATCCAATCCGCACGAGGTGGAACCCGATATGGCTCAGCTACTACCGCGATGTCGATGGACCACCGCGCCATGGAGTGGACTAGGAGGTCCTGTGCATTGGCGCAGTGGTTCAGGTTACACTGCAGGAAACTCGATTGGGCCATTATTGTTGGGTCTCCATTTCGTTGGCCTTCTCTATTTCAGGAGCCGCGGTCGATATTGTCGCGGGCACTTGAGAATTCTTGCTCTTTTCAGAGTTGGTCTTCTTCTGGTTTTTAGGGGCCGGTCTGCCGCAGGTCTTGCTGCCCACGCGGTGATCAGCCGGTTTATCCTTCGATGCGCAGAGAGCACAGTGAGGTGCGTTTTGGCATTTCGCTGATGTGTGTCCTGGTTGGCCACAGCGGAAACAAAGTCCGCTGCGGTCGACGTCACAGGCGCACTTGCTCTTTGCGTGTCCTGTCTCATGGCACTTGTAGCACCGCATGGTCCGCGACGGTAGTAATGTCACGCGGGCCACAACCCACCCCACGTACAATTTGGTGTTGGGGCTTGAGACAGTCTTCGCGGCTTCCACTGGGCAACTGACCCAGGCCGTGCCTCGACCGTTCCTGTCGCCGCGTATCTCGCCCACCTTGACTGTCTCGATGGGACAGCTGGCTGCTCTCGCGATCGCCTCGGCAACTTCAGTAGACGTTACTGAGTCGTCCAACCCTGACACCCGCAGCTCGGCGCACTTTTCGGGTCTAGAGATACGTACATTTTGTTCCCCCAGAATTTCCCTAAGTTTGCCGGCTAGGGCGTCCGCCTTTTCTTTATGCGCGTCGCCAGAGACCTCCAGTATTCGGGCCCCAGTAACCGCGACTCTAAATTTGACTGCTGGGATTTCTAGCGCTTGCAGGTCCAGACGCTTCTTCGCTTCTTTCAGTACGTCTACGTACGATGCGCCACGCCCCTGTGCCTCCGGCTGTAGGGTTAGGACTACAGCTGCAGTCTTGGGGGTGCGTAGCTTTCTACTTTTCTTTTTCTTTCCCTTTTGCGTCTTGCCTTTATTCTTCTCTGTGCCTTGTTCTTTGCTCTTCCTACTTCTTTTCACTACCTCTGTCCATTCTCCAGTAGGTTTCGATGCTCTTATTGTTATGGTGGCGTCACGCCTTGCGCTTGCCGCCTCTATGGCAACAGCAGTTTTTCGTGCCTTCTTTCCTGTTTTCTTCGTCGCTGGGCCTGGGTTCATCGGCGGCATCAGCGTTGTGACTGATGGTGCCGGCGTTCCATTCTTCTCTGACCGCGTCAGCTCTGCAGGTGTTGGCGCAGTAGCCGTGCGGTCTTTTTTTCTGTCCGCAGCGAGTGGAGGACGCACTCGTGGCTCCGGAAGGAGTCGGGCCTCGAGACTTTCCAGTCGCGCATCCAGTCTAGCGCTCGATCGCGAGACTGCTTCCTGTATTGCTCGCTCGAGCAGCTCTTCCGTGTTCACTGACGGTGTTGCGGGGGCGCCCTGATGTCGAACGCCGGCGAGCTTCAGCTTTACGGCCTCAAGCTCCGTCCTTATATCTGTTAGCTCTTGGGAAAGCCGGGCGTTCACCTTTTCTAGAGCTCTGGTCTCCTCCGTTGTCGTGCGACTGAGCAGGGCAGAACAAGCCTCCCGCAGGGTGCGTGTTGAGTCCTTGATGACCTTAATGCAGGGACCGCTCAGGTTTTTTGATTTCCTGACAGTCTCCGTAATGGCCTGCAAACTACTTGTTATACTAGCACCGAGTGCGCTTGTCGTCTCCTCATCCTCGAATGCGTCCGAGTATTCAGAAGCTACAGACGTCTGTGATGACCTGGGCGGCTGAATCCTCTGCGCCAAACCCAGGACCTCTTTGTCCATCTGGACCGCGAGAAGCTGGCGTTCTAGGTCAAGTTTATTCTTCACGGCCGCAGCATAGCCTACATACTCGCCTGTGGTAGGCGGTCGTCCTCTCCCGCGTTTAGCTCTCATCTTCTCCGGGCTGGTTCGGATCGTCGGTTCCACGTCGGCGTCTGACTCACCGTCTGCGTCCTGTCCGCTTTTCCGCTTTATTGCGGTAGTCTTGTCCTTGAGATATTGGTACGCTTGCTTCGAGATAGCGGCGGTCTCGTTGCCGCTTTCTTCGGATGCTGACGTGCCTTTGCCGGGCCTTCTAAAGAACACTGAGGTTTTGTTGCTCCCATCTACATCCATTGCGGTTGTTGGTGTAGCCGGCCGCGAGCTACTTCGTGTATTAGTAGCAGTCCGAGATGTCAATTCCGTGTTAATCAATTCCGTGTTTGTCAATTTTGAGATGTCCTGTCCTTTGAGTACGTCTTGTACTCTTACTACAGCAAGTTTAGGCCCCCCCGTATACACGGGCCGATCCCCCGCCGCAGCGGGAGTGTGGGATTCCCCATTGCTGGGACCCACCCGGGGAGTGTTTTTTCCTTTGCTGACCTCCATATTTGTCATTTATGGGCTGATTGCTGACCCGATCCATTTGGGGGGGATTCTGCCCCGGCGCCCTCATGACGTAGCCTCCCGCTCGCCATGCATCCCACGGCCGGGCGCCAAAACCCTGGATTGGGGACCCACGGGTCCATCCATCCACAAACACACACAGATTTTCACACGCAAACACCCAATACGGTAAAGAAGTGTTAACAAAAAGAGAAAGATAGCAGAAAAGGTGGTGAGAAATAGATAAAACAAAATAAACAAAGAAAAGAAGAGTAAACTATAAAAAAATATTGAAAAGATAGAGATAGACCGGCGTTCAGCCGCCTGAGTACCTCACCCCGTGTAGAGAGCGGAGTGGCGCACCCAGGCGTTGCCCAGGGACACCAACGTGGAGGAACCGGTATCGTCCCCGACCTAACCTAACCTAACCTAACCTTTTTTTTTTTTTTTTTTTTTTTTTTTTTTTTTTTTTTTTTTTTCGTCGGGAAATGCTTTATGCATCCCCGGCAGCGCTGGGGAAGGGCCACCGGGGTATGTGGGACTCGCCCGGGCGTGGATGATATCGCCCGGGGTTACCGCACTAAAACCCGACGGTGTTCCTACTCCCCCGCTGATGGCAGGGACACGGGAAACGCGGAATACACAACCGCGACCCTGCCAGCGGATGCCTGCAGTTGCAGGCTCTGCTCGTGGGCGTTTAGGCCCACACTGACACTGCGACGCGATGCGCAGGAACACCTTGCGCATCGCGGCCGACTCGGGGACTCGGTTTTGTTGGGCGACGGTGTCCCCACGCCGCCACCTCGAGCTCCCCCGCTAGGGCGGGATGTCATGGCCATGTCTAGCCCTTGTTCTCCGCCTTGGCCTTCTCAGAGGATCGAGCGCCTCCGCCTCTCGTCTGCGCTCCGACTCCTCTTTCGACGACATCACCTCCTCGGCGAAAGTCGCGACTGCCTTCCAGGAGTTCTCACTGCTCAGCATCGCGCGAATGATAGCTGGCAGTGAGATGTCTTGTCCAATGGCGGCTTGTAATGCCACTCTTTGTCGTGTCCATGCGGGACAGGCTAGCAAAGTGTGCTGCGCCGTGTCCCGTTCGTCGTCACAGTGGTGGCAGGCAGTGCTCTGCTCACGCTTCGCTATATCGTACAGGTAACGACCGAAACAACCGTGTCCGGTCAGTACCTGTGTGAGGCGATAAGTTAGCGCCCCGCCTTCTCGGTCTGTCCACTCCCTCAGTACGGGCCGAATGGCGGCCAGCAGGTCGACGCTAACCGTGGACTCGTTTAGGCGTTCGAGCCACTGTTCGAACGCTTGGTCTCTCGCGTCATTCCTCCACCGCCGGATGTAGTCTGGTGGCGGGGTTCGTCCTTCGTTACGCTCCGCCTGGCAGCGCCAGTACACGTCGGCCAATGATTTGGCCTCTATGTCCCATGGGACGCTGCCAGCAAGGACACATGCGGCATTTTTGGACAGAGTGCGGTATCCCCGCACCGATCTAATGGCCATCGTCCGCTGCAGCCTTATCAGGATTTGCCTACTTTCGGGTGCCAGGTGTTCGGCCCATATCGGCGCACCGTACATGCTCATTGAACGGATGATGCCCATGTACAGGCGCCGACATCCGAGACTGGGCCCTCCCAGATTGGGGAGAAGCCATGCCAATCCACCGGCGGCCTTGGAGACTTTTTCCGATAATCGGCAAAAGTGCTCTTTAAAGGACCATCGGTTGTCCAAAACTAAACCCAGGTAGGTCATGGATCTTCCTATTTTAATCTGTGTGCCGCCAACGATCACAGCCGCGCCCGGCGGCGGCGAGTTTCGCGGCCCAAGGAAGCAGAGTGCCTCGGATTTCTCCAAGGCGACTTCTAACCCCAGGGCGCGTATGCGGCGCACCACTTGGGCCACCGTAGCTGTCGCCAGGATCATGGCGTCACGCTGTGTCTTCCCACGGCAAACTGCGAGTGTGTCGTCTGCGTAACACAGCAGCTCGACTCCCCGCAGATTAGCTCCCCGGAGCACCCAGTCATATCCGATGTTCCACAGGTGTGGGCCAAGAGCCGATCCCTGTGGAACACCGCACACTACTGCCATCCTTCTCCAGCCTCTCTTGGTCGGGTACTCTATGTACCTCGTCGACAGATAATTATCGACCGTTTTCCGCAGGTATTTGGGTACCTTGTGGTATCGAAGTCCTTCTTTTATAGTCGCCCAAGGCAGGGAGTTAAAGGCATTGGATATGTCTAATGACACAGCCAAGACTACCCCACCCCGAGCGACTTCTTCCTCCACTGTGGTCCTTAATTGAGCTACCGCCCCGATGGTAGATCGTCCCACTCGAAAGCCGAACTGGTTGGAGTTGAGGTTCGGGCCAACACGGTTAAGGTGCTCAGTGAGACGTGCCACGAGCACACGCTCCAACATTTTGCACACCTCGTCGAGTAGGATGATTGGGCGGTATGCTGAAGGTTGATTTTCAGGTCTTCCTTTCTTGCGAAGAAGAACAAGTTTGCCACTCTTCCATCGGCGTGGAAAACGACAATGCGACAGACAGGTGTTGAGTACGGTGAGCACTCGCTCTTCCATCTCCTCCATCGCGAGTGCCCACGCACGGCCCGGTATGCCGTCCAGGCCAGGTGCCGTGTTCTTCTGTCGCATTTTCTCGACTGCCGCGGCAAGTTCCGCCGATGTTATGGGCGGAACTTCTTCGTCTTCATCGTCAGTCTCGTCCGGTGGTGCCATTGATGGCGGGAACCACTCGGCCCTTGATGGAAAAAAAATTTTGGGGTCTGGAGATTCGCACCTTCTGATCCCCTAGAATCTCCTTAAGTTTGCCGGCTAGGGCATCTGCCTTTTCGTTGTGCGCGTCGCCGGAGACCTCGAGTATTCGGGCTCCAGTTACCGCGACTCTGAACTTCACCGCTGGTATGTCAAGTGCCTGCAGGTCCAGACGCCTCTTTGCTTCCTTTAGAATTTCCACGTATGAGACCCCGCTCCCCTCCGCTTCCGGCTGTAGGGTAAGGACTACAGCCGCAGTCTTGGGAGCGCGTAGTTTCTTACTCTTCTTTTTCTTCTTCTGTTTCTTGCTTTTCATCTTTTCTGTCTCAGATTCTTTACTCTTCCTACTTTGTTTCACCACCTTTTTCCACTCTTCGGTATGAGGTGGCCTCGGTGCTGCTGCTGTTTCAGGTGCGACTCGTCTCGCGCTTGCCGCCTCTGTGGCCGCAGCAGTCTTCCGGGTTTTCCTTACCTTTTTCGGCGCTGGGCCTGGGTTCGTCGGCGGCATCAGCGTTGTGACTGGTGTTGCCGGTGTTCTATTCAACTCTGGCCGCGCCGGCTCTGCAGGTGTTGGTGCAGTAGCCGTGCGATCCCTTTTTCTATCCGCGGCGAGTGGAGGCCGCAGGCGTGGCTCCGGTAGGAGTCGAGCCTCGAGGCTCTCCAGCCGTGCGTCTAACCTTGCGCTCGATCGCGATACTGCCTCCTGTACAGCCCTCTCGAGTAGCTCTTCTGTAGTCATCGTCTGGGTTGTGGGAGCGTCCCGAGGTCGGACGGCAATGAGCTCCCGCTTGACAGCGTCAAATTCTGTTCTCAAGTCTGAAAGCTCTTTGGAAAGGCGGGCGTTCGCCGCTTCCAGAGCTCTCGTCTCTGCTGTTGAGGTGCGATTCAGCAGGACCGAACAGGCCTCCCGCAAGGTGCGTGTGGCATCATTTATGGCCTTGATGCAAGGACCACTCAGGTTCTTCGATTTTTTGACCGTCCCCGTGATGGCGGCCAAACTGGTCGATATACTCGCGCCGAGTGAACTCGTCGTCTCCTCATCTTCAAATGCATCCGAGTATTCGGAGGTTCCTGACGCCCGTGATGACCGGGGCGGTTGGATCCTCTGTGCTAAACCCAGGACCTCTTTGTCCAACTGAGCCTCGATGAGCTTACGTTCTATCTCGAGTTGCTCCTTTTGGGCCTTAGCGAGGCCTACATATTCGCCCGTGGTAGGCGGTCTTCCTCTCCCGCGTTTAGCACGGGAGCCCTTATTCTTCTCCTGGTTATAATTAGTCATCGACTTGTCATCAACCTCTGATTCTTCATCCGCGTCTTGTCCGGGTTTTCGCTTTCGCAGTATCTTGTCCTTAAGGTATTTATGTGCCAGCGTCGTGAAAGTTGCGGTTTCGTTTCCGCTTTCTTCAGACGCTGACGTTACTCTGCTGGGTCTCTCAAAGAGTTGCGAGGTTTCGCCACCCTCCTCTACTTCCATTGTGGTCGTTGGCGTTGCCGCTCGCGAGCCACCTAGTCCAATCCGAGAAGTCATGTCCGTTGTCGTCAATTCCGAGATGTCTCTTCCTTTCAATATATCTTCTACCACCACAGCAATTTGAGCCCCCCCCGTATACATGGGGCGATCCCCCGCCGAAGCGGGAGTGTGGGATTCCCTCTGTTGAGGACCCACCCGGGGAGATTTTTTTCCATTGCTTACCTCCATATTTGTCAGTTATGGGCTGATGCTGACCCGATCCATTAAGGGGGGATTCTGCCCCAGCGCCCTCGCGACGTAGCCTCCCGCTCGCCACGCATCCCACGGCCGGGCGCCAGAACCCTGGATTGGGGACCCACGGGTCTATCCATCCACAAACATACACAGATTTTCACACGCAATCACACAATACGGTAAAGAAGAGTTAACAAAATGAGAAAGATAGAAGAAGAGGTGGTGAAAATAGATAAAACAAAATAAACAAGAAAAGAAGACAAAACTATAAAAAGATGCTAAAAGACAGTGAAAGACCGGCGTTCAGCCGCCTGAGTACCTCACCCCGTGTAGAGAGCGGAGTGGCGCACCCAGGCGTTGCCCAGGGACACCAACGTGGAGGAACCGGTATCGCCCCCAACTTTTTTTTTTTTTTTTTTTTTTTTTTTTTTTTTTTTTTTTTTTTTTTTTTTACGAGAGAAAATACTTTTCGTATACCCCACCGCCCCCGGGGGAGGGCAGCAGGGTTATGTGAGACTCCCCCGGCGCTGATGGAGGTGCACCGGGGTTTACTCACTAAAACCTCTCGATGCCCTCCTTCGGCGCGAAACGCGGGGCCGTGGGGATCGCGGAAGCATTCTTCCACGACCCCGCAGCGCTTGCCGCAACCGGCTCTCTTCTTTTGCGGCGGCTAGGTGAAATGCCGCCGCCTGCCTCTCCGAGAGCTCCCCGGGCATTGGGGAGCTTTACTTCTCGGGGCCCATAGTGTGAGCGGCGATCCCCCGATCACCGCCCACGGGCCTAGGCCTCTACCTCCATGGCGGGGGCGGGTTTCTCCGCCCTTGCGCCTTCAGCTCTAGCCCTCTGCGGCCGAGCCCTTGAGGGAGCCTTACTCTTCCGGTATTTTCCGGGGGGCGGCTTAGCTGTGACACAGCCGCTGCTCCCCAGCACATGCTCCTTAGGCTTTCCGGTAGCCTCACATACGGTACAGTTTGGAGCTGCCTCGCATTCAGCCGCCCTGTGGCCCGGTTTCCCACAGCGGAAACATGTCCGGCTGAGGTCCACCGAGCACACACACTTCGCAGCCACATGGCCGGTGTCCAGGCATCGGTAGCACCGCTTGGGCCTCGCGGCCAGCAGCGCCACCTTTGCCGAGACCCAGCCGACACGTAGCCGCCCAGAGATTAACAATTTCTTGGCGGCCGCGACAGGAACGTGCATCCAGAGCGACGCATTGCCCCTGGGCCCCTCTACTATTCTGCCCGACCTGATGGTGTTGGCCGGGCATCCTCCTTCGTTTGCGGCCGCCTGAATGACGTCGGCAGCCGCGACAGAGTCGTCCAGCCCGGTGACGCGCATCTCCACGCGTCTCACCGGGCGGCCGACTTTCACCTTCTCCGGGTCAAGGACTGCCCTCAGCCTCGCAGCAAAGGCGTCCGCTTTGTCCTCCGCGCCCTCTCCAGCGATTGAGAGAACGCGCGCTCCGGTTTCGGCCAGGCGGAAACCAAGCCTGGGGATATTGAGCTCCCCGAGGTCGATCGCCGCTCTGGCCTCGCTGAGCAGCTTCGCATATGTCACCCCCCTCTCCGCAGCCCCCGCCTCCAGGGTGAGGGTGACCGCCGCGGTGCTGGGGGGGCGAAGTCTCGCCTTCTTCTTTCTGTTAGGGGCGACTTTGGCTGGTGTAGCCGCCCCCTTCTTCTTATCAGCCTTGCGCGGACCAACTGTCCGCGGGGCCTCGGCGGGGAGGGGTTCAGTATGTTCCCTCCCTTGCGCCGCCTCTCTTGCCGCCATTGTTGGCCTCTTCTTCTTTTTTCCCTTTTTCGGGGGAGCGGGTGTAGCGGTAGTCTTAGGGGCCGCCACACTCGCCACCGTATTCTCTACTGCGGCCTTTTTCTTCGGGCCCTTCTTCTTTTTCGTCGCAGCCGGTGGAGTGTTGACGGGTGCGTCTGCATTTTCCGTCGGGACGATGTAGCGGCTCGTAGATGGAGTCGGGCCGGGATCGTCCGACGTTCTGTCTGCCGCCAGCGGCGGTCTCCTTCTGGGCTCGGGAAGGAGTCTGTCCTCCAACCCAGCCAGCCGCGCGTTCAGCATGTTGCCGAAGGTCTCGATGTTGGAACGAGAGACCTCCGACAACAGCTGCTGCAGGTCTTGTGCAGGTCTGGACGCCTGCCGCCGCAGCTCCTCCAGCTCCCGGCGCATGGCGTCGATTTGCTTTTGGAGCTGCTGATTTTGGGCCTCTAGAGCCCGCATTTCATCGGTTTGGCAGCGGCCCCTCATCTCGGCGACGGCTGTTTTGATGGTGATAGCCGCGTCTTTGAGGAACCGCTGATATGTCCCCTTCAGGTTTGAGGACTTTGAAGCAACCATGGTGATTGTCTCCAAAGCCCTTTCCACGCTTTCCGTGAGGTCCGCGTTTGTCTTCTCCGTGTTGGCTGGTTCGGAGCTTGCGCGTAGGGAAACTCGCGACTCCCTTGCCGCTCGCGCCGTCTCAGCGACTTCGGCCTCGGCCTCGAGCCGGAGGCTTTCCGCTTTCTCACGATTCAGTTCTGCCTGGGCTTTCGCCAGGCCGACGTATTGACCGGTGGTTGGTGGCCGGCCACGTCCTCTTTTCGCCTTCGGTACCGCCCCTTTACTCAGGGGAGGTATATTGTCACCTTCGGGTTTCCTCTTTCGAGGTGTGTCACGTCCGGGGATTGCGGGCAACCCCTCGGAGTCCAGCGATAAGGCGCTGGAGTCCGAGAGGCAGTCCTCGCTGTCAAAGTCCGAGGAAGGGGGTTCGGGCATTAGCGCGCGCGTGAGCATCACGCGCGGCATTCCCTCCGTGTCCCCCCTTAGAGCCTTCTTTCTTAATAGTTCAAGCAACCGACGCCTGCCATCAGGGACCGGTTGCGAGAAGTCTGTGTCCTCGTCCGTAAGTTTTCCCGCTTCTGACGCGGTGATGAGCGCCAGATTCGGGCCTGGATGCTTAATCGTGCCTGTCTCCTTCATTGTCGTCATCACGACCTCCCTTTCCTCCGCACTCGTAGTTTGTGCCGCCCCCGTATACGTGCGGCAGCCTCCCGCCGAAGCGGGAGAGTGGGATTCCCCGGCATTGCCGGGACCCACCCGGGGAGAATTTTTCAATCTACGATCTTCCATTCTCTTAACTCCGACACCCCGGGTCGCGGTCTCTTTTTTCGGGGGTGAGCTCCCCCATCAGAACGAAACAAAACAGGAAAGATAGCAGAAGAAAAGACGGTGAATATAGAGAAAAAATAAATAAAACAAAGCAAAAGAAGAGTAAACTATAAAAAGGTGGTGAAAAGATAGAGATGACCGGCGTTCAGCCGCCTGAGTACCTCACCCCGTGTAGAGAGCGGGGTGGCGCACCCAGGCGTTGCCCAGGGACACCAACGTGGAGGAACCGGTATCGCCCCCAACCTAACCTAACCTAACCTAACCTAACCTTTTTTTTTTTTTTTTTTTTTTTTTTTTTTTTTTTTTTTTTTTTTTTTTTTTTTGGGGGGGAAATTCGTTACGAATCCCCCGCTGCCCCCGGGGGAAGGCAGCAGGGGTATGTCGGACTCCCCCGGTGCGAGGTGGACTGCACCGGGGTTTACCGACTAAAACCCCCCGATGCCCTTCTTCTGCGCCAATGCGGGGCCGTGGGAATCGCGTGAGCATAGCTCCACGACCCCGCAGCGCGTGCCGCGACCGGCCCTCTTCTGTTGCGGCAGCTTCATCTTGTGCCGCCGCCTGCCTTCACCGAGAGCTCCCCGGGCATAGGGGAGCTTTGCGCTCGGGACCCATAATGCGAGCGGCGATCCCCCGATCACCGCCCACGGGTCTAGGCCTCCACTTCCATAGTGGCGGGGGCGGGTGGCCCCGCCCTTGCGCCGGCCTTGGGCTTTTTGAGCCGGGCCTTGGAAGGAGTCTTCCTCTTCTTATTCGTGCCGGGGGGCGGCTTGGATGCTGTAATACAGCCGCTGCTCCCCAGCACGTGCTCCCTCGGCTTGCCCACGGCCTCGCAGGCCGGGCAATTCGGAGCAGCCTCACACTCTGGTGCCTTGTGCCCCGGCTTTCCGCAGCGGAAACAATTCCGACTGAGGTCCACCGAGGACTTGCACTGCACCGCCAGGTGGCCGGTGTCGAGACAGCGGTAACACCGCTTGGGCCTCGCGGCCAGCAGTGTCACCCCTGCAACGACCCAGCCTATCTGCAGCCGCCCAGAGCTGGTGAGCTTTTTGGCGGCTGCTATTGGGGCGCTGAGCCAGAGGCTTCGCGAACCCCTCGGGCCCACGGCGATTTTGCCCGACCGGATGTTGGTGGCCGGGCAATCTCCTTCTCTTGCGGCCGCCTCGATGACATCGGCGGCCGTCGTCGCGTCGTCCAGCCCGGTGATGCGCAATTCTGCACATTTCACCGGGCGGACGATCCTCACGCTGTCGGGGCTTAGGACCGAACGCAGCCTCGCGGCCAGAGCGTCCGCCTTCTGGTTTGCCCCCTCTCCCTCAACCGACAGGACGCGCGCACCCGTCTGGGCCAGGCGGAAGCCGAGTCTGGGGATGTTTAGCTCCCCTAGATCGATCTTCGACCTGGCCTCGCGCAGGATCTTCTCGTAGGTCGCCCCCTTCTCCGCAGCACCCGTCTCAAGTGTGAGGGTGATTGCCGCCGTTGTGGGGGGGCGAAGCCTTGCCTTTTTCTTCTTCTTCGGGGCGGCCTTGGGTGTTTTAGCCGCCCCTTTGTTCTTTCTGGCCTTGCGTGTTCCGACGGTGGACCACGGGGCCTCGGCGGGGGAGGGGTTGTTGTTCTCCCCCCCTTGCGCCGCTTCTCTTGCGGCCATTGATGGCCGCTTTTTCTTCACCGTAGCCTTTTTGTTAGGCTTTGGCGGGGCTGGTGCTGGCGGTGCCGCCGCATTTTGTGTCGCCACTTCTGCATAAGTGGGCACCGTCGCCTTTTTGGGCTTCGGTGCCTTCGTCTTCTCTGCCGCTGGCGGGGTGCCTACAGTGACACTATCCGCCGCCAGCGGCGGTCTCCTTCTCGGTTCTGGGAGAAGCCGGTCTTCGAGTCCGGCCAGCCTCGCGTTTAGCATGTTGCCGAAGGTTTCAATATTGGAGCGCGAAACCTCCGACAACAGCTGTTGCAGGCCTTGGACATCGGGTCTAGATGCTTGTCGCCTCAGCTCGTCTAGCTCCCGGCGCATGGTGTCGATTTGCCGTTGCAATTGTGCATTATGGGCCTCCAGAGCCCTTACTTCTTCTGATTGCCCGCGGCCCCTCATTTCGGCGACGGCTGTCTTTATATTGGCTGTCGCCTCTTTGAGGAACCGCTGGTAAGTCCCCTTCAGATTTTGTGACTTCGTGGCGACCATTGTGATCGTCGCCAACGAAGCCTCCACGCTTTGGGCCAGAGCGGTGATGGTCTGCTCTGGCCTATCCTCTCCGGTGACTGTGTTTGCGGGGCTTGCGCAGGTTGCCGCACGTGTTTCCCGCGCCGTCCTCGCTGATTCGGCCACCTCTTCTTCAGCCTGAAGCCGAAGAGCTTCCTCCTTCTGGCGGTTGAGTTCGGCCTGCGCCGACGCCAGTCCAACGTACTGGCCGGTGGTCGGCGGTCGGCCACGTCCTCGCTTTGGCCGCGGTACCGCCTCTTTGCTAAGAGACGGCACATCGTCTTCATCAGTCTTCCTCTTTCGAGGTGCGTCTCGTTCGGGAATGACGGGCAGCCCCTCGGAGTCCAGCGATATGCCAGACACATCACTGGAGTCCGAGAGGTAGTCGTCGCTGTCTAGTCCGGTGTTTGGGCGTGCGGGAATCAGCGCGCGTGTGAGCAAGACGCGCGGTATGCGCGGTGCGGCGCCACTGGAATTTCCCGCCGCCATTGTCTCAATCTTTATATTGGGAGGGAGGATCAGCTCGCGCTCGTGCTGAACGCGCGCAAGCCCCTCCGTGTCTCCTCGCAGCTTCTTCCTGTGAAGAAGCCTCAGGAGCCGCTCCCTGCCGTTTTCCTGAGGCTGCGAAAAATCGACATCCTCGTCCGTCAATAATTGGTCCGCCGCCGGTGCGGTTAGGGACACCGGCTCCGGACCCGCGCGTGTTGTCGCGCCTTCCCCTTTATTCGCCGTCGCGACGGCCTCCAAACTCCCACTCGTAATGGTGGCACCCCCCGTATACGTGGGCCAGACCTCCCCTTTCGGAGAGGTGCGGGATTCCCCGACATTGTCGGGACCCGCCCGGGGACTATTTTTAACATTACGGACCTCCATGTTCGTCAATTGTGGGCTGATTTCTGGCCCGATCAATCAGGGGTGATTCTGCCCCAGTGCCCTTGGGACGAGCCGCCTGCTCGCCACGCATCCCACGGCCGGGCACCACAAACCCTGGATTAGGGGCCGTAAAAGCCCATCCATCACCATTCGAACAAAAACCTATCATACAAAACCTAGCACACACGCACAGAAGAGTAAACTAAAAAGGAAAAGATAGAAAAGAAAAGGTGTTGAAAAGTAGAGAAATAAATAAAACAATAATAAAAGAAGAGTAAACTATAAAAAGGTGTGAAAGATAGAAATAGACCGGCGTTTAGCCGCCTGAGTACCTCACCCCGTGTAAAGAGCGGAGTGGCGCACCCAGGCGTTGCCCAGGGACACCAACGTGGAGGAACCGGTATCGCCCCCAACCTAACCTTTTTTTTTTTTTTTTTTTTTTTTTTTTTTTTTTTTTTTTTTTTTTTTTTTTTTTTGTTATCGCAGGGGAAAGGTCATTACGCCCTTCCCGGGTTGGGGGACCCGGGGGTATGTGGAGTATGTGGGGGTAGGGACCGGACTTCCACCACAATTAGGGGCCGCTCCGACAACCTGAAGCGTCCCCCTCGGCGCCGGGACTAGCTAAGCCGGGGAGGTTCCCATCCTCTCCTCTCCCGGAGCCCCGTTAGACGGAAGTTTGGAGGTTCACAAAGCGACGCCTCCGCACTCCCGTCCTACGCCGGCGGAGCGGAGCAGAGGATATCTCCATCTCTCTGTCCCGCTCCGCGGTCTCTTTCCGCGAAATTACATCTTCGCAGAAAGAGACCGCCGCCTGCCAGGCCTCATCGCTCTCGAGCATGCAGCGAACCACACTCGAGAGCGAGAGGTCCCGCCCAAGCACTGCCATGAGGTCATGGCGCTGCACGGCCCATCGGTCACACACCTCTAGGGTGTGCTGGGCCGTGTCCTCCGCAGCGCCGCACTCATGGCAGGCTGGTGTTGGCTCCCTCCTGGCAACCTTGCACAGGTACGCACCGAAGCACCCATGTCCGGTGAGCACCTGCGCAAGGCGGAAGGTGAGGGGTTTGCGCTTGCGGCGCATCCACGCCGCAAGTATTGGACACAGTGCCTCGGCCGTGCGCTGGCCGTACGGCGACTGTGCCAAAACCTCTCCCCACCTCCTCAGCAGCCACTGCTCTCCCAGCCTTTGGAACCGCCTGAGCTCCTCCCCCGAGGGGACCTCGCCACGTGACCTCCTCTCAGCAACGAGGAGGCTTAACTCGGCAAGGACCCTCGCCGCGAGCTCCCATGGCGGTTCCCCCGCCAGTGCAGTAGCTGCCGCCCAGGAGACTGTACGGTAGCCCCTGATGACCCTCACCGCTATGACCCGCTGCATTTTGTGCAGCTGGGCCACATTTCGCACGGTGAGGGCATCCGCCCATATTGGGGCTCCGTACAGGGCCATACTCCGACACACCCCGGAGTATAGCCGCCTGCAGGCTTGGCTGGGCCCCCCTATATTTGGTAGGAGTCGGCCCAGCGCTGATGCCACCCTCACGACCTTCGGTCCCAACTGTTGGAAATGTGGGCCGAAGGTCCACCTCCCGTCCAGGGTGAGTCCCAGACACTTAAGGGTTGGGCTCACCCTGACCTCCGTCTCTCCGATAAGGAGTCGTGCACCCGGTGGGGGTCCTTTCCTCCCAGGTCCGCGGAAGAGCATGGCTTCGGTCTTCTCCAGGCAGACCCGAAGCCCCAATCGCTCGATGCGGCTGACAATGAGGGCTGTCCCCTCCTCTGCCAGCCGCGCGGCCTCCTTGTACGTCCGTCCCCGGAATGTGACGTATGTGTCGTCCGCATAGCAGACGACATCCATTCCGGGGAGGAGGCACTCCTTCCGCAGGACCCAGTCGTAGCCGACGTCCCAGAGGTTCGGACCCAGAACCGAACCCTGAGGGACGCCGCACACGACCTGCCGCCTCTCTAAGGACCCCGACCGATTCTCGAACACGACCTCCCTATCGGAGAGATACGCGTCCAACAGCCCCCTGAGATACGGAGGCACTCCGAACGACTTTAGTGCCTCAACCTAACCTAACCTAACCTAACCTAACCCAACCTTTTTTTTTTTTTTTTTTTTTTGACGGGGGGAAATACGTTACGTATCCCCCGCCGCCCCCGGGGGAGGGCAGCAGGGGTATGACGGACTCCCCCGGCGCGAGGTGGAGTGCGCCGGGGTTTACCGTCTAAAACCCCCCGATGCCCATCTTCAGCGCCAATGGTGGGGCCGTGGGAATCGCGAGAGCATTCTTCCACGACCCCCCAGCGCGTGCCGCATCCGGCTCACTTCTAATGCGGCGGCCTGGTGATATGCCGCCGCTTGCCTCTCCGAGAGCTCCCCGGGCATTGGGGAGCTTGCCGTCTCGGGGCCCATAGTGTGAGCGGCGATCCCCCGATCGCCACCCACGGGCCTAGGCTTCCATCACCTCTGCGGCGGGGGCGGGCAGAACCGCCCTTGCGCCGTTGGCCTTGGGCTCTCTGAACCGGGCCTTCTTGGTGGGAGCCTTGCTCTTCTTGGGGGCCGGCTTTTTCGCAGCTCCGACACAGCCGTTACTGCCCAGCACGTGCCCCCTCTCCTCTTTGCCGACGGCCTCGCACAGGAAGCAGTTGGGCGCTTCCCTGCACTCGGCCGCCTTGTGACCCGGTTTCCCGCAGCGGAAACAGCTCCGGCTGCGGTCTACCGGGCACTGGCACTTCGCCGCCACGTGGCCGGTGTCCTGGCAGCGGAAGCAGCGCTTAGGCCTCGCAGCCAGCAGCGCCACTCTCGCCGACACCCAGCCAACTCGCAGCCGCCCTGAGCTCGTAAGCTTCTTGGCGGCTGCGATCGGGACACGCATCCACAATGATGCGTCCCCGCGTGGCCCTACCGTCAGCTGACCCGACCGAATATCGTCGGTCGAGCACCCTCCTTCTGTAGCGACCGCCTGGATGACGTCGGCAGCCGCTACTGAGTCGTCTAGCCCAGCAACGCGGATCTCCGCGCACAGAACCGGGCGGGCGACTTTGACGTCGTCCGGTGGCAGAACGGACCTCAGCCTCTGGGCGAAGGCGTCCGCTTTTTCCTGCGCCCCCTCACCAGCGATGGTGAGGACGCGCGCTCCGGTCTCGGCCAGGCGGAAGCCGAGCCTGGGGATCCCTAGCTCCCCCAGGTCGATCGCCGCTCTAGCCTGTCCCAAAACCTTCGCGTACGTCACCCCCCTTTCAGCAGCGTTAGCCCCCAGGGTGAGGGTGACCGCCGCAGTCGTGGGAGGGCGAAGCTTCGCTCTCTTCTTCTTCTTTGGGGCGACCTTAGCTGGAGTAGCCGCCCCCTTCTTCGTCCTCTTGGCCTTGCGTGGACCTATCTTAGTCCACGGGGCCTCGGCGTGGGAGGGGTCGGTGTGCTCCCCCCCTTGCGCCGCCTCCTTAGCGGCCATTGATGGCCGCTTTTTCTTTTTAGCCTTCTTCTTGGCCGGTGCAGGCGGTGCCTCTTTTGGGGGGACCGCCGCACGTGTCGTCGTCACCTCCGCGTACGTTGGCGCCGTCGCTTTTTTGGACTTCGACGCTTTCGTTCTTTCCGCCGGCGGCGGGGTGCTGGCTAGGATGTCAACACTGTCAGCAGCCAACGGTGGCCTTCTCCTCGGCTCTGGTAGGAGCCTTTTTTTTTTTTTTTTTTATTAAACGATGGGAAATTCTTTATGAATTCCCAGCAGACTGGGGGGGACCGCCGGGGTATGTGGGACTCGCCCAGGTGCGGGGTGAGGAGCGCACCCGGGGTTACCCACTAAAACCCATCGGTGCCTCCTCCTCCGCTATGCTGCTGGGCCGCCGGACCCGCCTGAGGCGATAACAGCAGCGGCCCAGTTAGCGGCATTTGCTTCTGCAGCAAACCCTCCGCGCGGCAGACTAGTTTTTAGGCTAGTTGCCATCCACTCCGGGAAAGCAGCCCGAGGCACCGGGCGCTTTGCGACCGGATGGGACTCGTGCAATGGGCGGCGGATTCCCCTATCCGTCGCCCGAGTCCGTGTTAGGGCGGGAGCTGGAGCTCGTAATTAGCGCGCCTGCGCCCTCCTCGTCTCCTGCGAACGGGGTTTGCGGCTTCGTCCGCCTCCCTCTCCCGTTCTGCGGCCTCCTTCTGTGATATTACGTCCTCGCAGAAGGTGGCCATCACTGTCCATGATTCGCTCGACCGGACTATAGCTGTTATTATAGCCGGGAGCGTTAAGTCAATTCCGATAGAGGCGCAAAGCACCGCCCGTTGATCTACCCAGGCAGGGCAGGCCTCGAGCGTGTGCTGCGCAGTGTCGTCTCCGTGATTACAGTGGTGGCACTGGGGCGTTGGTTCCCTCCTAGCCGTGTGGTGCAGGTAATGGCCGAAGCAACCATGCCCGGTAAACATCTGCACCATCCGGTAGGTGAGGGTGCCCTTGCAGTGCGTCACCCACTCCTGAAGGTGCGGCCGAATTGCCGCCACCACCCTGTGTCCGGCTGTTGGGGACGCCAATCGGTCCTCCCAAGAGCGCATTATTATGATGCGTGCTTGGCGGCGCCATCGAGCAGTCAACTCCGGGGACACTCTTTCTCCTCTGCTCTTTACTTCAACCGTGCGGTAGTATATCTCGCCCAGAACGCGGGCTTCAAGGTCCCATGGAGGGGTTCTGGCGAGAGCGAGCGCTGCGTCGCAGGACACGGTACGGTACCCGCGAATCATTCGCAACGCCATCATCCGCTGAGGACTCCGCAAGAGCGCCTTATTTTGGGCACTCAGATTATCCGCCCAGACGGGGGCTCCATAGAGGGCCATGGACTGAAGGACCCCCGTATAGAGCCGCCTGCAAGTGGACCCTGGACCTCCGATGTTGGGCAGGAGGCGTCCAAGGGCCACAGTCGTCTTCTTCAATTTTGGTGCCAACCGGCGGAAATGCGCGGCGAAGGACCACCTCGAGTCCAAGACGAGACCCAAGTATTTCATCTCCGTGCCGATCGGCACACTCACGTCTCCGATTCGGAGGGACAGTTCCGCTGGGGGGCGTTTCCGGGGTCCATGAAAGAATATGGCCTCCGTTTTCTGCAGCGCGACCCGCACCCCCTGTCTCTCAATACGCGCCACCACCTGTGATGCGCCGACTCTCGCTAGGCGAATTGCCTCCTCAAATGTTTCTCCGCGGGCTAAGAGCAGGGTGTCATCGGCATAACAAATGACACGAAGCCCACGGAGAAGTGCGGCACGCAGGACGCGATCGAATCCGATGTTCCACAGGAGAGGGCCAAGAACAGACCCCTGTGGAACACCGCACCAAGTCACAATCCGGACGGCAACACCATTACGTCCAGTACAGATGATAGTCCGTCTCCTAAGGTACCCTCCGATGATTTTGCGGAGATACCAAGGCACCTCGTGATAGCGGAGGCCCTCCTCGATGGCATCGAAGGGCAAGGTGTTAAATGCGTTGGCGATGTCAAATGACACCGCCAGCACCACTCCGCCGTTTGTCGTGTGCTCCTCTGAGAACTCCTTGACTTTGAGGATTGCATCTATGGTCGAGCGCTGCGTTCGGAAGCCATATTGTGCCTCGGAGAGGTTAGGCCCTTCCCGCTCAAGGTGTTTGGTGACCCTAGATGCAATCACTCTCTCCAATAACTTCCCGGCCTCGTCTAGCAAGACGATAGGCCTGTAGGCCGAAGGTGAGTCGGCAGGGCGGCCGTCCTTCCTCAGCAGAACAAGCCTACCCTCCTTCCAGCACTCGGGAAACTCCGCCTGCGCGAGGCACTCTGTGAACAGGTCCCGCATTCTGTCCTTGAGTGGCCCCATGGACTTTACCCAGATCCGGCCGGGGATTCCGTCCGGGCCCGGGGCAGTCTTGCGCTCGCTAAGCCTGAAAATGGCTGCGTCTAATTCTCCCTCCGATACAGGTGGCACTTCTTCGCCCGGTGCCGGCCCGATGTCGTTTAGCGGCACCGAGCCCGCGACGGTCGGAAACAGTGCCGACACAATGACGGGCAACTGCTCCGGAGGCAACGTCTCCATGACTGGCGGACCGCGGTCGATCTTGTTCCGCACCACGCGATACGGGCGACCCCACGGGTCCCGATTTAACTCCGCCAGCATCTCCTCCCGGGCAGTGTCCTTAGCCAACATAATGGCCAGGCGTAGAGCACTTTTGGCTGCGCTATACTCCGCCCCAAGCCGCCTCTCCAACGATTCATTCCGCACTCTTCTGCTTCGCTGCCGTTGGTATGGCCGACGCGCTCTGATGCATCGATGCCGGAGTTCCGCGATCACATCCGACCACCAATACACCTGCCTCTTCGGAGGGCGGTGCTTCACTCGGGGCATGGCGGCATCGCAAATCCTGGTGAGGGCTTCGCGAAACCAGAGCGCCTCCTCGTTGACGGCGATGGGAGCCGTAGGCCTCGGTGTCCAGGCCTCCACCTGCGCTGCCTCATCGAGCGCCTCCTTATCCATCTTCGTAAGTGCCCAGCGCAGGAATTCCGGTGCACGCGTCGATGTAGTCGGGACCGTCTGGTCAACTCTCGAGGAGGAAACACTGAACCGGATGTATAAGTGATCCGACAGTGTCTCCAAGTCCTCCACCCTCCAGTCGTGGACCAGTCTTCCAACCGCAGAGCTAGCAAAGGAGAGGTCGACGATCGAACTCCCCTGATGCCGAACGCATGTAGGCGTGTCCCCGCGGTTTAATAGCGAGAGACCGGTCATGACAGTCCACTCTAGCACTGCGTCACCACGGGCGTCGGTCACGGGAGAGCCCCAGGCTGAGTGCTTGGCGTTAAAGTCGCCGGCGACAAGAACGGGCCTTGGGGCCGCTCTTAAGACTGCCGCCTGCAACTCGCCCAGGAAGTCCTCAAATTCGGCGAGGGTTTTGTTGGGGGAGAAGTATACACCGAAGATTATGTACTTCCCCCAATCCGCCGACACGAACCCTTGGCCTTTGTCCCGCAATAGGAGCGGCGGGCCAGCATCGGAAGCGCAGATAGCGACGGAGCCCAGCAGGTCCCCTACCCAGTTGGTGCGAGCTGGGACGTAGTAGGGCTCGGCCACTATCGCGATGTCTACCTGCCACTGCACCAGAGCCTGGAAAAGCATGTCTTGGGCGCCGGCACAGTGGTTCAGGTTCGTCTGAAGGAACTGCAATGGTTGTCTATCCATTGTTGATGTCCATTAGTTCCTCCTGTCGTGCCTGAGGCCGACCCGTCGCTTGAGTTTTGCCTCTTCTGTTGCGCCCCTTCTTCGGAGGAGCGCAACCCTTTCCGCCGATCGAGTGGTTGGGATTTCTTCCCGCCGCCGAGCAAACCACGCAGTGAGACTTTGCCGTGCAGAAGGAAGACTTGTGCCCGGCTTGACCGCACCGGAAGCACAGTTGGCCTCTGTCCACTTCTGAGTCGCACCGCCGCGCCGTATGACCGACTTCGAGGCAGCGGTAACATTTCATCACCCTCGGTTCTAAGGGCTGGACACGCGCCGAACTCCAGCCAACGAGCAAGCGACCAGCAGCTACCAAGATGTTGGCGGCAGCCACGGGACACTGAACCCACATGGTTCCGGTTCCCCCAGGGCCCTCGCGAATATCGCCCCCCTTGATGTGTTCCGGGGGGCAGCTCGTCTTTGCTACGACCGCAGCCAGAACGGCCTCCTTCGTGACGGTGTCGTCCAAGCCAGTGACGCGAACGTCTGAGCACTTCACCGGCCTGGCGACTCTGGCATCTCCAGCAAGGACGCCCCGCAACTTTTCGGCGAACCGGTCCGCCATTTCGCTAGTCGCGCTAGTCGGGAGCTCCATGATTCGAGCCCCCGTTGCCGCCTGCCTAATTCGGACGCCTTCCACCAAACCTAGTTCCGCCAAGTTAATCCCTTGTCGGGCCTTATTGAGGACGTCCTTATATGTTGTTCCGCGCTCTACCGCATCGTGCTGCAGCGTGATCACCACTGCAGAGGTAGCGGGAGCTGCGTTCCTCCTTCTTCTTGCCTTTTTCTTGGGCTGCGGCTTTTGGGAGGCTTTTAATGCCCCCTTCGGCTGCGCCTTAGCCGTATCCGGGTGTGTCAAGTCTGAGTTTGTCGCATCCGGTTTTGCCTTACTCTTCCCCTTTTTCCTAACAACTGTGTTCCAGCCTTCTCCTTCAGGTGGTGAGGGGCCGGGGGTAACAGTTACTGATGGAGCCGGCTGTTGTTCTGCCGATGGCTTTCCTTGTTTCTTTCCCTTCTTTTTCGTGATACTAACTGACTTCTCTTTTTCAGGTGCAGAAGCCGCTGGAGTTGGAGCAGTTGCTGCTTTTACTGTCGCCGCCGAAGCCGGAGTTGGCGTTCCTCTAGATGATCCAGCCCGTAAGAGGGCGGGACAATCTTCAGAACGGTGAGCTCCAGTATATACGTCCTTGTTTTTGTCTGCTGCCAGTGGCGGTCGAAGCCGCTTGGCTGGGAGCAGACGGTCATCCATTGCCTCAATGCGCGCGTTGATCATATTCGAGGTCCTCTCCATTATAGAGCGGGAGAACTCCTCAAACATTGTCCGCAAACCCGCCATCGTTACTTCCTCTGAGCCACCTTGTTGAGCTGGGGCTGCAGATGATTTGGCAGCGCTTGCTGGGGGCGGCGGCTTAGATGGTCGACTCGCCATTTCCCGCAGCACCGCTATTTCTTCTCTGAGGCGTATGTTCTCGGCCTCAAGTTTGAGCGTATCCTCCTTAAGAGAGGCGAGGCCACGAACAGACTCCTCAACCTTCTCTTCACCAACTTTGAGGGCCTTTATAAATGTGCCCTTCATATTCCCACTTTTCATGCGCACTATCTTAATGAGCTCCAAGCCCTGCTCGCCAACTGTTTTTAGTTTGGTAGCGGCCGGGAGAGCATCAAGTGACGCGCGCTCTGCCTGTTTGGTTGCAGCCAATTCCGCTTGTCGCTGCGCTTTTAGCAGCGCCGCAACGACCTCTTTTTCGGCCTGGAGCCTCAGATCTTCGTGCTCTAGATCCAGCAAGTCACGCTTTGCCTTTGCTACTCCGACATACTCCCCAGTTGTTGGGGGACGCCCACGTCCTCTTTTGGCAGGGACGGTTCTCTTTTTATGAGTGTCTGAGCGAGCGGATCGCTCGGAGCCTCCGTCATCAGAAGCCGACCCAGAGTTTGGTAATCTCCTCTTGCCAGCTACACTTCCCGCTCGATCGCGCGAGGACGCGCGAGAGCTTGTCGCTGTTCGCATCGTAGACAGCGAACAATCCGAATCTGACATCCTTTCCAGTTGAACAATCGGAATCCTTTGTGCATGCATTAAGTCATCGTGTTTGGGGACAGAATGGTCCCCGGAGATCGCCGTAGGTAAAAGCAAATTTTTGCCCCCCTCAGAATACGTGGGGCTGGACGGGCTTGAAGGCCCGCCGAGGGATTCTCCGGTTAAGGTACCCTCCTGAGGTAGTGAATTTTTAAAACTTGCCATCCATACAAAACTCCGACACCCCGGGTCGCGGTCTCTTTTTTCGGGGGTGAGCTCCCCCAACAGAAGAGTTAAAACAAAAGGAAAGATAGTTAGAGATGAAAGAAAAGGTGGTGAAAGATAGAAAAACAAAATAAAACGAATGCAAAAACAAGAAAGTTAAACAAAATAGGTGGTGAAAGATAGAGAAGAAAAGATAGAGCCAGCCTTCAGCCGCGTGAGTACCTCACCCCGCAAAAGACGGGGTGGCGCACCCAAGCGTTGCCCAGGGCCACGAACGAGGACGAACTGGCTGAGCCCCGCCCCAAACCTAACCTAACCTAACCTAACCTAACCGACTTCGTTACCGCGTTCAATAATCAGAACGCGGCCATTCTTGAAGGCTTGAAGGAGGAAGAGAGGAATGTGCAAGTATTGTAAGGATGAAAGCAAGGAACCCCCTACAGAACCACCTAGTGGTTAGAGTGAGCCCACAAGTGTGGAAGCGATTCACGAATGCAGGATATGCCCATATAGGTATGGGCAGAGTGAGAGTGGAGGACCATAGTTGGCGCAGTGCTTCCGCTGCCTCGGGTATGGGCACACAAAGAGGGTGTGTAGGGAGGAAATGGATCGATGCAGTCACTGCGCAGGTCCTCATATGAGGACCGTTTGCGAAAAGTAGCTGCGGAGAGAAGTGCCTCAGTGCATAAACTGCACTAAGGCCAAGAGAGGTAGCGCGGAGCACAGTGCCCTCGATAGAGAGTGCGCAGAGAGAAAGAGGTGGGACGGTCTGGCCAGATCGGCGGTGTCGTATTGCTGAGGTTGTCCCCGGTGAGTACTTCCAGTACCGAATATTGCAGGCCAACCTTCAGCGGAGCCAAATCGCCACAAGGGAGTTATTACTCGAGGCCACCAAGCGTAAGGTTAGCGTAGCGTTGCTGCAGGAGCCCTATATAGGTGGGGCGCGGAGTATGAGGACATACAACGGGGTGAGGGTCTACCAGAGCGATGGGGAAGGGGGCGGTGTTGTCAAGGCGTGTGTTGTGGTATTCGACGACGCATTGGACGTCGAGCTACACACAAGCCTCAGCAACAACAACATAGTTGTGACCACCCTCCGAACCAAAGCCTGGGAGACGGTTGTAGTGTCCTTCTACTTTGAGCCCGATAAGCCTGTAGGGCCCTACCTGGATCATCTTATGCAGATAGGAAGAGAGCTGGGATCTGATAAGATGGTCCTGGGAGGCGACACGAACGCTAAAAGCCCGTGGTGGGGTGGCGACGCGGAAGACCCGCGAGGGAGGGAAGTGTCTGCTGTACTGGAAGCAATGGGTCTACATATACTCAACACTGGAGACACCCCAACTTTCGATACCGTCAGAGGGGGGAAAAGGTACTCCAGTTACGTGGATGTGACAGCGTGCTCCGATGACCTGCTGGACCGAGTGGGCGACTGGAGAGTTGATGAGGGTCTGACGAGCTCGGACCACAACGGCATATCATTTGGCATCAGACAACAGAAATCCACAGGCACGAACATAATACGTACCACACGCATATTTAACACACAGAAGGCAAACTGGAGTCAGTTTCGTGAGATGATGATGATGTCAGATGCTGATGTCGGACAGACAATTGACTGCACAGGACATGGACACAATACACAGCACACAAGAAATAGAAGAAGTAATAGACAGATACACGAAAGTCATAACACAGACATGCAGAGACACAATGCCGACCAAAAAAAACACACACAGAGATTCACCTTGTCGTGGTGGAATGATGAGCTCGTGCAGCTGAAGAAGGAGGTCGCCACGAGGAAACGCAGGATCCGTAACGCTGCGCCTGATCGCAGAAACCGCGCAGTTGGACTGTACCAGGAAGCGAAAGAGAAGTATGAAAAGGCAGTAAAAGATGCACAGACTGAGAGCTGGAAGGAGTTTTGCCGGAAACAGGATAGGGAGGGGGTCTGGGAGGGCATCTACAGGGTGTTGAACAGAGTCAGAGGGAGGGAGGAGGATCTGCCCCTTACGAGGTACGGTGAAACCCTCGACACCCGAAGCTCCGCGGAATGGCTGGCGGAGACCTTCTACCCCGAGGACCAGGAAAGTGATGAAAGTGAGGAATATTGGCGGACGCGCCGGCGGGTGGAGTCCTCGGACACCGAACCGCCGGCGGGTCCGGACGACCCTCCTTTTATCATGGAAGAGTTGAAGAGAGCCGTAAGGTCCTTCAACCCCAAAAAGGCCCCCGGGGCGGATGGACTCACGTCGGACATCTGCCAACATGCTGTGGAATGTGACCCGGAATGGTTCCTTGTCCTGCTGAATAGGTGCCACACCGTCGCCTGCTTCCCCAAACAGTGGAAGCGGGTGACCGTGGTGGTGCTAAGGATGCCGGGCAGGGAATCGTACCTGGTACCAAAAGCCTATCGACCGATCGGCCTCCTGCCTGTTCTCGGCAAAATCTTCGAAAAGATGCTGGTCGCCCGACTTAGGTTCCACCTGCTGCCCAAGATCAGCCCTAATCAATATGGCTTCATGCCCCAAAGGAGCACCGAAGACGCCCTCTATAGATTGGTGAACCACATCAGAAAAATTTCAAAATTCAGAAAAAAAAAGAAGAAAATTTCTGTTGTGGTTTCGCTGGACACAGAGGGGGCCTTCGATAGTGCTTAGTGGCCGGCCATAAAGGTTAGGTTAGCTGAGGTTGGGTGTCCGGGGAACCTGAGGCGGGTGATCAGCAGCTACCTGAGTGAAAGAAGAGTGAACGTAAGGTATGCTGGTATGGAAGTGAGCAGGGAGACCAACAATCGGTGCGTGCAGGGGGGGGTTGAGGGGGACACGGCTCTGGAAATAGAGATGAAGGTGAATGGAGTGTTAGAGAAAATTAGGAAGTGGGGGAAGCTAAATAAGCTAAAGTTCGGAAAACATGCGCCCTAATCTCCACGAGGAAATTGAGTTACGACGTGCCTCGACTCTCGATGGGGGGTGTGGAAATAAAATATTCAGACTCACTGAAAATATTAGGACTTACCATAGACGGCGGTCTTACATTTAACGAGCACGTGGGAGAAGCGTGCAAGAAGGCTATAGCGCGTTACAAACTCTTAGCTAGAGCAGCGAGAGTAGGCTGTGGGCTTAACCCCCAGATAGTTAAACTAATATATACGGCGGTTATAGAGCCGACTATTTTGTATGCATCAGCAGCGTGGGCACCCACCGTGGAAAAGATGGGGGTCCAGAAAAGGCTCAACTCCGTCCAACGGGGTTTTGCCCAGAAGATTTGCAGAACATATCGGACTGTCTCCCTGAACTCTGCGATGCTGTTGGCTGGGATACTCCCTCTTGATCTCAGGATACTCGAAGCTTCGAGGCTCTATGAGATCAAGAAGGGGGTACCTCACCCGGTGTTGAGGGACAGGGAGGTGGAGCGAATGGCTCTAGCGATCGAGGACCCACATCCGGCAGAGCAGGAAGAGCTGAGGTTCGGGTTGGTAGATGAGGACTCTTATGCAGACGTGGTTAACAGCCACGTCCACAGGATCTATACGGACGGCAGCAAGATTGAGGGTCGAGTCGGAGCCGCACTCTCCGTATGGGAGGGTGAGGCCGAGACGAAGGCCGTCAAGCTTGCGTTGCCGCCGTATTGCACCGTCTACCAAGCCGAGCTCCTAGCGCTCCAGAGAGCTGTAAGTTTAGCCTGCAAGAGTGGAATGGCGAAGGTCGCTATCTTTAGCGATTCCAGATCGGCTCTCCAGGCTGTCACCCTTAGTTCCCCTCATCCCCTGGCAGTGCAAACAAGGGCGGCCCTCCGAAAAACTGCATCGCAGTGGCGGGAGGTCTCCCTGTTTTGGATTAAGGCGCACGCAGGGTTGAGAGGGAATGAGAGGGTTGACGAACTAGCCAAGGAGGCCGCGCTGGGATCAAAAAGGAAACCTGACTACGATCTGTGTTCTGTTTCATTCGTCAAGCGTATCTTAAGAGAGGATACGGTTGAGGAATGGGACAGGAGATACGAAGTGGGAGGGACGGCAGGAACCACGAAGCTCTTTTTCCCAAGCGCTGCTGCTGCATACAAGATAGTAAATAAGATAGACATCACACATCACACCACACAGATTCTGACCGGACACGGCGGGTTCGCCTTCTATTTGAACAGATTCAAGTTGAAGGAGGACCCGTCGTGTTCCTGTCAGCCAGGAGTTGAGGAGACGGTTCCTCACCTACTTACTCGAGTGCCCGATTTTTGCTAGCAGTAGATATGATACTGAGCAAAAATTGGGCATATCGATGACGGGTGAGAATCTGCCTTCTATCCTGGGGGAAAAAAGAGGGACACTTTCCTCGCCTTCTGTGTAAGGTTAGTGAAATTTGTCAACGAAAAAAACTGTGATATATTGTGTGATAATAGTTAGGTTCTATGTACATTGTGTTCGCTGTGATATTAGTTTAGTCTTTTACCTTGTGCCGTCGTTTTATTGTTGATATTTTAAATGGTGTAATTGTATTTTGGTTGAATTTTTTATTGTAATTATTATTATTATTAATCGAGTTACTTTATTGTAATTATTATTTTTAATTCATTTTATTGACAAATATCGATGGATACTTTATTGACTAATATTCTACCGAATGGTATGTAAATAAGAAATTAAGAAATTATCAAGTTGTAAAAATTGTAACATTCAACAATCACGCTACAATTACAGCACGAGTTCGAGGAACTGGATCACTACAATGGTTTGTTATTAAATCAGCGTTTTAAGGCGCGTGGCGCGTTTGGTTTTCCGACCTCGTTTTTTGTCTATTTTGACGCCTTTCGTCGGTCAATCACACCTAGTCCTAGCCTAAAGTTTAGTTATATTTTTATATTACTATATTCTTATACTATTTACTGTCTTAAGTTTTGTAATTTAGAGGAAAAGGTAATTTAAATTGCAAAATTTAACGCCTGTTGGTTTATAATGGCAACAGAAACGTTATCCTGCTATCTGCTTAGGAATCGAAATAATTTTGTAAACGTTGTATGCTTCTCTATTAGTTAATGGAAACGATATTTCGAATATAAAATAATCCTTTAACATTCTTGCTTTAACTCTAAGGAAACTGTAAACGTTCCGTAAGTCTGATTGTATGTTGTCAATGGGTAACGTGATATCCTTTGTCAACTGACTTCCTATGAATTGTAATTCGCTTTTAATTTGTTCCGGAGTTAATAAATGCATATTAAACTTGCCATGTGAAATATCTGTGATGGTATCTAAAATCGTGTCCTGAATTATTTTCAGGTTGCTCTTATACCACCAATGATCCAATACTTTTGTCTAAGATTGGCCAATATAATTCGTGGACCGCCATGGAATGTTAGTTCATGTGCTTGCTGTATCAGTAAAATTGTAAGTCGACTTTCGTAAGGTATGATGATGGGATTTTTTATTTCGGTACTTACACTCGCGTTCTTGAGACGGCCACCAACTCGTAAAATTTTGTCGTCGTTTAAAATCGGATTTAAATTTAAAATTTTGCTTTTTGATTGTAACGGTCTTTTATTTGATAATAGTTTAATTTCTTCATTAAAGTGCTCCAGCTGTACATTCCTTACAATAAGCATTTTTGCGTATTGTAATTCTCGTAATGTGAGATATCCTTCGCGGCGTTGTTTGCGCTTTGTTATTCGTAAGATCCGTGCAAGTATGCGAATAACTCGAGTTATGTTGCTATGCTTATTTAATAATTGTTCGATGATGTTTAATGCTTGAGGATCCGTATGAATTATAGTTTTAGATTGTTTGTATTGATTTTTTAGCTCTAATTTAGTCTCGTATAATGATAGCTCTTTAACTGTTAATGACGGCAACCATGATGGGCCGTTCCACCATAGCTTATTAAGATTTTAAAGATTTAGCTAAGTCACGTTTAAGCCGCGACTAGCTGAATCAGACGGGTTTTTGTCAGTTTTAACGTAGTGCCAACATGATTTTGGCATCACTTGCGTTATTGCTCTGACTCGATTGGATATAAATGTTTTCCATCGTGATGGGTCTCCCTGTATCCATCCTAAAACTGCTGTAGAATCTGTCCAGCCATACACTTCTGCTTTGTATTGATGTAAACATTTTTGAACCTTGGTCATCAATTTTGATAATAGTTCAGCTCCCATTAATTCCAACCTAGGGAAGGTCTGAACTTTGCTTGATAGTGCGAGTCTTGCTTTGGCTGCTAATAATGATACTGATGATTTGCCACTTTTTATGACCTTACAGTAAATTACTGCCGAAAATGCTTTGCTAGAGGCGTCGGAAAATCCATGAAACTCGATCTTGTCGTTTTCAGATGTCCCGATCCACCGTTGTATTTTAAATGTGTCTATATTTTGCAACTCTTGGCGTAAATCTAACCATTTTGTTTTTATATTCTGCGGGAGATTATCATCCCATTCTATTTTCGATAACCACACATTTTGAAATAATAATTTCAGTGTCGTGCTCAATGGCGTAAGCCAACCTAAGGGGTCGTATAACCTTGATATTTCGGACAATAAAGACCTCTTAGTTGGTGCTGCTTCAGAATATTCTATTTTGCATTGAAATGTAAACACGTCACCTTGGGGATCCCAGCTTAGACCTAAGGTTTTCGTCGACTCTATATGCTTAAATTCGTACGTCTGCTTGTCACACTGCTCTGTATCTAAATCTGCTAGAAGTTGCTGGTCATTTAACTTCCATTTTCGTTAGTTAAAACCTCCTAATTTTAGAAGCTCAATTAATCTGCTTGTAATTGCTTGCTCTGCTGTAAAGTATGATGACCTCCACAAAAGTCGTCTACGAAGAAGCTTTGTTCTACTTCTTTCGCTGCCTCTGGATACTTCTTCTTCTCTTCTGCCGCTAAATACTTTAAACAATTTATTGCTAAGAAACTTGCTGCTTTTTCTCCGTAAGTTACTGTTTTTAATTGATACGCTTGCACGGGTTGGTCTTTAGACTCCCGCCAAAATACCTTCTGATATGCTTGATCTTCGGGAAAAACCCAAATTTGCCTGTACATCTTTTTGATGTCTGCTGTATAAGCAAATTTAAACTGACGCCATTTCAATATTATCTGCTGTAGATCCTGCTGAAGATTGGGCCCCTTATACATTATATCATTTAAGCTATATCCACTCGAAGACTCGCGTAGCTTCGTTGTAGTGGAGCTGTCTCGGATGACTTCATGATGAGGTAAGTAGAACTCCATTTTTCTTTCAGATGCTGATCGTTCCATATGACCTAAGTCCATGTACTCCTGCATGAACTTTTTATAGTCATTTGCTAATGCTGTATTTCGATGCAATTTTCTTTCTAAACTCTGATACTGTGCTAATGCTGTAGTTTTTGATGACCCTAATTTATGCTTCAATTCTTCTATGATAGGTAAACGCACCTCAAATCTTCCATCCTCCAATCTTCTAGTCGTTTTAGAAAAATATTGAAGACAAAATTCATCGTCTGATGTCATCTCCTATTCTTGGGAAATGTCTTCGAATTCCCAGAATCTTTGCAAGTTGTCATAATTGTTATGTAACATGACGTTGCACTGATATGATTTGACGGAGCCGCAGAGGATCCAGCCAAGATAAGTCTGCTGTGCTATGGGTTCCTCGCTAGTCGAACCTCTCAAAATACCATCGAATAAAATTTTTGAGTAGACATCTGCTCCTAAAAGTAAGTCTACCGGACGTTTTCTATAATATTTTGGATCTGCTAAATTAATGTTTTCGATGTATGACCACGAAGGCTTAGGTAAATTTACATTTGGAAGACTTTTCATAAGATTGCTCATGATGATGACGTTTATACTAAATGTGAAATTATTATGCAATGATTTGTATTGTATAGTAAGTATTCCTTTGCTGCTGCGTTCATGCTCGCCGACGCCGAAAATGGTGCCCTTGCACCTACGCCGTTTTAATCCTAAAATCTGCGCTGCTCTCTCTGTAATAACTGAAATTTGAGAACCCGAATCTATAAGCCATTGCCGTTGCTAGTAAGACCTCACAGGTATTGGGTTGAGACACGTGGTGGGCCTCCGCCACATGGTTCGAAAAAGTGCTGGGTTTGGGTTTTGTGCATGCATCGTGCAATAAACTATTGTGAAATCCTGCGCATAAGAGACACCTTTTACTGGAAAAACATTCTTTATTATCGTGTTCGTATAAACAATTCACACAATAACGCAACCGGCTTACGGTTTTCAATTTCTGATCGCATGGCATTTCTTGAAACCTTGAACAATTGAATAAACCATGTTCGCCTTTGAAAGTCCGCAAATTAGCTTGGTTGCATGCAAAGCCTTAAATTTTGTTTTATGATTATAATAAATATTATTGTTGCTAGATTTAAAGTTGCTCGGAGGAAGTCTTCGTTGATGCGAAAAATTCTGCTATTCGATAATGCTGGTTGCTTAAAGACGCCCTGCTCTTGTTTTCTGGGCGATGATTCGAGTAAAGTGAATTTCGTTTCCAAAAAATTCACGAATTCCTCTAGAATTGGCAATTCTCGAGGATTCTTGACTGATTCCAAATATTCTGTATACGACTCACTGTCCAATTTTTGCCCTAACAGGTGGACCAATAAGGAGTCCCATGAGCTGATATTGACTCCCAGGTTCTTTAGTGCATTCAAACATTCTTTAGTTGTGTCGTGTAATTTTTTAAGTTGCGCTGCTGATTGATATTGAATGGTTGGCAGCCCTAGCAATATGTTGACGTGCGAAGTGAATATGAGCCTTTTATTGTTGTACCGGTGGTTAAGAATTTCCCAAGATATATTATAATTAGTCGATGTAATTTGTAAATGTTGTATGAGCCTTTCAGCTTCGCCTGTTAATTTACTACTTAAAAACTGAATTTTTTGGGCCTGAGACAGTGAGGGATGGAATGACATCCATTGATGATAATTACCGCTAAATGTAGGGATATCTTATTTAGGGGTTGATTTTTCCCTATGAGACGTTGACCACATTTTTTTGTTAATGCTCTCCTTGATGAAATTAAATTTCTTCTCATGTGCTGTAAATTGCTTTTCGTACTCTAGGTTAGACCCGTTTAATTCATTATCGAGCTCCCAATGCTGAGCGTCGATTGCTGTCAATCTCATCTGTAAATGCTGCAACGTGTCTTCAAACTGCCACTTTTCTGTTAATGCTTCCAGGTCAATGTTGCTTACCGTTCGTGAAAATGCTTTGAAGTTCGTCATCTGCTTACGTAACATTTCTGCTGTTTTGCTGTCGACTCCTTGGGAGATTGTCCTCGACACCCGTTCTGCTGATGCTGCTGTTGACGGACCAGGGATAGGTAACGGGCTTGCTCCACGACTTGGGACCTCAAGTATCTTACCCTCTGAGTGTGCTACTGCTGGTGAAGTCACCTGCGAGAGATACTGCTGCAAAGTTGACTTTGTGAGCTCGTAGTTTCTGGTAGCCCGTTCATTGAGACTTTTCATAGGCTCAGAATTATCATCTACGTATCCTGCTAATTGCTGTCGATTCTGCTTAAATTCTTCCCAATATTCGTGTTGGGGCAGAGCTCCAGGGGTAGTGCTGGTGGTCTCCACCAAATAAAAATACTGCTTCGATGTGTACTTGTATAATATAGGTACTGGTATGATAGCCGCGGTGCGTGCGTCGCGTACGGAGGTGGTCGGGCGAATTCCCCGTGAGGAGTGAACGGGCTCGCGACGCTGTCGTCCGCTAAGCCGCGGGCGGGAGAGGTGCAGCCATTGCTCCGGGGCACACCACCAGTCTCAGTGCGAGGAGCTGAAGGCTGGGAAAAATGCTTGCTGCATTAATTGCAAAGGGGAGAAACTGCATGAAATAGCACATAACGCTTTCAGCGCGAAATGCCCGGTCCGGCAGAAGTGGGATGCCATGGCGCGGGCGACGGTGGCATACGGTCTTGAAGACTAGAATACCACTAATGGCACCAGTAGTCAGAGTAGGCAATGAGAACATATTGGACAATTTATTAAAATGATTTTAATAGAACCAATGTTTTTATTAGACCATGACTAGACTCTATGTAAGTGTATCGAATCAATAATAACTGTCTCAGCATATATATGATCATTTATAATGAACCAGCATATATAGCAGTAGCAAAAAATCACACCTAGCAACAACAACAACAATACACTGCGACTACCACCAACTAGTCTTAAAAACAAAGGTAAACTGATGCCATTATTATATATCCTCGCGCGCTCGCGCACTGGTACCCACGCTTTTTTGCACCGGTATTATTATGACATAAACTTGATGCAAAACTAGTTCGGAGCGGACGTTCCGAGCTGGAAATGATATATAAACAAAAGTGTAACTAAACTAAATAAAATTATATTACAAAATTATATGAAATTAGAGAAGTAAAATGCAGTAATAAATCTAAATTAAAATCTGATAACATTTATAATAATAACGAATTATAAGGAATAATGTAAAAAGCAAAATTTAAACGAAATAGAAATAATAGTAATGTAATAAGAGAAATAAAAATAGATGCAGTAGATGCAGTAAATGTTAATGTAGCGACAAATGTAAAGGAAACGAAAAGGAAATGTATAAATTTAAGTAAAAAATAAAGAACAAGAAAAATGTAAATAACAAAATGTAAAAGAAAAAAAAAGGTAAAGGTAAATGTAAGTTAGGAAATGTGAATTAAAATAGAAATGTAAGAATAAAAGGAAAAAAGAAAATGTAATTTTGAAAAAGGAAAATGTAAGTCAAAATAAAAGTAGTGTAAGTGAATGTCAATGTAGTGATAGATGTAAAATGAAAGTAAGGAAATGTAGAAATTGAAAGTAAGAAATAGTGTTATATAAGCAAGCAAGAAAGAAAGAGAAATGTAGAAAGAAATTGAGAAAATGCAAAAATGAGATGTAAAATTTTGTGCAAAGCAAATTGTGTAAAGTAGATGTGAAATGAGATGTAGAAGTGTAAATGTAAAAATAGAAATGCAAAAAGAAAAGAGAAATGTAATGTGATAGTAATAGAAACGGAAATGTAACGATGAAAATTGTAATAAACAATGAAACATAAACAGTAACAAAAAACAAAGTAAAAAATTGGCCCTGCTTATGGTAGAGGGAACAAAAAAAAAAAAAAAAAAAAAAAAAAAAAAAAAAAAAAAAAAAAAAAAAAAAAAAAAAAACTGCGGGCGTGCGCGGGAGGACGCGCGCGGGGGGTCGCGCGTAAGAGGGGGTGCGCGGGGAAGAAACCTGTTAGCCAGCCCGGCCCGATGAGACGCAGGAACATATTCCCCGGGAACAGGTCACTGAAGAGGAAGCGGCACTATGCTGTTGGAGGCACGAGTTATGGTGCCCTTCTTCGTGCGTATGTCGGCGACTCGACTGCGCCCGTCTGTCCCAGGCTTGACAGCGACTACTCTACCAAGTAGCCACAGTAGAGGCGTTAGATTGGTGTCCCCTACAAGGACCATGGCTCCAACCTTGAGGTCTTGACTCCCGGTCCGCCATTTGGTTCGTTTCTGTAGAAGAGACACATATTCGTTAGAGTAGCGCTGCCAAAAATGTTGTCTCAATTTTTCGATGCGGTCGAATCGTTGGAGGCGCTGTATGTTGACATCGGTGATCTGAGGTCGTGGAATCGAACTCTGAGCTCGTCCGAGGAGGAAATGAGAAGGGGAAAGAAAAGAAAGATCTGAAGGATCAGTGGGCAAAGGTGTTAAGGGTCTGGAATTTAAAATAGCCTCTATATGGATCAAACATGTCGATAACTCTTCATACGTCAAGTGAGTAAGACTCAAGACTACGCAAAAGATGTTTGGTTGACTTTACTGCTGCTTCCCATATCCCACCAAAGTGTGGAGAGTAGGCAGGAATGAATTTAAATTCAATACCTTGGTTCGCAAGATCAGACTCGATATGCTTAGATGAAACTTGTAAGAAGCGTGAAAGCTCGTTGAAAGCTCCCACAAAGGTTGTGCCAACACAAACATAAGATTTAGTAAGCCTACAACCTCTACCTTTACGGTCGGCTATAAGCACTGGCCCGGCGTAATCCATGCCTGTAATTAAAAAAAGGAAACTCAAGGTGCGTCCTATCAGTAGGTAGGTTACCCATAGAAATCTAAATAGGCTGAGCCCTAAAGCGAGTACAGCGAACACAGGAACGCACCACGTGCTTAGCAAGATTTTTTCCAGCTAGAGGCCAGTAGGTAAGACGTATATGTGCCAACAGTAATTGAGGCCCTGCATGAAAGAGTGCTTTGTGCTCTTTTTTAAAGATAATTTTTGTCAAGTGGTGTTTACTACACAATAAAATAGGGTGTTTGACATTGTAATCGTAGTAAGAGTTTGCTAAACGACCGCCTACACAAGTTAAGTTCTGTGAATCTATGTAAGGAGAAAGACTTATCAAACAATTCTTTTTAAAGTTTGTCCTGATTTAAGAATTTTATACTCTTCAGGAAACATTTTGTGTTGAGCAGTCTGTATTATTAAATTCTGCGATGATTGTAGTTCTGTAAAAGTTAAATATAATGATGTTTTAACTTTATTTCTGCAATTAAAAATAAATCTCTGTATATAGGCTACTACTCTGATTAATTTAGTATAAGAAGACATTTGATGTATTAAATTAGAAATTAGGTGAAGTTGTATAATATTATTTAAGTTTGTCTGATTGTCTGTATATAAAGCTGTTTCTAATAATAAATTACTTTGTAAATTAGGAAAAATGGGAAATTGTATTTTAATCCGATTGATAAAATCAGGACCTAACCATCAAAGAGTGGATGAGCTGATGTAATCAGCCCTCACCCCCCGAGATGCAAGATCAGCAGGGTTGCACTTGGAAGGTACATAGCTCCACGTCTGGCCGGTCGTGATTTCTTGAATCTCACTTACTCTATTGCGTACAAATTGGTCGAGCTTACTAGGTGGTTTAGAGAGCCAACCTAGCACGACCTTAGAGTCACACCAAAAGTAGCAATGATGGAAATTAAGAGTAAGAGATCTGCGTACCTTTTGAAAGAGTCGTGTACCCAATAACGCACCACACAACTCCATACGTGGTATAGTTGTAGGTTTTATTGGAGCAACCTTGTTCTTTGAAGTTAAAAGGCGAACGCAAACAGTGCCATCAACTGCTACCGTCCTAATGTAAACACACGCGCCATAAGCGCGTTCTGAGGCGTCTGTGAAAGTGTGAAGCTCTAATAAGGATGGATTGCTACAAGACACCCACCGAGGAATGCAAATAGAGTTGAGAGCTCGAAGGGACTCTATAAATTCAAGAAATTGTGATTTTAAATCTGATGGAACCTCTTCATCCCAGCCACACTTATGTATCCATAACTGTTGAAGAATAAATTTCCCCTGAACTATGCATGGCCCGACGAGGCCAAGCGGATCAAACACCTGGCTGATTAAAGATAAAATATTACGTTTTGTAACTTTGAGGTTAACATTTAAATCTACTGTGAAAAATAAATTATCTAAATTACAGTCCCAATATATTAAGTCCGCCATTGTACATTGTGCAGAAAGTGTATAAATAAATAAAAAAATAAATATAAACCAAGTGTCTTACTAGGAGAAGCGACATTTAAATTTAATTTTTTGTCTGTATTTTCTGAAAGAAAGTTAGTAATGGATTCTAATATTTTTAAACTATTTGACTGCCACTTGCGTAAATGAAATTTTGCAGAAGATAGAGTTTCAATCACGCCTCTACATTGCTCTATGACTGAATCGGTAGAATTACCGCCACTCAAATAGTCATCAACATAAAAGTCGTTCTTGATAGAGTAACTAACCTTTGGGTCTAAAGCCTGCTCTGCTAAGGAAACTAAGCATTTAGTAGCAAGATACTGTGCCGAAGCAGTGCCGTACGTCACTGTATTAAGATAATATGTTTTTAAAGGTACTGAGGGATCAAATCTAAAGACAATTTGTTGTATAGAACGCTGAGATGGCTCTATTCAAATGGCTCTATACATCTTCTCTATGTCAGAAGTAACAACATATCGACGCTGGAAAGGCAATCTTGCTTAAGCGCCATTTGACGGTTCCGAGATAAAGCGATTCAAAGTTTGAAATTTTCGAAAAAAATTCGTATAAAATTTATTTTAAGTCACATTAACCTGAAATTTTGACAGAACATCAAGGAAAGGTGTTACTTTAACTTGAACTATTAATATATTGTTATAACGTAATACAAACAAAGTTAAGTGGCGGTTAAGCAATAAGTGCTCCGGCCTTGGGCGAGGCAAATTTTCTGATAAGACATAGAGCAGCTCAAGATGTGTCTGCGCCTTTTGCTTATTTACCAAAAATCTTCATATCGCATCTGAGCTACATTTCTGATCTCTATATTTGTTCAAAGATGTCGTAGGCATAATTGACTAATGTTAACAAACTATCTAAAAGCTGTCTCTCCTAAATTGCTGATTTCCAAATTGACATGTAACTATGGTACCGAAAATGTTTCTTATAGTGTGTCTTATATCGGAAATTTAAGTAAAATATTATAACATGAAGTAATCAAAAAATATATTTATTATTGTACTTATGAATTAATGAGGTTTTCTGTGTCTGGCAAATGGTCTTTCACGTTTCCGTGAGGTAGTTTAAAGTATTCTTTGTGAAACTGATAAGGTATAGCAGAAGATTTGCAGTTGTTCACCAAGTCTTTATATTTATGGTCACAAATGGGCAACTGACTTTTATATAAACGTTGAGAAGGCATTTTGTTCCTTCCAAGAACAAATACTCTTTCAGTTTTAGCTTCTTGTCCCATGGAATTTTTGATAAACACATGGGTTGAGTCGCTCTTTTTGAATGTGATGACTCGAATTTTACTTAATTTTCCAGCAAAATTGTTTTTAAAATATCTGTCGGATATAGAGAGTACCATGCAACAAAATCGGAATATTTTAATATTTCCACATTATACGGCTTTGGGTTTTTCCTCGCTAATGTTGACCATTGGGAAGGCGCATGAACAACAATATTTTTTAGGCTGTTATCTATCACAGCATGGATGCTGTCTACAGGCATAGATAGGAGAAAGTTCATCTGAATAGTTTATATGTGTTCACAAGCTAGTAAAGTAGAGTGAACTGCTGCAAAAACAATTTTATTCTTATTTTGGCCAGAACATAAGTCACTGTAAAGTAAAAGATTTTTTATAGTTTTCCTGTCATCCACCATTTGTAATTTATTTCAATAAGATAGTAGCAACTTCATTTTCTCCTCTTTTGCCGTCGCTTTCACGCCAATAATAACAATATCCTTCCCTAGTAGAACTCTCGTAGAAAGTAAGATTATAAACACTGTACTTTCTGGAATAGTAGAAGAGCACACTCTCGCCGTACGGAGTGTTCAAATTAAATGAAACACAAAGGGAGTAAGTTTCATGTTTTGTGATATTTTGGGTGGAATTTGAATCTCGCTTTTGAGTCCTCAACTTCTTTTAAGTGAACTTTCTTCTCTTCCTCGGTTTCATCAGTTAGGTTATTAGCAAACGCCACGCATTTCTTGCACTTATCTTTCTTAGGAATACGAAAAGTGATGTTAAATTCGGTAGAAAAAATGTTTTTAAAAACTTTTTCCCCGACGTAGTCTTTTCCCTTGGATGAAAAGTCATTTTTCATTGATAGAGGTGAGTAATATTTTTAAACTCTTGTGGCAAGTAAAGTCGAGTGGAATCCTTGCGGCAGTAATGTGACGGAACACCTGATAAGTTCTTAATGTAATCTATAACTCCTTGTCTAATCGAAGCCGACGTCTTATTGGCTGGAACATGTTTTCCTCTTAAGTCCGTTTTAGATAAATTACACTCAGCATTAGAGATAGTGTAATGAACAAAGCGCTGAGAAAGATCCAACGTATAAAGAAGAAATTTTTGGCAAACTTGTCGACGACCTTCTCCTTCATTTATAAAGTAAAGGTAAGTTTTTTGTCATCGAGATGCATCACCTTTTGTACGCTTCCTCTTCACTTTAGCAGCTTGTGAATTTGCTACTAACCAATCTCGTTTACGCTGCGATGAAAGATTGTAGTAATAATTAAAAATATTCTTTCTACATTCTTCCGAAATTTCGTGGCAGTTATGTGGACATTTTTTATCTGATTTACATGGATTTTTTTTTCATTGTTTTCGACTCCTTGGATGCGATAAAACAGTAAGGTTGAATGCACACTGCAAATACGATTGTAGTTAGACTGACTATCGCCATACACAACATAGCGAGAGCGCGCACACTGAAAACTCAAAGTTTGTATGGCGATAGTCCGTCTATCTACAATCGTGTTTGCAGTGTGCGCTCGCTCTAATTCAAGACAGTAAGTACTTAATATTTTTTATTGATTACGTAATTTTGAAATTATGTTCAAGGAACAACTACCGTTTCATCAGTTACTGAGTTATTCTCCTTGTGGACTACATCTGGAGGAAAAAACTTGACGGTATTGACGTTTTGAAGAGTATTAGTAGTTTGTCTTGATTAGCTAATTGAGCACTAGTTAAGACGTTGGATCCTTCGTAATTTGATGACGGGTATTCCGGTGTATGATCCTGTAATAATACATAATAATAGTTTACAATAATCAATAGTAGTTATTACAGTCATAACTTTGTTAGTATTTCCGGTTCTGTACCGTTATTGAGCAAAAAGCAGCAAAAATAGAATTTTGTTACACCCATGCAATTGCTTTTTTGTTAGATCGGCAACAAAACTATTCATCATTTTCATTTGCAAAAAAATTATAAGGTTAGGCATAAAATAATGGGTAGTAAGTGTCCCGGTCGATGAGATTAAGCATGGCGAAAGACTGTTCAAGGACGGGTGAATAGATAGGGGTCTCATTTTTACCTATGTTCCTACCGAACACTAAAACGAAATGATTATTTCGGCAGACCAGTAGTTGTAAGCAATTTTTTTAAATAAACTTTACAAGTAGACCTACGTCAAATCGTCATGAAAAGTGATTTGAAGCCTAAGAATTAAGCAGGTAGGTTTTTCAAGACACCTACAGTTATAAATATTTAAAAACATGAAATGTACATGTAATAGGTAGATTATTATTAAGAAACTGTTAAGACAAAACTTTAACCTGCACACTATTTGTACGCACTTCGCCCAATTCCTCTGAATCAAATCACAACTTCCTTCTTGCAGCCAAGGCATTAGTTAGTATTAGCCTCGATCGCCCTGCTTTTTCAGCCATTTTCATGCACTTAAGTCTTAGGTATTATTGCCTAAGTAAAACCAAACAATATTATAGGAAAGTTAGTAGGCACACCCAAAAGCCATCAATTGAATAAAATATTAATGCACATACACAAAACTAGCTAGGCACAAGTCATAACACATAAATTGGTAACGTTAAAACAATAACTTACCTACTGGCTCCCCGTGATCACAACCGCTGCAATGAAGCCGTTATGTCAGGATAAACTAAAATGTAATAAACAGAGATAAAATCCGTAAAAGTTATTTTATTTGCAATTAGTAATATTCGAGTATAAGTATAAAATAAAAAATCACTAAATAATATTAACTTACCTATCGAAATACGTCGTAGTCGCCGCAGGATACCTTCGAACTCTCAATGCACTTCTAACGATCGACAGCTGCGTACCGTCCCCACCGACGACAACCGAGTGACTGATGCGCATAATATAAAAAAGTACTCTGTGCTGATGCGCCCGCGCGTCCGATGTTCTACTAAGGCGGGTCAATAAGTCCGTGACTTTTTGAATTTCTAACCTCCTTACTGAAAAAGCAACACTACTCCTGTCAACAGGCATCTGTCAGTTGACTCCTATCAAAATTTGAACTTGCTGCGTCAGTTAGTTTGTGTTTTACAGCTATCTTTATCAGACTATCCAGTAACTTAAGGAAACAATGGAAAAAAGTGATTTTCGTGTGCTTATTAAGCATTATTTTTTGCGAAAAAAAACCATTACCGAGACCAAGACTAAGCTTGATAAATACTATGGGGACTCTGCACCATCGATTTCAATGGTAAAAAAGTGGTTTACTGAATTTCGTTGTGGCCGTACAAGCACTGAAGATGCCGAATGTCCTGGACGCCCAGTTGAGGTCTCTACACCCGAAACAATCGAAAAAATTCACGATATGGTGTTGGCCGACCGAAGATTGAAAGTGCAAGAGATTGTGGAAGCCATAGGCATCTCGCATGGCTCAGTGGTTTCAATTTTGAATGATCACTTGGGCATGAGAAAGCTTTCCGCAAGTCGACCACAAACGCAATCGTGTAACAACTTCACAGGATGGTTTGGCGTTGTTTAATCACAATATGGAGGAGTTTTTGCGCCGCTTTGTAACCATGGACGAAACATGGATCCATCACAACACACCAGAGACCAAACAACAGTCAAAACAGTGGGTTTCTAAGGGTGAATCGGCGCCAAAGAAGGCCAAGGTGGGTTTGTCAGCCAATAAAGTTATGGCGACTGTTTTTTGGGATGCACGTGGGATAATCTACATTGACTATCTTCAAAAGGGAAGAATAATTAATGGGGAATATTATGCCAACTTATTGGACTGCTTTAATGAGGATTTGAAAAAAAACCGACCTCATTTGGCCAAGAAAAAAGTTCTTTTTCACCAAGACAATGCAAGGGTGCACACATGTGCAGTTGCCATGGCAAAAATCCATGAATTGGGCTATGAATTGCTCCCACATCCACCCTATTCTCCAGATTTGGTTCCGAGTGACTACTTCTTGTTCCCAAACCTGAAAAAATGGCTCGGTGGAAAAAGATTTGACTCCAATGATGAAGTCATCTCGCAAACAAAGGCCTATTTTGAGGACCTCGACAAATCATATTTTCTGGAAGGGTTAAAAAAATTGGAGAAGCGTTGGACAAAGTGTATAGAGCTCAAGGGGGACTACGTTGAAAAATAAAATGATTTATTTATAAAAAAATATGTGTTTTATTCCAAAAGTCACGGACTTATTGACCCGCCCTCGTATATATATATATATATATAATACCTTACGTTTCTGACACAATATCGCACCGTAAAGCGGTAGTTTATGCGACAGTCGCCGTTTATTATTTTGTATCGAAAATGTGCGTATGCGACAAAATTGTAAATATCAAATAGAAGCAAGTTTTCTTAAAATTATATTTATTGTAAAATACGGCAGGGTAAACTTGCTTATGAACAAAATTAAAAATATTCGAGCCGAACCAAAATTGCTTATATCACAATCGTATAATTTTGTTGTCCCGGCAATATTGCTTATCTGCAAAATAGGCTGTAAACGCGGCAGGGATATTTTTCTTGAGTACCCTAATATAGGAAAGATCGATCTGGCAAATTGTATTATGTTTTAACTATTGCCAGTGTTACGGTAAGGCATATTTTCATATTTCAAAAATACAAGGCAACGCAAATAAGCAAAGTTGCTCATCCTACAAAGTGGTGAAATAAAGGGTAGCTTAAGGGACGAAATTTTTTAAAACATCAAAAGTTGCAAGCTTATCTAATAAAAAAATTGTAAACACAGGTTGCTTATAAGCCATCAAAAGTGCTCGTATCGGGATGAAACCAAGATCAGCAGAAAGAGAAAAATCTGACGATTCCAACGATATATATAACGTATATTCCCATATTTGGCGCTTAAGCAAGGTTGCCTTTCCAGCGTCGATATTTATGCTGTCTGTATCTTAAAAGAATAGATAGTAAATCCTCTTGAATTGTAGGACCTATCATGTGTATATCATTGAAGGACCTACCCGAGGTGCTGGCGGCTGACGCGTCAAAGACAACGCGAAGCTTAGTGGTAGTACTCGACTCTCGCTCAACACCATGATGAGGTAAATAGTATTGAAACTTATTTATTTCTGATTTTGGTTTTTCCGTCATATGATTTAATTGTAAATACTCTTGCATGAATTCTAAATATCTATTTTTAAATATAAGGTAGCGCTAAAATTTACGCTCAAGGGAGAGAAATCGACATTTAGCCATTGCGTATGTGTCTCCTAAGCACTCGGGAGAGTCCTTCAACGGTATAGTGACCACGAATTGGCCATTGTCATTACGTCGAATTGTTTTTCGAAATATATTTTCACAGGCCTCTTCTTCAGATGAAAAAGAGCTACTACACTTAACAGAATCAAGCTCCCAGAACCGAGTTAGCTGATTACATACGTCCTGGGAAAAATGACATAGAGAAGGATGTGTACGTCCATGAGGTAGAGACACGCACCCTGATATAAGCCAACCTAGTTTGGAAGACTGCAATCTAGGTTGATTTTTACCTAAATTAACTGTATGGGATAATAAGACGTCCCAAAATATTTCAGCACCTACGAGGATATCGACAGCTGACGGCACATAAAATTTAGGATCTGCTAACTGAAGACCTGGCGGGATATTTATAAGTTTTTTATCCACGTAAGACCCAGGCACTGATTGTGTTATGAATGGTAAAATAAAACAAGTTATATTCGCCTTATAACTACCAAAACAAGACAGAACCGTAAGAGTACAGCTTTCAGAGGTATTAGAAATCTGACCATTGATACCTGAGACTATGGAGGTAGTACCTTCCTTTGACAAGCCCAGCTTCTCACAAAGGTCTCGGGTGATAAAGTTGGACGTGCTGCCGTTAAGGATGCAGCTTTCCATTGACGTCTGCTGTGTTCGCCATAGCTGTGAATAGCAATACAATGTTCTGATTATTGTATGCTTTAGATATTTCTGTATTAGTTGACAATACAATATTGTTAACTGACTGATTATCTGAATCCCTATGTAAGAGGGTATTATGTTTAAGTGTGCAATATTTGCAATGTGAAAGTTTACATCGCTTGTCTATATGACCTGGTCGTAAGCAGTTCATACACACATTGCTCTCTGATTCTTTTTTAATACGTGAATCAACATCTAAATTTCTGAAAGATTGACAACTAAATAAATAATGATTTTGTGAACACATAGCACAAGAAATTTTGTTATTAGTAAGGCAAGAATTATTTTTTAGCATTGTAGTTTTAAGATTTAGAAGAGAAGAGTTTTTATTTTTATTAATTTCTTGTATGTGCTTTGTATTTATATTATGTGTTAGTTTTGTGTTTATATTATTATTATAATTTAATGATTCAATTAAATCTGCTCGATTAGATAAAAATTTAAGAAATTCTTTTAAATTAGGATATTGATCTAAATTATTTTTGAATTCTTCCCACTCACGATTGGTCACAACATCCAATTTTTTGGACATCGTAAAAATGATCAATGTGTCCCAATGTGAAGTAGGCTGTCCTAGGGTGTCAAGAGCTCTTAAATTATTATTAGTTACATCTATCATGTTACGTAATGATGTACTCGTTTCTTTAAGTATTGGTTCAAAATTAAATAAAGCTTGAATATGATTGTTTATAAGTAACCTTTCATTATTATACCTATCTGTTAATAATTGCCAAGCGATAGCATAATTATCGGCTTTGAAATCTATGCTTTTAATAACAACTGCTGCACTGCCTTTTAGGGTAGCACGCAGATAGTGAAATTTATTAATGTCTTGTATACTACTATTATTATGAATAAGGGAAATATATGTATCTCGGAACTCAAGCCAGTGCTGATAGTCGCCGTTGAAATGAGGCAAGTCAATCTTGGGTAAGCGCACAAAATCATGCTTGCAACCAAAGCCATGGAGATTGTCACCAGCAGAAGCCGCGGAGACAAGTTCAGGGGAGGAGGAACGCGGAGGGCCAAGCAACGACCGCGCGTGGCCCATCTGCGCGTAATATAACGACTCGAATTGATCCCGCTCAGCATATGCCTCGGCCGTGTTCTCCGACAACAACTCCAACTCCGTCTGTAACGTATCGAAATCATTATAAAGCGTTTCCATTACATTAACACGGCACTGCAACTCGGATAATTGAAAAGAGCTCAATTGAGAAGTAGGTATCAATTTTAAAAATTGGCAAAATAGGTTAGCTTAGCTTTATAGCCACCACGCCTCTTAACAAGTTCCTTTAATTTAGCTTCAGACATAATGATAGCTTAGCGCACAATAAGCGCCTGCAGTGCAGAAAAAGATAAATGAAATAAAAAGGAAAAATAAGAAAGCAGCGTTCAAAAGCGTGATGAGTATTTATGAATGCAAGTATTATCTTCAAAATACAGGCAAATAAACCAGATGATGAAATAAATGCGTAAATAGCCTGCGGTAAATAGATAATAAATAATAAGATTTATATGCCTATTGCATTAAGTGGTATGGGAAAATATGAACAATAGAACAATGGCGAGCACATGTTCGGTGATTACGCACTGACAATGTTATCTAAAAATTTGGAGATATTATTTTTACAATTTTTAATTGATTTTTGATATGAAAATGAATCGTTGTAAGCTGAAAATAATAAATGTATGATTAGGCTACGTATGAAGAGATCACATATAACTGATCCATGTAGCACTATTCTATTTTCCTGGAAAAAGGTTTTAAAAAAAAGCAGGAAAAAAGGATAATGGAACGGACTCACTTATAATTAATGTAATTATTCCTTGATTGTCTTCCGATTGTGCTCATCCACGTGGAATGCGTGCGATCGGTGCATGCGCAACTCCTTGTCGGGGCGTCTCGGTCCAAAGTCCAGTCCGAACGATATTTGCGCTTCGCAGCAAATAAGACAGCTATTCTTCTGTTTTCCTTGCGAAGGATCACTGTTGGGGCAGAGCTCCAGGAGTAGTGCTGGTGGTCTCCACCAAATAAAAATACTGCTTCGATGTGTTCTTGTATAATATAGGTACTGGTATGATAGCCGCGGTGCGTGCGTCGCGTACGGAGGTGGTCCGGCGAATTCCCCGTGAGGAGTGAACGGGCTCGCGACGCTGTCGTCCGCTAAGCCGCGCGCGTGCGCGGGAGGTCGCGCGCGGGGGGTCGCGCGTAAGAGGAGGCGCGCGGGGAAAAAACCAGTTAGCCAGCCCGGCCCGATGAGACGCAGGAACATTCGTCAAGGGTTTGTAACTTCCGCTTAACGTAATCTACTGTCCTACGATCTCGCCCCGTCTTCTTGAAAGACGCAAGCAACTGCTCTATCGCACCTACTAACTGCTCTTGATTTTCGTTAATATCTCCATTATGATAACTTATTGCTCAAAGTGAAAAAATGGAAAGATCTTACTTGATTGCTCGGGAACCTTTCTGCAGCTGCTGCTCACGCCCTGAAGAGCGTGATGGTCTGCTGATGAGATGCTGAAGCGATGCTAATGCTGATGCTGCTGTCTGCTGTTTGCAGACAGGAACCACACTGCTATGCTGAATACTGCTGCTGCTGATGCTCGTCTTCCACTACCACAACACTGATTCGCGAGAAACTGTTTTACAATATAACTACACCACCGATCTGCTACACTGCTATGCTACTCCACAGTACTGCTGTTCTGTTACACTATTGTGCTATTTCACTTTACCACTGCTGTACTGTCTTCTGATTTTACCGAACTGATTTTCTGATAGTCACTGATAGTCCTCACTCGCGAATGATCCTGCTTTGGCCAAATCGCGGAAGGTCACGAAGCTCGAAGGACCATATTATGTGGGGGTTTGGCTAATAAAACCAAATGTGTTCCCGAACATAAAATTTTATTAATTGTCCCACATAAGATTGATATATGCTATAAAGGTGCTAGGGGAGCACGCGCGGTGCTTGCTAATTATGAACGCGTACTGACGGTAAAATGCATTGTGACGTGAAAAATGCTACGTTGTGATTTATGACACCGTACAGACGGCTTTAGCTGGAGTAGCCGTCCCTTTCTTCGACTTGGTCTTGCGTGGACCCACTTTTGTCCACGGGGCCTCGGTGGGGGAGGGGTTGGTGTTATCCCCCCCTTGCACCTTCTGAGCGGCCATTGATGGCCGCTTTTTCTTGGTCTGTTTCTTTTGGGCCGGTGCAGACGACGCCTCTTTGGGGGGGCCGCCGCACTCGGTATCGCCGCTTTCTGCATACGTGGGCGCCGTCGCCCTCTTCGGCTTCGGCGCCTTCGTCTTTTCCACCGTCGGTGGGGTGCCTGTTGCTGTGCTGGCACTGTCCGCCGCCAGCGGAGGTCGTTTTCGGGGCTCCGGCAAGAGTCTGTCCTCAAGTCCGGCCAGCCTGGCGTTGAGCATGTTGCCGAAGGTCTCCAAGTTGGAACGAGAGACCTCCGCCAACAGCTCACGCATGTCGTCCTTAACGGGGCGGGCGCTGTTCTGCTCTTCAAGCTCCTGACCCATTATGGTCACTTGCTCTTGAAGCCGCGCATTCTGGGCCTCCAGCCTCGCCATGTCTTCGGTAGTGAAGCGGTCTCTCATTTCGGCAACAGCCGACCTGATGGCCACTACAGACTCCTTGAGGCACCTTTGGAAGGTGCTTCTTCTTGGCCTTTTTCTTTTTGGCCTTGGGCGGAGCCGGAGCAGCCGGAGCCTCTTTAGGGGCCGGTGCACTCGGTGCCGCCATCTCTGCGTATGTTGGCGCCGTCGCTCTTTTGGGCTTCGGCGCCTTCGTCCCTCCGGTTGCTGCCAACATCGGCACTATCCGCTGCCAGCGGTGGCCTTCTCCTCAGCTCTGGTAGGAGCCTGTCCTCAATGCCTGCCAACCTCGCATTCAGCATGTTGCCGAAGGTCTCGATATTAGAGCGCGAGATCTCCGACAACATCTGTTGCAGTTGGTTGGCCTGGTCGCCCGGCGACGCAGTTCCTCTAGCTCCCGGCACATTGCGTCGAGCTGTCGTTGGAGCCTTTCGTTCTGGCCTTCCAAAGCCTTCATCTCCTGCGATTGTCCGCGGCCCCTTATTTCGGCGAAAGTTGCCCGTATGTTGGCAACTGCCTCTTTAAGGTGCCGCTGAAATGTCCCTTTCAAATTTTGGGACCTCGTGGCGACCATGATTATCGCCTCCAGCGAGGCCTCAACACCCTTGGCCAGAGCATGGCTGATCTGCTCCGACCTGTCTCCTCCAGTAGCAGCGGCAGGGCTTGCGCAGATAGACGCGCGCGCCCCCCGCGCAGAATTTAGCGATTCAGCAACTTCCTCTGCGGCCTGAAACCGAAGCGCCTCCTCCTTCTCTCTGTTCAGTTCGGCCTGCGCCTTGGCCAAGCCAACGTATTGGCCGGTGGTCGGCGGGCGGCCGCGTCCACGTTTGGTCTTCGGCACCGCAAATTTGCTGGTGGTCGGTGCCGCCTCTGTCACGTCCGGTTGTAACCGCCGCTTAAGGGGGGTCGTACGTCCGGTGGGTGCGGGCAATCCCTCGGAGTCCAGCGACATGTCAGTCATGCAGTTGGAGTCCGAGAGATAGTCCTCGCTGTCTCTGTCAGGTAATTGGGGCGGCGGCAAGATCACGTCGCGCGTTAAAAGCACGCGCGGTAAGTCTGGGTCGCCCCGCATCTTCTTTTTCTGCATTAACTTCAGTAGCCGCTCAACCCCGTTGGGCTGCGGCGTCAACGTCTTCGTCAGTCAGGAGACCCGTCTCCGGCGCGGTAATGTGCGCCAGCTTTGGGCCTGGTTGCGCCATCGCGCCTCTCTCCTTATCCACCGTCATAACCACGGTCTCCTCATCCGCCCTCGCAGCAATTGACCCCTCCGTATACACGGGTCTGACTCTGTCCGTAGACATAGTGTGGGATTCCCCGGCATTGCCGAGGCCCACCCGGAGAATACTTTTATTGTTGCGACCTTCCATATCTCAAAGCTCCGACACCCCAGGTCGCGGTCTCTTTTTTGGGGGGTGAGCTCCCCCACCAGAGTTAAATAAAAAGGAAATATAGTATGATGAAATCAAAGGTGGTGAAAGACAGAAAAACAAAATAAAACCAAATACAAAAACAAGAAAGCTAAACAAAATAGGTGGTGAAAGATAGAGAAGAAAGAGATAGCGCCAGCCTTCAGCCGCGTGAGTACCTCACCCCGCAAAAACGAGGTGGCGCACCTAAGCGTTGCCCAGGGCCACGAACGAGGATGAACTGGCTGAGCCCCAACCTAACCTAACGTAACCTAACCTAACCCTTATTTTATTATTTTTTTGTTTTTGTCGGGGGGAAATACTTAACGTATCCCCTGCCGCCCCCGGGGGAGGGCAGCAGGGGTATGACGGACTCCCCCGGCGCGAGATGGATGCGCCGGGGTTTACCGTCTAAAACCCCCCGATGCCCATCTTCAGCGCCAGTGGAGGGGTCGTGGGAATCGCGTGAGCATTCTTCCACGACCCCCCAGCGCATGCCGCATCCGGCTCTTTGGGGAGCTGACCGTCTCGGGGCCCATAGTGTGGGCGGCGATCCCCCGATTACCACCCACGGGCCTAGGCTTCCATCACCTCTACTTGGGCTTCCATCACCTCTACCGGCCTTGGGCTCTTTGAACCGGGCCTTCTTGATGGGAGCCTTGCTCTTCTTGGGGGCTTTTTCGCAGCTCCAACACAGCCGCTACTGCCCAGCACGTGCCCCCTCTCCTCTTTACCGACGGCCTCGCACAGGAAGCAGTTGGGCGCTTCCCTGCACTCGGCCGCCTTGTGCCCTGGTTTCCCGCAGCGGAAACAGCTCCGGCTGCGGTCTACCGGGCACTGGCACTTCGCCGCCACGTGGCCGGTGTCCTGGCAGTGGAAGCAGCGCTTAGGCCTCGCGGCCAGCAGCGCCACTCTCGCCGACACTCAGCCAACCCGCAACCGCCCTGAGCTTGTAAGCTTCTTGGCGGCCGCGACCGGGACACGTATCCACAATGACGCGTCCCCGCGTGGCCCTACCGTCAATTGGCCCGACCGAATGCCGTCGGCCGAGCACCCTCCCTCCTTCGCGACCGCCTGGATGACGTCGGCGGCCGCTATTGAGTCGTCCAGCCCGGTGACGCGGATCTCCGCGCACAAAACCGGGCGGGCGACATCATCCGGTGGCAGGACAGACTTTAGCCTTAAGGCGAAGGCGTCCGCCTTTTCCTGCGCGCCCTCGCCAGCAATGTTGAGGACGCGCGCTTCGGTCTCGGCTAGGCGGAAACCCAGCCTGGGGATGCCTAGTTCCCCCAGGTCGATCGCCGCTCTAGCCTGACTCAGCACTTTCGCGTAAGTCACTCCCCTTTCTGCAGCGCCCGTCCCCAAGGTGAGGGTGACCGCCGCAGTAGTGGGAGGGCGAAGCTTCGCTCTCTTCTTCTTCGGGGCGGCTTTGGCTGTTGTAACCGCCCCCTTCTTCGTCTTTTTGGCCTTGCGTGGACCTATCTTAGTCCACGGGGCCTCGGCGGGGGAGGGGTCGGTGTGTTCCCCCCTTGCGCCGCCTCTTGAGCGGCCATTGATGGCCGCTTCTTCTTCTTGGCCTTTTTCTTGGCCTTGAGCGGAGCCGGTGTAGGCGGTGCCTCTTTAGGGGACGGCGTACTCGGTGCCGCCATCTCTGCGTATGTCAGTGCCGTCGCCTTTATTGGGTTCGGTGCCTTCTTCTTCTGTGCCTCTGTTTGTGGGGCACCTTTATTATCTGCTGCCAATGGTGGCCGTCTTCGAGTTTCCGGCAGGAGACGGTCCTCTAATCCGGCCAGCCTAGCATTTAGCATAGTGCCAAACGTTTCTATATTGCTGCGCGACACCTTAGCAATATAGAGACGTTTTGGTTCTCCCGAACCTGGAATTATCCCCTCGCTTGGGTGTTCCCGCCACCTTATCTAGATTCCAAGGTGCTCATGCACTTGAACAAAGCGACAGGGTTCTATCTGTTGGTAGTCCCGAGATGGGAACGAGTATTTTGGAGGGCGGACCTAAGAACCCGAGCAGTAGCAGTTCACGATACAGAATTTACATCTGAGTGATTAATATGTTCATCGAAATCCTTTGAAAAAATTAAAATGTCATCAATGTAATTAACCGTAAAGTCAGTAAGTTTATATTTTCCTAATATATTGCTCAGTACCCTTTGAAAAATTGCTGATGACGTTTTTCAAGCCGAAGGGAAGGCATGTCCACTGGTAATGTCCTTCTTGTGTTACAAACCCAGTTTTTTTTTCTATATTCGACTCGTAACGATATAGACCAAAAAGCTGAATTTACATCTAGAGTTGTAAAATACTTGCAGTTCCTAGTCTTTATCACTAAATCTTCAATTAACAGGAAATGTTGAGCTTGTGGTACTACAATTTTATTCAGGTCTCTAAAGTCATATATAATATTGTTTTTTTATTATCTTCTTTTCTAAATGCTAATGTTACCGGTGCTGCAAATGGACTATAAGATTCTTCTATTAGCTTATTATCTAGCAATTTTGCAATCTGCTGTACTATCTCCTTTTTGTCTTCTATAGTGCATCTTTAAGACCTCTTGCTGCAGTATCTATCTACTTATAAGTCTATTCTAGCTTCATATCCACTTGCAGTGCCAATATCATATTTATCTTTTGCAAAAACAGATTTATATGTATCAATCAGTTTATTTATTTTATATTTCTCATATTTTAAATGAATCATTTTCATTTCAATATCATCTTCTTTTACGTGTTCATTGAAATTTATTTTAATATCTTTTATATAATTTCTATATTTTTCTATACTAATATCTTCGTTTTGTATCATCTCATTACTATCATCATAATATTTTTTTCTGAATAATCTTAATATTTTTATCAAATCTAATCAAATTAGAAAATCATACTTGAAATTCTTTTCATCGATAATGTACACATCCACCTCTTTTTCCATTTCCAATACTTAATCCTTAACTTTGTCAGACCAGTCGTCTTTTGAACACCATTAATCGTTAATAGACTTGCCTCATTTATATTACTTCTTTTATTTTTTAATTTAAGTAATTTTGAGTTTATCAAGGATATGTTAGAACCTGAATCATAAACTCCATTTATTTGTAGTTTTTGATTTACCTTTAGTTTGACAGATATTAATGATGTCACGATTAGTTTTTTTGCTCAGTTTCATTTAACTCTGCCTCAATTACAGAATTGTTGACATGTCTAATCAAATTTCTTTTGAAATGATCATCATCTTTTGTTCTAAACCAGCATAAAGCTTCAGGGTGATATCGTAACCCCTTATTTAAGTTTTCGTGCATTTTACGTGCGTTTACATGCATTTCTTGTAGCTTCGGCTCGGTAGGTAGATCTGTAGGTTCTCTTTGAAGTGAATATTCTTTTTTGTACCATAATTATGTTCATACCTTCTTACCTCATTAAACAAATCAATTATATCTGTTAAGATTTCTCTATCAATCTTATGCATTTCTGGTAAGAGAATATATTGCATAAGATTGATAGAGATCTATATCTAATATATATATAAATTTCCCCGCAGTTAAGAGGAAATATGTACTTGACTAAGCCTATATATATATATATATATATATATATATATATATATATATATATATATATATATATAAAAAAAACAGTGTTAACAATAACCATGCCTCCGGAGTTTTGCCGGGGAGTTCAATGGGTGACGTTGTGGATATTCGGTTCTTAATGTGTAATATTGGTAGAATATTAACCATTAAATATTCGTTAACGTGCACAAGTGTGGGCAAATGGTACAACTTCTAAAAACGTGCTATTTTGAGTTTCCCTCCAAAACTTTCAGTAAAGCTTCTACCACTTTACTGAATCGACTGACATGACTCATGGACTGTACAGACTATTTATTTGGACTTTGACTAGACTTTAAACTTGACGATATAGGAATACAGTGTTGAAAATTGAAACGAAAGTTCTATTTCCCGGCTTTTTACTTCACACTGGCAAATGGTTTTAAGATAAGCCGACGCCTTTATATATTTAAAGAAAAAACAACTCTGCTTCCCCCCGTCAGCGTATTTCAGAATTTCCGGAATTTTCTCAATGTTAATGTACAATACGGCAATATGGCACGCACACATGGAATATTATTATCAATATGAGCAATATTGCCAATAATATTATGTGCGGCTAGCCATTCGCCTGCCTGCCTGCCATGAAAAACACAGAAGGGGCGGAGTCTGACACCCCACAGAGAAAATTTGCTTTGTGGATTCAATGTCACAAAAAAATAAAAGGAAAATTACAAGCCAAGTTAGGAATTGTATTTTTAGGGTTCCGTAATAATCAAGAAACTGTTATATCGCAAGTTGCATGAGTTCATTTGTATAGTAAACATAGTGATTTTGTTAGATTGAATTGGTCTTTCGTCGGATGCAGGTCTTTCTCTAAGTATTTTTTAATAATATATCTTTTCGTGTGTCAATTATTAAAATGGCTTTTTATAAAAACCAAATCCTGAACCACTCCGTAACAGAACCCTTATAGTCCGGCTGTCTGTCTGTCCTCGCTTCTAGCTTCTGTAATTATGAATCTAAATGGATGAAATTTGGTATAGTTATAGACTGTTTAAAGATCTCGGTTTTGACATCATAAAATTATAATAATTTTATATTTTAGGGGTGGCTCTCCATACATGTGAAGTAGGGATGAATTTTTTTTTTCTTTCTACCTCATCGTGAAGGCCATAGGGTATCGTTGAGTAGGCCTCTTTAAATAAAGGCAAGGTTTCATAAATGACTTTTTAACAAAGTCAACCACTTACGAGAAATCGGCCTTTAAAGTGGTTTTTAACCCTTAACTGGACTGACGGAAAATATTCCCCACATGTCAATTCATTTAAGCCCTTTGAAAGAGTAATGGAAATTATTGCTATTTTTCATTAATTTCATTAGCATGCTAATTTTCATGTCTTAACATGCTACGTGCTATTGCTATGCTATTTGCTAAAATCGATTTTTAATGATCATAAATAGTTGTGTTTTGTGAAATGTTAATGTTTTTTCATTACGTCGCGTCGCCTATTAAGTATAATTAATATACAATATTTTTTTTTAGATTAGCGATTTCCGCTAAAGTAAGATGTAAATTGTAAAGCATATTATATTATTTCTTAACACGTTAAAATCAAATTTTATATCTTTATGCACTAAAATATAATATATATTTACACAAATACACACACACAGTTTCAAATTAAAGTAGGTTGAATTGATCACACGATCGATGTTAATCAACGCAATTATTTCACCTGACTAAAAAAACTAACCTACGACCTAAACGACAAAATACGAAAACATTAATTAAAAAAAACAACAATTGAGTAACGGACCCTACACTCATGCAATTAACTTTAATTTGTAAAAATTAGACGGCCGTGCCGGTATTGTATTTTCTCTTTTCACTCGCTCGTATTAATTCGTGGAACATCGCTGCATCGTGAACTCTCGGGTTAGGCGACCCGAGAGTTCACGATGAGTCCGCTCGTCGAGTCAAAATTATTTCGCATCGAATGATTTTAGCATTAGCAAATAGCAATAGTTTATAGTACGATAGCCAGATAGCGCCGCGGTGCGAAGCAACGCGGTCTCATATTTTTTTCATGAACGCAGACGATTGGTGCGCACGATAATTTTAGCAATCGTTTTTTTTAGCAACTAAGATTAATTTAATGATTGTTAATGGGCATTTAGCAATTAATTATTATTGCGAATGCTTATTATACCAACACTACTTTGAAGGTAGTTGGTGAAAGTTTGTTTTCGTGAGCTTCTCAGAAAAATAATTAGGTACAATGCCACAAAAAAATCCGGTAAGTAAACAGAAATTGTTATTTTTAGTAGATTTGTTGTTTCTTGGTCTGAATTACTAGTTTTTGAGGTGCATAAAATGTTGTATATGAGGTAAAATGCTTTTGCAAAAACGTGGGAAATATGCGCCTAGAGCCCGATTGTCGAGACATTTATTTTCGTCGGTTCAGAATTTATTTTATTTTAGAGCGTTGATTGATGTTGTTAGCACCGCAAACGTTTCAATTGTCATTTATACATTTATTTCTTTGATTGCAGCCTGTTAAGAAGAGAAAGATTTTTTCTCTGATGAACGAGAAACACTGTGATGAAATATATGAAACACTACAAGATATGATGTCTTCTGAAGAAGATGATGACGAGGATTTAGGAGAGGAGTTGAATGATAGATTAGACCACATCCAAAATATAGTTATGGACCATGATTGGTATGAAATATTATCAGGTATAAACCTATTTATTTTCAAGATAAGGTCACTGCAAAATTTTATTGAATTTGTAACATACAAATAATTATTTTCCAGCTCCAGTTGATGATCAAATCTCTGCTGTGAATTCTGGCTTACCTCCGGGTTCTCCACCGATTGATGTGCCAATTCCTGGCCCTGGTGTTCAGTTACCTGCAAGTTCTTCTCCGATTGATGAGCCCATACCTGACCCTGATGTTTACTTACCTGCAAATTCTCCTCCAATTGATGAGCCCATGCCTGACACTGATGTTCACTTACCTTCATCTTCTCCTCCAGTTGTTGTGCCCATATCTGACCCTGACATTCACTTACCACCCAACTCTACTAATCAATCGAGGAATCAACCTTCAAGATCTATGTCAACTAGGACAAGCTATGTAGAGGTACAAAATAGAAACTGGCAGTGGACAAATGATATTGAAGACTATTTGATTCTCCTATATTTGATAGGCCAATGACAGAAAAAGATATTCTAACAGGAGTCAGCCCAAGGATTACTTCATGGATATGTGTCCTGAAGAAGCAATGGATCTAATTATTGTAGAAAATACTAATATCTATGCACAAACAAATCATTCCAAAAATTGGATTGACATTACAAAAGTAGAATTATTTGCATATTTCGGGATAACAATGCTAATGTCTGTGAATCCTTTATCTGATTACCAGCTTTACTGGAGCACTGATCCCTTTTATAATAATCAAGAAATATGCCAGGTAATGACTCCAAAACGTTTCAAAAAAAATTCAGAAAATCTACATGTTTCTAACATAAGAGAAGAATTACCAAGGAATTCACAACATTATAATAAATTGTGTAAAGTCCAACCATTCATTGATTTTTTGAGAGGCATGTGACCAATCATCGAACCAATCCATTGATGAATCCATGATTCGGTTCAAGGGCAGAAGCACAATGAAACAGTTATATTTATTATTAATATGCCCAAAAATCCCATAAAGAGAGGGTACAAGTCTTGGGCGAGAATTGATGCTAAGACAGGATTTCTCTACCAGTTTCAAATTTATACTGGAAAAGTAGGTACTGCCAGTGAAGAAAATCTTGGATATAAGTTGCTTAGACTTATCTGAAAATGTACCTAGAAATACCTTACTGGCATTTGACAACTTTTTTACAAGTTTAGGTGTACTTTCAGCACTGCATCAAAGACAAATTTATGGTGTAGCTACAATCCGTAGTAACAGAAAAGGTCTACCAGAAGCTTACAGTAAAAATCTTAGAGAAACACGTCTCAATGCTAGTGAGTTTATATGTTTTTATAGCAGGCCCATATCTATAATAAAGACGAAAGATACCAAAGATGTCTTTGTTGCTACCATGGCTTACTGCCCTAAAGAAGTAACAGTAATAAAAAGAAAGCAAAAAGATGGTTTGAAAAAAGAGATGTTCTGTCCGCTGGCAATAAAAATGTATACAGAAAATATGGGGGGTGTGGATTTATTTGATCATTTCAGGTCATCCTATCCCCTACGGAGGAAATAAAAAAAAAATTGGCACCTGGACTCTTTTGGTTTTTGTTTGAATCTGCAATGATCAATGCTTATATTTTGTATATGCAAGGTCACTCCGGCAGAAGGAACACACAGAAGTTTCAGATTGCGATTAGGTCGATCGATGATAAGACAATTTTTCCAGCAGGACAAGAAGGCCACCAGTATTTTTTATTTTTTTTTATTTTGATGAATATTATTTCTCACATAATACTTTCCATACAGGTCCTAGGAAGGCTGAAGGAACACATTCCCCACACAATGTTTTTTATATTTAGAAATAAAAATATCAAAAAAAAAAACTGGTCTTTATTTCCCTAACTACATTATATAACTAACTGCAGTTACTGTATAGGCTCACTGTTTAGCTCAGGCCCAATTAAGGGTTAAAGTTGGTGCCCCCTGGCATTTCTAAACTATGAGACTTAGAAACTTGTAATTTTTCATGCTAATAGATCATGCTAAAACTCTTTAGGAAAATTATTTTGTGCGAAATCTGACAGAACTTTTGAAGTAATTTGAAAAAAATATATTACACCATTATAGTTACGGAACCCTCCATAGACATGTCCTGACATGCACTTGGTTAGGTTATTTAGCTTAAAAGGCTATTATTAGTCAATTTAAAATGAATACCATTAGGATAAAATTTATTATGATTTTAATTTAAATCAATTGTTTAAAATAATAATTTTTATTTTGTATAATAATTCACATAGTAAAGTATCTATTAATCTATTAAACTGTATCTATTAATCTAAACCTGTTACAATAAAATCACTTTCAGTTTTTAGTTATGTCAGGCAATTCCGAAACAAGTAAAATTTTGTCAGTTGTATTAAAAAGTTTGAAATGTGTTTCCTTGTGTAATGTATTTCTAATGAGTATTGCATATTTATTAATATGCAATACAATACATAATTAGTATATTACTGAATTAAGGTCGAATGAGTTTTTTAAATCAGTATCTTAAGTTGCTTCAACTATAGACTGTACAATACGTGGTTTTCTAATGCAGACTTCCTCATTATGTAAAATAGCAACCAGAGGAATAGTCTTAGAGTTTTCAGTCACACTGTTATTTTTATCTCCATTATCAGTATTGTTCATAAAACTATCTTCTTCAAAGTAATTTTTTGGCATCTCTGGTGATAATACAAGTTGTTGACGTTTTCTACGAACTCTCTTTCTTTTGCGGCTACCTCCTGTACTATAGACACTCTGGGTTCCCTGAGAACAAACACCGTAACTGTTGTCTAGTAAGGTTAAGGCATTTCTTTTCACTTTTTCTAATACATCTTGGACTTTATCTGTACTTAGATTAAGTGTATTACTATTACTTGAAGTATCATCATCTACACTTTGTTCTAATCCAAACACTTTTGAAGAGCCTTTTTGTCCAAATAATGAGTATTTCTGCTTTTGATTGATTTCGGAGTCACACTCATCATTCATATTTCCATTGTAAACATTACTAACAGTCTGAACACATTGAATTTTATTTTGAAGTTCTCTTGTTTCCTTATTTGGCATAATTCTACAACAAAAAGAAATACAAATTTTAAAACAGAGACAAAAACTTTACCAAAATTTAGCATGTTTTAAGTCTAACTAAAGGCAATCTCAACAACAATCCATACATTTGTTCTAATTCTAACTCTTTTGAAGAGTCTTTTTGTCCAAATATCCTCTCAGGAGAGTTTTTCTGCTTTTGATTGGCACCGGAGTCACATTCGTCAGTTAGGTTTTCATTTCCAATATCAAGAACATTATTACTGACAGCCTCAACACATATTTGTTTTTGAAGTTGACTTGCTATTTCATTTGGTATAACTCTGAAAAAAAAACAAATTAATTAGTATTACAATGGTGGTGGAGCTTATTCAATCGGTATTTCATTCCGCCTAATGCGGCCCTATATCCCCTAGCAAATTTTATCCATCCCTTATGTTTCAACATGTTTATGAACTTAAAAAAATTAAAAGCCGTTTCTATATTTTTTATTACATTACTATTCTTGAATAAAAATTTGTATTTCCTAATAATTAAACAATTTATAAGTAAACAAATAAAAACAAAAACTCACTCAACTATATCGTCAGCATTCAGCAAACCTAACCGTTCCGATGGCGGTAGCAGGTGTCCACGAGTTGTGAGAACAAAATTTCCATGAACATCGAACAGTTTTCGTATCTTTTTTTCTAACCATTTTACTGTTTTCTTTCTTGATATAATTACATAACTAAGTGCTCGAAAATCTGTGAAATATCTTTTTAGACATACACTCACACGGTAGCTTGACTTCAGGATCATTTCTTTTTGACTATTATTAACACCAATGACATCCTCAAAAATACCACGATATGCCGACATGTTACCACAATGTGTAGTACTCTGAAGTATGGTTATAATAAATAACTAGTTTTCCAAACTTAAAGTAGCGCATGGTAGAAAATATGGGAATTAAAAGTATAAACATAAATTAAAAGCTAGACCATGTAGCATAGATGATAGGTAGATATCATAGATGATAAGTAGTACTACTGAAGGTAGATATTACCATAGATGATAAGTAACACTACTGAAAGGTATTACTACTGCCATGTAGGTAAATGTATAGGTAATAACGGGTATTAAACTCCTGTGAAAATTCAGTTTTTTGAAATTTTATCAAAACCTTGACATTGATACTTTTTTATCTTTTTTATTAAATATGGCGTCGGCTTATCTTAAAACCATTTGCCAGTGTCAAATAAAAAAGGCGGGAAATAGACCTTTCGTTTCAATTTTCAACACTATTCCTATATCGTCAAGTCTAAAGTCTAGTCAAAGTCCAAATAAATAGTCAATGAGCCGTTGAGCAGTGATGAGCAGGGTGACGTTGTGGATATTGTATTTTTTCATAAATTTGTGTTATTTCGGTTCTTAATGTGTAATATTGGTAGAATATTCTCCATTAAATATTCGTTAAAGTGCACAAGTGTGGGCTAGGGGTACAGCTTCATAAAACGTGCTATTTTGTGTTTCGGTGTATAAAACAGGTGTTGAAAATTGGAACGAAAATTCTATTTCCGTCCTTTTTAATTTGACACTGGCAAATGGTATTAATCCGTCATATATTAAAAAAAAAACAAGAACACGAAGAAGTTTTCAGATATATAAACATGTATGGATAACTCATTATCCAATCCGATAACACAAACAGAAAGAAAAGAGTATTAAAATCGAAGCCGTAAGAAGCTATTTCTCTTACAATTAAAGGGCCATACTGACCATCCAGCCTGCAAGCCCAAGGACTTGTAGGCAAAAATTATAAATTATTGACACTAATGACGGCTATTAGTACCGGTGCTGCATTTTCTACATGGGCCGTCAGTATGGCGCTTAAAGGGACATACTGACCATCCAGCCTGCAAGCCGAAGGCCGCGGACTTGTATGCAAAAATTATAAATTATTGACACTATTGACACTAATGACGGCTATTAAATTAGTACCGGTGCTGGATTTGGTGGATGGGCCATGAGTATGGCCCTGTTAATTCTCTTAGCCTACGTTCCCACGAGTGATTTTTTGTGCGAATATAGACTAAGTCGGGCTGAGGTGCTTATTCTGTCGCGACCACCAAAAAAATCGCTCGTTGGAACGTAGGCTTAGGGCGTACTTTGTCCACTGCCACCGTTACCGTCACGTCACCGATAACGACATGACGGCGCCGAAGTAGCGATATATACATTTACTATAGCCATGTGTCCGCCGCACACCCGTCAGATCAACCTAATCTTGGCCAGAAGGAACTCGTTCTCGGTGACTAATTGAACACTTTTTGTTAGATTTTAACATATATTAGATATATATTATTAATATCATAATATATATGAAAGACTAAGTATTTTCGTGATTCTATAATAATAGGCTAGTTGACAAAATTTGGAAATTTGTTTAAAACTATAGTTTAGCATCTATTTTACCCCAAAAATATATTATTTTAAGAAAAATAGGTCTTTTACATTAGTATTTTGGAGTTTTTAGAAATTAACTTGAAATCGACCGCGAAAAAGGCCAAGACTGTCATGGCGTCTTGAATGACGTCACACCTCGCGAAACAGCCGTGTTTGTTTATGACAGTCAATTGTGATTTTTATTAAATAATGAATTCCTCCTATTATAAATATTGTGTAGTGCCCCAATGTAAAAGTACTCGTACGTAGTTCCTCATTTCGTCTATGAACCCACATTAAGAAGGCTATTGCGTGCTTACAACCACCCTGTGAAGCTACGCAGTCTTCACATTGTACAGAGAGAATACTCTCATCTTCCTCGTCAACAACTAGTGTGCATCTATACAGCTTTGAATGAACTTTGTTTTCAGGACATATTTTGCACTTTATAATACATAATTTGCCATCACGCTTAAGCTGCACATAGCTTACAGCATCATCTCCGTATGAAGCTCGAGATGACCTGAAATTAAAAAGTAATTACATAAGTGAAAGTTATTAAAACTTTGTATTCGCTAACCTAAAAATCAGTTAAGTATTTACATTCCACAGTAGGTAAATGTGACTCCCTGATTGGTAACTGCTAAATAAATAAGACTTTGTTTGTTCTTCACATAATACTTACATAGAAGTTTTAACATTGCGGAATTCCGATGAACAAAAGTCGGTGTTCATTGCAAAAAATTTGCCAAGCATAAAAGCGTCAATTTTGAGCAAATTACCGCTGTTTGCTTTGTTTAATCCTGATTCAATGGCAAATTATAACTGTCTTTCAAGATTAAACTAAAAATTAACTGAATTAATTTAACAACAACTGCTGAAAACTCGAATTATCCTGTTCACTTACGAAAATCACAGCTACAAGTGTTTCGCGAGGTGTGACGTCACGCTTATCTGATTGGTCTTTAATGTCACGTGATAAAACGCCTCATTATGTTGATTTTATTTTCAAAAAATATTAATAACCTTTTATTATTTTAATAAAAAAATTGTTTTTTTGTTTACTAATTATCATGATTAATCATTAGAAACTGTAAGCCATCCGATTATTTTATTCTTAGTGGAAACAAGCCTATTGTACCTGGATATAAAATAGCATCGATCTTCTGTCGTTATACCCATGAGGGTGGAGGAGTATGTATTAATAAAAGATAACATAGAATATGTATAAAGAAAAGATATAAACGAAATTTCTAAAGAATTTATAATTGAATTTAGTGCTATAGAAATTCCTAAATTGAATTGTATTAAAATAGGATTACTTAAAGCAGATAGACAAATTTTTATATTTTATGAACAAATTGCAAAAGTCATATTAAAAAAAGGATTTGAAAATGCACTAAATAAAATAGATTGGAATAATATAATTAATGAAACACTAAATTTTAATCAAAAATACAACATATTATGTAGCTCTACTTGAAATAAATAAAATCCTTAATAAACATAATATACCAATACAGAAAATAAAAAATAATAATAAACCGATAAAAAGGTGGCTAACAACAGGATTAAAAAAGTCCTGCACATATAAAATAATACTAAAAACTATAGTAAACGAAACATAAAGTCATGTAATACATAAATATTATAAAAAGTCAAACACTAAACTGGAGTATAAAACTGTCAAAAAAATTAAACTATATAAAACAAATGGAGAGTTCCGATAATAAGACGAAAACAGTGTATAAATCAAAAAGCGTGTAAAACTAAAATAAAAACAAATACACGAAAAAATATTTCACTTAAACTTAATAATCAAACTATAGAATGTCCAACAACCATTGTAAATTCTTTTAACGATTACTTCACCACAGTCGGGATAAATCCAAGCAACAGTAATGCAAAAGGTCAACCCATCGTAAACCCTCCAATGTGCTCAATGTATTTATATCCTGTTGATCGCAAAGAAATTATAAACATAATTCGATCCATTAAAAATAAACACAGCTGTGGTGTTGATGACATCCCGCCGATCCTGCTAAAATACTGCGCCGAAAACCTTTCTATACCATTAACTTACCTCATAAATCAAAGTTGTATAGAACCCAAATTTCCCGATCCTTTAAAAATCTCTCTCATAAAACCAATCCATAAAAAAGGCAACACCCAGCAACTACAGACCCATAGCTCTTTAACCGACGTTCTCAAAAATATTCTAAAGGGCCATGTGCAATAGCTTGTATAATTTTGTAGCAAAAAATAACATTATCGATGATAACCAAAATGCTTTTAGAAAGGCAAGATCTACGATATTATTTGTGTACAAATACGTTCAAAAGGCACTCCAACACATTAATGCCCAAAAGTATGTGATAGTCATCTTATTGGACATGACTAAGGCCTACGACAAAATGCAATTTAACATACTTCTCGAAAAATAATAGGTATGGGTCCGGAATACGTTGACTGGCATACCTGTGGTTCAAATCGTTTCTAGAAAATAGAGTCCATATAGTTCAAATAGAATATTACAACGATAAGGCAAAAGAAATCACTTCAGTTAGATTACGTAAACAGAAAATTAATTGTTCCATTCCACAAGGAAGTTTAGGGTGCATATTGTTTATAATATACGAGCATATAAACGAATTACCTAAAATTCTAAACAAAGAAATAGTATTACCTATCTTATTCGCAGACCATTTCCCTACTACTAAAATTCGAAAAATATAAAAATACATCAAAGACTTTACTACAAAATACACTAAAATCAATAACAGATTGGCTTAAGGATCATAATCTAGAAATAAACTACAGTAAAACTAAAACTATCCAATTTAGATCATATAAAAAGCCCCCAACAAATATAAGCACCACTTTTCAAAATACTACTTTAGAATCTGCAGAAACATTTAACTTGCTCGGAATAAATATTGACACACACACGTAAACTGGATAACTCACATAGAAAAAATAAAATTAAAATTATCAAAATATACATATGCACTATACCATTTAAAATGTAGCGCAGATTATAAAACAGCTCTTTCGGCATACTATGCATACTCTTGGTTAAGATATGGAATATTTTAGTGGGGAAATATCGTAAATTTTCACGAATTATTTATTTTACAAAAAAATGCATTACAATAATAGCCCAAATAAGAAATCAAGATAGCTGCAGACCATACTTTATTGAATACAACATTTTAACACTCCCATGTATTTACATACAGGATATTAGTTTGTTTGTTTTTAAAAATATAGATTATTTCACAAAGGTTAAAGATACCCATAACATCAATACTAGACATAAAGACAGATTACACTTACCTTATTCTAGAGTGAAAATGCTTAATGAAAGTCTTATATGGCAGTAAAAATATATAATAGACTACCAGTAAATATTAAAAAAAAACAAAATTATTAACATTTAATAGAAAATTGAAAATATACTTTTAAAAAAATGCTTTTATTCCTTAGAAGAACATTTTGCAAGGGATGAAGGTTATAAAAGTTCATAAAATATATTAGGTCATTACATATGACACTGGCGTTTTGTAAAGGAGGAACATAAAGTAGATTTTTTTTTACATAATATATTTATGTAATCAAAGTATATACCATTGTTGTCTATGCACTTTTGCCATCTCATAGGTAGTTCATTGATTCCTTTACTAAAAAAACCATTCGGACAGGAATCAATGAAATCTTTGAAGGCGCTTTGGACTGCCCCATCGGAGTTGTATTTTTTCCCTTGCAGAAGTTATCCGAATTTCGAAAAATATGGTAATCTGTTGGAGCATGGTTCGGGGAGTACGATACATGTCTTGGACATTTCAATTGAAGCTTCTCTAATTTGGTAGCCGTCTTTTGTGCAGTGTGTGGTCTAGCGTAGTCCTGAAGCAGCAGTGGCCTAGAGCGTATGACCAACCTCGGTTGTTTAGCAGCTAGCTTTTCCATTATGATTTGCAGTTGCTGGCAATAGACATCTGCTGTAATCGTCTGGCCAGATTGAAGAAAGCTGAAGTGAACGACATCTCCACCAAACGCTCATAAGTAACTTTTTTTGAGTAAATTTTCGCTTGGGGCTGGCTTTGGCTGGTTCGCAAGGGTTCAGCCATTGCGATGAGCGTTTCCGATTATCGTACAGGATCCACTTTTCATCACAGGTTATGATTCGATTTCAAATCCCTTCATTATTGTGCCGGTTGAGTAATGTAACGCAGCAGTCAACGCGCGTTTGTCGGTTTGCTGCACTCAATTCATGAGGTACCCACCTTTCAAGCTTTTTCACCTTCCTAATTTGCTTCAAGTGGATTAAAACAGTTTTATCACTAACATCGTAGCCTGCAGCTAACTCGAACGTGGTTTGCGATGGATCCGCTTCCACAATAGCCTTCAATTCTTCATTATCAACTTTGGTCTCCGCACGTCCACGGGGTTTGTTCTGCAAGTCGAAATTTCCAGAACGAAAACGTTGGAACCAAAAACGCACTGTGTTTTCTTTTGTGACACTGGTTTCTGTAGCACTGGTGCCACGGTGGAACTCGTACTCGAAAATAATACGATATTTCAAGATTTCCATTTTGTAAACAGAGTGACGCAAAGAAAAAACCAAAAGAGGAAAAAACAAATTAATTACGGTTTTCGAACACAAAAATGCATGAGTAAATAGAGGTATAAATTTTAAATTGGAATTCTTAACCAAAGCAGATATATTTGAGAACAAAGTGGCCAGTACGACAAAACGCCAATTTCATTTGTAAAGACCTAATATTATACTAAAGATAATAATTATTGTATACCTACGTTTTATAATATAAATTGTTATTAAATTTTTAAAAAGCGCCTGAACAAGGCTGCTAAGTTTTTCTGTCAATATTTTTGATGTTGTACCTACTTAGTTGTGCTAATAAAGTTTTGAAGTTTGAAGACGTCCCGGTGACGGTGGCGGTGGATAATGGTCTTAGCTAATCTGTGGTCTTATCCCACGTTCCTACGAGCGTTTTTGAGTTGTCGTGGTCGTCGTCGCGTCGTGGGTACGAGGGCTTACTAATAACCGGGTCTCTATGCTATAGTTATTATCTTGAAGTGCCATACTCACCGTACAGCCTGAAAATCCATTACCGCGGCCTTGAAGCGTACTTGTACACAAAATTAAAAAAAAAATTACTCTTTTGACACTAATGACGACCATTAGTACTGATGCTGGATTTGTACGCTGGACTGTGAGTAAAACTCATGGTCCAGCCTGCAAATCCAACACTAGAACTAATAGCCGTCATTAGTATCAAAAGTTTCAATTAGTTTTAATTAGCTAGATTAGCTAGACCGTATGGCGCATAAAGCACTTTAGCTTATTGTTTCATAATATTCACAAATTTGAAACATTATAATTTAACCGTCTTCTCATTTTGTCATTATCGGATGGCTTATTATCGTATCGGAATTCGTATAATTGGGAAACGCTCTCGCGTCGTGAGGCGTGGATGCATAGATGTTAATACGGTATTATCTACCTAAGACGTGGATGTGTATAATAATTTTTTCTACTTCACCGGACGCGTCCGAGAATGCAAATGCAACGCAACGTTAATGTTTTTTAATCTACATAACTAATAACCATAGATATAGAGTGTACGCTTCATTCTGTAAATTTTAGTGTTCTGTATTTTGTTTCATGTTTGTAGTCTGTATTTTTTTCATTTCTCAGAAATAAATGGGAATTTTATTTAACAGCTAGAGTACAAGCAACGAGTATAGTTTCTAATATAAACATCTTTTCTTTGTTATTGTTTTAAATAGATCAGTTACATTATTTTTGTTTTCTGTGAGTTGTTAATTCTCGGAGGATCGTTACAAGAATACAAAGCTTTTAAATTGTAACGCTATGGTGTAGAAGAGTGGACACTGAGCTGGGCTCGGTGTCTGGAGAAGCTATCGTGTGACGTGTGGGCAGAAAAGACGGACAGTGTGATGTCGAATGTGGAGAACGTGTGCCCGCAGGTGCTGCGCGGCGTGGGGCGCGAGCTGCGGCGGCTGGCAGCGCATCCGCCTGCGGGTATCAAGCTGCTGCTGCGCGACGACGACTTCACCGACGTCGTAGCGCTCATCGAGGGCCCGGGTACGCTCCACGTCGATATTCTTACCTAATAGATTCTAGTTTTATAGGACTAAACAATTACCATCTGAATAACTACATTTTCAGGTTTGCTTGCAATAAAATGCACAAATAGAAAATAAAACTAAGAATGAAATATTATACTCGACACGTAATGTCAGGCTAGACAAATGAATATTTTTTATTGCATAAATAAATTGTACTCTTAAATATGTGTTAAGTTCTTAGAAAGAAACAGTATATTGATTATAATCAATATTTTCATAAGTACAGTGATAAGTTTACTAAATTTTGCGTCTAGTAAAAATGCTCCATAGTCAGTGCCGGATTAAGGTAACTTGGTGTCCTAAGCAATCTTTTCTTGTGGGCCCCCCCCATCCTTAGACCTTATGTCAGGGATGATGAACCTTTACATATTTACGTGTCATTTTTCTAGAGAAATGTTAATGAGGTGCCATCAAATAATTATTCTTTGTGATTCAGAGGCGTATTTAAAGATTTAGTGCCCTGGGTCATATAATATGCCACCCATTAAGCAGTGGCGGATTCAACTATCAAAAACGTATGTTTATTTTACAAGTTAAAGAATATTTTTTTAATTCAAAATTGGTATTTTACTACACTTTCTGAAATTGGGTCTACATGATGCCTACCACCGGTTTGGAAACTAGCCCGGCGAGAAGAACCGGTGTAAAAACTCGCACGGGGCCACCTTTTAGCAAAAAGATAGGAAAATTATTCTTTTAAAAAAATATATGCACTGGCAGACACATAAACTCATCATAATGCAAGATAACTTACAATGAAATATAATTAGTGAAAGACCCACCTCCAAATGGAACCCTCTCCTCAATGCAATTTTGAGCATATCACTCTCCTCCTCTATGGTAGACTAGTCTGCGACCATCAGCACCATACAAACAAGCCCTACTCATCAGTGAATAATATGGAAGCCCATTGCTCTTCAGTCCAATTTAAGTGTTCACGAGCAAATCTTAGTTGAGCTTGCCTGTGAGCTGCAGACAATTTTGGTCCATTTGTGGGTCTGAAAGGTGTGATATCACACTCTTTTAGCCTTCTTTTTATGGTTTGTGCACTAACTGCTACATCACGTACCTGGTGGAACTCATTTTTAATGCTTACAGACGTTAAAGACCGATTTTGCTAGGAAGTTGTCACATTAATCCTGTCGTCACGAGACTTTGTCACCCGAGTTCTCTCGGTTCCACGTCTTCTTTTGAATGAACCTGTCTCCATAAACCTTCTGTAAACTCGGGAAACTATAGACCTTGCTGTCTAGGCCTTGCTGCACTAGAGCAACAATTTGTGCGGCTTTTTCGGACGTCACGTCCATATTTGTGAGAGAAAAACGTGTTTAAAATAAAAACAGACTAGCAATTAAACAATTAGTAACGATAATCAACTTGTAACAAGCCAAAAAAAAATAACCATCAATCACAACATTAATGTAACAACGAGTTAATCTTTAGTAAATTGACAAGATTTCTTCAATAGAATATTTTCTTTCTTTTGTGAGTTTCAGTTCCATATTTAAATTTGATTTTGTTTTTGTGTTTATAAACCAGCCTTTATTTTCCAATACCAATAAATGTATCAAGTTTGCATATTTCATATTAAAATTTGATTGAATGTGTTCTCGTAGTTTGATGCAGCTTGTGTGTCCGCCAGAGTATTTAAAATGTAGTAACTTAATCTATATAACAGAAGTCATCAGTAAATAGAACATACTTAAGTACATAGAAGCAGCCTTGCATTAGGCCATCTTATTCCCAAGGTGTTTGTACACCTTGGGAATATGGCTATATAGAAGATGGCCTAATGCAATGAAATCTGCTAATGCTAAATCTAAAATGCTAATGTTAATGAAATCACTGACCTTATAATATGTATACTTCGGAAGTATACTGACTGTATATTTCGGAAAAAAATAATTAAAATCAATAGCTAAAATCAACCGTCGATACTAATTAATATATATATTTTTTTCTATTATACCTAACCTAACCTGTTGAAACTTACACTACACTCAGAAAAATACACTAAAATCAAGAGCCTAAAACTGAACGTCAGTACTAATTATTACAATATTGTGTCTAAACATTTTACAGGTTAGAGTCTGTTCAAACTTTGGACCCTAAAAGACAATGAACATCGGATTTTTTTTTTTAAATCAACAGGCTAAAACAGATTATTAGTAGGTAGGTATATTAAATGATAATTATAATACTTTCTTTATGTTAAATGCGAGCAAGCAAGCAAATTTCTTTTTTTCTTTTTTATTAGGGTTCAGTTCGCTCTGTCCGTCTGTCTGGCAAGCATTTCTTAACTATTGGAGGTAGAAACTTGTAAGTTTCCATGCTGATATATCATGCTAAAACTCTTTAGGAAAATTATTTTGAATAAAATCGGACAGTAACATTTAAAAAAAATTGAAAAACCCCTATTACGTTGATAGTTACTGAACCCTCCTTAGACATGTCCTGACATGCTCTTGGTTAGGTTAGGTTGTCTGAAAATCTGTGCACTAAAAAAATAATCGGTTGTCTGTAAAGTCTGTTTACTGACGATAGTTGAACGTGACAACGTCATAAGAAAATACTGATGGATTGCTCACTCAAGTAGGAGAGAGACAGATGTCGAACGCTGCCGAACGCGGAGGCCGATTGTGCTTCTTTGTCGCTCGTTCCGCGCTCTCGCTTGCACTTCAAGCCTTAAATGGAACGCCTCAGAGCGAGGTAACGCCGCATGAGTCATGTTTTTTCGTGCGTGCAGCCGGCCCCATCGAATTATAAGACGTCACGTCAAAAACCTGTAAAAATATAGTAGGTATCTTCTAGACTTCGAGGCGTTCCTTCATTTTATTTCTTACTTACTATCAATTCGAAACTCTTCATTTACTACAAAAAAGGAACATTTTGTAATTTAAAATAGAGTAAATAGTGTGATTTCTGTTGTTGCAAATAGATGACAATTAACAGAATATGTAAGGTTTGTCATATATTATGATGATATAACATTGATGGCACGCGTGCCATAGGTTCGCCATCCCCGCGTTATGTGAACTATAATGAATTAATTAAGTACTAAGTTGGTAACACTGATTACGTAAAAAACGTCTCTCGTCAGTCGTCGTGTCGCTTCGGTCGCCGACAAAAGCGCGGGGATTTTAAATTTCGTGAGCACATATTTTTTTCTCAGGCGTCTTTGGGTGCCCCTAGACGGGATGCAGTTGCTTTCTTTGCTTATAGGCTAATCCGGCACTGTCCATAGTCCATATAAACGTCTCGTGTTGTGTCATGCCTGTGTAAAAGTGTATAAAATATGCCACAGGAACACAATATTTGTAAATATCTCCAAAATTTGTGTGTATAAGTATGCTAACTATAGTGAATATTTTTGTGTTTAATGATGTAAGTAAACATGTTATAGGTATTTTTAAACTAATTTAGAAAACAATTTTGAAACTTTTTTGAATTTTTAAAATGTAGGTATCCAATTACTAAACAACTCATCAAATTGTATATTTTTTACGTTTATGAAGAACCTAGTAATGCATCAATAATCATCTATATACCTATAATATACAGGGTTATAGGGTAACGGCAAAAATTAATAACATATCTAAAATCTTAGATTGACTTCAATCTTAGATTCTCAATTGAAAATTGAACTCAAATGAATGAAGATGAGAATCTATTCTCAATTGAAAATTGACGTAAATTGACGTGAAGTCAATCCTAGGATCGTGGAAATGGATTGAAATCTGGATCTCTGATAGCGAAAATGAGATTCAAGATGGATTATTAATTTCGGGCGTATGTCGATGTTGATCCTTTAAGGGGTTGTAGTTCCTATCATTTCCAATATTTTCTGCAATTAAACTTATATTCCAAAATTAATATTTTACAAGAGTTTGTACTTTTGAAGTTTTTCCTTTCTACTCCATTTTTTTTAACAATTGTGTTTATAATTAATTTGTTGTAATCTTTTTTTTTGGTAGTTACTTAGTAAAACTAGTATTAAACTTTTGTTAAACTACTTTAAGGCATATCTAAACAAATATTCAGCAGCCAGCTCAGCTCTGCAGATATGTAGAAAAACATCTTAGCTCAAAAGTCCACAATCTCGTAAAATATTAATTTTGAACTATGGGTGTCATTGCAGAAAATATTAGAAAGGATGGGAACAACCCCTTAAAGGATTAACATTGATTTAACCTACAACCCTGTATAACATACCGGGCATTTCACGTCAAGCGATCAACCAAAAAAAAATGAGGTCGTGAATTTTGTTTATACTCTGGTTAGTTATACTTCTAATTGACGTGGATGTGTACACATAATGTTTTTTGTGAAATGCCACATACAGTGTATATTGTGTAACGCTCTCGGTAACGCTAAAATTGACATCTGTTGCTGTGTGTTACAGCGGGCACGCCGTACGCGGGCGGGGTGTTCCGCGTGCGGTTAGCGCTGGGCCGCGAGTTCCCAGCCGCGCCGCCGCGCGCTTACTTCCTCACCAAGATCTTCCACCCCAACGTGTCGGCCAGCGGTGAGGTATGCGTCAACACGCTCAAGCGCGACTGGAGGCCCGAGCTGGGGTTGGAGCACGCGCTGCTGGCGGTCAAGTGCCTGCTCATCGCGCCCAACCCCGACTCCGCACTCAACGCCGACGCCGCCGCGCTGCTGCACGCGCGATACGACGACTACGCGGCCCGTGCGCGCCTTTACACCGACATCCACGCGCGCGCACCGGCTGACCAGGTCGGTGCTGTATCGCAGGAGGCGGAGCCGGAGCGCGAGGCGGAGGGGCGCATCCTGGAGGCGGCAGCGGGCGGCGGCGGCGGTGCGGCAGTCGCGGGCAAGGTGGCGGCCGGCGGCGACGCGGGGGAGGGGCCACGCGCCAAGCGCGAACGACGGGGCGCGGGGGACGCGGCGCGCGACCGCCGTCGCATCCTCAAGCGGTTATGAGTGGCGCGCCGGCGACCGGCGACGATCGATCACTCTCCACCACGTTATGTTCCACCATACGAGTTTCACGACTGCGGACTGTAAAATAAAGTTATTTAGATTTATTTGGTAAGAATAAATTATGTAAATTTTATTATGTATTTTATTAAAAAAAAAATCGAATATCTGCAAGTTGTATAACTACATAATTTTACAGTTTTTGTCGAAACAAACAAAGTTTGTAAAATATGTTTTTTTTCTTGAGTCAAGTCTGTTTAAAAACTATTATACTATAGTTTACCTAGTATGTAATAAAAAATAACATGTTAATATACGTGTGTACAATAATGTATTTATATATTATATAGATGGATTTATCAGTTGTACGTCGCCGTCTTAGTACTGTTTGTCGCGTTATGTGGCGTTGGCATAGTTTTTGCGTGAAAGAGTAACAAACATCTATCCAACCATCCTCACAAACTTTCACATCAAAATTGTTGTTTGCAGACTTGACTAAAATTTAAATTAACAAAAAGAAAGTTACTGTAAACTTAGTGAATAAGAACATAAAATTATTATATTATAGTTTTACATCTCTTTCCATTTAATGTCCACTCTATATTATAATGCTAAAAAATGCTCGGTCACTTAAGCGTTGTTATCTAGACTTTACACTGTACTTTACATATCTTCGTTTTTACATAAATTTTTATTTAAATGAAAAATGTATATGAATTAGGTAGGTCAACCGGTGTAGTGTTTGTGAATGGTGCTAGTACTGCCAGTCACCAACAGATGGCGGTTATCATATTTAAATCTAAATAGTTTTTATATTGAACTTGTAAAATGTTGTACCAAAACATTTTAAAAGTTTAATAATAAAAAGCCAAGCCTTACCTTATTGGCGAGTGCGCCAGAATACCTACAAACCAAAACCAACTTGAATGTGATACTTTAAATGTTAAAAATAAAGGGCTATGAAGATTTTGGCCGATCTACTTGTCCGCCATTTTGTTTTTTTTTTTAATCGCGTTCACGAATAATTCTTTCAAAAATGGATAGCTAACATCAATACAAACAAAAAATAATCTTGGACAAAATCGCCTAAAGTGTCACATTTCGAAGATATGAGCTGCCAAAGTTTTACTATTTGAAATAAATAATGATATTGCAACTCTAAGGCATGGTTATTCCAAGTGGTTTCTCGTCTGTGAAACAGTAGCCACTCTGTAACACGCCGTCGCGTGATGACAAAGTGCAATCTAGCCCAAACTTACAACTTGAGAACTTACTGACTAACATGCAAAAATAAAAATGCACAAAAGGGTCCATTTTTATTGGGGCATTTTTTAAAAGGGTGGTGGCGCATTTGCCGCGTGGAATATCCGCGGCAAAATACAAAGGTAGAGAAAAATACAATGACTTAATTGCTAGCTGTACCGTAAAATAACAATAACGTTAAAACTAAACAATAATCCTAAACAAGGTAAAAGGTTGTAAAAGTAAAGCTATAGCCGACACGACAACAATAAACAATAACTAATAAAATATAAAAAGAACAGATGTTTCTTAAATGTGCAGCTGCACGTGAGAACTTAAAAACTACCATGCAACTAAAACTAATTTATTTACACAACTATGTAGTCTACGACTATATACAAAGATATAAGGCGAGTCGCCACAGACTTATTACGTAGAGTTGCTTGCTTAAGCAATGCTTTTAAACTTTCGCGTTTTGTAAACATTAAAATGTTTTTAATTGAGTGTTAACGCGATTTATATTAGGGTTTTTTTTATTTATTACGGTCAGCCATGAAGGACGACTACACTCCGCCTGATGGAAAGCAGTAATGCAGTCTAAAGAATGTGGGAGAACGTTTTGACAAGAATAATAATTGCCAAAACATTTCTACACACTATGGCGGCCTTAGTAAATGTTTCTTCACACCCCATAGGCAGAACCCGGGATCGTAGGAGGGAAGAAATACATGCCTCGGTAAAGAATTCCAAGATATGATTTCCGGAATTTCACCGTACGTGCACAGATGGTAAGTAATACGTGTGAGTGCAAATTTGGTCCGGCACGTGTACTCGACGTGGACTCGAAAATTGGTTGGGGGTGTTTTATAGCGCCGCTGCTGTTAACCAGCACGTTGCGCAAGCTTCGCTCTGTACTTACTAGAAATGTTAAGCTTCGTTCAAACAGAGGCGAATCCCACGCGGCGGGAGGCGGGACGCGATTCGCTCGCGCCTATGCGCCAGCTAACTTGTATAGACGTGTTAACATTGGCGCGAATAGTCGCACGTGCTGCGGCGAAATAAACGCGGGATCATCGCAGGATAGTGATTTTTGAAAATGTCGCCGTTAATTGAATTAGTTTCTGCAAAAGGTAAAGGAAAAATAAGATTTTATATGACCTCACGAAGTCACGAAGATTAAAAAAATAATAATAGGAAAAAAGATAGGGTATGGGACGGTAATAGAATAGAATTCAATACAAGTGGTAAGTAAATATTACTGTTCTTTTTAGGGTTCCGTAGCCGAATAACAAGAAAAGCAATAAGAAAACCTCAGCTTCGATATCAAAAGACATGTTTTCCTATTAAGAAATCAAAAATAATGACGCGCGGGATTCGCCTCAGTTTGGGAGGCTAAGTGAGCGAGCGGATCGACCAGTTTCGCGTACCGCGTCCTGCGCGGGATTCGCCTTTGAACGAAGCTTTAGACGAAGGGCGGGGTTGCGGGTGGTGAAGCGGGGAGGTGAGCAAGCACGACATCATGTGACGACACGCTTCCCTGCCTCACCGCCCGCACCCCTTGCCTTGTTAACTTAACAAACTATAAAGCACATTAGCTCAGTCTGCCACTTTGTTAGTCCCTGTGCGCACGCGTTTGTTTTTGCATTCCTTGGCATTTGCCGTATCTTTCTCTTGTTGAGTTTTTATTATTTGTAGTTTTTTTGAGTTTTATTGTTATGAAATGAGCGATTCTGATGAAATCAGCCAAATATGTTATTTTTGCGGAGTCAGCACTCGTCGTGGTTATGATTACCTGAATCCTCACCGTTATATCATCGAATACTCCCACCACATACATGAAGATACTCGACATGTGAGTCAATCATTATTTGTTTTAACATAACCTTACTTTTTACAAGTAGCTACAGTTTTTTCGGGGCATCATTGAAGTACTAATTTGATTTTTCGTGACATTTCCCATCACAAAAAATAACTTTTGTACGTTACACTAGAACACTTTCCCATTTTGACGTTAAAGAAGGACAATTGAAGTAGGTACCTATTACACAAAAACGACTGAGTTTTTAAAAACCAAATGTCTATTCGCCGGGGCGTCTTCAAAAGTTGGTAACTATTTTTACTAAAAAGTGTACAGTTACCATTTTTAAATCAGGGTGGTTAGTGTACTATTATCTATTGTTACTACCTATTAAATATCCAGTGCAGTGTTTGTCTACTCAAACATGCAATACTCACATATTGTAATAATAATTACTGAAGTTAACGAAAACAATAGGGCTCTTGTCGTCTAAATGTTACCACGTGACGCGCAAATGTTCGGTAACGTCGTGTAACGTTGCCAGATGGCGTGCAACATGATGCGCGTCATTGTGTTCGTTTATTAACATCATGCAATTACGAATGTATGTACCTATTTCAACTATTGAACTTTGTAAACTCTTTGTGGTGTCATGTTATGACCCATCTCTTAAGTTATTTCGGATTATTCGTAGACGTATGGTTCTCGTGACGTATTTAATGATTTGAATGAAACTATTTTTTTTAAGAAATCGACTCATTGATAATAAAACCAGGGCGGTTGTATGACGTGTCCGGGTTGTGTTGAAACACCAAAAAAATTCATCAATCGCAATATTTGTTTCCCTGCGCATTTTTGTATTAAAGAGAAAAATATTTGATCTATATTATCTTTTACATGACGTTTTTATTGTGCCTGGATAAATACTCTTAGAGCTAGATAAATATCGAAATATTTATTTTATTGGGCTGCAGCCCAATGTCAATTCCTATGCAGCGGTGACCAGAAATACTGAAGTCGGAGGTCTGAATTGGATACAAGTTACAAATCGTAAACGTACAAACCCGATAAAAAGAGGCGGCAATACGTCTACAGTATCTATCCCTAAAAGCTGTCGAACGTAAGAAATTCCTGCATGTGTAGAGACTAGATAAGAGCACAAGCGAAAAAAATTTGAAGGATTACATAGAAAATATACTCGGCAAGGACTGTGAAATCGATATCGAAAAACTGAAACCTAAAACCGAACGGGAGTATGCTTCTCTTAAGGTCGGTATCACAGAAGGTAATTTTGAAAAGTTGTGTGAACCGGATGTGTGGCCTCTGAATGTAGAATATAGCGAATGGATTTGGTTTCGACGCTCAACCAAACAAGCCCCGCTGCAAGCCGAATAAACATTTAAACATTTTATATCAAAATGTCAGAGAACTGCGTACAAAGACTACGCAGTTCCTGGCGTTATTAGAGTCGTCAGGATGTTACGGGTGAAATTAAAAATTAAAATAAAAGGAGATCTCCGTGACAATAATATATATATTTAAAAAAAAGGGGTCGTGGGCAGAAGGCCGTACGGTCTGGTCTAGCCTCTTGGTGTCAAGGTGGTGGTAAGGGGTTTAAACCACGTGGGAACTTAGCTTAGAATCCAGGTGTCTAGGACGTGGCGGATGCGGGATAGGGCTCCAACTTCTGGAAGCTTCTCCGTCACCGCTGCGTCCGTTCGTTGTAGATAGATCGTCTCAAAAAAATAAATCCCCGTCCAATGTCTATCAGCACTCTGAACTCCAGCTAGATATAAGTCCTTTTTAGTCGGTACCTCGAATGCTGTAGTTGGCGGAGTTTTTTTGCCTTAAACCAAGTTCCTGAAATATTCACGATAACGTGTCGGTAGGAGTCCGGTCCCACAGCCAGTGCGATTTCAACCCTAAACGATCAAAAATCACGGGCTGTGTGACCATTACAAAGAAGGTAGGCAAAATAAAAAAAGATAAGATGATATTTAGGACAACCAATATGATACAAACATCGTAACATTTTAATAGTGCTAGATGGGAAAGATGAAACTACAAATTGAGCACGTGGTATGGCCAATCAAATAATTGACAACTAATTTACCAAGATGATAGTTTACATGAAAGAATAATGCGTTTTGATACAAGCATGATTTTCTAAATATTCACAACACAGATACTTAAAACACTCACCGTGATACACGGGATTAAGAAATAAAAGATACTGGAAAAACTTCAACAATAAAAATTCTTCTTCTTCTAGCAGGAGGAAAAAGGCCCTGTCATCTCGCGACACCCCTTATATACTACTGACATAATGTTTTTTTTTTAACTGACAACTAGCGGTAATGCATAATCCAACTGCCACAATAAAGGGGTATTGGAGATGAAGCTCTCGTTACAAAACCTTTGCCAATAGATGGCGTCGTCTAACATAATTTAGTTATTAAAGTTAGCAATAACAGCCAATAGATGACGCTAGGAGCGTCGTTATAAGTTATATTAATGCGTATAAATGTAGCTATGCTACAAGGAGCAGATTTATTTGTGATGACAGAGACAGGGTTAAATAGTGCGATAGAAAATGCTGAATTCTCACTTCCGGGATACCACATCCTAAGATGTGATAGGGCGGACGGGCGGAAGCACGATGGCGTACTTTTAGTTGCTGAACCGCGCTACGAGCTACGCCAGGTGATGACCGATGTCGATGTTGACGCTCACAGCTTTGAAGTGGTTTGTGCCACAGTTCATACGCAAAATAGATTTTTATTTACTTGCTGTGCAGTTTATATTCGTTAGAGTTAGAAAAAATATGTATTAAATATGGTAAAAATTTAATTATAATAGGCGATTTTAACTTGTTCTCGTGCAATAGAAATGTAAGTAACTACTATGAATATTTTATGGCCTTTGGTGAACTCGTTCAATATAACGCGGTGCCCAACTGCAACGATCGTCAGCTGGACTTAAGTGGGTATTAAGTGCGTTCGTCGGGATTTCCGTGGACGCGGCGGACGAGACGCTGGAACCCGTGGACGCGTATCACCCGCCGCTGGCGGTGCGCCTCGGGCTCAGCGGCCGCGCGCCGCCCCCCGCGCCCGCGCACCCGGCATCACACTCCGACGGCAGCGAATAGTAAGCGTTGGAACTTTAATAAAGCGGACTTTTATCGCTTATATAGTTTATAAAATGAAATAGATTGGTCCGAAATGTATAATATAAGTGATTCTAATGTTGCATTAATTTTTTTTAATGATAGAATTTATGAAGCTATTCGTAATTACGTTTGCGTTCCTCAGAAAAATAGTTACTTAGGCTCTAGGAAGTATCCCGCTTGGTACACTGTCGATATTATTAGAAAGGTAAAACGTAAGTACGAATTACACAAAAAGTACAAGCAGAGTAGACTGCCGGCAGACTACTCGGCCTTCTCTCAATGTAGGGCGAGGGTGAAAATCGAGGCGGCTCGAGCTCATAACCGATATTGCGATAGGATGCAAAGCCATCTGGCGACGAATCCTCGAGCCTTTTGGAGCTACGTGAGATCCAGGAAAAACAGTTCAGGCACAAAAAGGTTAATGCGAAATGGTCGACAATTGACTGAGCTAGAAGCCGCGAATGAGTTCGCTCGATACTTTTACTCTGTGTACAATCCGGAGCCGCCGGTGAGCGTGGCGGTGGCGAGCGCAGCGGCGTCGTCGGTGCCGGGCGCACGTGTGCAAATCACGCGTCTACGCCCTGGCGACGTGCGCCGCGCGCTCGCTCACCTGCCGCCCAAGCGTTCGGATGGTCCGGATGGTATACCAGCGTGTTTTCAAGGACTGCAGTAGAGTGTTAGTAGAGCCTTTGACACACTTGTTCAACACGTGTATAGAAACCGCGCAGTTTCCCGAGCGGTGGAAACTTTCACGTGTTGTACCGGTACTAAAGGGCGGGGGTGGCACGGAACCCAGTGATTATAGACCAGTGGCGGTCCTTTTTACTCCAGCCAAGGTTTTTGAGTCCGCCATTCATCGTGACATGTATACTCAGGTATGTAACTAACCAGTTGAATGACGCTCAGCATGGTTTTCGTCCTGAGCGAGGAACGACAGGAAACTTGCTGGATTTGATGGCCCATCTTGTACCAGCTGTGGACGCTGGCAATCAGGTAGATGTAGCATACTTTGATTTCAGAAAGGCGTTCGACACAGTCGACAATGATATTCTTCTATCGAAGTTAGCTGAGGCAGGTTAGAAAGAAAGAAAGAAAGTTTTTATTTTCAGTTCACAAATTACACAAATATAGCATGACATAAAATAGGAAGATATAAAAGAGAATAACAAATTGAAACATGCACCATAGTTACTGCTGTAGATAAAATAGGACAAATTGTGCCTTCATGTTACTTAGAAAATGGGTCCAGTTCGGCATAAGCCACGTATGTCGTATAAAGACACGCGCATACATGGCACCGGTTTTCAACTGAACCGTGAAGTGTAGTAAGCCACGAACATCATGCAACTTTCTACATAACATCGTAATATACTATATATAAATACGTATACATATACATATAAATATACACACACAATATATATATGTATATATACATACACATGTATACATACATACATATATACACACACATAATACATAACATAATATGATAATAGTGGACTATACTTTAACATACAATTCCCTTACAAACTATACACTAGATAAAAAAACCGCACAAACTACTAGAAAACGTTACAACAACACGGGCTGTGTTCAAGACACTACTGAGCAACAGTGGTAAATTTCAAATTAGACTAATAGATAAGAATCATAAATTAATTCAATTGTATGTATAATATTCATATGAAAGACAGGTTACTAATAATCATACCATGTTTACGCTGTTCCTTAATGAGAAACTCTTTCAAGTGATGTCTAAACGTGCCTACCGTGTTGAGTGTGCGTATTGGAGGAGGAATATTGTTCCAAATCTTCGCAGCTGCATAACGAAAGCTGCCACGAAGTGCTTTGGTTCGATGTTGCTGTGTTGACAGTCCCTGTGAGCACTGTCTGCGCGAGTTTAGCCAACTCAACCTCTCGTATAAATAAGACGGTTCTTTATACTTTATGACACCGAACAAAAGACATGCCAGATGATATTTACGCCTGGACTTCATTTTAAGCAAAAAATGTTCATTTAAAAAAGGTGTTACATGTCCTCTACTTGGAACTGAGTAGCAAAACCGAACACAAGCGTTCTGTACTCTCTGAATAAGTTTCTCCGTTCGAGCCAGTAGACGGGGGCCATAGATGTCTATGGCCCCCGTCTACTGGCTATATTTGGAATTATATTTGGAAAGGACTAGAGTTTCAACTAACTGTTCACGTAGCTCTTCAGATAGATAAGGCCTAATTTTATATAAGACTTTTAAGCGATAAAAACAATTTTGTACCGAATCAGCTATATGTTTTTCGAAGCTCAGGTGGCTGTCCATAAGTAATCCCAAGTTTCGAGCCTCATCTACTCGTTCAATAGGCTGACCAAGAACCATAATACCGGCGAGGCTGGCAAATTTTTTAGCTGATGCTGGCCACCTAATGCTAAGTCTTGTCTTGGACGGGTTCAGTATTAAATTGTTATTCTCTGACCATAGAGCTATTCGATTTAGATCCTCGTTTAGGCCGCGCACCGCTCTTTCATAGTCTCTAGCATGAAAGGAGATATATAACTGGATGTCATCCGCATAAATGTGATGCTTACAATTTTTAATGCACTGTACTATATCAGCACAGTAGAGGCTAAAAAGGTTCGGACCCAGGAGTGAGCCCTGCGGTACACCTGCCTCCACTTGCGCTAATGAGGAAGTGCCAAGTTTACCGCCGTCGAGCTGGATTTGAACACATTGCCTTCTATTATGAAGGTAACTGTCAAACCAGCGTCGAGATGAGATGTCAAAACCGTAATAGCTTAGTTTGGATAAAAGCAAACTGATATTAATGGAGTCAAAGGCTCGTGAAAAATCCAATAAGACAAGCAAAGTGCACATCCCACTATCCTGGGCAGCCAAGATATTATCGGTAACATCCAGTAGAGCGGTGGCTGTACTTCTCCGCTTTCTAAAGCCAGACTGTAGAGGTGGTAATACGTCATTTGTTTCAAAATAATGTGTCAACTGTAGGCACACCACTTTCTCCAGAACCTTAGAAATACACGGCAAAATGCTTATTGTTGTGCCCCGCATACCCTGGCTTTCTTTGCAAGCTATCTGCGGGATAGATGTCAGTACGTGGACTGTGGCGGATGCTTTTCTGAAACATATTTCACGAGATCTGGCGTGAGTCAGGGCAGTTATTTAGGTCCTCTTCTATTTATTTTGACTTTGAATGATCTACCGGAGGTTATCAAAAAAGCGATAGCCTTATTATTTGCCGATGACCTAAAAATTATAATGGAAATAATAGAGGACGCTGATCATCACAAACTGCAGCAGGACATAGACAGAATTGTGAAGTGGTCTAGTGACAATAAGCTGTACTTCAATACGGCTAAGTGCTGCGTAATGTCATTTAGCCGCGCTCGCTCTCCTCGTCATCATCAATACCACATAGAGGGAACACCACTGAAACGCGTCACTGAGATTAAGGATCTAGGAGTTAACTTCACACCCGATTTAAACTTCAGAAAACACATAGTTGACGTATGTAAAAAGGCTTATCGCAATCTAGGGTTTCTGCTACAAGAAGCTCATCAGTTTGATAATATCGCAGCTTTGAAAGCACTCTACGAAGCTCTCGTGAAAAGCCACTTAGAAGGCAATGCCGTGATTTGGTCCCCACACGAGGACAAATACATAAATATGCTAGAACGTATCCAGAACAAATTTGTGTGCTTCATACATCTTAAAAGGTACGGCGTGTACCTAGGTTATCCGTTGCTGTATCCAACGCTATTTGTTCTGGGTATGGTCGGCTACTATAAATTAGAAGTTAGGAGGGAAGTGGCCCTGGCCACATATGTAGTGAAAGTTTTGCGCGGTGTAACGAACAATCCAGCTGTGTTACAAGCGGCCAGGCTGTGTGTGACGGACGCGGACGGGTACGCGGAGCGGCGGCGCCGACCGCCGTAGCTGGAGGTGTCGCGCGCGCGCACTAACCTGCTGCGGATGGCCCCGCTCACGGCGGGCGCTGCGGACGCTGAACACAGTCGCAAACACCGTCGATTTATTTACGTGCTCATTGAACGAGTTCACTAAGGTCACCTATTGTGTAGCAAGTAAGATAGATTTAAGTACCTACTAGTAATACTCTATTGTATTAGGTTTAAACCTGTAATGATAGAAGTTGTAAGTTGTAAATAAATTAATAAATAATTAAATAAATTTCGTCTCTCACATCAAGTCTATGGGCGCTAGTATGGAAGTGCGTGAGTTAAGGGTGCTAACAATAAAGTATTATTCTCCCATAAGTCAGGCCTTTTGCTTAACTCACTCACGTGGCGACGCGATTCCCAGTACATTTGACGTGTGCACTGGCTCTTAGGTAAAGTTAATTAATGTAGGTCTTAGAAATATAGCTTCAGCTATTTAAATATTAAAAAATAAACAATAGCCACCTCAAGCCACCCTGACATCAGAGTGGCAGCTGTTATATTTTCTATTGGTTATGCAAAAACGTTAAATGTCCGTACTTCTCTCGTATCTACATAATACATTCTTATACACGTCCTGCAAACATCAGCGAAATCAAAAATAATGTAAAATATGATGAATATATTTCTACTGTGTAGAGTACATTCAACAATAATAATTTGTGTATTAATTATTTTACAGATAACACCAGAAGACAAAATATGCTATCCCTGTGTTCTACGTGCTCGTCGTTTCTCCGTTCGCCAAGACGCTGTCCGTTTACAAGAACAAGTTGAAGAACAAGCTCGTCAAGCAGCCATCGATGAAGTATACGAGCCTTCTGTACCTGTTTCTCCGGTTGAGCCTATGGAAGACTTTCGACGACGATCGACTTGAAGATGCTCCCGAAGAAGCCATTCAAGATGTTCCTCCTCCTAATGTTCAAGATGAAGCTGTGCCATCACGACAAAATACGCCATAACGTGCCCAGCCTCATTTATTTGCAGTGCCAGATTTTTCACGTGGCCCGCATAGTAACATGTGTTACATTATAAGAGGATGTCAACAACCTGACTTACACCGTATCCCTCTGACAATCAAGCGAAATGTTCTCTCTAATCAAAACTTATATATAACACGTGGTTATCGACTTTGCAGTGAACATTTACAAGATGAAGAAATACATGAGCTGTCATCTTACTGCAGATAAACGATCAATCTTTTCAGCAGTTCACAAATGTCAGACATACTTAAGCTGATGCAAGGCCGAAATTCCAAACATCTTGATTTTGAAAGGTTGGATTCCATAGATGATCAAACATTTCATTTTTACATCGGTTATAATAAGCAGAATTTTTTGAACATATTAGAAGAGACACCCACCATCTCAAATGTGTTTCCGAAAAGACCAAAAACAGCACTCGCTACAGTTTTGTGTAAACTTCATACAGGAGATTCAAATCAAAGGCTTTCTGCATTGTTTAGAATGACTCCTCAACATTTTGGCTATGTAATGCGAAGAGTGAGTAAATTGTTTGCTTTCTGAATTTGTACCGAAACACTTAGGGCTTGATCACCTTTACTCATCAGAAAACACTGAAAATTACAGAGAAGAACTTGTTGAAAGAATTTTGAGAATACCCAATGTATTGTTTGGAAGTGCCGACCCCAACATGAACAGATTAATCAACATTTGTGCCGGAACTTACTTTTATCTACAAAAAAGTAGTAATTACAGCTTCCAACGTAAATCTTATAGTGCCCATAAGTTTCGGCATTTATTAAAAGTTTAATCGTATGTCCCGATGGATACATCTTTGAAGCATACGGATCATATTCTGCCAACAAATCAGACGCAGAAATTATGACAGAGCTTATAAATGAAAATGAAGAAAACCCATTCCATTGGTTTTTTGAAAAAGGTGACATATTCATCTTGGACCGTGGATTTAGGGATGCGGTGGAAAAAATGGAAGAAATGGGATATAAAGCTTATTTGCCTGATACAAAATACGAAGATCAACGCAAACTGACAACGGTACAGGCTAATAATTCACGAAAGGTTACACTTTGTCGTTGTGTCGTCGAAACTATTAATGGAAGATTAAAAAATCAATTCAGGCAACTGAGATTCCAAAATTCAAATATAGCTGAGCCACATATGTATGACGAGGTACGAATAGCATGTGCGCTAATAAATGCTTTTGGCAAACGGCTGGTTGACAACGATTTAGCCAGTGAAATAATCAATGAAATTCATTTAAAACATGACGCACCGAATAACCTAAGTGACTTAATTACCCAAAATAATTTTAACCAGCGTAGAGCTAATTTTCGTGCAATTGATGCCACTCAAGGTTTCAATCAATTCCCTACATTGGAATACGACGAACTGATTGTCATAGCCCTAGGACCATATCAGGTGCAACAAGCGCGTAGCTATTACGCCGAACATGTAAAAGAGAACGGCACATTTCTTATAAATGTATTTTTTTTAAACGGGCAATTGGCCCACAACACTTACCCACCACTGCAACTCCTGTGTAGCCAGGATCGACAGTGGTAACCAACCGCAAAAACCCTTTGATATGATCTCAGGGGTGCCCGGGGGACATGCTAAATCTGTCTTGGAACCCGCAACGAAATTAATCAGAAGATTGTAGGAAGAGTAGGAAGTATTCCAGTTTCCCTCCCCAAGCAAAGCGGGAGGCAGCAAAAATTCTGATGACAAAAAGTCAGAATTAAAGGGGAAGCACCACGGGAATAACGTTTTTTTTTTCTTTTTTTTTATGACTACAAGACAGAATGTAATTACATGTTTTAGTTTATAATATGACAATTGATTACAATGTATTTATAATGACAAAAAAGTGTTGCATTGTTTCCAATAGTACTTATGACAAAAACGTTTGAAAGCTTGGAAGTTCTTCGCGCAGCCCACGAGATCTTCATAGTACACAACCCTAGAAACACAATGGACGCTGTTCATCATTTCGATTCTTTCGTCATACCAGAGATCACACTCCCAGAGTATGTGATGAGCAGTTTGTTCATAAGGGCTACCTTCGGTAGAACACTCGCATAGCGGAGACGAGACTAATGTAAATCCAAATATTTCTATCCATTGCTTCGAGAGTCGATCGCGTACCGAAGGGAAGAAATTATATAGGTGACGCCCTTTGATAGTGTTGTCCCACCGTTCCTGCCACTCAGAAATTAGGTTCTGTATAGAAATATCTAATGGCTCGAATAATCTAGTTATCTTATTGCTCTCTTTCGCGCTTAAAAACTCAGGGTTAGTCATTTTTTTATTTTTATAATATAGTGCTGCACGACGCTGTATCTCTAAATGGTAGGACTCCGGCTAAGACTGGGAGTGCTTCAGTACTTACGGTACGGTATGCCTTACATAAAAATATTAAGGCGAGACGTTGGCTGTGCAAAAGTTTACGACGAGCCGCTCCTATTGTAGCCCTATCTGCCCAAGCCGGTGCGCCATAGCATACGAGGGCGGCACTGAAAATTTCGGGAATCAAGGAAGTGACACAACATTACTATTTAAAAATGTATTTATTGCTTTTCGAAGTATTCTCCGCGAAATTTGACACATTTTTCCATACGATGGAACCAATCATTGAAGCAACCATTCCATTCGGAAGATGGGGTCTCCAAAATGGCCGTTTTGTAGGCGTCCACAGCTTCTTAAGGTGATGAAAATCTCTGACCACGCAATTTATTCTTTATTTTAGGGAAAGTATAGAAATCATTAGTGCTTAGGTCGGGGCTGTACGGCGGATGGTCTAATAATTCTATGATTTCTTGCTCTAAAAACTCTTTTGTTCTGTGCGCGGTGAGAACTCGCATTGTCGTGATGGAGGATGATGCGGCGGTTGCAGTTCTCTTTACGGAGTTCAGAAACGACCTGTGGCAAACAAATGTTAGCATACCATTCTGCATTAACCGTTCTTTGTCCCTCAAGAGGAATAGTCGCAACATGGCCGGTTTTGGAGACAAACGTGGCCACCATTTTTTTTGCAACACTCCGTGAACGAACAATTTTTGTTGGCTTTAACTCATTTTCGAACACCCAAACTCGTGACTGGTTTTTTGTTTCGGGTTCGTACGCGTATATCCAGGATTCGTCACCTGATACGATGTTGTATACAGCATTTGAGGATCCTGCGTGGAATCTTTCGAGAGTTCTGACGCACCAAGTAACGCGAGCCGCTTTTTGCTCTTCACAGAGCAAATGCGGTATCCATCGGGAAAACAACTTTTTTACACCTAATTGTTCATGCAAGATTATTTGTATTTGACTCATGCCAATGTCTAAAGTTGCCTGAATTTCGCGGTATGTCACATGTCGATCTTCCTCAATCAGCTTACGCACAGTATCAACGTTTTCTTGGGTGACTGCAGTTTTTGGACGACCTTGACGGGGATCATCACTGAGCTTGACACGTCCACGTTGAAATTCAGCAAACCAGCGATAAATTGTGGTTTTGGATGGGGCTTCATCACCAAATACAGAAATCATCCGGTCAACACACTGTTTTTGTGTTAAACCACTTCGAAAGTCATAATAAATCATCGCTCTAGAATTTTCTCGAGTCAATTCCATTTTCTCAACGACTAAACAATTTTGACAAGACCTTGTGACAAGACCGAGAATCTTTTTTTAAATAAATAAACGGTATTCGATTTTTAAAACCGAGGAGTTTTAAATTAAAAAGATTTTAATATGACAGGAACAGTGGAAATATTCCATTCCCGATACTTTTAGTGCAGCCCTTGTATGCTGCCGAGGTACGTCGAATTATAAATTATTTTTAATGTTTTAAATAAAAGGCCCCATGTCGACGTTGATATTTTTGTGAAACAATAGAAATACCTTTTAGCTTTCTCACCGGTCTGTATTATATATTCCAGGAATGTAAATTTATTTTCTAAAATAAGTCCTAGGTAACAAAGTGACTGTTTACGTTTCACATTGATGTTGTTCAGTTTAATGCAAGGAGTTGATATTAATGAACCTTTTAAAAGTACTTGAAAGGTTAAGGTTAGGTTCTTATAGATGTATACGAAGACAGAGCTATTGACGTCAATTTGAGACAGTATGGTATTTTGGCATCGGATCCATGGCTAGTAAGGGCCAAAATTCAATCATGTCACCAGAACAGTCGCATTTATTTTGTATACATTTTACTGGACGACGAACTGCGTGGTCGGAATAAAATCATAGAACACTATGGTAATTGCTTGGTGGGAAAATACACTTGGCTGCTGTGCCCATGTTATGTGCATAATATGGTACTTGGCATGGGCACGCCATCAAGACATCCCGCCGGAATGTCCTGCTGCCTTTTTAGATAATTTATTCGAATCAGACGAAGAGTTGTTGGAATTATGATTAATGATGCGATAATAATTATGATACTGTGTTTTTTAATGACAAGTAGTTTTTGATATTTTTTGTAATTCTAATATATACCTAGCTTAACACAATATGTTCTATGCTAATATTATAAGAAAACTCTCCTAGTTTATGTTTTTTCTTTTACTAAACTCCTAGTTTATGTTTTTTCTTTTACTGCCTAAAGCAGTTTTAGATAATTTACTGTATATTTTGAAATAAAACCGTATTTCTCATAAAAAATATCTTTAATAATACATAGTATAATATTTGTGGGGGTTTGACTAATAAAACCAAATGTGTTCCCGAACATAATGATTTTATTAATTGTGCTACATAAGATTGATATATGCTATAAAGGTGCTAGGGGAGCACGCGCGGTGCTTGCTAATTATGAACGCGTACTGACGGTAAAGTGCATTGTGAAGTGAAAAATGCTACGGTGTGATTTATGACACCGTACATACTCCCGAGCCGAAAAGATACAAAAAATTAGGTTGATATTGGGGGAAAATTACATCTGGTAAATATAGGGGAGGTTGCTATGTCCCTCGTGATATTTACACTACACACTTCACTCGGCTGACGGTCAGCCGTACTCTGATTTCGCGCACTAAACACTACACTAGGTTCTGCTTGCGGAGAGACACTGCTGAATCTTTTACTATACTTCGTCCACAGTATGAATGACGCTGCTATAACCACGACAGCGAGCAGGCTGTATGAGATACTGTATTGATGAACGTCGTGACCCGATATTTGACTATCTGATGTCTTTAAATCTTTAGTGGCGACTTTCAACTCTTCAACTTGCTTGCCTAAATCACTGATGGAGTTGTTTATATCAATTTCGCTGTTATCAAGGATGTCCGAATATTGCAAGTGTGATTGGTTGATCCTATGGTTAATATTATAAAGTTTGGGAGCTATAACGCCCAAATCCGAATAGATCTCATTCCTGGAATTGGTCTGAAAGTACATAGTAAAGTCTCGGCCCTTTATCATGCAGTTAGGCTCGATGCTCAATATACCAGCCCCATTCAGCTGATCTGTGCTAACAAGATCTGAACATATGATTCTGCCCTTATATGTATTACAGCAAAAATAAATATTGGGACTCATCCTTCAGCTGAATCCACTGATCTCTGCATGCTGATTTGCTGACGAGACATTGCTTAGTTCTTACGTCGATCTTACAGAACCTCTCATCTGGTGGGAGATAATGTATGGGCTTGCTGAGATGACATAAGTAAGTTTGCTCATTAACGTAACCGTAGGCGTAACCGACACCATTGATAAGCGCCCGGCGCTTCCTCGCACGCGCCTTAAAACGCTGATTTAATAACAAACGATTGTAGTGATCCAGTTCCTCGAACTCGTGCTGTAATTGTAGCGTAATTGTTGAACAATAGTTATAGTCGGGAATATAACTACTTATTATATCTGTATAATTAATTAACTTTTTTGATGCGGTGTATCCTTCCCAGTACGGAGACATATTGTAGTATGCTATGAGAGTCCACTTATCCCGAATGATCTTTGCACTTCCGGTATAATCGAAATATAGAGACATGTTGCTAGGTAAATTTTTAGCTGCATAAGAAGTCGTCACAATCGACATAAATGATATAAATTCTATCGCCATGGACGTGAAACTACGAGGGCGGGTCAATAAGTCCGTGACTTTTGGAATAAAACACAGATTTTTTGAAAAATAAATCATTTTATTTTTCAACGTAGTCCCCCTTGAGCTCTATACACTTTGTCCAACGCTTCTCCAATTTTTTTATCCCTTCCAAAAAATATGATTTGTCGAGGTCCTCAAAATAGGCCTTTGTTTGCGAGATGACTTCATCATTGGAGTCAAATCTTTTTCCACCGAGCCATTTTTTCAGGTTTGGGAACAAGAAGTAGTCACTCGGAGCCAAATCTGGAGAATAGGGTGGATGTGGGAGCAATTCATAGCCCAATTCATGGATCTTTGCCATGGCAACTGCACATGTGTGCACCCTTGCATTGTCTTGGTGAAAAAGAACTTTTTTCTTGGCCAAATGAGGTCGGTTTTTTTTCAAATCCTCATTGAAGCGGTCCAATAAGTTGGCATAATATTCCCCATTAATTGTTCTTCCCTTTTGAAGATAGTCAATGTGGATTATCCCACGTGCATCCCAAAAAACAGTCGCCATAACTTTATTGGCTGACAAACCCACCTTGGCCTTCTTTGGCGCCGATTCACCCTTAGAAACCCACTGTTTTGACTGTTGTTTGGTCTCTGGTGTGTTGTGATGGATCCATGTTTCGTCCACGGTTACAAAACGGCGCAAAAACTCCTCCATATTGTGATTAAACAACGCCAAACCTTCCTGTGAAGATGTTACGCGATTGCGTTTGTGGTCGACTGTGAGGAAACGCGGCACCCATCTTGCGGAAATCTTTCTCATGCCCAAGTGATCATTCAAATTGAAACCACTGAGCCATGCGAGATGCCTATGGCTTCCACAATCTCTTGCACTTTCAATCTTCGGTCGGCCAACACCATATCGTGAATTTTTTCGATTGTTTCGGGTGTAGAGACCTCAACTGGGCGTCCAGGACGTTCGGCATCTTCAGTGCTTGTACAGCCACAACGAAATTCAGTAAACCACTTTTTTACGATTGAAATCGATGGTGCAGAGTCCCCATAGTATTTATCAAGCTTAGCCTTGGTCTCGGTAATGGTTTTTTTTCGCAAAAAATAATGCTTAATAAGCACACGAAATTCACTTTTTTTCCATTGTTTCCTTAAGTTACTGGATAGTCTGATAAAGATAGCTGTAAAACACAAACTAACTGACGCAGCAAGTTCAAATTTTGATAGGAGTCAACTGACAGATGCCTGTTGACAGGAAGAGTGTTGCTTTTTCAGTAAGGAGGTTAGAAATTCAAAAAGTCACGGACTTATTAACCCGCCTTAGTACTCTGCTTGATAGGTTTCTTTGTTTTTTCTCTTCTTTTTGTGCCTCAGATTCTTCTTCACGGTCGCTGCTTGCTGCGTTCGAGATAGGTAACAATGATAATTTAACTACTGGCCTTTTGATAATTCCGTTTTTTGTTTTCAGAGTGACGGCACGAACCAATCCGTCCTCACCGGGATGCTGCTCCAATACCTCCCCATGAGCCATTTGCCGGGGGGCATATTCTCGTCCTGAATAGTGACTTAATCGCCAACTTGAAATTATTTCGTGCTCTTGACCATTTCGATTTTACTGAGAGCTGAGTCATATATTCGATCCTCCATCTCTTCCACAAATCGAAATATATTTTTGATATTAAATGCCAACTTGACCTAGCATCCTGCTCTGTTTCTATGATAGTTAACTCTGCTCTGCCGACTAGAAAGTGTGCTGGTGTCAATTAGTCTAAGTCCTCTGGGTCCTCTGTGAGCGCGCAGAGGGGCCTAGAGTTTAAGATTGCTTCTATCTTTGCTAATAGGGTAGCGTATTCCTCATATGTAAGTTTTTGCTCACCTACAACCCTTTTTAAATGATGCTTTAAACTTCTTATATTTCTTTCCCATAAATCTGATGCTTGGTACCATTTCGTTACATTGAAATGCCAAGTGATATTTATGCTTACTATCTCTCCTAAAGTGTTATCATCGAAAATGTTCTGAAATTGCTCCTGCATCAATCTGTTTGCTCCTACAAAATTAGTGCCATTGTCACTGAAGATTGACGAGGCGTGCCGCGACGAGCTGCCATTCCACTGAGAACCGCCAAAAATGCTAAACTTGTAAGGTCTGATACTAATTCTATATGTACTGCTTTCGTGACGATGCAAATGGTTAATTGTTGTTCGATGATGTTTAATGCTTGAGGATCCGTATGAATTATAGTATTCGATTTTTTGTATTGATTTTTTAGCTCTAATGTAGTCTCATATAATGTTGGCTTTTTAACTGTTAATGACGGCAACCATGATGGGCCGTTCCACCATAGCTTATCTTTTTTAAGCTGAGTCACGTTTAAGCCGCGACTAGCTGAATCAGACGGGTTATCGTCAGTTTTAACGTAGTGCCAACATGATTTTGGCATTACTCGACTCGATTGGATATAAATGTTTTCCATCGTGATGGGTCTCCCTGTATCCATCCTAAAACTGCTGTAGAATCTGTCCAGCCATACACTTCTGCTTTGTATTGATGTAAACATTTTAAACCTTGCTCATCAATTTTGATAATAGTTCAGCTCCCATTAATTCCAACCTAGGGATGGTCTGAACTTTGCTTGATGGTGCGAGTCTTGCTTTGGCTGCTAATAATGATACTGATGATTTGCCATTTTTTATGACCTTACAGTAAATTACTGCCGAAAATGCTTTGCTAGAGGCGTCGGAAAATCCATGAAACTCGATCTTGTCGTTTTCAGAAGTATCGATCCACCGTTGTATTTTAAATGTGTCTATATTTTGCAACTCTTGGCGTAAATCTAACCATTTTGTTTTAATATTCTGCGGAAGATTATCATCCCATTCTATTTTCGATAACCACACATTTTGAAATAATAATTTCAGTGTCGTGCTCAATGGCGTAAGCCAACCTAAGGGGTCGTATAACCTTGATATTTCGGACAATAAAGACCTCTTAGTTGGTGCAGCTTCAGAATATTCTATTTTGCATTGAAATGTAAACACGTCACCTTGGGGATCCCAGCTTAGACCTAAGGTTTTCGTCGACTCTATATGCTTAAATTCGTACGTCTGCTTGTCACACTGCTCTGTATCTAAATCTGCTAGAAGTTGCTGGACATTTGACTTCCATTTTCGTAAATTAAAACCTCCTAATTTTAGAAGCTCAATTAAATCTGCTTGTAATTGCTTGCTCTGCTGTAAAGTATGATGACCTCCACAAAAGTCGTCTACGAAGAAGCTTTCTTCTACTTCTTTCGCTGCATCTGGATACTTTTTCTTCTCTTCTGCTGCTAACTGCTTTAAAAAATTTATTGCTAAGAAACTTGCTGCCTTTCTCCGTAAGTTACTGTTTTTAATTCATACGCTTGCACGGGTTGGTCTTTAGACTCCCGCCAAAATACCTTCTGATATTCTTGATCTTCGGGAAAACCCCAAATTTGCCTGTACATCTTTTCGATGTCTGCTGTTTAAGCAAATTTAAACTGACGCCATTTCAAAATTATCTGCTGTAGATCCTGCTGAAGATTGGGTCCCTTGTACATTATATCATTTAAGCTATATCCACTCGAAGACTTTGCTGATGCATTGAATACTACGCGTAGCTTCGTTGTAGTGGAGCTGTCTCGGATGACTCCATGATGAGGTAAGAAGAACTTTTCTTTCAGATGCTGATCGTTCCATATGACCTAAGTCCATGTACTCCTGCGTGAACTTTTTATAGTCATTTGATTATGCTGTATTTCGATGCAATATTCTTTCTAAACTCTGATACTGTGCTAATGCTGTAGTTTTTAATGACCCTAATTTATGCTTCAATTCTTCTATGATAGGTAAACGCACCTCAAATCATCCATCCTCCAACCTTCTAGTCGTTTTAGAAAAATATTGAAGACGAAATTAATCTTCTGACGTCATCTCCTTTTCTTGGGAAATGTCTTCGCATTTCCAGAATCTTTGCAAGTCGTCATAATAATTGTTATGTAACATGACGTTGCACTGATATGATTTGACGGAGCCGCAGAGGATCCAGCCAAGATAAGTCTGCTGTGCTATGGGTTCCTCGCTAGTCAGACCTCTCAAAATACCATCCAATAAAATTTCTACCGGACGTTTTATATAATATTTTGGATCTGCTAAATTAATGTTTGCGATGTATGACCATGAAGGCTTAGGTAAATTTAGATTTGGAAGATTTTTGATAAGATTGCTCATGATGATGACGTCTATGCTAAATGTGAAATTATTATGCAATGATTTGCATTGTACAGTAAGCATTCCTTTGCTGCTGCTTTCATGCTCGCCGACGCCGAAAATAGTGCCCTTGCAACTACGTCGTTTTAATCCTAAAATCTGCGCTGCTCTCTCTCTAATAACTGAAATTTGAGAACCCGAATCTATGAGGGCTCTAAGATGATGCTGATCTCCATTTGCTGCTTTCACACCAACCATTGCCGTTGCTAGTAAGACCTCACACGTGTTGGGTTGAGACACGTGGTGGGCCTCCGCCACATGGTTCAAAAAAGTGCTGGGTTTGGGTTTTGTGCATGCATCGTGCAATAAACTATTGTGAAATCCTGCGCATAAGAGACACCTTTTACTGGAAAAACATTCTTTAGTATCGTGTTCGTATAAACAATTCACACAATAACGCAACCGGCTTACGGTTTTCAACTTCTGATCGCATGGCATTTCTTGAAACCTTGAACAATTGAATAAACCATGTTCGCCTTTGCAATGTCCGCAAATTACCTTGGATGCATGCAAATCCTTAAATTTTGACTTATGATTAAAATAAAAATTATTGTTGCTAGATTTAAAGTTGCTCGGAGGAAGCCTTCGTTGATGCGAAAAATTCTGCTGCTGATTGCTTAAATACGCCCTGCTCTTGTTTTCTGCGCGATGATTCGTGTACAGTGAATTTCGTTTCCAAAAAATTCACGAATTCCTCCACGAATAAGTTATGAATGGCCTCACTGAATAAATCTTGGAATGACATCCATTGATGATAATTACCGCTAAATGTAGGGATATCTAATTTAGGGGTTGATTTTTCCCTATGAGATGTTGTTGTTTTTTTGTTAATGCTCTCCTTGATGAAATTAAATTTATTCTCATGTGCTGTAAATTGATTTTCGTACTCTAGGTTAGACCCGTTTAATTCATTATCGAGCTCCCAATGCTGAGCGTCGATTGCTGTCCATCTCATCTGTAACTGCTGCAACGTGTCTTCAAACTGCCACTTTTCTGTTAATGCTTCCAGGTCAATGTTGCTTACCTTTCGTGAAAATGCTTTGAAGTTCGTCATCTGCTTACGTAACATTTCTGCTGTTTTGCTGTCGACTCCTTGGGAGATTGTCCTCGACACCCGTTTTGCTGATGCTGCTGTTGAAGTAAAAAAATGGAAAGATCTTACTTGATTGCTCGGGAACCTTTCTGCTGCTGCTGCTCACGCCCTGAAGAGCGTGATGGTCTGCTGATGAGATGCTTAAGCGATGCTAATGCTGATGCTGCTGTCTGCTGTTTGCAGACAGGAACCACACTGCTATGCTGAATACTGCTGCTGCTAATGCTCGTCTTCCACTACCACAACACTGATTCGCGAGAAACTGTTCTTCTATATCACTACACCTCCGATCTGCTACACTGCTATGCTACTCCACAGTACTGCTGAACAGCAGTGTAACAGTAGTTACACTGCTGTTCTGCTACACTATTGTGCTATTTCACTTTACCACTGCTCTGCTAGATTGCTTTTTACCACTACACCACTACTGTATTGTATTCTGATTTTACCGAACTGATTTTCTGATAGTCACTGATAGTCCTCACTCGCGAATGATCCTGCTTTGGCCAAATCGCGGAAGGTCACAAAGCGCGATGGACCATATTATATAAGATTGATACATGCTATAAAGGTTAGCACCTTTATAGCATATATCAATCTTATGTAGCACAATTAATAAAATCATTATGTTCGGGAACACATTTGGTTTTATTAGCCAAACCCCCACATAATATGGTCCATCGCGCTTTGTGACCTTCCGCGATTTGGCCAAAGCAGGATCATTCGCGAGTGAGGACTATCAGTGACTGACTATCAGAGGGTAGCACGCGCGGTGCTTGCTAATTATGAACACGTACTGACGGTAAAATGCATTGTGAAGTGAAAAATGCTACGCTGGGATTTATGACACCGTACAATATTTATTTTCTCAACGTAAATTATGTTAACTTATACAGAGAAGTGTACCGTAGATTTTGTTTTATTATAAAAAATATCGGAAAAGCACTGAATCGTCAAAACTGAGACTTTGCACTAGTAGTTTCTCATTAGGTAGTTGATAAAATATTGTTTGAGCTAGATTGCACTTTGTCATCGCGCGACGGCGTGTTACAGAGTGGCTACTGTTTCACAGACGAGAAACCACTTGGAATAACCATGCCTTAGGAGTTGCAATATCTTAAATTATTTATTACCAATAGTAAAACTTTGGCAGCTCATATCATCGAAATGTGACACTTTACGCGGTTTTGTCCAAGATTATTTTTTGTTTGTATTGATGTTAGCTATCCATTTTTGAAAGAATTATTCGTAAACGCGATTTCATAAAAAAAAACAAAATGGCGGACAGTAGGTCGGCCAGGCTCCATATAAAAATCTTCATACCCCTTTCAAAATTAAGTTTAACTTTCTAACACTTCGTCTAAATTATTACCATTTATTACACTGTTACTTTAATGAAGCGGTCAGATAATAAAACAAAATTATAATTTTAAGTGTATGTATAGGTATTACAAAAGATAGAAGCGAAGGGGTGGTAAGCGACGCTAGTGGAAAGTTTAATGCTAGTGGTGTTGCACCGAGTGTCACCCGCGCGATGTCGTGTGGACGGATGCAACAGTAGCACGGCAACCCAGTGACGCTGTGTGCGGGCGCTCAGGCCTCGGCCTTGTCGTGCAGCGGCAGCGTCTCTGGCAGGGCGGCGGCGGTTTGGGGTGCAGGAGGGCGCAGCACGTGCCGGTGCAGCAGCGTTGCCAGCGCCGAACCGCCCAGGGGGCCCACCCAGTACACCTGCACAGCGCATTAAGACATTTAACTATTATTATTGTGTCCCTTCTATAATATTTGTATTTGAAAAGTATCTTAAAAATGCAGGTATAAGTTTCTGATCCTGCAATAAAATAAATGAACGCTTTCATTTCACAAAGGGAGTAATTTTACGTGTTAGATTAGACTCATTAGAGGCACCAGAAAAGTTTTCATTCCTTGGCGGGATTCAACCCCGGGGCAATTAACCCGTTCCTAACAAATTGACTCACAACGCAATGACATTATATAATAAGCTACGCAGGATGAATTATCGTGCATTACCCAGTGGTGAGGCTTGAAGTGCTGCTGCAGCAGCGCGGGTGCGAAGCTACGCGCCGGGTTGAGGCTGGCGCCCGTCATCTCGCCCTGAAAAATGCCATTATTTTATTGCACGAGAACTACCTCACATTGTCAGGCACTTTACACACACTAAAACATTGTAATTTTACCATAAATGTTAATAACACGCCTGATAATAGTGTAATCACATATACCAGAAAACTGGTAATAAGCAGTTACCAGTTTTCTGTGAGTACCGTTGTACTTAGGCTCCGGATTTTGATACCGAAAAGAGATAGACAATTTCTATACTCATTATAGTCTATATTATAATATAATAATGTCTAGACTCGAGAAAATATACATTAGTAAGGAGACGTAAAATAATTCGATTACGTTTGTCCTTTATTGATAAGAAATCTAATCAAATATAGTTCCGGCTCAAATCGATGGCGTATATGCATAATATTATGAACTTACGTCTTATAGCCTTATTTGATGTCAGTACCTACACTAACACACTGATGATGGATAGTCGTATTATGTATAGCCTCGAAGTAATAAAATAAATAGTTTACAACATGTTTATTCGACAAGGTGTCGCCGACGGGCCTTTAAGGACTACCTACAGTAAACTCCGCCTTATTAATAAACGAAAACTAAGTCAAGATTTACTTTGTTCAGAGAATTTAGGTATAAGTATTTTTAGGACTTGAGAATAAAGTTATGAATCCGAGTATCAGAGAATTCATGTGCAATATACGTACTTGTCTGTGGTGATCGTTGTCATTATATCTGTATTGTCGTCTATGGTTATCATGCTGTAAATTATTGTCAATTGCAGGCGTAAAAGCTTCCATCTAGTGGCCCAATAGATAGATTTATTTTTTATTGGAGTAAATTCTATAGTTCAACAGTTTAGTACTTACTAATTTAATGAAAAAAAAAAGTTACTTGGGGTGTTAACCCTCTATACTATTTATATTTATATCAAGAATTATTTTTTAATCTATTTATTTTAGATTTTTTAATTTATCCAACACACATTTGGTCGATTTAAAAAGAAAAAATACGACTATTTGAATGTATTAGTTACCTTTATGTTTAATTTTCCGTTTAAATTACTAGAGAATACTCATATAATAATAATATAATTTCTATATTACATCGATTAATTTCCAATCAAAGCGATGAACGCCGACATAACCAACATAGTTCATAATATACGCGATAGATGGCGCTATTAACAAAATTTTAAAAATATTATTTATTATCAAAAAGATTAATAATTAATTGAAGTGAATAAAAATTTTAAAAAAAACAACATGTTATATTATTGGGCCATAAAACAATACTTTTTAGTTTTTAGGTTTTGTAAATAAAAAGGGTTTAAATAAACAACTTAATCCACTTAGCTTCTAGAGAAAAATAACATCTAGTCAAAAGCACTATCTAGGCAAATAGGTACTTAGCTAATAAACAATATCAATGATGTGTATTCAACTAGTGCTTAATGCTACCGACAGATGTCAGTGTGTGGACGCTGTATCATGCTTACGCTTGCCTTCAATAGATTACTTATTAAATCATAGATTCTGTAAATATAATTTTTTCACCTAAAGATTCGGACAATATTAATAAGTACCTACTTGGGAGACCGAGCTTCGCTCGGAGTTATACATATTATTAGTAGGTACGGACAAAAAATATAAAAATGATTTTTTTTTATAATTTTTATGAAATGAACCAGGAAACGTACAGACCGATCGGTGATGATAAGCGATTACCGCCGCCTATGGACACTCGCAACACCAGAGGAATTACACTTGTAACTCCTCTGGAGTTGCGACTTGCGTTCCAAGTCCTTAATTAGTCCTGTTTTATATTGATTCTCGCCAAAACCTTATATTTGATTATCAGAAAAATAGCTCGTCGAATAAAAGATGTGACACTAATAGATTTCTCAATTACATATAATTTATATTTAGTTCCTCCATGGTTAAAAGTGGTGTGTATAAAAGAGTGTATATAATCTGTTATTTCATGACTGTTGGCAAAATATGTTTAAATTTTTGCATACATTATTATTACTAATTGATTGTTATGGTACTGGGATTTTGATGACAATTGAAATGTTTTGTTCACTAAATTCTATTTTTTTTTATAAAACTATGTACTAATATTATTCCATGCCCATAAGGGCCGAAATTGTGATCAATTATAAAAATGTAACTAACATCTATGTAACCAATTTCTTAGAATAAACGATTCTGATTCTGATTAAAATCCCCAACGCCCCTTGGGCCTCCGGTAACATCACTCGTCGAAATAAAACGCAAGCGTTATTTCATGCTGGTTTTCTGTGAGGCTGTGGTATTTACCCGGTCGAGCAGACTCATTTATGTCGAAGCGTGGCTCCCACATTTAAAAAAAAAATAAAAATGGTCTGATCCTCGCCAAATTTGCCAAACTTAGTAGCTGAGATACATGAAGTCGTTTCCGAGATTTTCAATATAATAATAGGTACTTATATTACATATTTACAAGATTTGCTTATTTTGCTTGCGATAGAAAAGTAAAAGATAATAAAAATTGTATTGTTATATAATACGTTGTATATTATAGGTAGTGATATTATTCATCCAGTGTAATGTGTATGAAAATACCGTTAAATTATTGTTCATTATCTTAAGAGGGGCACATGTGAAACCAGCAGCTAGGTCACCTGATGAAAAGCGACTACTGTTGCCCATGAATACCTGCGACACCATAGGAGTTGTAAGTTCGTTGCCGGCCTTTAGTATACTAGTACCTCATATTTATTTTCTACGTCACATTACACGCGATAGATGGTACTGCATTATTTAATGGATGTAGAATTCCAGTTTAGTTAATGTAGCCGATAGATATAAATTATCGATATAATATGTCCTGCTGAATCGCTCTACCGTTTTATCATTACCTGTATGGGCAAACTTTATTTATCAGATCAAAAAATTTATTGGGTCATCTACGTTCTCTTGTGGGCAGGATTATGTAGCACTCTCTACAGTGACTAATTTTCAATTTTGAATTGACTTTAGTAGTATTAAAACAACAGTCAGCTGTAGTCGAAGAGCCAAGAATCGCCCTGATCAGTCACTTATTTTAAATAGGAAGCCAACAAAGAAAAAAGGCAAAGATAAGAAAGTGGGATGTAAAAAGGCGCCTCTGTTGTGCAAGAAATATACCCTAAAAAGAGAAAGAAAATAAAAATATTGTCATAACAACTTACAAAAAGAAGTGAAATCCCACCAAAAACATTTTCATGTAAAGTGATGCCAAGATCGCACTGTCAAAAAGTTATCAGATCTAATGTAAAACCAAGCTTCTGACTACAACCCTGACGACCTCTGTGGCTCAGTGGTTCAGCGCGTCGGTGCTCAAGCTGGGGGTCGTTTTAATTGTCGTTAAAATCCTTCCAGCCGTTTGGAAAATACTTGGGAACAAGATACGCGCGAAAAACATAACCCAGTCGGGTAAAAAAAATAATATATTAAGTTTTTGGTTTTCGTAATGTGAAAACCAAAAACTTAATAATTCTATCATTTATCTGTTAGCATATTGCGTTTCCAAACAAACTAGTTATTAATTTCATTACGTAATTGACATCACAAATTATCACATATAGGCAGGAGGAACTGTTATTAATAAACAAAGTGTAGGAAATATGTAACCTAATCCAAGGCGTAAAAGTTACACCTGTGTGCCACCTAGTTTAACGGGTTATTAAGGTCTGCGGGGCATGGCGGGAGTGACATCACTTGACATGCGGCCATTATTGTCTTATTTATACGCGATTTTTTGTAGTAAAGAAAATTACTAACATATGTAACATGAATAACGAAAAGACACGATTACTTTGTTTTGTTTAGATTTTTTTAATCGCCATCTATATCTTCATAGTAACAAGCGCCATCTATCTCAGCATTGTGAAATATTTTAGTTCATAGGATAAAAAGATATATGGCGCTTTTTAGTAAACCATTAAATATGATTTGTCATCCAAATATTATATATTTTGATTAATTAAAAAAATATAATATTATGTCACAAGAAGCTTAAAAAAATTGCTAATTAGGTACAAAGCTAATTACATACTATTATCGATAATGTTTTCCAGTAGTTAATTACTACTGGACGAAAGATGGCGCTTCTTCAGATGCAAAGAATGATTTGTAAATCGGAGCTTTCTCTGTGTTTGTTAATAACAATGGCTATATGATATTACTTCGTGGTTAATGTGGTATTAGCTACTCCAGTGCATGTGTTGAAGAAGATTTTATTTAGTTTAGTAGTGAGTTTTTATTTAGTAAGGCTACTAAAGTTTACTCCGCCCGAAGCACCAGATAAAACGGCCGATCATAATAATATAGCATCGAGGATAGAATATTATATTGCATAGGCTAAAGGTTAACCAATTAAACTACTCACTCCGGCGTATATGAGGCCGGCGACGGTGAGGCCGAGCTTGATGGGTGCGGCGGGGTCCCGCACGCCCGCGTCGTGCGCCGCCCACAGCCCGCAGCACAGCAGCACCAGCACGCCCGTCAGCAGCGCCTCCACCACCGCCGCGGCCAGCGGGCTAACGGTGCCCGCCGCCGTGCCGCCCACCATCACGCCCGGCGCGAACGCCGCCGGCACGAGTGCCATGAGCGCCGCGAAGCCGAGCACGGCGCCCAGCAGCTGCGCCAGCACGTATAGCGGCGCAACGGCGGCGGGCAGGCGGCGGTCCAGCACGGCGGCCAGCGTCACGGCGGGATTCATGTGCGCGCCCGACGCCGCGCCGAACGCCTCCACGTTGGCCACGATGATGAAGCCGAAGGCGAGCGCAGGGTGCGCCAGCGGCGGCGGTCGCCCGTCCACCGGCAGCAGCGCCGCCACGCCCAGCAGCACGAGCAGTGCAGTCGCCACCAGCTCGGCCAGCGCCGCGCGCCACCAGCGCCGCACCCAGCCGCTCACGCCCTTTGCTGCTTCTGAAACACGGCGACCAAGCGGTCACTTCACTGATCTAGTGATGAGTAGGTGCACTCGTGCGCAGGATGCGAGGTTCCATTTGAAGTGTGTTAATAATATAGTTATAAATAATAGTATTAGAATAGTTCTAGCACATCATAGCATTTAGCATGTTATTAACTTTACGTGTAATAATCTCAGGTGTCCCCCAAATAAGGCGGACCACCCAGTAGCGTAAGTTTCTTAGTACATGTATTTCAGACTTTATGATTATTAAATATGGATTGGAAGAAAGTAGACGTTTTTCTTTAACCTCCTAAAATTACATCATTTCATGGCGACCCTGCCGAAAGTTTATTTTAATTAATTTAAATTCATAATTAAATTGATTTTTAAAATAAAAATGTGTCAGTCCTCCCAGTCAAAAAAAAAATATCGGACAGAATGCAGCGGGGGCCAGTTCCCAAATTAATCTAGAAGATTTCCACAATAGAATTGGCATATTTAATATTCTACTTGGATTCGTGGTGCTGGTTTTATTTTTGGGCATTGTCTACGGGAGCTACGTCCTCTACAAGCGGTGCCACAGAACATGGATCCATGAGGAAGTTAACTCTTTGGCATTGAAAAGGGCTGGAAGCATTATCCGACGAGGTCAAAAATCATCAAACGAAGGAGACTAAAGACTAAAGTGAGGGCTGATCTGGTAGACCATCTACGTAAGTGTTTAAACAATATATTAAAGAGATTTAAAAGTGATTGAAATATAAAATAATAATTTTATAACTAATATTATGCATTAATGTTTTTAATTAATAATGTATGTAACTATTAAAATTTAATTATTTTATTTTATTAAAATTTAATTTAATTAAAGTGCGCTAGAATCGGTGCAGGCAAATTCGCGAATATGATACGTGCCGCCCGAAAAGGAAAGATGTTACATTCGAATGTACTGATATCTTAGTATGGATAAGACATTCTATTTTTAGAATAATATTTTATTTAATTAATTAATATATTTTAGTATGACAGATCAGTTTAATTCTATATATAATTCTCTTTTAGAAATTAAAAAATACTTAATTAAAACTGGAAAAAGAAGGTTCAGGGGGAATATTATAGAGAATAAATTAAAGGAATGTGAAATCCTTATATCAAGTGGTAATTTAATTTTAGAAAATATAAAACGTAGTGAAAGCTCGGATTTAATTAATAAATGTGTTGAAATAAGTTCAAAAATAAGTATATTAAATTTAGAAATAAAAAAATTGTGTAGTCCGCCAGAAAATAAAAATACAAACATGGATTTTGACTAAAATCGGCTTGTAGTTTGTTGCCGGTTATGGACTGTAATGAGGGGATAACGAAAAAATTAATTGATGGTATAGAAATGTATGCGGATATGCTCAACGAGTCGGATCATAATTTATTAATTAAATTTATTTTGAAAAATAGACTTTCCGAAAATGCCAAATTGCGTATGCTTATAAATTATGTTTTGGTTAAAGACATGGTTAAGGATATAAAAACTCGTCTTTTGACACAAAAATCTTTTACGGCTATTCAATCACGTCTTCAAAATATTACTCAAGGTTGGAGGTCAATTGAGGAATATGGTAGTAAAATTGAAAAGCTTTTTACTGAATTGACAATAACGCAAGCGGAAGGAAATTATGCTCATTACAGCGTGCTTAAACCGTTAAAAAAAAGTTTGCGATTAAACAATTTTCAGATGGCTTAAAAAATTAAAAATTAAGCACAATAATTGCAGCTAGAAACTACTCTTTTCTAAAAGACGCAATACAGGCTGCCAAGGACGAGGAGGTTTTCTTGCCGTCTACGTCGGCTAGCGGTGATGTCAGGTCAGGTGTGAACATCAGGAAAGACACCTTTCCTTGATAGCTCTAGAGACGAAAGGCCTGATCAACCAAGAGTCGTGGAGTTATTAAGAAAACCGTGTGGTTCTGTTGAAATGAAATTAGTTGGTAGTTGTGAAATAGAGAAATTAAGAAAAGCTAATAGAATATGTGATGAATATGAATGTTTTTTTTTATTGTCCTAGTAAAAACATAATTTACATTAATCTCGGCTTTAGGGCACAATTCTCGCGAGTCGAATTTGTGACACTGTTGAGTAACTGTGAAACTGTAAAAAAATGATGAAATAAAGTTAGCTAAAAAGTGGTCCGGACCACGACTTTGTATTTTAAGAGGCGTAACTAGGATAGAAAATTATAAAGACAAATCATTTATACTTAACGATTTTCATTTACTGCCAACCAGTGGTCATGCTGGTGTTCGTAGAATGATTAACAATATTAAAAGACGATTTTATTTGCCAGGACTTGAATCTGACGTTAAAAACTTTATTAGAAAATGTGCTAAGTGCCAATTATCTAAACATTGCAAATACGTCAGAGCCTATGACTCTAACAACAACTGCATCATATACGTTTGAAAAAAAAATCCTGGATATAGTGGGCCCGCTACCAAAAGATTACGATGACAATGTATATATTTTAACAGTTCAATGTGAACTTAGTAAGTTTATAGAGGCTTATCCAATTAAGAATAAGGAAACAGTTAGCGTAGCTAAAGCTTTAGTAAATAATTTTATTTTAAGATACGGTATACTAAGATTATTGCAACCGATAGAGGAGCAGAGTTCACATCTTCAACCATGACTGAGCTATGTCGACTATTAAATATAGAAAATATAGTATCAACCGCATACCATCACAATCTATAGGAGCTTTGGAGAATGCTCACAAAAATTTAGGTTCTTTTTTACGAATTTACTGTGACAAAGATGAGCAATCCTGGTCGTATTAGTTACCATACTGGTGTTTTAGTTTTAACAATACAGTCCAAACAAAATACCAACCGTTTGAATTAGTATTTGGTAGGCAGTGCAACATCCCAAATAGATTGAGTAATGTAATAGAACCCTTGTATACCCCAGAAAATTATTGTAGTGAACTTAAATATAGGTTACAAGTTGCTTTTAAGGATGCTAGGAATCATTTATTAGAAAGTAAGCTTAATCGTAAAATAAGATAGGACAAGTATGTAAATTCTATATGTTATAATAAAGACGATTTAATTTTAGTGAAATCAGAAACCGGTGGAAAGCTAGATAAACTATTTCATGGTCCATTTATTGTTTTAGAAGACATGGGACCAAATGTTAAAATAATGGAGAATAATAAAATAGACATAGTACACAAAAATAGGACAAAAGAGTTTGTTAAGTAAAAATAATAATAAAAACTAGTATTAATAATAATAATAACTAAGTATATTAAAATTTAACAATATGAAATGGTCTGTGACAATAAAAAAAATGTATTAAAATATTTCTTTAACCTCCTAAAATTACATCATTTCACATTGATAAGGTGTACAAAATATTACGTTTGATCAAATTGATTGTTTGGCGTTTTGTATAGAGGAATATGTCGTACCTACCTCGGGGCCAGCTATACCTTTGCCAGTTGGTTTTCTCTAAGTATTCCTAAGTTAAATTTCTCTGCCTAGGGAGTTCACTACGTCTTTACTGATCATTTGATATATAGAGTTTACCACCATTAAGCCAGTCTAGTAAATTTATGAACAGTTAAATTTTTAGGCGACAAAAGATTTATTTTTACTATTACTAATAGTGTGACATTTTTAAACGTGTTATAACAAATACAATTTAAACGTACATTTCTTTTATTTATGAAGTTATTAAAGTAGTAATAAAGTTACGTGAAAAGTTATTTTAAAATATACTTACATAATAGGAAATCTACCTTTTTTATCCAAAATGACACAGTGGCCACTTGGCCATTGTCGATCGGAACTGTACCTTAGCCTATGGCGAACGTATGGATAAAAAAAGGAACTTATAAATATAAAGTAGGTACCTATTTTATATTTATAAATTCAAGTGTTTGTACTTAGATGAACTATTAATTATGCGTTCTGTCGAATTAGCAGGTACAGAAAGTTTGTTATTTGTGTTAGAACATGCATAGAAATGCTACAAATTATGTGTTAATTTTGTTAACTACCTATTTATTTTAATGATATTTATTTGTTCGTTGAATATGTCACGTGACAAAGTTTTTCTAAGGTACATCCGGTATGTTGGACCACTTTTAGAACTTATATAGTCCACATAGCTCTTGCGAATTTCGAGTGTGTAAATTTAAAAATATAGGTATTTCGTAGACCGGATTTTAATATCCGGTCGGCCGGTCGGATAATATATTAATCCGTATAGAGTAATCCGCAAAAGGTCTTTCAGACCCACAGAAGAAATAATAATAATGACCGAAATAATCTCCTGTCAATGAGGGTTTTTAATATTTTTTCTGCCGTTAGGGGGCAGACCCAACTCACACAAAGCGTCGGTGGCGTAAGTGGTATCAAAAACGATCAATAAGAATTTTGATTGAATAATCAAATGACCAAAACCAGGCGGCGCTGGGTAGCCCGACGGTCCTAGTCGTGTCGAAAAGCTGTAAGATGTCACGAATTTAAAAACCCTCATTACTTAAATGTAGGTACGAGTTACAACTCAAGTCTCAACTTAAGCCTTACTTCCTGTGGTCGAAAATGTAATTAATCAGTCATTGATTACAAGCTAATTAGATAAACCCAAAGGCTTAACTAATTAATTTATAATCAAGCATTACACCGGTGTAATGCCGTTATGCACACATGCGTTTGCCGAAAATTCGAACCCGCAAAGTGGGTCTGACTGTCGATGTTTACAACAAGTCCGGACTCCGGCATGATAATTAGATATACCTAGAGGCTAGAGGTCGGTCCCGCGCGCGGCGCGACACTAGGTAACCTGCAGGCTACCTAGTAGAAACACCGAAGAATTGACAAAATGACAGGTCGAAGAATAAATAATACCATTCGGAGCAAAATAGTTCTTATTATAAGGCAGCAAGGTCGATGCATTGTGGTTATGAGAAACAACATTTCTTTTCTTCCCGAGCATGAGCTCACAAAATGGCCTCTTTTGACAAAGTAGAAACTTTTTGACTTATATTGACGACCTTGTTATCATGGATTAAGAACTATTTTGCAACGAACTGTTTTTGATAGAATATTTCTTCTTTAAAATTATTTCTTCGGATCGCCATGCTGAGCCCGGTATGTTGAGAAATTTAAATAGCGCCGCTATTTAAATATATCTGCCAAGATTTTTATAATTATTAAACGCAGACGGTTATTATAATGACAAACATATTAATATACCGGACCTATGCGAGCTAAACTGTACCGTGTGGGTTGGGCGGCAGCAGTTGTCACAAGCGGGGGCGGCTAGGGAGAGAATCCGAAAGCCGAAAATAAACATACAGTTTGTAAACAAATATACTTATTCGATTTTTATGAGATGGTGACTAACACATTTGACGCGACGGGTTGTCGAGATTTCGGCAAGGGACGCGCGCGGGCGGCGCAAGTGTGGGCCGAAATACTGACACATTTTTTTTACTCTGATTGTTAGTTTATGTAGAGTACTGACCGTCGTTGGCCATGTCGGTGTGTCGGTATCCGCGGGAGTGGCGAGCGTCGCGAAGCGCGCACTGCGGGCTACTGCCGGCCGGCGCGCACGCCGCCGACGCGACGCCGCCGACGCCGCGCGACTCTCCCCACACCTCCCCAATGTTGCACCCTTTCTAAACTAATCTCCTTAGCTCGTACGGTACGGCTGGCGGTCGCCCTCGCCCATGCGAAACGGATAAAGAACGTCGAGAAGACGGGCGCTGATGGCGACTTCCTAGTTCCTACATGACTTCGCTATCACGTTCGCAGACAATCAGGTGAAGCACTGAAGTAGCCGGCGGTCCTGTGAGTGTCGACGCTGAAGGCTGGCGCGTGTAAATATTGTGTACAAACGACAGGCGTACATGCGTTGTACATAATAGGATTGATTCGTTATCTCGGTGCCTTTTCCGACGGCTGCATGTTTGTCGTTTTGACAGGTTCAATATTTGCTGTTGCTCGAGCTAACTCGAGGCTGACATACCACATACGACGTTTATTTATTTGTACGCATACAGCTCGCGAGATGTGACGGGCTCGTGAGTCTGTACTACATCCACATCCCCTTAGGTGGATAGAATATTTTTAATCGGAGAAGAAAAAAAGTTAAGATTTCATGAAAATTTTAAAAAATATGACGTAAAAGAAATAATCCGACTTTTCATTCCTACTCCACAGGTATGGAGAGCCACCCATATAATACATAAAAACTATTATTATTTTAAGATTTCAAATCCGATATCTATACACATTATATTAGATCCTTACATATGAAATTGACGTTTTGTCGTACTGGCCATTTTGATCTCAAATTAATCTTCTTTTGTTAGGAATTCCAATTTCAAATTTATACCGCTATTATTTATAACTCATGCATTTGTGTTTCGAAAACCGTAATTCATTTGTTTTTCCTCTTTTGGTTTCTTCTTTGCGTCACTCTGTTTACAAAATGGAAAACTTGAAATATCGTATTATTATAGAGTACGAGTGGCACTAGTGCTGCAGAAACGGCTCGAAGGATTAATGATGTGTATATCGGCGGTGTCGCAAAAAAACACACTGCGTTTTTGGTTTCAACGTTTTCGTTCTGGAAATTTTGACCTGCAGATCAAGCCCCGTGGACGACCGGAGACCAAAGTTGATAATGACAAATTGAAGGCTATTGTGGAAGCGGATCCATCGCAAACCACGTCCAAGTTAGCTGCAGGCTGCGGTGTTAGTGATAAAACTGTTTTAATCTACTGGAAGCAAATTGGGAAGGTGAAAAAGCTTGAAAGGTGGCTATCTTATGAATTGAGTGCAGCAAACCGACAAACGCGCGTCGACTGCTGCGAACTGCAAATCATGATGGAAAAGCTAGCTGCTAATCAACCGAGGTTGGTCATTCGCTCTAGGCCACTGCTGCTTCAGGACAACGCTAGACCACACACTGCACAATAGACGGCTACCAAGTTCAATTGGAATATCTAAGACATCCACCATACTCCCCGGACCATGCTCAAACAGATTAACATTTTTTTTCGAAATTTGGATAACTTCTTGCAAGGGAAAAAATTCAACTCCGATGGGGCAGTCCAAACCGCCTTCAAAGATTTTATTGATTCCTATCCGAATGGTTATTTTAGTAAAGGAATCAATGAACTACCTATGAGATGGCAAAAGTGCATAGATAGCAATGGTATATACTTTGATTAAATAAATATATTATGTTTAAAAGAAATTGACTTGAATGTTCCTCCTTTGCAAAACGCCAATTTCATATGTAATGACCTAATATAACAATAACAAAATTTCATCCATTTATATTCCTAATGCAGAAGCTAGAAGCGCGGAGAAGTGTTTGTCTGTCTGTCTAGAGTCTAGACAGACAGACAGACGAACAGAGTGAAGCTATAAGTAAACTATAAATAAACCCTTGAGTATTATAGAACCCTAAAATAATAATAGTATATACTTTATTGCATTCCACGAAATACATAGCAAAACATTTTAAAAAAAATAGAAATACCAATGCAATTCTGACGGCCTTATCGCTAAAAAGCCATAGACGTATATACTCGTATTATATTAGACGAGGCATTATTAGGGGCAAAAACTGTCTTTACTTAAATAGCCTCACTTTTGGAATTTTTGGAGCCATTTTGACATTTGAAGTATGGTGAAATCAAGATGTCTGACATTTGAGGTATGGAGAAAACCAAGATGGCGTAACTTTTTCTTGTATAAAGATTTGTTATTTAAGAGATGTTAATTAAGAGCTTATCTTTAGTTTTGAAATCTTTGTAAAAAGCGATATCTTCCAGGCAACCATCCACAGGAACAGGTACATTGAAATGGGGCTAAATTGAAAAGGGGTGTATGCCCAGAGTAAACAATAATCTATATATAATATAAAAGAAAGTCGTGTTAGTTACACTATTTATAACTCAGAAATTGCAGAACCGATTTGGCTGAAAATTGGTGGAGAGGTAACTTAGAACCAGGAGATGGATATAGGATACTTTTTATCCCGTTCCCGTGGGACGTGTCGTGACACGTCGTGTCGTGACACGTCGTGTCGTGACATAAAACGTGGTATAACAAAACGCAACTAACATGGAATAACAAAACGCAACTGACAGCTAAACGTAATGTTGTATATGGTTATGTATGGTTGAAAATTTGACAATTAGAAATTTTGAACTTGACCGGTTGATTACGGAAGCCTAAAAATGGATTGCAATTCCAATGTCTCGCTACAACACTAGAAGGGCTGGACTGATTTGGCTAGTTTCGTCTATCAAAATTAAATGATATAAAGCCTGACCAGAAAAATAAGAAAACCTCACCATGTTGCGGGAAATCACGGCACTAAAACGAAATGTCAAATGTTTGAGATTTAACCAATTACATTTCTTAGTATTGCTGCAATTAAATAATGAAGCCCCTCCAGTGCAGGTTTTTTATTTTTCTGGTCAGGCTTTACATTTGTTATTTATATTATAGTTTCTATCATAATAAATACGAATACAACACTATTTTGTTATATAAATATTAGATTTATTTATAATTTGAAATTTGAAAAAATTTGAAAAAATGAAACTTTTAATAAATGAAAACCGAAATGTCTCTCACAAATGTTTATTGAAAGAAACACAATGTCTCAATATAGTTTTTAGCAATGGTTTAACTTATTACAAAGAATATTACTAACTTATAGACCAAAAATTATAGGTATCTTAAAAGAAGGTGAAAATGCGGGAAAACACAGTATTATCGAATATCGTCCAGTCAGATCGGTAGCGCGCGGGGGACTTGCGGGCGCGAGTCGGACGCGAACCACACGATTCATGTGCCGACTGAGCGTTCGCACAGTGGTGCGAGCGAGAGGGCACGGTCTCCGGTGCACTCGTTATAAACTGTAGTTTTATTATCTGTATGTCACGTGACCGAAAACACCAGCCGCCATATTTTTCTTGTAAGTGACGTCATATGAACATAATCAATTTGTCAGAGCTGAAATTCTGATCAAAAGTTGAAATTCAAAAAACTAAAAACAAAAACAATATATAAAAATTTAAGTAAATTTAAATTATTAATAACCTAACCAAGAGCATGTCAGGTCATCTCTAAGGAGAGTTCCGTAAAATCGACGCGTAATAGGATTTTTTTCAAATTACTTCAAAAGTTACTGTCCGATTTCGTTCAAAATAATTTTTATACATACTTTTTAACATGATCTATCAGCATGGAAACTTACAAGTTACTATGTCTTATAGTTTAGAAATGCTAGGAGGGGGGGCAACTTACAAACCACTTTGGAGGCTGATTACTTGAAAATGATCGACTTGGTAAAAAAGTCATGTATGAAACCTTGCCTTTATTTTAAAAGACCTATTCAACAATACCCCTCACGATGGGATATAATTAAAAAATATTTTGCATCCCCACTTCACAATATGTATGGAGAGCCATCAATAAAATATAAAATTATTATTATTATTTGATGCCAAATCCGAGAGATCTGTACACAATCGATGACTACACCAAATTTCATCCATTTATATTCATAATTACAAAAGCTAGAAGCGCGAACAGACAGACAGACGGACGGACTGAGCGAAACTATAAGGGTTCGTTATGTATTATGGAACCCTAAAAAAGAGGAAAAGGCGGTAATGATCATCCTATATTTAAAAACTTCAGAGGTGTCAAGGGACACCCGGATGGAACGAAGTTATAATATATATATTATAATATAAATATATAGTTGATAATGAAGAATATAATATATATATGTATAAATATATATTATACAGGATGTCCCAAGAAATAGTGTCAAGCGTAAGTCCAGAGTTAGAGCACCTCTTGGAGTACCCGAATCACCCCCATGTATGTTCCGCGATTATTCCAGAGATGTATTATGTACGATTATTCGTAGTTTTCGAGTTATAATTTTTTTTCTGACTTTTTGAAAAATTTCGATCTAAAAAACTTAAAAATTTAAATAAAAAAAAGTAAAACACATTTTAATGTTTTTCTTTTTGCTACTGAATTATCTTAAACGGTACTTTTATGTCTAAAATAATCAGCTTCGTAACTTTAGTGAAAATTTAGAAAACAGTAGTGTAAAGTCAAAATTTTAATGTTAGTGAATAATTACTTAAAAACTCAACTTTAAATTAAAAATCTAAACAGGCGAATTCATGGTTTCTAAGTATGTGTAAAAACTTCTCTAGACTCTGCTTTCATAATCATTTAAAAAAAGAAGTACTTAATAGGGCTACTTTGGCTTAAATCAGCCATCAAAGACAGCGAGGTGAAAATTTCATAAAATTTGCCAAGTTGCTATCAGATGATAAAAAAAATATCTGGTCTTTTTATAATTTTTAAGGTTCAGATTAGTTACAATTTAGCAAAAATTAACTACATGAAACCCATATTTAAATATTTTTCTCGCGGATCACATCGGTTGTAGTGTTGGATGTAACGCAGTACTAACCTGCTAAAAAATTGTCTGAGTGAGAGGATATGAAAGAAACCGCATTATTGCTATCTCTCTCAGTCTCATTGGCGAAATGGATTACTGTAACTGAGGAATGCTATTCTTTAGTGACAAGGGGATGAGGCGGGGGCGGGGGTGTAGTGCGAGCGCCTATTGTGTCCTGGCGCCAGTCGTTTGCCAGCTTTTGTTTGCGCCTTACGTACGATACGCTCATTTGTGATTACTGATTATTTGACGAACTTTGCTTTCTTTACGGACCTTGAGTGCGATTACGATTTGGTTTTGTGTGAATACGGGATTTTGACAAATTTGGCATTCTTAACGGACTTTTCGAGCTCTTCATTTTGTGATGTCTTTTTCATCGCAAGAATATGCTCTTATGCATTACTTTTATGGATATGCAAGAGGAAATGCTTCTGAAGCAGCCAGGTTGTTCCGGCAGCAAGTACAAAGTGGAGGTGGACCTCAGCCTGAAACTTGGCCTGATCATCGCATGATTTTAAGAGTACATAACTCTTACATGGAAGGACGCCTACCAGGTAGAAGATCGGGGCGCCCATCTGAAATGAGTGACCCAGATACTGTCCAATCAGTGCTCGAAGAAGTGGTAAGAGAGCCATCAGTTAGTGTAAGAACAATAGAACGTCGAATCGGAATTCCAAAATCACAAGCACATCGAATACTTCGTCAAGAGCGTTTTCACCCATATCACATCCAGAAAGTTCTGCAGTTCAAGCCCGCAGACTACCCGAGAAGGGTGGCATTTTGTCAGGAAATGTTACGGAGACAAGCTGAAAACGAAAATTTCTTTAAAAATATTCTATGGACTGATGAATCACATTTTAAGCGATGTGGGGTGTTCAATGCGCATAACTACCATTCGTGGAGTATTGAAAATCCACACCTCACAAGGGAATCTAATTTCCAAGAACAATTTAGTATCAATTTGTGGTCAGGCATCCTAAACGGACAGCTGATTGGTCAGTTCGAACTACCGGACCGACTGAACGGCGAGGCCTACTTGCAATTTCTACGACGTGATCTCGGCGTCTTATTAGAAGATGTAGACCTACTAACGCGGAGAAATATGATTTTTCAAAACGACGGCGCTCCATGCCACTTTGCTAGAAATGTTAGACGACATTTGTCTGAAACATTTCCAGGCAGATGGATCGGTCGTGGAGGGCCCATTGCGTGGCCGCCACGGTCCCCCGACTTGAACCCCATAGATTTTTTCGTCTGGGGATACTACAAGGAATTAGTATACGCCAAGGACATTACAAACGTCACAGTGTTAAGAACAAAATTAAGACAAGCAGAAGAAAAAATAAAAAAAACAACAGAATTGCATTTATAAATTTAAAAGAAAACTTTTTTAGACGATGTAGAATATGTATTGAGCACGAAGGTCGTCATTTTGAAAACTTTCTTTAAGTGATCGAATAATAAATACTTCGAAAATAACGTTTTGTTTCATTTATTCTTAGTTATAATAAACCTTCAAAGGTTATTAAAGATGGCAGCAGGAACAGTTATTTTTGACCTTCAAATAATTCATTTTTAGCTTTTCTACAATCATTTTTGGTTTATTAATAAATAATTGGAATTAAAAAAAAAATATTCAGATGTCGAGTTTTATGAAATTTTCCCCTCGCTGTCTTTGATGGCCGATTTAAGCCAAAGTAGCCCTATTAAGTACTTTTTTTTAAAATTATTATGAAAGCAGAGAGTCAAGAGAAGTTTTTACACATACTTAGAAACAATGAATTCGCCTGTTTAGATTTTTAATCTAAAGTTGAATTTTTAAGTAATTATTCACTAACATTAAAATTTTGACTTTACACTACTGTTTTCTAAATTTTCACCAAAGTTACGAAGCTGATTATTTTAGACATAAAAGTACCATTTAAGATAATTCAGTAGCAAAAAGAAAAACATTAAAATGTGTTCTACTTTTTTTTATTTAAATTTTTAGGTTTTTTAGATCGAAATTTTTCAAAAAGTCAGAAAAAAAATTATAACTCGAAAACTGCGAATAATCGCGGAACATACATGGGGGTGATTCGGGTACTCCAAGAGGTGCTCTAACTCTGGACTTACGCTTGACACTATTTCTTGGGACACCTGTATATACTATACCGCACGGCTTACAACTATAGCAAAAAGTGTCGTTACAGTCTTAATTTTTTCCGTCTAGCCCCCTTTCGCAACGCGCGATACATGCATGTAACTTGTATAATATAGGTACCAGCTTTATTATCCTCGCGTGAAGCTTGGAGGATTACCACTTCACGCAATAGTCCAAATGCTAGCCAGTACGCTGCACGAACGAACTTTAACCCAGAGGCCAAAAACATGTAAGGTCTATAAGTACTTTAAATTTAGATATTTTAAGAAACGAGATCATGTGCACTAACGGCAAACCGGCGTGGTGTAATTTAGGAGGTATAGTAGTATGTAGGAGGGTAGGACGGGTCATTGTCGATAGACCCCGCGCGGCATGTCCTGTCCGGTCCTGTTCCGTTATTGCGAGACCGGAGAGCACGCCGTAGCCGGAGTCCGGACGCGGACAGCAGGCGACTGGTGAGGTCACCACCCGTCGGCGCCGCGGCGTAGCAAGCCGAATGTTTATTTGGACATTGTAGGTATTTACATAGATGATACAATAATTACATGAGCGTACGGTAACCTTTCGCGTACAGTTTCGATTGTGCGAGCACAAATTAAACCATTATAAGTAGGTACATGCCGAGTTCAAGTAAGCGGCTACATATTGTCACGTTCGTGCGAGTACACTCTAGTGTAGGTACTGCTTTGAGTTGGGAGAGTCGCGGGTTCGAAGCCCGTGACCGCGGCGGAAGCAAAATGTATTAGCGTACCGGTGCCGCGGTGATCCAATAGTACCTGCGAAAGTATATAAGAATAGTAATAGGTACTAAAGGGTCAGACCAATCAAGTATTGATGCTTTTGTTAACCGACTTCCAAAAAAAGGAGGCGGTTATACGTTCGGCAGTATATTCAACGATAACTCCGCCGTCTGTTGACCGATTTTCAAATTTCTTTTTTCGATTTAAAGGGCATAATCCGTTGTCACCAAGGTGGTGACCAGATGATGGCATCCATAAAGAATCGAGGGAACTCCTCGAAATATTATGGACACATATAGTGATTTCGACTTTTTCTAAAGCGTATGCTACTAAAAAGTAATATTGTGCGCCAAGGTAAGGTATAACCTGGATCGAAATGTACTGAACAGAACTCCTGACTCCTTATAGATACATGTTTGGGGGTTTCGGCGTTGTTTAAATAACTGCAAGCATAAGCCACTATGTCAATCAATAATCACGGGTCGGTCCGGGTCGGGTCACCAATGTGGGAATAGTGAAAGCTCCAAAGGGAGATCTCCGACTGAGCGAGGTGGTATGCTCGGTCAGGCCGAAGCCCACTTGTATATATTTCAGATGTTGTATATATACCGCCGATCTTAGAAAACTTCGGTAGCGCAATTCAGGATTGTGGCGCTAATGGTCCGCCACAAGGTACTTCACATAGTATTTTACACTGACACTGATATCTTTGAACTATCTTTACTCTGCCGTTTATGGACCGATTTTCAAAATTCTTTTTTTGATGTAAAGGGTATAATCCGAAGTTGGTCCCGTTGTTACCAAAGTGGTGACCTGATGATGGCATCCATGAGGGAACTCCTCGAAATTTATATGGACACATAAAGTGATTTTGACTTTCTCTGAAGTACCCAAGCATATGCTACAAATAAGTAAGATTTTGCACTAAGATATATCCTGGATCCAAAAGCACTGAACAGAACTCCTCAGTCTATAAAGATACGCGTTTGAAAATTTCGAAATTGTTTAAAGAACTGCAAGCATATGCCATTATGTAACTTATAGTAATCATCATCATCATCTTATATACAATACTTAATATAGGCTTGGCGCGTATTCAATTATACATTCGATAGTTTATTTTAAAAGTTCTTAAAATGTGTTAATAATAATATAACAAATCTTATATATTAAAGTATACCTATATTTAAACGAGACGATCTTGTATATACAGACTGTCCCAAGAAATAGTGTGAAGCGTAAGTAAGTTAGAGCACCTCTTGGAGTACCCGAATCACCCCCATGTATGTTCCGCGATTATTCGTAGTTTACGAGTTATAATTTTTTTTCTGACTTTTTAAAAAATTTCGATCTAAAAAACTTAAAAATTTAAATAAAAAAAAGTAGAACACATTTTAATGTTTTTCTTTTGTTACTGAATTATCTTAAATGGTACTTTTATGTCTAAAATAAAAAGCTTCGTAACTTTGGTGAAAATTTAGAAAACAGTAGTGTAAAGTCAAAATTTTAATGTTAGTGAATAATTACTTAAAAACTCAACTTTAAATTAAAAATCTAAACAGGCGAATTCATGGTTTCTAAGTATGTGTAAAAACTTCTTTAGACTCTGCTTTCATAATCATTTAAAAAAAGAAGTACTTAATAGGGCTACTTTGGCTTAAATCAGCCATCAAAGACAGCGAGGTGAAAATTTCATAAAATTTGCCAAGTTGCTATCAGATGATAAAAAAAATACCTGGTCTTTTTATAATTTCTAAGGTTCAGATTAGTTACAATTTAGCAAAAATTAACTACATGAAACCCATATTTAAATATTTTTCTCGCGGATCACATCGGTTGTAGTGTTGGATGTAACGCAGTAGGTACTTACCTGCTAAAAAATTGTCCGAGTGAGAGGATATGAAAGAAACCGCATTATTGCTATCTCTCTCAGTCTCATTGGCGAAATGGATAACTGTAACTGAGGAATGCTATTCTTTAGTGACAAGGGGATGAGGCGGGGGCGGGGGTGTAGTGCGAGCGCCTATTGTGTCCTGGCGCCAGTCGTTTGCCTGCTTTTGTTTGCGCCTTACGTACGATACGCTCATTTGTGATTACTGATTATTTGACGAACTTTGCTTTCTTTACGGACCTTGAGTGCGATTACGATTTGGTTTTGTGTGAATACGGGATTTTGACAAATTTGGCATTCTTAACGGACTTTTCGAGCTTTTCATTTTGTGATGTCTTTTTCATCGCAAGAATATGCTCTTATACATTACTTTTATGGATATGCAAGAGGAAATGCTTCTGAAGCAGTCAGGTTGTTCCGGCAGCAAGTACAAAGTGAAGGTGGACCTCAGCCTGAAACTTGGCCTGATCATCGCATGATTTTAAGAGTACATAACTCTTACATGGAAGGACGCCTACCAGGTAGAAGATCGGGGCGCCCATCTGAAATGAGTGACCCAGATACTGTCCAATCAGTGCTCGAAGAAGTGGTAAGAGAGCCATCAGTTAGTGTAAGAACAATAGAACGTCGAATCGGAATTCCAAAATCACAAGCACATCGAATACTTCGTCAAGAGCGTTTTCACCCATATCACATCCAGAAAGTTCTGCAGTTCAAGCCCGCAGACTACCCGAGAAGGGTGGCATTTTGTCAGGAAATATTACGGAGACAAGCTGAAAACGAAAATTTCTTTAAAAATATTCTATGGACTGATGAATCACATTTTAAGCGATGTGGGGTGTTCAATGCGCATAACTACCATTCGTGGAGTATTGAAAATCCACACCTCACAAGGGAATCTAATTTGAAAGAACAATTTAGTATCAATTTGTGGTCAGGCATCCTAAACGGACAGCTGATTGGTCAGCTCGAACTACCGGACCGACTGAACGGCGAGGCCTACTTGCAATTTCTACGACGTGATCTCGGCGTCTTATTAGAAGATGTAGACCTACTAACGCGGAGAAATATGATTTTTCAAAACGACGGCGCTCCATGCCACTTTGCTAGAAATGTTAGACTACATTTGTCTGAAACATTTCCAGGCAGTTGGATCGGTCGTGGAGGGCCCATTGCGTGGCCGCCACGGTCCCCCGACTTGAACCCCATAGATTTTTTCGTCTGGGGATACTACAAGGAATTAGTATACGCCAAGAACATTACAAACGTCACAGTGTTAAGAACAAAATTAAGACAAGCAGAAGAAAAAATAAAAAACAACAGAATTGCATTTATAAATTTAAAAGAAAACTTTTTTAGACGATGTAGAATATGTATTGAGCACGAAGGTCGTCATTTTGAAAACTTTCTTTAAGCGATCGAATAATAAATACTTTGAAAATAACGTTTTGTTTCATTTATTCTTAGTTATAATAAACCTTCAAAGGTTATTAAAGATGGCAGCAGGAACAGTTATTTTTGACCTTCAAATAATTCATTTTTAGCTTTTCTACAATCGTTTTTGGTTTATTAATAAATAATTGGAATTAAAAAAAAAAAATCAGATGTCGAGTTTTATGAAATTTTCACCTCGCTGTCTTTGATGGCCGATTTAAGCCAAAGTAGCCCTATTAAGTACTTTTTTTTAAGTAAATTATTATGAAAGCAGAGAGTCAAGAGAAGTTTTTACACATACTTAGAAACCATGAATTCGCCTGTTTAGATTTTTAATCTCAAGTTGAATTTTTAAGTAATTATTCACTAACATTAAAATTTTGACTTTACACTACTGTTTTCTAAATTTTCACCAAAGTTACGAAGCTGATTATTTTAGACATAAAAGTACCATTTAAGATAATTCAGTAGCAAAAAGAAAAACATTAAAATGTGTTCTACTTTTTTTTATTTAAATTTTTAAGTTTTTTAGATCGAAATTTTTCAAAAAGTCAGAAAAAAAATTATAACTCGAAAACTGCGAATAATCGCGGAACATACATGGGGGTGATTCGGGTACTCCAAGAGGTGCTCTAACTCTGGACTTACGCTTGACACTATTTCTTGGGACACCCTGTATATAATAAGATTGTTTAACAATATGGAAATAAAAGATAATGTGTTGTACAACTAAAGAAACAACATTTAATGCGAATATTTCACAAATTAAATAATATTTTTATACAAATTATTCATAAGAAATTAAATATAAGTCTCATTCCCTTGACAGTTAAAGAACATTGATTGGAATATTTCATTTGGTAACTGTCCGAATGTTAATGCAATGACCGATCTTCTTTACCAACATATACAAAGTGCTATTGATTCATTCGTACCATTACTAAAACCCAAATCTACAAAATTTCCTGCCTGGTTCAGTAGTTCTCTTATAAAATTGCTCTATGAAAAAAATAAAATAAGAAATAGATTTCGTAAATACAACAATCCGCGTGACGGTCTTGAATATGAAATACTGCGCGAGCGTGCCCACAAGTTAAGTGAACAGTGTCTTCTAAGCTATAAAAATAAAATAGAATGCAACATTTCTACCAACCCGAAAAGCTTTTGGGGATTCATTAAAGATAGACGGAAGGGTAACACCACTATACCGACAGTCATGAATAATGGCGACATGATAGCAACAAATGGTACAGAAATTGCCCAAATGTTTGCTGATAAATTTTCGTCCGTTTTTTCTAATACTGATTTAGACAATGATACAGATTTAACTTTTGATGGTGCATCGTCATTAAACAACATTTATATTACCGAGAATCAGGTTTCACGCGCAATTAAGAAACTTGACATACGAAAAGGTGCTGGCGCAGATGGAATTCCCCCTGTCTTTGTAAAGCGTTGTAGTTCTACCCTATCACTTCCTCTAACAATTATTTTTAACAGATCATTGCGGGACGGAATATTCCCGGAGATTTGGAAAAAAACCAAAATAATTCCCATTTTTAAAAAAGGCCAAAGCAATGATGTTAGTAATTATAGGCCTATTGCAATCATTTCGTGTATCCCTAAATTATTTGAGTCTCTAATTTGCCCTCTAATCACACATCAGTTAGGAAAAAATCTTTCTATCCACCAACATGGGTTTAGAAAAGGCTACTGTGTGGAAACTAATTTGGTGACCTTTAAAACTTACTTGTGTAATGAAATAGATAGTGGTCGGGAAGTTGACACAATTTATATGGATTTTTCTAGCGCCTTCGACAAGGTTTGTCATGCCCGGTTGTTAAGAAAGTTAAAAAGATATGGCATTGGAGGATCTCTTTTAGAATGGTTTCGTTCATACCTAGCAAAAAGACTTTTATATGTTGTTGTTAATGGTTTTACGTCAGACGATTACACAGCAATTTCTGGTGTACCACAGGGCTCCCATCTTGGTCCAATACTTTTTTTAGCTTTTATAAATGATCTCTCAGATGTCATACATAATAGTGAGTTCGGTCTATTTGCTGATGATCTTAAAATATACAGAAGGGTGACCTGCGCATTGGATGCTGATCTTATTCAGCAAGATTTAAATAGGATATGTAACTGGTGCTGTGCTAATGGTATGGTTCTAAATGCGAAAAAGTCATTTCATCTCAAATTTACACGAAAACGTGAACAAAATAATACGACCGCAACTTATGTTATAAACTCTGCCATGCTGGAACAGGTTACAGAGATTCGAGACCTGGGCGTGGTATTTGACTCCAAGCTCAATTTCAAGTCACACATAGATATGTGTGTCAAAAAAGCGTATAGAATGTTAGGATTTCTTAAAAGAAACACTACAGGATTTTCAAGTATTAAGCCTAAAATTATTCTATATAACTCATTGGTTCGTAGCAATTTGGAGTTTTCATCAGTAGTTTGGGGCTCCAGATATATTTCCCACTCCATGCGCATAGAAAGTGTCCAACGAGCATTCACGAGACATCTCGCGTTCCACTCTCCTGGTATTTCTCATCGTGCTACTTATGATTTACGCTTAAAGCACTTTAAAATGATGACACTCCACAGTCGCCGAATGATGATTAATATAATTTTCCTAAAAAAGATATTATCCGGAATTTTTGACTGCGACAACCTGCTTCGTTATATAAAATTAAATGTCCCGTATCACTATCCTCGTTATCCAATTACCAAAATATTCTACACTTCTAAAAGTAAAACAAACATCCTAAAATACTCTCCCTTATCTAATATCTGTACTGATTACAACCTAGCTTGCACATCTGTAAAGGACCTAGATATTTTTAATGATTCCTGTAAGAGTATAAAAAGCAAACTAACTAAATACAATATTCAAACTACTGTTTTCGGAAATTAAAACTACATTGTAATTATTATTAGACATTCAATTCATATGGGGTTTAACTGATTTTATATAAGGAATGATATTTACTGTTCTCAATGAATGCTGTACACGCCTATAATTGGCTTACACATAAGTGCATGTTTTAGTTTAAGTTTATTTTTAATGTATTTCTGTGTTTTGCTGTTGGCGAGTCTAATAAAGAAATAAATAAATAAATAAATAGACAGTTGACATTCATTGTCAAGAATAAAAAGCAATTAGGTTACATCTCCCCCTCCAGATCAGACTCCGACCGCTGCAGCTGTAGAAGCTGGAACCATCTTCGTAATATGATAGAAATTTGATTCACACTTCTTGTGACCAGTATCTACTCTGTATATAGATTCAGATATATTTTCCAAAACCTCAAAAGGCCCAATCCTTAATTCATCTAACTTTCTTCTATTAAGTTTATTTCCATTTTCAATATATACGAAATCACTAACTTTCAAATCTAGATCTCTCCTCTTTCTATCAAGTTTTTGCTTATTGTATAAATGTGACTTCATAGAATTTTCGAATGCCAATTTTCTGTCCCTTTTTTAATTTATCTTGCATCTTATTTTATTTACAATAGTTTGCTTTAATCTCTCATTTAAACCATTTGAAAACGGCGCAGCAGTAAAAACTATAGTTATATTTTCTGTATATAAAACTGATTTAAATTCTTTTGAATTTATACCTGGATATTGACCAGATAAAATAATGCCAATTTTATGTTCCTGTGTCATTTTAATCCATACTTGTCTTCTCTCATGCCTTTTTATCAATGTTTTTTTTATATTATCATATACTTGCGTCTTAAGAATAGCATCATGTAATTTAGCCGGCTGAAGTTCTTGCGGAATCAAGTATATTCTTTTATCAGTATCAGTAATCGAAGTTAAGCAGATAATATTAGATTTTGGATCATCACTTGCCTTTACCACAAATTCAAATCTCAGTTTTGCCATTGTTCATAAGTTATAGCGAAAATGTTGTTTTATAATATGATTATTTAACAATATGTAAATAAAAGATAATGTGTTGCTTTACAACTAAAGAAACAACATTTAATACTAATATTTCACAAATTAAATTATATTTTTATACAAATTATTCATAAGAAATTAAATATAAGTAAGTCTCATTCCCTTGACAGTTGACATTCATTGTCAAGTTTAAAAAGCAATGAGGTTCGAATCCCGGTAAGATAAATATTTCTGTGATTCTTATTATTTCTTTTTCTTTTATATTTTTTTATTAAGTCCTTACATATGAAATTGGCGTTTTGTCGTACTGGCCACTTCGATCTCAAATATATCTTCTTTGGTTAGGAATTCCAATTTCAAATTCATACCGCTATTTACTCATGCATTTGTGTTTCGAAAACCGCAATTCATTTGTTTTTTCCTCTTTTGGTTTTTTCTTTGCGTCACTCTGTTTACAAAATGGAAAACCTGAAATATCGTATTGTTTTCGAGTAAATACGACTTCCACCGTGGCACCAGTGCTACATAAACAGCTCGAAGGATTAATGATGTGTATGGCGGCGGTGTCGCAAAAGAAAACACAGTGCGTTTTTGGTTCCAACGTTTTCGTTCTGGAAATTTCGACCTGCAGAACAAGCCTCGTGGACGGCCGGAGACCATAGTTGATAATTAAGAATTGAAGGCTACTGTGGAAGCGGATCCATCGCAAACCACGTCTGAGTTAGCTGCAGGCTGCGGTGTTAGTGATAAAACTGTTTTAATCTACTTGAAGATATTTGGGAAGGTGAAGAAGCTTGAAAGGTGGGTACCTCCTGAATTTAGTGCAGCAAACCGACAAACGCGCGTCGACTGGTGCGTTACATTACTCAACCGGCACAATAATGAAGGGATTATAAATCGAATACCTGTGATGAAAAGTGGATCCTGTACGATAATAGGAAACTGGCGAACCAGCCAAAGCCTGCCCCAAGCAAAAATTGACTCAAAAATAGTTACTTGTGAGCGTTTGGTAGACTAATGCCGGTGTCGTTCACTACAGATTTCTTAAATCTGGGCAGACGATTACGGCAGATGTCAGCAACTGCAAATCATGATGGAAAAGCTAGCTGCTAAACAACCGAGGTTGGTCATTCGCTCTAGGCCAATGCTGCTTCATTACAACGCTAGACCACACATTGCACAATAGACGGCTACCAAATTAGAGGAGCTTCAATTGGAATGTCTAAGACATCCACCGTACTCCCCGGACCTTGCTCCAACAGATTACCATTTTTTCGAAATTTGGATAACTTCTTGCATGGGAAAAAATTCAACCCTGATGGGGCTAACACTAACCCCTAATGTTTTATAGCCGTTCCCCCAGTGCTTCAACCCTCAGTGGGCGACAACTCTTTCACCGATCACCTGCAGGTTGTAGATGTGGGCTGTAGGTGTAGAAACTGTAAGTAGAGTTATTTATTCCGGTTCATAGTTAAGACAGAACAACGTGTGTTGGGTTAGTACGTACTATTTGCTGTTGGCTAGTGAATTATAATAATTATATACAAGTTTCAACTTCACAAGGCGAGTAGCTCGGTCATTATTTAAACCGCTTTGTATTAGTTGCCGTACACTTGCAATATTTTATCACGGTGACGTCATTGGTTCAAACCGCAAAACAAATGAAGTTCGGGTGCGGGATTATCGCGCATCGTGTCCACACTTACCTACTATTGTATAACAGTAGGTAAGTGTGGCCACGGGTGACGCTGCAAGTAATACTTGAGACTCATTATGCGCCGTGATCTCCGGCGCCCGGCGGCGCCCGGCGGCCCCCGGCGGAACAGGTTTAGGCGATGATGATGTTGTAGCTACTGGCTAAACACCAACACGTCTGTCAATGCGTACACGCATGGCCTTCATGAATGGTGGATATAAGCAATTAATAGAGACAGGCCTATGTAGAGTCGGCGACCAGCGGATGCGAAGGTTGCGCTTAGTCGGTGCCCTTATTGTTAGCGCCGAATATCGAAAGGTAGGTCGATTTGTCCAATCCTAGCGAGATGCTCAATAAATATTTTATGAGCAGAGCAGGAAGGCCTTGTACCGGAGATCCACGTGTATACTGTATATATAGAGGCCCCAGACGTGAGCGGCAAGAGGCTCTAAATCCTTCACCTCGTGGTAGCCATTGAGCAGCCATGATAAATTTATGTCCGGACGAAACGAAACAAGCACGGAAGGCATAGATACGATTTGCGAATGACAAGCCAAGTGTCTACGAACCAATGCTCCGTATTATTTCGTAGGTGCTTATTTAATTCTTATAAGTATACATGCTGGACGGTTCTAGAAGGTAATTTTACTCATTTCGGATCATGTTCTTATTTATTCTGAGATAAGCGGCGCGGCTGCCAGCTGCGGTTAACATTGTCTTTGATAACTTCTGACCTCCGAACTGACGTTGTAACTTGTAATAGGCACAAATTCGTCCGCACTGCAGCTCCAAAACAACTAATTATCCTTGTGATTATATAACGATTTATTTATACAAAGGTCACGACAAGTGCGCACATTAGAGGCGATAGTAGAGGACCCAGATCCATAGATAACGAAATAGTAGCAATCGTATTAATATTTAATTGTATTATTTAGCTACTAAACTCAGTGTAAGGTGTATGATGTATCACAACAAGGTGACCGACGCAAATAAGTGTCGCCTCCGTGCGGCGTCGGACGACCGCGATACAGCTATATTATGTACGCTAATGCCAAACCATGAATGTTGTTTGTGAACTGCAAGTGCTACCGGCGACTGCTGGCTACTGCGGCTATCGTTCGCAAGCCTGTAGCACCCTGCAGAGTGGAAAGTGTAGGCAGTAGGTTAGAATAGAATAGAATAATGTTTATTTGTCCAAGAAAACATAGATATTTTTTTTATCAATAAAAACGAACAATTATAAAAAGTGTTTTCGAGCACAAGCCGACGCAGCTCAGCATGTGCCGATTGCAAGCAATCAGCGCTGATCTTCCGCTGGGCCGTCAGGCCGACGTCACGCACATCAATAAGGAAACACACACATAAAATAGTATACATAGAATACAAAAAATATATTTAGATAACAGAGTGCTAAGTGTGAGTTTTTCTTTTGCAATCGATCGTGAGCGCGTTTGGCGTTTACTCGGAATTTGTATGAGATTTGACCTCTGGGTTGGTTACCTACTCTGTGGTCTGTGGGTAGATAGGAGCCGAGGCAAGGTCGACTTCACGACACTCACAAATCACAACCGATACGGAAATTATGTTTTATAATTATAAAATAGGTTACATTATAATACACGTGTTGTATTTGTAAGGCGTATTGAATACTTAATTAATATTAGAAAAATTACAACTGAAAAATAAATTAACAATTTTGCCTAACACAATTTTGTTGTGCATAAGCAAACTGTTAATTCACATTATTTTAAAACCTAAAAACCAACAAATAAAATATTTAAAAAATGCAATTTTTAAAAATTAAACCGACTTCCAAAGTAAAACTGCACAAAGAAGTTTTTGGCTGAAATTTTAACTATTTCTCTACTCAATCTTCATAATTTTCAAGTCGGTACTACCCAACTTGAACGCGTGTTCTATTTTAAATATTGCTTTATCAGGATTTTGTTCAAATTTCAGCCAAATTTAAAAGGGGAATTATCTAGAAAATAAGTTTTCATACTTTGTTGTGCACTTTTACTTTGGAATTCGGTTTAATTTTTTGTTTAAAAATAATAATATTTTTTCCCTTTATAGTGATATTTGTTAAATTATTATTAACACATTTTAAGAACGTTTAAAATAAACGATTGAATATATAATTTAATACGCGCCAAACTTCCATTATGTATTGTATATAAGATGCTTGCAGTTCTTTAAAAAATGTCGAAATTTCCAAACGCGTTTCTTTAAAGACTGAGGAGTTCTGTTCAGTGCTTTTGGATCCAGGGTATACCTTGGTGCAGTATCTTACTTTTTGGTCGCATATGCTTGGGTTACTTCTGAAAAAGTCAAAATCACTATATATGTCCATATAAATTTCGAGAAGTTCCCTCGATTCCTCATGGATGCCATCATCAGGTCTCCGCTTTGGTGACAACGATACCAATTTCAGATTATATCCAATGCATAAAAAAAATGATTTTGAAAATCGGTCCATAAACGGCAGAGTCGGTGTAAAATATTATGAGAAGTACCTATTATATCATCATTATGTCATGATTTATGGTGTGATGATGGTGGTGATGATGATGATTACTTTAATTGACATAATGGCTTATGCTGGCAGTTCTTGAAGCAACGCCGAAATCCCCAAACATGTATCTATAAGGAGTCAGGAGTTTTGTTCAGTACTTTTGGATCCAGGGTATACCTTGGTGCAAAATCTTACTTTTTGGTAGCATATGCTTGGGTTACTTCAGAAAAAGTCAAAATTACTATATATGTCCATATAAATTTCGAGAAGTTCCCTCGATTCATGGATGGATGGACACTCATGGATGCCATCATCAGGTCCGTAGTCCGTAGTAGTAAAATGGCGGTGTGACGTTCCGTTCGACGTTTTGACATAAATAACTTTTAAAGATGTTATGAACTATTTAGGTATTTAGAGACACGTCCCGTTTCACTTTAATTATCAATCTTGAGTTTTTAATTTATGATATCGCTAGAATACGTTTTCCTAACCCAAGTACTAATGGAAATACTCCTTCAATGTATGAAATTAAATATGAGTATTACGCCTAGTCCTTAGTATAGACGCGTAAATGACGTGTTTGTAAGATAATTATTGATTTCTTGTAACTACTTACAATTTAAATTTCTTTATTTAAATGCTTTACAACTAAATACATTATAATTATTATAGCTACTAGCTATATACTACTTGAAACTGGTTTAATTTCCAAGAGATTACAAGATTTGTTTGATGTACGTAACTAGTAGGTACATATAATTAGTGGCAGCAGATTCATTCCGACCGATTATAAACACACCGGCATATTCAGCGGAACACAAAAAAAAGGTCCATAATTAAAAAAATATGGTTTTATTTTAAAATCTACTTACCATACTTTTTTTTGTTATTTAAAGTTTCATTTGTTTTACTTAAAATGAGATCACATTAAGAACAGATTTTGCGAGTAAAGGCTATTTGTGAAAAATGGTACATTTTTGAACTTTACATGTAACCGGGAAATGTGAAAATTAATATTAAAATAACAATTAATTAAATTAGAAAAATGGTGATTAATATCGCGTATTTCCTCCACGTGCTCTTATTAAAGTTTCTACCCGTCTAGGCATACTGAGAATGATGTTATCGATGGGCTCCTGGGATAGTCTCCGCTATTCCTCAACTACGGCGATTCGCAGTTCACCCACGTTGGCAGGAGCTGGAATTCTGGACTTAACTATTCTTTTCAGCAAGTCCCAAACGTGCTCTATTGGGTTCATATCCGGTGATCTCGCCGGCCACTCCATAACAGTGATATTCATATCATTAAGATAAGCTTGAGTTACCCGAGCGGTATGCGGCCGAGCATTATCCTGCATAAAAACAAATCGTCATCGATATATGGGGCAAACGGACCGACATTTTCTTCTAAAACTTCTCTGATATAGCGGTCTGCAGTCAGACTCCCTCTGTCAATCACTACCAAGTCTGTGCGAGCTCCCAAACAAATGCCCGCCCAAACCATTTTTGATCCACCACCGTATGCAACTGTAGTTTCAAAATTTGTCTGAATGTATCGTTCTTCTTTGCGTCTGTATATTCTTTGCCTGCCGTGAATTTGATTTAAGAGAATTCTGCACTCATCACTAAACAATACCTTACTCCAATGGTCCGCGTTCCAAAGTCGATGTTCCTGAGCAAAAGTTAACCTGTTTCTACGATGATTTACCTCGAGCCTTGGAGCCTTGGCGGGCACAAATGAACCCAAACCAGCTTCTTCGAACCTTCTTCGTACCGTACGCTCACTTACGGTTACACCCCGCACTGCTTCTAAGGGGGTTCCTACGTACACGAAGCCGAATGAAACGATCATCCCTACTCGAAGTGCGTCTTTTTCTGCCTTGTCCTGCTCTTCTCACATAAGTACCGGTCACCCTGAACCGTTGGATACTGTGATGGATCGTTGAAACTGGTCGACGAAGATCTCTGGATATCACTCTGTAGTGACCATTTCTTCGCATTTCCAGTGCCCTGGCAATCCCCGTTGGGGCTAAGTCAGGCATAATTCAGTCCTCAACTCCAAAAAGATACGCGATTAAAAAAAAACTAACAAAAAACAGTATTTCAATGAAATTTTAAATCAAACTCAGAAGGAAGAAATACTTGAAGTTCACTCCAGATAAGGTGTATTTGAATAAAATTAAAACAATTGCATAAAATGTGATGTTCATTGTTTTCTTAATTTGAAAATATTTCTTTTTAAATTAAATGACGTATAAACCAGCCAGCAACCTTATATGATACTGATATCAAACCTTTATTTTATGTTCCACTAAATATGCCGGTGTGTGTAGTTTGAAATGATTTCGCCTTAAGTATTAAAAATTTATAATAATAATTATAATAGTAAGAAACTGATTTGATTTCTAAGAGATTACAAGTTTTGTTTTATGTGCATATAATTATGTGGCAGCAGATTCATGCGAACAATTATAGTTTGAAATGAATTGGCGTAAATATCAGATATTCATTAGTCACGGCCTCTTCCTGTTTTCCGTCCTCGTCAGAAGTCCACCTGCGCAGTAAACTCTGCATAAACTGCGGAGATGTAGTTCTGCGATGTGGCGTAATATGTAAGTCTATTATAATAATGCATGTATTAGGTTTAATGAGACTTCGTTAGTAATAAATCTTAGTTTAGTAATAAACGTAACTTCAATCAGGAATGTAGTCTTTTAATGTCCCGTCCTCACAGCGATTTCTGTCGGATGAGGATTGAGGACCGAAGCTGAAACGGTGGGATTCGACGAACCGCCAAATGTCGCAGTTCCACGATCTAGGCACTAGTGGCATCGACTGAAAGCCCTCGCACTGTTACTTTTTCTCGTGACAACGAGTGCTATAGAATTCATTTCAGTAATACATATTATCACAAATCAGGGGGGACCAACTTATAAACCACTTTGGAGGACGATTACTCGGAAATGGTTGACTTATAAAAAAGTCATATACAAAACTTTGCTTTTATTTAAAAATACCTAGGTACTCAACGGGGTAAAATGAAATAATATTTTTCATCCCCAATTCACATGAATGGAGAGCCACCCCTAAAATATAAAAATATTATTATTGTATTATGCCAAAACCGAGATCTATATACAGTCTTTAACTATACTATACTATACAAATTTAATATATTTTTATTCATAATTGCAGAAGCTAGAAACATGGACAGACAGACAGACTGTGTCTGACAGACGGACGGACAGAGCGAAACTATAAGGGTTCCTTGAGTATTACGGAATCCTAAAGAAGGTCTGCTTGAGTAGCGAATAAAATAGAAATTAAAACATTCAAATTTATTCATCACTAACTTATATATCTTGTTTTTAACATATTAAAAGTGTTTTATGTATTCAGGTTTGTACAAAATAATATTATGTGACAAGCAACTCGATAACTTGCTTTGCTCTGTAAGGGGTTGGCAGCGCGCCAACTTGTTTTGTATAATAATTTTAGATTCTTACAAATATTCCATAGATGGCACTAGTAATACTTAAAAGGTGTAATATTATTTTCTTACAAAGTGTTGTGTTGTGAAGTTTTAAAATAAACTCTACATAAACTAAATTTAACTGGCGAAGTTTCCGAATCCCAAAAGTGTCATCAGCTAGTGGTCACTACATGAATCTTTTTCGAGTTAACAAAATAAAAACAAACATTCTTACTTTGAGAGCGAAATGAAGCTTTTAACTATTTTATCTAAGAATAATAATCATTTTCTGCTAAGTTTTTGAATTCCTTTCTGTATCAGCCCCATCTGTCAGTAGTAATATCAATTACGAGTTATATATTCATTATAAACGGACCTCGTTGGTACATTAAGTTCAGCTTAGTTTATATTATATTGTTTCTTTTTTGTTCAGAAACTCGCCATCGAAACATGCTAATGAATAGATAAACTACCGATAAACTAACCTCAGGAACCGGGAATAAATCTGTTATTACAAAGATTGTGGAATACGGTATACAAGTGTGATAAAACTAGCCACAAGCGCTGATTTTAGATCTCTCCCGAAGTTGTTCTAATTGCTCAACAGATGGTGATTTGAATCAAATCAAAATTGTTCTAGAATCTAGGCAATAAGGTGGATGGTAACTTAGGTATGAGGTATGTATATAAGGCGTATAAAGAATAGGAAAGAAAATTGTGTTTCTTACACTTCTCGTTCAGAAAATACAGTTTCAGTGTTCATTATAGCTATAGGCAACAAAAAATTATAGTTAAAAATTTATGAGCCATAAAGACATTTTCAATACATTTCGTTGTTTGATACTGAATAATTATAGTGAATACATTTGCCTATACTCTTACTTTTGTCCTCTGTCAGTTAAATGACCAACTGATAAAGAAAAATTAAGTCCCTAGAAATATAATTTTTCTGACTGAGATAATAAAATAAGAATATGATTACATAACATATCTACCTGGTGTTCGATCAGTCGTGTAGCAGGCGCGCCTCGCCGCAGCGGCAGGCGTTGGCGGCGGGGGGCGCCGCGGGGGGCGCGGCACGGGGGGCGAGGGGCACGGCCCACAGCAGCTGGTAGATCGCGGTTGCGGCTGCTGAGCCCAGCAGCGGGCCCGCCCAGTACACCTGCCCATACCACAGTGTAAATGCAACATTTTTATAGACCTCACTTTAACTAAGGCAAGTAAATTCCATCACGCTAGATGGCGCTTATGTTTTTAGTTCGCAAAATATTCGCTAGATGGTATTACAAGAGTACTTCTCTAGATTCCTGTGTTGATATTACATAAAACAGATTAGGGTTAACACAAAGGATCAAAGCCATTCTTAGAGACACGATCTTTCAATCGTCGCATAAGTGGCAAATAGCTTATTTGCATGTTTTGTCTCTGTCGCTTGGAAAAAACTATAATCTATTCGCGTAAAAAAGGCAATGACTTTTATGCCAAAATGGCTTACTTTAACTGTCTAATGTGAAAACAGCATAGGCGTCATAGCAATTTTGACATTTGTACGCATGGTACAATGTCAAAATTGAGACTTGGACTATAGACACAAAAACCGACCCTAAGTACCTCAATGCAAAGAACAGAAATAGAGACAGAGGGTACGTACCCAGTGGCTGGTGAAGTCGCGAGTGAGCAGCGCGGGGCCGAAGCTGCGCGCCGGGTTCATGCTGGCGCCTGTCAGCTCACCCTGTGCAGATACGACCAAAACTATATAATAAGCTACGAGGGCGGGTCAATAAGTCCGTGACTTTTGGAATAAAACACAGATTTTTTGATAAATAAATCATTTTATTTTTCAACGTAGTCCCCCTTGAGCTCTATACACTTTGTCCAACGCTTCTCCAATTTTTTTATTCCTTCCAAAAAATATGATTTGTCGAGGTCCTCAAAATAGGCCTTTGTTTGCGAGATGACTTCATCATTGGAGTCAAATCTTTTTCCACCGAGCCATTTTTTCAGGTTTGGGAACAAGAAGTAGTCACTCGGAGCCAAATCTGGAGAATAGGGTGGATGTGGGAGCAATTCATAGCCCAATTCATGGATTTTTGCCATGGCAACTGCACATGTGTGCACCCTTGCATTGTCTTGGTGAAAAAGAACTTTTTTCTTGGCCAAATGAGGTCGGTTTTTTTTTCAAATCCTCATTGAAGCGGTCCAATAAGTTAGCATAATATTCCTCATTAATTTTTCTTCCTTTTGAAGATAGTCAATGTGGATTATCACACGTGCATCCCAAAAAACAGTCGCCATAACTTTATTGGCTGACAAACCCACCTTGGCCTTCTTTGGCGCCGATTCACCCTTAGAAACACACTGTTTTGACTGTTGTTTGGTCTCTGGTGTGTTGTGATGGATCCATGTTTCGTCCACGGTTACAAAACAGCGCAAAAACTCCTCCATATTGTGATTAAACAACGCCAAACCTTCCTGTGAAGTTGTTACACGATTGTGTTTGTGGTCGACTGCGAGCAAACGCGGCACCCATCTTGCGGAAAGCTTTCTCATGCCCAAGTGATCATTCAAAATTGAAACCACTGAGCCATGCGAGATGCCTATGGCTTCCACAATCTCTTGTACTTTCAATCTTCGGTCGGCCAACACCATATCGTGAATTTTTTCGATTGTTTCGGGTGTAGAGACCTCAACTGGGCGTCCAGGACGTTCGGCATCTTCAGTGCTTGTACGGCCATAACGAAATTCAGTAAACCACTTTTTTACCATTGAAATCGATGGTACAGAGTCCCCATAGTATTTATCAAGCTTAGCCTTGGCCTCGGTAATGGTTTTTTTTCGCAAAAAATAATGCTTAATAAGCACACGAAATTCACTTTTTTCCATTGTTTCCTTAAGTTACTGGATAGTCTGATAAAGATAGCTGTAAAACACAAACTAACTGACGCAGCAAGTTCAAATTTTGATAGGAGTCAACTGACAGATGCCTGTTGACAGGAGTAGTGTTGCTTTTTCAGTAAGGAGGTTAGAAATTCAAAAAGTCACGGACTTATTGACCCGCCTTAGTAGTTTCATCTATATAAATCAAATGATATAAATGCGAATACAACACTATTTTGTTACATAAATATGCGATTATTTTATAATTTCGAAAATAAATCTGTATATTTATTATCTGTATGTCATGGGACCGAAAACGCCAGCCGCCATATTTTTCTTGTATGTGACGTCATAAGAATGTTGAAAAGTAAATATTATAACAAGTCTCCTTGTACATTGGCACAATACAAGATTTAAAAGTTTATATACCTATCAAATTTGAGAAAGTTATGTCAATAGAAAATATATGGTGATTTGGAGAAGTCTTACTCGCTTATTATTTCATAGAAATACTATAAATCGAACTAAGAACATAATCAATTCGAATAAACAACAGCGAAAGTGAAATCTAAAGTTCATGCACTACACACGCACATATGACATTTACATATTTGTTTCTGTTCTTATGACGTCACGATAATGGTGGCTGTCGTTTTGGCGCAAACATTTATCGTTTAAATTTAAATTATTTTTTCTTTGCATAAAGAGATGTTATTTCCAGGATATAAAAATACTAGTTGACTATCAAATCGATAAGAACATTTTAAAATATATTTGAAAAAAAAATGTAGAATAGCTTATTGTATTTCTTTATTGCACCGTAAATAATGGATATTTATATTGGTAGCATTATAGGGCGTTACTGTTTCTTTGTTTACGTTACATTTTTTTTAATGGGCCTACTTTTTCGCTTTTAACATTTTTACATTTATATTTAGTTTTATTTTTAGTTACATTTTGTATTTATCACAATTTCTATAATTCTACTCTTGGCTATAGGAGCCTCATTTTTTTGCTTAATCTATATTTTCTTGTCTAATTTTATTATCCTTTAAATTTCATCATTCCTTTGCTTTACATTTCTTATATGTTTTGTACTTGTCCTTTCCTTAGCTTAAAATTTTGTATTTATTTACAATTCTCTTTTACATTTCTATTTCATATACATTTTTCCCCTATTATTTATATATCCGGTTATTACATTAATTTTCTTGTTTCATATAACAATTCTACTTTCCATTTCACTTTCTTACTTATCTATAGCATCTGTTTTTACATTCGTTTTTATTATTATTTTTACATTGAGTTTATCTTTTAATCCCAAGTTACTTCTGGTTTCTTCACATTATATTGCTACTCAGTTCCACATTTAATTGCACAATTCTACATTCCAATTATCTATATATCTACTATTACAGGTTTTCTTCTACTATTTTATTTTCTTCTACTTATATTTTGTTCTTATGCTTACTTGTCGATTTTCACATTTTATTACATTAATTTTATTTTCTAGTTACAATCAATACTATTATCTTTACCTTCTTGTTTTCCCTACCTTAATTTAACATTCTTGCTTTTTCACATTTACTTTCACTATTTAATTAATTAAGTATATTTTCCAAAAACACATTCCTGTACATTACCATTACAGTTTTTTAATTACCATTATTACATTCCTTTTCATGTTTTCTATAACAATTTCTACTTTACATTTCACTTTTCTTACTTATCTATAGCCTCTTATCTGTTCTGTCTGTACATTCCTTTCTTTGTTAACATCTAGGTACATTTACTATTTCATTATATTTGTTGTTATATTTATTGTGCTGTTACTTTTACTAAGTTATCCCATCTTTACATTACATGTTTATTTGTTCTATTTATATCGCTTATCGTTACAATTAAGGTCTTACATTCCCTCAGTCTATATTTCAATCTTTCCGCGCCCGGGGCGGAGTGCCCGACCAGGCGGTTTGCCGAGAAATTATTTTTACAATAATTCTTTACAGTTTGTGGTCTGCTATGCACACCGTGAAAATCCATAATAGTTATAAAAGCTACAATAGTACCAATTTGCACACGAAATGTTCGTATAATTAATTACATATAATATCTAACCTTATATATTAGTGCTTAAGCTATATATGCTGTGTTATATATACTATAACCATATAATATATGCCAAGGGGTTTTTTTTTCACTTACATGATTGGATTTGTCAAAAACAATTTTTGGCAAATACCAACTTATTTTATTTCGGCTATAATGGCCGTACTGGTACTATTGCGTCTATTCCTACGGCTATCATATGCTACGGCTGCTCGTGCTATAGCATCCCACTTACGCCGTACCGGACACTCCGCACTAAACGCGTTGTGATCTGTTCTCTCCTTCCCTTAGGCTTTCACATTGGGACTGATGATGCGCTCCGGAGCAGTGGCAGCGCTTTTCTCCCGTGTTGCTGGTACAGTGTCGCCTTCCATGCCCATACTAGGCAGCGCGACCACTGTACCAGGGGGGATTGGTCGGCGACCCGAACGCGCTGCATGTTTATGTACATGTAGCTGTTTACGTTAGATTGGATCTGTAGGCGTATTATGAGGTCTTGTAGCAGTATTACTTTAACATTACTATTAGATTTCGCGCAAATTAAAAATATCTTTTTGTTTATATAAATAGAGATCATGTTTGCTTATATGAAATTCAAAAGTAATGTTAAAGTAACACTGCTACAAGACCTCATAATAGGCCTCCTGAGGGGAGTATACTAAATATATTAATAATTGACAAATAATCCAACATTTACTATATTGCAAGTTTTTAGGCAGGTGGAACAAATTTCGTCATTATAGTTAACAAAGTGTAAGGAATAAAAAACCTTATTCGTGCAGTAAAAGCTAAACTTGAGGGCTACCTAGTATAACGGGTGAGTAAGGTCCGCGGGCGCTGTTGGCCGCAAGAATGTCTACGTGTGAGTGTGCTCACCGCGGCAAGTGAGAGCGCAGCAATAGTGGCGCCGAGTCGCAGCGGCCAGGAGTCCTGCTGGTCACTGCGGCGCGCGTCCCACGCCGCCAGGTTGGCCAGCACCAGGCAGCCCGCGCACACGCCCTCGATACACATCGCCTGCGGACAGCATACAGGTAGCTGATCACGACAGCAGCTAAATAATAACAGGTACGATAGTAAGTACATAGTGAATTAGACGGAATATAACTGCGTCGATTTTACCATGTCTGGTCAGTTTCATACATTGGAAAATGAGGTACATGCTCAGTACGTAAAGATGTCGCTACGAGTAAGCATTGTGAACCCCATGGTTCAAAGTAAACCATATTAAAAGCACAATTAAACCGCCATGTAACTCGTTTTGTTTTACGTCAGTGATTTATTTAGTTTTATTCTTCAAAATTTTCAATGATTACTGAATTACTTAACTTTAAACGAAATTACTGAAAAAAATAACAATTTATCACATGATAGCACAGAGATAATAATATACTACGTTAGTACGTACATAATAATATACTTAGTTATGTTTTGTTATGTTCGTTCTCTGAAGATAGTGTCATTTATATTTCCACGTAAAGTGCCATCTAGTAAGTTTTCTTAGTAAATAACATTATACTGACAATCATAGAACTCGTTGCAGTACCAAGCTCGCGCCACGGGCGCCCGCGCCGCGCGTATTAGTGTGGGGTCAAATCGACCTATGGGATTGTCCCTCTGTTGTACGTAGTATATTATTATCTCTGTGATTTTACTAACCGATGCGGCCAAAAGTATCTACGACCTAGCTGAGTTACCATTTGCTCGATCGATTTTACTTGTCTGACCAAAAAATCATCAAAACTTTGAATGTGAGTTAGGTACCCGGCAGTCGGTGACGTGCGGAGCGGGTGTGGTACAGCAGAGCGGCAGCCCAGCGGGCGCCAGCAGCAGCAGCACCCCGCTGCCGAGCGCCGCGCCCGCTAGCTGCGCGCACAACTCGAGCGCCGCGCGTGCCGCCGACTGCCGCCGCAGCAGCGCCGCCGCCAGCGTCACCGCCGGGTTTAGCTGCGCGCCCGACACGTGCCCAAGGCTGTGCACCAGCAACGATACCTACAGTAACAGGCATCTGTTATTTAAGGCAACGAAAATATGTTTAATAGAACATACATATTGCAAATATGATGCCTATATAAACACTGACTTGCGCGCCAAAAATGGTGACACGTAGCACTTCCAAGTATATACTGACAAAATATAATATTGTGTACAAAGTAATACTGTCCATGATTACTTTGTAATATTAAAATAACAAAACAACTTTTTAATAATTAAATAACTAAAGATGTACAAATAAGTAAAGGGTACAAGTTCTGTGTACTAACAGCTGCGCCGGCGCCGGCTGCTCGCACTGCGGCCGCGCACGAGGATTGCAAACACAACAGCATCAGCAGCAGAGCCGTGCCCACCGCCTCCGCCGCGCACGCTCGCGCCAGCAGACCGCGCGCCGTACGCGCATCTGGTCCGCCTGCAACAGCTAACAAAGGACTGAGAAACCAACGACAGATCATTATCATCTATTACGTAACCGTTCAAAACCAAAATTTCTATAAATTTCTACACTAGTGGATCAAAGAGGGAGAGAATAGGAGTCAGCCTCTGCCCGGGCCCTGTAGCCCCGGGCTACAGGGCCCCGAACGTGTCAGAAAAAAAAACGTAAATCATTATCTACACAATATACAGTCTCACTCTTATTCAATTCAAAGTTTTATTTCCATAAATATTAACAATAAAACTTATGGAATTGTCCCTTAAGGGGCCCATACATGGTCCGGTCTGCCTTCAGTTCGGCCTGAACGGATGCAAAATCGTGTCGTGTGTGTGCTCGAAACCGTTCAGGCCGAACTGACGTCAGTTGGGTCGGATGCGATTTTTTCCGTGTATGGGCTCGGATCCGTTCAGGCGTCAGTTCTAACTGAAACGATCGGCCTCTCGTCTGTGGCTGCCTTAAGTGACGTAGCCTGTACTACGCGATAAAAATCATAATAATATCATTATAAAGCCCATGAACACAGAAAATTGAGAAACATGTAACAAAGTTATGGATTATCATATTTTGTGTCTGAGGTAAAAATTAATAGGTCCGCTACACTCCTATCACCTATGTAAATTTATTACCACTCAGCGTTTTTAACGTGTTTTTACTCTCGCGTTACTCCGCTGTTGATTTTATGAGCAGTCATTATTTTTTCAAAATTTCGAGGTTTCCAGAACTAAAAAATACGCAAAAATTTCGGCTCGCTCGCTCGATATTGATACTAGAAGTACCTATACTTTACTGCCAGTTTTACTACTAATAATATTATAGTGTTTTAATAAGTTGGAACCGGTATTATATTTTTAAAACTATTTGGCCTGCTCCACTCACCTAATGATTTTCAACGCGTGAAAAGCGCTTTAGACACGGATAGCATCTAAAATTTAGATTTATGTTAACTAAATTTTAGATGATATCATTTCAAAATTTCGAGCCTTCCACAGAACTTATCAAAATATTCGAAAAATGTCGGCTCGCTCGCTCGCCATTACTTAAAATTAACACTAAAAAATGTGTTCGAAAAATTATGACTATTTAAAGACATTTACATTAAATGCGAACAATTTTCTCCCTTTTGTGAATTTTAAACCCTTGGGATGGGGGACCCCCAAATTTTTTTTGATATGGGGCTCGCTACGCCACCGAGGAAGAGGCTGTGCTTACCGTCCCCTGGATCCGCTTGCTCATATTTTAACACGATCGATGTCATTTTACCACATAAATAATAATTATCACCATAACATTTTTGGCCTGCACGTTTTTTGGTATTTCAAGTTATCGCAGCCTGAGATGTTTCGCGAGAAACGGAGACTCAAGACGCGATGAAAACAAATAATATACTAATCTACGGCCTTCGCATATTTACATTGGATCTATTTTATTACAACTACTTACCGTAAATGACGTCTAGAATATTGCAACGGTTATCTCTGAGGAGAGCAATAAGTTTCATGTGTACTGTAGATAAGACAGTGACATTGCCTGCGATTTAGCGACAAGTGGCTCTACATTCTGAAGTCCACAACTTCTGGCTCCAAAGTTTTGGCGTTTTGCATCTAAGTTTTTAAGCGAATATTTCTTTTCATTTTAAAATTATCTGTCTTAAATATATTTGTAAGGGAAGTTTAATATTACATAGTGAGTTTTTTTACCTTCTTTTATTTTTTGGGTTTCTGCTTATCAGCATAAAGGTTTACAATTGTACATAATACATAATTACTTCATTACGATCCCCCTCGGCTCGACACGTTTCACTCAACATGCATGTTGCTTATCGGCACTATTAAACGAGGACTAGGAAGTAAATAATACAACACCGAGTATGCATCAAAGTATAATATCATATGGTATTAGAGGCGCTGCAGGTGCGGCGGCGGCTGCGGCGCGTGCAGCGCGGCGTCGAGGTCGCGACGGCGCGCTGCGAGGCGTGCATGCAGGTAGCGCGCCGCGCCCTCGCCCGCCCACGCGCCCGCGTACAGCGCCGCGCGCCGCTCCTCCTCCGCCGCGCCCGAGCCCGTCGCGCCGCCGCCCAGCGTCTGGCGACAACACGGTGGCATGTTAGCACAGTGCACACGACCAACAAAACAATTGTATTCTGTTCAATCCAACCAAATCCAATTTAATCTAAACGTAAACAAAAACATAAAATTGGATTTTATGAGCTCTTCACTTTTGGACACCAACGCTGTTACATTCAGCACACCTGGTTTTCCTCTCACTGTGGTTAAGACAAATTACGACGATTATACGTAACGACCAGCGATTGGCAGTGAGAGAATCCATCCTTGTACCCATTACTTTCCAACTTTTCATCTGTTACCTGAGGAGTTAGGGCTCACGGTGCAGACATCACGCACTTATTATTTATTTACTTTTTATACATAAATCTACTATGGTTACGGTCTGTTCTTTTTATACATATTCTTTGGCTAAGGCACTAGGGTATTAGGAGTTAGGACTCTTACGGCCGCACTCAGAGACATTTAATGCTTACATGCTCCTTAAGAAAGAATTAAATGTGTCTGAGTGCGGCCGCACGTGTTTTAGAATACAGCTCTCCCTCATAGTCTATAGCATTGATTTCACATTCGTTTCTGTCTTGCACGGTAAATACTTTTTCACGTTTCACTAAAATGCTACCAATTTAAATCACGTTTTAATTGGTAGCATTTTAGTGTTCTGTTTGTTTAGGGTATAATAAGCAGTTAAAACACGAAACAAATAATATTAAAACTTCACAAGTCCATGTTGCTGTCTTTGTCTGTCAAGTGTTATTTCCAACGTATCAGACAAAGACTGCAACATGGATAGCGTATCCGTGGCGTAAATATTTTTATTGCTAAGGGTATAAATGTATAGAGTTCTTAAACCCAGCCTTGTTATTTAGAAGAGTAAAGTTGTGGTATCGAAGGCACTCTTACCTTTAGGTCGCGGGACTGGGAGAGCAGCCACTTCTGCACGAACTGCTGCGGGTCCTTGCTGAAGCTCAGAAAGAACTCGCGGTTCGTCTTCAGCTGGTTGATCGTGTCCACCTGCCGGCGACCAACTTGTTACTACACATTAATATAATCATGTCTATGGACGCCTACTGCAAGTGAACGGCTTACATGTACATCGACGAGCAGTAAGAGGATTCGGTACTACTTAGAACAAAGTCCGGTAATATTGAACACGTAAGTTACGTACGGTTTCATGTATTTTGGCATCAAGCCCCTGTATCTCCTGCTGGTTGGCCGTGCTCTGCAGGAAACTGTTCATTTGATTCTTGAGGGTATCGTCAACCTGAAAAAGGATTTATATTTTGATATAATATCACCAGAGATGACCAAAAAAGCAAAGAATATCAGTATGACAGCATAGCACCATGTATACTCTGAGTGTGTGTATGCGAGTGTGTGTGTACGGGCGGCGCACCTCGACGTCGATGTCGTAGCAGGCGGTCTGCTTGGCGTCGTGCGGCGGCTCGACGGTGATGAGGTGGTTGATGACGATGGGGTCCGGGGCGTGCAGCAGCGCGCCGAGCCGCGCCGGCACCTCTGCCAGCTTCATGCGCGAGCAGCCGAAGATCTGCTCCAAGTACTTGTCGCACACCACGTATTCCCGCTCGTGCGGGTCCTGCGGGAATACAAGTGATAGAATGGTAAGACAACAAAATTATTTACTCAATAACTGTAAAAAGTTTGAATTACATGTTACACTTGAAATCAGAAGTAGAAATGTTTTTACAAACGATGTATAGCGTAAAAGACATCCTAAATTATATAAAATCGTGGTAACATACGTGGCATTCTAAATTAAAAAACAATTTAAGTTGGACGGTTTATATAGTAGCGACTGACACATAAATAGTAAACATTTATTCCTTGCAATTTTAAAGTGATTTGTAGAGAAAGTGATTTGTTGTACTTGTATTATTCAAGTTATTAACCAAACAAAGAAAATAGTTTTAATAGTTTTATCTATTTCATCTAAAGGCGACGAGTCCCTCTGTTTTTTACTTTTTGTATTTTTATTGGAGACACAGACTTTAGTCGACATTGCACACCTTTAAAGTATCGAGTTATCAATGGTATAACTTACCTGGAGTTTGTGCGTCTTGACGTACTGCCACAGCGCGTTGACGATGACGGGCCTGGCCTGCGTGTGCACGCCCAGCAAGCGCGCCAGCCGACCGTCCAGCTTGAACTGCAGCGGCTGGTAGTCTAGCAGCAGCAGTATCGTGCAGCGCACGTTCTTGTAGCCCGGCCGCTTCACCTTCAATGTACACGCAACTAATGAGAACCCGCTCAATGTGATCTATCCCGCCCCGTATCAAAAATAGATTTGGGCCCCAAAAGTGGCGAGTAAAAATTTGCCCGGGGCCCCATATAATTGATACGGCTGATACAGTGGTAGCTACACCGCTGCTATACAGGGTATTTGGATGAAAGTAGTCAATCTGTGAAATAGTGATCCGGGGGGTGAAGATACATTATTTTAACCAGTTTCAAGGCAGTAGTTCTTATGTATAACTAGTAGCCAAAATATAACTCTTTTAAGGAGGATGCCCTCACCTGGAAGCCGTCGGTCTCCTGCGTAGTGAGGGTGCGGTGCCACTCCACCAGGTGGTTGTCTGGCCCGTACAGCTCCTTGTCCAGCTCGATCACCAGCGACTTGAAGAAGGACGAGAACTTGCGCTTTACCTGCAAAACCAATACTTATTTTTTTATGAAGAAGACCTGGAAATGAGCAGACATACTTGTACACCTCTCTGGTACGGGCTTACAACCCCATTTCCCCCTGGGCCTGTGATACCCACAATCCCATCGCAGCACAATGCATGCGTAATTTACTATTCGCTGTGGTATTTCTACAGTACAGTTCCGGCCCTTTTTTACCGAAGCATGGTCATTACAAGCATGTAAGAAGATCCATTTGGGTCGCAGTGACGTCAGGGCTCGATTTTGACCTGCCTTCGACAGTAATAAAAAAAAATGCATGAGTAAATTAAGGTAATTTATTGGTACGTTATTAGTGTCACATTTCGTTTATTGATTTGAAAACGAATAAAAAATCTTAGCTCGCCTTGTGCGGGTCATTCTTGGAGTCGTCGAGCAGGCGGCCCTCGACGCGCAGCTCCCAAGACGCCACCGCGCCGTCGCCTTGACCTGCAACACACGCGGCAAATGCACTATCGTCAAACTGTGTAGGTAGATCTTACCTGTGTATTTTATTGAACAAAAAATAATTTAATAAACTGGCTTTATGCCTCAGCAGAGAATGCTCACCTGGGTAGAAAGTATTGGAGATGAATATCCGGAGTTTGCGCTTCTGCTTCATGGGCCGCTTGAGCGCCTCCTGTATGTCGAGACGCTTGCGCATGATGGTGGCGTCCAGCTTGCGCTCGAAGGCCAGCAAGTCCATGTAGGCCTGCGACTCCGGCACCAGGTCGCGCACCTTCTGCGGCAGGATCTTGTCCGCCAGCCGCTTTTTGCGCTTGCCGCCCGCGCCGCCGTATGCGTCCCTGTTGCGAACAATTTGCTGCTTTATTGGACAACGTAACAAAATATGTTACCCATCAAAAATATTACTGATAAGCTTCTGTCACAACAAATGTATTATTTGGATGTCTTAATTAAAATTATTATTGTTAAAAATGTGCTCACCCGCCGTAATGACCAGGCTTGTGTTGCGGCGGTAGCGGTGCGCGCGCGTCGTTGGGACGCTTGGCGGGCGGCGCGGGCTGAGCGGCGGGCGCACGAGCGTACTGCGCGGGCGCGGGGGGCGGAGCGGCGGCGGGGGGCGCGTACCCGGGTCGCACGCCGCCGCCCGCGCCCGCCGGCGGTGGAGTGAACCCACTGCGCTGCTAAAACATCAATTTCACATGTTTACTGCTCAGTAAGACAATAGGGATGATGACTAAATCTAAACTATTTAGATTCATTAATATACTCAGATATATTAAGGCATTAATACTTGGTAAATGTAAAAACAAAAAAATGTGTAGTTTAGTAATTAGATACATAGACTAAAAAGTACAAAAAATGTTTTAATTTTTTTTTGCTAAATTAGTAAACAAAACCTACATCATTTGTTTACTTACATCATATACAAAAACATTCATTATGGTCTTACCATAATGAATGTTTTTGTATATGATGTAAGTATGATGTAATATATTTGTAAATATCTCCGATATTTGTACGTTTAATTTCATACTTATATGAAATTAAACGTACAAATATCGGAGATATTTACAAATATATTCCTGAGCCCGTATACTTCATACATTTTAACCTAGGCGTGACGTCACAGCTAGGTACGACTTTAGTATGAGCATTTTTACGAGACAGAAATTTTGTATTCAAATCGCTGTACCTTTGAAAATATTGACTTGTGATATACTGTTTCGTCTGAGACGTTACTCATATTTAACCCGTGAGAAGGCGCACCCAAAAACTTACACGAGTAGGCGCGCAATGAGCAAAATGCCGCGCTTCACGATGCACTGCGCACAAACACCTCACTACGCGGACACAGTGGCACTGAGCGGCGCACGAGTCGCGAAAGGGGGGACGGTGTGAATAGTTAGGAAGGTCCTGTGAAGCTTATAGTGCTCGGGCACTTATAGTACTTAATCAAAATGAACTGCAACAAATTTTTTCGTGAGCAAAATGCTGAAAGCGTGCCTTCTCACGGGTTAAGAGTACTATTAATTTATGCAATAAAAAAAAATAGTCATCTAGCCTATTATTGTTACATTCATGGTAACAATAAGATAAACAAATAACAGCTAATGTAGAAATTTAAAAAATTACACTTATGAAAATCATGAAGCAAGTTATCTAAAAAATGTATTTTTAGTAGGATTTTTTAAGAAGTTGTGCTTTAAACCTTTGAGACTGGTATGAACATGAGATTCTGTAATTAGAGCTCTTAACTTTTTTCATAATTATTGTTGTTGAATCTTCTGTATCTATATTAATATTATAAAGAGATAAAGTTTGTATATTTGTCAGGAGTAATCTCTGGATAGATCCAGAGATTTTGAACCCTGAACCGATTTTAAAAAATTTCCTACCACTAGCTACATTATTTGATTGTCATAAGACAGATATTTAACTGAAATTTGGATTTGTTAAATAAATTGGAGAAAAACAATTAAATGAATATGTTTTTTACTAATGCTGCCTAAACGAATGATATATGAAAGATATTATATAGGTTGGAGTTCTATGACAGTTTTAGAGCTCAATTAAAAGCCTACAAAACTTATATTTTTAAGTCATAAAAAGTAGGTTTTTATATTTTAAAAATTGTTAGGTGATTATAATGTTTATTGCTCATATTATCAACAAGTATGAATTCTTATCAAAATAAGTATTGTCTCAAATATTTAAAACATAAGACTTTTCTCTTTTACTGCATATAATTTGGGCTAATGGTTAAAGACACGGAATATAAAACACAAGAGGAAGGGGCATAGCTAGAATGATTATTGAAAACCGCTGTCGCCAAACTCACACAAAAACATTTTACGCACACTGAAAATTAACCAATTATAACTGTAACAATTTCTCGAAATCGCAATGTAATAACGACTATTAAGAATGATACAAAAAATGCCTTATCCCCTTGACAATAATGTAGAATTTAGCAATTACACATTGTGACTGTCCTTCGACGTGCTTTCGGCCATCTTTGACTACTTAGTTCAACTATTTGACGCTCTTGAAATTTGCATTTTATGCACGCAAATTTGCACTTTACGGTCATAGATGCAAGGTTTTAATCAGTTTTAATTCAAATTCGTGTGATTGTTTTATTTTCACTTAATGCATTTAAAAGTATGATCGGTACTTACAATAAAATATAAATTGTTAACATTTTTCTGTCTGTCAGTCTGTGTGTTTGTTCCGGCTAATCTCTGAAACGGCTAGACCGATTTTCACGGGACTTTCACTGGCATATATAGCTGATATTATAAGGTCTAGCATACACTACTTTTATTTTTGGGTTCCGTTTAAAAAATAAGGTTCCGTTTCCGTTAGTTCTAAGCAACCGAAGCTGCGGGCATCAGCTAATACTTAATATAATTGAATATTAAACTTTTATTCCTTGGACATATTTGTATGATATTTCGTACGAATTGAGTACGGAAAAGATAATGAGAAAAAGGAGGCGGTTATACGTTCGGCTGTATATAATTTCCGTGCAGGGTTTTTTTGCTGCTGGCTCTGAACTGGGCCCTGGTTATAGAAAACTTTTTTCAGGAGAGTTTGAAGTCATTGTTACATTCTGTAAAAATTAACAATTAATTGTTCAATTTACATACAAACGAAAATATTCAGCTTAATGTGCAACTCAGGGATACCTCATACATACAACTTTTGCATTAACTAAACTGTTTAGTCAAGTTGTATACTTTTCGTGAATTCCACATGTCTAAACTGTTTAGTCGATGTAGGTACGCATACAATCAATTTAAGTCGATTTATTTCCTGAACAAATCTAACAGTCTTCTGTAGGAAACTCTCGAGTCAAGGTGCTAATTGCAATGCCATTTAACTATTAAGTTATAGCGTGGTATTAAGAAATATTTGTGGTGTTTTGTTATGGCCATGTGCTGCAACATGGCCATAACAAAACACCACAAATATTTCTTTTCTGAATGACATTTTTTTTACCATCAAAGAAAGTTACACTAAATATACTACTTTGATTGAGTAGAAAGAAAATCTTTGTAATATGTTGCTCATTGACAAATGGTTAATAAATCTGAGAAAGGATTGTAATGAATTGAAATATTATGTTAAGGTATAGAGGATTTATACATGACATACATATTCTACACAAGAGCTCTGCAGTTATGTCCATGCACTCTTGCATGTTAGTAGAAGGACGCTGAAGTTTGTTACGTCTGAGCAACCATTAGGTACTTACTGGGAAGTTCGGTCCAGAATACGGTCTTGGGGGCATGGGCGACCCTTGTGGCTGTGCTGGTCCCGGGTAGCGTTGTTGTGGAGGTATGGCCCCGGCAGGCGGTGCAGGGCTAGGCCCGCCAGACGGGAAACGTTGGGCCATCTTAATATAAATAAAACTTTTCTTGCACTTATGTCATACTTTTGAATGTCACTAATTTATTCAACTTATTCCTATTTTAAAGCACAAAACGTTTTGTAATTATCAATATCAATAAAATTTTATAAACTTTTTTGTAAATTTTACGTGATTAAACGTCATAAAATAACAGTATGACATTTCTGCAATTTGACAGGACGCTTAAATTTTTTTTAATATGTCCCTAGCTATAGCACAAAACTATTGCCAGGGACGAGCTAAAAGGCTGGAAAATACAATTCAAAATAACGGCAACTGTATTGAGTTCAGAGTAAAAACAGAGTTCAGGGTCAAAAGTATAAAAACAATGTCATTTAAATAAACGTCAAAAAAATATAAATTCAAAACAGTCAAAAGCAAATCCGTATAAAAACTTATGGCTATCCAGTCGCCAACATACCGCCCCTAGTGGGACACTAACCCTCGGTGGCGACTGACTGGGTTTCCATAAGCACTAGCTTTCTGCTGGGTCTGCGTAGTGTACCTCCTTTTGTGAAGATGTCCACTACGCGGACTCAGCCGTCCGGGCCGGGATAAGTTTCGAGGACACTGCCCAGCGGCTATAAGCGGATTGCGACGAGCACCACGTCTCCCTTCTTGAATTCTGGGCTGGCACGATTCCACGATTTCTTTTTCCTCAACGTGGTTAGATACTCCCGCAGCCACTGAGCATAGAAGTGGTCCGCCAGCCTGAGAACTTTTCGCCACTCGACATGGCGTCGTAAGAAGTCTCGATCAGTGAGGTCTTTTATCCACGGGGCCACCGACGACGTCCCTATCAAAAAGTAAAAAGGCATTATGGCTTCCGGAGCATCGGTCGACGTAGGAACGAACGTCAATGGCCTCGAATTCACGATCAGCTCTGTCTCTACGAGCAGCGTCTTGAATGTATCGTCTTTGGGGTGAGATCTGCCCTTCAAAGTTGTTCGCAGCGCGGTCTTTACCGTGCGCACTAGACGCTCCCAGGCGCCGCCCATAAACGGTGAGGCCGGTGGAATAAAATTCCATTCCACTCGGCCGTTGGTGGCGAAATCAATCACCGAGCTGTCATGAAGGGCTTGTAATTCCCTGTTCGCGCCGAAAAAATTCGTGCAATTGTCGGAGAAGATCTGCTTCCATGATCCTCTCCGAGCAATAAATCTCCTCAGACTGGTAAGGGCGGCGTCGACCGATAGAGATGTAACAACTTCTAGATGTATAGCCCTTGTTACCAAGCACGTAAACAGGGCCACATACCGCTTCCCTCGATGACAACCAATTACTGCCACCGTGAATGGGCCAAAGTAGTCTAGGCCACAGTATGTGAACGACCTCGTATGGTGGTCCAGTCTCTCCACAGACAGGTCTCCAATGGGTGGCGTAATAGACCCTTGAATTTCCGACAGCCATTGCACTAACTGGAGACGTTTTTTATTGTGCTTCTCGCCTTCAAGATATGGTACTTCTGCCGGAGCTCGTTACGAACGGTTTCGTGAAACTCGTGTCCCAACTTTATGTGAAGTGCGTGTATCAACAATCTAACTATGTGATGACAACCTTCAAGAATTATAGGAGCTTTCACATCATCATTGACTCCTGGTGCTAGTTTTATGCGCGTGTCTGCTCGGAGGAGACCGTCTTCACCCAGTAACACGGCAAGAGACGCAATTCGGCTGGTTTTGGGCAGGGCCTGCGAGGCTCGAAGGTGTCCGATTTCTTCGCTGAAGCTGTCCCACTGCGAGTTCAACAGCAGCGTCTTCTCTGCCAGGGTGAGGCCAGCATGTCGAAATGAAGGAGACGTGGTGCAGGGTCTATAGAAAACAAAGTTACCGAATTAGAATTACTCGGTCGTGGTATTTTCGAAAGGAATGTTCGGGCATACCTACTGAAAAACGCGAGCGGTGGCTCTAAGAAGTCGCAACCAGCTACTGAAACGGGGACCTGCATTGGGGACCAGAAATTTTGATAAAGGAGTTTCGATGAGAAGGCCCACGACTTCCAACGACGACGAAACCATCTGTGGCTAGCTTCGAGTTTAAAAGTTTTTGGCTTTGTAGCATCGTCGGCTACGTTGAGAGAGGTAGGGAGCCATCTCCAATGGGATGGGTTGGAGAGCTCTGCTATCTCTCCCAACCGGTGGGCTACAAAAGGATTAAAATTACGCGCATCACTCCTAATCCACTTCAAAACCGTAGTCTGTCCAAAATATAGTTCGCGATTGTTTAAAACGATGTGCTTGCGTGATACTGTTCGAAAAATGTGATGCTGATAACCCTGCTTGTAGTTCTAAACGCGGTATAGATAGCGGTTTTAACGGTGCCACTCGCGCTTTACTTCCGATTAAAACTACTGAGACAGTGTTTGTTATCTGTGTATGTGATGCGCCAATAGGCGACGCAAGCATATTATGCGTGTTTGCCACCATCGGCTATGACGTGTAGCTCTATGTCCTGCCGCTCTAGTCCGAGCAAGTAACAACGCGGTATTTTAACAGTGGAGGCGTCTTTTAAGTGACCCATAATTAAAATAAAGACCTATCTATATTCGCCGACATACTTACCTGGTAATGGCATATCCCAACCAACACCCTCACGCCACAGTTTCTGTATTAGGATACGGCTCCAAATCGTGACAGGCATAAGGAGACCTAAAGGGTCGTAAAGTTTTATTACATTCGAGAGAACCATTCGTTTGATTGTAGGCTCGGCGGGTAAGTCGGATGTTGATTGAAAGGTGAGAGTATCCTGGGCGGGGTTCCATTTAATGCCAAGGACTCCTACTTCACTATTAGAGGGTAAGTAAACGTCGGCAAAGTCGCTTTGAAGTTCTTTGGGTATTTCAGATAGTGCTTCCGGCACATGAGAGGTTCAGGATCGCATTTCTATTTGCCAATTTTTGTGAACCGTGACTATCTCTGAGGCTATTCGTGCTGCTTCGGTGATGTTGAAGTGGCTACCTAGGTAATCGTCCATATAATGGCCATATAGGATGGCGCTGCAGGCTTCGGGGTAGGTTAATTAAAGTAGCATTTTTATCCTTAAGATGGAGTGCTATAAAGGGCTACACACCGTGCCAAAGATCATAGACGATATAGGGTACTCGTGGATCACCCCGTCAGAACGCCAAAGAAAACGCTGCAATTTTGACCTGGGGGAACATCTCCCTAATATCAGCATTCAGAGTCACGGGGCCTTCTCTAAATCGGAAAAGTATGTTTGAAGCAGTATGCTATTTAAACTGACCCCTCTAGTCGTAGCGGCGGCATCGTGAACAGCTCTTAACTTTTTCTTTTGCAGATGGGAAACACCAAATATGGGCAAGTACCAGCGGACTGGGTCTTCGATCTCGACGGAGTGAACACGTTTCGGGTGACTCCTATGGTAGGTATTGGGCTCACATTCCTCGGCATAGCCTTTGGACAGAATGTCCTCGACAAATCGTTTAAAAGCCATTTCGAGGTTAAGGTCCTTTGACATTTGCCTTTCAAGTGCCTTAAGGCGAGAAAACGCTTTCGAATAACTATCAGGTATGATATTTGGTAAGTGCTCCTTCCAAGGTAAGGAGACTTCAAACCTGCCACCTGCCAGTCGACGGGCTGAAGTATCGATGATTTTCACCGCACGCGTATCGGCGACGTTCTGCCATGGTAAGCTTTTCGTAATACCTATAGAATCGATATCATATTGGCTTTTTATCAAAGCATCTATCATATCAACCGTTCTCAAACTCGTTCTCAAGACCTTTCTTGGCTGAGACAGTCGCAAGTAACGATTAGCTTCTCAAGACGGTCTTTAATTCATAGTATGATCTCAAGACCGTCTCAGTTATTGAGATCACTTACTCAACTTTTAAGCGTCATCTACACGACAAAGAACGAATAAAATAACGTTTCGTTTACACTTCTACAAAGAACGGATTTATTGATTATACATTCCTTCAATATTTCTTTTTAAAAATCTAATATTTAATAATATAAATACCAAAAAAAAGTTTAGTCTGTATTCTTTATAATGAAAAAACTGTTTTTCATTAATTTTTACGTATAAATTAATATTTATTATTGTCTAGCATAACAATATCCATATTTTTTTAACAACTACGTAAAACGGAAAGCGGATCATTGCCATTCGAAAAAAAGTTCTTCTTCTTCTTATTCTTTAAAGTGGCTCCTTAGTGATTCGCTAATGTGTTGTGTTGACGAAAACTCTGCCTTAAGAGTGGGTTTTATGAATAAACAAGGGCACGGTGTACAGGAGGAAGTCTGTTGAATAATCTAAAACCTTGTACAGACAAATTTAGGGCCAGTACCAAAGTATGTACATAAAGTTTCAGTAAAAGGAGTATTTACAAAACACAGAACAGATTTAAGGTTGATAGGGCGAGAAATTGTAGGAGAGAGGGATCATATAATGAGGATTGCTTTTGGGCAGCGAAAAAAGTTCTGCTGTCAAGTGTCAAATCAAGTCAATTAATATAAATCAAATAGGTAATTCGTTTAATATAAATAAATAAATATATTTAAATAAAATCGTAAATATTTCTACAAATACTCGACACTGGCAAAATGGTGCAAAACCTTTGCAACCGCGATTACCAAAAAAAAAGAAGAATAAGTATCAATTATGTATCAATATATAGCAACTATTTTTATAACTTTATTTTGTGTTGAGTATGTAGTGTAAATTCTGAGTTTGTTTAATCATAAATATTTAGATTTTAATTTACCTAATTGTAACACACCCAAAAACACCACAAATAATAATGTACTGTATCCCAATTCCCAAGCAAGCCGTTCTCAAGTCAAGCTCTGACTTACCCACGAAATCGCGTCTCAATAACAGTTTGACAGCAATGACAGCGTACTTGAGTAACGAGTCTCGTTTATTAATACGTTCGCACTCACTTGATACGCCGTACCTACAGCTGTACTTAAGTACGGTCTATTAATTAAAACAACGTCTTAAGTACTTTCTTGAGAATTGTCTTAGAGATAAGAACGTTTTATTATTACGGGCCTTAGTCACCATGTTGTTTGACACAAAGATGGTTTATGAATTGTATTGGCCTAGACGAGTTCGCTAAGACACCGTGAAGTACCTACCTTAAGAGGGTCTTCGAGGCAATGGGTTCGTTTTTGCATCCGCATCATACCTCGCGACTAATTGACAGATGCCAATCAGGAGCGCCAATGAGTACGGTAGGGGTTCATCGGTAACCGACAGGTCGGTGGACATGGCTGCCTATCAATCAATCAATGAATCATTTATTCAAGCCAAGTGATCGTATTTGCGTCAGTTTATCTTGTCGTTGGAGACACGTAGACTAAGGGGCTTTATAGCTCTTGCGTGCTCTATCAGACGGCGCGCGATGCTCCGATAGGTTACGTCCGCGAATATAAAAATTAACGTAACTCACATCTACAACTTTTGATATATCACCGACGCCCTCTATTCTAACGCGCTCTTGACGGACGGGCGTGGCACCAATGCGAGCCGCTACCTCTCCGTCAATTAGAGTTGCTGTGCTGCCCTCGTCCAGTAGCGCCGTCGTCTCATACTCGCCATCGGGGCCTTCGATCACAACCCTTCAGAAGACCATGCGGGCGGTTCGTGCACTGCGGAGCTTCTGAAATGTATGGAAGGTCAGTATTCGATATCTGTATGGGTGCCTCGGTTTCGCTACGTTCGTTCGTGGTGGCGCTAGTGTTGGTGTATTTGACGTCGGCCGGTGCACGTATTGTGATATTAGTTGGCCTGTGAAGAAGCGCGTGGTGCCTTCTGAAACATCCGTCGACAACGTCGCAACATTAATAATATTTTTAACTAAATTATAAATTATGTGAATTGACATTAGATAGATGTTATATACCCTTTTATTTTACAAGACTTATAGCAAGTACGCTATTAACTTTTTTATATTTTAACTCAACCAAGTACTTGGTTTAAGAAAAACGAAATTATGTTAAATCTTGGTATGCACCAGCTGGCTAGTTCTTTCTGCAGAGAAAAAGCCATAAGAGGCGGCTCACTTATATCAATTAAGAAGAATTTAAAATATAAAGAACGTAAAGACATAGTAAGACTCTCTTACAGAACGAACAACTGAAATAGCTAGTCTAACTAATAATAACTAATGCTTTAGGGTTATATGATTTATTTAAAATCTTATTGTTTACCTTTCCTTACATCAAATTCTCAAATAATAAACTGCCGCACGAGAGTAAAGAAAATTATATTAGGTTTAAACTGAACAGCCTACTGTGTAGTGCTACTAATCAAAATTGTATAGTTTTAAATAAGACTTTACCACAAATCGATGTGGTTGACTTTAATAATATTTTTATCTCTAGGTTAAATAATTTATGATTAAACGAACTTACCTGTACGTGAAGTTCTATCATAATTATACGAAGTATTTCGTCCGAAGAGATTAGTAATGTTATTTATTAAAAACACCATGTAGTATCGCGTAAGTGATACCACTTCAGCACTATAGTTGAAAGCTGGCAACACAAAGAAAAAACATTATCCCTACCATACCAAACTCCATCCCTACCGAGACCCTTGAGCCGGCTTCATTTAGTTGAGATAAAAAATAAAAAATAATAGTGATATTTCTTGTAGAGCACATTTTAGGGTTGTATTGGGTGGGCGGGTATTACTAATCTCTTCGGACGAAATACTTCGTATAATTATGATAGAACTTCACGTACAGGTAAGTTCATTTAATCATTAATTATACTCGTATTTCGTCCTCGAGATTAGTAATGTTATTTATTAAAAACACCATGTAGATGTTTAGAGTAAGAAATATCACGCAAAATAGAAATAAAACCTTTATAACAAAACTTTCATAATTCATACAAAAGACTTACAATAATTATTGGTTGTTTATAATCATCTTAAATCATTATAACGAACATAGATTTTTAGCAAGAGCTAGATTATCATTTTCAATTATTGGTCTGTCATAGTATTTAGCAAAGGTAGTGGAATTGCCGCTCCATCCCGCAGTTTGCCTAATAGTATCGAGGCTAACGCCTAACTTTTTTGCCATTGAGGTGGAAGCATGGCGTGTGCTATGGGATGTGAAGACGGATACGTCAATTCCACTATCTTTGAGAGTTGATTTTATCCAACGGCTAATTGTTTGGCTGGATACACTTTTATAAGGTTTGCGAGTACTAATAAACAGTTCTTTGGACTTTCGTAATTCTTTCGTTTTTTCGATATAGGCTATGAGAGTATTAGCAGGACAAATTTCGGGGCGTTCATTAAAAAATGGCAAATATAGAATTGGTTGCTTTGTACCTATTCGAGATGACTTAATAAAATCAGATATTTTAATAATTACTTGATTGCTAGAAATAACAATTTCGTCTATTTTTATTTTAGAAATAGTTTGTACTCTGTGAGCGGTTACGAGAGCTAGTAATGTGACACACTTTTTTGAAATTTGATCAGTAGATAAATTTTCATTAGGAAACCATGAAGCTAAATGATTAATCACTACACTTACGTCCCATGTATAGCTGTAACGTGGCAACGGTGGTCTTAGTTTATAGACACCTTTACAGAATCTAGAAATGCTATCATCGGCTGATAGGTTTGGGATAATTAATGACAAAGCGGACCTATAACTATTAATATTGCCCACCATCATTGAAAACTTCCGCAAGGAATTTTAATATGATAGGAATAGATGGTTGATAAACGTTAACAGAGTTAATATTACAAAAAACATACCATTTCTTAAAACAAATATCATATTGTTTGAGTGTATTGTCCGACAGGGAAGCAATCATTATCTCTATTGAAGATTATGGGATACCTCTCTGCAGTATCGCCTTCCTGATAAAATCCCTGCAACCAGGGTAAGGTGGCTGTGAATGTTTCTGGAATTAGGTATAATAAAATTATTAGAATCTATTTTTACTAATTCTGAGGTCAATAGTTGTGTAAACATGGGGTACCAGGGTTGTGTAGGCCAATCTGGTACTACTACAATCCCTTTTGCCTTATCTGTAACAATTTTTCTTAAAACTTTTAGAACAATTGCTACAGGGGGAAATGCGTAAAATCGAAATTTGGACCAGTCCAAGGTAAAGGCGTCAATAGCAAAGGCGTCTGGATCTATATGCCAAGAAACAAACTTGTCACATTTTTTGTTTATTCTAGTAGCAAATAAATCAATCTGCGGGTATAATGAAAGGGTTTTTATCAAAGTCCGACCGATAGCTCCCATTCTACGTCTGGATGGATTAGTCTAGATTCTTTATCAGCTATAGTATTTTCAGAAGATTTTATATAAGAAGTGAAAACAATTATTTTTCTAATTTCGCACCACTGCCAAATATCTTTAGCGACCCTAGCGAGGTGAGGGTATTGTATACCGCCCATACGGTTTATATAGCTGACCGCAGTGGTATTATCAATACGCAACAATATCTGACAGTTACTGTAATCCTTGGAAAATATTTTAAGGGCATAAAGTGCAGCTAAAAGTTCGAGATGATTAATATGTAGCTTATGTTCACTATTAGACCATCGACCACATGCCGTTTGGTTATTGCAACATCCGCCCCACCCCGTTGTTGAGGCGTCAGAGAATATTTCTAAGCAATATTTGTCATCTTTATTTTTATGAGAAGAGTGATCGATAGTATTAATCCACCAATTTATGTCCAGCAATAATGAATTTGGCAAGGACATATATTTGTCGTAATCCTCATCATTCTTTAGGTTAAGGTACTTACATTTTTCCAGTTCCTTTGTATATAACCAGCCATATTCTATTGCCGGACATGCAGAAACTAACAAGCCTATAAGTTTAGCTAACGTTCTTATTTTAAAACGATTTAAATTTTTTAATTTTATAAGTTCAGATTTAATATGAACTCTTTTTTCTATAGGTAAACTTAACGTCCATTTACTAGTATCAATAATATAACCTAAGTATTTCACCGATTGTGATGGCTGTATCACACTTTTCTCTTTATTTATAATAAAACCTAAATTCCTTAATAATTTTTGAGTAACTTCTACATTTTTGACACATTCGTCATATGTACCCCCAACTAAAATCAAATCGTCTAGATACATAGATGATAACAAGCCATGTGAACGTAATAATTTTACAACCAGTTTCATTATTTTAGTGAAAATATACGGAGCTGTACATAAGCCAAACGGTAAAACATTAAATTCGTATAATTTGTATCCAACAAAAAATCTAAGATATTTTCGTGAATCTGAGTGTATATTAATCAAAAAATAAGAGTCTTTTAAATCAAGCGTTGCTAAATAACAATTTTTCGATACCAGATTTAAAACTGTACGGATATCCTCCAACATAAAATGTCGGGTATTTATAAAATTATTCAAATTTTTTAAATTTAAAATAAATCTCATTTTTCCGTTTGGCTTAGGTATTAAAAATACACGGGATACATATTGTTCTTGACAAGGATCACAACGAGAAACAGCGCCTATTAATATTAAACTATCAACGGCTTTTTGTAATTCTGTTGTAGCAGAATTTGAAAATTCGTGTAAATGTGCTACGCTATTTTGCTGAACGGGTTTGTTAAATTTAATTTTATAGCCTTTTATCCAGGACAATACGTAAAGATCCGGTGTAATAAGAGTCCATTGTTTATAAAAATGAGCTAATCTACCCGCGTAACGAACCTCGTCTACTGGCGGCGGCTCTGTTTGGAGTGCCGCGAGTAGGTTTGAGCAGCGTGTCTCGAGGGTGCAGGAGCCCTCGAAGCAGCAGGCTGTTGTTGGCGCGGCGCTTGGCCCGTCGGCTGCCTGCGAGCCGAGGTCCTCGCCTCCCAGTTTAAATTCTTGTTTACTGGCGCAGGTTTTACTTGTTTTTGCTGTTCGGCCTTTAAGTCGGAGCTAGATTTTGAAACTGCTTTTGCAGTTTTTAACGTTTCTGCTAAATTGTCGCCAAAAAGGTAACCATCAATCTTCGTAGAAGCCAGATGCTCTTTTAATTCTTTTTTGACGTAGTTTAAAGCTAGATTTCGCCTAGCTATCGATTGCGAGTGTTGAATATCGCATAATAGTCGACCAAGGTCCATTAAATCTCGCATGAAGTTATTATTATCTTGCTTACTGATTAGTTGATTGGATATAATAGATCCTAGCGAAGATATAGCTGCCGCCAACTGATTTTGTCTGTATTCGATGGCCTTGTCACGTTTGACCACTGAATCCGAAAGTGCCGCTTTAATTTCCGCATTAAGTCGTGGCGCAGCAATATTTATGCAATTATTTGGAACCATGTGCTTTTCAATTAATTTTTTACGATTCTCCTTGTCTAAACCGGATACACAAACGTGTGTAAATCTAGATGCTATCTCTTTATGTATTTCCGGTCCGTAGGTAACAGTAGCGGACGGATCTTCCCCCAAAATCTCTATAAACTCGTTTTTTGATCTACCTTCCTCGGAAGCTAGATCCACGGAAACGAGCGGCAAATTTGTGGATGTTCCAGGACACACTTGTTCCGGAATTACATTCTCAATAGGAAGAGAATCATTAATTTCCTTTTGTAAATTACCATCCATTTCTGGAAACGTTTTAATAAAAAACGTTTTAGTATAAATTCTACATCTATATAGCCCATGCGGCTATTCTGATGCAAAAACTATCCATTAAAGTGTTTAAATTAAAGAATTTTAATATGATAGGAATAGATGGTTGATAAACGTTAACAGAGTTAATATTACAAAAAACATACCATTTCTTAAAACAAATATCATATTGTTTGAGTGTATTGTCCGACAGGGAAGCAATCATTATCTCTATTGAAGATTATGGGATACCTCTCTGCAGTATCGCCTTCCTGATAAAATCCCTGCAACCAGGGTAAGGTGGCTGTGAATGTTTCTGGAATTAGGTATAATAAAATTATTAGAATCTATTTTTACTAATTCTGAGGTCAATAGTTGTGTAAACATGGGGTACCAGGGTTGTGTAGGCCAATCTGGTACTACTACAATCCCTTTTGCCTTATCTGTAACAATTTTTCTTAAAACTTTTAGAACAATTGCTACAGGGGGAAATGCGTAAAATCGAAATTTGGACCAGTCCAAGGTAAAGGCGTCAATAGCAAAGGCGTCTGGATCTATATGCCAAGAAACAAACTTGTCACATTTTTTGTTTATTCTAGTAGCAAATAAATCAATCTGCGGGTATAATGAAAGGGTTTTTATCAAAGTCCGACCGATAGCTCCCATTCTACGTCTGGATGGATTAGTCTAGATTCTTTATCAGCTATAGTATTTTCAGAAGATTTTATATAAGAAGTGAAAACAATTATTTTTCTAATTTCGCACCACTGCCAAATATCTTTAGCGACCCTAGCGAGGTGAGGGTATTGTATACCGCCCATACGGTTTATATAGCTGACCGCAGTGGTATTATCAATACGCAACAATATCTGACAGTTACTGTAATCCTTGGAAAATATTTTAAGGGCATAAAGTGCAGCTAAAAGTTCGAGATGATTAATATGTAGCTTATGTTCACTATTAGACCATCGACCACATGCCGTTTGGTTATTGCAACATCCGCCCCACCCCGTTGTTGAGGCGTCAGAGAATATTTCTAAGCAATATTTGTCATCTTTAATTTTATGAGAAGAGTGATCGATAGTATTAATCCACCAATTTATGTCCAGCAATAATGAATTTGGCAAGGACATATATTTGTCGTAATCCTCATCATTCTTTAGGTTAAGGTACTTACATTTTTCCAGTTCCTTTGTATATAACCAGCCATATTCTATTGCCGGACATGCAGAAACTAACAAGCCTATAAGTTTAGCTAACGTTCTTATTTTAAAACGATTTAAATTTTTTAATTTTATAAGTTCAGATTTAATATGAACTCTTTTTTCTATAGGTAAACTTAACGTCCATTTACTAGTATCAATAATATAACCTAAGTATTTCACCGATTGTGATGGCTGTATCACACTTTTCTCTTTATTTATAATAAAACCTAAATTCCTTAATAATTTTTGAGTAACTTCTACATTTTTGACACATTCGTCATATGTACCCCCAACTAAAATCAAATCGTCTAGATACATAGATGATAACAAGCCATGTGAACGTAATAATTTTACAACCAGTTTCATTATTTTAGTGAAAATATACGGAGCTGTACATAAGCCAAACGGTAAAACATTAAATTCGTATAATTTGTATCCAACAAAAAATCTAAGATATTTTCGTGAATCTGAGTGTATATTAATCAAAAAATAAGAGTCTTTTAAATCAAGCGTTGCTAAATAACAATTTTTCGATACCAGATTTAAAACTGTACGGATATCCTCCAACATAAAATGTCGGGTATTTATAAAATTATTCAAATTTTTTAAATTTAAAATAAATCTCATTTTTCCGTTTGGCTTAGGTATTAAAAATACACGGGATACATATTGTTCTTGACAAGGATCACAACGAGAAACAGCGCCTATTAATATTAAACTATCAACGGCTTTTTGTAATTCTGTTGTAGCAGAATTTGAAAATTCGTGTAAATGTGCTACGCTATTTTGCTGAACGGGTTTGTTAAATTTAATTTTATAGCCTTTTATCCAGGACAATACGTAAAGATCCGGTGTAATAAGAGTCCATTGTTTATAAAAATGAGCTAATCTACCCGCGTAACGAACCTCGTCTACTGGCGGCGGCTCTGTTTGGAGTGCCGCGAGTAGGTTTGAGCAGCGTGTCTCGAGGGTGCAGGAGCCCTCGAAGCAGCAGGCTGTTGTTGGCGCGGCGCTTGGCCCGTCGGCTGCCTGCGAGCCGAGGTCCTCGCCTCCCAGTTTAAATTCTTGTTTACTGGCGCAGGTTTTACTTGTTTTTGCTGTTCGGCCTTTAAGTCGGAGCTAGATTTTGAAACTGCTTTTGCAGTTTTTAACGTTTCTGCTAAATTGTCGCCAAAAAGGTAACCATCAATCTTCGTAGAAGCCAGATGCTCTTTTAATTCTTTTTTGACGTAGTTTAAAGCTAGATTTCGCCTAGCTATCGATTGCGAGTGTTGAATATCGCATAATAGTCGACCAAGGTCCATTAAATCTCGCATGAAGTTATTATTATCTTGCTTACTGATTAGTTGATTGGATATAATAGATCCTAGCGAAGATATAGCTGCCGCCAACTGATTTTGTCTGTATTCGATGGCCTTGTCACGTTTGACCACTGAATCCGAAAGTGCCGCTTTAATTTCCGCATTAAGTCGTGGCGCAGCAATATTTATGCAATTATTTGGAACCATGTGCTTTTCAATTATTTTTTTACGATTCTCCTTGTCTAAACCGGATACACAAACGTGTGTAAATCTAGATGCTATCTCTTTATGTATTTCCGGTCCGTAGGTAACAGTAGCGGACGGATCTTCCCCCAAAATCTCTATAAACTCGTTTTTTGATCTACCTTCCTCGGAAGCTAGATCCACGGAAACGAGCGGCAAATTTGTGGATGTTCCAGGACACACTTGTTCCGGAATTACATTCTCAATAGGAAGAGAATCATTAATTTCCTTTTGTAAATTACCATCCATTTCTGGAAACGTTTTAATAAAAAACGTTTTAGTATAAATTCTACATCTATATAGCCCATGCGGCTATTCTGATGCAAAAACTATCCATTAAAGTGTTTAGGGAACAAAGGCAATAACCGTTAACCCACTACATCTATATAGTCCTGGTGACTATTCTGACGCAAGATATCGGTTAAAAATAAGTAGGTATTATATTTTTTAAATAACTTACCGTTAGAAGCTTCAGGTGCGTTCTCGATCGAAGATATCGATGAACTTGAGGAGCTACTTGAAAAACTAGATCTGGATAAACTTGATCGCCTATTATATCGATCGCGTTTTATTTCTTTTTCTAATTTTCTAAACTTTTTAACTATAAAATCTAAATTGTTATCGGCACTTTGCCTTTTAGACATTTTTAATTAAATTTTATTAAATTTTAAGTAATTTTAGATAATTTAGTTAATTTCTTATATTTTTTAATTTTATACTGAATGCGAAACCCAATGAGATGCGAAGTGGTTGAGCACTAAATTGCGAAATGGAAGCCGGCTCAAGGGTCTCGGTAGAGATGGAGTTTGGTATGGTAGGGATAATGTTTTTTTCTTTGTGTTGCCAGCTTTCAACTATAGTGCTGAAGTGGTATCACTTACGCGATACTACATGGTGATTTTAATAAATAACATTACTAATCTCGAGGACGAAATACGAGTATAATCTAACATATGATAAGTATTACTTATCTAAATTTTTTACACGACATTTAGCTAAATGGCTATATAATTTTTTAGTTTTAAGACAAGCCAAAAAATTGGCTGAGCCGACCACTGCTTTTATTGAGCAGTGTTCTTATACTGACAATTTTATTAGTAAAAACTAGGAATATGTTCCAAATAATTTAAATTAGATTATAGGACAACAGAGGCTCACTCTAGCAATTTATTAGCTGGAAATATTTATACTGATGCCTCCTACGAAGGGCGTAGTAAGAACTCTGGGAAAAACTGTAATTTTAATATAAACTTGGTGCATCAAAATATACAAGGCATAATAGGGAAAGAATTAGAACTTGAGTTATTTTTAAATGAATTTAAAATTGACATTATATGCGTAACAGAACATTGGTTAAAAAATCATGAATTAATATTTAACTATTGTGATCACCAAGTAGGGAGCTCTTTCTGTCGAGAAAATGTCATTAGGGGTGGCTCCTTAATTTCGATTAATAAAAAATTGAAATGTAAGGAACGTAAAGATATTGTAAAACTGTCTAGTGAACGAATTATTGAGTTGGCTTGTATTGAGTTGAGCCACCTTATTATTGTATGCGTATACAGGCCTCCATCAAGCTTATACGATTCTTTTGAACAAATAATGGATCAAGTGCTGACGACGACGAGAAGATTATTGTATGTGGTGATTTTAATATTAATTTATTAGACTCTAACTTCACCACTGTTAGATTCACATCTTTGTTCAAATCGTATAATCTAATTAATTTATTTTACGAACCAACAAGAATATGTGAAACAACAGCTACTTGTATAGATAATATTTTCACAAATGTCACTACTTTTAGGAAAGAAATAATTAATGTACTTAACTCTGATCACTGTGGACAGCTAGCATCATTTGATCTTAAATGTGATAATAATCCGATAGAAAATATTGAGTTTATTCCTGTAAACATAAAACGTATTGAGAAATTTAGAAGTAAATTACTTTCAAGTTTTCAATGTTTGAATGAGTCAATTAATCCAAATGAAACTTTTGATAATTTATTTAAAGTAGTAAAAAACCAATTTGACTCTGTATTTACTTCTAAATCGGTCAGATTTAATAATAAAAGAAATAATTTTAGTAACTGGGCAACTGCAGGTATTATTGTTAGTAGACAAAGATTGTATGACTTGTATAACGAGAAGTCAATGAACAGGAGTGAAGCTTTTAAACTATATGTCAAGAAATACTCGAAGATCTTCAAGAAGGTATGTCAAGCAGCGAAGGTTCTTCACATCAAAGAAAAAATTAATTAAGAACTCTAAAAACAAAGTGAAAACCACATGGAAAATAATTGCAGATGAGACTGGAAGAGTCGCCAGTCGCAACTCTAAATTTGAACTTTATATTTATGATAAAAAAGTTAGTTCTGACATTGAAGTTGCGACAGTATTTGAGAAGTTTTTTGCAGACATTCCGATCTCAACTACAAAACACTTAAATTCATCACCTACAGTTGCCGAAAAATTACTTTGAGATAATGTGAGGGAATGTGATGTAAATTTTATTTTCAAAGAAATAGACTCTAGAGACATTATCAAGGCATTTAAATTACTTAATATTAAAAGTACAACTGATCTTTGGGGTATGTCCACAAAAGTTATAAACCCAGTAATTGACATCATTGCCCCTCACCTAGCATTAGTTTTTAATAATTGTATTAAAAGTGGCGTGTTCCCTAACTTGATGAAGCACAGCAAGGTGATAAAGTCTCTTTAAAGAATAAAGCAGACCCAGCTAACTATAGACCAATATCCATATTACCGACTTTAAGTAAAATTTTTGAGAAAATTATTCTAAATCAATTAATTTTTCACTTCAACTCGAATAATTTGTTACATAGTAATCAGTTTGGTTTTACTAAAGGTCGGTCCACAACAGATACAGGCATTAGTCTTCTGTGCAGTATATTTGGAGCTTGGGAGAGGTCACAGGATGCACTTGGTATATTCTGTGATTTATCCAAAGCATTTCACTTTGTGGAGCATGATACGCTGTTCAGGAAATTATACCATTATGGTGTAAGGGGCACGGCTCTAAAGCTTCTAAGCTCTTATCTAATAAATAGAACACAGACTGTAGAAGTTAATTTCAAAAGGTCTAATGGTACTTAAATTAAACTAGGAGTACCACAGGGGTCTATTTTGGGCCCTTTTCTATTTCTCATCTATATAAATGATCTACCTTATCTAGTTAATGATAAGCATGAGATAGTACTTTTTGCTGATGATACTTCACTAATTTTTAATGTGAAGCGACGACAATCTAACAATGACGAGGTAAATAGTGCTCTCTCAAAAATAATACATTGGTTAAATGCTAATAATTTACTGTTGAATTCTAATAAAACAAAATGCTTAAATTTCAGCTTGCCAAATGTTACGCAGGCACAAACCAATATACTATTAAATAATGAGAAAATGAAATTAGTAGACACCACTGTTTTTCTAGGTATAACATTAGATAGTAAGTTACAGTGGGGACCACATATTGCTAAATTGGCAGATAAGCTGAGTTCTGCAGCATACGCTGTTAAAAAAATTAGAGAAATTACCGACATAGAGACCGCGCGATTAGTTTACTTTAGCTATTTTCATAGCATAATGTCGTACGGCATCCTCTTGTGGGGAAACGCTGCGGACATTAATACAATATTTGTGCTGCAGAAACGTGCTATACGTTCTATTTATAAGATGTCGACTTTTGAATCTCTAAGGGAAAAGTTTAAAGAAATAAAAGTTCTGACCGTCGCATCTCAATACATTTTGGAAAATGTGTTATACGTAAGAAAGAATCTAAACAACTTCAAAAAGAAATGTGATAATCATTGTGTAAACACTAGGAATAAGAACAAGTTAGATATGCCAGTGTTCAGACTAAGCAAAGTTAGTAAATCTTTTAAAGGCCAATGTATACGCTTATACAATATAATCCCAGAAAAGGTTCAAAACCTTCCCATTAATAAGTTTAAAAAAGTAGTTAAAGAACGTTTGTGTGCCAAAGCGTATTATAAAATTAATGACTTCATTCAAGACGGCACACCTTGGGAATAAGGTGGCTCCTTATCTTATGTTATTATTTGTTACATAGACATAAGCAAACATTGTAATAATTTTGATTTTAAAAGAATAATTTTCCATCTTTTTGGTAAAAGATGGCCCCAGACGAGTTTCTTGCCGGCTCTTCTCGCTGGGTTAGTTCCCGAACCGGTGGTAGGCATCACGTAGTAACGACGTTCAAAAAGAGTATTTAAAAATACCAATTTTGAATAAAAAATTTTTGATTGATTGATTGATTGATTAAAAAATCATGGAAACGTTATTAAGTAAGATAAGTGTATCTAACAAACATATATTATTGTGTAGTGATTTTAAAATAAATGTTTTAGAAAGTAATTCCACCAATGTTAGATTTACTTCATTGTTAAAATCATATAACATAACTCATTTATTCTTTGAACCAACAAGGATCAGTGACAGCTCTGCTACATGCATTGATAACATTTTTACCAACATAGATACATTTAATAAAGAAGTCATTAACATACTAAGCTCTGATCCACTGTGGGCAGCGGGCCATTTTCCCTATAGATAATAATTGCAAACAATTACTCAAGGACAGAAACATGTATACCATTAAATGTCAGAGATAAGATAAGATAGCGCTAAGATAGCGAGAACAAACAATAAAAGTAAATTCAGTGAATGGGCAACGGCAGATATTTTGAAAAGTAGGTTCAAATTGTATGAACTTTATAATGAAAGAACAACGAATCAATGTAAAGAATTAGAAAATTATGTGAGGTTATATTCAAAAACATTTAAGCAAGTTTTGCTCTGCAGCAAAATCTCTTCAAATTAGGAATAAAATTAAGAATTCGAAAATAAGATTAAAACAACTTGGCAAATCTTTGCAAATGAAACTGGAAGAGTCACCAGCCGCACCACATATTTTAAATTGAATATAGATGATAAAATAATTAATTCCGACAATGAAGTTGCAAATACTTTTGAGAAATTCTTTGCTGACATTCCAGTTTCAGCCACCAAAAATCTGTATGCCTCTCCTGCTGATGCTGAATTACTTCTTAAAGATACTGTAAAAGAGTGTGAAATCGAATTTAGATTTAAAGAAATAGGACCGCAAGACATTATTAAAAATTTTAATTTATTAAATATTAAGAATACTGCAGATTTATGGGCCTATCAATGAAAGTTTTTATTTAGATAAGATATTCTTGCACCTTACTTAGCAACTATTTTTAACGATTGTATAAAAAGTAGCGTATTTCCTGATCTAATGAAACATAGTAAAGTTTTACCCCTGTTTAAGTCTGATTGTAAGTCGGATCCATCTAACTTCCGACCTATATCTATTTTACCAACACTAAGTAAAATATATAAAAAAATAATACTTACTCAGCTACAAGCACACCTTAATATAAATAACATTTTACATAATAAACAATTTGGTTTTACAAAGGGTCGCTGTATAACAGATGCAGGCGTTGATCTGATTAGTTATATTTTTGATGCTTGGGAGGGGTCTCATGATGCTCTAGGAGTCTTTTGTGATCTGTCTAAGGCATTTGATTGCGTGCAGCACACAACGTTGATCAGGAAACTATGCCACTATGGAGTAAGGGGAACAGCACTCGTCCTCTTAAAATCTTATTTATCAAATAGGACTCAGAGGGTTGAGATAAATGGAAAAAGATCCACAGGTACCAAAATTGAGATGGGGGTCCCACAAGGATCCATTTTAGGACCCTTTCTTTTTCTGATCTATATAAATGACCTACCATACCTTATTAATGGAAAAAACGGGATAGTCTTATTTGCCGATGACATGTCACTTACTTTTAATATTAATCGCCAAAACTATATACTTCTACGGCTATGACGAAGTAAATAATGCTCTCTCAAAAATAGTACACTGGTTTAGTGCTAATAATCTTTTGTTAAATAGCAAAAAAACTAATTGTATAAAGTTCACGTTGCCAAATGTAAGGAAAACTGAAACCAATGTTCTATTGAATGGAAAAGGCATGTAACTAGTAGATACAGCTGTCTTTTTAGGTATAACTTTAGACGCAAAACTACAATGGGGCCCTCATATTGTTGGGTTGGCCGACAGACTCAGTTCAGCAGCATTTGCAGTAAGTAAAATAAGATAATTTTCAGACGAAAACGCAGCAACTCTTGTATATTTTAGTTATTTCCACAGTATAATGTCCAATGGCATTCTACTGTGGGGAAATGCTGCCGATATAAATACTATATTTGTGCTGCAGAAGCAAGCAGTTCGGGCAATCTACAAGCTGGCCCCCAACACGTCATTAAGGGAGAAGTTTAAAAAAACTGAAATCTGAACTGTAGCTTCTCAGTATGTTCTATCAAATGTATTATATGTTAATAAAAAAAAATTAAACCTATTCAAAAAGAAAAGTGACAACTACAATAGAAATACCCGAAATAAGCATAAGCTTGATGTACTTGAATTTTTCAATCAATAAATTTAAAAAAGTAATTAGAGAACGTTTGTGTGCTAAAGCCTAATAAAAAGTTAATGATTTTATGGATGATAGCACACACCTTGGTAATGAGGTGGCCTCCTGCAAGGCTACTTCAAAATTACATATATTATTGTACTCTTGTTATGTAGTTTTAGTCATAACATTGTTATATATTATGCCTTTTTATATTTTTAAAAGAACAATTTTCCATCTTTTTGATAAAAGATGGCCCCGCGCGAGTTTCTTAGTTAGTCTAGTTCTTCTCGTCGAGCTAGTTCCCGAACCGGTGGTAGGCATAATGTATAATATAATAGTAATAGGCATTAGTCGACGTCGATGGGATGGTCGACGTCGTCGGGCCCTGGCGACGCGCCGAAAAGCGCTGTGTCTGCGGGCTTTACGACTGTCATAGCCGTCAATGCCGAGTCACTCTCGAACCTGATGTGAACCGAGCGAGCATCGCGTGAATGGTCACTGCACTGGGTTCGCTCAGTTACAGCAGTTATCGCTTCTGCGATGGGTTTCTTACTTTTCGAACGCGTCAACTTATTGATAGTAGTTAATGTGCCTACCACTACAGCAGGGTGGGTTGAAATAATTCTACAACAAGGAAAAAAATATATGATACTACACTGCGGTGACGATGGACTAAAATGGTTCTACAACTACGGCGAAAGAGGACCAAAAATGTTAGCGAGTGAGGTGGACTGTATAATTTATAATGAAGCTAAATAAGGAACTACGATAACTTTTTACTAAAAATTAAAGAAGAAATCAAAATAACGGCAACTGTATTGAGTTCAGAGCGAATACTAATACAAAAGTATAAAAACAATGTAATTTAAATAAACGTCAAAAAATATAAATTCAAAACAGTAAAAAGCAAATTCGTATAAAACCTCATGGCTATCCAGCCAGTCGCCAACACTGATACTTATTAGCTAATTTTTTGAAAATATTGTGATTGTGATAATAAAACAATTATGAGCCTATAAGTGTATCTATGTACATATGTACACCATAATGTTAGTAGTAGTAGTAGTAGTAGTCTATTTTGAATAGTTTAAATTTTAGTAGTTAGTTTTATTTTGAAAAGACTGCTATATAATTACGTAGTTTTATTGATAATAAACATAATAATATATTTTTTTATTAAAATTTAAGTCAAAAATACATAAATAAATTATTCGATTTCAAATAATAAATCCCCTTTTTACTTTAGTTATTATGACTGTCCCCATACATTAAAAAAACATTATAAAAAATGAAAGAATCGAAACAGATAAAAATATCATTATTTGTCTGTTCCAATTTTTGTAACTATTAATGCGAAGCTGAGGGAGTAAATTGATAAAAGTTAAAAAAAAAACATTCACTCTTCCATCTAGTTAACTCAAGTTACGTAATTCGAGTTCAACCCGAGTTACGTGAATTTTAACTCGGGTTAAATTGTGTTTTATTTTTTCCGAATTGGCACATCACTAGGCTGGACCATGAGGATGTCCTTATATGTCTTACTCACGGCCAATCCAGCAAATCCAGCACCGGTACTAATAGCAGTCATTAGTGTCAATAGTGTCAAGCGTTTATATTTTTTGCCTACAAGTCCGCGGCCGTCCCGGGCCCAGGAAAATTTAGAGAAGTGAAAGTAAAACTCTGCGATAATACCTAAAGGCTGAAAATCGAACACATTAGTGTCGAATCAAATGTCAATGTCATTTATGACAGCTTGACACGACACTTTTTCTTTTAACTCTAAAAAATTAGCCCAGAATTCTGTTTTCAGTGCTCTGGATTTTCCCTGGCCCACCGGATTCCAGATCATATTATAGTCCTAGCTTTTTTAACATAGCGTTTTGGTTTAGAGCATTAAACCAATCGTTTTGGGTGAAATTAACATCGGATAGAACAGCCCCATTATGCAGTATTGGTATTTTGGCGGGGATGTGGAAGAGTGACGTGACTTTGTTGTTTTTGTCCCTTTGTCCGTTTTGTGTTATTTCGGTTCTTATTGTGCAGTATTAGTAAAATATCAATTATTAAATATTCGTTAGGTAACATGTGGGCAATTGGTATAAGTAATTATAACTTAAAAAAGCGTCCTAGTTTGTGTTTTCTCCAAAACTCTTTATGAGTTTCAGTAAAACTTACCTTACTAAATCGACTGACTTCACTTACTGACTGCATTGATGATTTGATTGGACTTTGACTAGACTTTGGACTTGACGATTTAGAAAAACTGTGTAACTTAAACAAAAATTCTTTTCCCCATTTAGTTTAATACTATAGTACTACTTACTATTTAAAAAAAGATTAACATGTCAATTGTCTTACTGTCAAAAGTTCGCGGCAGTCAGCAAAAGTTTTAAAAGTTTCGCTAAACAGAAAATATTTATTATTAAACATTTCTAAATTATCCTAATCAACTTTTAATTGTGCGGTCATCTTTTGGCGTTCATCATTTGGTCTATATTATGGGAACTGCTGTTTTATACAGTGATTTGGATTGTCGTGAATTTTTGAATTCTGAGCCATGAAATCGGTGTGTAGCCTGGTCTTCTAGCTGCCAATTTCCTTTGCATGAATACGATTACCTGAAGATGCTTGCATTGCACAAGTTAGTTCTTACATAAAATAATCAAGTAAGTACATAATTCATTTTCATTTCATTTCATTTCAGACGTGAGTTCTAGTATTTTTTAATTAATTTGCTAACAAATCATAATTTACAAACAGTACATGTCTCCCGCAATTTCGTACACACAGTAATCGTTAAGTTGCGCAGAAGCTTACATTTTGCCGCGATAAAAAAGCCTATGGCTTTTCATAAGATTTAATATATCCTTGTATCAATCTTCTTCAAAATCCGTTTAGACATGATTGTTTTATAGGCAGATACAAACTCGTAATTATATTAATAAATTTGTATATAGTACACAGAGATTTTTTGTCTTCCGTTATTATCAGCAATCAGCAAAATAGCTATAATTTCATGAAACGCAGACAAAACAAAACTAATTACCAACTCTACAGAAATCAACATAGAAGTGTCTGGGAACAAGAGGTCAAACAATAAAAAACAATATGTCAAAGAATATGTTTACCTTGGTTAAATCATATCACCAGATGATTGTATGTCCAGAGAAGTTAATAAAAGAATAGCCTGTAGATGGAAAAAATACTTGAATGGTCTCTTAAAGAAATAATGAAGAACAAAGACCTAGGTATGCATATTAAAACAAAAGACATTTAACACAATATGCATCCTTCCATGTATGACATATGGCTGCAAAACGTGGGCTCTAACAGATAACCACCAACAAAAACTGGATATTTCTTCACAAATAATTATTGCATTCTATTCTACTTATCAGTTTTCGATTTTTAGAGTAACATCCCTAGTGTTGAAAAAGAAAAAGGGTTAACTGACGCAACATCATAATGACGTTCAGTTCTTTAAATCAGAAATTATTTATTATGTTTAGAATGGTTTATTAGTGAAAGCAAATTGTAAAATTACTTGTATTGGTCATTATAATAAATATGTAATCGTAATTGAAAAAAGTTAAGCAATTGTGCAGTTCTAACAAAACGAAAAAATATATTATTTTATGCCCCTGTTACAGGGTTACTTAGTTGAATTTTGATGAATTGTCAAATGTTACCTATTAACAGTGCTGGATTTACACTAGGGGCAGTCAGGGCTAGTGCCCAGGGTGGCAAATTTTGGGGGGTGACAAAATTTGGAAAGTAAAAAAATATTTTTAGAATTCTTTTTTTACAATTATCAAAATTGCACATTATAGTAATTCATTAATTCTATTAATTAATAATTTTTTATTTATTGTTTGAAACGAGTTAAAAACTACTTACGTTTTACAATGACTGCAAATAATCTCAAAAGATTGGCATTCTATGCATAGAATATGTATGTGTACGTCTATTTTAATGTTTAGATTGTGAAGATTTAATCAACCAATTTACAAAGTCAGGTGTGTTTGCCTGACAAACAAATGTAATACAATCATAAGTCATTGTTAGTGCAAAATTCATGATTCTTTCAAAGATATAATATGATTGGCTTCGCCGGGCGCTCAATCAATGATTTGTCTATAGATTCTTGGAACAAAAACAAATATTTTTTTATATTATTGAAGTATATAATATATAATAAAATTTATGCAATGAGCAAGCGATTAGTTATTCTATTATTAAAAAATTTAAGATATAAAAACTATAATTTTAAATATAATTTCTGTGATAGGGCGGCATTTTCTTCAGTGTCCAGGGCGGCACTAATTTTAAATCTGGCCCTGCCTATTAAAATGACTTCACTTTAGTGACAAAATCAGAAACTCCTAAATAAGAAGAAAAAATTAAATTACACATATAATAACACGCACAGAACACCTAAAATGGGGTTGGACTGGACACAGGCTTCGCTCAAAAATAAATAAATGGAGCAAACAAGTTACTCTATGGTACCCAAGAGAAACCAGAAGAAAGTGGCGACCAATCCAGCAAATCCAGCACCGGTACTAATAGCCGTCATTAGTGTCAATAGTGTCAAGCGTTTATATTTTTTGCCTACAAGTCCGCGGCCGTCCCGGGCCCAGGAAAATTTAGAGAAGTGAAAGTAAAACTCTGCGATAATACCTAAAGGCTGAAAATCGAACACATTAGTGTCGAGTCAAATGTCAATGTCATTTATGACAGCTTGACACGACACTTTTTCTTTTAACTCTAAAAAATTAGCCCAGAATTCTGTTTTCAGTGCTCTGGATTTTCCCTGGCCCACCGGATTCCAGATCATATTATAGTCCTAGCTTTTTTAACATAGCGTTTTGGTTTAGAGCATTAAACCAATCGTTTTGGGTGAAATTAACATCGGATAGAACAGCCCCATTATGCAGTATTGGTATTTTGGCGGGGATGTGGAAGAGTGACGTGACTTTGTTGTTTTTGTCCCTTTGTCCGTTTTGTGTTATTTCGGTTCTTATTGTGCAGTATTAGTAAAATATCAATTATTAAATATTCGTTAGGTAACATGTGGGCAATTGGTATAAGTAATTATAACTTAAAAAAGCGTCCTAGTTTGTGTTTTCTCCAAAACTCTTTATGAGTTTCAGTAAAACTTACCTTACTAAATCGACTGACTTCACTTACTGACTGCATTGATGATTTGATTGGACTTTGACTAGACTTTGGACTTGACGATTTAGAAAAACTGTGTAACTTAAACAAAAATTCTTTTCCCCATTTAGTTTAATACTATAGTACTACTTACTATTTAAAAAAAGGTTAACATGTCAATTGTCTTACTGTCAAAAGTTCGCGGCAGTCAGCAAAAGTTTTAAAAGTTTCGCTAAACAGAAAATATTTATTATTAAACATTTCTAAATTATCCTAATCAACTTTTAATTGTGCGGTCATCTTTTGGCGTTCATCATTTGGTCTATATTATGGGAACTGCTGTTTTATACAGTGATTTGGATTGTCGTGAATTTTTGAATTCTGAGCCATGAAATCGGTGTGTAGCCTGGTCTTCTAGCTGCCAATTTCCTTTGCATGAATACGATTACCTGAAGATGCTTGCATTGCACAAGTTAGTTCTTACATAAAATAATCAAGTAAGTACATAATTCATTTTCATTTCATTTCATTTCAGACGTGAGTTCTAGTATTTTTTAATTAATTTGCTAACAAATCATAATTTACAAACAGTACATGTCTCCCGCAATTTCGTACACACAGTAATCGTTAAGTTGCGCAGAAGCTTACATTTTGCCGCGATAAAAAAGCCTATGGCTTTTCATAAGATTTAATATATCCTTGTATCAATCTTCTTCAAAATCCGTTTAGACATGATTGTTTTATAGGCAGATACAAACTCGTAATTATATTAATAAATTTGTATATAGTACACAGAGATTTTTTGTCTTCCGTTATTATCAGCAATCAGCAAAATAGCTATAATTTCATGAGATCGCTATTGGTAAGTTGTGGTTGTTGATTTGATTTGTTGATTGTCAAAATTATTTTTTTAACCATTCATTAACAAAATTAATGAATGGTTAAAAAAATAATTTTGTTCTACTAGAAGAAGATCCACAGAAGCTAGAACACATGCTCAAAGACATATAGGAGAGAAAAAAAGTAGCTGGTCTAGCCATAAACGCAGACAAAACAAAACTAATTACCAACTCTACAGAAATCAACATAGAAGTGTCTGGGAACAAGAGGTCAAACAATAAAAAACAATATGTCAAAGAATATGTTTACTTGGTTAAATCATATCACCAGATGATTGTATGTCCAGAGAAGTTAATAAAAGAATAGCCTGTAGATGGAAAAAATACTTGAATGGTCTCTTAAAGAAATAATGAAGAACAAAGACCTAGGTATTAAAGTCGCCAAGTATTATGATCTCTGCGGATGGAATCTGCCGCTGCACAAAATCTGAAGCAGCTTGCAGGTGTTCCAAGAGTCGGTCCGTCTCGGGGTCACCACTATGGGACCTATATAGGCACGCATAGACGCGAGGGTGGTCGTCGCAATCTATGCGGAGCCATAACGTTGACAGGTCCCTGTGCTCAAGATTGCTGTGGCGGCGAGAGCTGATATCATCTCTGACATACACACACACTCCAGCTTTGGGTAGAAAGGAGTGCTCGAGAGAATACCCTGGGTGGGAAAGGTATGATGTGTCACTCGGAGATGATATCTGCGTCTCGGTTAAAAAGAACAAAGCCGGCTTTGCCGTCTCAAGGTGGTAATGGACGGCATTAAGGTTGGAGTGTAATCCCCTGATATTACAAAAGTCCATGTTTAATATCGAGGGGGGTGCCTTTGTGCGTTTGCTCTTGCCCCGAGCAGATTGGAGCGCAGTTTTGCCCTCCCCAAAATACGAGGGGCAGCCTGGACGTCCACGTTCAGTTCCAGGGGTTCCTGAGCATGGACGTCCAGAGAGGAATTCTCCAAAGCAGTTGGTACCCTCCTGGGGTAACAAATTGCTTTTCAACTGCGGCATTTCTAGGGGGGAAGGGGATTGGGCCTCCGGTAAACTCACTCACTCGGCGAAACACAGCGCAAGCGCTGTTTCACGCCGGTTTTCTGTGAGCCCGTGGTATTTCTCCGGTCGAGCCGGCCCATTCGTGCCGAAGCATGGCTCTCCCACGGTCAAAATTGTAAGACTATTTGACATTGCAATACTTCTTCTTCTTATTTTATGTATGACGGCCTCAGTGAGTTGCCAATGTCAGAGTGCTTATTTTGTTTATACTCTGCTCTATTGTAGGTCTAGTGGGGAAACAAGGGTACGGTGGACATTGCAATAAGAAAACGTTTCTACTTTAGCTGTTAAAAGAGGCCATTTTGTGAGCTCATGCTCGGGAAGAAAAGAAATGTTGTTTCTGATAACGACGATGCATCAACCTTGCTGCCTTACAATAAGATCTATTTTGCTACGAACGGTATTAATGTTTCTTCAATCTGTCATTTTGTCGATTCCTCGGTGTTTCTAGGGTGCACATGCTAAGCGCAGCTGAGTAGCCAAAGACGGATATCAGTGGAGACAGATGGATGACTGGATTAAAAGTTATCTCACGGGAAGACGACAGTGCGTAGAGATTTCAAAAATTACGCAAGGGAAACAAATTACTAGTAGGTCGAAGTTCCTATGCAACGAATTTGGAGTTCCGCAAGGAAGCTTACTAGGGCCAGAACTATTTTTGCTGTACATCAATGATTTACCTAATGTAACAGATCAAAATACTATTTTATTCGCGGATGATACAACAGTTATAATTAAATGTGAGAATGTAGACTCGTTCCAAAATAACATTTGTAATACGGTTGACAAAATAATTTCATGGCTTAAATATAATAATCTAAAAATTTATATCAATAAAACTAAAATTATTCAATTTAGGGATTATAGAACACGACAAATTGAGTTAAATTTAACCTTTGACAGCATTAAAATAGAAGAAGTTAATTCCACAAAATTTTTAGGGGTCATAGTAGACAGACACTGTGATTGGAAAGATCACATAAGCCACGTATGCAACAAACTAGACAAGTTTGTATACGCAATTAAAATATTACGTATCAAAGTCTCAACCGCGGCCGGATTATGCGCATACCACGGATATGTGTCTTCGGTACTCTCGTATGCGCTATTGCTATGGGGGAACTCTGTTGAAATTGACAAGGCATATAAGGTTCAGAAGCCATTTGCGGAGCTTGGCCCTCAGAGATTTGCAAACCCTTATTTCAGAAATTCGTATTCTGCCTCTGGTATGCTTGTACATTAGGGATATTTGTACTTTTGAAAAACAGAATTCACAGTACTTTCCCAAAAATTCTGATATTAGATATTAGAGAAAATTGGAACAGATGTTTTGAACATAGAAAAATTTCCGAAGACTCAAGATTGAAATTTTTACTGAAGACTGGACTTAGAAAATTTTCGTCAGCTGTTCTGAACATAGAAAAATTTCCGAAGATTCAAGATAGAAATTTTTACTGAAGACCGGACTTAGAAAATTTTCGTCAGCTGTTCTGAACATAGAAAATTTTTTGAAGATTCAAGATAGAAAATTTTACTGAACATTGAACATAGAAAATTTTTTGAAGATTCAAGATAGAAAATTTTACTGAACATTGAACATAGAAAAATTTTTGAAGATTCAAGATAGAAAATTTTACTGAACATTGAACATAGGAAAATTTTTGGAGATTCAAGATAGAAAATTTTACTGAACATTGGACATAGAAGAAATTATCAGACTAGAACATTGGAAGATTAACTTAACATTTGAAGATTAACATTGGAAGATTGAACTTAACATTTGAAGATGGTTATGACCAGAAGTCAGAGTGGGACCGAGGAGAACCAGCCACGTAGATTTCCGGATCCGCCACGATCGCCGTCCGCTGCCGCTACGAGCCAGCCGCCGCCGACCGAGGGAAGAGCGGATCTGCTTCAAACTATTTTGAAACCGAGACCAGGTACCAGCAAGGCGCTTGCACCCTCGGAAGTACAAACCCTAGCCAGAAAGAAGGCTATTTCAATTAGATCGCGTCGATCGACAGCAAGTGTCGTCGCGCGTATGCATTACGAGGCGGAGGAGAAACTCGCCGCTCTTCGTAAGAAGGAACTGCAGATCGAAGCAGAACTTATAAAGAAGAAGCTCGCCGCTGACGTCGCCGCTGCAGAAGATGGTAGCAGCCCCGACGACGACGAGCCATCAGAACAGGTGGAGCAACGTGTCCGAGCCTGGCTAAGCGAACAGGAAGACGCCCCAGACGCCTCAGAAAGCAGGAAGAACAGAAGAACATTCTGCACGTGTCTACGATCGAGACCCGAGGCGAACGACTGGAGGAAATGGTGAAGAAACACTTCGAAATAGACGCACGGGGAATAGCGTCCAAGGCAAAGCTGACCAGAAAAGCAGCGAGTCATCGACCTCTTTTGCAGAACGGCCAAACGAAGGGAAGAAGGTCGATTCGAAGTGGGGCTCCAGTGGCGCAAAGAGGGCGTCACATTACCCCGGGGTTACAACGGGGGGAGCCGAAGAATCTGCAGGGTGGGACCGGGACTCCAGTGGCACGCGGAAGGTGTCACAACCCCAAGGAACGGCGGGGGGAGTCGTGCGGACTGCAGATTGCAAGAAAATGGGGAAGTACGAGTCGTGTTGGCCGCCGCCAAGGCCAAGGTGGCGCCGCTGAAGGCACAAACAATACCAAGGATGGAGCTACAGGCTGCCCTGATCGGGGCGAGGCTGGGAAACGCTGTTGCCGCAGAACACAGATGGAAAACGGACACGGTTTTCTACTGGATCGACGCACAAGTAGTTCTGTGTTGGATACGGAACGGCAGCCGCAAATATACACCGTACGTCGCACATCGGCTAGGAGAGATCGCCGAGCTGACATCTGTCCACCAGTGGAGATGGGTGAGCACGAAGAGCAACGTCGCCGACATAGCCACCAGAACGGGCTACGTTCCGAAGGGCGACGAGGACCCTTGGTTCCAGGGGCCGGACTTCCTGCGCAGGCCTGTGATCGAGTGGCCCGCGAAGAGTCCCGCTACAAGTGAAATTCAGGAAGAATACGTCGCCTTCCACACCACGGGGGCGAGCGAGCTGAGCTGTCTACCAGATGTGACGCGCTTCTCGAACTACGAGCGCCTCATAAGGTGTACGGCGATGGTCTTGCTGTTCGTCGAGAAGTGCCGAGATCGTCGGACCCACCTCGACGTACGACACCTGGAGAGGGCCGAGAGGTTGTGGTATCAAAAATCACAACGAGACAGCTTCGCACAAGAGATCGAGAAAATGGCAAGTGGCAAGACGGTGCCTAGATGGAGCTCTTTGTACCGGCTCAACCCGGTGTACAGGGACGGGCTGCTCGTACCATGGAAGGATCAAAGCAGCTCAGGTGCCGGCCGAAATGAAAAACCCTATCATCCTGGATGGAAGACATCACTTCACAAGGTTACTGGTGGCAAGGGAGCACGCCAGAGCGGGACACGGGAGCCGCGAGAGAGTCGTGAACAGGCAGAAGTTCTGGATATTGAAGCTGCGGCCGACGGTGCGTACTATCATGAACAGATGTGCGTTTTGTCGGTTGCGACGGGCGCACCCGAGAACCCCGCCAACTGGAGACCTGCCAGCCGAGCGCCTGGGGGCGTTCCAGAGACCCTTTTCATACTGTGGTCTCGACTGTTTCGGCCCGATGACGGTCACCATCGGCCGACGTCACGAGAAGAGATGGGGAGCTCTCTTCACATGTCTGACGACGCGGGCGGTTCACCTGGAGCTGGTGGCCTCGCTGTCGACGGACTCTGCACTGATGGCTATGAGAAGAATGGCTGCGCGGCGAGGATGGCCGTCAGTCATGTATAGCGACAATGGAACTAATTTCAGAGGCGCGGACGTCGAGCTGCGGCAGGCGTACGCCGAGTGGGCGCCGGCTATGGCTCAGCTGGGCCTCACTCATCGTATGCAGTGGAAGTTTACACCGCCCGGGGCGCCGAGTCAAGGGGGCGTCTGGGAAAGGATGGTGAGGTCGGTGAAAACCGCCCTGTTGGCCACGCTGAACGAGAAGTCGCCCAAGGAAGAGGTACTCCAGACACTGATGGCCGAGGCGGAGTACTCCGTGAACGCTCGGCCGCTCGTTCACGTGTCGGTGGACCCCGACGATCCCGAGGCGATTACACCGAATCATTTCCTCTTCGGGTCGTCCACTGGACTGCCGTACGTCGGACCGTGTGTGCCGGCGGACAAAAGAACCTGGAGAGTCGCGCAAGCCCTTGCCGACGAGTTCTGGAGGCGCTGGGTGAAAGAGTACCTCCCTACGCTCACACCACGCTATGGGGCCCCGCTGAGCAGCCGAGCCCTTGAACCGGGGGACCTGGTTGTCGTGGTCGACTCGACGCTGCCGCGTAATACGTGGCCGCGTGGGGTCGTGCACCGGGTCTACCCCGGCCCGGACGGACAAGTGCGCTGTGCGGACGTGCGCACGCGCAGTGGCGTGTTCCGGAGGCCGACATCAAAGCTGGCGGTGCTGGAGGAGGCGCCGCGGTCGCAGTTGCGACCACCGGCGGAGCAGACGGAGCCGGGAGCGGAGCAGACGGAGCCGGGAGCGGAGCAGACGACGCGGACGCGGTACGAGCGTCGGAGCAGCCTACAGCGAGCACAGACAGCTCGCAGTCGCCGGAGCAGCCTGCGGCGGGCGCGAACGGCTCGCAGTCGCCTCCGGACCAGCCTACAGCGAGCACGGACAGCTCGCAGTCACCGGAGCAGTCCACGGCGGGACCAGCGAGCCCGCAGTCACCTGAGGAGGCTGCGTAGATCCTGGCTACTGCGCCGGGGGGAGGATGTTAAGGACAGCGGCCTCGTAAAGTGAAACTTAAGTGAATTTAAATGTGAACAATAAACAAGTGATTTAAACTGTACATAAAATCATAACAGTGAATATCGAGTGACTATATGTATAGATTTATATGGTATCAGTGTGAGAAATAGTGCAAAATGGTGTTTTATCGAGTGCGTGTTATTTCGCTCGTATATATTAAACGATGGCTAATTTTAACGTAGCTTCTTTTTTCTTAGGTAAATAAGAATAGTATATAACGTATAATGTAAAGTCTAGGTTCGTGTAACATACGGTAAATAAATTATTAAACAAATAGTGGTAAAAATGGTATAACATTTCATGTAACGGACACTTAAACTGTAAATAACTTTTTTAGGAAATAAGATATGTAATATATAAGGATTGATAAATATGGTCTGAGTAATAAAGAATTTCACATAATGCGTTTTGCTTCACCTGGCTCATGAAAAATGGGGAAAAACATGGAAAATAGTCGTATAGAGAGGCAAAAGTGAAACGGAAAATCGGCCCGAAAGAGGCGTACGATCGCTCTCTATACGGCATTGCCATGAGCCAGGAAAGCAAGACGAAAAAGTGAAAAAATGTTCTCCTCAATACAGTGTTTTATTATCGCCCCGGCTCTGCCCAAATCGGTGTGCTTGCTATCTTCGAGTCTAATCTGAGCCGGCGGTTGAATCCCTGTGGAATAATACAGTCCCCTACAATGACATTTAAAGAAAGATAAATTAAAATTAACTTAATTTACAAAAACGATATTAAATATATAATTTTTACTTTTTACATAACATTATAATGATTTTGACATAATATTTTATTAATGAATTTATTTGATTTAATGATGATTATGAATGTTATTTTTAAATTTACAAAAATGACATTAGATATCTTATTTTTACTTTTTACATGACATTATAATGATTTTGACATAATATTTTAGTAATGAATTTATTTGATTTAATGATGATTATGAATTATGAATGTTATTTTTAAATTTACAAATATGACATTAGATATCTAATTTTTACTCTTTACATGACATGATGATTTAGAAATAATATTTTATTAATTAATTTATTTGATTTTATGATGATTATGGATTATGAATACTATTAAGATTTTGTTGTTATGATGACATGTTGTTCTATAACTTACTTTTTATATTGATTTTAGATACTTGTAACAATTTTTTTTTTAAATTTAATAATACTTAAGGGCCGTGATATATCATTATTTAATTTCTCTGACTAATACTAAAATTGTCTGATTTATTTAATTATTATTTAAATTGTTATGATCAATAATTTTTGATGCTTCTAAATTATTAACTGTATGTCTATATATTATTTATTTCCAATTTGTTGCAATTTATAAATATTAACTTCACACATCTAACACCTTGCATGTTAAGGATATTTTGCGCGCCATTATGATGGCAGAATGTGAGATCCTAGTTATTATAATATTTTTAAGACCTTATGTATATCATATTCTTGCAATAAAAGATTGATTGATTGGAGGAAGCTTTTGCCAGAAAGCCCACTGAAATACGTGATATACTATAGCAAACAATATCGAAAAACAAAAATCGGAAAAGAAGGGTTAAAATAAAAATAAAATAAATAAAATTTTGTTGTTAACTTCTAGTTTTTCTGATGCTTTTTCGGGGTTAATGTCACTAGCAAGGTATTCCATGTCGTCTGCAAAAGTTGTTGTTTCTACTTCTTTAGACTGAAGGGAATTGAAAGATCTGCTGTGTATATTGTGTAGAGCATTGGACCTACCACTGAGCCCTGTGGCACTGACGCTCGGATGGCATATAGTTCAGATGTTTCTTCTTCATAATATTTTACTTGAAATTTTCTGTTGTTCAGGTATGATTTCATAATCATGTACAATAAGTTGAACAACAGAGCTTGTACAGTAATCCCTTGTGCCAGACCTTGTCAAAGGCTTGCTGAATATCCCGGAATACAACAGAGCAGTATTGCTTCTTTTCAAATGACTGTATAGTTTTATGTACGACCCGATGCACTTGCTCTATGGTTGAATGTCCAGTTCGAAACCCGAATTGGTGATCTGGTATTAGTTTTTCTTTTTCCATTATCGTTTGTAATCTGCAAAGGTATATCTTTTCAAACATCATTGACAAGATCGGAAGGAGGCTGATAGATCTGTAGGAACTTAGCTCCGCTGGAGGGTTTCCCAGCTTCTTTATCATAAATATCTGTGATACTTTCCACATTTCTGGAAAGTGTTGGACTCTAAATATTGCATTCATTAGCATTGTTAAATATACAATAGCTTTTTTTGGTAGTTTCCTAAGTACCTCGACAGTGATAAGATCAAACCCAGGAGCTTTTTTACCCGACTTTTTTTAACATAGTATATTTATTTAATCAAAGTTGATACCATTACTATCTATGCACTTTTGCCATCTCATAGGTAGTTCATTGATTCCTTTACTAAAAAAACCATTCGGACAGGAATCTTTTTTCACTTTTCATCACAGGTAATGATTCGATTTAAAATCCCTTCATTGTTGTGCCGGTTGAGTAATGTAACGCAGCAGTCGACGCGCGTTTGTCGGTTTGCTGCACTCAATTCATGAGGTACCCTGGTACCTTTCAAGCTTTTTCAAGCAACACCGCAGCCTGCAGCTAACTTGGACGTGGTTTGCGATGGATCCGCTTCCAAATAGCCATTAATTCTTCATTATCAACTATGGTCTCCTGGCCGTCCACGGGGCTTGTTCTGCAGGTCGAAATTTCCAGAACGAAAACGTTGGAACCAAAGACGCACTGTGTTTTCCTTTGCGACACGACCGCCATACACATCATTAATCCTTCGAGCCGTTTCGGCAGCACTGGTGCCCCGGTGGGACTCGTACTCGAAAATAATATGATATTTCAGGTTTTCCATTTTGTAAACAGAGTGACGCAAAGAAAAAACCAAAAGAGGAAAAGAAAAATTAATTCCGGTTTTCGAAACACAAATGCATGAGTAAATAACGGTATACATTTGAAATTGGAATCCCTAACAGAAGATAATAATATGATATATGATATGATGATATTTGAGATCAATGTGGCCAGTACGACAAAACGCCAATTTCATATGTAGAAACCTAATATTACACGAGCCCACATAACAATACAAGTTCATTTGTTTTATCAAACTAGAATGTAATATGTAAAATGTATTATGTTTCAACATACCTAATAGTCTTGATGAATAATTGTTAAAAAGTTTAAGCGTTGCGTTTAATAGCTATATTAATAAAAATATTACATTGCTTTACTGTATCTTAATTAATACCAATAACATACAATTGTGATTTCTATTGTCATCTATTTTGTGACTTACAATACAATATGTAAGTAAAATTTATATACCCCCTGGGTAAGATTCAATAGCGGGAAATTTACTGGGATTTCAATTTATATTTATCCCACCCGTGGCAAACGTGCAAGCGTCAATGCTCACGCGAAGCTTAAAAGGCAGTGCCTCGCGAGTGCATGCTTTGATGTGTGTATGTGACTGACTGGCGACAAACGCACTGCAGGGTAATCGGGCGGTTTGTCCGGGCTTTATTTATAAATCTGAGTCTACTGCATATGAGCATAGCTAAAGTTAGACTTACCAAATGGATAATGTCATGAATGTGACATAGGTTTTAAGCAGTATCTGATCATTAAATTGATAACAGTATAAAAGCAGCATAGTTGATCATTAAATTGATAATTTCACAAAAGTGACATAATAATATAAATATAAAGGCAGTATATCTGATCAAAAAATTGGTAACGTTATAAAAGTGCCAGAAAAGCAGCATAAAAGCGTGTCATTAATATTATAGTATATAATATTAATGACACGCGATAAGTACTAAATATGACTTGGAAGTAGCATAGCCAATCATTAAATTGATGAGGTCATAAAGGTGACACAAAAGTGGCTATGCTAATAAGCCAATTGATAAAGTAATAAATTACATGACATGTAAGCAGCACGGCAAATTATTGAAATCAACTTGTAAGGCATGTTAGCAATATAGTTGATCATTCAATTGATAAGGTCATGAGTATCAAATCCAAGTAACAAGTTTTTGTAATATCGCTGGATATAGTTGATTCGTATTTTGCATCAAAGCAGGGTGCAGTTTCCGATGCGCCTAGTTAGGCAACATAACAAAACGAGCAAATGAGGAGGAGCGAGAATGCTACAAATAGGAGATTCGCTAACATTTAGTAAAGTGGAGTTCACTAGACAAGGAAAAAATGTGAACAAACATTGTGATGTTCGTCATTTTGTCATATAATTATCTTATTTATTACTTTAATAGTCAGAATAATAAACCGATGCCGATGATTGTCAATTCATGTATCAATCAGACGCTAGATTACAATCGCACGGACTACAGTCCAAGGGAAATTGCTTATTGTCTTCGAATGACAATGATAAGCTTGTCTGGGTTGAGTGATTTATATATTTATTTAATTACTGTTTATCATATATTATTTAAATACGTGAAGAAAAACTTTGTCATCGACAACTGTGTTCACCACTGCAAATGCTCTGTGTTTGCTGACGTCATTAAAAAAATATCGAGATTAATTAAGTTACAAGCCGACTCTTCATTACTACAATCTGACCTCATTTACCAGTGGTGTGTAGACAATAAAATGAGGTTAAATGCTGCCAAAATATGCCAACACATAAAATTCACACAAAAACGGATTACTAATAATACCAACAAAATATAATATAAATGGCTACCCTATTACCCTTACAACTGAAATATGTGATCTAGGTGTTTTAATTGACTCCAGGCTAACATTTATATAATACTTTGACCTAATGATAAAAAAAGCCGCAAAAATGTTAGGATTTCTTAAGGGTAACTGAAAAGATTTTAAATGCCCTGAAACTAAGATTATGCTATATAAAAACCTGGTGCTCAGTATTCTAGAGTTTGGCAGTATTGTTTGGAACCCATTTTATGAAACACACGCTCAGCGTATTGAGTCAATTCAAAGAGCATTTACTAGGCACTTAGCCTTTATTACTCCGCACATAAATAATCGTCTATCTTATGACGAAAGACTCTCAGTTTTTTTAAATGAACAAGCTATCCGAGCGCAGACGTATGTTAGATCTAGTCTTTTTTAAATAAATATAGTAACTGGCTCCACTCCCTCTCAGGATTTTTTAGAGTCTGTTGAACTTGTTATACCAAGGATACATGCTAGATCGAGGCAAAAACCGTTCTTTAACATTCCTAGGCACAAAACTAATCTTGGCCTGAACAATCCTATTTATAGACTAGCTACTACTTATAATAATCCTTAAAGAAAAAAATGTTACATATATTATAGTATGACTTTTTATTTTTGAATCTAAAGAATTTAATCTAATTTTATTTGGCTTAATCTAATAATATTGACATTATTATGATGATTAATTACTACTTTATTAGGTGACTTTTTTATTTTATTGAAGATTAATATTAATTATGAAATGTGAAATGAAATTACCATATGTTTTGAAGTAACTTTAGTTTATATTTGATAATAGTGTTATTAAATAATAATATTAATTGTAATGTGATGATGGTGATGAAACTAACCTATATTAATATAAATAATATAGGGTAACATGGTCAACAGTGGATAATTTTTTTTGCCGCCTCATAATATTAAAACTAACAGTCAGAATTTTACGAAAAATTGCCTGAGGCATGTATGTTATTAAAGCTTTATAATATTCTTGGCCTTTCTGAACAAAAGTGTACAATAGGAAAGATGTATATATTTTTTTTTATAGTGGGTTTTGATCCACTGTGTACACCTCCTAGTCCTCAGTGGATCACCCCTGGTGTACAGTGGATCAAAGAAAATCTGAACAGGAAAGTAATAAAAGTCAATGCAAATAATCAACTGGATATTTATTTTTAAGCATCATAAATATTAGCAACCATAACATAACATAACATAGTAAAAACTTATTAAACTTAAAGGAACTTTGTACTTTTTCAGTCTTCATTCAATAATGTAATAACATTTACTTCTACTTCTTGAGCTTCTTCTTCTTTAGCTTTGTTAAAGTTTTTTTTTAATTATTTTTACTTATCTTAAGAAATTGTAAAATAAAAAAATAATCCTTACTTTAAATGGCACATTTTAGATGTCAGTCTTAAACATTATCTACCATTATTAATATCTATAAAAGAATAATAATAACAAAAAAAAATTAAAAAATACGAACTCAACGAATGTTAATGTTACTTAAATCTACAGGAAATGCATAATATGATTGTTGCCTAGCAGTACTTCCACTGACGGTGGGCGTTGGCAATATGAGCCTTATGTCGTCATCTTTCACATATGATAAGTCTGGGACATTAGGCATAACAAATTTACCCTTTTTGTACCTTAAAAAAGACACGTACAATTCTAAAGTATCCAGATTTCGTTCCTCAAGAACTTTACTAACAAAGAATATATTCTGGTTTTTGGAACAAAATTGCACCAATACGTATTCACCTTCCTTTGGTAATAGCAAAAGTGGTTTTTTTAGTAAATCCTCTGTTATAATGGTCTCTTCACTTTCCACCCAGTCTCCTTCATCGTCTGTTTCGTCGTTCAATATCATGTCATCTTCATCTTCTGAATCACTTTGCAGCACTTGACGAATAGCTTTCTTTCTTATCCCTTTAGTTTTAGTTTCTTTCTTCCTTTTGGCTGTTTTCTGTTCTGCAATAGCCTTTTTTTTAGGTGTGTCCGTGGCTATAAGACTTTTACCTAGTTTTCTCGGCTTTCTCTTTCCAGTTCTTGTGGGTGCTTTAAGTGGCTTCCGAAACTGATCAGGTGTAATACGAGACTTGATTCCAGATGTATTAGTTGAATCTCTTTCAGGAACAGTAGTTGATATAATAACTGCATTTTGACTTGTAGAACCATCAAAAGAGCGAGGCGAAACATCAGATATATCAATTAAAACAGATTTTTGGGGAGTGGAAAAAACTGGCGTCGAAGGAATTGTTGAATATTCGTCCAAATTTTCCAGCACAGATGGACTCATTGTACCTCTAGATGCTTCTCCAGCAGTGCTAGTGGAGGGTCTTGGAGAGTCAGTTATTTGTAAATGCAGTGAGTTCTCTTCTAGCTCTAAAATCGGTGGTTGGTCAGTGATTGTACGTTCTTCAATGGAATCATTTACAGGATGAGCATTTTCAGGTCTATCAGTAACACTGCTGGGTGCGAAGTCTTCGTCAGTAAAAACATGTCGATCGAAAGGAAAAATTCTTGTTTTTCTAAATGCTTGTGTTATATTAGATGGTGTCATAGACTTTGCGAAAGCCTGGCCAATTAATGCTCCCACATCATAAATAGTGACAGGGCATCCGGGATTGCGTAACATCCAGGAACTCATGGCGCAATAGTAAAACGTTTTGAAAGGTCCGTGAATACCAACATCCAGTGGTTGAACTCGCGCTGATGTATGTGGGCGCAATGTAACCACAGTAACCCCAGACTCTTTCGCGAGATCGAGGGCTTCTATGGAAAGGTGAGACTCATGGTTATCCATTATCAAAATAGATGCGTATTCTTTCGAAGTTCCCGTTCTTCGTATGAAATGTTTCTTACATCCAAAAAGAGCTCACCGTTCATACATCCAGATGGGTTTGCCAGAATCAGTGATCCAGGTGGGGTACCGACAGCCATGCGAAGGTTCGTCTTTTTTCTTGGGAATATAAGGACTGGTGGAACTGCCTGACCCCCAGCGCTTATGATGTTGCAGGTAGTGACAAGTCCCCTTCTCACCACTAGTCACCTTGCAGATATTTCATCTACCTTTTGGAGCTATAACCCGTTGGGTCTTTTGCACAGTGGTAGTACTAGTTGCAGCCAAGTTATAAATCCTTGTCCCATCCGCAAATGCAGGATGGCGCTTGATCACGTCCTCAAAATTATCATAAAAATGATTGACTGTCTCCCTGTTAAAGGCCGATGCTCGTGCTAAGCTGCACGCCACGGGTTTACGCAGCGTCAAATCCTGATGTCGTTGGCGAAAACCAATCTATCCCAGCCAATTGGTTATCTGTCCAGGACTTCGGCATTCTGATGCCATTATTTTTGGCCATTTCGTACGCCACTTGTCTACAATCCTTAACAGACAGACCATAAAAAAGGATTGCGCATTTTATGTAATATTGTTTCAATATTAACTCTTGGTCTCTTGAAAATACTTGGTTCACCGCGTAGTTTGGCGTCAACCTTGTGAGTTGGTTTTGCGCATTTTTTTCTTTACTTTGATACCTTAGAAGTGTTGTAAAAGGAATCTTATGGTCAACAGCTGCTTGTCTTATACTTTTTCCATTCTTTATGGCCTGTAATGCTTCATGCATTTGCTCATGTGTATGAGCACCTACTTTTCTTTCTTCTACTCTATTCCTCGGCATTTCTGTAAAGATAAACTTCCATTAAGTTCCTTGTTGTGTAATTGCGGGTACACAGTGAATCAATCCACTGTTAACCATATTGCCACCACACAGTTCAAAATTAAATTTTTCAAAAACCTCAGATAATTACGTAATTTTATTAATGCTCAATCATACTACATAAATCTACACAAACAATTTGAATAAAATATTAGGAAGACAGCATTACTATTATGATATGTAAACAAAATTCTACTTACTTTATCGGTAGTTTTGACTCCCCGAAAACTAAAATGGCGCGCTCGCGCGTCTATCGGTGAGCGCCTCCGCTTAGTGCGGAGGCGCTTAGCGCTTAAGTTGGATTTATATTTGATGATAATATTATATTAATAATTGTGTTTCAAATAAAATAATGTTGTGCATGTCTGTAAGAGATACAAACACTATAAAGTAGTTATTAATGTAAACTGGAAATGTGTGTTTGTATTGTTGATATGCCTAATAAATAAATATATAATTAAACTTTGATTACATTTAGACGAGAATTGTGCGAACGGAGCAGTATGAAATTTGGCCGGTAAATTAAAGTTTATGTGGAGTAGGTGTAAAGAAATCTAAAATTGTTTTAAATAATGCTTAAAAATAAATACAATAATGAAAATAACAACAACATACACTACCTCAGTCATCAGTTACTACCGCGCGTTTGATATATTCAATTTTGTTACACGTTGATGTTTGTGAATTTTCCTGTCTGACACAAGTCCATAGAGAAAGTAAATACTCTATGTAAAAGTTACAACATTTACATATTTTTATTATTTTATATTTATGAGGCAAAAGGACCCTTATAAAGTTCAAACTAAAAAAAAAAGATATGGGTTATAATGGGTGAGTTTCGACCATAGTGCGACCTGTAGTATGATTATTATTCTCCTTCGAAGTTATTGCTTCAGTAATATATCCTTATCCGAGGCAAGTACGCTTGATTACTTTTATAAGCGAAAGTCATAACAGTAGGGAAAGAAACGAAGAGACAAACAAGATGGTTTAGAGTTTCATTTAAATTGAGGAAAGTTAAAGTTGAAGGATCATTTCAGATAGTTTTGTGGATGTAAGCTACCTTTGAGAAACGAAATAATATAAATGATGGAGGATGGAGAACAGAAGATTTATTATTATAACATAGGAGTCAAGAGACAGAAATAAGAGTAAAATTCGAGTTAACTTTAATTCGGTTTTGGAAATTGATGAAGATAGGGAATTGTAATGTTATATAGTTATATGGGGGACTCACAGTGTAAAAGTGATTTAAATTAATAATAAAGCATGGTATATCCAATATAGATTTTCTCTAAATATAAAACAGATATTATGCAGTCGTTAAGGAAATACATCGAAAATAACTGCGTTGCTATAACCAAAAGTAAACGAACATAACTCTTTTCTAACGTACCCTGTTAGATACAGAAATGTCCCAGGTTGAGCTTCAGAACTCACGATAATTTGAATGACTTAAGGTCAGCAAAGCTGAAAAGAGTAAGCAAAAGGGTGTTATGTAGGGCCATGGGATAAGATCTAACAAAAAATCTTAATAAAGAAACCAAGTTAAGCGTAAATTTGGTTGTCGAATCTAGAAAAAATACAAAATGGGATATACATAGAAGTTTGGAATGAATCAACAGGGAAAAAAGTACCAAAACGAAGTGTAAGTCCATTTTGAGAGATATTGGAAGGTTTTAAAAGGCAAAGAGAGGAATGAAGAATACACGTCGGTCGGATAAAGAGTGGAGTGTGGAAATAATTAGGAATGTTAATGTATTGATTTGAATTGAAAATTGCTAAAACCGAGAACGCTATACAGTCTTTAACTTTACCAAATTTCATCCATTTATAATCATAATAACAGAAGCTAGAAGCGTGGACAGACAGACAGACGGACAGAGCGTAACTATAAGGGTTCCTTGAGTATTACGGAACCCTAAAAAATTATCACAAATAATGTGGTATTTTCAATAGCTATTAAGTATAAGCAATACTAATATATACATCCGGATTTGATCCAAAATTGTTTTGATTTTAATTAAATTATGAGCCTATTCTATATTTTAATATTGTAAAAGATTGGGAAATAATAAAGGCTTTTTATTATTTATTTATTTATTTATATACATAGGCTGCACTAAAAGTATCGGGAATGGAATATTTCCACTGCTCCTGTCATATTAAAATCTTTTTAATTTAAAACTCCTTGGTTTTAAAAATCGAATACCGTTTATTTATTTAAAAAAAGATTCTCGGTCTTGTCACAAGGTCTTGTCAAACTTGTTTAGTCGTTGAGAAAATGGAATTGACTCGAGAAAATTCTAGAGCGATGATTTATTATGACTTTCGAAGTGGTTTAATACAAAAACAGTGTGTTGACCGGATGATTTCTGCATTTGGTGATGAAGCCCCATCCAAAACCACAATTTATCGCTGGTTTGCTGAATTTCAACGTGGACGTGTCAAGCTCAGTGATGATCCCCGTCAAGGTCGTCCAAAAACTGCAGTCACCCAAGAAAACGTTGATGCTGTGCGTAAGCTGATTGAGGAAGATCGACATGTGACATACCGCGAAATTCAGGCAATTTTAGACATTGGCATGAGTCAAATACAAATAATATTGCATGAACAATTAGGTGTAAAAAAGTTGTTTTCCCGATGGATACCGCATTTGCTCTGTGAAGAGCAAAAAGCGGCTCGCGTTACTTGGTGCGTCAGAACTCTCGAAAGATTCCACGCAGGATCCTCAAATGCTGTATACAACATCGTATCAGGTGACGAATCCTGGATATACGCGTACGCACCTGAAACAAAAAACCAGTCACGAGTTTGGGTGTTCGAAAATGAGTTAAAGCCAACAAAAATTGTTCGTTCACGGAGTGTTGCAAAAAAAATGGTGGCCACGTTTGTCTCCTAAACCGGCCATGTTGCGACTATTCCTCTTGAGAGACAAAGAACGGTTAATGCAGAATGGTATGCTAATATTTGTTTGCCACAGGTCGTTTCAGAACTCCGTAAAGAGAACTGCAACCGCCGCATCATCCTCCATCACGACAATGCGAGTTCTCACACCGCGCACAGAACAAAAGAGTTTTTAGAGCAAGAAATCATAGAATTATTAGACCATACGCCGTACAGCCCCGACCTAAGCCCTAATGATTTCTATACTTTCCCTAAAATAAAGAATAAATTGCGTGGTAAGAGATTTTCACCACCTGAACCTGTGGACGCCTACAAAACGGCCATTTTGGAGACCCCAACTTCCGAATGGAATGGTTGCTTCAATGATTGGTTCCATCGTATGGAAAAATGTGTCAAATTTCGCTAAGAATACTTCGAAAAGCAATAAATACATTTTTAAATAGTAATGTTGTGTCACTTCCTTGATTCCCGAAATTTTCAGTGCCGCGCGTAGGTTTTTCAATCACCCAATTTGGTTAGTTGAAATCGTTTATTAGACTGCGACGTTTGTACGACTATTGCGTTGTCGTACAAACGTTTAAGCTAAAACTGTAATATAACGTCGTGTAGCTTAGTGTTGCCGACGTTGCTGTGACCTGTTTATTATTGTATTGTATATTATTGTTGACATATTGGTCGTACGACTAAAAAGTTAAATTAAAGACGTCTAAAGGAGCTATTGGTCACCTCATTACTATCATAAAACTGCAATACAACTGGAAGTCGTATAAACGTTGACTTATATGATGTTTTTGTTTGTTGGAGTGTTTGCACTTTTTGCTGTTTGTTTGACGACGACGAAGAAGACGCGTGGGGTTCCAAAATTTTGTCCCCTCCCAGAATACGTAGGACAGCCTGATTGCTCAGGGAGGGGATTCTCCGATATTATCGATACCCACCTGGGGTATTTTCTCTTTAAATCTTACTTCCATACTGTTTTGTTTTTGATTGAGGGTTTCTCCCCAACTATGTATACGTACTAATACCTACGTATTTCATTCGGTTATGGCACTGATTATGAAATAGTTATGGTTATGACGCCGCCATTTCGCCTTCGCCTTTGATACTTGGCTGCTACAGTCACAAAGTAGGTGTTATGTGCAGAGTTTATTTCTGACTATAGCATTGTCCAGGGTACGGCTCACAGATGTTGTGAGCCCGTCACTATACCGCGGCGCAGCTATAGTAGTGACGGCGCCACGGATAAGATAAATGAGGTTGGATTGGCAACCGTGATACTTTTACTTGAAAACCAGCGTCGCCGCCTGTCTCCCACCAATGCACTCCACTACATAAGAAATAATAATACATACACGAATTACGCACACTAATTAACAAATCACACCTAGAACAGAGGGCTGCGATTTGGTACTCACACTATGTTGAGTCGGTAACGTTACGACACAACCGCATGCTCAAAATTCACACGCACGCTAGGGCTTGCTATGGTCGATAGGAATTTTCGATAATGAAAATGGTCAAACTTGAATCTTGAAATCATCTTAGTTTCAGTTAGATTTACGATTTATGACCCCTAACTTTTGAATGCGGCGGGGGGAGTAGCGGGGCAAGTATGGTTGCGCGTGTACAATATGTGCATCCTCACTATTTTTGCCGAGGGCTCATCATAAATCGTAAACCGTCCTGTAGCTATTGGTAATTGAATGAAAAATTTTAATAACGGGAGCACTAGTAATTTTATACTAACTAAAACATTGTGTCAAAGGCGAATTTAATTGGTATTGGGATAGAAAATGAAAAAAAATATCAATAGGTATTACCTTTATTTGTAATCAAAAATAATTAGAAAATTAAAGCAAAAAAAGAAGTCGATGGTCGATAAATATTATGTAGCAAAAAAAATACTAGCAAAATTTTACTACCGAGAACAGTAGTAACTCATTCTGAAGAAAAATAATTTGTCGATAAATCATCGATCACTGACTGCACTATCCAGGCGACCGAAGCGGACGTGACGCGAACGAGTCGAAATGCGCGGTAATTTGGCTCACTTCACAACCCATTGCGCGTCAGATGTGTCTTCTCGCGAAATATTTGCGTACTTCACCAGCAATGTATATTTTCTGTGATTCTTGGCTTAATTGTCGTTTCTACTTAGAATTTCATAATTCGAACTAGTTTTTTGGGAAAAATACTAAAAAGCTAAGGTTTTTATGCTTACCGATGAAAAGAAATTTCTCCTTGTTTCATACTTGATGTCTGACTCTTTAATTTGCACATAACAATCGCACAACACGGCATTTTCAAAGGATTTTAGCGCTGCTCCGTACTGCGAGGCAATCAACAAGCGACTAAGAAGTATGAACGCGTGGTTCGGTTGAAGTATGATTGTCCAATCATACTTGTGGCGCGTCTGCCCCGCGCACATTGCCAATCCAACCTCATTTATCTTATCCGTGGACGGCGCGGTGGAAGTGTCTAACTCTGCACACTTGGACATACGCTGTAGCTGTTTTTACTCTAGCCTATTGTGTGGGGTATCGTTTAATAGGTATTTTAAAATAAAGTCAAAAATTTCATACATGACTTTTTACACAGCCATTTATTTTCGATTAACCAGCCTCCAAAGTGGTTTATATGTTGGTCCCCCCCTGGCATTTCTAAACTATGAGACCTTGAAACTTGCAATTTTTCATGCTATATCATATATATAGATTATGCTATTTATTTATCTTATTTCTCTTTAGGAATAGCAGCTTAGCAAGAGTATTTTTCTTTACGAAAATAATTTTGAACGAAATCGGAGAGTAACTTTTGAAGTAATTTGAAAAAACCTATTGAGCGTTGATAGTTACGGAACCCTCCTTAGACAAATATGTCCTGACATACTCTTGGTTATGTTATTGAATGAGGGGCTAACCGGCAAGTAAATATTAGTATATTTTCTTACTGACTGACGTGATAATATATTTTGTAGAATGTAGCTTGGCAAGCAGTGACTTAAGCTTTTTGAAATGGGGTTGGCAACTATTGGTTTGCTCTGTACTCAGTATACTCAGTTCTGATCCAATTTAATCTAAACAAAAACAAAGAGTACAATAGAACGCGGTATTGAGAGTGAAATTCCAAGGTCGCACGACGTCATGCGTCACGACACGATTTTGGATAACGCACCATCGATTAAACGCCATCTGTCGGAAGCTATCCTTCTGACACATCATCTTAACTTTCTAAATTATGGCTTAACGCATAGATGGCGCTAGGTGTACAAATTGTAATTATTTAAGTATTCTTTTTTGAAGCGATGTTCTTCTGACACGATAAAAGTATTTTTGGAAATGATTTATTTTATTTTTATTTAATAGGAAAACATGCAGTTATATGTAACACAACATAAATACAATATAAATTCTCATCACTATTCTGCCGCCCTTATCATAAACAACGCATTTGCATGGCGGCAACTTTCGAGTAATTCGCACCTAAAGTTTAATACTTTTTTTTTGTTGTCCCTATGAAACTAACAGGAATATTCTAAATATTTTTGTTTTGTTTGGTGCCTTTGAATGTGAACTTTGCATGTGCGATGCTATATTTATATATTTAGTTATTTTGAATATTTTTAAAGACGAAAAATTGTTTATGACTAGAAAACATGGATTGCAATAATGTTAATTTACTAAGCATAATCAACGCATGTATGACAGTTGCGTTGTTTATGTCTAGGGAAATGCATTTGTGTTGTTTATATCTAGCAAAGATAATGGAATTACTTACATTTAAGTTCACATTTATAACGTATACTAGCTTTTGCCCGCGGCTTCGCCCGCGTAGTATAGTGTTCTTGGAGAAAAAACTACTTCGGCGAATAACTCTCTATTTACAGCAATATACCTACTTCTGATACAAAATTGAAAATGTTTATACGTTTACCCAATGCAAATGGTTAAAAATGGGACCCCATCACCTCGACATGCGCGACCGCTTGATATACATTATATTATTATATCTATCGCGCTTAAGTATAAAAAGACTATTTAAAAAAACCGCATCAAAATCCGTTGCGTAGATTTAAAGATCTAAGCATACAATATAGGTACATAGGGACAGACAGATAAAGCGACTTGTTTTATACTACGTAGTGAATAATCATTTAATTTGCCATTGAAATATAATTTAACATTCCAACAAAACTGGCCAACTACCTCTATGGATATTCCAGAACTGCAGTACAGAATATTCGTTGAGCGAGCACCGAGTCGCGACTCGCGAGTGCCGCCGAGACATGTAACTGCATTTTAAATCTGTAATATCTTCGAAAATATTCATTTAAATTAATGCTATAAAGGGCCATATTGATCTATATTAAATGCACAATGTATTTAAGGCACATGGCAACGGTTGGGCTGCTACATCTACGTCTTTTTTGTATTCAGTTCGAGTTTCAATATATTTTAGTTTATGTATTTGATAAGTTATACACCCATTGCAAGTTTCGCACAAATTTTCATCATTATGATTCGGATTGTGTTTATGGAAAAATGCACATTGTTCACATTCCTCATTACCTAATCGTGCAAAAAAAAATTTATATCTTTAACAACTGTTCTATATAACTCAAATGAAACTTTTAACTGTGGATACTTTATATTAAATTGTTTATGCATCATAGTTATAGTGACATCGCTACTAAGGCGGGTCAATAAGTCCGTGACTTTTTGAATTTCTAACCTCCTTACTGAAAAAGCAACACTACTCCTGTCAACAGGCATCTGTCAGTTGACTCCTATCAAAATTTGAACTTGCTGCGTCAGTTAGTTTGTGTTTTACAGCTATCTTTATCAGACTATCCAGTAACTTAAGGAAACAATGGAAAAAAGTGAATTTCATGTGTAAGCACACGAATTTCACTTTTAAAAATTAAGCATTATTTTTTGCGAAAAAAACCATTACCGAGACCAAGGCTAAGCTTGATAAATACTATGGGGACTCTGCACCATCGATTTCAATGGTAAAAAAGTGGTTTACTGAATTTCGTTGTGGCCGTACAAGCACTGAAGATGCCGAACGTCCTGGACGCTCAGTTGAGGTCTCTACACCCGAAACAATCGAAAAAATTCACGATATGGTGTTGGCCGACCGAAGATTGAAAGTGCAAGAGATTGTGGAAGCCATAGGCATCTCGCATGGCTCAGTGGTTTCAATTTTGAATGATCACTTGGGCATGAGAAAGCTTTCCGCAAGATGGGTGCCGCGTTTGCTCACAGTCGACCACAAACGCAATCGTGTAACAACTTCACAGGAAGGTTTGGCGTTGTTTAATCACAATATGGAGGAGTTTTTGCGCCGTTTTGTAACCGTGGACGAAACATGGATCCATCACAACACACCAGAGACCAAACAACAGTCAAAACAGTGGGTTTCTAAGGGTGAATCGGCGCCAAAGAAGGCCAAGGTGGGTTTGTCAGCCAATAAAGTTATGGCGACTGTTTTTTGGGATGCACGTGGGATAATCCACATTGACTATCTTCAAAAGGGAAGAACAATTAATAGGGAATATTATGCCAACTTATTAGACCGCTTCAATGAGGATTTGAAAAAAAACCGACCTCATTTGGCCAAGAAAAAAGTTCTTTTTCACCAAGACAATGCAAGGTGCACACATGTGCAGTTACCATTGCAAAAATCCATGAATTGGGCTATGAATTGCTCCCACATCCACCCTATTCTCCAGATTTGGCTCCGAGTGACTACTTCTTGTTCCCAAACCTGAAAAAATGGCTCGGTGGGAAAAGATGTGACTCCAATGATGAAGTCATCTCGCAAACAAAGGCCTATTTTGAGGACCTCGACAAATCATATTTTTTGGAAGGGATAAAAAAATTGGAGAAGCGTTGGACAAAGTGTATAGAGCTCAAGGGGGACTACGTTGAAAAATAAAATGATTTATTTATCAAAAAATCTGTGTTTTATTCCAAAAGTCACGAACTTATTGACCCGCCCTCGTAGATAAATATCATCAATTTGGCGCTTGTTCACGCCTGTCATGCGAGATACAAGGATAAATGAATTTATATGGTTTTTAATTATGTCTCTGTCAATTTTGTTCACTCTTTTATAAGTACCACGACTGCATTTTTGCTCATCAAAGGCTTTTTTTATTACACATCTAATTTTGGCGTCATTTTTAGCATTATATTCAAGTGTAGTTAAAAAATATGATTTACATACCTCAACTCGGTCATTACCAACTTTTAAATGATAAACATACGAACTCTGTCTCTGATTATTACTTGTTGTTATTCTTCTATGTAATTCTTTTTGGTCTATCATACATTTTATGAATACTCCCTGCTCTTCATAACTCATAGTAATATAAGTATCATGAATTTTCTGCCTTTGTTCATGATTTATTTACTTTCATATTTGTGTTATGTTATTGATACTTTGTTTTATGTTATGGTTTTCATTACAGGAAAACTAAAGTTAGAAGAAAAGAAACAAAAGCTTTCATTAAAAAACCCGTGTAATGAAACATGTAAAAAGAAATGATACACAAAAATAAATCATGAACCAAGGAAGAAAATTCATGATACTTATATTAATATGAGTTATGAAGAACGTATTCATAAAATGTATGATAGACCAAAAAGAATTACATAGAAGAATAACAACAAGCAACAATCAGAGACAGAGTTTGTCCGTTTATCATTTAAAAGTTGGTAATGACCGAGTTGGTAATGACATTTTTATAAGTAGAGAATAATTCTTTTATGTGAATAATTATACTCATAAGTATTTACTTACGAACATTATTTACTTATAATAATTATTCTTTACTTATAAAAATGTTAATAAATGTTACTACTGATGGAAATTAATATCTTTGAAGTTAGTATTTCACAGAATATGTGAGTATGTACCACTCACGAAACAAACGGTACGTGTAAATAATTAATTAAAATTGAGTGTAATTACAGAGCAATAATATATAAAAAAGTAACAAAAACGTAATTTGGCACGTTACTAAATTCATATATTATTAATTTGTATTTAATAATCGCAAATGTAACAATTGCGTTGTTTAAATTCTTATTAAATACTAGTCATAAAACACACAAGTGGCAGATAAAATGTAAATGAGAAATGAAATATAGATGTGAATGAAATGTTATTCCTAAGCATAAACATTGCATGTGATTTTGTGATGTTTATGATTTGTATAAAATGGTAAAAATATATACTTTACTAAGTATAAACGTCACAAGTACCAAATGCGTTATTTATGCTTAGTATTTCATACGTCGAAATTCTAAGTAAAATAGCCATAAAAACGCATGTTTGCATATGATGTTTATTACTAGTAATAAGTTTGGAAAAGATCACATACGCTGTTTATGACTAACAATAAAATTAAAACTATGGAAGATATTAAAAAACGAGTCATTGATCCTGGTAGATCTCGTTTCAGCGATTCCGAATATACTAATAACTAAATTTCATAAAAAATGTCGATTGCGTTGTTTATGATAAGGACGGCAGTATTATTAAAACGTTTTCATTATCAGAATACTCAATTACAACAAAATGTGGTTTTTGAAAGATTTCTGATGAATTAAGTTTCACTCCTGCCACTTGTACTCTGTATAATGTACTTACATGTCATGTTTTTTTAAATAGAAGTCAAAGCTAATAAAAAAGCATTTGGACAAGCATAATCTTGGGAACAAAGTAACCTCTGTTTTGAACCAGGAAGGGTTCTAGGGTTGTAGGAAACGAGCTCATGGATTGCCCGATGGTATGCGATATCGCCGCCCATGGACACTCACAACATCAGAGGAGTTACATTGGTAACTCCTCTGATGTTGCGACTTGCGTTCCCAGTCCTTAAAATCCCCAACCCCTCCGGTAAACTCACTCGGCGAAACACAGCGCAAGCGTTATTTCACGCCTGTTTTCTATGAGGCCGTGAGATTTACTCGGTCGAGCCGGCCCATTCATGCCGAAACGTGGCTCTCCCACGTAAAATGTGAGAACCTTACGATGCTAGCTATATTTTGTACGACCATACCTTCTCGTCTAGCGGCGAGGTCGTTTGGAGTTAAATCCACACAAGCCTCAGGGGCGTCAATGATCAGCTCGATACTTTGGGTACGTCGCTCGTTCATGTGTGGTAGGAGCGTGACGTGGAGGTTGATTGGCGGTCGGCGCAGTCGGGGGCGCGGGGCGGGGTGCGGCTGGGTCGCGCGGGTTATCGCCGACGATGCTCTGATTTACTGTCCTTCGGTGTCTTATCGTCTCTTGAGCGATACTTATAAGGAGAGTAATATGTACTACACTAAGTACAGTTGAGAAAATTGAATATTTAGTAGATTGAGTATTGACTTTTTTTGATATACTTCTGAAATACCACGTTCATCTATTACTGTTACTGACTATACAGACCGATGACGACACCACTTTTCTGACAGAGATATAGAGGGCAAAAACCGAATGTCTTATTTTTGGTCAATTGCCCCACAGTGGCTTTTTGTGATTGTCCATGAATACGGAAACATATTATTTCCTAAAGTTAGCTCTTATTTAAAACAGGCCAAGTGCGAGTCGGACTCGCCCACGAAGGGTACCGTACAATTTATCTATCAATCATAATTTTTACAATAATTAGAGTAGGTAGGACCTATTAATAACGAGCAAAACATAGCAAAAGAATCAATTAAATATTTCATTTATTTTTATTATTTATTTTTTATTAATAAAGAGAACATACACATATACAAATCAATATTCAGTGAATATTTCAGGCGTCTACCTGTTGCCTTAATTAATATCGACCGAAAACGGCAAAAAATCACGTTTGTTATTATTAATATATTTATTTTATTGCTTTTAGGATATATTGTTGTTTGATCGGCAACAGAAATACATCATCTGTAAAAATTTCAACTGACTAGCTATCACCCGTAAGAGATACAGCCTGGTGACAGACAGACGGACGGTCAGCGTAATAGAATGCCGTTTTTAACCGTTTGGATCAAGAACGTTATAAAATAAGTCTGGTATGAAAAATCTTCATTTATAGGGAAATTATTAAAATGGAAAATTTTGTTTAAGATATTTATGGAGCGTTCAAGTATTACGCAAATTAGAGGGAGCGGTGTCTTGTAAAACGTTACTACCTACGCTCGTAACCGAGCTTCGGTCGTATTTTTAGGGTTCCGTAATACTTAAGGAACCCTTATAGTTTCGCTCTGTCCGTCCGTCTATCTGTCTGTCTGTCGGTCCGCTCTCCTAGCTTCTGTAATAACATTATAACAATAACTTTTGAAAAACCTGTTGCGCGTTGATAGTTACGGAACCCTCCTTAGAAATGTGACATGCTCTTCGTTAGGTTATTATTTTATTTATTCATTGTATTTTGCTGCAACTATAGTCACGCTATCGACGAAACAGAATTATTGTGCCATACATTTTTTCAGTAATAATTATCTAAGAAATCATTTCTATAATCAGATTTTATCAACCATAGTGGCTCTAAAGTTTCAAATACTTCAATGAACTCTAATAAATATTCTTTAGACCACGTTTCCATTTTTAGAGTTCCGTACCCAAAGGGTAAAAACGGGACCCTATTACTGAGACTTTGCTGTCCGTCCGTCTGTCACCAGGCTGTATCGTAATCTTCTTATACCGTTATAGCTCTACAGTTGAAATTTTCACAAATAAAGTAGGTATTTCTATTGCCGTTATAACAACGAATACAAAAAACAGAATAAAATAAAAATTGGAGGTTCCCACACAACAAACATGTTTTTCCGTTTAGTACGGAACCCCTCTTGCCGACTCGCACTTGACTGGTTTTATTTTACACTCGAATTTTGTTACCGTTCAGTCCAATTTTATTACCGTTCAGTTCATCCGTACAGGTCAGAATTAATGTTGCCAATTTAGTTGTTTTACAAAGTTTTACTACTAAATTTAGTATTTTATTCCCTCTTTAGTAGGAATTTAGTTGTTAGTAGAGGTTTTGTAGAAAATAGACAGTAATCATAATATGCAAAATGGCCTGCTACTATGTGCTATTATGACACCTTATCATAATAGCACATAGTAGCACGGGTCTGTAAATCGCTTTAAACTACCGATTTAATTTCTATATTACGTAATATTTCCTACTATTTTTTTTTTATTTTACGGTAAAATTGACTGAAATTGAATTGAATTGAAAAACTGAAAATGCAGCGGTTTTCTGTTTTTTAAGGATTTCTAAGTTTAGTAGCTTTTTTATAGTTATTGGTACTCTTTTAGTAGTTTTTAGTAGAAAACGACGCGAGTTTAGTAGTTTCGCCAAAACAGAATTGGCAACACAATTAAAAAAACACAAAAAAAAACACAATTGGAATTGGAACCGAAGGAAAACCGGGAGTGTGTAGGGGGCAACTAATACTCGAACGCTCCCTTAAATTTTATAATTACGAAATACTAGCTATTGCCCGCGGCTCCGCCGCGTCGCGTAAATACAGTATCTCTCGGGAACACTGTACTTTTTCGGGATAAAAAGTAGCCTATTTTTTAATTCAGAGCCTAAACTACCAAATTCATCTAAATCCGTTCAGTAGTTTTTGCGCGAAAGAGTAACAAACATCCATCCATCCTCACAAACTTTCTCATTTATAATATTAGTAGGATTTACAAAATATTTTATGTTTTTCGTAAGATTTTCTCTTTTTTCACCTGTCTAGTTTTGAATTATTGCTTTCAGATTTGTTATCTTGGCGATGTTTACTTAAATAGTACTAGAATCAGTTAGTAGCTGGCATTGTCGTATTTTAATACCCTGATTTGTCCTAATATGTTTCTAATCGGTTTTTAACCGACTATGGCGTAGCCAAAAGGAAGGGTAATAATTTTGGCAGTTTGGCAGCATGTATGTTTTGGTTCACTAAACCGCCTAAACTAGTGATCCTGATTTTAATTAATGAGGTAGATGAGGCTATAAATCTAGTACTTTTATATGGAGAAGGCAAATGCGATGTAGACTGTTTATTTGTTTTACCTCCGTAAGTGGAAAATATTTGTTTTTCAATAGCTGGAAGATGCCTGAACCCACCTGATTTCTTTTAAATAGTGATCAGGAATACCTACTCGAAAATGGTTAACCCTACGAGGGTTAACCCTTTTCGAGTTCGTAACTATCGTACGCACACGATTTGATGCTTCAGATGTTAATTACATGACACTGAGACTACGCCGATACTGTATTTCTTCTAAATAAGACTTACTTATTACGTATACTTACTTATTTATTACTTACTATGGCCAATGTATACAATACAATACAATAAGATCCCAGAAAGCGTTCAAAATTTTTCAATCAATAAATTAAAAAAAGTAGTTAAAGAACGTCTGTGTACTAAAGCCTATTATAAAGTTAATGATTTTATGAATGATAGCACACCATGGGAATGAGGTGACCCCCTGCAAGGCTACTTCTAAATTACATATATTATTGTACTCTTGTTATGTAGTTCTAGTCATAACATTGTTATATATGCCTTTTTTATATTTTTAAAAGAACAATTTTCCATCTTTTTGATAAAAGATGGCCCCGCGCGAGTTTCTTACGCCAGTTCTTCTCGCCGGGTTAGTTCCCGAACCGGTGGTAGGCATCATGTAGACCGACGTTCAGAAAGTGTATAAAAATACCAATTTTGAATAAAAAAATTTGACTTTGACTTTGGAGTCAAACAGTGACTTATATTGTCATACAAGGTACAATTTTGAGCAGCGCTTACGCCCCTGGCCTATAAAATGGCTTACAACAGTTTGATAGTCGACACGTGAGAAAGCAATCAGTATGCCACCGGTCTATAGGTTCGCAAATAATTCCTTTGCGTTTAAGAAGCTGTCCCAGCAATGGTTGGAAGCAGCTTCATCAGAAAAAAATCATCCCCTAGTTTAAGGGGTTGGAGGATAAAAGTTCCATTTTTGACAATTATTAATATGTATGTTGTGTACTTATACAAGCTGACGTACCAAATTTAAGTTTTCCAGGACATCTGGAAGTACCATATAATTTTGTTGATCATTAGTGAGTCAGTGACGAAATCAGGGGTTTTTATATATGAATAAAATCTAAAGTATAAGACTAATGCAATTTAAACTTTACAAGTTTAATGAGTGCAAACATATCCTGCTGGTATAATCCAAACCCAAGTTGAGGGTTCAAAAAAGTCGACGAAACGCTTCGAGAAAAGGTGGTCTGGTAGTGCCCTTGCGCTTCGCTTGGCTCGTCTTGGCGTGCCCCCAGATAAAAAAAAAAACTATTACAGGGTCATTATGAACGACATAGAACCCAAAACAATAAATTTTTGAATTTTTGTCTGTATGTTTGTTTATCTGTTTGTCTGTACGTTTGTTCGCGCTAATCTCAGAATCTACTGAACGGATTTTGATGAAATTTGGTATGGTAGTAGTTAAGATTGGATGAACACATAGGCTACCTTTATTTGCGGATTTTTATTGCGGAAAAATGTATGGTTCCTGCGATATTTGTTTTTGCGCGTACGAAGTCAACGGCTTAACAGATTTGAATGCGGTTTTCACTAATGGGTTTTGGTTACTCCACTCCACTTAAAATTTAATTAACTGACTTCCAAAAAAGGAGGCGGTTACACATTCGGCTGTTTATTTTTTTATTTTGTTTGTTAAACGATTACTCCACCGCCTGTGGACCGATTTTCAAAATATTTATTTTGCTGTAAAGGGTATAATCCCGTATTAGTATTTTTGACACTAAAGTGGTGACCTGATGATGGGATCCATGAGGAATCGAGGGAACTCTTCAAAATGTATATCGACACATATAGTGATTTTGACTTTTTCTAAAGTAGTCCAGACATATACCACCAAAAATAAAGATTTTGCACCATCACACTGGATCCAAAAGTACTGAGCAGAACTCCCGAGTCGTTATAGATAGATGTCTGGGGATTTTGGAGTTGTTTATAAAACTGAAAGCATATGCCACTATGTCAATTAAAGTAATCATCATCAATCACCGCCTTGATCACACCATACGCCATCACATTATGATGATAATAGGTACTCGTACTTCTCATAGTCTTTTACACCGACACGTATATCTTTGAACATTACTCTGCCGTTTGTCGAAGCATTTTCGAAATTCTTTTGTTGTTGTGAAGAACACATTTTGAAATTGGTCCCTAAGTCACCAAGGTGGAGACCTGATGATGGCATTCGAAATAAATTTCGTTTTTTCGCAAAATATGGACACATGGTGATTTCGACTTTTTCTGAACTAACACAAGCATATGCTACCAAAAAATAAGATTCTGCACCCCTGGTGGGTAATATCTTGGTATACCCTGGATCCAAAAGCATTGAACAGAACTCCTCAGTCTTTAAAGATACGCGTTTGGAAATTTAACATTGACATTGTTTAAAGAACTGCAAGCATATGCCATTAAGTAACTTACAGTAATCATCATCATTATCTTATATATAATACCTAATGGAATCTTGGTGCGTATTCAATTATACATTCGATCGTTTATTTTAAACGTTATTTAAATGTGATAGTAATCATTTAACAAATATTACTAAAAAGGGAAAAAATATTTTTAAACAAAAAATTAAACTGACTTCCAAAGTAAAAATACACAAAAAAGTATGAAATAAATCTTATTTTCTAAATATATATTTAAATTCGGCTAAAATTTTAATTAATTCTCTACTCAATTTTCTTAATTTTGAAGTCCGTTAAATTTGTATTAATAACTTTCTTAATTCTTGTGTTAATAATAATAAATATATAACTAAAAATGGAAAAATTATTATATATAAACAAGTAAAAATGCACAAAAAAGTTTCATTCCCAAATAATTCCCCTTTTAAATTCGGCTTAAATTTGAACTATTTCTCTACTCAATCTTTATATTTTTGAAGTCAGTACCATGGTGTATACAAAAAAGTCTGCGATGGCATAGATATGTCTATCTTTTGAGGATAGCTTACTATACCCATTCCAAGTTTAAAATCCATTTGATCACAATTAATATGCTATTTTCAGAAGCTATTAAGACGTATATAATATTACCTAATCCTTATCTGGGAGATATATTAAAATTAAAAATTACGTGTGAATATTCATTATAGGTATATATGTTTACTCTATGCTATTACTATTATATATTGCAGTAGGTATATTTGCTAAAGTAGTTTTTTGCCGCGAACACGACCCACACGGGCGAAGCTGCGGGCAAAATCTAGTAATTAATATAAATGAATGAACTTTGGTACAGTTATAGCTTGTAAATAGATACAGATTTTGGCATCATAAAATAATTGTAATTTTATTTTAGAAGTGGCTTGTCATACCACATATTATGTTAAGCGGGGGGATGATTTTTTCCCCCCTTCTTTTACCACCACCATAACCACAAGTTTATTTATAAGACAGTTTACAAAAGGAATAGTATACTAAAAATCAATAGATTTTCAAAGATATTACGGATTGTTTGAAGTACTTTTTTTAATTTCGTGAAAACGCCACATACGAAATGTATGGCCATATGCACAAAACCTCCTCCTCCTACACTGCTTGTGCGTACACTCAGAAACAAGATCGTACAAACACCACTACCACCCAAGCAACCACACCACACAAGCAATAATGTCAGCAAGATCGTGCTATGGATTTCCGCAAAGTATGATTCTATTAACTATTTAAAAGATAATTGATTAACCTAAAATAACCTATAGTTCAATAAATTGCCCTAGTGGCGGTTTGCGGAAAAGTTTTTCCATTAAACTAGTACTAAACTTCAGAACTTTACAAAAAGAAAATTTCATACATTACTTTTTTCAAAGTCAACCATTTTCGAGTAATTAGCCTCCAAAGTGGTTTATCCCCTCTGCCATATCTAAACTATGAGACTCAGAAACTTGTAATTTTCATATCATGTTAAATACTCTTAAGGAAATTATTTTGAGCGAAATAAGGTAATAACTTTTGAAGTAATTTGGAAAAACCTATTACCCGTTGACAGTTACGGAACCATCTTAGACATGTCTGATAATAATTGACATGCTCTTGATTATATTATATAAGTATTTTAAAATACAATGTTTTCCTGTTTACCGCATATTCATTAAATCTTTTCCAGAATTCGGTGTTTATTAGCGACACTATTGATTGTTGTTCTAATAATTTAGCGTGACTATATTTTTTTTCAAAATATTAGTTCGATTTTTGCTTAGGGAAATTGATTTATCAAAAACTCGTAGTAGTGTAGTTTTTGGTTTTATCAAAGTCAGGTTCTTAATCCTTTGATTATTTTTCGGCATTCCTGATGAAATATAATTTTATATTTACAATACCCAGAAGAAAAATTCACCTGCGTAAATAATGCAGTATAAAAAAAATATTTCAAAATATATACAAACATAAAGTTTAACAAGAGTATGTAAGGACATGTCAAAGGAGGGTTCCGTACTATGAACGCATAATAGGTTTTTTAAATTACTTAAAAAGTTACTGTCCGATTTCGTTCAAAATAATTTTCCTAAATAGTTTTTAGCACGTTCTATCAACATGGAAGATTACAAGAAATGCCAAGGGGATTTACAAGTTGGTCCCCCAACTTTTAAATCACATCGGAGGCCGATTACTTGAAAATGGTTGACTTTGTAAAAAGTTACGTATGAAACCTTGCCTTTATTTTAAAAAATCTATTCAACGATACCCTACACCAGGGGTCTCCAAACTACGGCCCGAGGGCCACATCCGGCCCGCGGACAGATTTTGTCCGGCCCGCGGAGAGCTAGCATACTATATACTTGAAAACTGCTTTTAGAGAACATATTTTTATATAAAATTAAATTTAGTTTACTGAAGTATTCTAATTTTATGTTAAATAATTATTAATATGACATCTACATTGATATGGTCATGGGCTAACTACTCATAACATTGTTGTAGGCTTATTGTTATTGTTTTTGTGATAAGTTGGATAAAGAAACACAGGATTGTAATGAGCAAAGACATGTATAATACGAGGGCTGCACTAAAAGTATCGGGAATGGAATATTTCCACTGTTCCTGTCATATTAAAATCTTTTTAATTTAAAACTCCTTGGTTTTAAAAATCGAATACCGTTTATTTATTTAAAAAAAGATTCTCGGTCTTGTCACAAAGTCTTGTCAAACTTGTTTAGTCGTTGAGAAAATGGAATTGACTCGAGAAAATTCTAGAGCGATGATTTATTATGACTTTCGAAGTGGTTTAACACAATAACAGTGTAATGACCGGATGATTTCTGCATTTGCAACCACAATTTATCGCTGGTTTGCTGAATTTCAACGTGGACGTGTCAAGCTCAGTGATGATCCCCGTCAAGGTCGTCCAAAAACTGCAGTCACCTAAGAAAACGTTGATGCTGTGCGTAAGCTGATTGAGGAAGATCGACATGTGACATACCGCGAAATTCAGGCAACTTTAGACATTGGCATGAGTCAAATACAAATAATCTTGCATGAACAATTAGGTGTAAAAAAGTTGTTTTCCCGATGGATACCGCATTTGCTCTGTGAAGAGCAAAAAGCGGCTCGCGTTACTTGGTGCGTCAGAACTCTCGAAAGATTCCACGCAGGATCCTCAAATGCTGTATACAACATCGTATCAGGTGACGAATCCTGGATATACGCGTACGAACCCGAAACAAAAAACCAGTCACGAGTTTGGGTGTTCGAAAATGAGTTAAAACCAACAAAAATTGTTCGTTCACGGAGTGTTGCAAAAAAAATGGTATGCTAACATTTGTTTGCCACAGGTCCTTTCTGAACTCCGTAAAGAGGACTGCAACCGCCGCATCATCCTCCATCACGACAATGCGAGTTCTCACACCGCGCACAGAACAAAAGAGTTTTTAGAGCAATAAATCATAGAAGTATTAGACCATCCGCCGTACAGCCCTGATCTAAGCCCTAATGATTTCTATACTTTCCCTAAAATAAAGAATAAATTGCGTGGTCAGAGAGTTCCGGGGCTAGGGTTTCAATGTCAGTATCAAAAGGATTCTGAAAAATTTTAATTTGATACGCAATGGCATCAAAGTCTGAGAAACGAGTATCAAAATTTTTTTTCAAAGCACTCAAAGTTTCGATTGCAAAATCGATAGGAAACTCAGTCTCAGTGGTGTGGCTGAATATTTCACATGTTTTAAAATGTGAAAAACATTTACCTCGTAGTTGTGATTGAAACAGTATGAATTTCTTCCGGAATGATTTGATATTAGTGTATAAATCAGGAAGATGCTGGTTTTCTCCTTGCAATCTCAAATTCAGTTCGTTCACAAGTTTTGTCAAATCAACATAGAATGCTAACTTCCACAGCCATGCGTTGTTTTGTAATTCAGTAAGAGGGCGATGCTTTTCATTCAAAAAAATTTCGATCACTGCTCGAAGTTCAAAAAAGCGCTGAAGGACTTGCCCACAACTAAGCCAACGTACAGCAGTATGATAAGTTAAGTTATTTTCTCCAATATTTTCAATAAATTGTCGGAATTGTCTGGATAAACATTTTCCGCACAAAGACTGTTGATCAATGATACAATGTAAGACTAATGGTTTTGAACCACCGTCATTTTCTACAGCCTTTGACACAAGAGCGACCAATGGGAAAGATAAAGATCTTTCCCATTCATGTTTTTGCCTTCATCAGTTGTAATACATTTCAACTTTTTCTATCGAAGGTTTTTTTGATTAATGGCCATTTCAACTCCTTTAAAAATATCTGTACCAGTAGTTGTGCCATGAATACTATACATATCAAGAAGTTCTTCATGCACTTCATAGCTTTTATCTACTCCTCGAATATAAATCAACACCTGAGCAGTATCTGACACATCCTTTGACTCATCCAAGGCCAAAGAAAACCACTCAACATGTACATTTCTGTCGAACAGTTGAGAGGATATATTTTCAGCCATATTTTCTACCCTTCGAGCCACAGTGTTTGCTAACATACTGACAGTTTTTAATAAATTTACCTTTTCAGAGCACATTTATTCGGCTACTGCAATTATGCATTTTGATCATTTCTCCATCGGTAAATGGTTTTCCACGTTTTGCAATTTCAAGAGCCACACGAAAGCTGGCACGAGTTGCAGCCTCTTGTTCAGTTTTGAGTTTTGTAAATGAAGATTGCTGCGATTTTAATCCGCGCTTCATAGCTTCGAATTTTTCTGTCCGCAAACTTCCTGTATATTTTGAGTAATTTTGAAAATGTTTTGTTTCATAATGACGTTTAATGTTATATTCCTTGAGAACGGCTATGCTTTCATTGCAAATTAACCATAGCGCCTATTTACTGGACTCCATTACGAAATACTGAATGTTCCACTGATCTTTGAATTTTCTGCATTCACTATCAATTTTTCGCTTCTTTTCCATACTACTAAATCACACACAAAATCAACCATTCAAATCAAAATACTGTTATAAAGATGTCTTAAACTTAAACACGCACAAACACGTTTTAAGGAGGTACGCACTATTTTATTTCACAGTGTCATACAGTATAATATTTTACAGTGTCATAGGAACTGACTTGTGGTTGCGCCACTAGCCTTCTTATATATTCCAATTACTGCCATCTAGAAGTGAGTGGAAGACACCTGAACTTTCTCGAACCAACGAGATTATTCTGTACGTGTTATTAGCGCCATCTGTTAGCGATAAAAGGTACTACCTATTTCCGCTTGTGTCCACCAGATGTCGTGTCACGTTACTCCTCATGGCTCGTACTCTACGACTAATCTAGAAATTACAGATAATGACAGGAAAATTAATAATATGCAGTGTTGCCGTTTTGCGGACTTTAGTCCGATTTGCAGCCTTTTTTAAACGTTGCGTACTTTTTCGGACTTTTTTTTTCATCAGTGGACTATTTCACTTTTTACCACCGGCAACAATGATAATATGGTTTTGGCCCTCGGAACTTACTGGAGTAATCAGTATGGCCCTAAGGCTGGAAAGTTTGGAGACCCCTGCCCTACACAATGGAGCAGAATAAAAAAAAATATTTCATCCCCACTCCACATGTGTGGAGTGCCACCCCTAAAATATAAAATTATTTTAGGGGTGATCATCATATTATTTTATGATGCCAAAACATATTATATTTTAAAATATAAACAATATAAATTTACCAAAAATCATTAATTTATATTCATAATTACAGAAGCTAGAAGCGCGGACAGACAGACGGACGGACGGACAGAGCGAAACTATAAGGGTTCCTTGAGTATTACGGAACACTAAAAAGTCGGAACACTAGTTGCGGCTACAATTTCAATACTGGCGTATTGAAATTGTAGTCGTATAGGCCTTCACGTCTGAGCTTGCTATTTGTGTTAATCCTGTGTAAGGTATTCCGATTGGCACCCGCTATTATTTTGTTGTCCTTCCACCTATGCCGTTGTCTTTCTCTTATTTTTTTTTATCTTGAGCACCGATCCGTCACGTTTTTTTTTTCCATTCGTCTTTAGTACTTACCTACTTCTCATTACTTAATATGCCCATTTCTATTTTAGCATGTAACGTTTACTTATCTTTGTGCTATTATTTTTTCTTATTTTATGTTTTTTAACTTGACATAGAAACTTGTTACCCCTGGACTGTAAAGTGACTTAAAAGTTTATTGTTAGCTTTCACGTCATGTTTGTTACACTCACGCCAAAGTTTCAGACTCCTTTATGCTAGACAGATCAAAAACAATTTTTTTTATTCCAAGTTGGTATTTTTGTACACTTTCTGCCTGCTACCGGTTCGGGAACTACCTCGGCGAGAAGAACCAACCGCCGCGCCGCGGCGTAAGAAACTATAAGGAGCCATATTTTGTCAAAAAGTTAGAAAATTGTTCTTTTAATTAAAAAAACTTATATATGTTATGACTAAAACTACAAAACAAGATACAATAGTATGTATATAGAAGTAGCCTTGCAGGGGCCTCATTCCCAAGTTGTGCTTTTATTAATAAAATCATTAAGTTTATAATAGGCTCTAGTCACTGGTACATCAAGCTTATGCTTATTTCGACTATTTCTATTGTAGTTGTCACTTTCTTTTTGAATAGGCTTATATTTCTTTAACATAAAATACACTAGCTGTTTCCCGCAGCTCCGCCTATACTATCGGGTATCCCGCGGGAATACTTTACTTTTCCGGGATAAAAAGTAGTCTATGTTTTAATCCAGAGCCTAAACTACTACCATACCAAATTTAATAAAAATCCGTTCAATAGTTTATGCGTGAGAGAGTAACAAACATCCATCATCCTCACAAACATTCACATTTATAATATTAATAAGTAGGATTTGTTAGAACATACTGAGAAGGTACAGTTAAGAACTTCTCTTAATTAAATAATGCTTATGAAATAATGCGACAACTGACTAGCCAGTTCGATGTGCACGGCGCACGCCCTGGGCGCCTGCAACTAAACGTTTTCAAAGTTGAGTTGAGTTGTGAAGCTGAGGCCTATTACAGGGCGTTTATCGGTTTTCCAGTAATCAACTAAATTTTATTTTTGATAAAAAATTGTAATTTGTCACACTGGAAGTAATCCGGGGTGGGTTGCCGTGACCCGGAGTCGGCACTCGGCAGGCTGGTGCGGGCCGGCGCGGCCGACGTGGGGCGTGGGGCGGGCGTGCGGCGGCGCCGCCTTCGCAGCGTCGCGGCGCGCGCTCGCCACACGCCTCAGTCCGCTCCGCGCCCGACCCGCGGCAGCACGCGCCCGCGCGCTACTAGTTCGATTCGCCGCGACCGGCCGACCCCAGCCCGGAGTGGCGGTTCGCATCTTACCGGGCAGCATTAGAGTTGTGTCGTATTTTCTAATACTGTCTGGTAAAGATGTCGTCCGCGCTCCATGTTCGCCGAGGGATCTCTCGCCGGAGCCGGTCGAGTGGTGTGCGGGGTCGGGGACCGCGTGGTGGCCGCATGGGCAGCTGGGAGCCCGCCGTCCTCCCGCCGGACCGCCGGAGCGGCTCCGACGCGTCTCCGGCCCGGTCTGCTCGCACAAAACTTTCTGGCGCTGCCGACTTCAAGCGGTCGTCGAGTCGCCTGCCACGTTGCGCCACTTCGCAACAGGTAGTTATTGTGCTCATTTGAAATTTAAATGAACATCGGTGTGTTTTTATGTACTGGAGCGTACGTATGTAAAATGTGTACTTTGTAACCACGTCAGGCAACGGCAGAGTGGGTAAAGCGTACAATTTGTTGGCAGTTGGCACACTATGTCCCTGCGTACTGGTAGCGTAGCCTAGCGCGAACGGTTCGAACTACTAAGGGTCAGGTTACACCGAGACGCAACACGAATCGACGCGGCGCCCACTTTTTTAATAGCTATAGAAAATCAAAGTGCGGCATCGCGCGACGTAGTGTTGTATATTATGCATATTATTACATCATATTCAAGCATCGTCGGGTCGCGTCTCGGTGTGAACGAACCCTAACACGCCGTGTAAAGTTTATGACTAGACTAGAGTGTGTGCTGTACCACACGACCCCCTTCTGCTGGACCGCATAGACCACTGCGCCAGAGCGGCTGTGGGTTAAGTCCAAATATCGATGTCAAGTTTGAAATTGCTTAAGTCGTGTCTTACAAAACGTTCGACCTTCTGTGATCCGTCTAGAATAATTAATTAACCTTGAGTATTTACATTTTATTCAAATATTATTAAGGTCAAAATGTAACACACCGTCTCCAAAAGTTTTGCGTCACTGCGTGATATTATGATATCAAAAGACGACGACCTACTTAACAGCATTTAAACAGTTACGAGAATTTAATTATTTGTGTGGTAAATACATAAATGGTGTAGGTACTTATAATGTTTAGCATAATATAGGTCGATTGTTGTGTTATGCATAAAAAATATTTTCCTACGTAAATATTAGATCGGTTCTATACTGGCAGTATTTATGTTATTCTCATAAACTTTTCGTTCGCAATAAATAGATCCGCTACTCGCTAGTCAGGATGACTTGTCACTATATTGACATTTGACATGCAATCACCGCGCGCGGGCCGAATCATTGCGGCGATGCGTTTTCTCGCTCGCTCGCTCGCGCTCCTTGTGTCCGTAGCTCACTTAACTAATTAAAATTCCTCGAATCAACAAGGGCTTCGCTTTTACCAATAATACATAATTAATTATATTATCTTTAGGGTGTATCTACAATTTTATTATTCAACTTTTTAGGGTAGCTCGTCGGTCGTCAATGAATGTCATCGGTCAAGACGGAAACTAACTAAACGTAAGGTATTTCAATGTCGAGACTCACTAGTCACTCGGTCATAGTGCTAATGCTATTATGTGTCAGTCGCTATCTTCGACAGATTCGAATCCGGCAGATGTTTAATTCACGAGCGGGACCGAAGCCCGCTAACTATTCTTCAGATACGTTGAATAATTTATCAGGGGATGGAAAGTTTTTGTCTTACCGAATATTAAGATGTAGGTCAAGGTCCGGGTCACGTCGGTCTTCATCGCTAACGAGCCACGCTGTGACGGTTTAGAATTTAGATCCAACCGCCATTTTTGTTTTTAAAGTGGGTAGGCGGGAGTTCGCTTTTTATTGCCATCGAGCATAAAGAGTTCACCTATGTTAAAACATCGATGAATATGTCGGAAATGTCGGAGGATATCAGTCATCACTGGGCTAGCTGGTGCTGGGGCGAGAACGTGGCTGCGATAAGCGGCGTGGAGCGCGACGGCGGCGGCGCTATCGCGGCGAGTCAGAGGTCGGCTGATATCGTTGTTGTTGGCGGTCGCTATCGAGGGTTATCAGTTATCACATGCCCGAACTCTTATGCCGACTGCTAGTAGTTGACACGTACTCTCCTCGTGTTATAATAATATTATAATTGAAAAAGTTTTTGCTCTCTTATTTGTGTTTTATGTACGTACTAGCTGTTTCCCGCGGCTCCGCCCGCGTAAATACAGTATCCCTCGGGAACACTACTTTTTCGGGATAAAAAGTAGCCTATGTTTAAATCCAGAGTCTAAACTACTACCATACCGAATTTCATCGAATTCCGTTCAGTAGTTTTTGCGTGAAAGAGTAACAAAGATCCACGTTTTACATTTATAATATTAGTAAGGAAGTAAGGATTATCACTACATAGTATAAAACAAAGTCGCTTTTTTTGTCTGTCCCTATGTATGCTTAAAACTACACAACGGATTTTGATGCAGGTTTTTTTTTAATAGATAGAGTCATTCAAGAATAAGGTTTATTTCTATATAACATGCATAATGTAGTAGAGAAACACTGATAATTTTAGAGGTTTCTAATGTCGTAAATAAACACATTTTTTGCGCTTACATAGCAAATGCTGGCAGAACCCTACGAGATAGATCAAAATAATGTACTACCTACTGTATTGTACACCTAAAAAAGGTCTAAAAAAGTCCGCGATGGTATATGTCTATCTCTTAGGGATAACCCACAATAACCAACTTTTTATCTTTTACTTTTTACGAGAAATAATGGCTTATTTACGAAGCGATTTTAAGCAATACAGCATTATCCTTATCCAATTAAGGACCTTAAATACATTGTGCATTTAATATAGATGAATATGGCTCTTTACAGCATTTCAATTAAATGTATATTTTCGAAGATATTACAGATTTAAAATGCAGGGGCATTGCGGTTGGACCGGCCGGGGGGCCGGTGGCGTACACAGTATGATCCTTATCAAATTAAATACGTTACTCACTTTTTATACACATTATAGTAGCCCTTTATACCATACAGCGTAAATTAATATCTTATATTTAGAAGATATTATAAAATTTATTTTCAAACGCGAAAAATATATCCTAATAATATTATAAATGAGAAAGTTTGTAAGGATGGATGGATGTTTGTTACTCTTTGACACAAAAACTACTGAACGGATTTTTATGAAATTTGGTATGGTAGTAGTATAGGCTCTGGATTAAAACATAGGCCACTTTTTTCCGGAAAAGTACAGTATTCCCGCGGGATATCCGATAGTATATTTACGCGGGCGGAGCCGCGGGCAACAGCTTGTAATAAACACATTAAATTAATGAAAATATCAGCAACACACCCTACCATGGATTTGGTTCCCACATAGTTACACACATGTAGTGTCCCTATTCATAAGTGTCAATCCCTATGAGTTTTGAGTTTGACGTTCGGTTTCATCGTGAAAAAAATGACTGATATTCTTTTAATTATTACATTACTTATAATTTATAATTATTATGGCTACCTCAGATAGCTCACACTTCCTTATATTAATTCAAAATATAATGTAATATTAATTAATCAGTAGGCTCAATTTTAGTAATAATTGAGAGAGAGAGAGAGAGTGAGATAGACAGAGAAACGCGCGCACGCCGCACGGCTTACAACTATAGCAAAAAGTGTCGTTACAACTTTTAATCTTAATTTTTTCCGTCTAGCCCCCTTTCGCAACGCACGATAAGGAACTTCGTTCCAATAAATAAGAAGGTATAAGTTTCAATGTAAAATAATATAGCTGTCTCACACATTATCGCGCGTGAGAGACGGCTTCGGTTCGATTACAGTGCGGCTGAACAAATTTCAGTATCGCACTGTCCTTCCAATCGTAACTCAAGTTACTTTTATTTTACATGTCATATTTACCTCACATTCACAATACACCAGAACAAGAAACGTTTCAGGAACGTGCGAGTCAAGGTAGCGTCGTATCAACTTTTTGTTTTGACAGCGGATGCGCTTGAGCTGCGGTGCGGCTGCGTTCCAACTATCTGCTAAAACGTTAGCGCGATACCAAATCATACAAAAAGTCAAGTAACGTTCACGGTTCGTTTACGATTCAACTGAAACAACTTAGCGCGATTTGCGGTGCAGAATATACTAAAAGCGTTTCAATATTATAAAATACAATTTAAATTCAATAATTTTTAGATGAGAGCGGCGGGCAGCGTTGGGTTCTTTCGGTATTGAGAAGATATGTGACTCGGCAGATTTGTGACATTGTGTTACTGTGTGTCATTTGTTTTAGGTCCATATGGATATAGGATGGATTTAATCCAATAGAAACCTGCAAAATTAGAGACATTTTTGCTCGCACGCTCCGCTCGCTCGCTTTCAACGTACAGAACATAATAATGTTATTTCTAACATTTAGTAGTTTATGGTTTTTTTTTACGCTGTTGATTACGCTGTTGATATGTTTTTGTATTTCAAAGAATAAAACCTTTCAGATAGATATTTGTTACAAATTAAACCAGTACAATTGAAAAAAAATGATTTATCCAATTTTGTTAAAATCTCTAGTTTGTATATAATACAAAAACAAATCGTCATCACTATCATCGTTCCGCAAATTATCCGCAACCTGTGCTATGGGGGTAGTTTAAAGAATATAGGTGAAGTAAGAAATGAGAATAAAATATTAAGAACATTAGTTCTGTTTGATTTATTTAAACTGAACTTTCCATTAACGGTTCCACCAATCAAAAGTGAATTTAAATAATGATTACATGCAGGATTCTAACCACATAACAAATCCTAATATACTTATATTACCTAATTCGTACACTTTACATTTCACGCGGTAATTGCAATTCATATAATTTTATAATCTTAAAAAAATTGGTCTTTATTTTGATATGAAAATATTACTTTTAAAGGCGGATAGCAGTGAGATACTTGTGAGGTGTGACCCTAATGGCAAAGTTACCACTAAATGAATTCTTAAATATTGCTTAACATCTCAAATCAATACTCTGTTCAGATCTAATTTAATCTAAACGTTGTTTTCAAGTTTGGTTAGGACAATGCAGTGTTGTGAGACAATAAAGATGATCCAGGCGTCGGATGGGTATGTAAAAAGTTGGACCTGCGCCTGATCTCTCGCCAGTCGTGTCGTGTGAGTGATCTTGTGAACTGCGCACACACTTGGGCGCTATAAAATGACTCCTGTGTAACTGGCCTGGTTTCAATGAACCTGGCGACCGTCACCACAATCGGTGTGGGGGGTAGTTATAATCTAAACGTAAACAAAGATCAACACTACACATTACTAAAATGCTATTTGCGAACTTTGTTAAATGTTTTGTAGCCCTAATTGAGTAATTTAATTATCATCCTAAGACAGCATACTGAACTGCATTCGCTTTGAGGAAAAAGCCGTTTTTCCAGTGAATTCAAATATGTTGTGTTATCGGGGATTAAGATGCGTCCATTTTGACGAGTGCGGCGCGGGCGAGTCGCTTGACGAAGCGCCCTCGCCGTACCGCAAGATACACATGTGACTAAAATCGCACGCGGCTTTAATCATCTTCCTTCAAAAACTGGTAATGGCCGGTTTTTGAACATTTTAAAAAAACTATAGATAAACTAAGTTTAGCTGGCGCAGTTTTGGATTCCCAAAAGTGCCATCTAGTGGTCACTAGATGAATCTTTTTTTAAAATTCGAGGATAGAGTTATTTTGTGTAGCTATAATAGGGCATTTTCCAAGCTTTTAGAAAATATGTCAATTTATTTATAATAACATAATATATTTGCAATCTTAACCATTCCTTGTGGGTTCCTTCACTTGCAAATTAGCATAAACATTGAAATATTTAAAAAAGCCGCCCAAAACGCTAAAATATGTTGTCATGACGTCACCTTCTTGTACAACCTAACCTAACCACCTGTCAACTATCAAATCATACTAAATATGAAAAATCTAGAATGCTTGGTGTTAACTTTTGTAATATTACTATATTAAAATGCCTTTTATTGGTGCTATACTAATATTATCGAAGAGAAAAACTGATATTCCGCACAAAACTTCGACTGACAACTGACAAGTGACATAATTTTTTTTTTATATGACGTTTACTGAGGATTAAGGGGTAATGATACAGAGTGTTTCCAATTTAAAGAAAGCTCCTTCTGTGTTTGACACTGTGTCGATTAATTATATAAATGGAACACTAAGTAACTAACACCTCAGTATAATAATTAGCAAAGATACCAGGCTATTAGCACGAGGAAAATCATATATTGTTCGTTATCCCCCTATACGACATCTGTCAATGAGTAAGAAAGATATATCTAATTGTTCATTACATACTATTTTTGTAGATGGCTCGAGTCGTTTGTACACTGATCTGTCTGAAGTTGGTTACAAGTTGTATGATAGCATTTGACAAGTATTTAACTTCATATTATGTAAATATTGCCGTTCGCTAGTGATGTCCCTAGTCGGCATTTTATGTCGATAAAAAACAAAATAAAGAAGAAATCTTAATCTTTACTTTGAATAATAATATAAAACGAAGTCATTTCCACTTTCTGTTCGCTAATATCTTTTAAACTACTTACCGGATGTAATGCGCTATGCAGCTAATAGATATAATGATTTAAGAGGAAGGTTAATTATATTAACTAATAATACTCATGCACCATACACTATACAGGCCATCGTCCAATCGACTTATCAGTTCTAAAATGATATAAACAGTGTAGACAGTATTTTTTGACTGTTTACGAGTTTTGACTATGTGCGTTTCTCCCTTGAGTTAGGGTACGTGAAAAGATAAATGAAATAAGTTTATTATTTAGTAAAAATTTAGCAACATTTGTTAGCTTACAAGTAAGGAAAATACCAGTAAGCTCTCAGATTGTCATGGCAGCATGGAGCAAAGTATGCGAAGGAACAAGGGCATTGCAGTCCATTTACGTGGGAGGGCCATGCTTTGGGCACGAATGGTCCGGCTGGACCCGATAAATACCTCGGCCTCCGGATACTCAAGGGGTGGTTGGGAATTTTAAAGAGCAGAGCAAGAGCAGAAGAGTAGATACTATTGATATGCAGCGGTGGCCGCTCTCCATCAGGCCATTAGTCTGCTTGTTTTCTTGTCCATTGAAGAAATTAACATAACAGTATCCTTGCAAAAGGCTACCTTATTCCCTGAAAAACCAAAAGCAAGGTTAAATTTTACAAAAAAAGTGACATACTTTTTGATGATGTAGGCCTATAACCGTTACCCTATTACAGGAATTAAAAAAATACGTTACACTATTTTTACTTAGTTTGTTTAGATCTTACCAATATATATAATTATATATTTGGTAAATATAAAGTAGGCAAAAGATTTTTCATTAAGCGTCTCTTTCTTTATAAACTTGATATTTTGAATATCGATATCCAAAACATCACTATGGAAATACATACCCTCTGCAATTTTAAACAGAATTTCTATAATAATTATATTGCTAAAATCGGCATAATAATGGACAATTAACTCATTTATCTACTAGAATATCTTAATATCAGTCTAATTGCCAGTATTTATAAAGTCTGAAACAAATCTCAACGTAGGTATCGGTGAAAAGTTAATAGTTAATACATACTTCTTCACAATTTTCTGCTCTCGCAGAGTGCGTTTTATATACCTCCACCAAACAAGCCATATTAATTCGAGCACAGATTTGAATATTTGTTTTTTATTTTACTTTAAAGTATCACGTAAGTAATAATAATTAATATATCTACTTCTCAATTCTTACGAGAGCTTGTTACAAATTGGTTACAAATGATATTAGCTGTCAGTACTTTAGTTTCCAACATTGAGACAATAAATTGCTACCAATTTATAGTGCAATAAAGTTGTAATTCCAACGTCGTAAAACTGGACTCCTTTCGGACTCCAACACCACCAACCTTAGAAGAAAACCTAAGCCAACCTCAAAAACCAACGAAAATACACTCTTTCACTCTTATGGGTTTTTGCCTTTGATGTTTTGTTAGACAAATAGCTGCCTACGGCTTCGAGTTTAGTCGTACTTCCATTTATATCCTTCTTCCGTGACTAACACAGTGTCGACTGTTGCACTCTAAAAAAAAGACGTGTGGCACTCGGGGACTGCCGCGGTAAAGCTATTGTATAGCAAGCATTTGTGATAATAATAAAATGTATGTATATAGAGTACTCACTCATTTTCTTTCACTATTTTTTCGTGACTTTCTTCATTAATAATAAATGCACTTTGTTCATTCATATTCAAAACATTTACTTACTTACATAACTTACATAACTTTATACACAAATTTTACAAGTACAGCTTTTCACTGTTGTACATAAATACCTATACACCTATATACTTTCTCATAAACAGCTGCTTATGTATTCGTCCGATTTCGGAGCAGCTCGTCTCGATTTGTGCGAGTTTCGTAGAGTCGTACAATACGTCTAATCGCACGCACACAACGCCGTGTCGAAGACTGCCGAACTGAAACGACGTTAGACGATGCACGGAGCGTGAGGTTTTTTCGTTACGGAATTTCTGGATTCGGTCCCCGCGCTCAAGGCCCGCGATAGAAGCTATGCACTAGGTTAAAAATGTCGGCGTACAATTTAACACGTAAAACATTTTTTCATAGTGCAACACAGTTTACACTGTCTACTTTTCTTTCTAAATGGAAAACGCTCACTGGTACTGGCTATTCCTTATAGGATTAGGGATACCACTTAAAAAAAAGAAGTAGAAGAAAATGACGTCATGTTTGACGACCGTGGGTTTTTATTTTATTATTGATATATTAAAAAAAATCATACATATTTTATATGTAAAGTGATGGATAATTTGGATTTAAATAATGTTTAGTGATAAAATATCAATAGTTTGATGTATATTTTCGCTATAGGATAATTGCCTATTCGGCAATGTATAGTTTCTTATGTGATTACATAACTTAAAACGAATTACATTATTAAATAAAAACGTTAAATAGTAGTAAATTATCTGAACATCAATTTAATTATCATAATAGCCGTAATTCGTAACAATATGACGCTAAGTCGATCCTATTCTCATTTGAATTGCATTGTAACTAAGAAAAACAATATTTTTCTTTAAAAAAGTTTAATTAGTTTCTATCAGAAGCTATGTCAATTACGAGTAATGGAATCGATGAACGGTCCCCATCGGTCAGTTAAGTTAAACTTGGTTTATATCAGTCACTTTTTTGTTCAGTAAAGTTCAGACCTAGCCGTTTTGTCATTTACATGGTCGATTTTAGCCGTACGATGAAAATCGTGCGGCGAAAATTGAACCATGTAAATTTCCAATTAGTCACTTGCGACTTCGCCGAATCGCCATTTAGACAGTCGATTTTTGAGAAATCGTCGAAGTAGAAATCGTGCGGCCTTAGTCACCCGTGTCAATCCCGCCCCAACTAAGTTGGACTGGCGGTAAATAAGAGAGCACTTTAGTCATTACAGGCTACATAAAAAAAGACTACAAAAAACTTTACAATTTGATGTAATAAATAATAAAAATATTATGTATTTATTGTGAGTACGAGATCCAAAAATTATTTTGTAGCAAAACATTACATATATGTAGGTACCATTCGGTCAGGGTATTTTTTGGGTACTGGGTACATACAAATTGCCCTTCCTTTGTGACATTGAAATAATTTTTATTGGAGGTATTAAAGTATGAAAAATATCAAAAGATAGATATAATATATTATATCGACCGTTTGAACATTTTGGGTATCCACATCTCGGACCAGTATACATCGCGTCGCTCGTGGAGCCGGTGAAAGCTGCAGTAAATTAATCGTTTAGGTGGATTCCGCTTTCGAATCGAATTCTTATTGGTTTGGGAGAGTGTCGCTGCGTCGGGACCGGTTCTTAATTTCTTATAGGTGCGCGCGTTGTGCATCTATTTCGGGAGTCGTTGACCGCCGGTTTGGCACTGCCGACCACAGCCGGTTTTATCTGTTTGTGTCCGGGAGTGGCCGCACCTCGGCACTTTCGTGTCCGACACTCGTATTTCAGGTGCCGACACAGATGTGGCGAGGTGCGGATCCCGGCGCCACTCGCCCCTCTCGTGATAATATCGGAGCTCGTCCTGGGCCGATCTCCGGCGAACGGCCGCGGCTCGACGAGCAAGAATATGATATCCCACGTGGCGCGTCGCGCGACGCATTATTGATAGTTATTTATATCGGCCGTTAAAACGAGTCCCATGCCTGCCGCTGCGTCGACCTACACGCTCGTCTCCGGTACACCATGTTTTATTGATAAGTCAAATATCGTTATTTTTATTGAGGCAGGCGAACGAGTACACAGCGCTGCCTAAGCTGAAAATGTAACGCTCACCTTCGCACGTACATTTCGTTTGTTCATCATGGTGACTTATAACGTGCGAAGGACGAAGCGTCTGCCTATTTGTGCATCGTGTGTTAAAAAACCAGTCAATCCATGGTGCTACGACCCGACCGTCGCTCGCTTCGACAGGTTCTCTAGGCAGCTTTGCTACTGCTCGCGATTGACGCCTGCAGTATGCTAAACCTGTCCTAGATTTAGGTATAATTTCCGTTATTAAAGTCTGAGATTAGAAAAAATATTATAAATTCGCACAATTGGGGTGAATCGACTTATTTCACTGGATTGGAGCTGTGTTGGCAGTCGCTACCAAAACATATTATTCCACCGAAGTCACATCTGATAACACGTATAATAATTAAACGGCTTAATTTATCTGTTCTGGTTTTATCAATAAAGTTATCGTGTGGTGATAGCGTTTGACATCAAATTATTAATTATATTTAAATTAGGTTATGAAATGAGTCCGAAGCCTGTAATACATTTTGCGTTTTCTTAAATATTTGAAAGTAAATAAGAAGGCTCTTTGCATGGTTTCTTAAATGCATAAGCGTTGCGGTTGAATAGGCGTAACGTTATAATATATTTTTAAGGTTTATGACAATTTTTATACAAATAATTCAATAAATACTTTGAAGTGTTATTGTGTGCTTAAAGACTTCGTACCACCAAGGGTAAATATCAACTATACTCATTTCTAGTCCTTTTCATGGATTAAGATCACATGCCCGTCTGACTACATTTACACTACCCTACATTCTTACTGATAAAATGTATAACATCTTGTACGTATGTTAGTGTGTAGGTACAATGAACGTATGCATGCCCGCTGGCTTGCGCGGTGGGCCAATTCTCAGGTACAGGGTGCCAAAGGGGGGAGGATGTTTTGTCGATATTTATATTAATTATTAAGAATACTATCTGCAGTCGAAATCTTTTAGCCTCGAGATGCCACACTCTGTACAACTCGCTGAAAGTTTGGTTTATCGGACCAATTATTTTATTATTACTATTATTATATTATCTTAAGGACCGAAAATCATCGGTTTACAAACTTGTTTAGCGACAGCCGTACAAATTACAAACTATACATAAATGACATATTTTACATAATCACTGTTTACAGATAGGCATTAGGCACATTGGATTGGAGAAGCGGACGACCCGCGACAGTATTGTTGCTGACCTTTAGCCACAGCGACTGTCTTTCCCTATTGACGATGAATAAATGAATCTAAAATGTGTTTTTGTTCGCAATCCACTTTATGTAAGGACTACACAGTAATATTATATTATGGCAACTTGAGCAATTGGAAACCAAATAACAGGCTTTCTGTTGAGTTGATCAAGACACATAATAGCCTTGTTGATTGTTCTTTTATTGCGTTAATGAATAGTGCTCTAAAATATGAGGAAGTATATACCAATAAGAAACAGTCCTTATATTAAAAATCAATATAATATTCAACTTTGCACGGATCATCCTTATTCCCTGATTTATAGTCGTCAAAAAAACAATTAATCTTATGATGTGTACCTAGTCGTTAATAAAATCATTTATCCTGTAATAAGCATTAGAACACAAACGTTTTCAACATCCATATTGGTTGATCTTGCTTATCATGTGAAGTTTACACACATTGGCGGAACAAATAACAATTTCTTAACAAAAAGATATCATAATATTTTTTTACTAGAAGCTTGTAGATACTATCAGGGAATCTAATTCATAAGCAGTTGACCGTTGTCATAATTTGTTCGTATTATAATAATATTATGATATCATGGCGTTAACCCCCTCCACAATAATACATTCTATACGATCCTGGAAAGTCAACAGTAACATAATTTTCTATTAATAACTTGAATATGAGGTCGTTTTAAAATGATTGCGATCAAACCGATATTATTTGTTCAGTTGCTAAATAATTCCCATTCTTTGTGTAGTTTTCTGCAAATGTAACTCGTTAAGCAACTAACAAGTGAACCACGTCTAGTATATTATGTAATTGGAATTATTTATTGGAGGCGGACATGAAATAGACTTAAAATACGCGGCAGCGAGTAACGCGAACGGCGAGCGGGGACCTACGTCGAATTACAGAAATTACAGGCGGCCCATGAATATGGAGGCGACCCCCGACCCCCGACCCGCGCGCCGCGGCGTCAGGCGTAATATATGCACATACTGAGCGGCGGGCGGCGGACGTCACCGCGGCTATTCTTACATTTAATGTAAGTATATAAGTATTTCAAATTTTTTAACATAATATGAATCGAAAACGATTCCGACTATTTGTAGAAGTAGGAAGTGGACGGTCGGGTACATGACGCGACGTGGCGTGAGTACGAGAGTTCGATTTCGCTGACGCCCGTGAAACGAGATCGAGTCGCCCATCTCTAGAGGCTGGCCGCGTCAGTACTCAGTACTGCCACACTACCAACTCCATGCGATGTCTTTATCTTTACTAATATTATAAAGAGGAAAGATTTGTTTGTTTGTATTGAATAGGCTCCGAAACTACTGGACCGATTTTGATGAAATTTGGCACAAATATAGAGAGACCACGGGGAAGGACATAGGTATGGTACTTTTTTTAACTCCATGAAGTATGGAGTAAGTATACACAGCGTGAACACTGAACAGAATATGCTGAATGTACCGAATACTTCTTATCATTTTGATAGTCATTCTGCAATCTGTATCTTTCTATGTGCGCTGTATTTTGGGCAGTCTCCTTTATGGACGAAAGCCCTAAATCGATAGGGGGAAACTAGATTAACTATGAACATTTGTACAATTGTAAAACATAGTTTACTCCCCTAAAATGGCCACGCTATAATTCATGGTGTTTATTACTTAAGCCTTACTCTTTCTGTCGACTAGATATACCTTTGTAGTTTTCTTAACCGATTCTAGCCTCACTTCTTTCTAAAAATTTATACGTCCCCACGTTCATTTCGGTGACGCTAGCCATTTACATTGAATCAGACCAGTTACGCAGGAGTTACTTTATAGTGCCCAATGCCCAATATATGTGTAGATTACATTCTCTTCCTTTACTCTCGTAAACCCAGTCGAAAATATAACCGACACGACTGGATTAGGCGCAGGACTTACTTTTTACATTCTCATTTGTCGCATGGATTAATGGATCATCTTTCTAGTCAGACAATCGGGTGATCTCCCTGCCGACATGAAAATATATCTTTTTGTCGTTTCAACGTGGGAATCCAAGCCGCAACCTCCGGAGACGAGAGCTAAGTTCTGGACCACGGAAGCTCTTGCTATAAAAATACATAGGTAACTGTCCCAAATAATACATTATTTCCGCAAACAATATAGTATGCTCGATATCGAACGTGGGTCCCAGCCTATCTTTGCACGTTACAGGGACATCTGTCATCTGTGCCTCATCACCCTTACTTATTGCTTAGCATTTTGCTTTGTAGTCTGTAGTTCTGTGCCTCGTTTTACTACGCAGCCCGTCTTTATCGCCCACCGGGGCGCGCCCGGTTGTCGGTAGTAGATAACTATGTGTAATGTCAGTGTTTATGGGTTACTTATTATTTTAAACGCCGTGCCCCCAGCGTATAATAATATAGACGTATGTTACCGAACCACACTGGTCGCGTGCAATTCATTTTCCCACTCCCATTTAGCGATTGTAATATTATCTTCTAAGAATTCTCTGTTAGTAAAATTCATAAGCTCATTTACAATTTTGACTAGTTCCTTATTTATATTGTAATAGGAGCATCGGTTTTCCTCAAGCAAACCACCATGAAACATCGCGCCGCGTAGTCGAATCATCAAAACACTCATCGCGGAAGTCAGAGATATCGACTGCTCGGCTTCTGGGCTGATCGACATTAGCCATTGGGATTGTCTTTTGAATTTCATGATGTAGTAATTGTTTGTGGTATTACTGCAAATAACTACCACACAGTCAAGGCACAATACGGTACAGAGGGCGAAGACAACGTACAATATCGAAATGATCACTCCACAGTCACCTGGTCACCTGGCGGACGGATATTCGAATTCGGGAATGGGCTGAGGTCGATGGCCTTTGCTGTAGCGACTTACTGAATTTCGATTTTATTATCATAAAGTTTTGGTTTACCTACCTCGTAACGTACTGTATAATAATTACGAAGTATTTACTCGTTAAAGTTTAAGCTAAGCAAATTTTAAATTCACAGTGATTGTAAATCACTGAATTTAAAATGTTTTTGCAGCAGTAAAATTACTGTATTTTTAATATGTAGTTTATTTCGTCGGTGCTATCTAACGTGTAGGTATGTCAAGACTAGGGGGTGCAAATTCCGGATTTTTTTTTTCAAATCCGGATTTTCGGATTTTTTCTTACAAAAGTCGGATTTTTTCCGAAGTTTTATATAATATTTGAAATTTTTTGCATATTTTATAAAACTTTGATGTTTTTGACGTGATAACGTCTTATAATTTGATGGAGCCGGCTGCACGCACGAAAAAAAATTACTCATGCGTTACCTGTTACCAGCGTTACCTCGCTAAATATGACGCATTGCCGTTACCTTGGCGCTGGATGTTATTACTCAGTTCGGCGCCGGACTTCGCGGCGGCAACACCTACCTAAGGCGCGGCCAATTAGTTCCGCGCGCACTATAAACATGACGTTGTCACGTTCAACTATCGTCAGTAAACCGACTTTACAGACAACCAATTTTTTTTTACTTCGATGTTTTAGCAGAACTGAAAATTGAAGCAATTTAAGAAGTAATTTAAAATATTTCTAAAACTGAAAAAATAAAGTATAAATGATAAAATAAAGTAAAAAATAAAGATAATTATATAATTAAATTGTATTTCATTTTAATATAATCAAATTGTGTTTTTATTTATTCAGAACACTTACAACTTAAAATAAGAATTTATTTAAATAAAATTATAAAAATGTAACTGATTTTTTTTTTAAATAATGAGTGTGTGTATCTGATTAATTTATTTTATTTTATTTGGAATTTAAAAAAAATACACAATCGTATCTATAAAAAATATTCATTTAATATGCATAGCTGATAGCATAATAAAATCTAACTTCGTGTGTAACAAACAATTAATTATGTACTCAGGTATTATTATTACACCCATTTAAAATCTTAAAATCAACATTATTGAAAACAAGGTACTGGAAATCAAGTACTAGCTTACTGTTCTATAAGAATCGTGATCTTGAAAAATATAAAATCGTCAAGTCTTTATTCGCTAAGGACAGATCTTGTTAGATACTAAATGTTAAAGAAATATGAAAAAGTGGAATAGCATATTATTATTTGTATTCTTTTCAAAGTTTTTTTAAATATCTCCATCACCACCACCGTTTTTGTAAAGTGTCATTTCTATGTGAAACTAACGTAGCCAAATTAGTACACTTTAGTATGTGGGAATAGTGGAAGCCCCAAAGGGAGATCTCCGACCAAGCGAGGTGGTATGCTCGGTCAGGCCAAAGCCTACTTGTATGCATTTCAGATGTTGTATATATAGCGCCAATTTCAGAAAACTTCGATTCATGATTGCGTGATTCAGGATTGTGGCGCTAATTGGTCCGCCACAAGTAAAACGCAGGAAACTGAAAATCCTATAAATTGAGATCCGGGGAGTGAACACAAATAATTTGAAGTCCTATAATATTATGTATGGTCGAAATTGGACCACTTTTGATTTATCAAAAGTAATAACTTGACCTGTTTGGGTTATAATAAAACACCTAAATGGTGCTTTTAATTCCCTCGCTAAGTAACAGAAGTTCAATTAACAAATCTAAGCACAATTTAAACTCGATAACTGTTTTAAATTTTTATTTTAACATTTTACTTACAAATAAACAGTAACATCTTACTCGTAATTGCACTTTGAAGTTTCTGCGACCATAGTATTTTTTTTTTACCAGTTTAAACCAGTGTACATTTTTTAGTATGTAGTATTCATTAAACTACATAACTAAAAAAATGTACGCTGGTTCAAACAAACCGCTAGTGCTATTTTTAACACCTCCATCTTATCTCTATTATATGTAAAAATAATTACTTCACTTAACAGTGTAGTTACAGTACTACTTAACAGAAGCGTTGATTTGCATTCGGTTTTTGTACTGACCGGTTAGGTTAAGTTAGTTTAATCGATTTAATTTTATTTATAAAAAAAGTATTTTGTTATTATCTCTATTCATTCAGTAAACTCTCTCTAACCAGCCAGTCAGTAATTATCGACTCATCAACTGTTTCCTGTTCCTTTCCTGTAGTTGATTTTAAAACATTACATTTCTTTTTGCATTGTCATATTTGGCATTTTATGATAGTAGAAACTTCAAAGTATGTTAATGTTGTTTTGTACGTAAGAATTCAATAAATATAAAAATACAGGTTTAAATTATTGTGTTTAGATTTGCTTATTGTACTTCTTACTACTTGAGGAATTGAAACCATATTCAGTGTTTTTATAAAGTGGGTCACCTACTCCTACTGAACAAATATAAAATGGTGAATATCTTAGAAACAGTCTAATATAGCAGATAGATCCCTCGCATCTCCATTTTTAACGTATTGAATACGTTCTACCAAATAACCTGTATAACATGGAAAATGTGACAATAAATTCAGCAGTGCAACAAAAAATAACGAATTATTCAAATATTGTATATCTAGAGTACCTAATTATATTTAAAATATATAATTTTTCATAACAGTAACCAAGATTCGAAAAATTCGATAAGTCCGGATTTCCGGATCCGGAGTTTATTTATTAAATGCCGGAAAATCTGGATTTTTCGAATTTTGAAGTATCCGGATTGCAACCCCTACTCAAGATGTTTTATTTAGATTATTTTAAATTTCAAGGTATACTCTGTTCAGAACCAATTTAATATTTTTGTAAACAAAATGCAAGAGTATACTATAATGCCACCTATCACTTATTTACCGCGCAGTAAAGAAATGCAACAAGTAATTAATTTGGTCGAATTGGATCTGAACAGGGAAGTGCAACCTAAACAATTGTTCCTAGCAGTCAGAAGGAATCAGCTTAAAACGAAAATAAAAACAGGGTACCCCGTAACTCTAATGCCCATGTTGTACCCGCTCCAGTATTTGTTGGGAACTCTAAAATCGAAGTTGTTGACGAATTCGTCTACCTGGGACAGACAGTCCGATTAGGCAAGTCCAACTTCGATAGTGAGGTCCAACGACGAATCCAACTCGGATGAGCAGCGTTCGGGAAACTACGCAGCGTCTTCGAGTCCGAAATACCTCAGTGCCTAAAGACAAAGGTCTTTGAACAGTGCGTGCTGCCAGTGATGTCTTATGGATGTGAAACGTGGTCCCTCACTATTTGCCTCTTAAATAAGCTCAAAGTCACTCAAAGAGCGATGGAGAGATCTATGCTCGGGGTTTCTCTGCGTGACAGAATCCGCAATGAGAAGATTCGCAGACGAACTGGAGTAACCGACATAGCTCGCAGAATCAGCAAGTTGAAGTGGCAATGGGCAGGCCACATCGCTCGTAGAACTGATAACCGCTGGGGAGTAAAGGTTCTAGAGTGGAGACCACGAACTGGAAAGCGCAGCGTTGGACGGCCTCCCTCTAGGTGGACCGATGACCTTATGAAGGTTGCGGGCGTTAATGATGAATGATGATGACCCCGTAACTAACTCCCGAGTCCCAACTCCCGAGCCTCCGACCGCTCGTTCGTTAGGTACGTAACATGAAACACCAACGGAGGAAATAGGAACATAATACTAAGGCGGGTCAATAAGTCCGTGACTTTTTGAATTTCTAACCTCCTTACTGAAAAAGCAACACTACTGTCAACAGGCATCTGTCAGTTGACTCCAAAATTTGAACTTGCTGCGTCAGTTAGTTTGTGTTTTACAGCTATCTTTATCAGACTATCCAGTAACTTATGGAAACAATGGAAAAAAGTGAATTTCGTGTGCTTATTAAGCATTATTTTTTGCGAAAAAAAACCATTACCGAGACCAAGGCTAAGCTTGATAAATACTATGGGGACTCTGCACCATCGATTTCAATCGTAAAAAAGTGGTTTACTGAATTTCGTTGTGGCCGTACAAGCACTGAAGATGCCGAACGTCCTGGACGCCCAGTTGAGGTCTCTACACTCGAAATAATCGAAAAAATTCACGATATGGTGTTGGCCGACCGAATATTGAAAGTGCAAGAGATTGTGGAAGCCATAGGCATCTCGCATGGCCCAGTGGTTTCAATTTTAAATGATCACTTGGGCATGAGAAAGCTTTCCGCAAGATGGGTGCCGCGTTTGCTCACAGTCGACCACAAACGCAATCGTGTAACAACTTCACAGGAAGGTTTGGCGTTGTTTAATCACAATATGGAGGAGTTTTTGCGCCGTTTTGTAACCGTGGACGAAACATGGATCCATCACAACACACCAGAGACCAAACAACAGTCAAAACAGTGGGTTTCTATGGGTGAATCGGCGCCAAAGTAGGCCAAGGTGGGTTTGTCAGCCAATAAAGTTATGGCGACTGTTTTTTGGGATGCACGTGGGATAATCCACATTTACTATCTTCAAAAGGGAAGAACAATTAATGGGGAATATTATGCCAACTTATTGGACCGCTTCAATGAGGATTTGAAAAAGAACCGACCTCATTTGGCCAAGAAAAAGTTCTTTTTCACCAAGACAATGCAAGGGTGCACACATGTGCAGTTGCCATGGCAAAAATCCATGAATTGGGCTATGAATTTCTCCCACATCCACCCTATTCTCCAGATTTGGCTCCGAGTGACTACTTCTTGTTCCCAAACCTGAAAAAATGGCTCGGTGGAAAAAGATTTGACTCCAAAGATGAAGTCATCTCGCAAACAAAGGCCTATTTTGAGGACCTCGATAAATCATATTTTTTGGAAGGGATAAAAAAATTGGAGAAGCGTTGGACAAAGTGTATAGAGCTCAAGGGGGACTACGTTGAAAAATAAAATGATTTATTTATCAAAAAATCTGTGTTTTATTCCAAAAGTCACGGACCCGCCCTCGTATTATATCTACGATTTCAACGCTCTGTGCATTTATAATTAGGACGGAAGCCTCCAAGGTTAATATGTCAGTTTCAAAATTCTACAAATTAATAAATTACTAAAAATTCACTTGTCTTATCACTACATACACCGCTGGAGTTTGGTGCCGTACCTACCGATGTTGGGTATGTTTTAAAAATTTACTGGCACACTTTGACCGCATGGATGCGTGACATAATCATGTAGGTACCAGGTACCCAATAACCATTCTTGTACCAAAACATTGACCTAGATCTACTAATCAGCCAGATCAGTATATTAATAATACACTTAAAACTAAATCAATGTGAATGTGGGATGGAGCATCCAAAATAAATTCAAGTATTTAGTATTTGCTGACAATTTACTAGGTACTAGTAGCAAGTACACCTGATCTCTGGTCTATACCTATACTCGAGAGTCTAGAGCAGGGACTGCCGAAGTGGTTCTGTAGGATAATCATTACGGTTCGGCCTATATTAATTATTAGCTGTTACTTAACACCACGCTTAAAATATGATTTTGAAATAGAGCTTTTTATTTGATATGGAACCCCACATGAAATCATTATAGATGCAAAGACTTTATTGGCAACCAAGTCGTGTACATACATATGACGATACAACTTAAGAGCCTTGTGCAGGCGTTTGCTTGGTAAAATTTGTTATGATTCGAAACGGGGTTCTATAAAATAAAAGATATTTGTTTAGTGTTCCGTTGTCTTTATAGGAACCCCTGGCGGCTGGCGTAGAGCACGCGTCAGGTGTTGTTGTTACCTAGGCCTTCTTGTCCCAGTGAACATCGCACTGTATACACGTCACCAGCGAGGCGGAGGGCGCGGGGCAGCTTACGGTCGAAGCGTGGGCCCGCGCCTCCTATAATATCCAACATTAAACCGACTGCGCAGGTGAACGAACTGTTTGAAATTTAAATGAGAATTATTATATATTTTATAGTGTAATTTAAATAAAACATCGCCGAGGGCGGAGCGCGGAACCCCTTCCGCGGAGCACGCGGCCGAGTGCGAACCGCTCAATCATTATGACACCTCAGTGCGCGGGAAACCGATGCACGATGGTCATTGTGAGCCCATCCCTAGTCCCTTTCGCATGACCGTTGCCGCGTGCAGACTGCAAAGGAACTGCACTGCTGTGCCATGGCAAGCAGATACGACACTATTCTAATGCCTACTACAAACATACATATGAGTCTATTGCATATGGCTCTTGAATGAACACAAACATCACAACAATGAAACCTAAAAAGGTTAGCATCCACCGGCGCACACGGTAGCGGCGCCGCGCCGGCGCGTCCGGCGTTATCTCAACACTTGTCTGCTCGACAGCCCCGTAATTAATTTCTTCTCCCTTTCGTTCATTTCAATGGCAGACAGGCGACAAGTAACTCGCGTACAAAGGGTTCCGTTAACATTATCTATACAATAAAATATCGAGCACTAGTATTAATATCAAGCAAAAATCAGTGAAAAAATCAATATTTCTGCATTGGAAAAAGGGGGCCTTCAATTTTATTTTATTTTTATTATGTATTTATTTTCTAAGAAAATATATCTACAACTCAATATTCAGTGAATGTTTCAAGCACGTTTGACTGTTTGACCTCTATCTGTTGCCGTTATTAATATCAAGCAAAAAAAAAACGGTAAAAAATCACGTTTGTTGTCTGTATCCCCCCTTAAATATATAAGTATTTTATTCTGTTTTTAGTATTTATCGCTATAGCGGCGGCACAAATACATCATCTGTGAAAATTTAAACTATCTAGCTATCGCGGTTAAGGAGATAAAGCTGGGCGACAGACAGACGGATGGACAAACACACAGAGAAGTCTCAGTAATTATAGAGTCCCATTTTTACCTTTTGGGTACGGGACCCTAAATAAATCATCAGAATATAAAAGTACGCTGGAAATAATGAAAAGCTTCATAAGTGAATAAAAAAATACTCCATTTTAGCAAGTTCCAAGTATCTACATGGTCGCTAAAGTATTTATGTATATAACGTTGTGTTATAGAACCAGCCACTCGGAATACATAATTTTATGGGAATATTTATAGAACTCGTAACGAGAAAAACCTTGTAACCTGTCTGCCTTGTACGGACGAGCTTCTCATTTCCTCGCGCGCACTTACACACACACGTACAACCACGTTTATGTACACTCAGAAACATATACACACAAATGCGTACTTGTATCTCAAGCATTCTTCATTCTCTTATAGACCGAATCCACTCACCAAGCAGATAGTTTTTATTATTAACTGACACATAAAATATATGTGTTATAACTTATAAAGAAAACATAATCATAATATTTTACTTTCACATGCAATGCATGCAAAGACCTAAGCCACAGCCATCGAGTATCGACGATTACGTTCCTACGCGCTAGGTTGTAGTTACAGGGATGAGGGAGGCATATACTAATTGCTAGGAAAAAGATGTTAAGCGAGGGCTGATGCTGATGGTGACACGAATGAATCTATTCTGTTGTACAATAGAAAGTTAAAACAATAAACTATCACACTTAATACCCGGCACTGCTGTTCACGTAGAGCCAGTTCTATCGCCGTGTGTATGTCTGTGTGTGTGTGTGTGGCGCTAGTGTGGGGCTAGCACATCTGGTAATTTGCAATTTACCTCCATTAGCACACGGACGTGGCGGCCATGTTGGCGCTCGGCGGCGCGAGATGGCCGCACTCCGACGCGACGGTCAGAAGACATCGACGACCAAGACCCCTCCCGCCCCCCCTCCCCTGACCCCGCGCAGGCCGTTGCGGGCCTAATTTATGGTTATTATGCACAGAGCGGGCTCGGCCCCACCCGCCTGCCTAGATCGTATTAATTGTGGCGACCGAGGCGATGGACAGCGTCACGGCACACCGTAGACTTACAAAAGTTTTGTAAAGTAACCTTACATTTATGTGCTCACTTTTTATAATCACAAAAACATACCAAGTTATGAACTGCATTTATCGCGATCTTGTGCGAGGCGTTTGGAAGCATTTCATAATTGTAGCTACGAATTTCCCAAATAACCACCTTCCACCACCGTTGAGTTACATTTCAAAAGGTTAAGGTGACCACGATGTTATCTGACTTATGTAACGTTGTAATTTCTTCAAACTTATAGTTGTTCATTGAGCTAATTATAAAATTTAATGTGTTTTTATGTCGGTTGAGCGAGCAGCACCCCACTCGATACCAAGACTTAACAGACCGACCGACCGACATGACACCCACAGCCCACAGCCGAGTCTACATTGTGTTGTTATTGAACATTGCTTGGTAAAATTTGGAAGGGTGCGGCGAGGTTATCCACCCATCACCCATCCGTCAAATGTCCTTCTAGCGATCAAAGCTCATATAGATGTTTAAACAGTAATCTAAAATATTGTTTTCTATAAATTAATATAATATTAATATAAATTAATTATTATTATTTAGCAGCATCGCACTTAGGACTCCTCCGGTGTTGCGGGTGTCCATGGGCGACGGTAATCACTTTTCATCAGGCGATCCATTTGTTTGTTTGCCTCCTATTATTATAAAAAAATTATTCAATAACATATCATTGGGTATATAATGTATATAATAATATAGTTAAATCATCTTAGGACATTGGTCAACTTTACAACAAATTAGACTCGGAGCAGACAAGGCTCTGAGATAAGATGGAGTATCTTAGCGGGATTCGAACTTGCGTAAAAAGACAACCGCGACACCATTTTTATTTTCCAGCGAGTACCTAGTCCGAAATAACTTAAAAATATTCGCCAGCAACAGGTGACCTAACCTACTTCGGTGAAATATTGCGTTATAGCGTGGGCTTAATTATAAATTACGGCCGCACTCCCAACGACACAGGTAATTATTTAAATGGCGTTAATTTTAACGTAAAATTTATGCCGTATTATTATTTTATTTATAAAATTTATAGGACTATCCCAAATAGTCCTGCGGCCTGCCATTTGCCAGCCACCCTGTTTTACAGTTGATATAGCGTGACATTCATAGAAAAAATAAATATAGACCAACACCAAAAAAAAAAAATGAGGGCAACAATGTTCTAAGAAACATTTGAGAGCACAAGCAGACGATGATTGCTACAAAGGCTTTAGAGAAACGCTGAGAAATTCAGATCCTCCAAAAGTAGCGGTTAGCTGTAACCGCTACTTTTGGGTAGTAATATTATGGATGCGCGATAATGGCTTTAGATACTAGATAGATAATAGATAGAATGGCCTCACGTTTGAGAGGAACATACTTAAAATTTTGAGTATTTTACAATGTATTACCAATGTAGATAATGTAAAAGCGTTTCTCTGCCAATATCATAAAAAATACTGTTGCATCTTATGATTCGTAAAAGGCGATTGACCAGGTGGCAGCAGGCGAGTGGCGAGTGGCGTGGCGGGGCAGGTACAGTCGGGCCGCTCGATAAAAGTTAATTCCGTTAATGCGCCGTGTTTAATATCACTGAGTCCGCAGTCCGCAGACCGTACACCGCCTGCCTGTGGTCTGTAGACTACACAACTCCACTGCACGGTCGGACTCGACACACCCACAGCGCGTGTATGTGAGAACTCGTGTGGAAAACATGTTTTGCGTGTAGTTTTAATACACTCTTTACTTGTGAGCAAAGAGTGCCTACAGTTTACTGATGACGTGTCGGTATTTGATGTCCCGCCGGTCAGAGGGTCACGGGCGAGGATATGGTCAAGCATCTGCCGCAGCAGGCTGAAGTGTACCTGGCGCGACAATTACTTTGTATACTTTATTTACATCCAGTATAATCTGAACGTTAACAAAAGGATTTCACTTTAAATGTAACTTATTCACAGTGCAGTTGATCACTGCACTGTGAATAAGTTACATTTAAATTGGTTGCATTATGTATTCTATTGCTCTTTTTGTTTATGTTTTTGGTTATGTCAAATGGGTTCTGAACGGAGTGTGTACACGTGTCAATTGCACCTCCACATCAGATTGAACGGATACTTCGCAAGCTATAACGTCAGTCATCAACTCACCTCATCCCACACAAATTACATTTTTACTCAAGTATTGCTAGGGTACTGACTTTTCGTAGCTCATAGCCGTCTTCTATCTTGCAGGGCAATCGCGCTATTGCTTATCGTTTGAATTCAGGTTCAACTCTGCTTTGGTTGTGATTCAGTTTCGGTTCGGTTCCGATGCGTCTGAACATATTTCAGTATCGCACTGTCCTTCCAAACGTAACTCAACCTCGAAACTTTAGATAGACATTAGGGATGCGAACCTAGTATTTGTGTAAATATATGTGATTTTAGCATTTAATCGACCATCGATTTTGCTTGCGCGCTCGCACTAGTTGCTTTGACGTTTGTGTGTCTTTTTTTGGATGTGTATTTGATCACCAAGCCCACCATAATTATTAAAAGAAGAAGAAGTTAGTCGACATACTTCGTAGTTTGTTAAAGTGGCTTGAACGCATGGTTGGTGGCATAAGGCTCTTGTTAATTCATTTAATGAACATGGGATTGGATAACGCGAAGGCATTTCTTTTTATACGATCTCTTAAATTTTCGCGTCTGGATACAGCTCGAGCCATCGACGTATCAAATTCGTTAGAAATATCTTACAGTGCTAGATATCTGACAATACTAAATATTTGACAATGCTAAATATCTGACAATGCTAAATATCTGACAATGCTAAATATCTGACAATGCTAAATATCTGACAATGCTAAATATCTGACAATGCTAAATATGAATTCATTTTTATCATTCTCAACAATTTAACACACCAAAACAAGAAACGTTTCAAAAACGTGCGAGAAAAAGTAGCATCGTATCAACTTTTGCGCTTGCGTTTGGGCTGCAGTGCGGCTGCGGTGCGGCTGCGGTGCGGCTGCGTTCTAACTATCTGTCAAAACGTGAGCGCGATACCGAATCACAAAAAGTCGAGTAACGTTCACGTTCGTTTGCGGTTCAAAAAAACGCGATTGCCCTGCAGGAATCCTGCAGGAAGCATTGTAGATGAAAAGTTTTAGCTATCGTAGTCATCCTTGGTTGCTGCCAGGATTTTACCTGTGAGAATTCTTGTGATCATAACATAATTAATAATAAGTACATATAATAATAATGCCTTTTGATATGTTAAATTATAATTTATAAAAACAGTAATTGGGACGAGTTTGACTTGTCGCTGTACGTTAAATAATAACATAAGGTTGGACACGAGCGTGAATAATTGAAGTGTAACACGTGAGTATTCATTTGTAGTAAAGGTTGCCCCGGGCCGACGCGGCTGACGCGGCGGGCCGTGACCCTACGCCCGCGCCGCGCCGTGGGGACCACGTCGGTCGGGCGCCAGGACACACCGGGCCGATTTATGGCCCCGGTTATGATAATGCCTTACACGGCGCTCATTAGTTCCGGGGTTTTGGGGATGTACCGCGACTGGGACTCCAACCTGTTAATGAAGCAATTATCTACTACCCAGCCGTGCCCAGTTACAAGTTGATATGATTTTTATAATCAAATAGTATTGTATTCCGTAAATTACAACAGTAAGATAAACAATCATTCACCCCAGTCAAAAAAAACAGTGCCTCAGATCGAAAAGTCTTAAATCTGTATTAAAGTGCATAAATAAAAAAATCAGAAGAGGTGCTAAACCTATTGTAAAGTAATAAAAAATATGACTATTATTATACCCGCGCGGGTATCATCTGATAGCCGTGCACCGTGTAAACCGTCGCTGACGTCGGTCATTACTGTGACCACTGTAGCTCGTCACTTGCTTTGACGTAGACAATGCGACTGGCGGGCCGAGATCCGATGTCGAAGATTAGCAGGCTAGACGTCGAGTGATTCTGAGGATCTGTCAATCAAACATAATTATCTACGTGAGACGCCTTCACAGCGTATAGTTTTTCCTTTCAATAAGTTTTTGAACGTTGCTCTCGGCCGCGTGCCGCTGGCGAGTGGCGAGTGGCGACAGTGGACGGTGATCCGGCAGCAGACGGTGCAGCAGCCAGTGGCAAGTTCACGGCGGTATGTGAGCCGCTGGCAGCTATTTGCGGCGGCGCGAGCGGCGCTTACTATAAATACGCGCGGTGACACGCGCCGCCGCCGCCCGTACAAACGTTTTGTTTAATTATATTCCGCCTAAGTGCTCACTGCTCGCCAGATAATATCGCGTCTGATTACGTCCGTGATCGCAACACAATCGCGATTCGCGACACGCGCTCGTTGTTCGGTGCATTAACATCGCATTACCGTGGGGTGCGGCGCAGCCAGGTAAACAGTACAGCGATGTTAACAAGCAATTCTTAGAGGATGGTGTCCATGTCCTTGTATAATAGCGCTTGCAAAACTATGTCGCAAGTTGGCGACAGTTCCAATAGTGTAAAACCGAAACAAATGTTGTTTGTATAGTATAATTAGGACCTCAACGTTTTCCGTCTCCTCAAGAGTGGATGCTTTTGAGTTTTGTTTACAAGAGCATCTACTAAATGAGGGAGACGTAATCCGTTTTACTATTACTGAATGGAAGATGCAGCCTGGGCCCTAGCTGGTATAATGTAGGTGAAAACAAATAGAAACTCCCTCCAACAACAATACTCACGTATAACGTGCAGTCGGCTAAGTTTTTGCGCTGTGTACTCACTAGACATTCGTTTCGAGGGAGTTTTTACTGCTGTCGCTGTTTGTCGCGGAGATATTGTTGTATGAAATTTAAAACTATCATGCGCTGTCACGCAAAGGTCGCGCGCGCAACGGCGGGCAGGGCTGGCAACAGGCAAGTGTCTATATAATTGTTTAGCTTCCTTAATACCTTCTTTGATGTAGTATAATCCCTAATACCCCAAAAACCTGTCTTCCCATCAGATCATTAAATTGTTATCTATTACAAGTTGTCTCTACTGATGTGCGTTGCTTGAACAGCCATGTGGCGTTATGGCACATGGCTGTTCAACTAAAAATGTATGAACATGAATATCTAATCATAAATAATAATTAAATTATATGTTAAATTACAATGTACTTATAACAATATTTTTAACAATTGATAAATTCACGTCTTTGGTGTACCATGTACCGTCGTTCGCACTATTAATCAAAAGTGCTATTTTGTAAAAACTGTGATATTGGATGATTCAAATTTATTTTATAGGTATACATGTACTGCTTATTTAAAAGATATTTAAAAAATATATTTATGTTATCTTTACAAATAAATAAAATTCAAGTGTCTGTTTGTTATTTAAATTAACAGCTTTGCACTTAATGCATACAATGTAGGTACTTATCAAACTACATCAAAAACTTTTTTTTTTAAATTTTTGTCTATTCGTCCGTCCGTCCCTCTGTCTGTTTGTTCCAGCTAATCTCTGAAACGGCCGGACCGATTCTGATCGGACTTTCACTGGCAGACAGCTGATGTTATGGAGTAACTTAGGCTACTTTTATTAACTTAGGATTCCGTTTACATAAATAGTTCCACGCAAAAGAAGTTGCGGCCACCAGCTAGTCATAAAATAAATACATTTAAAATAATTTGTATGTACTATGACCTTTATTATGTAGTATATGTCGCACGACAGCCCTAGTATTAACGAAGGGTAGCCTTATTTAAAGCTGGAACTTTCACTGAGCGAAACCGTTCTACACATAACACACCGGGACAATTTACATAAAAACTACATACTACATTCTGAATAGACGGCGTCGACACGTGACAAAGTTTATATTAGACAAAATATGTGAAGAAATCGGGCGCGAGCGAGCGACGGAAAGTGAGGAGTTTCGCGGACACCGTGCGGCTAATATTAACTACGACTGGAATGATCCTCGATTAAACGCTTTAGTGGCCATTCTGTTACAATTCTGTTCGAAGTGTTGAATCTATAGACAAAAAATGACATGTACTGTCACTAAGGCAGAAATTATGTAAAGAGAGGTCGCGGAGTACATAGAATTTCATACATTGACTCATCGCTACTTGTCTCTTTCACTGGCGCACGAATATATTGCTACCGCGCTCCTATTGCGTACCTGTGTAAACGCAAGAGAAATGTATTGGTGCGTGAGTGAAAGAAACAAGTAGTGTTGAGTCAATGTACGAAATTTACGTGCTCCGCGACCGCACTTTAGAAGATGAATGCTCGGTTTAGTATAGCTGTGAATAAATATATAAGGAAGTCTTAGGCCCGTATTAATAAACCGTTCTCAAACTCATTCTCAAGACCTTTCTTGGCTGAGACGGTCTCAAGTAATGATTAGCTTTCAAAGATAGTCTTTAATTCATAGTATGATCTCAAGACCGTATCAGTTGATAAAGTTATTGAGATCACCTACTCAACTTTTAAGCGTATACGACACAGAACGAATGAAATAACGTTTCGTTTACTCTTCTACAAAGAACGGATTTATTGATTATACATTCCTTCAATATTTCCTTTTAAAAAGGTAGTTAATATTTAATAATATAAATACAAAAAAAAGTTTAGTCTGTATTTTTTACATTGAAAACCCTGATTTTTATTAACTTTCACGTAGATATTAATATTTATTATTCTCTAATATATTAATATCCATATTTTATAGCCGCTACGTAAAACGAAATGCGGATCATTGCCATTCGAAATAAAGTTCGTCTTCTCCTTATTCTTTAAAATGGTTCCTTAGTGATTCGCCAATATCATTGAGTTGACGAAAACTCTGCTTTATGAGTGGATTTTATGAATAAAATTAAAAACAAGGGCACTGTGTACTGGATGAAGTCTGTTGAATAATCTAAAACCTAGTACAAGCACAAACATTTAGGGTTAGTACCAGAGTTTTATTTTGTTATATTGTGTAGGTACATAAAGTTTCAATAAAAGGAGTATTTACAAAACACATTTACAGATTTCAGGTCGATAGGGCAAGGAAGGAGGCAAGGGCATTTAATGAGGATTATTTTTTGGACAGCAAAATCAAAAGTTCTGCTGTCAAGTGTCAAATCAAGCCACTTTTGTTTTGACTTTTACCTTTGGTATTGAGTGCTATTAATATAAATCAAAGTAATTCGTTTAATGTAAATAAATAAAAAAATAAAATCGAAAATATTTCTATAAATACTCGACACTGGCAGAATGGTGCAAAATCTTTGCAACAGCGACGGCCAAAAAGAAAAAAGAAGAAGAAGAAGAAGAAGTATCAACAAGCGTCTTTTTTTTATGTATATGGCGTCGGCTTATCTTAAAACCATTTGCCAGTGTCAAGTAAAAAAGGCGGTAATAGAACTTTCGTTTCAATTTTCAACACTGTATTCATATATCGTCAAGTCTAAAGTCTAGTTAAAGTCCAAATAAATAGTCAGTACAGTCAATGAGTCATGACATTCGATTCAGTAAAGTGGTAGATGCTTTACTGAAAGTTCCTAGGGAGTTTTGGCGGGAAACACACAGATAGCACGTTTTTAGAAGTTGTACCATTTGCCCACACTTGTGCACGTTAACGAATATTTAATGGTTAATATTCTACCGATATTACACATTAAGAACCGAGATAACACAAATTTATGAAGTATTACAAATTCACAACGTCACACATTGAACTCCCCGGCAAAACTCCGCGTCTTTTTTTATAACTCTATTTGGAGTTTTGCCGGAGAATTCAATGGGTGACGTTATAGATTTTCTTTTTCTTTCTTATATTTGTGTTATTTCGGTTCTTGATGTGTAATATTGGTAGAATATTAACCATTAAATATTCGCTAACGTGCACAAGTGTGGGCAAGTGGTACAACTTCTAAAAACGTGCTATTTTGAGTTTCCCTCCAAAACTCCCTAGGAACTTACAGTAAAGCTTCTACCACTTTATTGAATCGACTGACATAACTCATGGACTGCACTGACTATTTATTTGGACTTTGACTAGACTTTAGACTTGACGATTTAGGAATACGGTGTTGAAAATTGAAACGAAAGTTCTATTTCTCGTCTTTTTAACTTGACACTGGCAAATGGTTATAAGCCGATGCCATATATAAATTAAAAAAATATATATAACTCTATTTTGTGTTGAGTATCTTGTGTAAATTCTGAGTTTGTTTGATCGTAATTTTAATTTACATAATTGTAACACAACCAAAACACACAACAAATAATATTGTACTGTATCCCAAGCCGTACTCAAGTCAAGGTTTAATTGTACCTACTCACGAAACCGCGTCTCAAGTAACAGTTTGACAGCACTGACAGCGTACTGAAGTAACGAGTCTCGTTTATTATTACGTTCGCACTCACTTGATACGCCGTACCTACAGCTGTACTTAAGTACGGTCTATTAATTAAGACAACATCTTAAGTACTTTCTTGAGAATTGTCTTAGAGATAAGAACGCTTTATGAATACGGGCCTTATTGATGTTTTCTTCACATAGTCAAAGTCAAAGTCAAATTTTTTTATTCAAAATTGGTATTTTTATACACTTTCTGAACGTCGATCTACATGATGCCTACCACCGGTTCGGAAACTAGCCCGGCGAGAAAAACCGGCATAATGAACTCGCGCGGGGCCATCTTTTATCAAAAAGATGGAAAATTGTTCTTTTAAAAATATAAAAAAGGCATATATAACAATGTTATGACTAAAACTACATAACAAGAGTACAATAATATATGTAATTTAGAAGTAGCCTTGCAGGGGGTCACCTCATTCCTAAGGTGTGCTATCATTCATAAAATCATTAACTTTATAGTAGTTAATGATTTTATGAATGATAGCACACCTTGAGAATGAGGTGGCCCCCTTCAAGGCTACTTCTAAATTACATATATTATTGTACTCTTATACTATGTACTCTACATAGATAGATAAAAGACAGATTCACACTGTGATTAGGTATCTGTAGTAATTTGTACACGTATATACTTTTAACAATAGACAATAGTATGTAGAAAATATAAAAGTAACAAGTACGTACTAGGTAGTGTTTTGTAGTATGATCTTATTGCCAAGAATATGAAGTATAAACTCAACACCTCATCTTGATAGTATTCAAGTTAACTGTTTAGCAGATGCCAGAGCGCGGCTCACGGTAGCGCACGGTAGCGCCGCACGTACTGGGCTATCGCTTATCGCCGATAGCGACAGTCGTCATCGCGCGATAACAACAGATTAATTACACTTGCAGATAATCGTTGCCGATATATCCTGGTCAATCAACTGATATAGCGGATTTCGGAACTGCTGCTAAACTCAGCTGTACGTTTTACGATTTTTACCCCCTTCCCCCGAAGGCTATCCGTAGTACTTCTGCGTGGGTCTCTACTCTCTGCAGTCTAAAATGTAGAGTGGTCGGCTAGTGGCGGTAACGAGTAATTAGTGAGTTCTCCCAACATCGCGGACTGAGACACTGTGATAAGGAACCGGTCGCCGGTCGCTAACGGTCGCCGCCCGAATTCCCGGCACCGGCCTATCGACACTTAACGGGTTTATTGCCCCAGCCGCCCCAACTAGTCGCCTGCGTCACCCCACCTGATTCGGAGTCGGACATTCTGCTCCTCTGTCTTTTTTTTTTATGAAATCGACCAGGAAACGCGCAGAGGGATCGAATCTCGCCGCAGTCACGTAAAAAAGTTTGGCTTACTCTAAAGAATGAGCATTTGCAACATGACTGCCATTCGCTACCTTGCGCCTTGTTCAACTATCGTAATAATATTGCGTAGTTTTGTCTCAGTACAATGTTCATATCGTTGTAGACGTGTGCGGTGTGGCTCGCAGGCGGACCCGCCCTAGCGCCTAGCGGGCTACAGCCCGATTAATGCTGACAGCGGATCGCCTGCGGACTGACCCAGTGCTGCGAAGTGAACAGATGACCCATATGTACTTAGTATTTAATGCACATAGCTCATATGTTACGGCCATTATGTTTTGTTCGCTCAGCGATGCGGTACGCCATAAGCGTCGCGACTCGCGCCTAGCTGAGCATGTGTCAAGGAACCACGTGGGAACGGTGGTATACAAATTAGAGCATAACTAAATACTACGAAGTAGGGCGACTATAATTCGTTCGCCAATTTAATCTTAAAGTAAACTTAAAGATTTCTTCAATGCTCGGTAAACAAGTAACATTTACATTGGTAGCAAAGTGTGATAGTGGAAGGAGACGTGGAGGACGTTAATATGTGTCACAGGTGCGGGCGCGGCGGGGGCGGGTGGAGGTCGGTGTCCTTGGCATTCTGTGTGCCGCGTGTCGGTCGGCGACCCGCGCCCGCGCCGCGTCGCCCTGCAGCGCCCCGCAGCGCCGACACCAACTTTATAATTGCAGCTGATCGGGACAGCTACACAACATCATAATATTGTTTCAATAGCTCGACGGCACCACTTGAGTCAACAATGAGTTGAGCGGGTGCCAGGGAACTGCTACTACAGTATCTACATTCTACATGCAAACAAGACATGGAGAGTAACAACCACTTTTGACATTGTATCGCTTTGATACCGTCGATATTGTCGCGACTCGATCCGCAGATAATGGCCCGTCACTCGTTACTCACACCGAATTAACCAAGTCGTAACCAGTTGCAATGTTAACTGTTATTTAGGGAGCTTGTTTAATCGGAGCGGGCCCAAGTTGGGCACCTAAGCACCAAATTACCGGCTTAACTTTAAATAACCCCACACTTGACAAAACGACGACGGACACCCCGCTCATTAATAAGAATACATAATTACCTTTTTATAGTTATAAAATAATAGGGCCACGGGTCACTCAGGAAGTTTTTATTGCCTATTATACCTTTAACAAACTGGAAGCATAGAAAATTTTTTTGGTAATTAATTAATATGGGAATTATTTAACAATTCCAGTAAACTCTGAAAGCTCCTTCCTTCGTCCTCCCAGAACATTGTGTTCCTTCAAAATTATCTGTCATTTAATTTTTTGAGTGTGTTAAAGAATTTTGATCACGACGATGCTTATGATTTGTTCACGAAGAGCTTTTAGTGTCAAAAAGTTCAGCCAATTTATTTAAAATTTTGTAGACTGCTTTATGTGAAGAAAAAGTTAACTGTAATCAAATATTCAAAATTATATTTGCACAAAGATGCTTTTTACGCAAATCTCAAGTGTAACTCGGAAGTACCAAACTCATTGAAATACGGATACTTGGAAGCTCATGCTGCGTAGCATAATATTCACTGCAGACTGCATAAATAACTGTTCCTGAATCATATAAATTTAATAAAACAAAATTATGGCCTTTAGGTCTGCCAGGGATAAGCTCTTATCAATTGACATTGGGCAGTGCATGCGGCATCTTGAGTCAACGGAACCGCGCTTATCACAGATACATTCAAAATAAAACATAATACGGTCTATAAATATCCTCGTGCATAGAGAGTAGACCCCCGCGCCGTAAATGTGAAGGTCGCCGTGCGACGGGCAGCAGGTGCATGCTGCTGCCCGCCCGCCACCCGCTGCTCGCTGCCCGCTACCCGCTACTGTAGACACGCCCTCTGGCCTCTGGCTAGTACTTATCAAGGATGAAGGATCTCAAACTTTTTCTTCAATCGAAGTAGTCCTGCAGGCTGTAGGTCATCGTGACTCTTGGGGCCAAATTACATAATATGTTTCTATTCAGTATTCAATAGAGTGCACGAGGTCAGCCGGCAGATACGGTGGCAAATTAAAGATATTGTGTATGTTATGACTGTAGCCTTTGTTGGAATTTCTTTATTTGAGCCTATTACCGTGCGTTTAGGTGTCTGGACGCTCTACTATTATGTATGCCGCAGTGGACAGTGTCAGGGCCGCTGCGCGTCGTTGGTATGCTTGTGCCGTGGGCTGTCTCCGCGCGACCGGAATCACAAGCGGCAGTCGGGACTTCTCAGACTGGCTCACATGGCCCTGATGTCGATGCCCTTATGCGACATTAACTTACACCTTGTTCAATTAACTCCCTATACGACCGAATAAAATGATCACATCTTTCTAGAGTTTATCCTGTTGCTAGCAGAAGTATTGGGTTTGAACGTTTAATCGCAGACAGGTGGTTTGAAAAACAATGAGCAAGCGATGTAATATCGGCACGGAGGTAGTGTTTAATGTTAAAACAGTGCGGTGTAATGATAATTAATCGGTTGCTCAAACGGATGTTCAGCAACACAGGATTTGTCCATATCGAGCGAGCGCAGCTGGCGCGAAACTTAACATGACCAATTCATTGCATATAAAAGTTATAACTTAAAACATTATAATCATTGTAATGAACATAATTGTTTCAACTTTTAAAGTTTTATCTTGAAATATTAATATTGTTTGTTCTAGTGCTCAAATATATATACGTAGTGTTTTTTACGAGTACCTAGTGAGTTCTTTAGTCAACGTCAAAGATTTTAAGTATTAACAAAGTAGTAATTAGTAATTTTAGTTTTAATTCTTAATTTTAATAATTTTTATTTTATTTTATCATTTTATATACTTAATTATATATATATATATATATATATATATATATATATATATATATATATATATATATATATATATATATATATTATATTTTTGTAAAGTACATTTTATAATTTTTACTTATTTATTATACAGGGTTTAGTATGGATGACCTCGATAGCAGTTTTTTTTCTTGTTCTTCGTCGTCTAGCTTTAAAAGTACAAACAATTCATCACACTCTTCACCTTTGACTTTGTGTAATCAACTTACTAATATTTTCTGTAATTACAGTGCAAACCTTAACATAGCACACATTAATGCCCAAAGCATCCCCAGTCATTATCCTGATTTCCTTGCTTCCTTCAGCGCCGCTAATCTTGATGCCATCTTAATTTCTGAATCTTTCCTTAAGCCTTCTCTCCCATCTATTCAATATTCTATTCCTGGATTTAGCCTCATTCGCAACGATAGAACAGGCAAAGGTGGTGGCGGGGTTGCCATTTATCTTCGCGCTGATATTGAATATAATATATTGAATATGTCTCCTTCTTCTTATTCAGAAGCAGCGGATTATCTGGCCATTGAAATTGTCGCTCATCATACTAAATTGCTCCTGATTGTTTTGTATGGCTCTAATTCTGGTATCGATTATTTTGACACTCTTGACAATCTCCTTACTAATTATCGTCTGAATTATCAGCATGTTATAATCATGGGAGATTTTAACACCTGCCTTCTTAAGGATAACCATCGTACACATAAACTACAGTCGCTTTTAACTTCCTATAACCTTCATGTCCTTCCTTCCGCCCCCATTCATAACTTTCCTAATTGCGCCCCCACTCATAATTTTCCATAACGCCCTCACTATTGGATCTTATAATTGTATCCTCTCTCAATAACGTGGCTACTCATGGACCTTGTTTTCCTATCCTACAAAATTCGACCTCCTAAACGTAAATCCCAAACTCTCTTTTTACGTAGCTTTAATAGTGTTGATGTACAAGCGCTGGAGCAAGATGCTGAAAATTTAGACTGGACATCTGTGCTTCATAGTCCAAGTATTGATGATAAAGTAAATAACTTTAATAAAATTATGCTGGAACTTTATGACTATCATGCCCCTGCGAGGAGAGTTAAAATGAAGCATAACCCGGTACCATAACTTACGCACTCTATCAAGGAGCAAATGGCGGTACGTGATAAGGTCAAGAAGAGATTTAAGCATTCTCCTAATGAAGCCAACCATTCCAAATATAAGTTGTTGCGTAATCGATGCAATCATTTATGTCGCGATGCCAAACGGCGTTACTTTTTTTCATCTCTCCAAAACCGTGGCACTGCCGACATCTGGAAATTTCTCAAATCAGTTGATATTGGCAGAACTCCTGTATCCGACTCCAATGATTGCGATTTGAATGCCCTCAATACACATTTTTCTCAACCTCCAATCATTTTAAATAATAACATTAAACTCAATACCTTACAATATCTGTCAAACTTACCTATCACTTGTCCATCCTTTTCTTTTATTCCTTGTACTGAAACTAAGGTCAGACTAGCAGTTCAATCAATTTCTTCAGAGGCTGCTGGCTCTGACAAGGTTTTCTCCAAGATGATTAAAATGATTCTCCCTTCTTTATTACCTATTTTGACTCATATTCTCAATTTCTCTTTATCCTCTTGCTGTTTTCCTCAGGTCTGGAAAAGGGCGAATGTCCTTCCTCTACTAAAAGTTCCTAATCCTAATTCTCTATCTTGCTTTCGTCCCATTTCTATACTGCCTTTATAATCTAAAGTCCTGGAAAGTATTATTTACCAGCAGCTCTCTTCTTTTCTACATAAAAAAATAACCTTTTAAGCCCACTGCAATCGGGCTTTCATTCTGGGCACAGCACCGTTTCCGCGCTAATAAATGTCACTGATGACATTCGATGGGCCATGGAAAATAAATCCCTTACCATCCTTATCCTTTTAGATTTTAGTAGTGCCTTCAATTCCATTAACTTTGATATTCTCCTCGGTATGCTTCAGTCTCTTAATTTGTCCCCTCCCGTCCGGTCCTGGCTTAACTCCTACCTTCGGGGTCGGTCACAGCGAGTACAGATAAATAATGTTTCCTCAGATTGGTGTGATCTCGATGCGGGTGTTCCCCAAGGTGGAGTACTTTCTCCTCTTCTTTTTTCTATCTTTATTAACTTCATTATAAAAGTAATATAGTCTAAATATCATCTCTATGTAGATGACTTGCAGATATATCAACATTTCACTATACATAATACGGCATCCGGCATAGCTCTCATTAATGATGACCTTAGACGTATAAGTGAATGGGCGCAGTCGTTTGGTCTACTTGTAAACCCTAGTAAAACGAAGGCATTATTAATAGGTAGCAGACGGATGCTAGCAATACTTGACAAAGCTACTCTTCCTCCCATTACCTTGAACGGCACTACGATACCTTTCTCTGACTCTGCCAAAAATCTGGGAGTAATTTTTGACACACACCTGTCTTGGAATACCAATGCCAACAACATTAGTCGTAAAGCTTACCACACCCTGCATTCACTCAAGTTACTCCAAAACTTTCTTCCTACTCCTACTAAAATTCTATTAGCGCAAACCCTTATCCAATCTATTATTGATTAGGCTGACGTTTGCTATTTAGACGCGAATGAAGAGATTCTAAACAAATTAGAACGGTTGCAGAATCTCTCCATACGTTTTATTTTTGGCTTATCAAAACGAGATCACGTGTCTCAGTACAGAAAGCAGTTGCAGTGGCTCCCTATTCGTCTACGCAGAAACTATCGAATCCTCTGTCTCCTTTTCAATACTATGTTTAGTCCTACATCCCCTTCTTATTTAAATGAGCGATTCTCCTTTCCTAATTTCCAAAACATATCTTGTAGACCCTTTAGACGTACTCTTCTAGATATCCCTCCCCATCGTACCGACTTCTTTGCCTACTCCTTCACGGTGCATGCTGCTAAGCTCTGGAACTCCTTGCCAGCTCAGATACGGGATTTTAAGACACATGGGCTCTTTAAGGGAAGACTGCGAGAGCACTATGTCAGCTTAACCTAATAATTAAGATACCAAACCCTTAATTTAATTTATGCTATTAATATTTTGTGTTTTTATTATACTATTATAAATTATTGTATATATTAGTATATTGTAATTTTTTTATGTAAGTATTTGTATAATAATAAAGAACTTAATATGTTTTCATATTGTTTATAATTGTACGCACCAGATACTGTTAATTTTCTTTCTGTTTTCCTGTATCGGGTCTACTGGAAGAAATTCCAATTTTGGAATAAGTAGTACCTTTGTACTAAATTCTATCCTAGTTTTAAGATTTCATTATTTATTATTCTGTATACATAAATTATTAAATAAATAAATAATGTTTTGTGTAATGGAACAATTGCCAATGCGAGAGTTGTGATCTCCTGATCTACAGGTGTGACCGACGACCGGGAGCCAGAATACCTACCGATGTCATTTTGCAGTAGTATCATAAACCATATTACAGCGTAACAAAACCTGTATACACTATACACTGTTATCCAATTTCATTTAAACGTAAATTAAATTACCAATATACATGACACTCATTTAGCGTATAATAGAGAAACACAATGATACATCATTTTGTTTACGTTTAGATTCTTAGATGAACAGAGTACCTAAGTATATATATACCTATAGCACAGAGAATTGCCTTTGGCTACATATTATATATGCAATGTCTACATGATATAATACTCTATAGTTTATAGGATAACAATGTTCAATGCTCAAAGTACGCATACACGTACTTGGAGCATTGAATTGTAAGCCCTTACAGTGGCTAAAGAGAAAGATTCTACTACGAGTTCTTTTATACCAAATTATATTCTGATGTTTTGTGTTGTAAGTGTATAATATACCTATTAGTCACTCATAAATTATAAACGATTGGTAAGTATGCGAGTAAACACGTGCTCGTTACAAGTTTTGTGACGTCACGCGATAAAGGCCTTTGCGGCATCGCGTGCCTGCCTGCCTCTGTCGTGGTGGGAGCTGTAACCTGCTCCCCAGTGTCGGAATATGGCCAAAACAGGCAAACGACAAAGCAACGTTGAGCTATTTTAAGGAATCTAATCTTTACGATCTCCACGGTACCAATAAATAATCTTAGTACAGTGTAAAGTTGTTCAGTTATTCATCTCGCGTGCGGTGATAGCGTCGTGGCTTGCCCACTGCTGGGCGACACGGGTCGGTTCACTTGGTAGCCCACGCCCACGCCAAGCCCGCTACGCTGTTCCAGATTGTATTGTAATCTCCTTGTACAACAAGCTTTGCAGTCTGCACCCTCTACTGTAAGATACAATGTTACGCTCAAAAACCGAAAACCGCTCGCTAAAACACCTGTAAATTGCAATTTTAGATTTTCACACTAGCGCACTTTGCAAATAACTTGGCAAGCAAGTAAATCTTCTCCTATCCTTGTTTGCCAATAAGTTTGCGTAGCGTATGCTGACGCCATAAATCATGCGCAACATAATATTATTATCTACACTAATATTATAAAGTGGAAGGATTTGCTTGTTTGTTTGCATTGAATTGGATCCGAAACTACTGAAGTCTGGAGCGACTTTAATTAATTTGGCACAGATGTAAAGTAGACCACGGGGAAGGAGTTTTTGTAACGGAAAATGTACGATTCCCGTGGGATTTTATTTTCCCCTTACGAAGCCGCGGGAAACATCTAGTCAATTATAATCAAACAAAAGCGAGGTTCGCCGCAGCTACATGGCAGCTACCGCGCGCGGTCCGCGAGTAACGCGGGAGCTGCACAATCGGGTTCATCTCACGAGGCCGACCAATCGTTCATACCTGACCCAGCAGAGTAACTTGTAAGGTAGCGCACTGAAAGTATTCATTGAACATGTTTCAGTTTAAAATCCGTTCAGATCCAATTTAATGTAAACGTCATTGTATGTGTATTGGTGACTGTGTTCTGTTGTTCTCTTTGTTCACATTTGGATTAAATTGGATAATATTTGAATCTAGATTAAATATCCCAAAGTTAGCAGAAGTTTACCACATCGACGACAACAACAAAATGTGTTACTCAAAACTCGTTCACTGAGTAAACGGCGATTAGTCAAACGATCACCCGTAATCACCACATTACTAATTCAAAAGTGACATTAAACTGTAATTACAATATTATGGCCTATACCAATTACCCATACTTTTGTATCGAAATATTTTCCTGTCAATTAATTAATTGCTTATTTTGTTTGCTTACATTAAACATTACTATCTAGTATCTATTTAGTATCATTCTAATATACTTTGTAAAGTAGGTATCTGGTATACTATATATACGTTTACTTGCAATTACCCTGGGTAATTAAGGGTCTGATTTAAGCGCTTCACAAATCATTGCTAGCAACGTTATCACCTCCAGCTGTAAGCAGTTGTTTTGACTACTCACAAAGTCTGTAAGTAGTCAAGAGGGATGTTACGGAAGGGGTTTTGTCGGAACCGAATCCGAAATCGGAACTGGAATCCAAAGCGAAGCAGAAATAGATAATAATATTATGTCTTAGTACGCGTCGTTGCAGGAGGATTGAACTATGTAATTACACGCCGCACCGCCACCGGTGAACGCCGCAGCACCTGTGGCGCCGCTGCATGTGTAAGGTAAGAAGCTTAAGGGCAGGTCTAAGAAAATAAAATTATATACATTTTTCCGCATCAGGTGCTATGCATGCATACCACTTCCGATTTAAATTTATTGGAACTGAATCAGGATCGAAGGTGCAAAATCAATCGCAAGCTCCAAACTTTCGAAATCGGAATCGAACCTTCGTAACATCTCTGTGGCACAGACACAGACTAATATTATGAGACCCGAATACATTTACACGCAGTATCGGCCAGGGTCGGTCGGGAACACGTTTTCGGCCATATACCGGTCTCCCAAACACACCCAGGCAAGTCGATGTCCAATTGATTTTGAATACGCCACCAGTTTGGTCCACGAGACGTTATACATATTTATAGGGACATTAGAGCGATATTTATGTTTATAACCAAACCGTCAACGGAATGCCAGGGTGTATCAACGTCCAAATGTAAGATAATGTCTTGAAATAAATACCAATGTTACATGTTACAGGTGTAGCGACTAGTGACAAGCGAGGGCAAAGGACGGCCTCTTGAGGCCTTCCCTTGGGACTGTTCTATGGGGCCAACTGCAAGTAGTCATTCTGTCTCTGGACTTCCTAGAATGCTCTCTTAATCAGCGGAGATCTCATGAGGCTGGAGACTCAAAAGGTTTCTGTGAGACTATCGCTATTCGCTGTGGCTATGATGGCGGTGATGTTAGCTGTAAATCACTGGAAATTGTCCGGCGCGTGAGTGACGCTTCCGTCTTCCGCATCTCCGCTGCACTAGTTAGGTTAGGTTAGTGGCGGCTACAATTAGGTGCAGACAGACAAACATACCGCCGCTATCTATAGTATACACAGCTCATTACCGCTGTCAATAGGCTGCGAATTGCGATATGAAAATATTGCGAACGGCGGACCCTCTACAATTTTTAGATGGCAGATGCACACAATGTAGTCAAAATAAAATAATACTATGAAGATCCACTGTATAACAAACAAACATACGGACAAGTAGACACAGTCTACATAAATAAGATAAAAAGTCATATTTTTGATAGACAGACCACAACACGCGTTGATATCTTTACACCATTTGCGTCGATTTGCAGAAATCGGTAGTTAGTGGTTATAATTTATTTATTATTAATTAATAGAACTTATAAATTGCGATTCGTACGTAGATATTCTTAAGACGGCATGTCTTCAAGAATCACCTGTTTCAGGTCCAGGCCTTGGATACAGTACCGACTAACGAGTAAGAGATATTCCTCGTGCGCAGTGCGCAGAAGATATTCCGGCCTGCGCGGCGTCGCGGTCGGTTGGTTTTATTTTATCATTTGTTTTCAATGCCACTCGAGTATGCATTAATTGGGCTCGGGTGGTGAAGGGGAGCGGCGGGGGAGGGGGGCAGGAGGAAACACATCTTGAGCCGGTCCCGCACATCCTATGTGTCGGCACTCGACGCTGATGATCATGTGGTGATCGGGGACGTCACGCGAGGTTCACTGCTCCTTATATATATATATATAATATAGTATTATTATACTTTGCTCAGATCCAGTATTATTATGAATTGAATTGAATTAATCGTTTTGAATATAACTAGCGTTTTGTGTTTGAAGATCCTTGTTTACAAGTGCTTTTTCCGTCATAAAATGTTGAGTGTCACAAGTTTCCCACGAGTAGGTATTGGATACTTTATATTTCCCCGATCGGAATGGCGCGGGCAGTATGCGACTAAGTAGATGCCCAAATGATACGTAATGTTATATTGAGTGTAGATACACGACACGCAGCACGCTGCGGCCAGGGGCATACCCCGTTCACACTTCAGATCGAATTTAATATAAACGTAAACAAAGAAAGAATGGCGCGCTATAGGGCTACCGGCAATTATTTACCGTGCAGTAAAGAAATACAATAACACTTTAATTTGGTTGAATTAAATCTTTTTGTTTACGTTTAAATTGAATTGGATCTGATCAGAGTATAGATAGGTTATAGAGGGTAGACGGTTTCAGCGTGGAGTCGGCGGTGGCGACTGGCGACACCGTACCGGCGCGGCGGCTAGTGGCCATGTAACTGTACTGGGCGCTGCTGCTGTATAGTGCGGCGGTGGTTGCAGTTATTTCTGTATAGAAAAACGAAGATCATGTTTCTCATATTTCCGGACTTTAAAGAATGAAATGATGTTTACTAATGCATAGCATATATTTCAAAGTTTATTTAATACATTGAGGGCCTATTTCACAATCTACTGGTAAGCGTCAGATAGCTTATTTGCATGTTTTGTCTCTATCACTCGATATACAGTATGCAGCGACAAAACTTCCGAATAAGCTATCCGACACTTATTACACGATTACGAAACTGGCCCTAACTCTACTACAGTCCGTTCAGAGTTCTTTTACCTCGGACTTTTTATAATGGGACTTGGGGGACGGTCACTACCCGTATGTCGTCGGCATAAGGGTCCTGTCAGAGGTAAAATAACTGTGAACAGACTGTTTTACTAGCACGTACAGTCGATTGGTCAACTTTCGATGATACCTGAGACAAATAAAGGTCAATTCACACCGATACGAAACGATACGCGATATATTGTTGCATTTTTAAGATAGCTATTCAAAATTGAACTTTATTAATTACACAAGAAGATACACGTTTTATTGTAAGAGTTGAAATGTCAAACGGCACCGTCCTGCACAGCCCGGTGCCGCATTTGCAATGAAACGGGCATCTTATTGTGTACTGACTACTGAATAAAGTTCAATTTTGAATCATTGTTTAAAAATGCAGCGCTGCGAGCGTATCGTCTCGTTTCGATGTGAGCTGACCCTCAGTTCTGTTCTCTTGTTGTTACATAAAATATGCATTCACTGTTCGTTGTCTGGATCACCTGAAACGATGGCAGGTAGATAATGCCACGAGGCATCAGGCCGCATTTGTACATTTTATGTAGAAAGTATTATAAATAAGCAAATTCAATAATTAACGTGGTAATTAGCGAGTAAAGGAATTCAGTGCAGCACACCGTTGACGAACATTAATAAATTAATTTGCATTTTGAATGTTCAATAATTTCCCAGTTCCCACAGTATATAATATGTTGTCCTACTGTGTGCTTGGTCTGTGACCGGACGAGTGCGTTATTCCACTTGGCAGAAAAAAGGTTAAAAAGTACACCAAGTGCGCGTTATATAACTGTAGCGGCGCCGCGAGCGCAGAGCACACTGCGGGCTAGTTTATTACTTATTGCATTGCTTTTTCATTGCATTCCAGGATCAGATTTTTTTATGTCATGGACCGGGAAACGAGCACACGGATCGCCTGTTAGTAAGCTAATACTTCCACCCATGGACACTCACAACATCAGAGGCGTTCGAGTTTCCACGTCCTGTAACTCCACTGGTGTTGCGCACTTGCGTTCCTGGTCCTTAGTAACCTGACTCACTCGGTGAATCACAACGCAAGCGTGGTATTTATCTATTATATATATTCCACGATTGTGTAGATCACAATATCAGCTTATCCTGGAATTGCTGTGCTTGGGTTGTGTACATGACAACTGACAAAGAGTCTAGAAAAATAGGTCTGTCCATGGTAGAGCCGATTCCAGCTCTTTATAAGGTCTCGTGTTACGTAGCGTAATAAACCTATGTTTGTATTGAGCCATATTTATGCAGAGAGTAGCGTATTTATCTTTGAAAGGTTACGGTAACGCGCTTGCGACTCCTCAGGTGTCCATGGGTGACGGTAATCGCTTTCCATTAGGCGCTCCGTCTACTCGTTTGTCCTCTATATATTCAATTATATAAAGAGAACAGTAACATACACATCGAGGATCTTATTTCCTGGTCTTCGAGCTACTGGAGGAGGTCCCTTTTTATCGCAAGAAAATATAGAGTACTAGATTTTGCCCGCGGCTCCGCCCGCGTAAATATATCCTATAGTACTTTTTCGGGATAGCAAGTAACCGATGTGTTAATCCAGAGCTCAAACTACTACCATACCAAATTTCATCCAAATCCGTTCATTAATTTTTGCATGCATGTAACAAATACCTATGCATCCATCCTTACATCCATCCATCTATCCATCCTCACAAACTTTCACATTTCTAGTAGGATAGTCAAAGGAATCCGATATAAACATAAATATTTCGTGTATAATGCTGATATACATAGTGCCTCCACTACAGAAAATTTAGTAATATAGGTTTTTTATGTAACTGTGAGGGAGGTTGCTCTCTGAGTACTTTGACACTAAGCCATTATAGAGTTTTTCAGCGATTGGGAAAAAGTGATTGATGCTGTTACACACCGCATAATATTAGTCTGGAGATAAGTATAATATGAGTCATCATCATGATAATATTAAGGCGTAGAGTTATATAGATTATATACTTTGTAGGATTTATATTAAAGTTGGCACGTTCACATTACTCACACATATAAAATAGGGGAGATGACTATATTATGTAAAATATTTAGTTTCATTTCTATACTCAGATATATTGAGGCATTACTACTTGGTAAATGTAAAAGAATATCATATTTTATGTGCAGTTTAGTAATAAGACACATCTGAGAAGTACAAAAATTTCATTTTTGTTTCCTAAATTAGTAAACCAAACCTATATCATTAGTTTACTTACATCTTATAAAATAACATTAATTATGGTAAGTATGAACTTTAACGCGCAAATATCGGCGATATTTACAAATATGTTCCTGAGGCCGTATACGTTATACTTTTAATACTAGGCGTAACGTCACAGTCCGGTACGACTTTAGTATGGAGCGTTTTCACGAGACTTGCAAAATTTTATAAACAAATGGCTGTACCTTTGAAAATATTGACTTTTGATATACTATTTCTTCTGAGAAGTAACTCATATTTAAGAGTACTATTTATTTGTGCAATATAATATTCAGTCATCTAGCCTATTTCACATATAGTTACAGTGTATTAAAAATTTCCTTGGAAATTGAGGTTTCTTTTATAAAGTTGGGTGGACTCATTTTATATTGTTTCTCGAATTTTCCCGTTAATATTGTGCCGGAATCAATTCTTTCAGAATTTATTTGTAAAATTATTGTAAAATTTAAAAGGTAATGAATGGGTTTTATCACCTATTATGTGTCGATTGAAATATCATTGACGGTAAAGGACGAATGTAAAAAAAACCATCACTACTATCAAGCCATAGAACTTTTAATAATAAAATAGAAATGGTATGGAAGAAGTAAATGCGATACGAAATGCTAATACTAAACACTTTGCGGCAACCGGTCCGCAACCGAGTATTATACAGTTATTTATATTATCGTTTGTTAAGAAATTACCTTGTGAACGTATGGATGATGCCAAGTGCGATTCTAATTATTATTTGCATTACTAATGCAGTGCTACGTCATGCAATGCTTATTCACAGACAGAACACAACGTAATATGTATTTATGTGTTGCACGCGCCAACTCTTATCTGATGGCATGTAATTTGATTATTTTATGTACATTACACTTTATGTATATTGTACACTGGTGCGGTTCCGGTGTCCCGTCTCGGCAACAAGTATCTGGCGACTGGTCGCGCTGCGGGTCGCGGCGAGGTGGGAGCGCGGGGCCGATATCGGCTGATAATATCGGGTGACGCCGCGGTTTAATTCGCCCAATTATTGACTGCTACCGGTTACCCGCTTCATGATGTAGACGGAAAGAATGTAGAGATCCTTTTGGAGAAGTAAATGATATGAAAAATGTTTGCGATAGTCTCTTAGTTACTTTCAGAACATTGATTAGGTAGGAAGCTTTTACATTCTGTTCCCAAGATCATCATGAAATCAATATAACTAATAACATGCATGCGGCCACTATGCGGCACACCGTATAACATACTAATCCCACATACACCGGCACACGCTATAAAAGCACTATACCTACACTACTTACACTGTTGAGTGTTTACATCTTTAGGCAGCATTTAAAACATACATGTGAAATATAATGTTAAGTAAATAATTTAACATTCGCAGTGAATTTTATGTAAATATTATTTATTGATCATTTTTAAGATTTGATGCCCTTGTTCTGTTATTTTATTACCGAATTTCGATTTAATATCTCCTTTTTAAGCCCGATTTCCAACAATAAAAGCGCAATAAAACACGTTTGTGCCGCTACAAGGATCTAATTTGTCGGATTAGTTCGTTAACCTCCCACAGTTTCGTGGGCAAACACGGCATTGTACGGTCGCGTCGTTGCGAGTGCGGTGCAGTTGCGTGCGGCAACGGCAAGGCATCTGCTAAGCCCCGGCCGCCCTTGGACCTCTGGGCCTTTCCGAAGTCATGTTTAAGTCCTAGTGTTCCTGCGGCCCGAGTGGATCTACTGTGACTATGGGATCTCCGGTACCGGTTCTACCATCGTCCGCACCGCAATACACAATTCACCGTATTTGTGGTAACAGCGTTGCAGTTGCGGCATGTCGCGTGCGGTCGCGGCGTGCGGTCGCGGGCACTCCACTAATTAACAGGCGGGGCGCGGCGCCACTCCATTACTGACTGTTTATTGTGACAATTATTCGCCGCCCCTCGACCGCGCCCTGCGCCCTGCGACCGTATACACGTTAAATGAACTTCATTATTTTAATAACTGTCAGTTGCTCCAGTTTAATGTTCGATTTTTGTTCCTGTTGGCCGGCGGCGATGGCGGCGGCTGACTCACGTAATGAAGGCCCGGGGAACTGGTTCCGAGTAACCTGTCCTTACAGTAACAGTAAAGATTATACTGCTCTTTACTCTTCACGCAGTGCGTTTTGAGGTCTTAAACAATATGAGTAAAAGAATATTGTAAAAGATCCAACATATCCAAATGGGCCACCATTCTCCTGGACACTCCTGGACTTTATCCGCTTGGTTGAGGAATTATTCCTTCTCCAGTGTCACTACTAAATGCCTGACTTAAATCGAGAAACCTAGTCAAACTTCAGCGACAATTGTTTACATTGTTGACAATAAACGAGTATTGCACACAGCAAGTGTTGGGAGGTGTGAGGCGAATCGTAGGCCTTCGCCGTGGGTACACTGCACGTGTGTACAGTAGTCAGGTACCCAGCTAATCAGTAGATACTAGACAGGTTGTGGTGACACTAGGCTGTCGGTTGGAAAGAGCAAAACATCAGCAGAACATAATACAAGAGCGATAAGACTTGATCTTAGCAAATCTGTAATAATTGTTAATACTAAGCCTTCGAAAACCGTTCCTTATTTATTTTAGTTTATCATAACAATAATTGTTAATTATTAGCCCAGTGACTTCTTATCTTTCACTTGTTGTATTCTAGTATAATATTATAAACTGCAAACAGGTGAGCATACGGTGCTGTATAAGTTGCACCCTATCAACAGTGATAACGAAGTTGACAGCGGACATATTTAGTGACAGGTACTGGTGCATATGTCTGTAATTCACAGCGAGGTGCCCCTGCGAGGGGTGCGGGGCGGAGCACTATCTTACGAGGATCTGGGGGCACCTGTGCAGTGTGCCCCTCTGACTGCAGGCACTAGGGACAGTCTCCACTCTGTGCCGGACAGAAGGCACCTGTTGTAAACACGCCACGCCATGTGTCGACACTCGACCGCCGACACGTGGCCGACCGCGTTTAACTTCCGACCCTCGGAGTCCTCATTAGACCATTGAGAGATAAGTGTAATCGACTTAACAACGCGTGTGTTTAGCTGTGAGATTTCCGACATAAAGAAATATAATAACACATCATTTGGTAGTTTACATTTCATTGGGTCCAGTAATAAGTACTGAATAGCGAAAGTTTTGTCGTATTCATAATATTATTCTCTAGAAGAACGCCACTGACCTTGACGAGTAGAAAGTCAGAGTCAGCTGCTGACGATGACATTTACGTTACTAACCGTTACAATCGCAAACTATGTTTTGTTATGTTAACTCGAATATGATATGATAGGTCAAATGTTTCTTCGTCGCTTTAATATCAAACAGTAGACGAATAAGTTAGGGGAATCAGTACACATTTTACTCTATTGCAAAATAATGTTCGAGTGAATTGTACAAGTCAACACTGCCATATCGGTCCCCATAGCATTGACCCAATAGCGGCGCGGAAACGTGGACGACTATTCCCACAGCAAGCACGTGGTCGCGAGCGACACATGCCGCCAGCTGTACACGTAACACGACTGATACATGACAAACACTCGCCTAATGAGAATTTGGAAGCAAACATACTAATGAATATACAGCCATTAACTTCCCAAAACTTCCTCCTTTACTTCCTCCAACAGGGCGACTGTGTTCTGTTCGGACCCAATTAAATTTATACCCACTGCACGGTAAATAAGTGACGTTTCAATTGGTAGCATTATATTACGCTATCGTCTCTTTGTTTACGTTTGGATTGAGTTGGATCTGAAAGGAGTATACGAAGATTTCTAGAAGAATAAAGCGTGGGACAGTAAAACGTACAGTAAATGTGTCCCTATTGGGTATCGACAGCAGATACCGCGTGTGTGATAAGAGGTCGCGCGATAACCCGCCCGAGGTCAGCCGCGGGCGCGCCACTCTCGCCCCTGTGTCCGCGCCGTAGAGTAGACAATGCGGTGCGCGCCTAGTGCATATCACTGGAGGATTATTTTTAACTTGCTGACACCGATGCACACTAATGAGACTAAATCTGCTCGAAGTAATGGCTCAGTAGCCTGTGTTAGTATCTGTAGTCTGTAGTTTGACGTTACATGCAAACTTTTTGTGAAGGGTCAATGTTCAACTGCTCTACATTTCAACACTGACGCCTCCGGCGCGGCGTGGCGCCTGCACTTATTTGGAACATATTAAACTCGTAGATAGTCAGCATCGACTAGATCACAGGTGGGATTAAAACGTTGGGAGAGCTATGCTTCCATATGAATGGGCCGGATAAATACAACGGCCTCACAGAAAACTAGTGTGCTTGCGTCGTGTTACGCCGAGTGAGCGAGGTTACCGGAGGCCCAATGGGGCTTAAAACTAAAACGTGGTGCGCAGCGGGGGGACGATGATTGCGTGTGCAGCAGTTGATTGCTATTATAGCTTTATTTCTACTCTTAGCAGTTTAATATAATATTCAAGAATTTAATTTTTAATTGATAAGTTTATTTATTTGGGCCCCTCTAGGTATAGGTAAAAGCTTCCTCCATTCTTGTCCACTCATCTCGGTCGGCTGTTGCCAGTTTGCAACCATCTTTTTCCTGCAATTTATTTTATCATCTGCCCATCTCTTCTTTAGCCTTCTCACATTTCTTTTGCATTCTGGGTTCTTCCATTATGAGTTATTCGAAGCGATAAATTTTTCCCAACGCCTATGACCGCTGAACTTCAAGACACGATTTTTTCTTGTGTTTTAATTTGAAATTTGAGTAAACGTCTACCACATAATTACTTAGTGATAAATTAATGGATGAATGTATAAAATAACATTTGAATACTTGAGGACAGTAAGTCAGTCGTAAAAAATATATTTTTCATTTTAATCGTTACAATTAAAAAAAAATAAACAATGGATCAGCTGATCGCATAAATTATAAAAGGCATATAATTAGTCTTGCGAACAAAAAATAAGTTGGCGACTGCAACTGAGCATACTGTATTACTGAATTTGGCAGCGAATTAATATATTGGCGACTAAATTACTAAACTGGCGCACACAGGTGACAAAATACAAAAAATCGGCAGATAAAATGTGGCGAAGTTTAATCCAAATTAGCACCGAAATTTATAAGTTGGCGACTTAATTTCCGAGTTGGTGACTATTATACGATGTAAGCAGCTATAAAACCAGATTGGGTTGATAAATTAATGGCTACTAAAAAATCAATTTATAGGCTACGGAAAATCTTATTTTTGGATACTCTTGGAGTTTGTTTTCCTTTGGTATGGGTGTCGTTTTTGGTGGTGCAGAATAATATGAAAATTAAATCCATTTATAAATTACAAAATGGCAGACATTTTTTCATTAAAATTATTATGGTAGTCCTTTTCCAGGTTTCTGGGGGCGCTGATTATAAAATTGTCTTCCAATATCAATTTCTAAAATGGAGAATTTTCATTTTGCAGTGTGAGTGAGGTTACCGGAGGCCGGAGGGGGTTTAAAAGGAAAACGTGGTGCGCAGCGGGTAGCGCGTAGCAAGTATGTCAATTGTAAAAAATGTACAGGACTGGAGGAGGAGCAAAGGATAAATTAGTGTAATGGGTGTCGTTTACCAAATTTTTGGGGGTGCTGGATACGAAAATGATATTCATTTTAAAATTCCAAGATGGTGGACATACTTCATTTTATAAAATTAATATGGGTGTCCTTTTGTTTGTTTCTGGGAGTGCTGAATACAAAAAAGTCTTCCATTTTGAATTTCCAAGATAGAAGACATTAAAAAAATGGATAGAGGTGCCCCTTTCTAAGTTTCTGGAGTCACTGATAAAAAATCATTCATTTTGATATTTCAAAATGGCGAACGAGGTTTTTACGGGGGCTGAATACTAAAATAATATCCATTTTTAAATTCCAAAAAAAGCGGACTTTTTTTTTGATAAAATGAATCTAGGTGTCCTTTTCTAGGTTTAGGGATGTTAATTACAAAAAAAAACATTTATTTAAATTTAAAAATGACGGATATATTTTAATTTCTGTAAAATTCTTCTTACTCAAAAATGGTGTATCATACTGAAAAAATAATGAAATTTTGCTCTCCCTTAGTAACCCGCAACTACATATTTTCATCATAATGGGAGAAAAAGAAATTTGAAAATCCTCAATTTTCCAACATTTCTATAGCATAAACATCGCTCGTATCTCAAAGTAGGCATTGACATATTTTTTTCTATCATCGCTTCTATCTCGGTGCATACTACTGAAAAAATAATACAAATTTCCTCCCCCTTAATAAACGCCGTAACCACATATTTTCTTCATAATGGGAGAAAAAGTAATTTGAAAATCCTGATTTTTCCAACTGCTGATTAGGATGCTGATTTTCATTATTCGTAAAAATTACATGAGTACTGATTCAATTAACATATCAATTTTACGAAAAAAAAATATCCACCATTTTTTCATTTCAAAACTAATTTACACAATTTGATGGTGGATAGTTTACACCCGAAATCGAGAAAAATTAAAAATGGGAATTTTGTACCTTCATTTAGGTTTTTTTATGTGCGCTTGTTTTGCTGCTTATTATGTTTTTTGAATTACCTATATCAGGGCAAATATTTGTGCCTATTCTTAAATTAAGTACACATTTAATCAAATTGTCAAATTGTCTCTCAAAAAAACTCAAATGTCGCTAAGATGGTTATTTGTTCGCCAAAATAATATCTGTCTGCCAGTTTGGAATATTCAATGAAAAAAACTGGTATTAATTAGTCACCAGATTTGAAATTTTTTGTCCCTTATATTCTTTCGCCAACTTGGTAATTTAGTATCCAATATTCGGTTTTTTCACACCCGAAATTTGATTGTTTTGTCGCAAGTTTTTCAATACATGTCATTATAAAATACTCAACCGATCAATTCTAGAGATAATGTCGGTCGCGTGATCCGACTGGAAGACATTTGTTCACAACGACGGCCGTATTTGTGAACATTAATGATAATAAAAATGTTAAATGAAATTTGTGTGTCGGGCGTGGTCGCTGGCGGGTATGATTTAGGGGCAGTTTGTTAGTCCCGGGGGTGGTGACTCACCCCACACCCACACCCCGCGCCGGGGTGATGCACTACATTTGTGTAATTGGACAGGTCACAGGTCAAATTAAATCGAACGCCAGAGATAAGACAACAGACGTGTTAGAGAAATACAGCGAAACCTATTAATTTGGGATCTCGAGGCACCAAGTGATTTTGATCCATAGACAGGTTTAAAATTATAGTTGTCTCATTGACAAAGGTCGCTTATAGAGGTCGAAATGTACCGTTATTCCATTTATAGAGTTCGAATGCTTGTAAATAACGTGTCGCAAGTCAAAAGTCCCGACCTGCTAAAATGTCTCACCATACAGGGACTTGAGCCACAGAGCCCTAATTACAGAGGTTAACATCGAAACTCCTAGAAATCAAATATCATTTAACCCGGGACGAAAAGTCCTATTAACATAGGTAATTGGCTGAAAAGGTGCCGGGACCTCATTAGAATTCTCAGTAAAAGAGTTTTCTCACTTATTCAGGTCCCATTTAACCAGGTTTCACTGAACTTAACATGTATTGCCAGTGCTGTTCCATTTTCACATAGTTTTTGCCTATCTTGTCCTACTATATATTATAAATGTGAAAGTTTGTGAGGATGGATGGATGGATGTTTGTACTCTTTCACGTAAAAACTGCTTAACGGATTTTGATGAAATTTGGTATGGTAGTAGTTTAAGCTCTGGATTAACACATAGGCTACTTTTTATCCCGAAAAAGTAGTGTACCTACGCGGGCGGAGCCGCGGGCAAAAGCTAGTACGGCAGGGATGGCGATGCAATGCTTTATGTATTATCGTGCCATTTTTGTAAAAAATTTATGAGTTCATAGACGTGCCATAAAATTTTTCATTTCATTTTTGTTTATCATCATCATCAATAACCTAGAACTGGACGTCAGTACAAAATATTATAATATGCCATGCTCTTTAAGCCAAATACGAGTGCGCGGAGCGAGCGTGCAAAAAATGTTTCCTTTTGAGCAGGTTAAATCTGTTTAAAATTTAAACCCTAAAAACTGTGAAAATATGATCATTTTGTAATTTAATTTAAAGTAAAACAAGTGGAACTTCTGATGTTGCACAATAGATGCCAAATAACATATTATATTGTTAGGTTTGTCGTAGGTCATTAGGTGACCTAATTCAAACTTTTTTCGTATTACAAAATTACAAAATTTTGTGATTAGTGACGTGCCCGAAATATTGTGTACAGGGAATGGACCTATAGCACATATGTACGTGATGTACCGGCATGTAGAGAACACTACAACTGAGTACACAGACTACGCCGGATCGCACTTAGTGTGGCTCCTCCCTGCTGCAGCTGTACGAACAGTGAACGAGGCTGCGCTCGGACCTTCCGCGTCTTTAACTCGATCACCGTGTGCACATTTTACCCCTAGACAGAGACGCAATAAAGACATAGGTTAATGTCAATGACCTTTACCTAAGGGTCAATTCACACCGAAACGAAAAGATACGCTACGCGGCGCTGCATTTATACATTACACAAGAAGACAGTTACACTTTTTATAGTCAAGAGTTCGAACGTCAAGTTGTACCGCGCTGCGCGGCGCATACATGCAGTGCATGACTGATGTCACATGAAACGTGACAGTCTCTTTTTGTATTGTGGACATAGTTCAATTGATAAATCCTGCCTCGCGTATCTCTACGGCACGGCGCGGGTCGGTTTGTGATCCGACACCGACTAAGACATTAACCTAAGTGTCTAGGGTCGGTTCTGCTAGGGTGTCGGACTGCCGGCCGGCCAATAAACAGTTATGCACTTATGTTATCATTGATATTATATTTGCCCAAATATTATAATATCAATGATGATATAAAATATATCACGATTGGCAAATCAAAACTATATTTAGGTTAACTGCAAACTGTCCCGTCACATGTAGATAGCGCGGGGACAAGCGGGGGTAAGGGAGGTGCGGGGGGCAGGGGGGAGGGTTAGGTTATCGCCGTTGACTTGTGTGTCGATACCACATAGTACATACATCTTGAAACTTAAACAGTTCTGTTGCTCTGAAATATAAAATTCATCATACTATTATAATTTTTGGTCAATTTTTATTTATAAATATAATAACCTAACCACGAGCATGTCAGGACATGTCTAAGGAGGGTTCCGTAACTATAAGCAAACATTCCGTAACAGATTTTTCAAATTACTTCAAAAGTTGCTGTCCGATTTGTTCATAATAATTTTTCTAAGGAGTATTTAGCATTATCTATTAGCACGAAAAATTGCAATTTCCCAAGTCTTATAGTTTAAAAACATAAACCACTTTGGAGGCCGATTACTAGAAAATGGTTGACTTTGTAAAAAAAAAACATGTATAAACCCTGCCTTTATTTTAAAAGACCTATTCAACGATACCCTCATAATATAATAGAATGAAAAAATATTTTTCATCCCCACTCCACATGCATATCATGCATATGCAGAGCCACCCGTAAATTCTAAAATTATTATTATTTTATGATGCCTAAATTGAGATCTATACACAGTCTTTGCATATACCAAATTTAATCTATTTATATTCATAATTACAGAAGCTAGAGGCACAGACAGACAGACGGATGGACAGAGTGAAAATATCAGGGTTCCTTGAGTATTACGGAACCCAAAAAATCAGAGCTATCTGAGCTCGCTACTAGTTTTCTCTAGTTCACACAGTTGCAGACTACACTACGTAGGTCCCTTTAGTATCAACAGATGAAATACCTACTAATAAATACTAGCTGTTGCCCGCGGCTCCGCTCGCGTAGACTCAGTATCCCAAAGGAGCACTGTACTATTTCGGGATAAAAAGCAGCAGATGTTTTAATCCAGAGCCTTAACTATTACCATACTAAATTTGATTGAAATTCGTTCAGTAGTTTGAAAGAGTAACAAACATCAATCGATCCATCCATCCATCCATCCACCCACCAACCCATCCATCCATCCATCCATCCATCCATCCATCCATCCATCCATCCATCCACCCACCAACCCATCCATCCATCCATCCATCCATCCATCCATAAATCCATAATAGGATTGCCACCAGAGCGATCTATTCAGATCCAATTTAATATATTTGTAAACATTCAATCTTACACTTAGCTAAGCTAGCTAAGAGTATACTGACTGTGGAAGTTTTGGAAGCATCATTTTCGGTCCGTAATACCACGTAAGAGCAAATTGTAATGAATCATCTCAACAGTAGCAGTTGGCCCGGGAACGTAATCGGCGCCCGCGCCGTGACAAAAATGAATACATTCGCATCAATGTAAGGTCGATTTGGAGAAGACAGCTTGTGACGCTTATCGCTTGTATCTTTTAAGTTTATCTATAGGAACTCATAGATAAGTAGGGGTTCGAACTAGCGATTAGGAAGTTTTTTCATTTGAGCACCCTTAGGGTCAGTTCATACGGAAGCGAGACGATACGCGACTTCGATTCAAGATTTAAATTTATTCACTACACAAGAAGATTTATCTGCACAAGTTCGAATGTCAAATTGAACGGCTCATGTTTAATTTTGAATCACTATTTTTTTTAAATGCAACTCGCGCGTCTAGAAGAGACGGTGTGAGTTGACCTTTTACTTATAAAAATTTAGCTGCAAATTAACGATGTGATGTTGAGTCGATATCAATAAGGAAAAAATCTAAATACTCGTGTGCCACTTTTTATTTATAGGACCATGTGACGATACCTGCCACCCGACTCCACCGAACGAGGTTAGATATAACTTTATCCTGGGTGGGGGCTTTCGTATTTCCGTTAATATTATATTATACAATGGTCTCAAGTTATTTATTAATTTAGGCTGCATTCAACGTATACATTTACATTGTTAAAAGTATAAGTCCTCTCTCATAAGTCCATAAAGGTAGATATTATTCACCATACGCCCAATCACAATTAGTTGACACAAATTCATTAATAACCGGCACGGGGCTCTTCAGTTAATAAGGCGAGTCGAACCGCACGGAAACGTGAATGGGCGACGACCCTCATTAGTTAGCGCGGTGATATTGGAGGCCGGGGTCCGCGGGGGCCCGGAGCTGGAGGCCAGGGGCGGCGGGCTGGGGCGCCGGCGGGGTACGCTAATGGGGCCAGAGCCGCGCCCAGCTGTACACCACGTTTATAATATAATTGTTTGTTACATGTATTTCGACTTTACAAGGGTTGGTTTTGACTAATATAACTTTAATATTCCTGTTCAAATAAAATCGTATCATAAACTCCTTTGTATTACTGTCTAATGGGTTTGTTTGTGCGAATATAAAAACCGTTACTGGCTGATTTGTCTATCAACACATAACTCAAGCAACTGAACGGATTGTGTTAGGGCTGCATATAGACGATAGCTTCTTACGATAAGGAAGGAAAAGGAACAAACTAGTCACATACTCAACAGAACAATCAGCATACCTCCGACTACTGACGATGAATTGTGATGACTTATATATCATGAACTTACAACACTAAGGCACTGCAGTCGTATAGTGCACGGGGTCATTGCAACAACTGCGCTACGCAGGGCGGCGGCGAGCGCAGGGCGGGCGGGGTCACTCCCACCTGTAGCGCCTCACAGCCTCCTCATGTTGTGGCCTCGTTACATGTGCGCGGGTCGACCACCGCGCCACACGTGGTCACTTAAGCCTACGTAGTACGTACATCATTTTATTTTCGGGTTGAACTTTGGTTAAACCTGATATATTTAACACTCGTTCAAAACATTATACCTTCCTAAACCGACATAATAATACATCATTTTTGTAAGTAGGTTATGATAAATAAAGAAAAAATGATAAAAATAGCCGCTACATTTGAGTTACTACTGGTATTTTCCTATTAAGCGGCTACAAAAAGAAACAAAACACCCAAAAATTTCGACTCAATGTAGATTAAAATATTATGATATTAAAAAAATAACAACATTTACATAAACAAGAGAAATGTGCTCCGACCATAAAACGCAGAACGGGGCTGGGGACAGCGCGCACTGCCGGCTACTGGGCGGACAGTCACAGTCAATCAATCAATCCTTTTTTGCAAGAATGTGGTATACACACGGCCTTTAAGGATTATAATAGCTAGTATCCAACATTTTGTCATCACAATGGCGCGCAAAATATCCTGAAAATGTAGAGATGTGTGTGACGTCATTTCAGGAGCGTGCGCTCCTTGTAGGCAGAAATGCAGTGCTTTACTTGTCATTCACAGATATTTTAATAAAACGTTCGTACGTTTTAGATGACTTTAATTAATAGTAAATAAATTAATTAAAAAAATATAACAAATTAAAAACGCCTAATATTTTATAAATAGCAACTCATGCGGACAAATCATCGCATGTATGTGTAATTTTAATACTTCGCAAACGCACACACCCATGAATATCGACATGATTATATAGCGGTAACTCATGCGGCAGGCGATGGCCTTCGGCTTCGGTTCGGCTATCCGATCGCTTCCGAAAACCGCCGAACTGGCTTGTCGGAAATTAGACGCGAATCTAATGAATCGCGTATGCACATGATGCATTTTTGTTTAGTAAGGTTTTATTTGCTTAAATAGAAGAAACGTTTTGTGTTTCGCGGGGGCCATATTGCATATTTCATGTGATAAGCATGGTTTACAATTTAATCGCTCCTGTTTATTTATAGTTTTCTTAAAAGACATTTTCATTTTAACATTTGAAAGTGTGTACATTTAACAGTTTCTTACTGAGTTTCTATAATAATTGTAGTGATTTGATTTTACTAGTGCGTTTGTTGATTTTTTTTAATGTACTTTGATTGTGAGGTTTGCGTTGATAATGTGTGTTTATTAAAACTTAAAAATAACAAGTTCTCACTATTGTCATTCAGTGAAAAGAGTTACAACAATTAAACCAGCAAAAAAAATAATGTAACTTGAAAATTTCATGTTAAAAGTTATGAAAAGTATAACTGGCTGTGTGGTTGTGTACACACGATTAAATTATATTGTTTTCCTTGCATATTATTTAGTAATTCTAGTACAGTGTGGACTGATTCGGGATATTCAGATTTAAATAATTTCTATTCCGCGGCCTCACTCACTTGGATAAGATATTTGAGGTGGCCGAAATCTTGCGTTTATTTACATCGGGATATAGTAATCTCAAGTAACCGGAACCTTGAATATGTGAAAATTGAATCTGACTGACTGGTGAGTAGTTATAATATTTAAAATATGCTTATTATTTTACTTATTAGAATTTCTTCCGCCGCGACGATCGATCGCTCTTTGTCTGCGTTGCCGTAGAAGATGTACATGAATAGTACATCTAAGACTTGCTCTGTTGGCATGGTTTCGACTTAGAGATCCGTCGCTTGGCTGTAGCTATGCTAAAAATCTATAAACGAAAAAGTTTTTGTGACCGAGTACTTCGCCGCATACCCAGTGTCATAATCCTGTGCACGCCACTGCGTTATTTAATATTATTTTATAAATTGAAGCAAAGAAGTCTAAAGGAGCTTTCAGACTACGCTTTACTATGGTGTTATATTGTATAGTATAGCTACCGAGAATATTATATTCTATATGCGATTATACTATAGCGTAGTCTTTATAGGCTTAATACAACAAGGTGGGCGGCTAACCCGACAACTATCTAATACGATTGTCGTAAAAACTTACATTTTATACTCTGCTGATTGTATGGTAATCTTAAGCGATGAAACTACTTTAAAAGGCAACGAAACCTAAACATGAACTTATAAGCACAACAAAATTGAACCTTACTATTAAGAGCTTATGATTGTATTAAGCTTACATCTGAAAATAAATGTTATAATGAAAATAAATAAAGCGATGACGGTGAGACGCCGCAGCTCCTGCGTAATTACCTAAAAACGTATTTATTTTGTAATTCTTGCCGATAGTGTGCGCCGTGTGGCACGTCGCTGCGATACGCGATACAAAACTAGAAACAGTGTGTAATGGCTCCCAAACGGATATCTGATTTCGGCGACCGGCGGCGATACCAACAGGTTCATGTTGCTAATCGCTGCTGGACGAGTATACAAGGTTCCCTGGGCGTTGCCGTGAATGTGACGGGGCCTGAGCTTGGTGATGATTCAGTGAATGTAATAGGAATAGAAGTAAGAATAAAACTTCAGGGTTACCAAAGGTAGCAGCCTAATCCATGGCTGCTAAAAATTGAAAGTTTAATAAATAGAAATGCTCAATTACATTTGGGATATAAATATTTAGAAGTAACAGAATGAAAGGTACTCGTAATTTTGTTTACTGTGTGCTGGCAATGATGTGTTACTACTATTTTCGTTTAAGCACAAGCTACTTGTTGAAACTTTCAACTAAAATGCCCATCAATTGTTTTTGATAAAAGTTTTGTCAACAAGTCGCATGATACAACTGTGGCAGCTTGTAAAAAATAAAATTTTGACAAGGAGACAATGTCACTCGGTTTTTTGAAAAATAATGGTATCGAGAACTGAGGGTCCGCTCACATCCTTCGTTCAGTCTAGCCGCGCGTTTTCCTATAAAGGAATACTTTGATAAAGAAGCTATTAATTATATAAAATATATGTGTGAAGTGTACCTACTGTGTAAGAGCAAATATCGAGTGAAACTGAATAAATGTGTGGTTATGTAGAAACTGTTTTATTTAGCAAACTTATAGCGACGAGACTCCTATACAACTTTGGTGATAAATATTTTATACTTTTTATGAATACAACAAAAATGTCGCTGTGATCATCATGATATCCGGATCTCTACGTCCAACGTCTGTCGACGTCCAACAGCTCGCAAGCCAACGTCCACTAACTAGTACCGCGACCGTGACCGTCTCTATGGCCTACATACTTGTGATGATGTTGTCCAACAATAAATTACGCTGACATTTGATTGCGCTAGCGAAATGTTTTGGTGGGAACCGAGTTGGCGCCATTTTTGGACAAAACTGGTTTTCCGTGCGTTTGTTTCATTTAAATAAATTCCAAATAAACATTCACTGCTATAAACATGGAACACATACGAGTCTGCAATACGAGGCTGACGAGACTAGAAAATTCTAGATTGAAAATACAAAATCAATGAAAGTTACTTTATACAATCATTGAGGTAAGGTTCTCTCGTTCTACGTGGTATTAACTACTTTCGTTACTTTAATTTTAGGACTAGTATTTAAGTAAGTACCTCATCATTTCAAGTGCGTAAGTTTTATGAGAACTGTGCGAATGGAGGAGTATGATATTTGGCACAGTTGAAGATTATGTGGAGGAAGGTGTGCAAAAAGCTATTTTTTTAAATAATGCGTTACACGTTGACGTTTGTCAATCTGTCACGAGTTATAACATTTACATTTTTTTTCTATCTCTCTTAGATAGAAAAAAAATGTAAATGTTATAACACAAAAATTGTATTAATCAATATGGGCGACATTTCACCACAGGGCGTTAACAAAGTTGTAGTAGGTATGTAAATAATATATTAGGTCCTTACATATGAAATTGTCGTTTTGTCCTAGTGGCCACTTTGATCTCAAATATATCTTCTTGGGTTAGCAATTCCAATTTTAAATTTATACCGCTATTTACTCGTGGCTAAAAGGATTAATGATGTGTATGGCGGCGGTGTCGCAAAAGAAAACACAGTGCGTTTTTAGTTCGAACGTTTTCGTTCTGGAAATTTCGACCTGCAGAACAAGTCCCGTGGACGGCCGGAGACCAAAGTTGATAATGAAGAATTGAAGTGATAAAAACTACACAACTTGTTCACGATGTCACTGTACACTTTTACACTTTTGGGCATAGATCCCTCTTGTGATCTTTACTCCGTAAAAATTGGCTCTCCAGTGAGCTCCTGGGTTCCAAATACTTTATTTTATCTGCCTACCCCATTCTAGGTGGGCATGATAGTAGAAGGGATTGCACGTTGTCAGTGTGACCAGAATAAAATATTAAAAACTACTATTTAACAATGTATTATTTATAAATAATTTAGTTTAAATTTAATGAAATAAACTCTACAACACTCAAATTATAACAGAAGGCTATTGTGGAAGCGGATCCATCGCAAACCACGTCTGAGTTAGCTGCAGGCTGCGGTGTTAGTTATAAAACTGTTTTAATCCACTTGAAGCAAATTGGGAAGGTGAAAAAGCTTGAAATGTGGGTACCTCATGAATTGAGTGCAGCAAACCGACAAACGCGCGTCGACTGCTGCGTTACATTACTCAAACGGCACAATAATAAAGGGATTTTAAATCGAATCATTAGCTTTGATGAAAAGTGGATCCTGTACGATAATCGGAAACACTTATCGCAATGGCTGAACCCTGGCGAACCAGCCAAAGCCAAGCGAAAGTTTATTTAAGAAAAGATACTTGTGAGTGTTTTGTGGACTAGTGCCGGTGTCGTTCACTATACTTCTACTCACGTACTTCTTATATCTGGCCAGACGATTACGGCAGATGTCTATTGCCAGCAACTGCAAAACATGATGGAAAAGCTAGCTGCTAAATAACTGAGGCTGGTCATTCACTCTAGGCCACTGCTGATTCAGGACAACGCTAGACCACACACTGCACAACAGACGGCTACCAAATTAGAGGAGCTTTAATTGGAATGTCTAAGATATCCACCGTACTACCGGAACCTTAATCCAACAGATTACAATTTTTTTCGAATTTTGGATAACTTCTTGTAAAGAAAAAATTCTACTCCGATGGGGCAGTCCAAAGCGCCTTCAAAGATTTTATTGATTCCTGTCCGAATGTTTTTTTAGTAAAGAAATAAATGAACTACCTATGCGATGGCAAAAGTGCATAGATACCAATGGTATATACTTTGATTAAATAAGTATATGATGTTTAAAAAAATCGACTTTATGTTCCTCCTTTACAAAACGCCAATTTCATATGGAATGACCTAATATTTAACCGACTTCCAAAAATGAGGCGGTTATAGGTTCGGCTGTATGTTCAACGATAACTCTGCCGTCTGTTGACCGATTTTCCAAATTATTTTTTTGATATAAAGGGTATGATCCTAAATTGGTTCTATTGTCACCAAAGTGGTGACCTCATGATGGCATCCATGAGGAATCGAATGAACTCCTCGAAATTTATATGGACACAAATAGTGATTTTGACTTTATCCTAAGTAACCCAAGCACATGCTTGCAATGCACATGCAACCCAAAAACAAGATTTTGCACCAATACCCTGTAAATAGGGTATTATAACCCTGGTAGGGTAGGGTAACCCTGAATTCAAAAGCACGGAACAGAACTCCTCAGTCTTTAAAGATACGTGTTTGAAAATTTCGACATTGTTTAAAGAACTGCAAGCATATGCTATTATATAACCTGCAGTAATCATCATAATCATCTTATACAGGGTGTCCCGTAAATCGACGTCAAGGCGTAAACCCGTGATAGGCCAAGTCATAATAGTTATCAGAAAAATTAAAAGTAAAATCCAAGTAATGTGTCTCAAAAAATACAAAGCTTTTTAAAAATCGAAAAATCGACATTTTGTGGTGGTTTATTAGTTCTCAGCACTACAAATTTATACTTATTTTGTAATTTTTTTTGTATGTAATCCTGAATAATGCTTTAGTAAACTGGAGCCTAAGATTTAAATCAAACGACTCCGACTTGAAAGGAAATGAGGCTTTTTGCCCAAAACAATGATTCGAATTAAATAGTTTGCTCGACTTTAACCGACTGTACTGGAAAAAAAATGTACTACGCTTGTTTAGCAGGTAATTTTAAAAGTTGGCGCAGTTAATAAGGATTCCAAAATGGTATGACACTTGCTAGATTATTTCTTAAATTTTGGAAAATATTGATTTTTCTAGAAGAAGTCAGTTTTCGACATTTTTTTCTTACTTACTTAAAATGATTCAAGTGTACCCAGGACTTTCTTCTAAGTGATATTCTGATTTGGATGAGACAGAGAGAAACATTCAATGAGTGTAAGAGGGACAGATATTGACGCCACAAGTACGCGAGACTGGTAGACACAATGATACTAGTGTGAGCGAGACAGAAAGTGACGCCACAAGTACGTGAGACGGGTAGATACAATGCTACTAGTGTAAGCGAGACAATGTCGCTATTGTCCATGTTCCCGACGTACAGCACACAAAATACAATAGATCAGTACGTTACTCTACTTCGTTTACTGCGCACACCGTATTCGTTCGTCTTGATTTCGTACAAACCACTTTTTGCTTTGCTTATTGGACTCGATTGCTTGTGATTTGGATTTGGACTGTTTAGTTTCTCTTTCAACGATCTTTGCTTTCTCCTGGACTATCGTTGATCGTGTGATTGTGTAGTACCACCATGTCGGTGTACATCGCACAGGAATATGCCAACATGCATCTCATTTATGTTGAATGCCGATGCAATGCTAGTGCTGCAGCTAGGCTTTACCGCCAAAGATACCCAAACGCTGCTCGTCATCACGATCATCGAGTTTTTGTGAATGTGCACCGTTCACTCTCAGAGGGACGATTCCCAAGCTAAGTACACAGTGAAGGAAGAAGTCGCTTGCCTTACGATCACATCGTACTATAAGCAGTCGCAGAAGATCCAAGTACTTCAGTACGACAAATCGAAGAAAGCACAGGAGTGCCCAAAAGTGTAGCCCATCGAATCATGATAAGTCATGGGCTCCACCCATACCACGACACGCGAGTACAAACTTTACTACCCCGGGGCTATCTCCCAAGAGTTACGTTTTGTTAAACGATGTTACAAAGACACCGGGAAGATCCACGATTCATAGACAAAATTTTATGGTCCGATGAGTCCACTTTTAAAAAAGATGCGTACATGAATCTACACAACTTACACGAGTGGCATGTAGATAATCCACATTTGATGAGAGAGGATAGATCCCAGTATCGATTCAAAATAAACATGTGGACCGGGATTCTAAACGGGAAAATCATCGGACCTATTGAACTGCCAGAGACCTTGAATGGCGACATTTATTTGGACTTTTTAAGATCTCGTGGGCTGCGCGAAGAACTTCCGAGCTTTCAAACGTTTTTGTCATAAGTACTATTGGAAACAATGCAACACTTTTTTGTCATTATAAATGCATTGTAATCAATTATCATATTATAAATTAAAACATTTAATTACATTCTGTCTTGTAGTCAAAAAAAACATGTTATTCCCGTGGTGCTTCCCCTTTAATTCTGACTTTTTGTCATCACAATTTTTGCTGTCTCCCGCTTTGCTTGGGGAGGGAAACTGGAATACTTCCTACTCCTCCTACAATCTTCTGATTAATTTCATTGCGGGTTCCAAGACAGATTTAGCATGTCCCCCGGGCACCCCTGAGATCATATCAAAGGGTTTTTTTGCGGTTGGTTACCACTGTCGATCCTGGCTACACAGGAGTTGCAGTGGTAGGTAAGTGTGGTGGGCCAATTTCCTAATGTGTGTGAATGTTTCTCTCCGTCTCATCCAAATCAGAATATCACTTAGAAGAAAGTCCTGGGTACACTTGAATTCTTTTAAGTAAGTATGAAAAAATTGTCGAAAACTTACTTCCTTTACAAAAATCAATATTGTCCAAAATTTAAGAAATAATCTAGCAATTGTCATACCATTTTGGAATCCTTATTAACTGCGCCAACTTTTAAAATTACCTGCCAAACAAGCGTAGTACATTTTTTTTCCAGTACAGTCGGTTAAATTCGAGCAAACTATTTAATTCAAATTATTGTTTTGGGCAAAAAGCCTCATTTCCTTTCAAGTCGGAGTCGTTTGATTTAAATTTTAGGCACCAGTTTTAAGCATTATTCAGGATTACATACAAAAAAAAATTACAAAAAAAGTAGAAATTTGTAGTGCCGGGAACTAAAAAACCACCACAAGATGTCGATTTTTCGATTTTTTTTAAAGCTTTGTATTTTTTGAGACACATTACTTGGATTTATTATTTTTATTTTTCTGATAACTATACAATAGTTATACTTGGCCTATCACGGGTTTACGGCTTGACGTCGATTTACGGACACCTTAATGGAAGCGTATTCAAGTATTATAATATTCGATAGTTTATTTAAAAGTTCTTAAAATGTGTTAATATAACATATATGACTAAAAAGGGATTTTTTTTTTAATTTTTCTGATAACTATTGTAACTTGGCCTATCACGGGTTTACGGCTTGATGTCGATTTACGGGACACCTGTATACAATACCTAATTGAAGCGTATTCAAGTATTATAATATTCGATAGTTTATTTAAAAGTTCATAAAATATGTTAATATATCATATATGACTAAAAAGGGATTTTTTTTTAATTTTTAACAAAAAATTAAACATCCAAAACGTAGAGAAATAGTTTAAATTCAAGCCGAATTTAAAAAGCGAATTATTTAGAAAATAACATTTATTTCATACTCTTTTGTGTATTTTTACTTTGGAAGTCGGTTTAATTTTTTGTTATTTAATTCTGCTGTTTTGACTTTAAATTTTTGAATTGAAAATGAAAATGAATAATTTTATTTCCAAATGAAACTTAGCAATATTTTTTCGGAAAGTCAAAAGAAAAAGCTACCACCGGTTCAACTCTAACCCGAAGAGAAGAACCAGCGTAAGACACTCGCCCCGTCATGGCCCGTCATCTTGTAGCAAAACATGGAAAATTGTTCTTATAAAGAAACATATGTTTTACATTGTAAACTTAAGTCTATGTTAATATTACAAAAGTCAAAAGTACACAAGTACATAGAGGCAGCCTTGCAGGGGCGCATCTTATTCCCAAGGTGTGAAATCGTTAACAAAATCATTTACTTTATAATAAGCTTTAGCGCACAAACGTTTTTGAAATCTAGGTCAGCTATCTATTCCATATGTGAATACTTTTGCCCATAGACCGATGTTAGCAAGTTCGATATGCCTACATCAATATCTTATACTTTAAATACTTGTACTAACAAGTATTCTGTGCTTTAAACGAGACAATCTTGTATATATATATAATCGTAATCTCGGCACCGGCTGCAACTATTTACATGAAATTTAGTATGCAGGGAGTTTGGGGGAGAAAAATCGGTCTAGCTAGGTTTTATCCTGGGTAACTGCGCATTTTTAAGTTATATGTTTTTTCTTTAGTCGTGCAACAATATATCAATAATTTCGACATTATAATGTCAGTCCGATTGGCAGGTTGGTTAATTTTTGCGTTTCGAAAATTGGGAATGTGGTGGGTTCGAATCCTGTTAAAATATTTTTGTGACTATTTTTTTAAATCTACTAGAGCGTACGTCCATCCACGGACATATTATTATAATTAGGGGATCAGTTTTCCTGACATTTTATATATAGCTGCAAATCGCACGTGTTCAGAAATCAGGACTCTATATCTCCTTATAGATACTGCAGTAGTTACGACACTCGTAGGTACATAATCACTTGTAAATAGCTCTACTATTTATTGTTTACTGTAATTTCTAGGGCTATTTACACTCAGAACGGTTTTAGTTTGAAATGCTTTACCAAGCATGAGTTAACAGACGTAGAGACGGTCTTCATGATTTGGTAGAGTTTTTGTACAAAAGCTCTACCAAACATGACAAAGCTGTTTCTATTTATTTCCCTATTCATTTAATATTATAGAATGTAAAGTTTCACTCCCGTCGTCGTAAGTCTGTCTGTCTGCGCTGGCGCAGGGTGCGGTGCGGTACTGTAAGACAGACTTAGACTTACGACTTACGAGGCTGTAATTAAAACTCACAATCATCATCAGCCCGTGCTACAAGCTAAATATATTATAACATTAGTTTTGGCAGGAAACGTGCCACGACAAAACGTGGGTGGATTGCCTGACACTTGCAACTATAATCAATCAAAAATCAATAAAATTTTATTTTTATTATATATATTTTTTTTATTTTATAAAAATTAAATTGATAATATGGTAAAAGTGAAAAGCTGTCCATGCAGTTTTTCTGTTCGTTGCCACGGAAACGCTAACCCCCTGTAACCCGTGCGTTTGTCCTGCGCGGCGGTGAATGTGGGGCGGTGGCCCTTGTTTGATAAAGTGGTTCGAGGGGCGACACAGAGACACATACACAGTAGACGCAACCAGCTTATTCATTGAATGGTAACTTACTGGTGTATCGATTGTAATAATCAGATAATAGATCGATAGATTTTCCAGCTGCGAAAATGTTACCATGTGTTTCACGGTGGACCTGTTATGCAGTGTATCTACTTTGCAGTGAAATTTCAGAAACGCCGTATTCACTTAGTTTGTCCGTCATTCAGTTGACAGTTCAGACCGGCTGGCGACCGAAATTGACACAGATTATCGAGAACTTGCTATGATCAGATCTGCCCAATTCGATGGGTTTCCCACAGAGAAGTAGCTCACAATTAAATCTTCTACAAAATATGCAAAAGGACTAATCAGGATGTTGGAGATGACTTCATCAGATAGGAAATGTTTTTGACCTGTTGTCTGTTACTGTTAGGAGGAGTTAGAAGTAGACAGTAGCACATATACTATCGAACAAGTTATCGCTCGACCTAGTAAGGGATCAAAATAGCTTAACAGCGCCGGTGAAACGTGCACAGGCACATGTACTCACGAGTGAATACGGACTTCAACCACGTCTGCAGTCGATGTGGTCATTTCTTTTGTGTTTAAATATTTTGAGGCGTCCTAGTGCAAAGGAAAATGGTTAGAAACTGTTCAAGCGGGAACTTTGCCAATATTACACATGATCAGTCCACAACACTGTTGCTATGGGACAAGGAAAAATACTTGACAAAATAAATCTTAAAAATGATCACACAACATTTCATCAGTGTTTATCAGTGTACAAACACCCGTTATCGAAATGATCGGTCGCAGAGCCGGTCAGGGGGCACGCGATAGCACGACGCGCGAGATTCTCCTATCTCCAGGGAGTAGAGTCTATATTTGCGTAAGGTGGGTAGGGGCGCGTTATCGAGGGCGCGCTGGTATTTTCCGATCGGCGGTCAAATATTGGTCGATCTATTTCTGTCTACAATGTTACAATTGAGCTATGTCCTAGCTGAGATAAGTCACCATACTATGGAGAGCTTTCGTAAATTACGATATGAAATTCAAACGAGCTTTAATGGCAGAGTACCGTACCTGTTAATAGACGAAAGGCTGATCGTTTCAGTTAGAACTGACGTTAGTTCGGCCTGAACGGATTCGAGCTCATACACAGAAAAATCGCATCAGTTCGTTCTGGTTTGCCGCGAGCTACAGTCGTGTTTATTACGTATTACGTATCGTGATACGCTTGTACGCGATACACGCCCGCGCGGCCGGGTACTCTGGCGAGAACTACAGCGATTTGTCACCCATGGTCCGTTCAGTCCATCCGAACAGTCCAGAATTAATGTTGCCAACTTAGTTATTTGACAAAGTTTTACTACTAAATTAAGAGTTTATTCCCTCCTTAGTAGGAATTTAGTTGTTAGTAGTGTTTAAGTAGGAAAGTGCCAGACAGTAATCATATGCAAAATGGCCTAGGTTAGGCACAATAAAAAAAAAAAATTACACCTTATCATAATAATACATCGTAGCATCCGTCCGTAATTTACTTAAAACTACCCGTTTATTTTCTATAAACGAAATATTTCCAAGTAATTATATTTTAATTTAACGATAAAAGAACAATGGCGAAATATTATTCTATATTTTTTAAGCGTCTAGAAATGTCATATGAACAAAAACAATTATTTTATTTTATTACATTTTACCAATATATTCTAGGATTTAATAAAAGCCACCAAACAAAACCGATTATTTTTTGTAAATCAATTGACTACTTTTTAGGGATTTCATATTTTTCCCTCAGCTACCGTTAATATTGCCATATTTTAACATTTTTTTGCCAAAGCGGCGGCGCACACTGCGCGGTGGCTCAGCCGGCGAACGGCATTAATAGTATAATATTTCATATTACCGTATAAGTTGTGAACAGATCTACAATTTTAGTTAATTTCAAAACTTTTAATAAATAAATGGATTTTATTTTTTCAAAGTAGTCGGGTAAAAAAGGAAGGATGAGTTAAAATAACTAGCAACCCTGCTTATTTGTCAAATAAATGTATTAGCAAGTGTCAAATAAAGAAGTTACTCTACGGTGTTCCTGCGCTGCCTCTCGTGTGTGATTGTGTTTTGATATTGTTTTTCTTTCCTTTATTTTCGACCCGGCATGTTTTTGGACTGTTAATACCAATAATGTTAATATCAAAGAAACATAACCTAAAATATTTAAGATTTTTATGACGTAATATCTAATAACCTAGGCCTTCTCGGGAATATTTCTTTTTAGAAGTTAGTTGGAGGATGAGTTCCTAATCATTTATGTATTTTTTTATTGATAGACGCCTCAATTTTATCTCAAATAAAATGATGTATGAGAGTTCGCCATTGTCATTTATAATATAATTCAATGTATAATAAAATTTTAATATAATAAAACCTAAAATGCAGTGGTTTTCTGGGGGCTTTAGGGGTTCCTAAGTTGAGTAGCTTTTTTGATAGTTTTAGTAGAAATCGACGCGAGTTTAGTAGTTTCGCAAGAACAGAGCTGGCAAGACTGGAACGAATCGCTTCAGTCCATCCGGCCGACTGATGCGATCTCGAAATTTCACACCGACGATACGATTTTAGATCCTTATCTTTATCTTATTGAGACTTCAGAGCAGTAAACATCGATATAATTCATAAAAATCTCAATTTTGTAAAAAAAACTGCGTCATACAAATATAATTTGCATCTTTACTTCTTCATATAATTTGTATGAGAGACCCGATGACGGACGAGCCCAGCGCAAGCGGAGCTTCATTTGTACGTCAACAGACGGAGCCGGGCGCCGGGTGGCGGCCCCCTGAGGGACTGTCCAAACTCTACGTGCCAGTATACCTACTCCGATGACCGATCAGATCGAATTTCATCTAAACGTAAACAAAATTATCACATAGTGCTTTTGCAATTTAAATGCCATCTATTTAACTTGCTAAAGAAATACAATGAAACATTAATTTGATCGATTTCATCTTTTTGCTTACGATAAGATTACATTGCATTTGATTACTGGACAGAGGTAGGTGATAAATATTATGTTGTCGATCTCCGCTTTATTAGGTTACAATGTAATCGCTTAATCCTCCCGAACTTTCAGAAAAAGATAAACTTAGGCTTTAATTTAAATCAAGTTAGAATAATACTACAGTACCTACTTACTACAGTTAAACAATGTCAGACTCCAATAACAAAAATTGTAATTATATATATTTTTTTAATAATTTAAAATATTCTATTCATGTTTTGACAAAAAAAATCTTTAATTAATTGATAATACCATATAATACTCAGGAAATTGCATAACATAACAAACCGGTTCAAATGTTATTTCCACTTTTTATAATGCTGCAACTTGCAGATATAATTGCAAATTATAATATGCAAAAATACTTTTTTTAAACCATTTTTAAATGTATTCACCAAAAGAAGTTGTAACATAAAATAAAAAACCTTACCGTTTACTTACGCAATTCAAACCAGAATATACGAAGAAACAAAAACAGCAATTTACATTTTAATATGGCCAATAACACTTATAATCTTGCAATAAATATTCTAAGCAAGCAATTAGTTATAAAGGTAATACAAAAAGGGCTATAATTTTTGGTGAATACAAAATTAAGAACTTTATATAGGTAGTTATTATCATCAACGACTTCGACTTAAAACTCGAACTCTTGTTTTCTCTTTCTTGTTGAATAGACTGAGAAAGACAACGGGTTTTGTTGGTATTATTTTCAATTATGGATATAAATACTTAAACTAGAACTGAACGTAAACTAATAGAACGAGTTTTTATTTAGAAGCTATTTATTTTGGATAGTTACTAAAAATAATTAATGATGCAGCGCCATCTAGTTTAGTGCAGTACCACTAAACTTGACTGGTTGCTGTTGTCGCTACAGGGAGAAGTTCACCGCTCGACGTAGTTCCGAACAGGGTGTGTAGATGGCGGGGCTGGTAACTAATTGTGTCTTAACTCCTAACCTAAACTTGAGGAGCGACGAGCAAATGGATCGCTGATGGTAAATTATCGTAACACCAGAAGAATTACAAGGCTGGCTTCATTACGAAGTCACTATTTAGTAAACTTTGGATAACCAAAGTTTACTAAATAGTGACTTCGTATGTATTAAGAGCCTGTTAACCGTTTCACAATCTTCTAACAATAATTAAGTGTCTGGTAACTTATTTGTAAGTTTTGTTGCTGCTTATATTATATCGAGCGACAGAGACGAAAATGCAAAAAGCTATATATAAAGCTTATATTTTATAGCGTAGGTAGATTGTGTAAGAGGTCCTAATACGGTATTTTCCTGTATTTTTTTTATTTCATATATGAATAGTGCTCTGATTAATAAGACGTTAATAAGAAGGAATAGTATTTTTTTTTTATGTTTGCGCGTTTAGGTTGATACATACCATAATAAATATTTTTGTATTTGATTGATGTAAGTAATCCAATTATGTCGGGTTTTTACATAGACGTAGGTACATATTATTGACGAGGCATGTTGAGGCAAAAAGTGTCTCCAGATAAATGGCCACAATTTTGAGATTTTTGGTGCCATTTTGACATTTGAAGTATGGTGAAAACAAGATGGCTGTCATTTGAAGTATGGTGAACAAGATGGCGTAATTTTTTAATGTATGAAGATTTGTTCTGTCAAATGTTTGTCATAGCCTATCTTGAGTTTTGAAATCTTTGGTTTTCTGCACTAACGTCGTAAAAAACTATTTAAACTTTTTTGTGACTTCGAAGTGCATATAATTACAAAACTACACATAAAATCCTATTTCTCTTTACTTTTATGAAGTTGTAATATCTAATTATTTCTTAATTTATCAAAAAATACTACATCTACTTTCCTATCTTATACTTTAAACGAGACGATCTTGTATATATATAATCGGTATCTCGACAACGGCTACAAGTATTACCATGAAATTTAGTACGCAGGCAGTTTCGGGGAAGAAAAATCGATCAACCTAGGTCTTATCACTGAGAAACGGTGCATTTTTAAGCAATATATGTTATATTATTTTGGTATGCAACAATATTATATCAATAATTTCGACTCTCACGTCAGTATGATTGGCTGATTGGTATGCATACCAACCTATAATTTTTGCATTGTTTGAAAATTCGGAATTTGTTGGGTTTGAATTTTTCTTTTATATTTTTTTATAAAAATTTAATTATTTTATCGTCCTACTAAAAGACCGAGCAAAGCTGGTCTGCCAGGTACTAATACTAAATGAGTGATTTGCATGCAGGACAATGCATTAGTCTGCAATCCGTCGAAGGCAGAATGAACCCTCTGTACGGCGCATTTGTCTCCGAGAGTGAGGCCTCATTAGCGACACAGACGAGGCAATCCTATCGACACAGGGCTATGATGCTCTGTCTCAGCCCCGGTACTAGACAAAAGATTTCAGACTAATATTAGTATCTTCATGCTCAGGGCATTTTACCTTTCGCTTATGTCTACTACAATTTCTATGGCGAGATGATAAAGTGTGGATACCTTGTATGTAAAATCCTACTACTATTGTTAACTAGCTTTTTCCCGCGGCTCCGCCCGCGTAAATTCCGCGTTAGTATGCCGCGGGAATACTACAGTATTCCTATTATGTATTCCTAATATGTACTTTTTCGAGATAAACAGTAGCCTATTTTTTAAATCCAGAGCCTAAGTTACTACCATACCAAATTTCATCGAAATCAGTTCAGAAGTTTTTGCGTGAAAGAGTGACAAACATCCATCCATCCATCCATAGTCCATACATCCATCCTGACAAACTTTCACATTTATAATAGTAGTAGGATAAGATAATAAAAACTATGTCATTAATTTTGAGCTCCCTGTCGCCCTAGCTGCTCGCACAGTGACATGTAGACAAAGCTCGAGATAAGTCGAGACAGTAAGCGATATAGGTAAAATAGACTCCTTGCGAAAATTGGTATGCCACGCGCTTATTAGCCAACCGCCGCGCCGGTTCCCACAGATTAGCTCGACTACTGTATCGACACGAGGTGCACGTAACAGACCTATCTCGACATGTATCGCGTCGCGTCGCGTGCACAGATGATAGCGCTGGGAGCTATTTACTCATCCATCTGCTGCAGACTGCAAAAGTAACCTATTGTGATACATTCATAATGCTCGATCGTGAGCGATACAATACTGCCTCGGAGATGTTCCCTCCTCCCCCCACGGATGGGATATTAATTACCCCATCCCCGCTACAGTGGAACACAAATATAATATGGAAGTAAATAGTAATCAATCAACCTCGGTCCGAGCTAATGCTGCAACACAATATCCTTATTATTTAATTCCGTAAGCTCTCCCGAGCATTTTTCTTGTGAGGCTGATGGCTTGTACCCTGGCACGATATATAATATATGAGAGATGAAAGAGATACCCATTTATATGAGAGATGAATGTTCGCCAGTCCGTTATTCATAAAGATATTCTCATAATATAATCTGATCAAATGTGTTATGGAATGGTTTTATTGAAGCTTTTCCAAGCACATTACTCATTTCCTTGAAGATATCATTATATCATCGCTTACCTCTAGAAAGTGTATACTGTTTATATAATCGTGTCTGCTAGTACGGCAGCCTTCACCGTCAGCGGTCCCCCCTCCCGCGCCTGCCCCCCGAACACATGACGCAACAGCCACCAGCGAACCTTGAGGAACTGACGGCTATTTACAGTTCGGCGTTAATAGCATCCATAGTACACAAACTGTTGTGTAAGCATAATAGAAAATTTGATTATTGCACGTGGGCTGTGGTATACCTAGATATTTAATATAGAATCACAATAAGTAGGTATACTTTGTGCAGTTGTTATTTAATTTAAAAGTAAACAAAAAGAATAATTCGGCTAAAGTAATGTGGCACTGTATTCCTTTATTACAATTGACTTTCAAATTGGTAGCCTTAGGGCGCTATTGTCTCTTTGTTTACTATACAGTGTACAGTGCACGGAGTATAGTCAAGTTATTTTACGATATTTGTGTTTAGTGGAAAAATATTTTATAAACAAGTTTATAGAACCACAGAACTATGAATATTAATTAATCCAAGTCTGAATTTCACACATCGTTACCAAAACATGTAACAATAAAAAAATAAGATTTGCTATTTATAATAAAGCTTAGGAGAGTATTAATATTTTAATACTCTCCTAAGAGAGTATTAATTTATAATTTCAGTCACGTCGCACCCGGCAAACTTGATGCACGCTATCATTCGTTCCACCTAAGCTGCTCGCAGGGGTGCTAAATCTTTTTGTCACTATTCACGCCTTTATTATTGCCTTGTTACGCGCTGTTTGTAACGTTCTACTCGTACCATGTTCAAGTGTAGTCGCTGCAATGAAGACTTCAGGGATAGGGCTCAGTGTTCCGTGTGTACTAAAACCTTTGACTTTCGCTGCTCTGGTATAACTGAAGTTGGATATAGGAAGCTGGGAGACAGAAAATTTACCTGGAGATGTGTTAGTTTCAAAAGCAGCGGTGTAACAAGCCCGCTTCCAGTACCTGGAGCTAGTCTGTCCACATCACCTGTTCCTGCTGACCTGGATGCTGTAATGACGGAGCTTAAACGCCTGACAGCTCAAACTTCCTCTCTTCCAGATATAATTGCTGATATTCGGTCAATCAAGGCCGACTTAGCATCCCTCTCAACCATCAAGTCTGAGCTCGTTGATTTGCGATCCTCTGTGGAATTCATTCACCAGTCCTATGATAGCATCACCAGCAGAGTTACCTCTGTTGAAAAGGAGGTGCAGAATATTATTCAGAGCAACGCTAGCCTGATGACGCTCCAGAAGAAAGTCGAATCAATCGAAATCTCAATTCGTGACTTTGACCAAAGATCCCGCTCTAACAACATCGAAATCAAGGGAGTTCCTGCTTCACCCTCGGAAAATCTCTTCTCACTAATATCCAGAATTGGTGATTTGATTAAGTGCCCAATTACTAAGGATCACATAAATTACGTGGCTAGAGTACCTACTAACAATGATAAGAAGCCGAAGAATATTATAGTTTCTCTGCACAGCCGATACCTAAAGGAGGATTTTGTTGCTGCTTCTAAAAAACTCGTCATCACGCCACAGAAAATTGAGCTTCAAGGAGATGATTGAATCTTCGTTAATGACCACCTCACACCAGCTAACAAAATGCTCCTTAACAAAGCTAAGTTCATTGCTAAAGAACGTGGATATGCATATAAATGGGTCAAAAATAGTAAATTTTTTTTAAGAAAAACTTCAACATCCCAAATTGTAGCCATCAGGTCAGAATCGGATTTGTCAAATTTAAACAAGTAACGTCATTATTATTATTTTTATTACTGTTGCACATTACCATATTTCGTTTAATTAATCACATATTACCATCAAACTATTATTATGCTTATTTAAACTTTAATTACTATATTGCATCATTTTTCTACTTAAAAAGGTTGCGCATCTCTTGCTTTTGGAATTATTCTTTTGCCTACCTTCAACTATTTTATAACTTAATATTTTTCTTAAGTATATACGTATTTCTATTATCAATTTCTCGTTTTGTATTGTATGCTTTTTTCATTGTTTACAATTTGTTTTTAGTGCATAGCAATACATCACTCATCAAGTTTTTAGTTTTAAAAATATCTTGTCACCTAACTCGTATTGTACGCCATATAGTCGTGGTCTATACGTTTATCCTGCTCGCACCCATTATGTCCTCATACATCTCGCATCACCTTTCTCGCTCATTTCATATAATATCTGCATCAGCGCCATTACTTGCAACTTCTAACCATAACTGTTTTTCACATTCATTGAACCCGTATTTCGTCAAATATAAGTGTTATGTTTATTGTTTTCTCCGAACTTTATATATAAAATGCAATACTAATATGAAGTATTATGTTATTACAAAACATTACGATGTGATTAAGGTATATTACACGAATTCATCTCAGCAAGCTTACATTCAAGTATATTCCAATAGTTTCATGTGTTTTGTTTATTGTCATTTCAGAACATGCTCAGAACAAATTATTTATATGAATTACGATAATATTACTTTATGCTATCATTATGTGACTAAGGATAAATTTCAAGAAATTAATAATTCCTATTAACCATGGATACTACTGATAATAAAACAATTTCCATTTACTCGTATTATCAAAACATGCGCGGATTGCGAACTAAGTCGTCAGACTTTTATCGGCAGGTAAGCTTAAACTCTTATGATTTAATAATCTTAACTGAAACCTGGCTAACGGACGATTTCAATGACTCTGAATTATTCAGTAATTATTATATTGTTTGGCGTCGTGATCGTAATTACAATCTGACTGGTCAAAGCAGGGGTGGCGGGGTATTGATAGCCGCCGGTAAACATCTATCAACTATTGCTCAACCATCTTTTCAATCCTCAGCTGAGGATCTTTGGCTAACACTATGTTTCGGAAACAAACATAACCTAAGTCCGATAAAAATACATATCTGTGCCATTTATTTATGTAACTTTGGGCTCACTAAGTCCTTCCACGATCAATTATCAAATTTTTTGAACAATTTAAGTGAATTAAATCTTAGACATCCAGATGACACATTTTTGATAATTGGTGATTTCAATCTCAGTGGAATAACTTGGAAACTTAGCATTTCAGATGGGTTCTATTATCCAATCAATATCGCCAGTAGAGATGAATACCTGCTAACTGACGAACTTAGCATTCTATCTTTAAATCAATATAACGGCATTTTAAACTCTTACAATGAAATCTTAGACCTTGTTCTATGCAATGATAAGGTAAAATCTGTACATGAATGTGTTGATCCCCTTGTACCCCCTGATCCGTACCATCCTGGACTCATTATTGTTATTGATCTTCAATTTTCAGATCACTCGTTTTTGAAACCTGCACACTGCACAACAAACGTTACAGCCACGATCGCTGCGATTTCAATTTAATTAATAAAGAAATATTACTAACTGACTGGCACCATGAATTGTACAAGCGGTCGTTAGATGGCGCTGTTCAATTCTTTTATCAAACATTAAATGAGATACATAACAAACTAGTACCATCAAAACTTATTACTCCCAGTACATATCCAACTTGGTACACTTCTAATCTTAAACGCCTGATTCGGGAAAAACACAAATTTCATAAAAAATATAGAAAATATGGAAGAATTGCAGATCTTTCAACTTTTAAGTTTCTACGTGACAGGATCAAAAAGCTTGAGTCTGATTGCTACAGTAACTACTTGTCTCTGACGGAATCATCTATTGAAAGAAATCCTAAGAACTTTTGGAGTTTCATTAAACATCGTTCTAAAACTTACATGTTCCCTAAAAATCTTACTTACAATGGGACTACCTTATCATCAGGTGAGTCAGTCTGTGATGCTTTTTCTTACTACTTCCACTCGTCTTTTCTCAGATCTGAAAATGTTACAAACGAAGACGATGTCACTAATCGCTACCATTCTCAACTGATATCTAAAAACTCCTGTGAGCCAACCATATTTTTGAGCTCCATTGAAGTCACACCTGAGCTAGTCAAATTTCATCTAAAGAGTCTAGACCCAAATAAACTAGCGGGGCCTGACTATCTCTCCCCTAAATTTCTAACTGGCTGTTATGAAACTTTAGCTTTACCAATCTCAATTCTCTTTAAAATGTCACTTTCCTCTTGTACAGTCCCTAAAATCTGGAAATCGGCCTTTATTACACCTATACATAAAAAAGGTGACAAATCAGAAATTACTAACTATTTCCAAACTATGTGCTATTGCCAAATTATTTGAACGCATAGTACATAATCAAGTATATGCTACTTTAAAATCTTCTTTCAGTGATTCACAGCATGGGTTCCTAAAAGGCCGATCTACTGTCTCAAACCTTATCTTGTTTAATGACTATTTAACAAGTAAAATGGACAGCGGCACTCAAATCGATGTCATATACACAGACTACAGTAAGTGTTTTGCCCGTATTGATCACAACCGACTTAAAACTAAACTTTTTAACATCGGAATTCATGGCGACCTGTATAGATGGTTTTGCTCATACCTGGACAACAGGTCACAGGCAGTTGTAGTAAATAACTACATATCTGGTTGGGTACCCATACCTAGTGGTGTCCCGCAAGGATCGCTGTTGGGGCCTCTCCTCTTCATCATTTTTGTCAACGATATCGACTCATGTTTCCGCTATTCTCGTTCCTTATATTTCGCTGACGATATGAAAATTTTCCTACCTATATCATCACCAGAAGACGTGAAGAATCTCAAATCCGATTTAGCCCGTCTTGATGACTACTGCCTCTTCAATAACCTCGACTTGAATCCGTCTAAATGCTCCATTACTACTTTTTCCAGGAAAAGAAACAGAATCCTAACCTCATACCATCTCAAGGGGCATGAAATACCTAGAAGTTCTATAGTACGGGATCTCGGTGTATATCATGATGAAAAACTGCTATTTGATGCGCACATTGATAAAATCATCGTGAAGGCCTCAAAGGCTCTGGGTTTCATAATGAGAGTAAGTTCTTCTTTCAGGCTAGCTAAAACTTTCAAAGTACTTTACTGTAGCTTTGTCAGAAGCCATCTTGAATACTGCTCTCAAATATGGAATCCATGCTATAACCTATATATAGATCGAGTCGAAAATATTCAAAAACGATTTATTAGATTTCTATGTTACCGACTCAAAATTAATTATAGCTCTGATAACTATACTACACTTTGTAGGAGATTTCACATTCAGCCCTTAGCTAACCGTCGACGTATCGCTGATTGCACATATATCCTACAAATCATAAATAACGAAATTGACTGTCCTAATCTACTCTATAAGTTAAATTTTAATATTCCCTCCAGATCCCGTAGATATAAGTTCTCCCTCCACTGTTAGTCCCAGTTTACAACACTAACTATAGAAGAAATTCCTTTTTGGTGCGAGCAAGTATTACCTTTAATGCACTATGTAAAGAACTAGACTTGGATCCCTTTGTTACTAAAGTTGCTAAAGCAAGATCGGAATTTAATAATAATTTTTTTATTTCTGATATTGATGCATAATGTGAGTATGGTACTTATATTATTTTTAAGTATATTGTCTTAAATTTCTAAGCTCAAATTTCCATGTACTTAGATCTAGGTTCATATCTTATTGTTATTGGTGGCTTGTGATTGCTGTTAAGTTTGTTTAATATTATATTTTATAGCTATTAGTGGAAACCTATTATTGGCTTAACTATCAACTGTCTGTTTTCTACTTTTTATTATAAGCTGTTGGTTCCCCGAATAAATAAATAAATAAATAAATAAATAAATAATTCATAATTTACAACACTTTCGGCCGTCACTTAAGTAACAGCCAACCTCGCAAATACTTTTAAATTACACTTAGGTACTAGTCAGAGTGCTTTTATTTTCTCTTTATTATTTCATGAGCGGAATTTCAAGACTTTGACAGGCGCCGGACATCAAAGAATATCTTTGCCTTTTACTTTTCAAGTAGCAATTAATATTTTATTGACGAAAGATGCGACCTAATGTCACTCCAGGGGCGAGGGTCAAGGAAAATTAAGCTAGTATTTGTAGAATACAGACATATAGATACGGACTTGCCTGCCAGTCTCTACACACGTGCAAGTAGGACCTGTCTGTCGCTACACACGTGCAAGTAGTGACCTGGCAGTCGCTACACACGTTTAAGTAGTGACCTGGTAGTCGCTAACACGCTTAAGTAGTGATCTGGCAGTCGCTACACACGTGCAAGTAGTTTAGAAGATCGAAGACTGAAAAACACCCCTCTTGTTGCAGATCTGCATAGCTAAATACAGGCCTACGTGTGTATTCTACTACTTCCCCTGATACCATAACATACTTAGTATGGTCATAAATACTGTTACAATTAAAAATAAACAAAATATTACATTTTGGAATCTGTCATTTTTATATGATTGTTCTCATTTTGACGCCAATACATTGTACAATATTTTGCGATATTAAATTGGAGTGGGGTGATAAAGAGAACCGAATCGCTGTGATTTCATTACATAAAGTAGGCATGGAGCCAAATGCAATTCTTAAAACTCTCCATACGCTTGATATTAGTAAAATGTTTGTGGACTGGGTAATAGGTACAATGACCTCCTCTGTTGGTGACAGAAAAAGATCTGGTTGTCCACGTAGTGTTCATACGAAAAAGGTAGTAAAGTAGTAATCAAAGCAGTAAGGGAAAGAATACGAAGAAATCCTGTCCGAAAGCAAAAGATTTTATCTCGGGAGATGAAGATAGCACCTAGAACCATGTCGCGTATTTTAAAAGATGACTTAGGACTAGCAGCCTATAAGAGACGTACTGGTCATTTCTTAATTGATAATTTAAAAAAGAAGAATGTGGTAAATGTAGTTGTATCGGTCTATGACCTCTTGATTGTAAGTCCTTCTTGCGCTCGTGTGGTGATGATAATAATACAGCAGCAATTCTTATACTCTCCTTTATTGGTGCTTACCACAGATACGTATTACAATATGTAATGAGATATGCTTAACACAATATATTCGTCTACACTATGTATAGCCTTTTGGCCAACTGAAAGAAAACTCGATAGGCTTTACTTATGACATCTGTCAATGTCAATAATGACATTGACAGTTACATCTTACTGTTGATATATGTAACAGTGGTAAAATCGAAACAACTACTGAAGCGGTACGCAAAGGGGACCTCCCTTTGCGTACCGCTTCAGTAGTTGTTTACGGAAAGTTGTTTACAGAAAAAATTTGTTTACGGATGAGAAAATTTTTACAATTGAGTAATATTTTATGAAATAAAATGATACGGTCATTTTATTTTATTACATTTTATTATGCTCAAAGCTCTAAGGAAGCTTCCCAATTAGTCGACAGAGTGCAACGTGGGCACTATCCGACTTCAGTGATGGTTTGGTGGGGTATTAGCTATGAAGGTGTGACTGAGCTATACTATTGTGAAAAAGGTATCAAAACATCGGGACAAGTGTATCAATATACCCTTCTTGAGAAGGTAGTGGAAGCCTTAACAACACCGTGTTGAATAACCAAGAATGGTCCTTCCAGAAAGACTCGGCGCCGGGTCATAAAGCTCGGTCTACGCAGTCTTGGTTGGAAACGAACGTTTCGGACTTTATCAGAGCTGAAGACTGGCCGTCGTCTAGTCCCGATCTTAATCCGCTGGATTATTATTTATGGTTAGTTTTAGAGAGTACGGCTTGCCATGATAATTTGAAGTCCCTAAAACAATCCGTACGATTAGTAGTGAAGAATTATCCCATGGAAACAGTGCGTGCTTCTATTGGTAACTGGCCTCATCGTTTAAAGGACTGTATTGCAGCCAATGGAGACCACTTCGAATAAGCTTTTTATATTTTAAATTGTTTTATATTTATGTATTAAACTAACACACTGTAAAAGTAATAAATGTTAATTGCAATAGAATTTTTTTTTTCTTTGTTTCAGTATTTATGGCTGTGGCTCAGTGGTTAGCGCTTCAACGCTTAAGCCGGAGGTCGCAGGTTCAAATCACGCCAAAGGGACAAGAGTTTTCGGTGTTGGATGTGTAAGTAATTATATGTATTGTATAGTAAAAATCTTAAATATGTTTAAAGTATAATAGTATTAAATATATTTCCGTTGTCTGGTACCTGTGATACAATTTCTTCGGATACTTATAACTTACAGGACCAGGGGGTCTAAAAAGACCACTTTAGGTGTTTCATATATTTTTTTCATCTCATTTTATGTGCGCAATTTTACGCATTTCTATTGAAAACTGTCAAAATTGATGTTTTCTAGTATTATGAAATCAGAGGAATCATGTAGCCATTTTAAAATTTCGCGATTTTTGTATGGAAAAAAATATATGAAACGTAATATGAAACACCTAAAGTGGCCTTTTTAGACCCCCAGATTAACGTGAAGCGTCCAAAGATATTATGATTATTATAGTTCTTATAGCAAGGTAAGAGCTCTGAGGCCTAGTGGGTAGACCGTTTGATTCGCACTCGAGAGAGTGCAGGTTCGATTCCCAGGTTGTGGCATGTACCTATGAGACTTTTTCAGATCTCAAGTACATTATACGGACACTCTAACGGTGAAGGAAAATATCGTGAGGAAACCTGCACACGGTTGGCCCCAGACATATTGACCAGTCATTCCTCTGGACTAGGCTGACTGTGTTGTGAGAATGCCGTGCTTGGGCAACCATACGACATTTAAAAACCAACTGTCCCAGGCACTACAGTATTTCAAGAGTGGTTACTTCGCTCGGAGATTACTGTATAAATCATCCAATAACGGATGAAAAGGCTTAAGTTTAAGTTTAATAGCAAGGTCCATCAACATCACTTGCAACGATAAGAGTCCAATCCCATATCAATGTATGGGATTGGACTCTTATCGTCAATCTCATATGTATCCATCCCATACATTTTTTATTTGCGAAGTTCGCAGTCGATAATAACGAATGCATCTTGACTAAACCCCCTGTTGACTCGTAGATTCTAACTTCTGACCCTAACATGGTGCGTGACGCGTGCAGGCCCTGATACCTACTGTCAACAAAGTCAAAGTCAAAATCAAACATTTTTATTCAAAGTTGGCATTTTTATACACTTTCTGAACGTCGGTATACGTGATGCCTACGACAGGGTCGGGACCCGGCGAGAAGAACCGGCGTAAGAAACTCGCGCGGGAGAAGGCTAGAAAATTGTTCTTTTAGAAGAAAAAAATATTTTTTTTAGTTGCAGAACTGATAGTGTTTTCTTGAAGTTGTCTTGAATGGTACCACTCGTTGACGTCATCTCCGAATAGTCTTCGCGTAGGCACGTGTCCCCCCTCTTGGGGGGTGTCACTGCCCTTCACGACGCCTACTTTCGAAAGAAACACACTCAAGTTCTCAAAAAACTTCGACGAATTAATATTAAAGTTTATAGAATAAATACTTATATTTTTGAATATTGATATAGGGGAATTGAAGTTTGTGTTATCATGTTATGTTTAAATTTAATAAGAACGTGTATTTTATGACAAATATTATTATAATAATTTTGTTGCAAACAGCTTTCTCTGAATATTTACACATTATTATTATTGCAACAAAGTTTGCTAAGTCTCTGCCCTCCTTAACTCACATTCATCAACACTGTAGCAAAGTAGCGTCGTAATCGAGTTCTTGACGAAAGATATACTTGTATGTACACATTATAGCTTAGAGGACTCTCAGGAGCGTGTTATTGGCGGCTTATCTGTCACAATTACATAGTTGCCTCATTACAATCGTTTATAGTAGGTATAACTACTTCAAATAAAGTGTATCCAAGGCGATTCGAAGGTCTTAAATCAATCATTTTGTTGACGCGTCGCGGAAGAACGTGAGAGGTACGGGCGTCGTATATGGATCGAGTTGTTTTCGTGGGGTAGCATGGGGTTGCGTGGGGCCGCGTGGGGTAAATATTTGCCGTGACGCGTATTGACGCCGGACGGGTTAGCAGATTAAATCCATCGACGACTCGGATATCACCCATAACTGAATTAATATCTCCCCCTCCCTCAAAGGCGGACATATTTCATAAATGTATTGATACAGACCAAACAGAGCATATCTATCTGAGCTAACCACAGTCGACCCTCGTCAGAGCCGAAAACCTCCGACTTGGATACATTCACTACACTACTAATGTGATTAATACGCGTATGGTTATTGGTTTTGCTATTTCGCATATTATATCTCAATTTTGTGTCTGTGAAATACAGAAAAGAACACAATCTACGTGTTCCTTACTCTGTAGTGTGCTGACTGTTAGTCCAGTAGAAGGCGCGTGACGGACGGCACCCGTCTATTCGCCTCCTGTATGGTGTACCGTGTGATTATGTTTCTAGCTGAAACTGTAACTCGATTAACATACCCCCGCTGCGCATACGGAGTCGGTTTTATCCCGCCGGTTTTCTGTGAGGCTTTGACCTCTGTTGTGGTACGAATGGGTGAGGCTGGCCCATTCGTACTGAAGCAAGGCTTTGCCTCGGTAAAAGGCAAACAACAGTCAAAATTATGTTAAGTTTGCTCAACGAAAAGGAAATATAACCGTTTTTTTTGTCTTTGGCGTCCACAAACATCTCCATTAGTCACACCTTTGTGGTCATAAAACAATTAAAGGATAAAAGAGACCTCTCTAATGACATAGGACATCTAACTATGTAATAATATGTTGTGTGTGTGTGTGTGTGTGTGTGTGTGTGTGTGTGTGTGTGTGTGTGTGTGTGTGTAGTAGGTAGACCATAATACACACACTCCTTTGTATTTGTCATGGTTCATTACTGCTAGCGCAGATCGAGAACTGTTTTGCAAATCTTAACGGAGGAGCACTTCGAAGAACGATTAAACATCTCCAAGTGTGATATTTTAGAGCGATTTGAAAGTGGCCCAACGTCGCCCATACGGTGCTGATGGTGATGGATTAAAATTCCATTAAACCAATATTTATAATCACAAAGCCAAGTTAACTTTCCTCGCCCGAGCGGCGGCTGTCGTTGACGGCGGCGCAAAAAACTCTGAGCGAAACTTCGCGAACGAGCGAATCGCCAACGAAACGAATAAAATAATAAATACCAATTTACTGAACAAATAATCTTTATGTTCGCACGTAGCGTTTCGCGGGTCATATTAGCAAGTAGACATGTTGAAGTCGGCTATCCGCGTCTGCTGCGTTATATACCGTATGTCGAAATGTTATTATCTCCAATAAATTGGTTGACACATGGTCTGAATCGATAATTTTACACTTTAAAAGTGTAGTAAGTTTAAACCACTTTTTAGGGTTACTTAGGACGTAGGACCGAGTTTCTCTTTGTCTGTCCGTAAGATAGACATAGTGAAACAACAAAGAACCCTTAAAATTTCGCTCTGTCCATCCGTCTGTCTGTCCGCCCCTGCTAACCTTAATAAATAAACCTAAAAATACTTATAAATTGATGAAATTTAGTACACTCATATGCGTGCGTGCGGGGATGGTTTTCTTCTCACTCTGCCCAACGTGCGGAATATCTACGAATACTTAGGAGTTTTTAAATAAATAAAGAGAGGTTTCATACACGACATTTTATAAAGTGATCAATTTTTGAGTCATGCAAAGTTTACAAGTTGGTCATCACCTCTGGAATTTCTAAACTATAAGAGTTAGAAACTTGTCAATATCCATGCTGATAGATTGAACGAAGTCGGTCAATAAATTTTGAAGTAATTTAATAAAATATATTGCGCGTTGATAGTTTCGGATCCCTCCTTGGACATGTTCCTGGTTCGTTAGTAATATATTATACTATATTATTTTTTTTTTTTTTTTTTTTTTATTTATTTATTTAAAGGTCGCTTGTAACAACTATGGTCATTAGCGACCACAAGAATTTACAGTAAATACAATATTAAATCAAAGAATAATAACTAATCAATTTTAAGAATTTTACAGTATTTTCGTAATCACTTAAACAATCTTTAAGCGTTTTATGCAAATTAACAATACATCTTTCTGAAGTAAACAATGGACAATCAATTAGTAAATGTTTTATACTTAAATTACTATTACACCTTGTGCATTTATTTACAGGGGCTTTAGTGATAAGATGAATATGTGTGACATTACAGTGACCTATTCTTAACCTATTTATAACAGTTTCGTCTTTTCTATTGCTAAACTTTAATTTTCTTTTTTCAAAAACAGATTTTCTTATATTGTACAATGCACTAGTATTGTTACTTACCCAATAGTCGTTCCAAATATTCTTTACTTTAAATTTTAGGTATTTTTTAATATCAGTCATACTAGAAATTTTAAGATTACTTTCATCAATGTTTGTAGCTTCTTTGGCTAGCACATCAGCTTTTTCATTGCCTGGAATGCCTTGGTGGCTGGGAATCCAAATTATTTCTATGAAAAAGTTATTATTTATCAAATCAACTAAGTTTTCTTTTATATTGTTAATTAATGGATCAATATTTTGACTATTTGATAAGGCAGTTAGACATGTATATGACTATATTATTTGCTCTTAGCATAGCATATATTTAACGTGAAAGTCTGAGAATTAACGGCGACTAAGTTTATTTGTTTTCGCCGTCGTGCCAAAGTTTTTTCATAATTTAGAGCGACCAAAATATTTGTGAAGGCGTTGGTCGCCCGCAAACAAGAAAAATAAAGAAGTCTCGACTACGGCTCAACCCTCTGTGTCAACTGACAAGAATAACAGAGTTTAATTAAATCGTTCACCACCGGCGAGCATACTGTCAGCGACTTGTTAGCTCCGGCCCGCCGGCTCTCCGGCCGACACTCCGGCCGACACTCCGGCCGACACGGTAATTGGCCGTCATCTATCCGGGCCGGTCCGGCCGACGCAGTAATCAGCGACATCTGTCCGAGACACTTCGGACCAGCGATTTGATGCATTTCAATTGGCTCGTCCTAACTCGCTAACTCCGTAGTTAGCGACAAGTTCGGTAACTCGAGTTAAGGTTGCCGTTGCAGGGTGTAGCCAATTTGCCGATCACGGCGCAAATACGAACTTGTAATGAGCATGGAACTTATAATAAAATGCTTATTGCTTTTGAGGAATTAGAGTGTGAATCAAAAGTTGCTTGTATTTGCAATGGTAATTCCTAGATAGCTTTGTGTAAAAAAATGAAATAACAACAAAGTTCGATTCGTAAACAATTTCTGAAGTTTATAACTATTGAAATATTCATTGATTTATATAAAAAGTGTGGTGGTAGACCTAGTACCTTTATGTACTCATGAACGTAAAGATATTTATTCACTTTGACCATTTCATAATAAAATCGGAGCGCACCTCACCACAGAATAAATAAAGAGGACTAGATAAGCAGCTCAATCAACGCAATATTTAACTTTTCCTGTCGGCGCACGCAGTCGCGGTATATAATACGGCAATTACTGCACTGCAGATGAAATTAATGCAATACTTATTTCCATATCGTTCCAAGGTAAGTCTTATATAAAATTTGCGCGTCACAGTGTTGGTAGCAAAACTCTTCAGAACCGGCTAGACCAATTCTGTATGTCATATGCAGTAAATTCGCAGGTCTGAAAATAGCATGTGAACTTTTTTTTACACCTCGAAGTGATAAGAGTGACCACCCCAAAAATAATATTTATTGTTTAATGATTGGCATTAAAAATACATATAACTCTTAATTTTCACCCTTCTACTACCAACCCTTATTTCTTGGCGATATTAGTACTGTAATAATCCTTGACGCCCAGTCATCGATGACTCTTTCCCACATTCCCCAAATTTTTTTTTAGTTTTTGTTGTTATAGCGGCAACAGAAATACATCATCATTGAAAATTTCAACTGTCTAGCTATCACGGATCACGAAATACAGCGTGGTGACAGACGGACGGGCAGATGGACGTACAGCGGAGTCTTAGTAATAGAGTCCCGATTTTACCCTTTGGATACGGAACCCTAAAAACTAAAAGAGCTTTTGGTTTTTTCGTTAATAGTTTATAAACTACCAGATGTTGCCCGTGACTTCGTTCGCGCGAAATCTCGCAGGAACCGTACATTTTGTCGAATGATGAAAAGTAAGCTGTGTCCCTTCCCGTGGTCTACTCTATATCTGTGCCAAATTTCATTAAAATCGGCTCTATAGTTTCGGAGAAAATCTATTCGAAGAAATCAAACAAACCTTCCATCTTTATTATATTAGTATTTAAAAAAAATCAAAAGCAAAATCTAAAAGTGCAGGAAATTTCCAGTAAAAACCTGTCGACTTCCGGAACTCCTCTCTCCATTATTTGTAACTTTAATTTAACGCTGAAAATAGGCGGCCGCGCGTCATATTTAGTTCATCTCATAAAGTTTATAGTAGTAGTGTATTCTGAACACTTAAAAAAAATATTGCACTCGATAATTTGTCATAAAGTTGAATTTAGTTAGACGGTTGGTAATTGAGGCGTCAAAACTGTAATATTCACTGCGATCTCAAAAACTTCCAACTAATAATAACATGCCTTGCTCGATCGCACAGAACCGCCCCGATCCGCACAGAATCGCCACGAACCACACCGAGCAGCGCAGAATCGCACCAAAAGTCCGCAACGCCGACCGCTAATATCGATGCCGCAATTACAATACATTGCGGGCTACATGTCGTCGGTATGGGCCACATGTCGCCATTATGAGCGACTTGTCGCCGTAGCCAGCGGCCGCTGTCACCCTTGTTTATTGTTATTGGACCGCAGGACAATCCCACAACATAATGTTATCACGGCACGGCTTAAATAATATTATGCAGATCGCGCTACGAATAGATTCTCATCGAAACACAACAAAGATTATATATATATAAACAACTAAAACAACGCCAACAAAGCACGCCAAGCGTATAAGGCTTGTATTTTTAAAGTGAAACTGCTTTAGCGGCGTTGAGAGTAAAATTTCAAATCAAATTAAATAGTTTATGTGCAAGAATATGGTATAAATGGTGTTACAATTATTATTAATATCACAAACATATTCTGTATTCTGCCACATATGGCGTGCGAATATTTGAAAAATAAATTTAAGTTAAAATACATAATATGTTGTAGGAGGCATAAGTTAATATTTAAGAAACTAAAAATATTCATTTGTCAATGGATATATTATATAATATATATAATGAGTGTAACTTACTGGTGTTCACAAACTGTACACTGATAATTTAATAATTTTGTTTTGGGGGGGCCTGGAGATCTATATTACAGGCTTGGCCTAGTTTAGACTCCAGATCTCCCACAAGTTACAACAATAACATGTGTAAACAATTAGTTTTTAAGTACTTTAAAACTTGTAATTTGTGGAGATGAATAATAAATGATTTATTATTATTTATTATATTATCATTGTACTAGAATATTCATAGCATTACATACGATCGTCAATAATATATTATGTATAATATAATTTCATTAGAATGCCATAGTTTATCTTGAAAGAAATGTCTAATACTATAATAACATTTATTCAATAGTTAATCATATAATCGTTTTTTAATGTCAAAGGTAATTTTATAAGATTTCGAGGTAAATTATTAAAAACTATATTATACATACAATAAACATTTTTCTTGAATATTTCTAATTTTATCTTAGGTAGGCGCAGTCTACCTTTATGTCTAGATCGGCTATAAGCATTATCGCTAAACGTTTCAAAATATTGCGGGTGCTTCTTTACATATTTCGAGAATGTACAGGCAGGGTAGTGATAATATTTTGTGCTTTTAAAAAGTGGTTCGCAGCTATCTAAGATGTTAGCGCCACACAGTTCTCTGACACATTTTTTCTGAGCTTAAAGAGCTGTATCTGCCTCAACCGAATCACCCCAGATAATTATGCCATATCTCAATATTGCTGATATGTAAGCATGGTAGGCTAACAATGCGGTGTGTATAATAAAATTTTGCCTAATTCTCCTTAAAACATAGACAAACCGATCTGTTTTATTTACAATTTTCTCTATATATTGTTTCCAACTGCGGTGTTTATCCACGGTTATAACCAAAAATACACAATCATTAACGTTTGAAAGTTTGCTATTTTTATAATCAATTTTTAATTCGATTGTGTTCGATTGTGATGTCTGAAATCAGTCATCACAATCAAACACAACAGTCCAGCGCATCGCCGCTCAGTGTAAGGACGTGACATTTGCTACTTTTAACGAATTACGTGGTTTGATAATAACAAACCAAAAATGCTACAATGCAGAAAGTGTAAATACTCCATGTGTTTCAAAAAAATGCGGGAAAAATATGAAGCAGCTTTTACAAAGGGAATTGTGAAGATTGCTCAAAAGGAGATATTTCCCTGCCATCGCTAAAATTGGCCGAGTTGGAACAATATGTATACTGCATTGAAAACAGTGATAAACTTTTAGAATGTCCAAAATCAATGGAAGTTCTGCTAAACGATATGAACAAAAAGCTGGATATAGTGCATAAAATGGACAAAGACTTTGAAGATATCAAGAATTCAGTCAGTTTTTATGCCGAGAAATACCAAGAATTGATCGAATTTAAACAACAGGCCGAGAAAAAAATTAAAAGCTTGGAACAACAACAGGTTTATTTGGAAAAATGTAACAAAGCATTAAAGGAACGGATAATTATACTTGAGCAAAAAAAAAATAACAAATACATTGAGATAGTGGGTTTGGCGCATTGGTGCAGCAGGAGGCATGGAGGGGTTTTAGTCGGTAAACCTCGGCGCTTTTCATCATCATTGCGCCGAGGGAGTCCGACATACCCCTGCCGCCTTCCCCCGGAGACGGTGGGGGATACGTAACGTATTTCCCCTCCTAAAAAAAAAAAAAAAAAGGTTTATTTGGAAAAATGTAACAAAGCATTAGAGGAACGGATAATTATACTTGAGCAAAAAGAAAATAACAAATACATTGAGATAGTGGGTTTGGAGAAGCAAGGAAAAGAGGATCTGAAAAAGGTTATAACCGCAATTGCAAAAAAAAATTCTTTGGATGCAAATGAAATTGAAGAAGTCAAGAGGGTAGGTATGGAAAAAACGTGGACAACAAGCCACGAATTCAGCCTGTTATTTTAAAATTACGTACAAAAACAGCTCGAGGGCAATGGATTAAGCTTCGCAAACAGCAAATTACAAATTACAAATGATGTGTATGTGAATTTATATATTATACATGCGGTACCCTAGTGGTATTTTTCACTGATCTCAAGACTTCGTGTCGTAGGGCTAGGGTGCCGCACATGCACACACACATACACACTTACATGCGCACACACACACACACACACACACTCTTAATATTATATATTATTAATATTAATTAGGATACAAAAATATTTTATTACAATCACAATACTGGGAGTTGTTTAGCTTATTATATTATAGTAATTAGTAACCATGCCAAGACTTCATTGTGTCGATAATTACGATGACGGTGTTTTTATTAAATTGTTTTTATTATTATGTTAAACTACTATTTGTCAAACAATGTACTGGCCTGTTACTGGCCATACTAATTGTTACGTGTTTAGTGTTAAGTTCTAAATTGTAATACGCTGTTGGTATTGAATAAAGAAAAAAAAGTAAAAATATATATATATATATATATATATATATATATATATCAATGAAGAATGTCGAAGTATCTTAAGCAATTATTTTGGCTAAGAAAGAACTTAAGGAATCATATAAATATATTATATGGATCTCTGTATTATGAGTTTCTCAGTTTTTTCGACATGGATTGGAAATTCCGGAATAAGCGATGTATCATCGCGCTCACGAGTGGTTCCGACACAAACTTCAAGTTTTTCATTTCATTCCACACACTCACGTATTGATTCACTTTCCAATCAAACCTTATTGAGATGAATTCATCGAAGTCCCTTACGATGATAACATTTTGTTGGAACTGTTCTCAGAAGGAAAGCTGTGTACAATAAGTTTGTTATCGACATTGTTAAATGACTAATAGAGCTCATAATATTATTATTAATGTCAATTCACGCAAGATATGCATAATAATTATATTATGAACTAGCTCTTTCCCGCGGCTCCGCCCGCGTAAATATAGTATCGGGAATCCCACAGAAATACTGTGCTTTTTCGGGATGAAAAGTAGCCTTTGTTTTGATCCAGAGCCCAAACTACTATTTATCACCAAATTTTATTGAAATCCGTTGAGAAGGTTTTGCGTGAAAGAGTAACAAACATCCTAAACCTAACAAACTTTCACATTTATAATAGTAAAGTCGGATAAAGCATAATTTATTTATTTATTTTAATAAAGGATATTCGAATACTTAAAGGTGTTTGAAAATTAAAATACTCTTGTGCGAACCTGCAAACTACCTATTTTCAAAACGTTTTGGTTCTAAAACTGATTGATGTGTGCCAGAAAGGACACGGAAATCAGGGTTGCGCATTAAGGTAAATGCTTACAAAAAAATGTAACAAAATACAGAGTGGTTAAAATTCATCCCACGCAGCCTCGTCAGTAACAGTTAAGTCTCCGGTCCTGTGACGTCACGAGTCACGACTCACGCGAGTTCCCTGCTAGTGGTACGAGTACATCGACGCTCATTTGGATAATTAGGCCAAACGAATTGACACGATATGTGTATCAACCGTATACAAATTGGCAATTTATATTTAGAAGTTAATATCGTTACCTAATTTGAAATATTTCGCACCGTGTAATAAATACATGTGTATTAATTTGACGTGTTACACAACATGGGGTTCACCAAAAGTTACCTACTGACCAACTTCTTGCAAAATAATTTTAATAAAGAGTATTTACCAATTTTACCATGATGTATCAGCATGGAAAATTGCAAGTTTATAAGTATCATAGTAATCTGTTTAGAAATACCAGAGCATGGACCAATTCGTAAGCCACTTTGGAGGTTGATTTCTCGAAAATAGTATACATTACAAGAAAGTCATATGTGACACTTGCCTTTTTTAAAAAGACCTTTCGACGATACCTCACATGATGTGATGGAATGAAAAAACTACTAAAAACACTTCACAATATGTGTATGTGGAGCTAATCCTGAAATACAAAATTATAAATATTGTATGATGCCAAAACTAAAGTCCATATGTAATATATAACTATACAAAATGTTGTCTATTTATATTCATAATTACCGAAGTTATCAAGCGGGTCAGACGGACGGTCGGACAGACGGACAGAGCGAAATTACTAGTTACTACGGAACTCTAAAAACATTGTTGCAGGTTTTCATATTTTATTTTCCCCTCTAGAGCAAGTGAAAATACTAATATACTTTACGTCTGACACTGGCCCTCCTTCCTCTTAAACCATCTTACCCTATCTGACAATAGTTGAGACCGGCTGTGAGTTATTTTTGGCGACTTGCGTACAAATTGGCCGCGTCCACATTTACATAATTATGATAAACTCCGGGATAAACAGCGAGAGATGACGATTTATTACCGACCGGCCGGCTCGAGCTTACCCGAGCCGTCACGAGCCCTCACAAGCCTCTGCCAGCATTAATCACAACTTATTGACGACCTCCGTCAATGTCAGTCGCCAGCTCTGTGACAAAACTGTTGACGCGTCACGCGTGGTCGACGAAATTACATTCAAATCCGTATAATATGAAGGTCAATCACGACTCTCGCCGAGAACGCCCGAGCGCCGGGCAGCGTTTTTAGTTCTAATTACGTTCTCGTGCAAAAACTTCCCAGGAGTGATACGACGCGATGTGTCTGGATGCAATATAAGGTAAACATTCGATGTTTGTACAAGAAATAGACCACTACGTCGCACAATTTTTGACAGGACACGGAAACTTTAAAGCGAAACTATTTGGATTTACATTAGTCTCGTCTCCGCTATGCGAGTGTTCGACCGAAGGTAGCTCTTATGAACAAACTGCTCATCACATACTCTGGGAATGTGATCTCTGGTATGACGAAAAAATCGAAATGTTGAACAGCGTCCATTGTGTTTCTAGGGTTGTGTACTATGAAGATCTCGTGGGCTGCGCGAAGAACTTCCGAGCTTTCAAACGTTTTTGTCATAAGTACTATTGGAAACAATGCAACACTTTTTTGTCATTATATATGCATTGTAATTAATTGTCATATTATAAATTAAAACATTTAATTACATTCTGTCTTGTAGTCATAAAAAAAAGAATACATGTTATTCCCGTGGTGCTTCCCCTTTAATTCTGACTTTTTGTCATCACAATTTTTGCTGTCTCCCGCTTTGCTTGGGAAGGGAAACTGGAATACTTCCTACTCCTCCTACAATCTTCTGATTAATTTCGTTGCGGGTTCCAAGACAGATTTAGCATGTCCCCCGGGCACCCCTGAGATCATATCAAAGGGTTTTTGCGGTTAGTTACCACTGTCGATCCTGGCTACACAGGAGTTGCAGTGGTGGGTAAGTGTGGTGGGCCAATTGCCCGTTAAAAACATTCGATGTCGCGGTACATGTGATATCACGGCAAATCCCTGCTAATACTGTGTACTGTTTACACAGTGTAGCTTTAATTACTATACTATACGTTATTAGCGGCGGACGTGTTGTTCCTGTAGACGGGCGGCGCGGTGGGTGCACACAGCTTTCGGGGTCAGACGCGCGACCGGCGACAGGGTCAAAGGACATGCTTAGTTTGGGGCGTTACTCGCGAATACTCGTACTGGTCAAACATGTGAAACGATAGAAGATAATAGCTCTTTCATTAGAAAGCCAAAAAATAAATACATATCTTATATTTAGTCACATAGAAACAGTAGGTCGATTCTGCTAATTAAATCTTACAATAATACAGTTCTGATGGCGTCTCGAGAGGTTAAAACAGCAAAATGGCATTCTCTAATCCAAACTCCAAAATGAGTTTATCAAATCGAGACGATTCATATGAAATTCATTGAAAGTCTAAGTTAAATACATGAATTAGGGTCCAGGAAGTTAATTTTTGATTTTGCTCGTAACTTCGTAAAATATTTAGTACTCTGTTAATACTAATATAATCAAATATAATATCAATAATCTATACTAATATTATAGGGAGGAAAGGTTTGTTTGTTTGTTTGCATCGAATAGGCTCCGAAACTACTGGACTGATGTTGATGAAATTTGGCACAGATTTAGAGTAGATCACGGGGAGAGATACTTATTATGACGCTAGGCTACTTTTTATGACGGCAAAATGCACAGTTCCCGTGAATTACTGTATCTACGCGGGCGGAACCACGTCCAAAAGCTAGTATTCTATGTAATTTAGTAAGCTTTATTACTTTCATGTATCGAATTCAATGAACGAACTCTGTGTGGCCATAGTTGAAGTTCATATTATGTGTTCGTACTCGCAAGTGTATCGGACACACGAGCTGCCCACTCTCCTCGCGGTGGAGTGCAGTGGTCCCGACTCCCGGCAGACGGACGAGGAGAGAGTGGGGAGCGTGTGATGTCTGGGTCTAGGCTTAAATGTCAATATGCTACAGTAACAGGAGAGTTATATTTAGATCTTTTGTGTTGAATCTTGTACTGTATTTGGAAGTTGCTCCACGGGCGATATCGTGCGCGCGGGTGGGTCACTTGCCAACGAACTCAGTGGGGTCTGACCTAGCTTGGATAGTTACAAAACGTAACTTTTCAATCACCTATCTAATCACTTGACGGTTTTTTGCAATACAAGCTTGACGTTTGTAACAAATAGTTATCGGTAGATAGGCTATTGAAACGGTCCGTTAGTGCCAAACACTGTCATACAATACAACAATTCACACACACAATATGTTACATTATAAGTAAGTATTACACTGAAATTAATGTAGTTTACTTCTTAACAATCGATTTGCATATAATTATAATTATAGCCTGGGAAATTATAACATTTTAAGATAGAAAAATCGGAAGTAAGACTTGACAATCGGATTGCAGTTGTGATGTGAGATAGTTGTAGTAGTTGTCATGACGACAAATAACACATTTTTGTTATTGTATACTTTGTGTCTAATGAACGTTAAAACTTTAAAATAAGTACTAAAATTTGTATTTTGAAATCCTAAGCCCTCGTCGTACGTCGGAGCACATTTTTAATTTTTATTTTAGTAACGGATAGTATAGTAACGTATTGTATAGTAAAGGATAGTATAGTAACGTATTGTATAGTAACGTAAAGTATAGTAACGTAAAGTATAGTAACTTATTGTATAGTAACGTATAGTATAGTAACGGATTGTATAGTAACGTGTATCTTAAGCAGTATCGAGTACTTGACTACGATCTTCGTTAGCCGCGTGCTACGCCGACGTAGCAGCGTAGAGCATACGACTACGGCGTAGCATAGCTTCGTATGTATCATAATAATATTATGTTTTCTTAATACTTTCTTGATATTAACTTCTTATCTTATTATCTTCTTTATATGTAATCTAATAATTCTAAAACCATTTTCTTTTATAATATCACAGATTTTCTTATTTAGTACCTTACTGTATAATATTCTGCTTCATAATAAACTGGCAAAATTAAAATATATTTATAAGGCAAACATCAAAAATATATTATATGGAAAAAGGTGCTGTGAAAATCACAAGTCCGTGTAAAGGTCCACCCACGTATGAAACAGTTCAAATCAGGCGTAATATAATATTTTATATTTTTGTCATTATGTAAGAAAATTAGAATTGGCATGACACTTTAAGAACATTTTTATATATAACTCATACAATATTCTATACTTCATACAATTTATACGAAGAAAAGTGCTAAATCAGATATTTATCTCGTTAATCTTAGCAAGCCATTCATACTTCTGTGGAGAGCGGTGACACCAGTAAAGTATGGAAGTTTCCTAATATTGTAGCAATCCGGAAAACTCGCCAACAGTCTACTCTCAAGGCAGATGAAGTTAGTTATATAAACCAGCATTTTACTTCTAAATCTTTTACTTTTGATTAAGCGTTAAGGATGATGCTGCATGGTCTTTGCTAGAGAGCAACTGTTCAGTTTTAGTGCCAACTCCTAAAACTGAACACCCAACTAACTAACTACCCCAACTAACCCAAGCCATTATAAACGGAAGCGAGGCGAGCGAGGCCTGTTAAAAGAAATAAATTTGTCACAACTTCCTCCTATTAAATGAAACATCACAATAAATTACTGTGAAACGGTGAAAAGTCTAGGAGTAATTTGTGACTCAACCTTGTTTTGGTCAAGTCAGATTAACTCAGTTTGCAGACGAGTCTTTGCTGCATCGGCTTGGTTAAAACACCTAAAAAACTTCTTGCCCATACCAATTAAAGTTATGCTTGCTCAGACTTTACTCCTCTCGTTTGTTGATAATGCTGACGTTAGTTATATCAATATGACAGAAGATCAGCTGAATAAACTCGAAGTATCCAAAACTTCTCCATTAGCTTTATTTTTGGACTGCGTAAGTTTAATAATGTCCCGGAGTACAGACCGAGTGGCCACCAATTCGCCTCCGCAGGAATACTCACGCGCTACACCTTTTATACAATGTGCTCTTTGTCCCCTTATCTCAAACAAATGTTTATATATTCGTCTAATAATGAAAATGCGCGTTTTGCATATAAATGAAATGTCTCTATTCAAAATACTTTTTATTGCAACTCATTTTCCACCATTGCAGTAAAATTGTGGAACTCCTTAACAAATTATCTACGACAATCTCAAAACCTTCATACTTTTAAACGGCTTCTCAATATCATGTTTTTTAATTATTATTTTAACTTTTTATATTTTGTTTGTGTTTTGACTTTCTTAGTTTATTGTTTACTCCACCACCACCCCTTTTCAATTTTGCCCCATGTCAATGTAGCTGTTCCTGTGGATGGTTGCCTGGAAGATATCGCTTTTAAGCGATAAGGCCGCCAGAATTATATTAGTTTTTCTGTTTTAATAATGTTTTATTTTGTATTTTGTGTAATGCAATAAAGTATATTATTATTATTACAAAAATATTTTATTTTGTTTACAACAATACAGAATATCTACAAAGGTACAAGAGAACATTGTCTGTACAACGAGCTGTTCCTGGCACGTTACGCTCCGGCGTTACCGGCTCCTGCAGGTGACAGCCGGCTGTGCTACCGTCCTACACTTTACAATTACATCCTTATAAAATTGTTAATATGGTAGCAAGTATAGATCAATCTAGTTTTAATATCACAACACAAAACTTGAATTGTGTATCGCCGGGCCATTCGCGCCGAAACATGGCCTTTCGCACTTCTATTTACTGCACTGTAACTTATATCCAAGACACACGTTCAAGTAGTCAAATTAACTGATTAAAATCTGCTGCAACGTATCCAAATTGAAGCAATACAACATATATAATTATGTTGAATCAGACTATTAATTTGACATGAACAGATTGATATATTGTCGAAACATACGTTGCCGGGAACATATCTCGATAGGGAATAGGAACATCTCGTTTGCATATTAAGTGTCACTCAAGATCTAGCCTCATGAAACATTAACTTACTTGTGTTAATGTGTGTGTGTCTTGTGTGTGTCTTCGTTGTTTGTTATATGATGAACACGCAATAGATGTTAGATATAGTATATATATATATATATATATATATATATATATATATATATATATATATATATATATATATATATATATATATATATATATATATATATATATATATATATATATATATATATATGTCTTCCATTCACTAGTGTTATATAAGAAAATGCGTTACTGTAGGCATTTATTTTTGGAATAGAACCTAAAACAAATACCCAATACGGTAAACGTATATCTTACCCCGTTTGACGATACTAAAAAACGAGGAAGACAGTATTTAAACTGTTATCGTTTTGAACGTAACAGCTCTGCTGCTGAAAGAGGAAGTCAGCTGTAAATAAGGCGTGGTGGAGGGGGGTTTTAGACGCCGCGCGCCGGCCCGGTAATTTGCCTAATTGTCGCCTTGAGCTCAACAAATACGACGATTAATAGTCGAGCCTTCCCGTGACGTCACAGGACACAACGAAGCCCTAATGCCATTGTACGATCAGCAAAAAGATCTATGAACAGTAGAGTGAAGTAACATTTCATATCAATATGTAAATACTGAAAAAGTTTTAGAGAAGAATTCACTTTATGTCATTTTAAACGAAAAAAATGTATTTGCTTTCATGGAGAATATGAATTTATGTGTATTTTCTGCCGACCGTACCTTAATTGTAAGTATCGTTTAGTCTGATTGCCGTTCAATAACATACCCCATTGGCTCTTCAGGCGAATGAGGGAGAGGATTACGGGGATACGGGTTCACTTGTTCCTCAGGTACACAATTAAATACTCGGAATTGTCGGATGAAATTGGATAAATACAAAATACTATAAACTTTGACTAGCTGATCTATTAGGGCTTGAGACGCCTATGCTTAATTAATTCAATACATTATTATTATTTCAATTAACACATGAAGCGAAACATTTTAACTCCGATTTACAAAAAATATAAAATAATAAAATAAATAATAAATAATAAATAATAAATAATAAATAATAAATAATAAATAATAAATAATAAATAATAAATAATAAATAATAAATAATAAATAATAAATAATAAATAATAAATAATAAATAATAAATAATAAATAATAAATAATAAATAATAAATAATAAATAATAAATAATAAATAATAAATAATAAATAATAAATAATAAATAATAAATAATAAATAATAAATAATAAAATTTGAAAAGTTCAAACTTAAATATTAAATGAATTATGGTCGAATTTTAACCACTAGTCTTAATTAGACCGCTAAAGTTGTAAAAACTTCAGACACGTATGAATACTGAAAGGCAATAAATCAACTTTATTTTCAACAAAATATTGTATAATTATTAATTATTTTAATTCGACATTCAAGAGCAATCTATGGGATTTGAAATTTATCTTTTGAATAAAATTTGTTTTTATTTGGCAAGTAAGCCCTTAATCCATTTAATGCACGTCGGTATAACTTAATCTACATGAGATATATTGACGTTGATTTAATGATTCGATTAGATACAAAAATTGTATAATAAGTAAGACAATTTAATTGTTTGAGCTTGATTTAAAAAAAAATTATAGGAGCAGTTGTAGGCGGTACGTAAATGTAGATTTGCGTATTAGAGTTTAAGGTTTAAGTTGGGATCAATCACTCTTTATATTGGGACCACAGTAAAGGGAAATGCAAACATGGCGTTTTTCGTTACAGTGCCTTTACCCGGTTTGACGTCTAAACGTAGAACATAGATTTATTTTAGCCACGACCTGCTGGTCGGTAATTCAATAGTTTACTTTTTGCAATCGTATTAACCACCCATCAATACTTTAGTCAACTGCATTTTCCTTTAGTGTGGTCCCCGTGCAAGAGTGGCGATAAAGAGCGTGAGTAATGCCGCGGATTGCTTGAAATGCGCATACGGAGTAATGTATCGGAACGGAAGCATCTATTGGAAACATTTAACAGCCTTACATAACGCAATAAATGACCTGATATTAGTCTTCATGTACGAAGCGTTATATGTACGAGGATAGTACTGAATATGGATCAGTCGCGACACTTGAAACAGAGCAAAAATAAGAAGAAACAGCACAGAAAAGATTAATTTTCCTTGCACCAATCTTTTCTTTGAACTTGTGGCATTCATTTATGATGAAATTGAACACGTGCTTGGGAATTGTAAGAGTGGATTAGTATTACGCTGCTTTAAAAAAGTAATGTTCTGATTTAGTGACTAAACTAAACACGTGGTATGTTCATTTATAGTTAGGATAATTTATGATGATACTGATGATTGAACAATATATTTTTGTTAAGTCACCCGAAAAAAGCTGTTTCCAAATGAAGGCGCGCTTAGTCAGCATTTTCTGGTGATGAGAAAGTTTTTTCGCTAAATCTTTTTCTGTTAAAAAATAAACATTTATATGACGAATCAGCGAGCTGCGTTGATTAAGTGCTGGTCTGGCGTCTCCAGACCACATGACACATGACACAACTTGACTAATGTTGTGCGCTTTTTACAACATTTTAAAAACTCAGACCTTTTCAGACTTACAAAGTGAAGCTGTGCGCTTTGTCAAACAAAAACTGACGACGGTTTTATATGTACGTAGTGCGCGAGCCTTACGTACTACACGCAAAAAAAAACACACACGGTGATAACACAGTAAGGCGTAGTTTCATTACACGTGTGTGCGTGACATTATGTAATTACACGGCGAGGTGTAGTTTAGACCGGCCTCGGTGTGTGGTTTGCAGAACTCCGTCCTCAATTTTTCTTATTTGGTCTGTAATTTCAAAATGTAAGCTACATAATACTCCGAACCACAATTTTAATTAACATAGTAAGATTTACTTTTCTACCTAACAACACAAAATAAATGGCACTAAAATTCGCTCGGCTACATTAAGGCACATGCGAGAGGTCAGACGCATTGTATTTTTTTACGTTCGCTATATTTGGACAGGGGATTGACGTGTTACAAGCGGCGCTCTTATTGACGTCATTGTTTGTTAAATCGGACAGAATTATCGAATGCTCTTTACTTTTCCTTGTTTGTAAAAGGACAAAAAATCGTTTAATTAAATTAATTATACACATAACTCATGTGTAGGGGGCCCCTCTTCCTCGAATGATGTCATTGTAAATGTAAGAGGCGCGTAACTGAGATCTCAAATTTTGGCCCTACTTATGTTACATTACCGTTTCTATAAGATATTTATAGTTTATTTCGTTACAGGAACTTTTGAGTGTCTGTGGCCTAGAGACAGATCGCCCGGGGCTCAGTTGCAGGTTCGATCCCGGGTTGTGGCATTTACAAATGTAATTCTCGGCTACATCATATTATTTGTATGCCACTGATATCTGTCAGGGCATACTCGGCACCTTCCATATTTATTGGCAGTTTATCGCATTTTATTGTGAAATGAAACTGCGCCACGCAGGGGTACGGCGGGGCGGTGCGGGGGTGGGCCGATAGCGGGAGTTCGGGGTTCGTTACAGGTATATTAACATTTTTATGAACGTTAGGTTCAAAGTAGGTAGATAGATTTATATTTTCATGGCATGTGATGGAATACGGGGCTCACAAGTAAATATTGGTATGGTCCTACACAATTTACACAGGCGAGCTGCGGGCAACTTGAGGTTACGTTTATATGTTACGATTACTAGTTTAGAGGTTACGGTTATCAAGATGCTCTTGTTAACGTCACTTCGTCTCAATTGCTATCGGAAAATAGAGTAAATTGTGGTTATTTGTAATCAAAAACTATAGAAAAAAAAACGTATTGTATTTTCTATTTAATATAATATAAGGTAGACAAGTACACTACACTCCGTTTTGATCCAATTTAAGTGAAACGTAAACAAAAAGAATCAATTTAAACGTCACTCCTTTACCGTGCGTGTCGCTATTTAGCTAAGATTTAATGACACATTAATTTAGTCGAACTTAATCTTATTGTTTACGTAAATATTAAATGGATATAAACGGAGTACATAATATCTGTGTACTAATGCAAATATGTATAAAGTGTATAAGCTATACAGTGGTTTGTCCTTGTCTGATACGTCGGAAAAGTTGCTTGACAGACAAGGAAATAATATCACTGGATAATTATTTTATTTGGATAATTATATTTGTTTGGTTGTTTGTATGATCGTTTGTTCGTTTGCATCAAATAGGCTCCGAAACTACTATACCGATTTTGATTAAATTTGACACAGATGCTGATGAGTAGACCATGGGGAAGGACATAGGCTATTTTATCGCTGCGAGATGTACAGTTCCCGCGATATAGCGAACAAAGTAGCGGGCAATATCTAGTTAGTATAAAATAACGCGCTAGGTTGATAGATTGATTGATAGATAGACTAGATTGACGTCATTAAACTTATCTCAGCGACGTGAACAGACGATCGACAAATACTGGCGCGGTTTACGGTTAAGAAACTTCCGTAGCACAGTGCACTACACACTACACACTACACACTACACACTACACACTACACACTACACCCTACACACTACACACTACACACTACACACTACACACTACGCACTACACACTACACACTACACACTACACACTACACACTACACACTACGCACTACGCACTACGCACTACACACTACACACTACACACTACACACTACACACTACACACTACACACTACACACTACACACTACACACTACACACTACACACTACACACTACACACTACACACTACACACTACACACTACACACTACACACTACACACTACACACTACACACTACACACTACACACTACACACTACACACTACACACTACACACTACACACTACACACTACACACTACACACTACACACTACACACTATAGTCTATAGTCTGTACACTAAACATCTATCTACAGATGCTGTCGCAATAAAATCTTGATGGCGCGCTATGAAACTTGAACGCTCTTCGCTCCGGGCATAGTGAATACACTGTATATTTTTATAACTCACACAAATTCTATAAATTCATTAAGTACATATTATTATACACATTTCAATACAGCCTTCGTCACATACGAATATTTTCATCGCATATTTTTAGTTTCGTTTAAACTGATATCGTTATGTATTGTAGAATGGTTTGTCTTTCACGGTATTTTTGGCCTGTCGGTAATATCTGCTTTGACGTTGGTTAGACAATATGCTAACAAAAGCCACTTAATGTATTTAGCACATAATGCTGCGCTGATGATGATGATGAGGCAAATGATTAAGCAATTAATTGTCGTGCCGCATGCGACATCCGTCAGGCCGCAGGCGGTACAATGTTCCCGCAGCAGCGCGCCACCGAGCAGCTTTGATTATATTACCATAAAGAAGAAGAAAGGTTCTGAGATAACAAAGTTAAATAAACAGTTAATAATTTTAATATAATGAACAGCATAGACGGCAATCAAAATAGGTATTTGCGTTAGAAATTTTCATAGATATGGAGTAACACGACATAATTCAATGCAATTAATCTATAATGGATAAAGAGAGTATAAAATGTTGGTTTGAATTATGTATACATATTGTTGAGGCGCTTCGATGTTTCGATGCTTGAAAATGCTTCTAGAACCCTCTTTTTGTTATTTTCTTTTTAACAAAATCTCCTCCTAGTACTTCCTATAATAGAACCTGGAAACTAATTTGACGACACAATTTATGACGTCATAGTTTGTAATATCATAAAGGGAACAATTGCGTTAGTGTCCTGTGAAGCCAGCCGTACCAGCAAGCTCACAGCTATTTCCATCGTCCCAGGAATCTGATAAACCTCTGAACTCTGCTCTTCGAGGGCTTATATTATTTAACTTTGAATCAAGTAAATTTCAGTGAACGAAATCATACTACTGATATATTAATTAAGGTTAAACCATACTGAACTGTCGGAATGGGCGTATGCAATTTAGCCATACACCACACTGTCTATCAGTAGGCAGTGTGGTGTATGCCTACTGTAAGGTGTCTTTAGATCCATCTCGTTGGTAAGAGTGATACTGGGTATATAAAAATTAGAATTAGCAAAAAACAGCGAAAAAAACAAGTTTTTTGCATGGACGGCCTTAAATATTTCTTTCATTATTATTTTTTAAAGAGAATATGTAACTCAATGTTCAGTGACTATGTCAAGCGTCTATCTGTTGCCGTTAAGATCGAGCACAAAACGCCAAAAAAGTTTGTTATGTGGAAGCCCCTATAACATTTATTGTAGCTGTTGGGCTCCTTCCCATCTGGCCACCTTCTCATCTTGCAACCCTTATTAAATTTTGATAAAAATCGGCGTGCATGACCTTTATCTTATACTTTAAACGGGATAATCTTGTATATATGTATGTAATCGTAATCTCGGCAACGGCTGCAAGTATTTACATGAAATTTAGTATGCAGAAAGTTTTGGGGGAGAAGAAAAATTGCTCTAGGTAGGTTTTATCCTTGCGAAACTGCGCATTTTTAAGTAATATATGTTTTTTCTTTCGTCGTGCAATAATATATCAATAATTTCGACTCCATAATGTCAGTCCGATTGGCGGCTTGGTTTATTTTTATGATGTCAGGAAATTCAAAATGTGGTGATTTCGATTCCCGGTAAAATATTTTTGTGATTCTTTATATTTCTTCTTTAATTCTACTAGAGCTCCGGGCAAAGCTCTGTTATCTATTAAGGTAGGTACTATTCATTCATATATTAACTGTCGTTTGGAAAATCTAGTGGGACAGTCAGTTACACAACTGAAGACCAATGTCTTCAGTTGTGGCAGCTATTCTGCATCATAATAGGTGGGTATGTAGAAAATTATTTATACGTGTATTATAAACATTAATGTTAAACAACTTACAAACATAAAATTGGAATCAAATATAATCGATACTTTTTAGGATGCTGCGCACCTAGTAAAATTGCACATATCTCCTCAATATTTGCCGCATTACGCTGTTATAGCTCATCACGATAGCCCACTGCGGGTTGGTAAAATTGACCATCGAAGATTATTAACCTTCTCAGACAGGTTTCCTCAGGATGTTTTTCTCGTTTTCAGTACGTTATAAAAAGTACAACTGATGCATAATACGAGTATAACAGTATTATAAAGTTGAAGTATAAATGTCTAATTGACAGATGTTACAAGCACAGCCTATCTAGTTAGTTTATTTCAGTAATCCAAAAGGCTATATATAGTGTAGACGTAGACGTAGACTGTGCTAGGCATCTCTCTCATAAGTACCAATAAAGGAGAATATATGAATTGTTGCTGTATTATTTATCACCACTCAAGCGTAAGAAGGATCTGAAAGAACCAAGACGTCGCAGTTCACAACACAACAAAAAACAGAGTATGTACCTACTATTTACAGTGCATTCCGATTTTTGTGCAGTGTTCCAACTTTCAAAAATATTTCTCCCCAAAAACTAAATAATAAAAAAATAATATGTTCTGTAATATTATTCCGTCCTTTTTAATATAAAAATATATACTTCAAAAAGTTTATTTTGTACAGGTTGACTTTTATAACAGCTTGTTGATAATTATAACAGTTCAATAGCTTAACACTGTTGACCCAACGGCCACTTCCTACTGGCAATTAATAGAAAAAAGGTAAGAAAAAGTGTTAAAACTGTAAAAAAATATTGTTTTGTTATTGTATATATTCTTACTCTTTAAATTTGATACTTTTAATAATGAAATAACTCTATTTTGGTTAGATAATCGTATTAAAAGTGTATGCGTGACTTAGGTGTTGTTGTAGAGTACCTAACTAGGGCATCGAAATACAGTTTGACTCTATGGCCGGGTAACCCGAGTTTTTCAGGTATTTAGGTTCTTTGGTTAATATATAATCATTTTTTGAATAAAATCTAAAATTATAGAATAGGGTTAAAAAATAAAACAGGGAATTTGAGATCACAGCTATAAATTTTATCCTTTAAGCAATCGGTCTTATAATAATCAAATCGATTTGTTTTTAACAATAATCAAACGCTAAATATTACCATGCTTAGATAATCCCACGGATTAGTACCATAGTAGTATATTAATTAGTAGCTGCAGCATATGTATGTTGTCTATGCCACATACATATGCTGCGGCAGCTTATCGAGAAAACCGAGGAGTACAATCGACCACTAGCTTGGCGTGTGTTGACGATGGCCTGGCCTGTGTCACAGCCTCTTCAGAGATGCCGCATCGACTACATGATGTAGTCAGTCCGACTTCGAGTACAGGAGCATAGCACCGGGCGGTGGTGTGAGACAAGGAGACGTCAGCACTCCGAAACTGTTTTCTGTTGCGTTGGAGGATGTAAAGGTACTCCTGGACTGGCGAGGAGTTGGCATCAATATAAATAGCGATCTTCAATTTGCCGATGACATCGTGAGATGAGACAAACTCTGGAAGACTTTAACACCGTGTTTATGACCTTTGTAGGGTTCCGCTACATCTATGCTCAAAGATACAGTCCAGTTAGGTAGGTTTTCTTAATTTATTCGTAAATAGAAAACTCGAAAAAAACCCAAAAACTGGTTCTTAATATTCTGAGAACCGGTTCTTGATATAGCTCCAAAACAGGATTTTTCGATTTCGGGTAAAACTGGATTCGATTCCCTGATTAGTATGGATCTAAGTTAATAATAAGTTTGATTGTATACTATAAAATGTGTAATTAATAATAAACTGTACCTATTATTATCAAAGAAACTCACAAACTTTAACATTTAAGTACATTAGTAGTAGAATTCCAGTCCGCTTTTGTATATCTCTTATATTCGTCCGCTCCACACTCGCAGTCTAGTCGGTTCCGCAGCTCAATCGCACGGCCGCGGCGTGCTGACCGCTGGCATGACGCGACTGCCGAGTGCCTACTTACAAGTAGTACAACACGCCGCGTGCGTCCGCAATACGGGGGTGGGGGGGGGGCGGTGGGGGTTGGCAGGTCATACCTGTTTCGAGAAGATGGTCGGTCTGGTATATTGAAACATCTGGTATATCGACGTTTATTTTATCTTCTAGGGGGGGCAGCAGCCCCCCCTGCCCCTACCTGGGTACGCCCATGACGTGTAACGTGTTACATAAACATTAATTTAGGAAAAACTCCTAAGTTGGCAGTTTTTTCGACCCGACTGTACTATTCAAGCATTTTAAGCTGTCCAATATTTCAAAAACATAAAGGTTACGCCGTAAATCTGTGAAAGTTTCAACTGTATAGCTATCACGGCTCACGAGATACATCCTAGTGATAAACAGATGGACAGACGAACGGACGGACAGCTAAGTCTCAGTAATAGGATTACATTTTTAACCTTAGGGTACTGAAACCTTACCTATAAGCAATATATCCCCTGCAACATAACGGCGATTTCTTCAATCAATCTGACAAAAAATACAAAATAGTCGCGCATATTTCAACTTCTTTCATTGGCCTAACTAATCTGGCATAAGTATAACGGGGAAAGCGGCACAAAATAGTTTCATTGAGCGAAGCGCTCGTCCGGTGATGAAACTCTTAGCAACTACTTTATAATATTGCCCGTAACTTCTGCTCGCTTCCGCGGAAATAGCAAATATACATCGATATTATGCCACTTTAATAGAGATTTGAGAATACAATAGATATTGTATTTTCTTGCTTATATATTATATAAACCACAGATTTTTTGATTCAGCTTTGGAATTGTGGAGTTAACTTTCTATCACAGTAGTCTTAGGCCTTATCATCCGTTATTGGATGATTTACACAGTATTGTCCGAGCGATGTAACCACTCTTGAAATACTGTAGTGCCTCACAACACAAGTCAGCCTAGGTCCAGAGGAATGACTGGTCAATACGTCTGGGGCCAACCATGTGGAACCAGGAAACCCCCTCACGATGTTTTCCTTCATCGTTAGAGTGTCTAGGAAACTAGAATAAATATTCTACACATTTTAAAAAAAAAATTGCAAGAAATATAACGTTTAACATGCAAAATATCAAATATGATTTCACCGGGAAATATTTTTTTTGTGTCGGTTTTTGAAGCTAAATTATGGTGAAATACTATGACACACATACCAAAGTTTTTATTTAATTACTTAAATATATGTTCAAATAACGATTTATATAAAAAGATTCGAAATCTGTAATTATTACATAAAACATCAAATATTGCAAATAACAACTGATGACATTTGTCATCAGACTAATCTGGTTTTTATTTCATCATAGATTCGAAGCTTTTTTTTTTGGTTTTTAATGTACTCAGGCAAAAACAAAAAGCTACATGGCCTTCTTTAATGTCTGTAGAAAAGAAACAGTGACTATAAACCATATAATATGACATTAAGTCATACGACACCGAAAAATCGACCTTTTCGCGTGCCGTGTGACAGCGTGCGTCACTTGCGGGGGTAGCTGCAGCTGTCAATGCTGTGGTATAACGCGCGACGCTCAACAGGTTGACCGATTTTAATAGGTACATTATATAGACCACGGGGAAGGACATAAGCTACTCTTTATAGGGGCAAAATATATCTACGGTTCGCGTGGGTTTACGCGCGGATTTTTTTTTCACTTTCCACGTACAAAGTCGCGGGAAACAGTTAGTGTTGTATATAATAATGAACTAGTTAGAATACAATAATGAAATAGTGTTGAATATAATAATGAACTAGTGTTGAATATAATAATAACAAGTGTTGAATATAATAATGAACTAGTGTTGAATATAATAATGAACATATAAACTCTCTCTCAAAATCTTTTATCTTGAAAATCTATAAACACTTCACGGGTCAGCGCTAGAAATAAATAACTTTTAAGTATTCCCGCACAATATGACGGCAGTATAACTTTTAACGTTTTCCTTTGTACCACACTCGCCCGCCGGCCGCGGTCTATTCCCGATTCCGCGGGAGTCCTGGAAGTCAATAAAAGGTATTGTGAGGTGCACATTAAACGTATTTAGGTCAGCGCCGGGAAAAACGCGTTGAAATCATTTTATAACCCATTTATACCCCTCCCCCTCCCGCCCCCTATCGTCGCTCAGTTTACGAGGCATTAAAATGAAGTTCGGCGCTTACAAGGAAATAAATATAGTATATATAAATATACTTTAGACAATACTGCGAGTCACGGCACGGATTGACGCTGTGCCGAGTACGCGCGTAGCACGAAGTGTCGACTGTGCCGCGAATATAGGGGGAAACTGATTATACTGGGTGTCTGTAGCTGTTTTGGTTATTAAATATCATTGTATATACTCGTACCACATTTTTTTTTTTTTTTTTTTTTTGTTCCCCCGGCCATTAGCCAGGACAATTTTTTGCTTTGTTTTTTGTTTACTGTTTATGTTTAATTTTTAATTACAATTTTTATCATTACATTTCATTTCTTTGCTATCTTTTTTGTACATTTCTCTTATTACTTATTACATTCTAGTCTTCCATTTATATCTCTTAACATCTTGTACTATTTGCTTTACATTAATTTTTGCGTTTACATTTTTACGTTTTACATTTCACATTTTCTTAAATTCTTTCTCTTTTTACATTCTCTTACTTACTTATATAACACTGTTTCTTGCTTAAATTTGTACATGTCCTTACATTTCCTTTACATTTGTCTCTACCTTATCATCTACTACATTCATTTTTATTTCTCTTATTACATTACTATTTATTTCCATTTCTTTTGTATTTTTCTTTTACATTATTTCTTATTATTGTAAATGTTAACAGGTTTTAGTTTAGTTATATTACTATATTATACTATTTCTAATTTCATTTACTTTAGTTTACAATGTATTTCGATTTAAGTTACAATTTACTTTTATTTATAGTCTACGCCAGTCACTACACTTACATCTGCTTTACACTGCTTTTCTCTTTTGCTTTTGCTCACTACATTAACTCTATATTTATGTTATTTTTATTTTTGGCATCTTATCTTTTCTGTCTAATTTTGTATCTTTTATTTCTAAGCGTAATGTGTGTATCAATACATTGGTTGATTTATTGATTTATATTAATTAATTTATATTAACTATTGTGTCATATTACATTACTTATACGCACGTTCAGCCCGGAACGCCCGCCCCGAGATTTTTGCAAAAGTAATTATTGATTATAACTCCTCCCGCAATGTGTAACGTACCACATATTAAAGACAGAGGAACAGATAAACAGCTACATAGTTAGCTTTCGATTTTATAGCACTACCACAGCATACGATGTGTTTACAGGTGCGTATAAATTTGTGAGCCGTTGAACGTCGAAATGTTCAAATTTTGATCGATGTTGATCGTACTATGAAAGCTGTTTCTGTGTACATAAGTTTATATATTTTCTACTCTGTGCTCGTACCGACTTCCAAGTTGCAACTCTACAGTTAATATTCGCACCAAAATCACAGAAGCGACACTCTCTACAAATGACACCTCAAGCACCGGCTAATGTCAGCAATGTTGACGTAAGCCTAAGGTTGACACCAAAATAATTTTAAACGCGTTGCGTCAGACAAATCTCTTATAAATATTATGAAATTATACTGTCAATTATGTCAAAGCACGAAACGACCAGCGGCCAGCGCCGTGAACAAAAGTCCTGGCTGGAAAAAACTCGCGGCCCGCCCGCCTCCACGTTCGCTCAGCCGCAACACAGTCGCGAGCTGTCGTTCGTGTAATTCGGTGGAATGATGTTTATTTACGTTAGTAATAAATATAATATATATTCGTCGCCAAAATTCAACTGCATATGCAGCGCGTAATACTATAGTAAACTTACATTCGTATATATTTTTATAATAAAATAAATGCTTATTGTCACATTATGTATTAATGTATTATATTATAAATAATATGTATAAATCACGTCATAACTCATGGATTTAATTCCTCTATCAGTTTGTACAAATCTTATCAGTAACAATTACCAAGTTATTAGTCTGGTCGCCGGCTCCTGTGGTCTGTGGAGCCACATAAGTCTCACTAACTCCGTGGAAGCTTGCCATTCACTTACGAGTATATACCCAGACTCTCACGGTACAAGGAAACTCTTTATATATTACTAATTAGTCCCACGCGGGTCGAGATGGCCCCCAGATGGCTCGGCTACAATTGGAACTTAATTAAAGCGATAATGTGCTGTCGCAAACTATTCTATTGTTTGTGATAATTTAGGAATTTTATTGTTTTAATTGAGATTTAAGATAAGAATATTTTTTGGGTATAAGGTTCACACCAAAAGGGGACGATGCGTGACGCAGCGCTGCATATATTAAGATAGTGATTCAAAATTGAACTTTATACACTACACAAGAAGATTTGAACTAGGGATCCAAACCCGGGACGTCTCGTGTCTCGAAGTCCCGGGAATTTTCGTTGTTTGAGACGAGACAAGATTGTCGAAATTTTATGTAATAAAATAAATTTTCAAATAATTGAAAGTATGAAAAAGGTGGAATTCCAAAATTGTGATGGCCGAACGCATTCTACAGCTCAAACACTGCGTGATGAAAGTGTTGATGATGACAGATGTTAGACAAGTACAATGACACCAACTGCTGTGTGTGTATGTGTGTATGTGTGTATAGATATCGGTTTTGGCATCATAAAATAATAATAATTTTTAATTTTAGGGGTAGCTTTCCACTTAATACGACAATATTTTTTCATTCTACCCTATCGTGTGGGGTATCGTTGAATGACGTATTGAACGATACCCGATACGTTTTAAATAAAAGCAAAGTTTCATACATGATTTCATATTTTAAAAAGTCGACCATTTTCGAGTAATCGGCTTCCAAAGTGGTTTATATGTTGGTCCCCTCACTTGGCAGTTTATAACTGTAAAATATAGAAACTTGTATGTTCATAATCATGCTAAAAACTCTTATGGAAAATTATTTTGAGCGAAATCGGACAACGACTTTTGAAGTAATTCAAAGAAAACGTATTGGGCGTTGATAGTTATTAGTTACGGAACCCTTCCTGGATATGTCCTGAGATGCTCGGTTGGGTTAGATTACTTTAATATGTTTCACCGAAAATTAACTCAATTAAACTTCTTAAAACTTACCCCTCTTTAAAAAACAGAAAATCTCAAAAGTCTCGATGTCCCGGCAATTCCCGGGAATTTGACTGTAGGGTGTCTCGTATCCCGGGACTTTGAAATTGTCGGGAATTCCCAAACCCTAATCTGAACAGAGTATATCAAGTTATGAAATGCAATATGCATTACTTATGCTGGCCATTAACAGTGCACCTTGTAACCCATCAGCCATTCCTGTGTCGTGTCCACACTGCACATAATACGCTCTTTGGGAATAACTTAAAGTGATGAAAGAGGCTGCAATTTAGTGGAGGTAAATTGTGTGAAATTCATTAAAGTGTCGGACTTTACTACTGCTGCACGCAGGAGATACCGACTAGGACGGTAATTAGTTAGTTTTTTACAGTTTATGACTTGAGGAAAAATTATGCACACTTCTGACTTGTCATGGTCCTAGTCTTCTGACTATATGAACGTCACGTTTTTGGAACGAAGTTCCTTATGGCGCATTGCGAATTTTGGGTGGTATTGGGGCTAGACGGATTGAATAGGCACGACACTTTTTGCCACACAAAATCACAATGTAATAACGACTATTAAGAATGATACAAAAAACGACCTTATCACCTTGACAATAATGTAGAATTTTGCAATTACACATTGTGACTGTTATGACTGTTACATATTGTGACTAGCTAGCCGGGCCTTAGCCTAAGAAGAGCGCTTGATGTTATTACTCTGTACGGAGCCGGACTTTTATTTTCACTTAATGCATTTAAAAGTATGATCGGTACTTACAATAAAATATAAATTGTTAACATTTTTCTGTCCGTCTGTCAGTCTGTGTGTTTGTTCCGGCTAATCTCTATAAAATCCATCTATCCATCAGCTAATCTCCAAAATAGGCTTCAATTCTTCATTATCAACTATATATATATTATAACTTCGTTCCATCCGGGTATCCCTTGACACCTCTCAAGTTTTTTAAACTTGTCTAGCTTAAAAAAACTTGACGTGCATAGAGTACACGTGGCAGAAATGAAACTTCATTTAATATTTAAAATCCAAAAATACTCTCATCGTGCGTTTAGCTTTTTAGAACATCATTTCAAAAAGAATAGAAAATATAACATAAATCTCTGTATCTCTCCTAACGGCTCACCTTTAGAAGAGTAGGCACTGTTGAAAGTTAAGTTGTTATATAAAAAGTATAAGAAGCTTCCGACGGAAGGCGCCAAAATCGTGTTGTGACGCGTGTCGTGACGTGACGTGACCTTAAAATTTCCATCCGAATGCCGCTAAAGATATTTTTCACTTCAAAACTTATATTTTGTTTTATAATTTGATAAACGACGTATCTAGTGAGGAATGGTACTATAGGAATGGTGGTATAAGTGCTACAACAAACACTTATCGTCAGGGAGTTGATAGATTATACTTTTACAAAACACCTCAGGAACATAATACTATGTTGCAAACATGATAAGTTCCACCCCAAATATAATTTTAACTATTAGATTACCTCTGTGCCTCTTCAGTGTTCTGCAAATATTAAGCAATTAAGGATATAAAGGAAACTAACGCTGTATTTTTTCGACAGTGTGAAGTTAGTAAGAATTGCGGTACATATTATGTCTATGTTACAGGGACAAGCGGCTACATAATATCATGTGTAATGTGTCAAGCTAGCGAACGGTCGCGCTCCGCGTTGTACACCTGCAGTAAATATAAATTATTTAATTAATTAATATTTTCTTGCGCGCGCATTTTAATCGCGCGGCTGATTGCCGCTGCACGTGACCATGGCGCTCGTGGCTGGCGTTTATCCAACATGCCATGGACGAGGTCAGCATAATGCAGATCTGCAAGTCTTTCTTCACCAGCACGGAGATATGCAAGCATTTGCTAGACGAGATGCTCGGCCAGAGCGCGAACATGCAATCGCGACGGAGAGATGGAACCGAAAGAAGCGTGCAGGACATCATCTCCCTGCTGAAGCAGACGGATCCGGATGAAGTGCCAGCTTTTGTAGCGAAAGAACTGCATAAGCTGCCGCCAGTGATACTGGACCACGTCGACGTCGTCAGCCAACTGAAGGCATCAAGTTCCTGAAGGAAGAACTGGCCGAAGATCGAGGTAGATTGCAGGAATATTTTTTTACATAGTGAATTGTCACATTTATAAAGTGTTATACAATATGTATGTAACCTGATGCAGCAAACATCACTAGTCGTCGAGGCGCGCAGGCGGTCACGTTTAGCCCGTCAGCATTATCCGACGGGTCAACGAACCCGCCCGGGCCCGCAAAGGAGCTGGTGCCGAGTTACGCAAGTGTCTCCGATTGCGTCTCCTCGCCACCTCCCCCGCGTTCGAAAAACAAAGGGAAGAAGGAGGCCCCTATAAAGGAGCGACCTCTTTCGTCGGGTTCGTCATAGTCGAGAGGAAGAAGAAGTAACCCATCGTCTGCAACCATCGCGGCACCGCACCCGGACGACCCGAGCAGCTGTTGCGGTGTGAGACTCCCGCGACAATGCTGTACGTGTATCGGCTGCATTGATCTACGACGGTCGAGCAGGTCGTGGACTATATCAGTAGCAGAACTAACTTTGCCTTGAGGGTCGAGCGTTTGGAATCTCGTCATAAAGTGAATTTTAGTTCCTTTGTGGTGAGAGTCCAACCTTCATTTACCGACCTTCGAGAAGATGGAGTTCTGGCCAATTGGAGTCGTCTACAGAATATTTATAAGACGACTCCGGAACACTTCGCGCTCCACGTCGCACACAATACGTGTTTAGTGTTAGTGTTAGTGTTAGTTTATGTACGTTAGTCTATAAGGTATTTATAATATGGGCCTATGCAGCCTGAAATAAACGGTATTTTATTGCATTTTTTTTAGTTACTTATTTTAAATGTCAGTGGACACGACTCACGCTTAATCACACTCAAATAATGAATTTTAAAATAAATTAAAATAAAATAATTGTCGCCCCGCGTCCCAAGCCGTCGACCAATCAGGAGAAATTAAAATTTGATCAATCTTTTAAATCGCAAACAAAGCTGGTCAAATTGATTATTGCGAGAGTAACACGTTGTTTGTGAAGTGATCAAAGTGTTGACTGAGCTGAGTGGAATCGATACAATTTCCAATTGCGATTCCATCATTAATTAACATGTTCTGTTATTTGTTTCATCGAATAGAAAAACCAGATTAAATTCTTAAATGAGAATAGATACACCCACCGACAAAGTAAACCAAGTTGGCAATGGTTTGAAAGTGGTACATATCACAGGTGTCCGCGCGTGTACATGGTCTTGGCAGTCAATTTTTGGGCTCACATGCTGTTATTTTGCCGATATTAAAGTACGATTATCTTGCATAAACATGATTCATTGTTTCGTTTAGTGGTGTAGGCCAAGAGCTACTAGGAAATTTAGAGCAGGTGTTTGAGGCAAGCTGAAACCTTGTCCTATACTTCTCCTAGTGTACCCCGACACGAGACTGCAGGACTGGCTAGTCGTTACGTTTGAACTTCTTCAGATATATTCAAACTAAACTAATACAGGCTCAGGGTGCGTGTGCACGACAGAAGAACTAAAACTTCCAAGTCGGGATCAGAAGTTGAGAAGTGTGTTAAAATATCGATATTAGGTATAAATAGCTGACATTGTAACACTGTGTGCACTCGCGGATGTCGGCACAAAACTATGTCATGCGCGTATTGTTTACAACTCTAAGCAGAACAGTAGAACCGTCGAGTAGTGGAAGTAATAGAACAGTAAGGCAAGTAGAAAGTAGCTCTCAAACCAACTCTCAAAAATATTTCTCCTTAAGCTTAAGTTAAAAACCCCCAAAATCGTAGCAATTATTTGAAAATCCCCCTATTTTTTTGATTAAGAATACTATAAATACTACAGAAATCAAATAATAGTGATAAACAAATACTTAATGTTCTTTAATATTTTTCTGTCCTTTATAGATAAAATATGCTTTCAAAAGTTTATTCTACAGGTAGACTTTTCAAGTCGATATAAAAGTGTATAAAGTTACTTAATTAAATTAAAAACAAGAAAATAATAACGCCTAAAAATCCTTCCCTCTAGAAAACCCGCTGTAGAGACTTTTTCGCCCTAAATTATTTAGGGGGAAACCTCTCAGTTGGCAGATCTGAAGTAGCTCCGTGTTAATATTAGGTAAATTAAGGCCACATAATTGTAAATCATTTTTAAAAACAAGGTACCGGAGGCCCATGTATGGTGGATTGAAGTTCGGCGACGCACTTGTATACCCGGTATTGCGTGTGGCCATGACGGGGATAATCGCTTATCATCAGGTTATCCGCCGCTCGTTTGCTGGCCGTTTTTATAAAAACACCTCCGACACATAATGACGTCTGACGCCACTGTCCCGTTGCCTGTCAGCTCCAATCTTATTACTTCTCCGCTTTTTCTCGACCAAGTTTGAACAAGTGGTCTCCGTCAGTGTGAAACTTTACGTGATACCATAAATGGAGACATAATATAGTGATTTCGAGACTTTTTCTGAAGTAACCCAAGCATATGCTACCAAAAAGTAAGATTTTGCACCAAGCCAACTACAACGTGAGCTCTTTAAAATAATGATTTATCAGGATTTTGTTTGGGCTGGTACCGACTTCATAATAATGAAGATTTTGTAGAGAAATAGTTAACATTTTAGGTGAATTTAAAAGGGGAATTATTTAGAAAATAAGATTTATTTCATACTTTTTTGTGTATTTTACTAAGTAAGTCGGTTTAATTTATATTTAAAATAATAATAGCGCTCACGGTGGGCCGAAGATAGACGGACGGACCGGACGGCCATGACGAACCCTAAGGGGCCCCATATACGGTACGGTTTTCCTTCAGTTCAGCCTGAATTGATGAACAGAATTGATGCAAAATCGTATAGTCAGTGTGCAATTTCAAGATCGCATCAGTCGGCCGGATAGTCTGAAGCGATTTGTTCCAGTCTTGCCAGTTCTGTTTTTGCGAAACTACTAAACTCGCGTTGATTTCTACTAAAAATTACTAAAAGAATACTGAAAACTATCAAAAAAGCTACTCAACTTAGGAATCCCTACAGCCCCAAAAAACCATTACATTTAAGGTTTTGTTATATTTTTTTTATAGTTATTTAGGTTGTATAGTACATTTGTATTATTTATTGAATTATATTATAAATTTTATCGTTAAATTAAAATATAGGTACTAAGAAATATTACGTATATAGTTATTAAACGGGTAGTTTTAAGCAAATTACGGACGAATGATACGATGTATGTATATGTAATAAGGGTCTTTTTTTTTTGTTTTTTTTTGTGTCTAATCTAGACCATTTTGCATATGATTACTGTCTGGCTCTTTCCTACTAAAACACTACTAACAACTAAATTCCTACTAAGATGTGAATAAAAACTTAATTTAGTAGTTAATCTATGCAAAATAACTAAGTTGGCAACATTAATTCTGGACTGAATGGATGGACTGAACGGACCATGTGTGACAAATCGCTTCAGTTCACGCCAGAGCCGCGACCGTGCGGGCGTGTATCGTGTACAAGCCTAGTGAGTTTACTATTAATAAACACGACCGTAGCTCGCGGCAAACCAACGAACTGATGAGATTTTTCCGTGTGTGTGCTCGAATCCGTTCAGGCCGAAATGACGTCAGTTGGTTCGGATGCGATTTTTTTCCGTGTATGTGTTCGAATCTGTTCAGACTGAACTGACGTCAGTTCTAACTGAAACGATCGGCCTCTCGTCTGTGGGAGCCTTAAAAGAGTTGAAAAGCTAAAGTGAGGGACCATCTGCATCGACCTGACAACAACAATTGTTCCGACAGAAACCCCTCAACTCGTATAACGCGTATTACCTGAGTGACTCCACTTCCAGTTTATTAACATTGTTTTTAGGACTTCTGTTGAACATACGTATACGTTGTACTTTCGTAATGTGTTCTACATTACGAAAGTACAATATTATGATTACTCGGTAACAAACATAATCAGAAAGTTGGTACAATATGATTACTTAGTACCAGGAATCTATTTAACGTGGGAGAGCCATGCCTCGGCTGGACCGGATAAATACCACGACCTCACAGAAAACCGGCGTCAATAAGTGAGTGAAGTTATCGGAGGCCTAAGGAGGGTTGAGGATTTTTAAGACCAGTAACTGTAAGTGTAACTGTTTAATTTACAAGTACGTATTTAACTTAGACTGAACTTATTATCAATTTATTATAAATTATCATCGTGTTATCATAAATTGACCGAAAGTCGGTATTCTACTACACTATTATTTGACGAACTCTGTGGCTCAGTGGTTTGAGGAGGTCGCGGGTTCGAATACCGCCGAAGGAACAAAAATTTTCTGTGTTCCTCGGTCATGGATGTGTATAAACTATAACATAATAAAATATTATTATAGTTTAGTATAAAAGTATTAAATATATTTCCGTTGTCTGGTACCCGTAACAGGTTCTTCGAGAACTTACCACGGGACCATATTGACGTGGTGTGAAAGCGTACATAGAAGCGTCTACTATTTTAGAACAATTAAAATCCCAATACTGTCATTTTGAACATTACATTGAGTACAATAATTCCTACTTATGCGGGAACTAAGACAGCTGTTGCTTGACGTTTGTAAGATCCAGTGTTGTCAGTTTTATTGATGGCATGCACAAAGTCTTGAAAGTTGAAACATTATTATTTATTTTAATTTTAATAAAATTGCAATTAAATGATGTATTCGGTTTCATAAGTGTTTTTAGTATATAACTTATATCGTACCGTACGGTACTTTTATAGAATTTGATTTTGACTTGAAAGTGATTTGTGTGCAGAGTATATTTCATGTTATGTGATCCCCAGATGTTAAAGTGAAAAAAAAAACGGTTGACGCGTCAACCTCCGGTTCGAGCCAAATTTCTATAAATGAGAGAATACCGTTTTGTATGAATAAGTGGTTAATTTTGTCGTTTGACGTTTACGAGAATACCATTTTGCTGTTTTATAGGATCCGGACTGTATCGAAGCTGTTTTAATGTTGGATCAAAATAGCAGTATCGACTTTCTGTTTCGATGATCGATTGGTCGGTCTGCTTGGGTAATCGCTTACTATAGGCGATATTCGTGTGCTCGATTCCTAGTCCATTTCATAAAAAAAATTTGGCAGCCTCTCGGCGCAGGTGTTAATGCACCCATGGAGAATAGAGGTAAGGAGTACCATCTCTCTAAGGCAGAAAACCTAAAATGTGTCCGACAAAAGTAATTAAATAATAGTTCCAAAACTGGCCATAATGGCGCTAGAGTGGCAAGGGTGTGTGCTATGAAGTTAGAATTTTTGATGTCTATGACTAGTTTTTAGTAGTAAATTCAGTATACCATGAATATTCTAATTACTCGTATAGTCGAAAATATTTTTATATATAAAACCGAAGAAGATCCCAAGATTTAATTATCCGTTTAAATTTTGCCGCTTTACACCCTTGCGTCTGTAGCGCCCCCTATTTAACGCTATTTTACTATATGGAGTTTTCGAGAGAGACTTTTCATGTATGGAGATGATACTCCTCACTCTCCATGAATGCACCTGCTGTTGTTTGTCATGCCCACGTGCAATGTTACTTATCAAACCACTCTAGACAACCCATGAATCCGCAATGGTGTAAAATAGTGGGGATTCGTCCCACTCTATAAAGTGGGGAGTGCAGCGTGATCGGGAGGAAAATCATTATTACAGGGACGTTGGTCCAAGCAACATCTCGTTATTAAAATTGTTATTCAATTCAAAGTATCTTGAACAAAACAACTTACTCTCTCCGAACCAATTTGATTTCCGGAGTGGTAAATAGACAAATGATGCAGTGTCAGAGCTCAAAAACTTTATCTCCAAAGAACTGGATGCAGGTCGTAAGAGCCTAGAAATCTTTCTCGATCTAGCGAAAGCATTTGACACTGTATCTATCGCATTGTTACTTAAAAGGCTGGAATCATATGGGGTTGTTATGAACAACTCAAAGTTTTCCAGAGCTACCTAACTGACCGGAAACAGTCAGTTAGGATCTCAATTACTATAAGTGACCCAACTTCCATTGAATATGGTGTTCCACAGGGAAGCGTATTAGGATCTACCCTTTTTCTAGTGTATATTTTAAAAAAATCGATTCACTAAACTGGATGTTACACAAAATTAGCTTATTTCTAAATATAAAAAAAATCTTAACGTAGAGTAAATCCTTCTTGAATTGAATACTACATGCAAATCTAATCAAATTTCAAATGATATTAGTGTGCACTGTGAAGTGGTATTATTGACTAACAATTTTTATATAACTTTTGTTTAAAGGATTGAACAGAAGCACCAAAGATATCTGAATCACCACAGGTTTTATTGTATGAGGAACACATACGGTATAACGGGGAGTTTTGTCCATAATTAGTCCGGTGTGTTGGCAAGTCAAATGTTTTTCTGTTTTGAATACGACTTCCCGATCGAGGAAGTGATAAACTAATTTTATCTAGTAGTAAGGGGCTGTCTAAATTTCCGTTAATTAATTTATGTAGATACACAATATCAGAGACACGACGCCTGTGCTTCAGCGAGGATTTGAGGATTTTTGAGAATTTGGATTCATAAGAAATCAAATTGCGACAAAGATTATGAGAGGAACATAAATGATGCAAGAAATGTTTTTGGAGTCTTTCGAGTCTAGAGATATGAACATCATAAGATGGATGCCATATCTGGGACCAGTATTCGATAATAGATCGCACATAACAGTTGTAGAGTACAATAGATATCTCTGGATCTCTAATAAATTTTGTATGACGTATTACAAGGCCCGCTTATTTAGCATTTTTACTTGTTATAAAATTTATATGTTCACGAAAATTCAATTTAGTATGAACCATAACACCCAGATCACGTATAGATGAGACTTCCTTTATTGGATTGTTAGAGATGTGGTATGTATGAGAAACTGGATTTCGCTTTCGTGTGAATAATATATGGCAACATTTAACGACATTTAATTTCATTCCATTAGAAGAGCACCAACGACTTACCGTGTCAATATCTCTTTACAGTAAGGTTATATCATCGACGCTTCCTATAGATCGGTACAACTTAAGATCATCTGCAAACATTTGATATTTGGATGTTATGGTCGAACTAAAAAGAACAGTGGTCCCAAATGTGAGCCCTGGGGCACACCAGATTGCACCATTTTTATCATAAATTTAAAACCCCTTATTTTTTAACTACTTGAGATCTATTTGAGAGATAGGATTCACACCATCTTAATAGAGAACCTCATATACCTGCATGAGCTAACTTAGTAATAAGAATAGCGTGGTTAACTACATCGAAGACCTTGGACAAATCTGTATATAAGGCATGAACATCTTTCTTACTTTCCAATGCGTCATAGATATCCGTAACATATTCCATAAGATTTGAGGTAGTCGATCTACCCGGAAGAAACCCGTGTTGATTGACATTGAAAATGTTCTTGAGATGAAAATATAATTTGGTTTTAACTAACTTTTCAAGCAGTTTACTCATTATTGACAAAATTGAAATATAATTTGACACATTGCTTCAATCCCCATTTTTGTGTATCGGAGTAACGAAAGCCATTTTCCACATTGAAGGGAATTTTCCGTCAGTTAGAGATTTATTATAAAGCCTATAAAGGGGATAAGCAAGTTGTCCTGAACAATTGTGGAGAAATAAAGGCGGAATACAATCTGGACCTGGACCTTTATTGACATTAAGTTTTTGAAGAGAGCTCTTTATATCTTGTTTAGAGATATGAAAAGCTGATTCAGAATAGTTAAAAGATTCTGTACAATGAGCTGAATAGTTCGGTAAATTCGCTTCACAATGACAAACAAAACAGAATGGAAGTATTCTACAAAAACATTGCTTATATTCTGTCCGCCCTCAACAGTCCTATCGCTTAAGTACATTTCGTCAGGTATTATACTGCTGTTACATTTGACTGTTTAAATATAACATTGAAAATGACTATTTAAATATAACATTTAAAAACGAACTATTCACCTGGTTATTAGATAAATGCTACTAAACAACACAAGAGTTCTTTAATGATGTTATAGTTACCAGAAAATTCAAAAATATGTTTTAAATATTTATTTTATTTTCTTTATCTACTTATTGCAAATAAAATGACATAAATTATAATAATTAATTTGACATTGCTTTAATAATTATTACTTTATTAATATAACTTATTAAATATGAAAGGTTTTGGTGATATTATGATGATATTATGATTATAATTATTGTGTAAAAGTTTTTAATTTGCCTGATCTTTATTTATATTGTAAATATTTCCACGCCCTAGAGGCGGAAATTGTGACCTATATTGTATAACAACATCCTTGTATTACCAATTTCTTGGAAAATAAATAATTCAATTCAATTCAACAGATTTAACGAAGGACCAAAAAAAAAAGGATTACTTTTCATTCGCAAGTTGGATTCTGTTTAAAATTTGTTGGTGCATTTTTTAATCATCATTTTGCATTGATTGCGCAATGTTTTATAAATTAGCAGGTCTCTAGAATTTGAGCATTTTTATATCTATTATGAATCTTGTTTTTTTCTTTTAATAATCTAAGTAAAGAGCGATCAAACCAAAAGAGGTATTTACGATTGCCACTGTAGCATGTAGGGGTATATTTTGTAACTATCTCCATAGGTATAGTGTAGAACGCTTCTAGAGCGTCATCAATATTTTGGTCTAATTTTAAGCATTTATCCCAGTCGGTTTCTGATAAGGCCTCACATATTTTGACATAGTTAGATTTATTAAAATTAAGTGATGCTGACCTATTAATTTTCGGAAGTCTTATGGAGAGAAGTACAAAAGCAATGTGCAGTGCCGGATGATGATCATCTTCATTAAGTGGAGGAAAATTATGTTTACACACATTAAATGCTTTGCTATTATTAGTAATAATCAGATTTAGAATGCGATCTTTCGCATTTTGACGTGATAACGTCTTATAATTCGATGGAGCCGGCTGCACGCACGAAAAAACTGACTCATGCGTTACCAGCGTTACCGGCGTTACCTCGCTAAACATGACTCATTTCTTATGATGTTGTCACGTTCAACTATCGTCAGTAAACCGACTTTACAGACAACTGATTTTTTTTAATGGAATTTATGTTGTAGATACCGTTAAGAAAGAGTGTATACGTAAACAAGCTAGCCGAACCATTTGGGCAACAGGAAGGTATGAAAGAGTCTTAATACTATCAGATATCCAAGCTATGTTATGCAAATTAAAATCACCCGTCAATAATAATATGTGGTCCTTAGACAATTTATGCTGTATGACGTCTGTGAGGTGAGTCGTGATTTTTTTGAGGCATGCATGTGAGACCGGCGGTGGTAGGTAAAGACTGGTATTTCCATGTTTGACTTTTATCACTATCCAAAGACCTTCGTTTGACGATTCCCATTTAAGTTTTCTTATGTGCCCAAATTCTTTTTTTACGGCGATTAGAACACCACCACCCTCGGTCTTTAAAGAACAAGATGATTCACGATCTCTTCTAAATATTGTGTATCTATTGTCTAGTAACTCGTGATCATAAACGGAATCGTTAAGCCAGGTTAGGAGAATCACGTCAGAATTTTGTGTAAGCGCATTATGCCGTATGATATCTGTTTTTGTTCTGAGGCCCCTTACATTTTGATACAAAATATCAAAATTTAATTTGGTGCTACTGTTACTATTCAAATAAATATTCATCAACTGTATTTCAATTAACAAGATCAAAAGGTAAACTACGAATAAAAATAGTACTGCTTATTTAGTGAATAAACTATCATGTGGAAGTTATTTTATATCGACGAAAGTAAGTCTAAATTTTTTACAAAAATGTTTTTAGCTCCAATGTCCTTCTTTATAAAAATTTTGCCGTTCCGCACCCACACAAACTGGACACCTTTATCTTTAGCGAACTGGCGTATCTGTGCGTGTAGCTGCTTATTAGATGTGACAAGTGCTCGCACACATAAATTGGCTCCTTGCTGGCTATACCAAGATGAGAAGGGTTGAGTCTTTCCTTTGGGTTACTCTTATTAAATGTTCTCACTGCTGCTATGAAGTTATCTCTGACAAGCGGGCTGCATCTGATACTTTAACCACTATAGACCGGGGTCGCTTTATATCCTTGTTGACCTTTGCAACCCGATGATAGTTTATTAGCTGATGTTCTTGCAGAGTAAATCCAACAGTATTGGACAATTGCTATATGACGGTCTTCAAGTTTTCAGATTTGTGTTCGGGGTTCACTGTGTTTCTATATTTGATTCTCGGAATAGTTGTTCGAACTGCCTTAATCGAGTATTTATATCCGTTATGTTAATTTTTAAAGTGTTGTTTTTAGAGATGAGATCTTCGATTATTCTGTTTTTGGAATTGAATTCCTTACTGAGCTGGTCGTACTTTGCGGACATAAAATTAACGCTTTCAGTTAACTCCTCAATTTTGGTAATAAAGTCCCTTCTAATATCACTAAGAAGTGTCGATAATGAGTCTTCGAGTTTTCTATTAAAATATTATTTTAAATATTCAATGCTAGACGACGATGACGGAGACTCAAGAAATGATCCTTTAGCCCCTGTTTGCGTCGGTGTAAGAAAATATTCTTTTTATCAAAGTGTTTACACTGCTCATACTTCCATGAAGCTTTGTAGGTTTTAGATTCCTTAGCAAAATTTTCTAAGCTCACGCCTAAGCAATGGTGGTGATACGTAGCTTTACACTTGGAGCAAGCTTTTAAACCGGACGACTTTATCTGCTTAGAGCACTTACTATACGCAGACATAATGATTATCTCAGAAGTTGGGAAATTTACAACACTATTTACGTGTCAATGTAGTTTATTCGGATGCCACTCGATTCTGACAGCAAAAATAATGACAGTTGTGGGTAGTTTTTGACGCTTGTGTAAACAACAATAAATTATAAGTATTTTATGGGTAGAAAATTATCACTTAATAAACAGTTTTCAGCTTTTATAGCCGGAGAAAGAAATGAAAAACAATATCACAAGCTCACGTCCCCTTATGGTTCACTTTGATGATACACAAAACCAACAATTTCACTGGATACTATTTTAACGAGAAAAGATATATGGAGCGTAATGCACACTATGCCGGTGTTGCCTGATACATAATTATATTATCAACACTTACCTATCTCATGGCAAAATAGTGGCATTTGCAGACGATACAGCTATTATATTTAAGTGGATGTTGTTGGGATGATGCTTTTGTACAGGCTCAAATAGGTTTTAATAGTATTCAATATGTACTTACTTGTAACCTTTTGACACTTAATGTCGACAAAACCAAATTCTTAACATTCTCTATTACTAACAAACCTCAGCCTTCTTTAACAAACGATGCTCTTATAGTACATAAAAACAATTGTAATAAATATTTTGTGACTGCCAAACGCTTGAAAGAGTGTGCACCATTAAATACCTTGGCATAAAGTTAGATTCTTGCTTTTTCTCCTCATATTAATGACCTATCCCGAAGAATTCTCAAATTAATCGCAATTTTTATGCTAACCATTGTTAACGTACTGTATTGATGTCTGGGAGGAGGGCACAAAACTAATCTACTACTACTGGAATGGGCGCAGAGAGCTCTCCTTAAAGTCATGTACTGTCTTCCCTACATAATATACCCTACCTCTAAACTATACAAATGGTTTAAAAAATTCTTACTGTGCGTAAATTATACTATCTACATATTGCTCTTAAACAACATTCTCTCATTGACACAGAAGTTATTACTTTTAGTAACAGACTCATTCCTAAGCCTTTCCCTACTCCAAATCAAAAACAAAATTTTCACATCGATTAAATTTTTTTATTTTGTTTAACAGAATAAAAAAAAACTAGACATATTATATAAGAATAAACATCAGTGTAAAACAATGATCCATGACTGGTTATTAACCAGTCATCGACTGAAAATCTACTGGCACTTGCGTGTTGATATGATTAAATATATGAATAAGTGAATCAGTCTCCATCCCAAGATACAATATCGTAGGGCTTCACTTATACACATACCCCCTATAGGAGCTGCTCTTCACAAGAAGCAGTAACCATCCCAAGATACCTCGGAGGGTTAGGGTCACTCTAATACACACACACACACACACACACACACACACACACACACACACACACACACACACACACACACACACACACAAATAGACACACACACGACGTACTGACAACCAAAATACTATTTTACCTACTTATTTATTTTATTTATTTAACAATTTATTGCACACAAAAAAATGTATAAAATTACAATTTAACAAAAAAGACGACACAAAGGTACTGCTTATTTCTAAAAAGAAATTTCTTACAGCGGCCCTACGGAGAGAGATGGGATAAAAGACAGCAGATAGGACGTGCACAATTACAAATACACTACTTACATATTATTATATCCTTACTAAAATTACATTACATACATACTTACATATTATAAACATACTTAACAAATATAAAACATATAGTTGATACGATAAAATAATATTATATTATACCTATAATAAATAAATATTATATTTATATATAATAACGGCATTTATATTGATTGAATTTAGAGGTAGTGCTCTTTCAGACGTCTTTTAAATACAATAATGTTGGGACTGTCACGAACGGTGTGGAGAAGCGAGTTCCACAATCTGACTGCATGAACGATGAAGGAGTAGGAGTAGTAGTTGGAGCGATGGAATGGGAGGGAAAGATTTGTTCTAAGAATAGACCTACAAGGGATATCGAAGGGTCGAGAAAAGTTAAAGCGATCGAGAAGATAGGAAGGAGAGAGGGGATTATACAAAATGTTATAAAGTAGACAGAGGATGTGGGAGTTACGTCGAAGTCGGATAGGGAGCCACTTGAGCTTCAATCGAAAGGCTATAATATTATATGTGATCAAATTTTCTCAGTCCAAACACAAAACGGATACAGATATTCTGTAAACGTTCCAGTTTTGTTAATAGCTCTTCAGTGATGTCCAAGTAGCAGGAATCAGCATAGTCGAGGATAGGAAAAATGAGTGTCTGGACATGGTAAATTTTGGTGTTCATGGGCAAAAAGTCTTGAAGGCTCTTTAACATGTGCAACGAGTAGTAGACCTTTCTGCTTATTTCACTAACCTGAAGATTCCAGGAAAGATTGCTGTCTAAAGTCAACCCTATATTTTTGGCAGAGTCTGTATATTCAATGACAGTAACATCATACATGACCCTAGGCACACTATATAAACGTTGAGTCATATATTTACTGCCTATTATTGCCTTCGATTTATTTGGCTTTGACTAACAGACCAAAAGATTTAGCCCAGACTGCTATACGCTGTAGATCAGCGTTAACATCTGTTACTGCGAAATTAATCTCATATATATGTGAATGACGACGATTGTAGGTCGTCTGCGTGGAAATGGAAATTTGATAAGATTAATGTGGAAACCGTGTTAATAAAAATAGAAAAAAGAAGGGCAGAGAGAACGCCACCCAGGGGAACACCCGCTTCAATGTCACGCCAATCCGAGGTAGCCTCGTTAGAGCGGACTTGTTGCGAACGTCCCCGAAAATATGTATCGAACCAGTCTATCACTGAGGAAGATATGTTAAGAGAACGAAGGACGGAAAGGAATATGTCAAAATCAACAGTATTAAAAGCACTGCTAAAGTCAAGTAGCACTAGAACAGAGATATATTTATTTTCCATTGCTAGACGGAGATCGTCAGTGACTTTAATCAATGCTGTAACAGTACTGTGACCAGTGCGAATTGGATTGGAATGGAGAAAGCAATTTATTAGAGGATAGGAATTCGAAAAGCTGTTTGTGAACAATGTGTTCAAGGACTTTGGATAGGTAGGGTAATGTGAAGATTGGTCTAAATTGAGATAAGGAGGAGGGATTAGAGGTTTTAGGAAGTGGAATGACATTGGAACGTTTCCACGCCGAAGAAAAGTTAAAAATGTGAGTGATAATTGGCAAGAGTTCTGGAAGGGTAAGCGATATCTTGCGGGGGCTACCCTACCTAACCTTTACCTACCTAAAACAACGAGTATAAGTTCCTATAAGAACGGATGGCTTCGGTGACCTTATACATTAAGGTCACCGAAGCCATCCGTTCTTATAGGAACTTATACTCGTTGTTTTTTTAAGTAACAACATGTTTGTATACAATTAAGATAGTATTTCATTTCTTATATATGCTAATATTGTATTATGTACCAACCTTTTATTATAAATAAAGATTATTATTATTAAAATAGGTCGTCAGAATCATAATATTTCTTTATTATTATTATTGCTTAAAGTTTCAAAGTTTAGTAAAGTTTCGTGTTTTAAGTGTAAAAGTGATTCTAGATGTTGTAAAATGGATTATGATAATTTTAGTTATCCTAAAGATAAATATTATTAAAATAACTGAAGTTTTAATCAAAATAAACAAGTAAAATGTCGAAAAGCAAGTCTGGTGTTGCTGAAGGTAAGATAAATAAACACCTCCTTCCCTCCGAAACAGGCGTACTTCTTCATCATGAATATATTATATTATGCACTACTACGAGGGCGGCACTGAAAATTTCGGGAATCAAGGAAGTGACACAACATTACTACTTAAAAATGTATTTATTGCTTTTCGAAGTATTCTCTGCGAAATTTGACACATTTTTCCATACGATGGAACCAATCATTGAAGCAACCATTCCATTCGGAAGTTGGGGTCTCCAAAATGGCCGTTTTGTAGGCGTCCACAGCTTCTTCAGGTGATGAAAATCTCTGACCACGCAATTTATTCTTTATTTTAGGGAAAGTATAGAAATCATTAGGGCTTAGGTCGGGGCTGTACGGCGGATGGTCTAATAATTATATGATTTCTTGCTCCAAAAACTCTTTTGTTCTGTGCGCGGTGTGAGAACTCGCATTGTCGTGATGGAGGATGATGCGGCGGTTGCAGTTCTCTTTACGGAGTTCAGAAACGACCTGTGGCAAACAAATGTTAGCATACCATTCTGCATTAACCGTTCTTTGTCCCTCAAGAGGAATAATCGCAGCATGGCCGGTTTTGGAGACAAACGTGGCCACCATTTTTTTGCAACACTCCGTGAACGAACAATTTTTGTTGGCTTTAACTCATTTTCGAACACCCAAACTCGTGACTGATTTTTTGTTTCGGGTTCGTACGCGTATATCCAGGATTCGTCACCTGATACGATGTTGCATTTCAGGATCCTGCGTGGAATCTTCCGAGAGTTCTGACGCACCAAGTAACGCGAGCCGCTTTTTGCTCTTCACAGAGCAAATGCGGTATCCATCGGGAAAACAACTTTTTTACACACCTAATTATTCATGCAAGATTATTTGTATTTGACTCATGCCAATGTCTAAAGTTGCCTGAATTTCGCGGTATGTCACATGTCGATCTTCCTCAATCAGCTTACGCACAGCATCAACGTTTTCTTGAGTGACTGCAGTTTTTGGACGACCTTGACGGGGATCATTACTGAGCTTGACACGTCCACGTTGAAATTCAGAAAACCAGCGATAAATTGTGGTTTTGGATGGGGCTTCATCATCAAATGCAGAAATCATCCGGTCAATACACTATTTTTGTGTTAAACCACTTCGAAAGTCATAATAAATCATCGCTCTAGAATTTTCTCGAGTCAATTCCATTTTCTCAACGACTAAACAAGTTTGACAAAACTTTGTGACAAGACCGAGAATCTTTTTTTAAATAAATAAACGGTATTCGATTTTTAAAACCAAGGAGTTTTAAATTAAAAAGATTTTAATATGACAGGAAGAGTGGAAATATTCCATTCCCGATACTTTTAGTGCAGCCAATCAATCACACTAATAATAATCGTACCGTTTCAATTCGTCCAATAAAGTGAGGATTGGCATGATAAAATTTAACTTTGTTGGACAACGCCCGATAGTAGAGAGAAGAGCTACATGACGGTTAAATAAATAATTCAAACTTTTAATTTGAAGTTTTGAGATTCAGAATAAAGTGCTCTTTATGTACCATAAAAATATTTGAAGATACCTATTTATATAATCACCATTGAAATAATAGTTCAGTCCAAATATATTATGATAAATTATACCTAATAAAGTAGCTTAAATAATATGACATCCCAGTGTCGACATATATGAGCCTCGTCTCTGTCTCGCTAACAAATGTTATGAGAAAAGTTGCGAGCGTCATGCAACTTCCAATGAAAATATTATACACCTTAGCGAGGACCGGGATTTTAATTAATATGTTACAAATAGATCACCGTTACCGTTAAAACTTGCGTTAAACCACGTTAACTTTTTAACGTTTATATAAGTACTTATATAATTTGATCGTTTAATATCCCACGACGAAAACGGAGGTGTTATAAGTTTCACTTGTTTGTCTGTGTGTCTGTCCGTGTAACGGACTCCGTGGCATCGTAGCTCCCAAACGCATGAACCGATTTTGATATAGTTTTTTAAGTTTGAAAGCTGACATATCGAGAGTGTTCTTAGCTAAAATTTTTACATTTCAACCTTATCGTATATTAACACCGTTGCAATTAATGACTACTCTCTGAAATCAACTATATTTTTAACCCCTGATGCAAACAGATGATAAAATATTATTTTTGTTATAAGTTTGACGTGCTTGTGTATGTGTCTATGTATGTGTATTGTGTATGTCTGTGGCATCGTTGTGTAGGTCTCAAACGAATGAACCGATTTTTATGTAGATTTTTGTAAGGTATTCTCAGATATAATTCATCATCATCAGCTCGCTTACGCGATATAGCGAATACTTTTTTATTTTTATTTTTGTCTATTATTATATAGAAGTGTTAATGTATTGCTTTCACCTCTGAAGAAAACTTCCGTCGCAACAAGCCTTATGTTATTAAACCTAAATGTGATAATTAAACTGAATCCAATCTTAAGCAGACTTAAATAAATGTAAAACCAGCGCGAGGGCGAGCCATTCTCGCCTTTACGACGCGGAGATAAGGGCGACTGGGGGACGATAATCCGTTGCTAATGATAATGGTTTAATATCGGCGATAAGACGTTCTTATTTGGGCAATAAAGCGGGTTATGTAACGACACTGACGCTGAATCTATTTCAGTATTGACAGAAGCTCCCAAATTATCAACATTTAAAAGTACCCCAAAGCTCTATAACGTTTCCAAAAAGCAATTACGAACCCTTCAGGCACATGATTTACTACATATGTATGAAGGTAGACAGAAAAATACTTAAATCTTGTACTCAAAAAAAATCAAGATCTAAAAATTTATGAGCGATTCTCCGCTAAACGCAAACGTTTCAGTTTTTTCGAGTATAATAATTATTTTTAATTCAGTTTCGTCCTTAGCCTTCATCGATAATACCACAGTGTACCAGACGCCTCCGTGGTCCAGTGGTTTAGAGCTTGCGTCTCGATTCCTACGTTGGAACTACAAAAAACAATGTTTTCAAGTCTGGTTAGGACAATGCACGCTGATCACCCGAGTGTCTGACAAGAAATATCCATGCGTCGGATGTACATGTGAAAAGTCGGACCTGCGCCTGATCTCTCGCCAGTCGTGTCGGTCATCTATCCCACTGGGTGACGAGAGTGAAGGAAGAGAGAACACTCTTGTATATTGCGCACACACTTGGACAATATATAAATATTCTATAACTCCTTCGTAGCTCCGTCATCGGAATTATTATAGACGTGTTCACGTTCACAGTGCAGCGGTCCTGTGTACTTGTGTGTGTGTGTGTGTGTGTGTGTGTGTGTATGTGCGGTTGCAGCGAAGATAATCAACAACTAATATAGCGGTCGGACTGCGCCTGTGGGCTGTGGCAACTTGTATAATATTCAATGTTCGATTACTCGCCAGATACATACAGCGTCAGCTATCTATTGTACGATAGAATTGTAATTATGTGTACACGGTACCGAAGATATGAATCAGAAACAGAATCTGACCAAATAACGTCATTGAAAATGGTCAAATTGTAGTACCTACCTACATTTAATACATGACGTGACTGGAGATAAATAGATCATATTTAATCATCATAATATTAATACGTGAAGCAAAAATTTTGTATCCCTTTTATGAAAGTCGTGCAAACGAAGGAGTATGAAATTTGGCACAGCTAAAGTTATTATGAAGGAGGATTGAAAATAATAGTTTAAAATACACTAAATTAGTAAAAATAACGTTACTCATACTACCTCAGATAAATAGCTCACACAACCATATGTTTGATACAATTGTGTCACACGTTAACGTTTGTCAATCTGACTTTTACCTAAAACATTCAATAGATAACATTTACATTTTTATTTCTTCAATTTTTTTATATCTATTAGGCAAAGGAACCCTAATAAAGTGCAATCTTAAAAATTAGGTATATGAATTATGGTCGAATTTCGACCACTAGGCGGCGTCTAGTTAAATTAATTGGCCCTCAGTTCTCGCACTATAAGTTATCTACGAACAATGGTTCAAGATTTTGATGTTTAAAAACATTGCGCATTGAGAATATTTGTAAAATTGAGTATAATAATTGTGACATTGGCTCTCCTTTCTGCGAAACTCTTAGAAGTCGGTCGTTCACGTCATTTTCGTCTGTCGTTAAGGCGTTGTTTAGTATGCAAAACGTAAAGGCTGTATAAGATCCGCTCACTTTTACGGCGGCAAATTTTCCACTGTTACCCAGGGTGAACGGAATTGGGCGCGCTCAGTGGCGTAGCTAGGTGACGAAGGGCCAAGGTAGAACTTACTAACTATCCACAAACAACACTTGACAAAAAAAAATGTTCCTAACTTAAAAATATTGTTCTTGCATAGGTTTTAAAATCGTATTGCTCTTTGCGATTCAGTATTAATATTATAGTTAGTAATGTAAACTTTGATGCTCAGAGTCAAGTCAAGCACGACAAGTTGCACTGAGTTGGGAGCCTGCTACTGTACTTGTAGATACGCCCCTGGTGTGCCCAACTAATTTCCGCGGGAATATTGTCTGTGGTTTACGACTCGTATATTCATTTAATGGTAAAATAATTTTGTTTATCGCGCCGCGGCAGTAGAAAGAGTTTGGTTCTAGCTTGTATTCTGTTTTAAAAACATTTAAAGAAAGTTTGGGGTGTAAACAAATAATTCAGATAACATTTATGATATAGTTAGTAGGTCTGCCGCGAAGTCCGACGCCGAACTGAGTAATAACATCAAGCGCATAATAATAATAATAATAATAATAATAATAGTAATAATAATAATAATAATAATAATAATAATAAGGGGGTGAAGCCGGTACCTCCTAGTTGGTGTCCCCGGGCAACACTTGGGTGCGCCACACCACTCTCTTCGGGATGAGGTACTCACGTGGCTGATCATCGGTTCTTTCTTTCTTTTACTATCTTTTCAACGTCTTTTTATTGGTCAATTCTTGTTTGTGCGTTGATTCTGTTTAATTTTTTTTTCTACCTTCACCACCTTTGTTTCGTCTTTTTCTGTCTTTCCCGTTTAGTTAACTCTTCCATTAAGGTAATAACCATATTTGATGCGTCTAAGAAGCAGAATTATACCCCAGGCGGGTACCGGAGCGGATAGCAATGGAGAATCCCGCCCCGGACCCTCGGGTCCGGGCTGCCTTACGTATTCTGGGGTGGGCACCGTATCACACAATGATAATGTTACATATCCTAGAGAAACCTCGTCATTTTGTTTCTCCCCAATATCATCACTTTTTTCATCACCACCATCTTCTCCAGCTTCATATCTTACTGCCAATCAATCCATTTCATCAAATTCATCAATATCACCGTCATTAGAATCTACTGTGGATGTTGTGCGGGAGGCTATTCCAGCCAGAGTTACTGCACCCATTCATAGTTCTAAGTGCAAACGTAAAAAATGGTCCAAAGAAATGAACATTTTCATAATGCACAAATATTTCATCATCACGAAATTAGAAACTGACACTAAATCATACTTAACACAGCTACATTCATTATTTTCAACACAATACCCACAAATGGAAGCATCGAAACAAAGAGTAGGTGATCAGCGACGAGCAATCGTTCAAAGGCGCCTTTTAAGCCACCAGGAGATTTTAATTATAAAAAACGACGTAAAAACTTTATTAAAAAATCAAAACGAACAATTGACTGACGAACAAGACATGACACAACTAGGTAATTCTGATACAAACTGCACACTTCAAAGAATGAAATGGACAACTGATATTAATGAGACGATGATGAGAGCTTATTACAGAATAACCAAACTAGAGACTGACCTAACCACCTATAGACCGATATTACACCAAGAAATCATCGCCACATGCCCGTCAATAGCACACCTTTCAATACAAAGGATAGCAGACCAACGGAGATCTATTGTTAGTAATTGTCTTCTATCAAGCGAACAACTTAAAAAGATACGCGAAGAAGTACAGACTGAGCTTGATGAAATATCGGTTGAAAACATACAACACCAACCGGATGAAAACGTTACTCAACCTGGCTTAGACGTAACACAAGTCCTGCTAGGGGATCATTCTTCCATACCAAACCAACAAAATGGCATAGTCAACTTAGTCCCAATCCAAAATCGCGTACCTGTTTTGTCAATAGAATTAGAAACAGAGTAAAAAGAAATGTTTCTAGAGTCTTTTAACATATTTAAAGAGATACATTCAACAGCACGTCCATCTTTACCCAAATTACAGCCATCTAAAAAATTGTTTCAGATAGTTAATTGCCTTAACACTAACATAATTCCAAACATGATTCGTGAGGATACCGACTTTAACACTCTTCATACTTACATTTACACTGCAGCACACACCTCAACCAAATTTAGCGGAGTAAGAATAAATATTAATAATAATACAACCAATGTAAACAAAACGCAGGTGATACCCTGGTGGCAGAAACGGCTCGAGGGAAGAATAGGTGACCTTAGAGCGAACATAGGAAGACTCACTGAGTATATACGGGGCACTCGTTTGCCAAACCTAGAAAAACAGATACAGAAAATAAAGCATCAGTACAAAATACATGCACAACACGAGTCTGAAAATTCTGACGCAATACACTTTTTGGAAACTTTAAAGCAGAAATTAAACATACTTACCAATAGATTAAAAAGATATAAAGATTGTAGTAATAGAAAAACACAAAACAAGGAATTTTATTTTAACGAAAAACTGTTTTATAGAAAACTTGCTCAAAAAGATACTTCTCAACACAATCACCCCAATAATAGCCTTTCACCCACTCCTGAATCTATGCATACATACTGGTCAAACATATGGTCCCATCCAAAACAGCATGAAAATAGTCCATGGATTGAAGAAGATAGAGCTAGATTTGCAGACATACCGGAAATGAAATTCGATCAGATTCAGTTAGAACAACTGAAATCTGTTATAGCTAAAACACACAACTGGAAAGCAAGTGGATCGGATAACATACAGAACTTTTGATACAAAAAGCTTACATGCATACATAGTTTACTACTCAAACATATCAATTCATTTATCCGTTCCCCAGACCTAATGCCACATTTCATCTCACAGGGCATAACATACATGCTACCAAAGGATAATTCTGATACTACAAACCCGGAAAAATATAGGCCCATAACTTGTCTTCAAAACATTTACAAGATAATCACAGCATGCATAAGCAATTTAATATACACACATATAGAAAAACACAACATCCTAGCCGAAGAACAGAAGGGATGCCGCAAATACAGTCAAGGCTTCAAAGAGCAACTAATCATAGACTCTGTAATATCAAATCAGGCACGTAAACAGAAACGCAGCATATATACCATGTATATCGATTACATTATAAAATTAAAACATTATAAAATTAGTCCAATAATTATTAACTGCCTCGAAAAAATAATGCCAAACTGGCAAACTAGTCTAAAAATTTGTGATTCTACAAAAACAATTGAAACTGACTTAATACCCATAAAAAGGGGTATATTTCAAGGGGACTCTTTAAGTCCTCTTTGGTTCTGCCTAGCACTAAATCCATTATCGTATATCCTTAATGAAAGTAAGCGGGGATTTAAAATTAAACACAACACACAACATACATTACTCTCACACCTCATGTATATGGACGACATCAAAATCTTTGCGAACACCTTAAACAACATTCACACTTTAGCTGACCTTACACAAATATTTTCTAATACAATATACATGGAGTTCGGAATAGATAAATGCAAAATACAAGCAATAAAGAAAGGTAATATAGAAGACACACAATATAAACTTAATAACGATGATATAATTGAGTCTGTAGACCCGTTAGAAGAATACAAATACCTGGGATATTATCAGTCACAACAGCTACACTACAAACAAATTAAAACACAACTCAAACACAAACTCAGAGCCAGACTACACAAAATTCTAGTTACACAGTTAAATTAAAAAAAACACAATTAAAACTATTAACACATACGCAATACCCATACTTACATATTCCTTTGGTATAATCCGCTGGAACCAAACCGAACTTAAATCTCTACAGAGGATAATAAACACCACAATGACGAAGCACAGGAAACACCACCCAAGAGCTTGTATCCAACGATTAATCCTGCCTAAAGCCGAAGGCGGAAGAGGACTCATAGATATAGTTAATCTACATAATAGACAAATAGATCTACTCCGAAAATTCTTTTATAATCGAGCAAAAACAGTAACTCTACATCAAGCCATTTGCCAAACTGATACCCACACACCGCTAACTCTCGCCGATAACACAAAAAGAATAAACATCTACACAAATCAAGAAAAAATTGAAGCATGGACAAATAAAACCTTACATGGCAGGCATCGCCTAGATCTAAATAATAACGCCATAGACAAAATAGCGTCAAACGCATGGCTAAAACACGGAGAATTGTTCCCTGAAACGGAAGGGTTTATGCTGGCAATTCAAGACCAAGTAATAGACACCAAAAATTATAGGAAACGTATAATAAGAGATCGTAACCTTGGTAGTGACCATTGTTGTCACTGCCACAAGCAACCGGAAACTATACAGCACATCACAGGCGCCTGCTCATCCATCACACAAACAGACTACAAACACAGACATGACCAGGTAGCATCAATCATACATCAGATACTTGCACCCAAACACAACCTCATCACAGAGAAGTCCCCATACTACAAATACACACCACAAATCATACTAGACTCACCTGATTATAAACTTTACTGGGACAGGACAATACTTACAGACAAGACGGTACATCATAACAGACCTGACATAACGCTCCATGACAAAAGAAATAGAACTGTTTACCTGATAGACGTTGCCATACCTAATACACACAACCTCACATCCACGCACACAACCAAACTCGCAAAATACAAAATTACAAATTTACCACAGTCAAAACTATACCCATAATAATTTCAACAACTGGCGTCATTCCTAAAACACTCCATACATCTCTCAAAACACTCAACATACATCCACTGACATTCATCACTCTACAAAAAGCAGTTATCCTCAACACATGCCGCATCGTCCGGAAGTTTTTATCAATTAATAATTAGCAATCACGTTACCTGAAGTTGTTTGGCCACAAGCCCGCAACTTCAGTATACCCCGCAAGGGAGAAAAGAGGACAAAAAAAGAAATTAATAATAATAATAATAATAATAATAATAATAATAATAATAATAATAATAATATAATAATAATAATAATAATAATAATAATAATAATAATAATAATAATAATAATAATAATAATAATAATAATAATAATAATAATAATAATAATAATAATAATAATAATAATAATAATAATAATAATAATAATAATAATAATAATAATAATAATAATAATAATAATAATAATAATAATAATAATAATAATAATAATAATAATAATAATAATAATAATAATAATAATAATAATAATAATAATAATAATAATAATAATAATAATAATAATAATAATAATAATAATAATAATAATAATAATAATAATAATAATAATAATAATAATAATAATAATAATAATAATAATAATAATAATAATAATAATAATAATAATAATAATAATAATAATAATAATAATAATAATAATAATAATAATAATAATAATAATAATAATAATAATAATAATAATAATAATAATAATAATAATAATAATAATAATAATAATAATAATAATAATAATAATAATAATAATAATAATAATAATAATAATAATAATAATAATAATAATAATAATAATAATAATAATAATAATAATAATAATAATAATAATAATAATAATAATAATAATAATAATAATAATAATAATAATAATAATAATAATAATAATAATAATAATAATAATAATAATAATAATAATAATAATAATAATAAGGGGGTGAAGCCGGTCCCTCCTAGTTGGTGTCCCCGGGCAACACTTGGGTGCGCCACCCCACTCTCTTCGGGGTGAGGTACTCACGTGGCTGATCATCGGCTCTTTCTTTCTTTCTTTCACCTTTTTATTAATCACCCCTTGTTTTTGCATCTTTTTTTGGTTTGGTTTGGTTTGGTTTTGGTTTGTCTAATTTTCACCACCTTTATTTCTTCTCTTCCTATATTTCCTTTTTCGTTAACTCTTCCTATTTTTGTTCTAATATATTAAAAGAATAATGCGACTACGTAATAGAAATATACTACCCCAGGCGGGTACCGGCGCGAAAAGCAATGGAGAATCCCGCCCCGGGCTTTCGGGCCCGGGCTGTCCCTCGTATTCTGGGGGGGGCACCGTATCGCATCCTACTGCCCAGTCTAGTACTTCTGCAGAGAATACTAATATCCAAACAATAAGCAACACATACTCATATCCTTCATCACCTACCTCATCCGTCAGCTTGTTTCCATCGCTTCACTCTTCACCGCAGTCATTCATCCTCAATAACTCATTCTCATCACGATCCACCACATTATCACCATTGTCAGACGATGTTACACAGGAAGCAATAGCTACTAATCCGGTGCCCATTCCTGACACGAGTCCGTCTACGAGAAATTCTGAATACATTAATCCGAATATCGTAGATCATAATACTCATACGCAGCCTCATCTCACAAACACTCCAGTAAGAAGTGTTTTGCAGGAAATGCTTCCTCCAACCACTCTCTCTGGAAAAAGTAGACAACGGATGAAATGGACTGATCAAATAAACAGAGAACTTCTCCGTTGCTACTACATTATAACATCATGCGAATCTAACCTCACAGCATTCAGACCATCACTCCATAAAAAATTCACAGAGTCCTACCCTGAACTAAGCCACATATCTGAGCAACGATTAGCAGATCAAATCCGTGTTATACATCGCAATAACAGAATACCAAGTCATGAAAGAGACAAGATAAAAAATACAGTAGCGCATACGTTCGATTATTCCAACGACCAGAACAATACAATATGTAGCATAGACACACAGCTTAGCCCCTGCGATATTCTTACCATCCCACATAATGCAACGAACGACCCGAATCTACAACATTCTACAATTCAACCCACAAATAATAATCAACCCATAACTCTATCAAACTCTTCTGAAACTGTAGAAAATCTAATAGCACCAGAGACAAACAACGCTGAAATACTCACAACTGATGCCGATCAAACACAGAATCACAAAATTAGACAAGTATTTACAGAAATGTTAATCAAATACGCCGATACAGATCCAACACTTAGACCGGTAATACCAAAACTCCAGATTACACGCAACATAATAAAGACGGTAAATTCACTTAACAAGTTAATAGGAGAACATCTAGAAGCGAAAGAAACGCCAGATTTAACAGAAATCCACAGTGCTATTTATTGCGCTGCAATATCAACTACAACTCTACACACTAATCTAAATAACCCCCCTGAAAAAGATATATCAAATAAAACAGGAGACCCGAAAATGCCAAAATGGCAACTACGAATTGAAAATAGAGTCAAGAAACTACGAAAAGAAATTGGACAACTTACACAGTACCTTAAAGGAAATCTTAGCCACACAAAACAACGAAAATTAAACCCCAACAATCTCACTGAAAATCAAATAGTAGAATTATTAGATACTCTGAAACAAAAACTACAAGCACAATCAAAAAGACTCCGCCGACTTAAAATCAGTAACTCTAGAAGAACGGATAATTTATTTTTTACTAACAATCAAAAGCTCTTTTATCAAAATTTAAACTCCGAAAATATTAAAATCATACAACCGCCTAGTACAGATACAATTAAGGACTATTGGGAAAACCTATGGTCCAAACCAGTCCATCACAACGTACACGCTTCATGGCTTGATACCGAAATAAGTGAATGTCACAATATTAATCCAATGCCTGAAGTTATAATAGATGATAACGATGTCACATACGCCATAAAGAAGACTTTGAACTGGAAGGCACCAGGGCCAGATAAAATTCAAAATTATTGGATAAAATATTTTACTTCAACACATCACTACATCACCAAAGCATTCAATTCAGCCCTTAAGGATCCCAAATTAGTGCCGCTATTTATGATGCAAGGAATAACATATCTAAAGCCTAAAGATAAAAACGATACTAAAAATCCGACTAAATACCGTCCAATCACCTGCCTTCCAACTCTTTACAAACTACTTACGTCAATAATCACACAAAAACTAAATACTCACATTACTGATAATAAAATAATCCCTGAAGAACAAAAAGGCTGCGCTAAAGGATCAATGGGCTGTAAAGAACAACTTATCATCGACGCCCAAATACATAATCAAACTAAAAAAGATCATAAGAACCTTTATTACGCATACATAGATTACCAAAAAGCCTTTGATAGTGTCCCGCATTCTTGGTTGATACATGTACTAAAAATATATAAGATTCATAATACTTTAATTCACTTTCTACAATATATAATGCATAACTGGTCTACTAAACTCAATCTAAGAACAGTCAGTACCACCGTCAGTACCTTACCAATCAAAATTAAGCGTGGCATTTTCCAAGGCGACTCACTTAGCCCCTTATGGTTTTGCTTAGCTTTAAACCCTCTATCTAAAACTCTTAATAGGTCAAACTTAGGATATATTATAGATAAAGTCAATAAAATCAAAATCACTCACCTTCTTTACATGGACGACATAAAACTCTTCGCACCTGACAGGCAACAACTGGAACAACTATTAAAATTAACGGAAAAATTTAGCGCTGATATTTACATGACATTCGGAACTGATAAATGTAAAATTAATTGCATTCTTAAGGGCAAACATACACATACAGAACCACTCAACTTAGAACTACAAGAAGGAACAATAGACAGCATGCAAGCGAAAGACACATATAAGTACCTAGGTTATATACAAAATACAGCTATAGATCATAAAGAAATAAAAAATACATTAAAAAATAAATACAAACAGAGACTAAATACAATTTTAAAAACGCAATTGTCAGGCCGAAACAAAATTAAAGCTGTAAATACCTATGCAATCCCTATATTAACGTATTCATTTGGAATTATCAGGTGGTCTGACACTGATTTGGAAACCCTCAACACCGCAACCAGAACCGCTTGTTACAAACACAATATTCACCACATCCATTCAGCAGTTGAAAGATTTACAATAAAGAGGAAGCAGGGAGGGCGTGGTTTTATAGACATAAAAAATCTACATTACACCCAAATAGATAACCTCCGAAATTATTTCAAGACAAAAGCTAACACAAGCCCACTTCATAAAGCCATTGTAAATTTACCTCATTCTGGAACACCACTACAGTTAAATAATGACAAATTTAACCCTAAAAATAAAATAATTAATGATGAAAACAAAATAGAAAAATGGAAAAGTAAGGCTCTACATGGTAAATTTCCGTACCAGTTAAGTCAGGACCATATCGATCAAGCCGCGTCATTCAGTTGGTTAACTAAGGGCAACATTTATAGTGAAACAGAAGGGTTCTTAATAGCTATACAGGACCAAATTATCAAAACTCGCAATTACTCAAAATTTATCCTCAAAGAAGCCATAGAAACTGATAAGTGTAGATTATGCCACCAAACCACTGAGACAATAGACCATATTACCGGAGGATGCAGTGCACTAGCAAATAAAGAATATACTCACCGTCACGATAACGTAGCCAAACATATACATCAATTAATAGCAATCAAGTTTAACCTTATAGATACACATACACCGTACTACAAATACAAACCATCTAACGTTCTAGAAAATGACTCCGTAAAACTCTACTGGGATCGCGATATCGTCACAGACCGTACCATCCTAAGCAATAGACCAGACATAACCCTCACAATTAAATCTGAAAAAACCACTTACCTTATAGACATCGCCGTTCCAAACACCAACAACCTGAAACAGAAACACACAGAAAAAATCCAAAAATACATACCGCTTGCAGATGAGATCAAACAAATGTGGCATCAAAACACAGTAAAAATAATCCCGATAGTCATCTCCTCAACGGGCGTTATTCCAAAAACGCTTGCCGTTGCACTTAAATCCCTTAACCTTCACAAAAACACATATATACAGTTACAAAAGTCAATCGTTATAGATACCTGCTCTATAGTCCGCCGCTTCCTTAATTCATCTTCATCCTTCCCTACAACTCACACCAATTAAACTTCTTTCACGCTACATGAACAGGATACTTGGCAATCGCCCGTACCTGCTTCATTATACCGGTTAAGCCGAGACAAATATATGTTAAATAATAATAATAATAATAATAATAATAATAATAATAATAATAATAATAATGACAAATTTAACCCTAAAAATAAAATAATTAATGATGAAAACAAAATAGAAAAATGGAAAAGTAAGGCTCTACATGGTAAATTTTCGTACCAGTTAAGTCAGGACCATATCGATCAAGCCGCGTCATTCAGTTGGTTAACTAAGGGCAACATTTATAGTGAAACAGAAGGGTTTTTAATAGCTATACAGGACCAAATTATCAAAACTCGCAATTACTCAAAATTTATCCTCAAAGAAGCCATATAAACTGATAAGTGTAGATTATGCCACCAAACCACTGAGACAATAGACCATATTACCGGAGGATGCAGTGCCTAGCAAATAAAGAATATACTCACCGTCACGATAACGTAGCCAAACATATACATCAATTAATAGCAATCAAGTTTAACCTTATAGATACACATACACCGTACTACAAATACAAACCATCTAACGTTCTAGAAAATGACTCCGTAAAACTCTACTGGGATCGCGAAATCGTCACAGACCGTACCATCCTAAGCAATAGACCAGACATAACCCTCACAATTAAATCTGAAAAAACCACTTACCTTATAGACATCGCCGTTCCAAACACCAACAACCTGAAACAGAAACACACAGAAAAAATCCAAAAAAACATACCGCTTGCAGATGAGATCAAACAAATGTGGCATCAAAACACAGTAAAAATAATCCCGATAGTCATCTCCTCAACGGGCGTTATTCCAAAAACGCTTGCCGTTGCACTTAAATCCCTTAACCTTCACAAAAACACATATATACAGTTACAAAAGCCAATCGTTATAGATACCTGCTCTATAGTCCGCCGCTTCCTTAATTCATCTTCATCTTTCCCTACAACTCACACCAATTAAACTTCTTTCACGCTACATGAAGAGGATACTTGGCAATCGCCCGTACCTGCTTCATTCTACCGGTAAAGCCGAGACAAATATATGTTTAATAATAATAATAATAATAATAACTTCTACTCGCACTTCTAGCGCCATCTATAGAACTGCGTTGGGACCAGACCGGAAGTTATAATTTGATTATTTTTTTACGTCTAATTTAACTACTTCCTGTAACTTAATAATTTGTGAACTTCCGGTCTTGCGAAGCGTTGTGTTAATGGGGTGAGCTGCCGTATAAATTGAAAATTGCGCGGAAAACCGGCACTTTTCATCAGAACGGCAGCCACGCCGGGTGACCGACGAATAGCTCTTGTTCCACGCAATCTTAGTCATTTTATTTAAAGTTATTATTATAATTAAAATTACAGTTTTTCTATGTGATTTTATCTTGATTTTTGTAAATTACTTAAATTATCATTAAAACAAAGTGATTTTAAGTTCTGCACTTTTCTTGTAATTTGTACTGCCCAAATACCCACGTAAAACCGTTATAGTCGATCCTGACAGAGGTGGTACTTCTTCTACATCAGAAGTGGCACGAAATGGGCAACAGGAAGACAATCTACTAGCAGATGGAGGTTCAAAATTGTTGAATACAAAATGAGTAGCGACTCAGCCGAGTGTTAGCGACATCGCCAGCTCCCGTACCATATAATAACGCCCAGTCAAATGCGATAAAATTAATTCAGTTCGATCCAGACGAGTCAGGCGCAGACATTGAAGGTTGGTGCAAAGTTACTGAAATTGTTATTCAAAGTAAACGGTTGGAAGGCGTTGATTTGCTTATGGCTCTTATGGGTGCGCTAAAAGGACGCGCAGCTTCTTATTTGACTAAAATAAATCTAGATGAGTTGACATGGTATATGGTTAAGCAAAGCCTAATGGCTAAATTTTTTGAGCCTAAATTAATTCAAGATTACTTTGACGAAGTGCTTCGTTTCCAATTGAAGTAAAAGAAACTGCCTTGGAACTTAATTGAGCGTATACCACAAACCCACATGTACGAAGAAGTAATCACCGGTTTTGTTATTTCGGTACTGTGCCAGAAGGATGGTTTGATTCGCCGAGAGTTAAATGCCCGGGCTATTTCAACCAAAACCCAGTTATTTAGAGTACTTGGAAGTGTTTCACTGAAACGAAGGTTAGACGTCCATGAATCACCAGAACCAAATTTGAAAAGGTCAAGACTATCAGATGCTCGATTTCTTGGAAGTTGTTTTTGGTGTGGATTAACAGGTCATTGAGCATTTGAATGCCGAAAACGTCGTGAGGAGTCAATCGTTAACTCAAAATCACAAAATTCATCTTCAACACCTGGATCAACAACTACTTGCTATACATGTGGCCATTTGGCCAACAAGGCCACATTTCACCAAACTGCCCAGAACGAAACAAGAAGACCGGTGACCAGGTGGGACAGTGAAGGGAGAGGTCAATCTCTGTGAGCAGCGGCTATCGAGGGGCGTCTTGAAGACGTCATCCGGTGAGTCGGTCTCCTTTTTATTCGATAGTGGATCGTCTTGCTCACTGATAAAACAAAGTTAATCTAGTAAATTCCCTGGTACTGTACGCAATAGTATCGTTTATCTTGCCGGTATATGCGGTGACCAAATTGAATGTAGGTCTCAAATATCTAGTGATATAACAGTAGAAAATATTTCACTGATTCTAATATTTCACGTAGTCACGGACCTGTGTATTAACGATCCCGTTATCATTGGTAGAGACATATTAGAACAAAATAAAAGTGTTCAGGTTAGTAATAATAAGCTTCAATTTTCCGTTCTGGAGCGAACTAACGTTAGTTATGTAGAGAGTGAAGTAGAGCATTTAGAAATCGACAGACTTAACAGGTGACGATAGAGAGGCTTTAATTAAAATACTAAATAAGTATTCTGATAGCTTTATAGAGGGTGTTCCTAAAAAAACGTGTTACTACGGGAGAGCTAGAAATAGAGTTAGTAGACCCCCATAAAATAGTTCACAGGCGACCATATAGGCTAGCTCCTATAGAAAAGAAAATCGTTAGGGAAAAGATTCAGGAACTTCTTGACGCTGGTGTAATACGGAATAGTTAATCGCCTTTCGCAAGCCCAATTCTTTTGGTTAAAAAGAAGAATGGCGATGACAGAATGTGTGTAGATTTCCGGGAACTCAATCTCAATACAAAGCCTGAGCATTATCCTTTACCGCGGATTGAGGAGCAAATAGATCAGCTTGGTGGTGCATATTACTTTTCATCACTTGATATGGCTTCGGGCTTCCATCAAATCCCTATTCACCCGGATTCCGTAGAAAAGACAGCATTTGTGACGCTTGAGGGTCAATACGAGTATCTCGCTATGCCCTTCGGGTTACGCAATGCTCTAAATCCGTTCATAACGTAAAAGATAAACCCTTAATTTATATGGACGACGTTTTATGTTATTCTAGCAGCCTTTCAGAAGGTTTAAAACGGCTTTATGAGTTTTAGCCGCATTATCTCTAGCTGGATTTTCTCTTAATCTCAGAAAATGTAAATTTATGAAGCAGAAAGTTGAGTTTTTAGTTTGAGTTACTCTATTCAGTGTGGTAAAGTTAGGCCAAATTCGCGTAAAATACAGGCATTAATAGATTCTCCTCAACTTAAAACAGCTACACAAGTCCAACAGTTTCTAGGCCTCTCTTCTTATTTCCGGAAATTCATACCTAATTTTTCTAATATCGCTTGTCCCTTATATCCACTCACAAAACGAAATGGACCTATTCAATGGAGCAAAAATCACGAGGAGATTCGCAATACCATTATACATATACTAACGACCGAGCCCGTACTGACAATCTTTGACCCTGATTTACCAGTCGAGTTGCATTGCGATGCCAGTTCTGAAGGATACGGGGCAATCCTGATACAAAAGAAAAATAACCTTCCGCATGTTATAGAGTACTTTATTAGCAAGCGCACGTCTGAAGCTGAGTCGCGCTACTACTCGTACGAGCTGGAAACACTCGTAGTCGTACGAGCAGTAGAACACTTTCGACATTATTTGTACGGTCGTAAATTCAGAGTCTTTACAGACTGCAACTCTCTTAAAGCATCAAAATCCAAAACTGATCTTACTCCTCGTGTCCATCGTTGGTGGACTTTCCTCCAAACCTACGATTTCGATATTGTTTATCGCGAAGACTGTGGTATGAGACACGTCGACTACCTATCTAGAAATCCGATTCCAGAACCTAATACAGTTACATTACAGTCTTTTTCGGCCCCAATTCCAGAAATCGTTAATTTGTAGAGCTTTATCGAGGTTGGCTTGCGGTAGAGCAAAAACGCGACTCGGAATTCGAAATTTAATTAGGAAACATATGAACGACGATTTCCCTGACAGGGTTGGTCAAACAATGTTAGGGCTGGTATACTTTACAGAAAGATAGTGCGAAATAAAATTATTTCATGGCTTCCCGTAGTATCGCGATCATTGATATGGACCCTTATTACTCACGTTCATAACGAACTGCAACACTTAGGCTATGATAAGACGTTGGACAAGTTGTATGAACAGTACTGGTTTCCTCAAATATCTAAATGTTCATTGAATCTTGTATAGTATGTAAAGCGTCAAAGGGACCATCTGGAGCCCAACCTGTCCAACTACATCCTATCCCAAAAGTGTCTGTGCCTTGGCACACTATTCATATAGATTTCACCGGAAAATTAAGCGGCAAGAGCGATCGCAAAGAATATTGCTCTGTAATAATTGATGCCTTTACTAAATACGTACTATTAGAACATACTATTCAGATCGATGCGGCTAGCGCAGTTAGGGCGCTTAGAAAAGCTGTTTGCCTTTTTGGAGCACCTAAACGCATCATTGCAGATCAGGGTAGATGCTACATAAGTTCTAACTTTGAAGAATTCTGTGCAGAATATAATATTGAATTACATTACATTGCGACGGGATCCAGTAGGGCAAACGGCCAGGTAGAGCGCGTTATGCGAACATTAAAAAGTTTACTAACGATAATTGAAAAGGACCCCAATGAAACATGGCCCAATGAATTAGGAAACATCCAACTGGCACTTAACAGTACCAGGTCTAGTGTCACCAAATACACGCCAACGGAGCTTATGATTGGCATTCAGTCACAATCCTTGGGAATGTCAAAGATAAGCTCTTCTGCTCCTGGAGATGTACAAAGAATTGACCTAGACTTGGTGCGAAATGATGCCTCTAGTAATATACAGAAAGCAGCCACATCTGATGCTCAAAGGTTTAATAGAGGTCGCGCGGTTATTATACCAATTTCAAAAGGAGACTTCGTGTTCATAAAAAGTAGCGAACGTAATCAAACTAAGCTAGATAGAAAATTTAAGGGTCCCTTTGTGATAGCTTCGGTGTTAGACAACGATCGTTACGAGCTTAAGAGTTTATTCGGATCACATCATACTCTAAAGTTCGCGCACGAGAACTTGCGTCCAGTACCTCAGGGTCATGATGGTTTAGTTGAATTAAGCACTAGTCTATTGGTTAAAGAGGAGGCCGAGACGGCGTCGGTAGATGTAAATCTCGATAATGAATGCCCTATTAGTTGTGGTAGTGAAACGCTCTCTGTGGACTCCGATACCCTTACAGCTGAATCGGACACGATGACGGCTGAATCTGAAACGATAACGGCTGAATCGAATACGGTCACAGCTGGATCGGATACTTTGAGTGTTATATCTGACCATGATATACTCGATCACGAAAGCCAAGCTGAGCAAGACAGTCCATAATTTTTAAGTATATGAGTACTTTTGAGAATACGTATGTGTGTATTTGATAACTTATTTGTGTGTGTATGTGTGCGTGTTCTGAGACATTAAGTAGAGACATGGGGGACGCTGAGTACCTCACCATGCCAGGCTCCGGTCTGGCTGGTTGAAAGGACACATCTTTGGGGAGGACGATGTCGTGCCTAGCCATGCCGGGTTTCGCCCTGGCTGGTTGGAATAACGCACTTGTCCGGCTTAGGATGGGCGATGCTGTGCCGGGCCATGCCGGGCTCTGGCCTGGCTGGTTGGGGGACAGATACGTCCAGGAGAGAACAGTGTCATCCGGGCCACGCCGGACTGGCTATGCCGGCCTGGATGGTTGAGGAGACACGAAGTTGAGATGAGGTTTAAGAGTTGAGATATATGAGATAAGAGTTGAGTACATCACTTCGATAATATTGAGAATAAAAGGACACAAGATTTAATGTCAGGGTGGACGAGCCGATAAATAATTTTACGAGATACAGATGTTCTATAATTGTTACAGATCGGCAACATGAAGCGCCCGAGGACGGTCGCAAGTCAGTCCAGCCGTGACGGCGCATTTCTAACGCCATCTATAGAACTGCGTTGGGACCAGACCGGAAGTCATAATTTATTTATATTTTTACGTATAATTTAACTACTTCCTGTAACTTAATAATTTGTGAACTTCCGGTCTTGCGAAGCGTTGTGTTAGTGGGGTGAGCTGCCGTATAAATTAAAGAAAAAAACCAGAACTTCTTATCAGAACGGCAGCCACGCCGGGTGACCGACGAATCGCTCTTGTTCCATGCAATCTTAGTGATTTTATTTAAAGTTATTATTATAATTAAAATTACAGTTTTTCTATGTGATCGTATCTTGGTCTTTGTAAATTACTTAAATTATCATTAAAACAAAGTGATTTTAAGTTCTGCACTTTTCTTGTAATTGGAACTGCCCAAATACCCACGTAAAACCGTTATGGCCGATCCTGACAGAGGTGCTACTTCTCCTACAATACATCCATTATAACGACTCTGCGTCCCACCGCTCAAATACCTAAGGCGCGGCTAGCTGAGGTAACGGCAATTCGAGGTAACGCTGGTACTTGATAACAGTAACAGGTAACGCATGAGTCATGTTTTTTCGTGCGTGCAGCCGGCTCCATCGAATTATAAGACGTCAAAAAAATTTTTTTTTTTCAAATTAAGTTTTGTTCTTTTATTTCATAATTTCGCTATATTACGTTTTCCTAAGCCAAGTACTAAAAGAAATACTCATTCATTGTATGAAATTAAGTATTAGTCAAGTAGTACGAGGGCGGCACTGAAAATTTCGGGAATCAAGGAAGTGACACAACATTACTATTTAAAAATTTATTTATTGCTTTTCGAAGTATTCTCCGCGAAATTTGACACATTTTTCCATACGATGGAACCAATCATTGAAGCAACCATTCCATTCGGATGTTGGGGTCTCCAAAATGGCCGTTTTATAGGCGTCCACAGCTTCTTCAGGTGATGAAAATCTCTGACCACGCAATTTATTCTTTATTTTAGGGAAAGTATAGAAATCATTAGGGCTTAGGTCGGGGCTGTACGGCGGATGGTCTAATAATTCTATGATTTCTTGCTCTAAAAACTCTTTTGTTCTGTGCGCGGTGTGAGAACTCGTATTGTCGTGATGGAGGATGATGCGGCGGTTGCAGTTCTCTTTACGGAGTTCAGAAACGACCTGTGGCAAACAAATGTTAGCATACCATTCTGCATTAACCGTTCTTTGTTCCCTAAAGAGGAATAGTCGCAACATGGCCGGTTTTGGAGACAAACGTGGCCACCATTTTTTTTGCAACACTCCGTGAACGAACAATTTTTGTTGGCTTTAACTCATTTTCGAACACCCAAACTCGTGACTGATTTTTTGTTTCGGGTTCGTACGCATATATCCAGGATTCGTCACCTGATACGATGTTGTATACAGCATTTGAGGATCCTGCGTGGAATCTTCTGAGAGTTCTGACGCACCAAGTAACGCGAGCCGCTTTTTGCTCTTCACAGAGCAAATGCGGTATCCATCGGGAAAACAACTTTTTTACACGTAATTATTCATGCAAGATTATTTGTATTTGACTCATGCCAATGTCTAAAGTTGCCTAAATTTCGCGGTATGTCACATGTCGATCTTCCTCAATCAGCTTACGCACAGCATCAACGTTTTCTTGGGTGACTGCAGTTTTTGGACGACCTTGACGGGGATCATCACTGAGCTTGACACGTCCACGTTGAAATTCAGCAAACCAGCGATAAATTGTGGTTTTGGATGGGGCTTCATTACCAAATGCAGAAAACATCCGGTCAACACACTGTTTTTGTGTTAAACCACTTTTAAAGTCATAATAAATCATCGCTCTGGAATTTTCTCGAGTCAATTACATTTTCTCAACGACTAAACCAGTTTGACAAGACCTTGTGATAAGACCGAGAACCTTTTTTTAAATAAATAAACGGTATTCGATTTTTAAAACCGAGGAGTTTTAAATTAAAAAGATTTTAATTTGACAGGAACAGTGGAAATATTCCATCCCCGATACTTTTAGTGCAGCCTATGTATTATGTTTAAATTTATATGTCACTTAACTTCAAAACTTTATTAGCACAACCAAGTAACTAACTAACCAACATCAAAAATATTGACAGGACAAACTTAGCAGCCTTGTTCAGGCGCTTGCTTAAAATTTAATAACAATTTATATTCTTATATTCAATTCATATTCTTAACATAATATTATATAACGTAGATATACATTAATTTGTTACACCCAATGTTATAACTGCGATTGGGTAACTAAAAATGAGTGTTCATAATAAAAATCCTTCTTGCTAGGTCACGTTTATTACGCTAGCGACCGGAGTCACTGCGCCGAGAACACTGGGGAAATAAGTACAATATGATATCCGATACTACATGCATCGAACATGGTCCATGTTCGATGCATGTAGTATCCATTGTGTGACATTAGGTATCCATGTTCATGGATAAGTAATGTCACACAATATAATATATAGATACATATTTTCACACGGATGTATACAATATGTCCCCACAGTATTCCCCCCTTTTAAAAAAGGAATAACAAAACAACATTACAATTTTGACATATAAAATAAAAGTGTAGACAAAAATATCAATTTTCACATGTAACGTAGTTACATTCCCTTGCCATAAAATCGATTATTTCGGCGTTACTCGCGTCATCTATGATTTGTATAATTCATTATTTAGTCATTTTTCGAGGCTTAAAGCGCCATCTATCGGCGCACGTCCTTACTAAAATGGCGTCAGCCTTGCTTTAATACTTAGTTCGTAGATCGATTTTTCCGTCTTAAATCTTAAAAAATACTACTTTAATTTTTTATTATAATGAAAATACGGTGGATTTGTAATATTATATTACATAATATATTGATTATTGATATAATATCTTTTTATTTTGATTTCTGGATTTCTTATCTTTACGCTTTAGTTTATAGTTGTCAAAAGTTTAAAAAAGAGGAAGGAAAGGTATAAATATATATGGCACTTCTTCGAATGACATTTCCTTTTCGAATTAAATTTTCGCTAAGACTCAAGATGTAGTCATTATAATAATAATTATATTTTAATCCCGTGTATCACGGTGAGTGTTTTAAGTATCTGTGTTGTGAATATTTAGAAAATCATGCTTGTATTAAAACGCATTATTCTTTCATGTAAACTATCATCTTGGTAAATTAGTTGTCAATTATTTGATTGGCCCTACCACGTGCTCAATTTGTAGTTTCATCTTTCCCATCTAGCACTATTAAAATGTTACGATGTTTGTATCATATTGGTTGTCCTAAATATCATCTTATCTTTTTTTATTTTGCCTACCTTCTTTGTAATGGTCACACAGCCCGTGATTTTTGATCGTTTGGGGTTACAATCACTGGCTGTGGGACCGGACTCCTACCGACACGTTATCGTGAATATTTGCAGGAACTTGATTTGGGGCACGAAACTCCGCCAACTACAGCACTCGAGGTACCGTCTAAAAAGGACTTATACTAGCTGGAGTTCTGTGTGCTGATAGACATTGGACGGGGATTTATTTTTTTGAGACGATCTATCTACGACGAACGGACGCAGCGGTGACGGAGAAGCTTCCAGGAGTTGGAGCCCTATCTCGCATCCGCCACGTGCTAGACACCTGGATTCTAAGCTAAGTTCCCACGTGGTTTAAAGCCCCTTACCACCACCTTGACACCAAGAGGCTAGTCCAGACTGTACGGCCTTCTGCCCACGACCCCCTTTTCTTTTGTTTATATAATATACATATTGTCACGGAGATCTTCTTTTTTTATTTTAATTCCACCCGTAACACACATAAAATAACGATAGACAAAAAAAATAATAATTGACAAAAAATAACAATTTCGACCGTTTACAGTTTAGATAACACGCTTTTCACTTATTATTTTTCACCATAGTGACTTTCACCACAAACACAAAAACTATACATAGCTAGCTGATGATACGGTCGGATCAGACGCTGCGGCGCGCATCTGCAAACTCTGGTTTGCCTTAAGAGTTTCCTTGCGCAACCGCAGTCTTATTTTCTGATGTAAAAAGTATTTAAAAACAAATACCATGCATATAGTCAGGATAACGCCCAAGGCTATAATCATGTAGCCATAGTTGTCCAATTTATTCTGCACGTCTGCTACTTGGCTTTGATGGGCCACGACAGTGGCTACAGCCACATTGTCTTGGTTCTTGGTAGACTGGTTGCCCATTATAAAGATTGAAAACACAATTAAAGGACTACTTCGTAACTTCGAATAAGTACCTATTAAAATTGTGGTTGCGCAACTTACAACAATATGCTATATTGCTAAAATATAGTTACAAATAAGTAATTATGTCTATAAAACATAATATAAAAGTCTAGTTTCACCATCCATGTTAAAGTTAATCGTCGGTTACAAAATGAATATCTACTAAGGCTCGAGTTCACCAAAAGTAACTTCACCATTGATTTTGTAACCGGTCGTTTATTTATGACCTTAAACAAGGAGTCATATTTTCCTGTTCACCATCGCTTCTCTTACGAGACAACAGGTAACGCATGAGTCATGTTTTTTCGTGCGTGCAGCCGGCTCCATCGAATTATAAGACGTCAAAAAAATTTTTTTTTTTCAAATTAAGTTTTGTTATTTTATTTCATAATTTCGCTATATTACGTTTTCCTAAGCCAAGTACTAAAAGAAATACTCATTCATTGTATGAAATTAAGTATTAGTCAAGTAGTACGAGGGCGGCACTGAAAATTTCGGGAATCAAGGAAGTGACACAACATTACTATTTAAAAATTTATTTATTGCTTTTCGAAGTATTCTCCGCGAAATTTGACACATTTTTCCATACGATGGAACCAATCATTGAAGCAACCATTCCATTCGGATGTTGGGGTCTCCAAAATGGCCGTTTTATAGGCGTCCACAGCTTCTTCAGGTGATGAAAATCTCTGACCACGCAATTTATTCTTTATTTTAGGGAAAGTATAGAAATCATTAGGGCTTAGGTCGGGGCTGTACGGCGGATGGTCTAATAATTCTATGATTTCTTGCTCTAAAAACTCTTTTGTTCTGTGCGCGGTGTGAGAACTCGTATTGTCGTGATGGAGGATGATGCGGCGGTTGCAGTTCTCTTTACGGAGTTCAGAAACGACCTGTGGCAAACAAATGTTAGCATACCATTCTGCATTAACCGTTCTTTGTTCCCTAAAGAGGAATAGTCGCAACATGGCCGGTTTTGGAGACAAACGTGGCCACCATTTTTTTTGCAACACTCCGTGAACGAACAATTTTTGTTGGCTTTAACTCATTTTCGAACACCCAAACTCGTGACTGATTTTTTGTTTCGGGTTCGTACGCATATATCCAGGATTCGTCACCTGATACGATGTTGTATACAGCATTTGAGGATCCTGCGTGGAATCTTCTGAGAGTTCTGACGCACCAAGTAACGCGAGCCGCTTTTTGCTCTTCACAGAGCAAATGCGGTATCCATCGGGAAAACAACTTTTTTACACGTAATTATTCATGCAAGATTATTTGTATTTGACTCATGCCAATGTCTAAAGTTGCCTAAATTTCGCGGTATGTCACATGTCGATCTTCCTCAATCAGCTTACGCACAGCATCAACGTTTTCTTGGGTGACTGCAGTTTTTGGACGACCTTGACGGGGATCATCACTGAGCTTGACACGTCCACGTTGAAATTCAGCAAACCAGCGATAAATTGTGGTTTTGGATGGGGCTTCATTACCAAATGCAGAAAACATCCGGTCAACACACTGTTTTTGTGTTAAACCACTTTTAAAGTCATAATAAATCATCGCTCTGGAATTTTCTCGAGTCAATTACATTTTCTCAACGACTAAACCAGTTTGACAAGACCTTGTGATAAGACCGAGAACCTTTTTTTAAATAAATAAACGGTATTCGATTTTTAAAACCGAGGAGTTTTAAATTAAAAAGATTTTAATTTGACAGGAACAGTGGAAATATTCCATCCCCGATACTTTTAGTGCAGCCTATGTATTATGTTTAAATTTATATGTCACTTAACTTCAAAACTTTATTAGCACAACTAAGTAACTAACTAACCAACATCAAAAATATTGACAGGACAAACTTAGCAGCCTTGTTCAGGCGCTTGCTTAAAATTTAATAACAATTTATATTCTTATATTCAATTCATATTCTTAACATAATATTATATAACGTAGATATACATTAATTTGTTACACCCAATGTTATAACTGCGATTGGGTAACTAAAAATGAGTGTTCATAATAAAAATCCTTCTTGCTAGGTCACGTTTATTACGCTAGCGACCGGAGTCACTGCGCCGAGAACACTGGGGAAATAAGTACAATATGATATCCGATACTACATGCATCGAACATGGTCCATGTTCGATGCATGTAGTATCCATTGTGTGACATTAGGTATCCATGTTCATGGATAAGTAATGTCACACAATATAATATATAGATACATATTTTCACACGGATGTATACAATATGTCCCCACAGTATTCCCCCCTTTTAAAAAAGGAATAACAAAACAACATTACAATTTTGACATATAAAATAAAAGTGTAGACAAAAATATCAATTTTCACATGTAACGTAGTTACATTCCCTTGCCATAAAATCGATTATTTCGGCGTTACTCGCGTCATCTATGATTTGTATAATTCATTATTTAGTCATTTTTCGAGGCTTAAAGCGCCATCTATCGGCGCACGTCCTTACTAAAATGGCGTCAGCCTTGCTTTAATACTTAGTTCGTAGATCGATTTTTCCGTCTTAAATCTTAAAAAATACTACTTTAATTTTGTATTATAATGAAAATACGGTGGATTTGTAATATTATATTACATAATATATTGATTATTGATATAATATCTTTTTATTTTGATTTCTGGATTTCTTATCTTTACGCTTTAGTTTATAGTTGTCAAAAGTTTAAAAAAGAGGAAGGAAAGGTATATATATGGCACTTCTTCGAATGACATTTCCTTTTCGAATTAAATTTTCGCTAAGACTCAAGATGTAGTCATTATAATAATAATTATATTTTAATCCCGTGTATCACGGTGAGTGTTTTAAGTATCTGTGTTGTGAATATTTAGAAAATCATGCTTGTATTAAAACGCATTATTCTTTCATGTAAACTATCATCTTGGTAAATTAGTTGTCAATTATTTGATTGGCCCTACCACGTGCTCAATTTGTAGTTTCATCTTTCCCATCTAGCACTATTAAAATGTTACGATGTTTGTATCATATTGGTTGTCCTAAATATCATCTTATCTTTTTTTATTTTGCCTACCTTCTTTGTAATGGTCACACAGCCCGTGATTTTTGATCGTTTGGGGTTACAATCACTGGCTGTGGGACCGGACTCCTACCGACACGTTATCGTGAATATTTGCAGGAACTTGATTTGGGGCACGAAACTCCGCCAACTACAGCACTCGAGGTACCGTCTAAAAAGGACTTATACTAGCTGGAGTTCTGTGTGCTGATAGACATTGGACGGGGATTTATTTTTTTGAGACGATCTATCTACGACGAACGGACGCAGCGGTGACGGAGAAGCTTCCAGGAGTTGGAGCCCTATCTCGCATCCGCCACGTGCTAGACACCTGGATTCTAAGCTAAGTTCCCACGTGGTTTAAAGCCCCTTACCACCACCTTGACACCAAGAGGCTAGTCCAGACTGTACGGCCTTCTGCCCACGACCCCCTTTTCTTTTGTTTATATAATATACATATTGTCACGGAGATCTTCTTTTTTTATTTTAATTCCACCCGTAACACACATAAAATAACGATAGACAAAAAAAATAATAATTGACAAAAAATAACAATTTCGACCGTTTACAGTTTAGATAACACGCTTTTCACTTATTATTTTTCACCATAGTGACTTTCACCACAAACACAAAAACTATACATAGCTAGCTGATGATACGGTCGGATCAGACGCTGCGGCGCGCATCTGCAAACTCTGGTTTGCCTTAAGAGTTTCCTTGCGCAACCGCAGTCTTATTTTCTGATGTAAAAAGTATTTAAAAACAAATACCATGCATATAGTCAGGATAACGCCCAAGGCTATAATCATGTAGCCATAGTTGTCCAATTTATTCTGCACGTCTGCTACTTGGCTTTGATGGGCCACGACAGTGGCTACAGCCACATTGTCTTGGTTCTTGGTAGACTGGTTGCCCATTATAAAGATTGAAAACACAATTAAAGGACTACTTCGTAACTTCGAATAAGTACCTATTAAAATTGTGGTTGCGCAACTTACAACAATATGCTATATTGCTAAAATATAGTTACAAATAAGTAATTATGTCTATAAAACATAATATAAAAGTCTAGTTTCACCATCCATGTTAAAGTTAATCGTCGGTTACAAAATGAATATCTACTAAGGCTCGAGTTCACCAAAAGTAACTTCACCATTGATTTTGTAACCGGTCGTTTATTTATGACCTTAAACAAGGAGTCATATTTTCCTGTTCACCATCGCTTCTCTTACGAGACAACAGGTAACGCATGAGTCATGTTTTTTCGTGCGTGCAGCCGGCTCCATCGAATTATAAGACGTCAAAAAAATTTTTTTTTTTCAAATTAAGTTTTGTTCTTTTATTTCATAATTTCGCTATATTACGTTTTCCTAAGCCAAGTACTAAAAGAAATACTCATTCATTGTATGAAATTAAGTATTAGTCAAGTAGTACGAGGGCGGCACTGAAAATTTCGGGAATCAAGGAAGTGACACAACATTACTATTTAAAAATTTATTTATTGCTTTTCGAAGTATTCTCCGCGAAATTTGACACATTTTTCCATACGATGGAACCAATCATTGAAGCAACCATTCCATTCGGATGTTGGGGTCTCCAAAATGGCCGTTTTATAGGCGTCCACAGCTTCTTCAGGTGATGAAAATCTCTGACCACGCAATTTATTCTTTATTTTAGGGAAAGTATAGAAATCATTAGGGCTTAGGTCGGGGCTGTACGGCGGATGGTCTAATAATTCTATGATTTCTTGCTCTAAAAACTCTTTTGTTCTGTGCGCGGTGTGAGAACTCGTATTGTCGTGATGGAGGATGATGCGGCGGTTGCAGTTCTCTTTACGGAGTTCAGAAACGACCTGTGGCAAACAAATGTTAGCATACCATTCTGCATTAACCGTTCTTTGTTCCCTAAAGAGGAATAGTCGCAACATGGCCGGTTTTGGAGACAAACGTGGCCACCATTTTTTTTGCAACACTCCGTGAACGAACAATTTTTGTTGGCTTTAACTCATTTTCGAACACCCAAACTCGTGACTGATTTTTTGTTTCGGGTTCGTACGCATATATCCAGGATTCGTCACCTGATACGATGTTGTATACAGCATTTGAGGATCCTGCGTGGAATCTTCTGAGAGTTCTGACGCACCAAGTAACGCGAGCCGCTTTTTGCTCTTCACAGAGCAAATGCGGTATCCATCGGGAAAACAACTTTTTTACACGTAATTATTCATGCAAGATTATTTGTATTTGACTCATGCCAATGTCTAAAGTTGCCTAAATTTCGCGGTATGTCACATGTCGATCTTCCTCAATCAGCTTACGCACAGCATCAACGTTTTCTTGGGTGACTGCAGTTTTTGGACGACCTTGACGGGGATCATCACTGAGCTTGACACGTCCACGTTGAAATTCAGCAAACCAGCGATAAATTGTGGTTTTGGATGGGGCTTCATTACCAAATGCAGAAAACATCCGGTCAACACACTGTTTTTGTGTTAAACCACTTTTAAAGTCATAATAAATCATCGCTCTGGAATTTTCTCGAGTCAATTACATTTTCTCAACGACTAAACCAGTTTGACAAGACCTTGTGATAAGACCGAGAACCTTTTTTTAAATAAATAAACGGTATTCGATTTTTAAAACCGAGGAGTTTTAAATTAAAAAGATTTTAATTTGACAGGAACAGTGGAAATATTCCATCCCCGATACTTTTAGTGCAGCCTATGTATTATGTTTAAATTTATATGTCACTTAACTTCAAAACTTTATTAGCACAACCAAGTAACTAACTAACCAACATCAAAAATATTGACAGGACAAACTTAGCAGCCTTGTTCAGGCGCTTGCTTAAAATTTAATAACAATTTATATTCTTATATTCAATTCATATTCTTAACATAATATTATATAACGTAGATATACATTAATTTGTTACACCCAATGTTATAACTGCGATTGGGTAACTAAAAATGAGTGTTCATAATAAAAATCCTTCTTGCTAGGTCACGTTTATTACGCTAGCGACCGGAGTCACTGCGCCGAGAACACTGGGGAAATAAGTACAATATGATATCCGATACTACATGCATCGAACATGGTCCATGTTCGATGCATGTAGTATCCATTGTGTGACATTAGGTATCCATGTTCATGGATAAGTAATGTCACACAATATAATATATAGATACATATTTTCACACGGATGTATACAATATGTCCCCACAGTATTCCCCCCTTTTAAAAAAGGAATAACAAAACAACATTACAATTTTGACATATAAAATAAAAGTGTAGACAAAAATATCAATTTTCACATGTAACGTAGTTACATTCCCTTGCCATAAAATCGATTATTTCGGCGTTACTCGCGTCATCTATGATTTGTATAATTCATTATTTAGTCATTTTTCGAGGCTTAAAGCGCCATCTATCGGCGCACGTCCTTACTAAAATGGCGTCAGCCTTGCTTTAATACTTAGTTCGTAGATCGATTTTTCCGTCTTAAATCTTAAAAAATACTACTTTAATTTTGTATTATAATGAAAATACGGTGGATTTGTAATATTATATTACATAATATATTGATTATTGATATAATATCTTTTTATTTTGATTTCTGGATTTCTTATCTTTACGCTTTAGTTTATAGTTGTCAAAAGTTTAAAAAAGAGGAAGGAAAGGTATAAATATATATGGCACTTCTTCGAATGACATTTCCTTTTCGAATTAAATTTTCGCTAAGACTCAAGATGTAGTCATTATAATAATAATTATATTTTAATCCCGTGTATCACGGTGAGTGTTTTAAGTATCTGTGTTGTGAATATTTAGAAAATCATGCTTGTATTAAAACGCATTATTCTTTCATGTAAACTATCATCTTGGTAAATTAGTTGTCAATTATTTGATTGGCCCTACCACGTGCTCAATTTGTAGTTTCATCTTTCCCATCTAGCACTATTAAAATGTTACGATGTTTGTATCATATTGGTTGTCCTAAATATCATCTTATCTTTTTTTATTTTGCCTACCTTCTTTGTAATGGTCACACAGCCCGTGATTTTTGATCGTTTGGGGTTACAATCACTGGCTGTGGGACCGGACTCCTACCGACACGTTATCGTGAATATTTGCAGGAACTTGATTTGGGGCACGAAACTCCGCCAACTACAGCACTCGAGGTACCGTCTAAAAAGGACTTATACTAGCTGGAGTTCTGTGTGCTGATAGACATTGGACGGGGATTTATTTTTTTGAGACGATCTATCTACGACGAACGGACGCAGCGGTGACGGAGAAGCTTCCAGGAGTTGGAGCCCTATCTCGCATCCGCCACGTGCTAGACACCTGGATTCTAAGCTAAGTTCCCACGTGGTTTAAAGCCCCTTACCACCACCTTGACACCAAGAGGCTAGTCCAGACTGTACGGCCTTCTGCCCACGACCCCCTTTTCTTTTGTTTATATAATATACATATTGTCACGGAGATCTTCTTTTTTTATTTTAATTCCACCCGTAACACACATAAAATAACGATAGACAAAAAAAATAATAATTGACAAAAAATAACAATTTCGACCGTTTACAGTTTAGATAACACGCTTTTCACTTATTATTTTTCACCATAGTGACTTTCACCACAAACACAAAAACTATACATAGCTAGCTGATGATACGGTCGGATCAGACGCTGCGGCGCGCATCTGCAAACTCTGGTTTGCCTTAAGAGTTTCCTTGCGCAACCGCAGTCTTATTTTCTGATGTAAAAAGTATTTAAAAACAAATACCATGCATATAGTCAGGATAACGCCCAAGGCTATAATCATGTAGCCATAGTTGTCCAATTTATTCTGCACGTCTGCTACTTGGCTTTGATGGGCCACGACAGTGGCTACAGCCACATTGTCTTGGTTCTTGGTAGACTGGTTGCCCATTATAAAGATTGAAAACACAATTAAAGGACTACTTCGTAACTTCGAATAAGTACCTATTAAAATTGTGGTTGCGCAACTTACAACAATATGCTATATTGCTAAAATATAGTTACAAATAAGTAATTATGTCTATAAAACATAATATAAAAGTCTAGTTTCACCATCCATGTTAAAGTTAATCGTCGGTTACAAAATGAATATCTACTAAGGCTCGAGTTCACCAAAAGTAACTTCACCATTGATTTTGTAACCGGTCGTTTATTTATGACCTTAAACAAGGAGTCATATTTTCCTGTTCACCATCGCTTCTCTTACGAGACAACAGGTAACGCATGAGTCATGTTTTTTCGTGCGTGCAGCCGGCTCCATCGAATTATAAGACGTCAAAAAAATTTTTTTTTTTCAAATTAAGTTTTGTTATTTTATTTCATAATTTCGCTATATTACGTTTTCCTAAGCCAAGTACTAAAAGAAATACTCATTCATTGTATGAAATTAAGTATTAGTCAAGTAGTACGAGGGCGGCACTGAAAATTTCGGGAATCAAGGAAGTGACACAACATTACTATTTAAAAATTTATTTATTGCTTTTCGAAGTATTCTCCGCGAAATTTGACACATTTTTCCATACGATGGAACCAATCATTGAAGCAACCATTCCATTCGGATGTTGGGGTCTCCAAAATGGCCGTTTTATAGGCGTCCACAGCTTCTTCAGGTGATGAAAATCTCTGACCACGCAATTTATTCTTTATTTTAGGGAAAGTATAGAAATCATTAGGGCTTAGGTCGGGGCTGTACGGCGGATGGTCTAATAATTCTATGATTTCTTGCTCTAAAAACTCTTTTGTTCTGTGCGCGGTGTGAGAACTCGTATTGTCGTGATGGAGGATGATGCGGCGGTTGCAGTTCTCTTTACGGAGTTCAGAAACGACCTGTGGCAAACAAATGTTAGCATACCATTCTGCATTAACCGTTCTTTGTTCCCTAAAGAGGAATAGTCGCAACATGGCCGGTTTTGGAGACAAACGTGGCCACCATTTTTTTTGCAACACTCCGTGAACGAACAATTTTTGTTGGCTTTAACTCATTTTCGAACACCCAAACTCGTGACTGATTTTTTGTTTCGGGTTCGTACGCATATATCCAGGATTCGTCACCTGATACGATGTTGTATACAGCATTTGAGGATCCTGCGTGGAATCTTCTGAGAGTTCTGACGCACCAAGTAACGCGAGCCGCTTTTTGCTCTTCACAGAGCAAATGCGGTATCCATCGGGAAAACAACTTTTTTACACGTAATTATTCATGCAAGATTATTTGTATTTGACTCATGCCAATGTCTAAAGTTGCCTAAATTTCGCGGTATGTCACATGTCGATCTTCCTCAATCAGCTTACGCACAGCATCAACGTTTTCTTGGGTGACTGCAGTTTTTGGACGACCTTGACGGGGATCATCACTGAGCTTGACACGTCCACGTTGAAATTCAGCAAACCAGCGATAAATTGTGGTTTTGGATGGGGCTTCATTACCAAATGCAGAAAACATCCGGTCAACACACTGTTTTTGTGTTAAACCACTTTTAAAGTCATAATAAATCATCGCTCTGGAATTTTCTCGAGTCAATTACATTTTCTCAACGACTAAACCAGTTTGACAAGACCTTGTGATAAGACCGAGAACCTTTTTTTAAATAAATAAACGGTATTCGATTTTTAAAACCGAGGAGTTTTAAATTAAAAAGATTTTAATTTGACAGGAACAGTGGAAATATTCCATCCCCGATACTTTTAGTGCAGCCTATGTATTATGTTTAAATTTATATGTCACTTAACTTCAAAACTTTATTAGCACAACTAAGTAACTAACTAACCAACATCAAAAATATTGACAGGACAAACTTAGCAGCCTTGTTCAGGCGCTTGCTTAAAATTTAATAACAATTTATATTCTTATATTCAATTCATATTCTTAACATAATATTATATAACGTAGATATACATTAATTTGTTACACCCAATGTTATAACTGCGATTGGGTAACTAAAAATGAGTGTTCATAATAAAAATCCTTCTTGCTAGGTCACGTTTATTACGCTAGCGACCGGAGTCACTGCGCCGAGAACACTGGGGAAATAAGTACAATATGATATCCGATACTACATGCATCGAACATGGTCCATGTTCGATGCATGTAGTATCCATTGTGTGACATTAGGTATCCATGTTCATGGATAAGTAATGTCACACAATATAATATATAGATACATATTTTCACACGGATGTATACAATATGTCCCCACAGTATTCCCCCCTTTTAAAAAAGGAATAACAAAACAACATTACAATTTTGACATATAAAATAAAAGTGTAGACAAAAATATCAATTTTCACATGTAACGTAGTTACATTCCCTTGCCATAAAATCGATTATTTCGGCGTTACTCGCGTCATCTATGATTTGTATAATTCATTATTTAGTCATTTTTCGAGGCTTAAAGCGCCATCTATCGGCGCACGTCCTTACTAAAATGGCGTCAGCCTTGCTTTAATACTTAGTTCGTAGATCGATTTTTCCGTCTTAAATCTTAAAAAATACTACTTTAATTTTGTATTATAATGAAAATACGGTGGATTTGTAATATTATATTACATAATATATTGATTATTGATATAATATCTTTTTATTTTGATTTCTGGATTTCTTATCTTTACGCTTTAGTTTATAGTTGTCAAAAGTTTAAAAAAGAGGAAGGAAAGGTATATATATGGCACTTCTTCGAATGACATTTCCTTTTCGAATTAAATTTTCGCTAAGACTCAAGATGTAGTCATTATAATAATAATTATATTTTAATCCCGTGTATCACGGTGAGTGTTTTAAGTATCTGTGTTGTGAATATTTAGAAAATCATGCTTGTATTAAAACGCATTATTCTTTCATGTAAACTATCATCTTGGTAAATTAGTTGTCAATTATTTGATTGGCCCTACCACGTGCTCAATTTGTAGTTTCATCTTTCCCATCTAGCACTATTAAAATGTTACGATGTTTGTATCATATTGGTTGTCCTAAATATCATCTTATCTTTTTTTATTTTGCCTACCTTCTTTGTAATGGTCACACAGCCCGTGATTTTTGATCGTTTGGGGTTACAATCACTGGCTGTGGGACCGGACTCCTACCGACACGTTATCGTGAATATTTGCAGGAACTTGATTTGGGGCACGAAACTCCGCCAACTACAGCACTCGAGGTACCGTCTAAAAAGGACTTATACTAGCTGGAGTTCTGTGTGCTGATAGACATTGGACGGGGATTTATTTTTTTGAGACGATCTATCTACGACGAACGGACGCAGCGGTGACGGAGAAGCTTCCAGGAGTTGGAGCCCTATCTCGCATCCGCCACGTGCTAGACACCTGGATTCTAAGCTAAGTTCCCACGTGGTTTAAAGCCCCTTACCACCACCTTGACACCAAGAGGCTAGTCCAGACTGTACGGCCTTCTGCCCACGACCCCCTTTTCTTTTGTTTATATAATATACATATTGTCACGGAGATCTTCTTTTTTTATTTTAATTCCACCCGTAACACACATAAAATAACGATAGACAAAAAAAATAATAATTGACAAAAAATAACAATTTCGACCGTTTACAGTTTAGATAACACGCTTTTCACTTATTATTTTTCACCATAGTGACTTTCACCACAAACACAAAAACTATACATAGCTAGCTGATGATACGGTCGGATCAGACGCTGCGGCGCGCATCTGCAAACTCTGGTTTGCCTTAAGAGTTTCCTTGCGCAACCGCAGTCTTATTTTCTGATGTAAAAAGTATTTAAAAACAAATACCATGCATATAGTCAGGATAACGCCCAAGGCTATAATCATGTAGCCATAGTTGTCCAATTTATTCTGCACGTCTGCTACTTGGCTTTGATGGGCCACGACAGTGGCTACAGCCACATTGTCTTGGTTCTTGGTAGACTGGTTGCCCATTATAAAGATTGAAAACACAATTAAAGGACTACTTCGTAACTTCGAATAAGTACCTATTAAAATTGTGGTTGCGCAACTTACAACAATATGCTATATTGCTAAAATATAGTTACAAATAAGTAATTATGTCTATAAAACATAATATAAAAGTCTAGTTTCACCATCCATGTTAAAGTTAATCGTCGGTTACAAAATGAATATCTACTAAGGCTCGAGTTCACCAAAAGTAACTTCACCATTGATTTTGTAACCGGTCGTTTATTTATGACCTTAAACAAGGAGTCATATTTTCCTGTTCACCATCGCTTCTCTTACGAGACAACAGGTAACGCATGAGTCATGTTTTTTCGTGCGTGCAGCCGGCTCCATCGAATTATAAGACGTCAAAAAAATTTTTTTTTTTCAAATTAAGTTTTGTTCTTTTATTTCATAATTTCGCTATATTACGTTTTCCTAAGCCAAGTACTAAAAGAAATACTCATTCATTGTATGAAATTAAGTATTAGTCAAGTAGTACGAGGGCGGCACTGAAAATTTCGGGAATCAAGGAAGTGACACAACATTACTATTTAAAAATTTATTTATTGCTTTTCGAAGTATTCTCCGCGAAATTTGACACATTTTTCCATACGATGGAACCAATCATTGAAGCAACCATTCCATTCGGATGTTGGGGTCTCCAAAATGGCCGTTTTATAGGCGTCCACAGCTTCTTCAGGTGATGAAAATCTCTGACCACGCAATTTATTCTTTATTTTAGGGAAAGTATAGAAATCATTAGGGCTTAGGTCGGGGCTGTACGGCGGATGGTCTAATAATTCTATGATTTCTTGCTCTAAAAACTCTTTTGTTCTGTGCGCGGTGTGAGAACTCGTATTGTCGTGATGGAGGATGATGCGGCGGTTGCAGTTCTCTTTACGGAGTTCAGAAACGACCTGTGGCAAACAAATGTTAGCATACCATTCTGCATTAACCGTTCTTTGTTCCCTAAAGAGGAATAGTCGCAACATGGCCGGTTTTGGAGACAAACGTGGCCACCATTTTTTTTGCAACACTCCGTGAACGAACAATTTTTGTTGGCTTTAACTCATTTTCGAACACCCAAACTCGTGACTGATTTTTTGTTTCGGGTTCGTACGCATATATCCAGGATTCGTCACCTGATACGATGTTGTATACAGCATTTGAGGATCCTGCGTGGAATCTTCTGAGAGTTCTGACGCACCAAGTAACGCGAGCCGCTTTTTGCTCTTCACAGAGCAAATGCGGTATCCATCGGGAAAACAACTTTTTTACACGTAATTATTCATGCAAGATTATTTGTATTTGACTCATGCCAATGTCTAAAGTTGCCTAAATTTCGCGGTATGTCACATGTCGATCTTCCTCAATCAGCTTACGCACAGCATCAACGTTTTCTTGGGTGACTGCAGTTTTTGGACGACCTTGACGGGGATCATCACTGAGCTTGACACGTCCACGTTGAAATTCAGCAAACCAGCGATAAATTGTGGTTTTGGATGGGGCTTCATTACCAAATGCAGAAAACATCCGGTCAACACACTGTTTTTGTGTTAAACCACTTTTAAAGTCATAATAAATCATCGCTCTGGAATTTTCTCGAGTCAATTACATTTTCTCAACGACTAAACCAGTTTGACAAGACCTTGTGATAAGACCGAGAACCTTTTTTTAAATAAATAAACGGTATTCGATTTTTAAAACCGAGGAGTTTTAAATTAAAAAGATTTTAATTTGACAGGAACAGTGGAAATATTCCATCCCCGATACTTTTAGTGCAGCCTATGTATTATGTTTAAATTTATATGTCACTTAACTTCAAAACTTTATTAGCACAACTAAGTAACTAACTAACCAACATCAAAAATATTGACAGGACAAACTTAGCAGCCTTGTTCAGGCGCTTGCTTAAAATTTAATAACAATTTATATTCTTATATTCAATTCATATTCTTAACATAATATTATATAACGTAGATATACATTAATTTGTTACACCCAATGTTATAACTGCGATTGGGTAACTAAAAATGAGTGTTCATAATAAAAATCCTTCTTGCTAGGTCACGTTTATTACGCTAGCGACCGGAGTCACTGCGCCGAGAACACTGGGGAAATAAGTACAATATGATATCCGATACTACATGCATCGAACATGGTCCATGTTCGATGCATGTAGTATCTATTGTGTGACATTAGGTATCCATGTTCATGGATAAGTAATGTCACACAATATAATATATAGATACATATTTTCACACGGATGTATACAATATGTCCCCACAGTATTCCCCCCTTTTAAAAAAGGAATAACAAAACAACATTACAATTTTGACATATAAAATAAAAGTGTAGACAAAAATATCAATTTTCACATGTAACGTAGTTACATTCCCTTGCCATAAAATCGATTATTTCGGCGTTACTCGCGTCATCTATGATTTGTATAATTCATTATTTAGTCATTTTTCGAGGCTTAAAGCGCCATCTATCGGCGCACGTCCTTACTAAAATGGCGTCAGCCTTGCTTTAATACTTAGTTCGTAGATCGATTTTTCCGTCTTAAATCTTAAAAAATACTACTTTAATTTTGTATTATAATGAAAATACGGTGGATTTGTAATATTATATTACATAATATATTGATTATTGATATAATATCTTTTTATTTTGATTTCTGGATTTCTTATCTTTACGCTTTAGTTTATAGTTGTCAAAAGTTTAAAAAAGAGGAAGGAAAGGTATAAATATATATGGCACTTCTTCGAATGACATTTCCTTTTCGAATTAAATTTTCGCTAAGACTCAAGATGTAGTCATTATAATAATAATTATATTTTAATCCCGTGTATCACGGTGAGTGTTTTAAGTATCTGTGTTGTGAATATTTAGAAAATCATGCTTGTATTAAAACGCATTATTCTTTCATGTAAACTATCATCTTGGTAAATTAGTTGTCAATTATTTGATTGGCCCTACCACGTGCTCAATTTGTAGTTTCATCTTTCCCATCTAGCACTATTAAAATGTTACGATGTTTGTATCATATTGGTTGTCCTAAATATCATCTTATCTTTTTTTATTTTGCCTACCTTCTTTGTAATGGTCACACAGCCCGTGATTTTTGATCGTTTGGGGTTACAATCACTGGCTGTGGGACCGGACTCCTACCGACACGTTATCGTGAATATTTGCAGGAACTTGATTTGGGGCACGAAACTCCGCCAACTACAGCACTCGAGGTACCGTCTAAAAAGGACTTATACTAGCTGGAGTTCTGTGTGCTGATAGACATTGGACGGGGATTTATTTTTTTGAGACGATCTATCTACGACGAACGGACGCAGCGGTGACGGAGAAGCTTCCAGGAGTTGGAGCCCTATCTCGCATCCGCCACGTGCTAGACACCTGGATTCTAAGCTAAGTTCCCACGTGGTTTAAAGCCCCTTACCACCACCTTGACACCAAGAGGCTAGTCCAGACTGTACGGCCTTCTGCCCACGACCCCCTTTTCTTTTGTTTATATAATATACATATTGTCACGGAGATCTTCTTTTTTTATTTTAATTCCACCCGTAACACACATAAAATAACGATAGACAAAAAAAATAATAATTGACAAAAAATAACAATTTCGACCGTTTACAGTTTAGATAACACGCTTTTCACTTATTATTTTTCACCATAGCGACTTTCACCACAAACACAAAAACTATACATAGCTAGCTGATGATACGGTCGGATCAGACGCTGCGGCGCGCATCTGCAAACTCTGGTTTGCCTTAAGAGTTTCCTTGCGCAACCGCAGTCTTATTTTCTGATGTAAAAAGTATTTAAAAACAAATACCATGCATATAGTCAGGATAACGCCCAAGGCTATAATCATGTAGCCATAGTTGTCCAATTTATTCTGCACGTCTGCTACTTGGCTTTGATGGGCCACGACAGTGGCTACAGCCACATTGTCTTGGTTCTTGGTAGACTGGTTGCCCATTATAAAGATTGAAAACACAATTAAAGGACTACTTCGTAACTTCGAATAAGTACCTATTAAAATTGTGGTTGCGCAACTTACAACAATATGCTATATTGCTAAAATATAGTTACAAATAAGTAATTATGTCTATAAAACATAATATAAAAGTCTAGTTTCACCATCCATGTTAAAGTTAATCGTCGGTTACAAAATGAATATCTACTAAGGCTCGAGTTCACCAAAAGTAACTTCACCATTGATTTTGTAACCGGTCGTTTATTTATGACCTTAAACAAGGAGTCATATTTTCCTGTTCACCATCGCTTCTCTTTCTCTGATTAGTATTCGAGTCAAAACTGGCCGTTTATGAATAAATGAGTGGGAAATGTAATACAACTAAATAAAAATGTAAGGCTACAACATAAAATGACATTTATGTTTCTGACATTTTGATTTGGTTACGTAAAGTTTAACGCTACAAAATGTGAAAGTTGTTGTTTATTGTTTCCTTTGTTTAAAGTGCAATTCATCCTAACTAGGACGTATATGTATTTACGTAGACCTTATGTCAATATAGTATCGTGTATACAATTATAGTGAACCAAAATTTGTTGTTTTCTTGTAATAAATATGGATGAGAAGAAAAAGCGAACTAATTTCAGCAACAATGAAAAGAGTGTGTTATCTGAACTTGTAATGAAATACAAGAATATAATTGAGACTAAACGGACCGACACCTCTACAAATTCTCAGAAAGTAGCAGGTTGGATACGACTCGCTGAAGAATTTAACTGAAATTCTAATTTATCTTCAATGAATCCAAGAATATGAATTGCACTCGATTTGGATAAGCAAAACCGGGTCTTGAATGAAACTTCATCGTATACTTCACAGAAATTACGGCGACTTTGAAAAATCCGAGGTCTTCTCGTCATCGCTTCTAACTCGTCCTACTCTCTCAATAATAAAAATTCTTAAAATTCTAAAATACTCAAGCATGTTGAGATTGTAATCTCCTTCTATTATAACATTAAAAGGCATTATTTTGTGTCAAATAAATAATATGTCTTTACTCTTTAATAAAACTATTCAATTTAAAGCTACAAAAGTTCTGTCAAATCACTATAATCGACGGTTAAACAAGGGTCTCGGGCTTGGCTAAGATAATCGGCCGGTTAACTTCTATAACCAGTGTTTAGGACGTGGTGAACAGGATTATTTACAAAAACTGCCGATTATTTATTTAAACGGTTGATTAAATGTCGGTGAACACGAGCCTAAAACGAAAGATGTAGGTAACTCGAGATTTAATCGACCGTTAACTTAAACCTGTGTTGGTGGGACTGGCTTAAAACTTAAAATCAACAAAACGTACAGGTCTCTGCGTAACACGACCTGATGGTGTCGTCATAGTACGTAAGTCGGTGTCATATTCCTTGTCACGTTTGTCTTTGCACTTGCAGTTTGTAAGTAATGCAGGTTTCAATCGGTCGATAGAAACTTGCACATTTCTGTTAGGAAACTCTACCTTATACACCTTTGGTTTACGACTCAACACACGGCACGGACCATCGTACGTTGGCTTTAATGGTTTGTGTACCTCGTTACGAACGAAAACATATTCACAATCCTTTAGATCGGAATAAACAAAAATGATGAACTACTGTGAGACTTAGGACTAGATCTAAAACTGCTCAAAATGCCCCGCAACTTTTGAAGTGAAATCATCACCTGTAGTGATTTCTTCTTTATTAAAAATATCGGACGGCAGGCGAAGTGTCTGTCCGTACGTCATCTCGGCTGCACTTAGCTTACTGTCCGTGCGGATAGCTGCCCTAAGACCTAACAATACGATTGATAATTCGTTAACCCAGGATGATGAACTTTGAGTTAAACGTGCTGTTAACGAAACTTTTAAACATCTGTGCCATCTTTCTATGACGCCATTGCTTTGTGGGTGGTATGGGGTTGTTCGGATTTTATTGATACCTAGCAAGACCATAAGCTTAGCAAAATAAATCGCTCTCAAACTGGCGTCACTGATCGCTAGTTATCCTTAAAGGACAACCGAAACGCGATATCCAACCATCATACACATACTTGGCTACCGTTTCCACTGTAATGTCCTTGAGAGGAAATGCTTCCGGCCAATGTGTACGTCGGTCTATCATAGTCAGGCAGTACCTGAAGTGTATACCTGGATGTCCTAAATTATGTATCGTATCTACGAATCTACGAAATGCTTAGGTAAATACGGCCTAATATTATTCGTCGATATTTTACAGAAAATAGGTTTGCTACACATGGGCATAACTATTTTCTTGAATTGAATACGACTATTAACGTCATTCAGGAGATGCGAGAGCTCCTCATCCGCAGCTTGAGCGTCTGCCAGCTCCTCATAATTAATAGAGGTAGGACAGCTTATCGTCTCTATGCGTGATAAAGAATCTGCTACCACGTTGTCGGACCCTGTAATATGTCGAACGTCTTATCCATCTAGGCGTTTCTTTTTTGCATCTACTTTTTGTAAAAGCGTAAATTAAGGGCTTATGATCGGTGTAAATATGTTACTTACGGTCTTCTATAAAATCTTTAAAATGACGAATTGCTAAATAGATTGACAGTAACTCGCGATCATAAGTGGAATACTTGGTTTGAGCATCTGAAAAACTTTTTGCGAAAAATAACCTAACGGTTGCCAATTATTATCTACGTACTGCTGCAAGACCGCCCCGACGCACGAATTTGAAGCGTCAGTCATTAATGAAATAGGAACATCGCAAGGTGGGGCAGCCAACGTGATCGCGTCTTGTAAACACGCCTTGCACCGATCAAAAGCTTCGTCAGCATCAGGTATCCATAAAATGGGAGTTTTGTCTCTTTTCTTCGCGCCACGTAAATAATTATTTAAAACTATTTGGTATTTAACGGCGTTGGGAATGTGAGAACGGTAAAAATTCACCATGCCTAGAAAGCGACGTAACTTATCAACTGTTTTAGGCTTAGGATAATTTTTGATTATTTCAATTTTACTGTCTAAAGGTCGAATGCCATTCTTAGATACTGTATGCCTTAAATATTCAATTTCTGACTTACCGAAACAACATTTACTTAGATTAATAGATATTCCGAATAGGCTGAAACGTTCAGAAACGTTCCTTATGTTGCTCTACAGACTCGGAAGCTATAATTACGTCATCAACTAAAGTAAATAAAAAATCAAAACCTTGAAGTACCGAATGGTCCATAAAACGTTGATAAGTTTGACTCGCGTTACGTAAACCGAAAGTCATCATCGGGAATTCAAAAAGTCCGAAAGGTGTCGTGATCGCGGTCTTTTCAATGTCATCCGGAAAAATAGGTATATAATGGTATGCTCTAATAACGTCGAGTCTAGTAAAAATTGTCTTACCATCCAACAGATAAGTAAAATCGTGTAACCGCGGCACGGGATAGCGGTCCGGCTTTGTTATCGCGTTTAATCGCCTGTAGTCTCCGCACGGCCTTATTTCGCCGTTTTTCTTAGAAACTATGTGTTGCGAACTAGACCATGGGCTTTTCAAAGGTCGACATAGTCCCATCTCCTGCATTACCTTGAATTCGTCCTTTACACGTTTGTATTTATCTGGTGGAAGTTGTCGAGCACGAGCGTGAACTGCAGAACCTGTCGTTTCGATGTGGTGATGGTGATACACATTATGCTTAGGACTATTCTTATAATTAACCGGCTTAGTGATATCCTAATAACATCCCAGTATGGGTGACTTTTGTCCATAGTGCTCACAGTGGCTACGTTACAGTTCTAAATCCACTAACAAACCATATGCACTTAAAAAATCAGCTCCGAGAATGGGCTGTTTTACATTAGCTATTATAAAATCCCATCGATACGGACGACGTAATTAATGCAAATTTAACTCTAATGACTTAATACCGAAGGTCCGAATTTCTGTACCATTAGCTGCATATAGTTTGTAATCGGATAACTTAGAATAATTATTACAATAGCGTTTTCTTACCGGAATAACTGTGTAGCATACGCTCTAAGTACGTCGAAACAAGAACATCGCTCTAATAAGAGCATTTTACGTCGTTTGTCGAGTGAAACAAAGAACGCTTCGATAAAAGCGACGTTCGTACGAATGAAACGAGTATCCGAATAATAATCCGTGACTGGAAGCATCTTCATTCATCTTGACAACCGTGCAGGCTGAAAAGGACTTTTTCTAATAAGAATTTCACTTTGTAGCACCACACATCACAAACATTCTTCATTCTTCACATGCCAACAGTCGGTGCGCCGAAGAACAGAGAGACGTCGTATTCCAGCGAAGGCTCGAACCCAAATGACCGACGCGCGGCGCCGCTAGTTATATTTATACCCGAGCGCCGCGGTCCGCGACGCCGCGGCATACCTATCAATGCGCAAAGACATGCGCAGACGACATCCAATAAGAATCGACCTTCTAAGTTCGTAAACAAACAGCCAATCAGAAGCAATTTTTAAGTTTATAAATTATTTGTTTAATAATAATAATTATGTATTTTTTTGTATAAATACGTGTACATTTTGTAAATAAAATATTCACTTCACAACTGTAGATCTAGTTTTACTCTCTACCCAAACTGCCTCGACAAGTACCTCCAAAGTGGAGCACCTACCTCTAAAGTGGTGACCCCGAAGAACTACAAGCACTTTCAAGAAGAAAATATTGCCCGAAGACTCTACTCAAGAAAAGAAAACATCGAGAATGGAAGCCAGAAGTGAATCCCTGCCCGAAAATTTTACACCATAATACCCTTACCCTTTACCCTTCTGGAGGGACAAACCGCGACTATGGTTTGTGACATTCGAGGCAGCCAGAAGCAACCTACAGAAGAACCAGAGTCAGCTATCCCAGATAGTCATCGCACGTCTTGAGAAGCAGGACATTGAGCAAATCGCCGACCTGCTGTACAATCCGCCAGAGAATAACGAATACCAATCTCGGCGTATGAAGAATCCGACAGCAGACATTTCCAGCAGCTCCTGTCAGAAATGGAACTCGGGGACAAAAAACCGTCACAACTACTCAGACGAATGCGTAACCTGGCACGCGACAAAGTTCCCGATTCCACACTCAAATTGATGTGGACCAACCACCTACCTACATCTGTTCGCTCTGTCTTGGCCGTCAGCGTAACATTCAGCGCGAAGACCACACTCGACGAGCAGGAAGCGATGGCCGACAAAATTCTGGAACAAAACCCTGTAAATACTGTAAATAACATCATTACTCCTTCAACATCGAGAACATCCTCATCGCGGAAATAAGACAACTGTCACATGAAGTCGCAGAACTGAAGCAACATCAATCTCACTTCAACAATTATAGAAGAAATTATCAGCATCATCAAAGCTCCCGATTCTGGTCAACATCAAGATACCGCCAACGTTCATCATCACGCCCACGAGTCCAGTCTCCGTCACCATACTGTTTTTACCACAAAACATATGGTAAAGAAGCCAGAAAATGTACACAACCATGCACGTTCATCCAAGGAAACTAATTTAATCACTGGCAGAGGCGGACTCCGGCGTTCACAACAAGCAATACCGCCTTTTCGTCACGGACAAGACAACGAAACTCACCTTTTTGACACGGGTGCCAATATATCCGTCATACCGAAGAAGAAAGGCACACATCTTCAACCGCTACCATTTCAAGTTTACGCCGCCAACAACACCGTCATACCTACATACGGCGAGAAAACACTAGAACTTAACATCGGACTTCGCCGGCCGTACAAGTGGAAATTCATCGTCGCTGCAGTCTCGAAACCTATCCTCGGTGCCGACTTTCTTCAACATCATGAATTAATCGTCGATTTGAAAAATAGAAAAACGGCGAAGAAGTTGCAAAGGCTTTTGGTCGCCCAACTCCATTTCGCCAATAAGTTTCTGAATCTGACGATTCTCTGACTCCTCATAAATAGTCAGAAGCCTACTTTTGAGGGCATCATATTTTTTTTTGTCAGGGGGCTTAATCAGCAAATCGGTTACCTGCCGAATCGCTTCTTTGCCCAGTTTTGACACGACGATCTGGAACTGAGTTTCGTCAGCGACCTTTCGAGTACCCAATACTGCTTCCGCTCTGATGAACCATACTCTTGGCTGGTCAGTCCAAAATTCGGGGATACGATTAGTGACGGAAATTGCCGATACGTCACTAAACTCCGGCTTGGCCTGCGCTGGCCCCTGCTGGGCGGCGGGCTGAGATGAATGTCCTGGTATCGGATTCATCACAAAAAATGTGCACTAAATTTGTCCCGAAAATAATTCACAAAAGTCACTTGCACTGTGCATCACCAAAAAAGGATCACGTCGGGGTCACTAATGTAATAACTGCGATTGGGTAACTAAAAACGAGTGTTCATAATAAAAATCCTTTTTGCTAGATCACGTTTATTACGCTAGCGACCGGAGTCACTGCGCCAAGAACATTGGGAAAATAAGTACAATATGATATCTGATACTACATGCATCGAACATGGATACCTAATGTCACACAATAGATATAGATACATAATTTCATACGGATGTATACAATGTGTCCCCACAAATTAATAATCTTTAGTTTAATATATTTTATGAACTTTTATTACCTTCATACTTTGCAAAATATTCTTCTAAGGAATATATCTTGTTTGCCGTGCAAGAAACCAAATCAAATAAGTAAATACAATGACTTATTAATTTGGAAAAATATAATTCTTGTATTAGGTCCTTACGTATGAAATTACTCCCTGTAAAGGTTCTAGAGTGGAGACCACGAACTGGAAAGCGCAGCGATGGACGGCCTCCCTCTATGTGGACCGTTGACCTTATGCGCGCCGTTGGTTGCGGGTGGCCCGGGACCGTTCGTTGTGGAAATCTTTGGGGGAGGCCTATGTCCAGCAGTGGACGTCCTATGGCTGTTAATGATGAATGATGATGATATGAAATTAGCGATATGTCATACGGGCCACTTTGATCTCAAATATATCTTCTTTGGTTCCAACGTTCTGGCGACCTGCAGAACAAGCCCCGTGGACGGCTGGAGACCAAAGTTGATAAGGGAGAATTAAAGGCTATTGTGGAAGCGGATCCATCGCAAACCACGTCCGAGTTAGCTCCAGGCTTCGGTGTTACGAGTAGTAATAAAACTGCTTTAATCCACTTGAAGCAAATTGGGAAGGTGTAAAAGCTTGAAAGGTGGGTACTTCATGAATTGATTGCAGCAAACCGACAAACGCACGTCGACTGCTGCGTTACATTACTCAACCGGCACAATAATGAAGGGATTTTAAACCGAATCATTACTTGTGATGAAAAGTAGATCCTGTACGTTAATCGGAAATGCTCATCGCAATGGTTGAACCCTGGCGAACCAGCCAATGTCTGCCCCAAACGAAAATTGACTCAAAAAAAGTTACTTGTGAGCGTTTGGTGGACTAGTGCCGGTGTCGTTCACTACAGCTTTCTTAAATCTGGTGAAATTTGGATAACTCTTGCAAGGGAAAAAATTCAACTCTGATGGGGCAGTCCAAAGCGCCTTCAAAGATATTATTGATTCCTGTCCGAATGGTTTTTTTAGTAAAGGAATCAATGAACTACCTATGAGATGTCAAAAGTGCATAGATAGCAATGGTATATACTTTGATTAAATAAATATATTATGTTTAAAAATAATCGACTTTATGTTCCTCCTTTACAAAACGCCATTTTCATATGTATTGACCTAATAGAAGAATTAATTTTTCCAAATTAAAAAGTCATTGTATTTATTTATTTGATTTGATTTATTGCACGGCAAATAAGAAATATTCCTTAGAAGAATATTTGCAAAGGATGAAGGTAACGTAAATAACGTTTGGATTATATTGGTTATGAACAGAGTAAAAGAGTTTCATTTCTATTAGGACCAAAGATTTCAAAACTCAAGATAGACGTACATTTGACAGAACATACAAAAAAGTTACGCCATCTTGATTTTCAACATACTTCAAATGTCAGCCATCTTGTTTTCACCATACTTCAAATGTCAAAATGGCCCCAAAAATCTCGAAAATTGGAGCCATTTAACTGGAGACACTTTTTGCCCCAACATGCCTCGTCTATAATATACGTCTATGATTACTACTAATAAAATATGTCCAGTCTCAACACAAAATATATTTTAAAGTCCATTTAGTGTGCTCACCGGTCGTAAAATATCGAATTTAATGACAATGTTTGGACGGCAGCACGACATGCAATGACCGAAAGTTGAGAGAGATATTGTTTACTGAGTAAAAAATTGATAGATTTATGAAAAAAATATTGAAGTAGTCAGAAATCTGTCTCTAGAGTACTGTATACCTCTATAATCGATTCGCCAGATACAAAATCATTTGATACCAGAAACTAAGTCTGGATTCTGGCTTTGGGGAATCTACTTTCATATTGAGGCGGCTAGCAAAGTAAGTAAGAGGCAGTTATTGCCACTTATTTAGTATCCTACACCACTACACACCAGATGCCCGTCTGTTTACATCCTAGCGAATTGAGAGGCTTTTCCGATACCGAACAGAGTGGTCGCCGCCATAATGATATCCCAATAAGTGTGGCGGTTAATAGGAGCCGGCAATAGACGCACAATAAGGGTCAATTCATACTAGCATAGTTGAAGCGCAGTGGAACGAATTTATGAAATTAAATACAGCAAATTCACCCTAATGCACGTAACGCTAATCACACTGCACTATATTCCTTCTGAGATAAAAAGAAGATCCGCGAATTTGCGCGCATTCGCGCGTCTATGCACGACCAACTGTCATTTTTTTAATCTCAGTAGTCAGCAGGAATAATATGTGCATTACATTGTGGGCATAAGAGTTAATTTTCTTTTGATTTCAGAATTTTTCTTCGCCGTGCTTCGAATCTGCGCTAGTATGAATTGGCCATAATCGTCCACGAGTCACGTGCGTCGCCCCCTACTCCACCTCTCGGGGGGACAGGCATCAAGGGGACAAAGAGGACGGGAGGATGGGCGGGGGACAGATCTCGTATCGCCTCTAATTAGTTATCTCCTTATATTAATCCGCTAACAATAGGGATTCTTTTGATGAAATTTTTGTTTATCTACGCTACGGGTTCCACTAATTAACGCATACGATGCCGCCGAGTAATCATTACCTCCTACTGACTCATTACATGAGACTCATGAGATACAAGCCGATGTTTTTGTTTTTCGTATTATTAACATTTTACTTTTATTTCATCTAGCTGACACAATATTATGTACGAGTGGGTGTGCCTAGCTTACTCTTATCGCAATAACGGTACTCGATTACTATCCTATTTAAATAAATTAAAGTTGGATAAAACATTGATTGATACTTACGACGCCTCCGTAGTCCAGTGTTTTAGAGATTGGCTCTCGACTACGGATGTCGTAGGTTCGATCTTCGCGTTAGAACCAACTAAGGTAAAATGTTGTTTTCATGTTTGGTTAGAACAATGCAAGCAAACTTAAATTAAACTAATGTAAGGTAGTTACATTATCTCTCCGTAAAATCAATTATTTCGGCGTTACTCGCGCCATCTATGTTTTGTATGCTTAATTATTTTAGTTATTCAGAGGCTTTAGCGCCATCTATCGGCGCACGTCCTTACTAAAATGGCGTTAGTCTTGCAATTAATATTTGGTTCATGGATCGATTATACTTCAGTCTTAAATCATAAAAAAATAACAATTTAACCTTGAATACTAATTAAAAAAGGATTGTGTGGTTTTATGAAACTACGGTAAAAGCGAAACTTTTTTTCACATTATAGACATTTAACTAAAAATTTTCGGAATAATATTCCATTAAGGGTAAAAATCGCTTCATCAATCTTAATTTTATAGCACTGGCACAAATGAGTCTATACACTAAACGGTCAGCTGATGCGAACTATAGGCGCCGCCATATTGGTCTCGGCTGCTCTGACGAGCGCCTTTCACTTTATCCCTACTCCGCGGCCGACCGTCACGCGACATGCAACACACAGACGAAAAAGTTTGAGAAAGTTGAAAGAAGTTTCACTTTAAAATACAATAGTATTGCAGTATTATATTACATAATATATTGATTAATTATTATTAATTTATTATATTATATTTTATTTTGATTTGTGGACTTTTTCTCTTTAAGCTTTAGTTTAAGTTTACGCTTTAAGAATAAAATTTTCTATAGCCTCATGATGTAGTCGTTATATTTCTTAATCCCGTTTTTACGGTGAGTTTTTTTTATATCTGTGTTGTGAAGTTTTATTTGGTAAATCACGCTTGTATTAAAACATTATTTTTTTTCATGTAAAGTATCACCTTGTAAAATTAGTTGTCAAAATTTGATTGGCCAAACACGTGCTCATTTGTAATTTCATCTTTCCGTTTTTGCATTGATATAATATTAGGATGTTTGTATCCATACTTTAATTGTTCTTTATATCATCTTTTATTTTGCTTACCCTTTTTTATTTTGTGATTTTTTATTTGTGCAGCCCGTGATTTTGATTGTTTTGGGTTAAGATCATGGCGGCTGTGGGACTCCAACTCCAAACGCCTTTGTGGATTTTCCTGGACCTATACTCCGGATTCAAGGCACCGTTTCGCATGGACTTATGGCTATTTTCCACACATCCAGATTTCTGAGTGCCGCTAGTTATTCCGGACTGAACTGACTGGCTTTGGACCCAGTCTGCACCGCCCCTTGGACGATCTACGTCGCGGCGAACATACCGGCCTGAACGACAGAGACACTGGAAGTTGGGCTCCTCGCGACACGTGCTGAGTACACTCCTGGACCCAGCTAAGTGCCCGCGTGGTTAAAGCCCCTGTGGGGATCGCCCCACAGATACCAAGAGGCTAAACCAGATCTTTTGGCCTTCTGCCCACGACCACTTTTTAAAATAATAATAGATATTAAATAATATTTGTCACATTGGTAATTCCTCGTTTCATTTAAATTACCCATACACTAAACTAGACTAAACTAAACTAAACTAAATTAAATTACTTTTATTGTAGGCTGCATAGACCCATATTATAAATACCTTACAGACTAATATACATATTAGGTCTTTACCTATGAAATTGCCGTTTTGTATGAAAAAATATAAACTAATTTTTTTCATGTATTTTTATTTGTATTAATCGAAGTAATCACCCATGTAATCTATGCATTTTTGCTAACGCAGTGGCAAATCAAAATCAAAATCAAATTTTTTTTTATTCAAAATTGGTATTTTTAAATACTCTTTTTGAACGTCGATGATACTACGTGATGCCTACCACCGGTTCGGGAACTAACCCAGCGAGAAGAGCTGGCAAGAAACTCGTCTGGGGCCATCTTTTACCAAAAAGATGGAAAATTATTCTTTTAAAATCAAAATTATTACAATGTTTACTTATGTCTATGTAACAAATAATAAGATAAGATAAGGAGCCACCTTATTCCCAAGGTGTGCCATCTTGAATGAAGTCATTAATTTTATAATACGCTTTGGCACACAAACGTTCTTTAACTAGTTTTTTAAACTTATTAATGTGAAGGTTTTGAACCTTTTCTGGGATTATATTGTATAAGCGTATACATTGGCCTTTAAAGGATTTACTAACTTTGCTTAGTCTGAACACTGGCATATCTAACTTGTTTTTATTTCTAGTGTTTACACAATGATTATCACATTTCTTTTTGAAGTTGTTTAGAATCTTTCTTACATATAACACATTTTCCAAAATGTATTGAAATGCGACGGAACTTTTATTTCTTGGCAGTTTATTGATGCCCTTCTTAAAGAAATCAGCTGGACGGGAGGCAACAAATTCTTCAAAGGCATTTTGTACTACCTCTAGGGTATTGAATTTTTTTCCAGCCAAGAAGTTATCCAAATTCTGGAAAAAGTAGTAGTCTGTAGGCGCAAGGTCTGGTGAGTAGGGCGGATGACGGAGAGCTTCCAACCCTAGTTCTTGCAACTTGGAGACCGTCTGCTGTGCAGTCGCGACGCAGTGAGGTCGCGCGTTGTCGTGCAGGAGCAGCGGAGACGAGCGATTGACCAATGCTGGTTGGAGATGTGCCAGCTTCTCCATCATTGTGTTCAGTTCTTCACAGTACACATCTGCAGTAATTCTCACCCCGTTTGGTAAGAATCTGTGATGAATTACACCGGCGCTAGACCACCAAACAGTGGCCATCACTTTTCTAGGGGTAAGTTTTCGTTTATAGGTGCATTGTTTAGGTGCTGAACCAGGATCTAACCAACTTGCTGAGCGCTTGCGGTTATCAAACAGAATCCATTTTTCATCACAGGTAACAATGCGGTTCCTTCATTTGTCTGTTGAGCAGTGCAAGCTACGTCTCGATGCGTACTTCGCGCTGGCAATCATTGAGTTCGTGGGGCACCCATTTGTCAAGCTTTTTTACCTTGCCAATTTGACGCAAATTTACCAATATTGTTTTGACGCTAACGTCGAAAGCTGCTGCTAATTCAGCCGTAGATTGTGTATCATCAGCTTCCACAATCGCCTTTAATTCGTCATTGTTGACCAAAGTCTTCGGACGACCGCGAGGTTCATTTTTCAGGTCGAAATTTCCAGAACGGAAGCGAGCAAACCAATAACAGGTGGTGCGTTGGTAGTAGTTAGGAATTCGCTGGTTCTGCCTCATCGCCTCAGCCTCTATGTGGAAATGAGTATTTCGATGACCATTTCGATGGGCATCGCTGGCTAAAAAAAAAAAACGATTGAGCTAATCCGTTATTCAATATCTCTTACGGTTCCAAAGTTACGTTTTGCATTTACCCCTTATCTGCTATTTCCGAGCTCTATTGTTCGCTATCTAATGCTCGCCTCGGCGTCTATCTACGTCACCTCGCTTTATCACGACATGAGTAAAACAAAACAATTTTTCATTACATTTCTTTTATTTCACTCATTTAAACATGTATTGAACATACTGTATAATATTATATCATTACATAAAGTGTTGCTACTAAATAACTTTTTATACTCTAATAGACTTTTCCCATTGAACTTATAATACTAATACATTAAACTATACTCTCCACAAACTGATGTGAAATCATTTTGTAATCTACACGTGTTAAAATCCCATTTCCTGCAGTTTTGCCACATAAAAGCCTTGTGATATCGCATGGAGGCACGTCCAAAGGAATCAAAGTATTGTTCGAAGCCATTTTCATTGATGTGTAAGGCTATCCAGTGGGATCCAGGCTTACTGTCAGGGTCCATGTTGCTAATAATGTATGTAGGGGCTTGGACATATTATATAGGTAAACGATTCGCTGCGTATACATTATCTTCTAAAGTCTAAACCTTCACAAATTCTTCTCAAATAATTACGGATCTCTATTGTGTTCATACTGTATTATCACAGAACCGATCTGGTCTATGGATCTTGAATTTATGTCACATATCCGTATTATGTATGGTTTATATATTTTACTAAGAGGGGTATTACATATGAAAATAATGAATGAATAAATAAAAGAAACAAAAATTTGGTACAGTAATTTTATTTCATAATACACACACACACACACACGTTACACATTATAACTTAAATAGATCATACATGTGACTTTTCTTAGCTACTATAGTCTACAGTTACATTACGGTTTTTATCTATTTCTATAACATTATCAAACTCTGCATTTACAATACAGTTATTTGTTTGAGGGAGACTAGAATCAAATCGAACCTCTAACCTCACACTACCATGTCTTATCAGATTCCAATGACTGTTCGTGTTTGATGATAAATCAGGGATTAATCAAATGCTAATAGACAATAACCATTTGCATATTTTTCTCCTGATATCCCATTTCCTTCATTAAGGAAATGTATACCAGTGCCGGAAAATAATGTATGATAGGCTGAAGTGAACATATTACCATTCAAGGATGGTTGTAGGGTTTTTGAAGGCACTTGTTGTCCATCTATGTATAAACAAAATGAATTCATACCATAATTTTCAAAATTGAAAGGATTTTTACTAATGCTACCATTAAATGCTGCGATATTTACAAATCCTATGATACATCTTTTGGGTACTTGCCCCAGGAATATATTATTAAGCGTTTTTTTTCTCATCAGTGGAATGTTGTAAAATCACAAACCATTATTCACAATCATTGAGTCATACTTAACATCCTTTTCCTTTTAGTGATAAAGCATACCATGGTTCGCGGCCGCATAGCCGCGACCGCCCCAGCCAGTCCCGCGCCAGCTCTGGTGCGTCGCGTAGCGCCACCTCGTCGAGGTTAAGCTCACGCACGTCTGAGCGCGCATACCACTCCGCCACCGAGCCCAGCTTGAGCGGCACGGACACCGCTCGCCCCGGGCCATCCTCGGCATTCTCGCGGGGGTGTACTGACACCCCCCCGCCCCAATGCCTTCCGACGGCGACCCGCCGCGAGTCTGGGCCACCGCCCCGCTCAGCCGACAAGGGTTCGGCCTCACCGCCGCGCTCTGCGCGCCCTGCGACGGAGGTGTATACCCCTCGCTACCCTCCAACAACTGCCTCAGTGAGCAGTAAGCTCACTTTCACCGCATCGCCGGCCTCACCGCCGCAAGAAGAACGTCGTGCGGTAAGTGTCCCTGCCCCGAGGGCCCCCGCACCGGCCCCCTCGCCGAGCAGCATGCCCGCCCTGTGCAGGTCACCAAGCGGCAGCGCCAGGAGGTGTCATCAGACGTCTCGTCGCCTGCCAAACGCGCCGACCGTCCAGCCACGTACGCCGCAGCGGCTACTGCCGCCCCGACCGGACCTCCATCGGCCCCGACCTCGAGGGCCACATCGCCGATGGACACCACCACGGCGACTACCGCGACAAATGCACCAAACGTGTCGCCGCCACCGCCCCCTCCCACCCCCCGCTGCCCGCCACTCATCGTGGAAAAGCTAGAGGATTGGGTAAAGTACTTTAGCAACCTCGCGGAGCTCCTTGGCTACCCTCCCAACGCGAAGCCGTTGGGCCTAGGGGTCAAATTTACCCCGAAAGGAGAGACGGAGTACCATACGTAATTATACGCGCTCCCGCAGGACCGTGGACTCAAGGTAGGTATCCACGGCCTGCCGGTCAACACTCCCACCGATACCATAGCCGCCGCTCTCAACAGGAAGGGCTACGAAGTGGAGCAGGTGTCCCGGATTGCTCATATTTCGTGCTGCTGAAGCGCACCCCGGACCTGGTCCCCGGCATATACCAATTGACTGAGCTACTGAATATGCCAGGCATCAAAGTAGCCTGGCGTGGTAAGGACGGCCCCGCCCAATGTCACCGCTGCCAGCAGTTCCGGCACTCCAGCCGGAACTGCCACCGTAAACCGGCGTGCGTCAGGTGTAGCGAAGAGCACTTCGCAACCGATTGCCCCCGCCCGACCACCGAACAGCCCACCTGCGTCAACTGCAAGGGGGCCCACCCGGCCAATAGTAAGAATTGCCCGGTCTTCAAACGGGAGGCCCGGAACCGCCGTGCGAGCCCTATTGCCCGCACCAATCGCGCACTCCACCGGGTAAGTCACGACCCTCCTATAACAGAAAAAGAGGTCCCCTACCACCGCCTACGGCCACATCTCTTATGGCCGAGGCTAACGATCCTACCTCCCGTCCCTCATCCACAGTCCCCGCCCCCTCTGTACGAAAACAGAGAACTAGAAAGAGGACGAAGAAGTATGGCCCCAAGTCCGGAGCCACCTCTGCGGCAGCAACGGACTCCGAATGTGAGCCCCTCGCACTTCCGCTCCCTAAGGTCGATCCCGTCCTGTCGCCCCCCCCCCCCCCCTACCCCAGCGCATTCCGCGCCCCCCGCGCACTTCTCGTGCTTCGCACAAGGTTCCGGCGGCCACTACAACTACCGAAGTGGCTGAGGTTGCTACCGAACCTGCCAATCTAGCAGTTGCTGCCGCCACCCTGCCAGCAATCACCCTGCCAGCAATCGCCCCACCGCATTCCCAGCGTCGTTCCAGGAGAGAGGCCCCCGAGGCCCCTGAATCCACCGCTGAGCTAATTTACGCTCACTTCTCTCTGGCCATGGATATCTTCTCTAAAATCCAGGCCGGGGAAGATATTTTCAAAACCCTCTTGTCGGCTCTCCCTGAAGGGGCCTCCCTCGCCACAAAGCTCATATCCAAATGGCTTCACACGCTCCAAACGCATTGAAAATTGTTCACTGGAACGTCCGAGGGGTCCGCGGGAAAGTGGCCTCGATCCGTCTCCTCCTTCGGGAGTACGAGATAGACATCGCCCTCCTGAGCGAAACCCTCCTCTCTCCCCCGGACCGATTTTCTGTTCCTGGGTATCTAACCTACAGGCAAGATTACCTTGGAGGAGACCGAGTGTGTAGAGGCCTCGCTGTCTTCGTCGGCAGGAGGCTCCTCCACCAACTCCTCCCTACCCCCGCGGTGTCATCCCTTTATGCGCTGGGCATCGAAGTGGCACTCGGCACCCACCGCACCCACCGCAGCGTTATACGCCGACGACACGGCGTTCATAACCAGCTCGCTGACACCAGACCACGCCGCCCTGAAGCTTCAGAGGACGCTGGATCTTCTCCCTGACTGGCTGAGCAACTGGCGACTGTCTGTAAACGCAGGTAAGTCCCAGGCGCTCGCCGTCACCACGAGAAGGGGGTTCCCAGCTCCTCTGAAAATCGGAGACGCTGAAATACCATGGGGGAGAACGGCGAAGTATCTAGGTGTCGTCATAGACCGCCGTCTTTCCATGGTCGCCCAGCGCCAGACAGCCGTGGCAAAGGCCAAAGCGGCTTCCGCGCAACTGCGCCCCGCCTTCTCATCTCCTCAGATCCCCCTCAACATGCGGACGGCCTTGTACCAAACCTACATTAGGTCCCGCCTCACCTACGCAGCACCTGCGTGGCACCACCTGCTCTCTGCACCCCAGAAAACGTCGCTGCAGAGAGCCCAGAACCGGGTGCTGCGCTACATTGTGGGCGCCCCCTGGTACGTCCGGAACTCTACCATCGAGAGGGATCTCAGGATGGAGAGCGTGGAGGCCTTTGTGGCCCGGCTCGCCACCAACCTGTTCGCGCGAGCGGATGCCCCGCGCCTGGTCGAGCTGACCGACCTGGCGCCCTGGTACGCCCGCCCGCCCGACCGCCCGACATTCTGCCGAGGGACGCTGTCCCTCCGGCAGACCCAGCGGAGCCCCGCCACCCCCGAAGAGGAGGAGCCCAGGCGCAATGATGCGCCACCCCGCCCTCGAAGAGGAGGAGCCCAGGCGCAATGACGCGCCACCATGCCCCCGAAGAGGAGGAGTCCTGGTGCACTGATGTGCGCCCCACCGAGGCGCATGTTACAGCGCTCCATTCACCGCTGGATCGCTGCCCCCCCCCCCCCCTCCTCTCCCTGCACCGGTAGGAAACAAAACCTACCGGTACAACCATTCTAACTACACCCGGGGCCTGTCGGAGTGGCAGCTCTCTTGCCACCCCGTCGCCCCCTAGGTGCACCTTCCCCTCCGACACACAAACTCGGGGCTCGGAAATTTTTCCTTTTACATTTTCCTCCCTTTCCCCAGGTCGTTCGTGTCCGCGGTCCGGTAAACGCGGCGCGTGAGGGAGTGGACCCACACACGCTTCCCGACCCCCGGGTCCGGGACCCCCACGCGCCGCTTGGAGCCGACCGCTGGTCTGTTGAGCCTGGATTGGCATATCGACATTCCCTTGATCTCGTGTTGCCCCCCCCCCACGGGTACCCCGCGTTCTGCCGCGGGGGGTCTTCCCTAAAACTTGACTCTTTGCGCCCAGTACTCGTACTGGGCGCGTCATCCCAATTAGAGGGGCTTACCCCTGATGTTGGTAACCGCCGTAAGGCCCTTTTCAGGGGCCCGGCGTCGTGAGAAGAGTCTCCTTCTCTAACAAAAATTTTGGATACCATTACTGTGTGAGTAAGCGAGTGGGTGAAATCAGTTTAGTGATTAATGTAGTTAAACTCTTGTGCAACTTCTTAGTATATCCCAATGGTACCTCCATTGGGATGTACTCAGTTATTAATTTTCTTTTTTTTGTCTGATTTAATTTTGTGTTTACAATATTTTAACTGATAATTTCTATGGACTGTTATAATAGATTAGCTTTCCATTGTTGCAGAATTCATTCAATTTAATTGACCACGAAGAAAATACTTTTAAGCATTATTATTACCCACAATTCCCGACTGATGTGGAAAGTAATGATTGTGTACCTAACGAAAAACGTACCACTAAAAGGAAACGAGGTGAAAGTCTTGATGAATTTTTTGACACTGCACCAAAAAAATAGCAAAAGAAACAATCCTCAAATGTTTCAAGACCCAATGGGGATGGTGGAATGTGTTACATATCTACTAATGTGGATGATGGAAAGACAGCAACCCATTTAATAAAAATTGAGATATATGATCTCAAAAAATTAGAAAAGATCCCTCAATCGGGACATTGGAAACATGCTTACTCTAGGACAAAGTACTATACAAACGAAAATAATAATATCTATAAATTAACAAAAGAGTCAATTTATAAAATAACGAAGGAATTTGCAGGAAAAACTACTTGTAGGAAATATCAATATAATGATTAATAATGATTTATTTTAAAAATTAGATATGTTTATATTTAAGTTAACTTGATAACTTCTTACATTTGATTTATTAAAGTCCATTTTATAATAATAAACCATGAATCATAATTTAGATTTGATTTACTCAAATCTATTACTTGAATTTCGAATTCATACAGCAAACATTATGGAGAACTCCAACGAAATATGTGTCAGCGCTTTCTTCAACGATAACATGGATGTGGCGCTGGGCAACTTGTGTGAAGAAGTCGAAAAATGTGAAAAATTTGATCCGATCTACGACGAGGAGCTCGTCAGTATTTGTGCTGCGGTTGAAACATCAATCAAGTAAGTTTACTGAAATAAATATGTCTATTTTTATCATACTATATGTAAATTATAGGTATTTTTATACCGTATGTACATTATAGATTTTACTCAAAGATTTGCTTTCAAATATCCCCTTTGCCTCTTTCACTTGAAGATAAAAATAAATTAAATGCTAAAACTTCTCATATATGTGAAAATGACTTAAATGGAATGCAGCCATTATTTCGATTGGCATACTGGTAGTTTCAGAGGTTTTGCTTTTGAAAATTGCATGAAAAAATTTCGTACACCAAGTCACATACCAATATTTTTACATAATCTTAGTCATTATGATGCACATTTCATTATCCACGCATTAAATTTTATTGAAGGGACCATTGAAATTATTCCACAGAATAAGGAGAGATACATTTCATTTTCAAAAAATATGTCTGTAAATAATCAACAAATAAGTCTACGTTTTGTGGACTCGTTAAAATTTTTACCATGAAGTCTTGATCAATTAGCAAAAAATTTACATGACGATCAATTTAATACGTTAAAAAGAAACTTTCCCTGTGATCAAGATTTTAAACGACTTAGGCGGAAGGGTATTTATCCATATGAGTATATGACATCCTACGATAGCTTAAAGTTGACATCCCTCCCTAGTAAAGATCAATTTTATAGTTCATTAACCGCTTCAAATGTTTTCACTGAAGATTGCACCCACGCCGAAGATGTTTGGTACCATTTTAAATGTTACAATATGTCGGATTACTCGAACCTGTATTTCAAAACAGATGTTTTACTATTAACCGATATATTTGAAAACTTTAGAAATCTGTGTATTAAAACATATGATTTAGATCCAGCACATTACTATACAGCCCCCGGTTTAAGTTGGGATGCCATGTTGAAATATACTAAAATCGAATTGGAATTACTGACGGACATTGACATGATCGCATTTATCAGAGCAGGTGTAAGAGGAGGTATATCTCAATGCAGTAACCGCTATGCGAAGGCGAATAACATATTCATGGAAGAACATAAAAAAAATTTACCTGAGTCCTATTTAACATACTTTGATGCGAATAATCTTTATGGTTGGGCCATGTCGCAGTATCTTCCTGTAGGAGATTTTAAGTGGGTAGATCCGGAAACTAACTTTGATATACCAGATAATAGCGAATTCGGTTTTGTTTTAAAACTAGATTTAGAATATCCAGATGAACTGCATGATTCACATTCAGACTTTCCGTTATGTCCTGAAAATATATGTATAGGTAATACTAAAGAGATTAAATTAGTTACAAATCTTAATAATAAAACGAAATACAAAATTCATTACAGGAATCTTAAAAAATGCATATAAATGGGGTTGAAATTAACTTAAATTAAAATTTAAAATTCATAGAATATTAAAGTTTAGACAGCTACCATAGTTGCAAAAGTATATAGATTTAAATACCAAATTAAGAACTATTGCCAAATCAGATTTCGAAAAAGATTTTTTTAAACTTATGAATAATTCGGTATTTGGCAAAACAATGGAAAATATTGAAAACAGAATTAATGTTAAATTATTAACACATTGGGATAATCATGTTAAAGTTCTAGGTGCACAAGATTTAATACCAAAACCAGAATTTCATAGTTTATCGTTTTTTTTCAGAAAATTTAGTGGCTGTCCAGTTACGTAAAATCAAAATATTCCACAACAAACCAATTTATTTAGGATTTTGTATTTTAGATATTTCAAAAACTTTAATGTATGATTTCCACTACAATTATATGATAAATAAATTTAAAAATAATATTAAATTGTTATATACAGATACTGATAGCTTAATATATCAAATATACACACAAAATTTCTATGATGATATTAAACAGGATCTTCCAAAATATTTTGATACATCTGATTAATCTTCTTTATCCTCAAATAAATAAGAAAAAATAGGTTTTTTCAAAGTGAAAACAACGGAAAAATAATGAAAGAATTTGTAGGGTTCAGATCAAAAATGTATGCGTTTGATGTAGACAATCGTTTAACGGCCAAGGCAAAAGGAGTCAATAAATGTGTCAGAAAAACAATGAATTTAGAAAATTATAAATCGTGTTAGTTCGATAAAAATATTCAATTATGCTTAATGTTAAGATTCAAATTAATCAAACATAGAATTTTCATTAAAAAAATAAATAAAACATGTTTATCATACAATGATACTAAAAGATTTATTTTGTCTAATGATATATATACTTTAGCTTGGGGTCATTATAAATTGAGAAACGTTATGTGAAATAAAAACCTTCTAAAAAAAATATTGTGTTCTAGTATCGTAGCTTCTTTTAATTTACATAAATTAACATAGTACATTACGTGTATACGTTTATTACGTGTAACACAGTACGTGTAGTGTAAAGCTTAAGGTTATATAATAAAGGGTTAATAAATTATTACGAAAATAGTGGTAAAAAATGTACAACATTTCATATAAGTTGAACTTAAGATGTATATAACTTTTTTATGGAATAAGATTTCTAGTATATAAGGATTTATGTATATGGTTATGATAATAAAGATTTTCACACAACGCGTTTTGCTTCACCTGGCTCATGAAAAATGGGGAAAATTATGGAAAATAGCCGTATAGAGAGGTAAAAATGAGATGGAAGATCGGCCCGAAAGAGGCGTACGGGCGGGGCTCTCTATACGGCATTGCCATGAGCCAGGTAAACATGTAGCATAGCTACATTTTATCGCATTAATATAACTTATAACGACGCTCCTAGCGTCATCTATTGGCTGTTATTGCTAACTTTAATAACTAAATTATGTTAGACGACGCCATCTATTTGCAAAGGTTTTGTAACTAGAGCTTCATCTCCAATATTTCTTTATTGTGGCGGTTGGATTATGCATTACCGCTAGTTGTCAGTTAAAAAAAAAAACATTATGTCAGTAGGAGTATATAAGGGCTGTCGCGAGACGACAGGGCCTTTTTTTCCTCCTGCTAGAAGACGAAGTAGAATTTTTATTGTTGAAATTTTTCCAGTATCTTATATCTCTTAATCCCGTGTATCACGGAACTTGATTTGGGGCACGAAACACCGCCAACTACAGCATTCGAGGCCCCAATTAAAAGGACTTATATCTAGCTGGAGTTCAGAGTGCTGATAGTCATTGGACGGGGATTTATTTTTTTATTGAGACGATCTATCTACGACGAACGGACGCAGCGGTGACGGAGAAGCTTCCAGGAGTTGGAGCCCTATCTCGCATCCGCCACGTGCTAGACAACTGGATCCTCAGCTAAGTTCCCACGTGGTTTAAAGCCCTTTACCACCACCTTGACACCAAGAGGCTAGCCCAGACCGTACGGCCTTCTGCCCACGACCCATTTTTTTTGTTAATAAATATATTATTGTCACGGGGATCTTCTTTTATTTTATTTTTAATTTCACCCGTAACAAACAAATCCAAAAAGTAAAAAAATATTCTCCTCAATATAGTGTTTTATTATTGCCCCGGCTCTGCCCAAATCGGTGTAACCTTGCTATCTTCGAGTCTAATCTGAGCCGGCGGTTGAATCCCTGTGGAATAATACAGTCCCCTACAATAACATTGTAAAATATAATATAAAAGGTATGTATATAATCAAGATTTTCTTAAAAACATTAAGTTTTAATATGTTACTTATAAGAGTTTTCGAACAAAATTTAATATATATTTCAAATTTATTAAAGCTTGTTTCATTAATTTCAAAAACCTTTTCGGATATACACGTGAAGATGTTTCATTTTATTCATCATTTTACTGCCATAGTTGCTGGTCCAAGTGGCTGTGGGAAATTCGTTTTTGTAACAAACTTTATAAAACACATAAAATCAACTTGTAGTGTAAACTTTGCACAAATACCATGGTGTTTTGATGAAATGCAGTCATTATATAATTTGAAAAATGTGAATTATTATCAAGCTATACCAGATCTTAGTATGTTTGATGGAAAGGAACCACAACTCCTTATTCTTGATGATTTATTGCGAGAGTCCGATGGACGTGTTTTTGGTGGTGGATTTAAAACAAGAAACCAATGACATGTGTCGATTGAAGACTAAATAATATTTCCTTTAGATGGTCATTGCATTGTTTATGTACCAACAAAATAATATAAATATGCTAGGAATAAACTAATTACGATCATTTATAAATAATGCATCAAAGCTTAAAGACGCACAAGGATTTGCTACGTGCACTACATACATTAAAACCAAAATATATTAAAGTTCTTTTTAAATCTTGTGATGACGAAGAAATAAATTGCATTTGTGAGTGTATTCATACCGTTCTACAAGGTAAAGTACCACTCAAAGAAAAGGAGAAAAAAAAATAAGCAAGTATAAAGATATTCTTCGAAAATTAGTACGAAAAGGGAAAAGTAAAATATTAAGAAAAAAAATTATAATTCAAAAAGGGGGTGCATTTTTACCCATTATTCTTGGTTCTTTTTTGAGTGGATTGATAAATTACCTTGTTTAAGATGGAAAATGCTAAAAAAATGTTATTAATTGAACCCAGTCTTATTGAAAAGTTAAAACAACCTAGTAGTGTGGAAAATCCCTTATCTCGGCTAGATACTGAAATGCAAAACATTTTGAAAAGTAACGTAGAAGATCGTAAAAAATGCATTTTATACTTACAAACGTTGCAGAGATATTTGCATTTTACAGAAGAAGAATGTCAACCATATGAATTACCCATAACATTCTAATATTCAGAGTGAACCTACAACTATTAATAAAAATCATGATACGAACCGTAAAGAATCAGTTACTCCTTGGCATCAACTGAAGATGTAAGTGAACTGTATATAACTGTTAATAATAATCCTAGATACACATCAAAGCAAATATTAAGTTTAATCATATTCAAGAAAGGGTGAGTTATTATTAAACTTAATTTTTATGAGTCAAAATAAAATTAATTGGAACGATTCCGGTACAGTAACTATAGATAATAAACAAATTCCTGGGAGTAACATTATTAACTTAATAAACGAATCTCTAAGACCTTCAAAAAGAAGTGATCCTATAGGATGGGAAACATTTGCTAAGGCACTAAAAGAAATTAAAATACCTCTTACTTACATTGGAAACCCAAAAAAAGTGAATACATAAATAACCTTCATATAAAAGATATTGGAGTGTGTGCATCAACTGAAGCAGTGTTACCAACAACAACTGGTGGAGAAAAGTATAGCGGCAAAGTTAGAAAAAAGTTAGACTGGGAAAAATGGACCCCTTATTAGAAATGCATAACATTTATTATTACCCATCACACCCTGCTGGTTATAGTGGCATTGATAAACTTGCAAATTCAGTGAAGGGTAAAATTAAAAAAAAAGATGTAATAGTAATAGCTCCCACACCGATTTCGGTGACGGTGGCCTGTTCCATTGAAACCAGGCCAGCTACGCAGGAGTTATGTTATAGTGCCCAAGTGTGTGCGCAGTACACAAGAGCACTCTTTCCTCCTTTACTCTCGTAACCGAGTGGGACGGATAACCGACAGGCGAGAGATTAGGTGCAGGTCCGACTTTTTACATGCCCATCCGACGCATGGATCATCTTTCTTGTCAGACAATCAGGTGATCTGCCTGAATTGTCTTAACCAAACTTGGAAACAACATTTTTTTGTTCCAATGCGGGAATCGAACCCACGACCTCCGAGTCGAGAGCCAAGCTCTAACCACTAGACCACGGAGGCTGTTAAAAAAAAAAGATGTAAAGAAGTGGTTACAGTACAAGAAACATATACATTACATAGACCAGTTCAAAAAAGGTTTTCTAGAAACAAGTATATTTTATCCAACTTCAATGAGTTGTGGCAGGTAGATTTAAGTGATATGAGAACTTATTCTAAATATAACGATGGTTTTAATTACATATTATATGTTATTGATGTTTTTTCTAAATATGCATATGCAAGACCCATGAAACATAAAAACTCTTAAACCACTAAACTATGTTTTGAAAGTGTATTTAATGAAGCTAAAGTTACCCCAACACATATAAAATCTGACAATGGGACCGAGTTCATTTCGAAAGATGTGCAACGGTTTTTCAAAAGTAAAAATATTAACTATTATACAACGAATAACCCTGATATTAAAGCAAGTATTGTTGAAAGGTTTCAGAGAACACTTAAAATGAAAATGTGGCGTTATTTTACTCATAACAATTGCTACAGATATATAGATATTTTACAAGACTTGATTTACTCTTATAACCATAGTAAACACTCAAGTATCAAGATGGCTCCATGTGATGTGAATTCCAACAATATTATGACTGTTTGGAATCACCTATATGGTAGTGTTATAGTCACTTCATCATCAAATTGTCAAACACCTAAATTTCATGTGGGTGATTACGTTAAAGGCTAATGGCTATGATAAAATAATAAAAAAGGCTATGAATCGAACTGGAGTGATGAAATATTTGTTATATATTTAATTATAGATCGATCACCTTGGGTTGTGTATACATTAAAAGACTTGCAAAATGAAGATATAACTGGTACTTTCTATGAAAAGGAGTTGCAAAAAGTGTATTATGACCCCTCTTCTAGTTATAAGATAGATAAAATAATTGGTACTCGATATTCAGGTAACAGAATGCAAGTGTTAGTGAAGTGGAAAGGTTATCCAGACAAATTTAATAGTTGGGTTTTATTTTATAATTTGAAAAAAATATGACTAAAGAAAGTTTTTATTTAACACTACTAAGTAATAGTTCCATGGAATATTTTCCTTTATTTTCCATTATTTTCAACAAAGTTATCAAAACCCATCAAACTGGAAGGAGAATGGTGTGTGGTTGTTGAATTTCAGTATCCCTGTACAATGTTCACAGTACAAGAACATGAAAATGTTGTTTACATTGCAAAACATATTAGTAATGCCGAACGAAGAGAAACCTTCTTTGGTTTATTATAAAACACATATACCAGCAACAAGCTATGATGACATTAATCAAATCTTAACAGCACTGAATAGTATTAGAGAAAAAATAAAGTTTCGTTATGACGAAATATCAAAGTTCGTAACGGTTACAGTGTTGGACAAAGCACTTGTATCAGTGAGATTATCAACCAGGTTATGTCTTCAACTGGGCTTCGACCCAAATCGAAATTTAGTGGAAAAGGGTATTGGTAAATATCCTGCAAACTTACACATGGGGTTACCATCTCAGTTATTTGTTTATTGTGATATTGTTGAACCACAGATAGTTGGTGATGTTATAACATCATTATTAAGAATTATTCCACTTGATCCGTCAAAATACATTCATGGTGCTAATAAAATGCACACATTCTCACCGCCTCACTACTTATCTGTAATGCGCAGGGAGTTGAGAGATGATACTATCGAGATAGATATAAGATCAAGTACTGGATAAAAAATACCATTCCAGTTTGGTACCGTGTGCATTAAACTTCACTTCCAAAAATTATAATCAGCTCTCGTAGTAGTCATAAAATGATTTGTCCTTATGAAAATTATTATTCCCATCAGGCTGGGTCAGGAATCGGTGTTATATATGTATAAAGGAGTACCATATCAACGTGGACATGGCATCGGTAGCTTTTTGGATGGGTTATTTAGATCAATCTTACCGCTACTCTCTAGTGGTGCACGAGCTATTGGTAAAGAAGCGTTGAGTGCAGATGTCGGCCTTCTATCGGACATGGTTAGTTCACGCCCCCTGGAAGACTCCATTAAAACCCGCTTCAGAGAAGCAAGTGCGAACTTGAAAAGAAAAGCTGATTCTAAAATCGATAAAATTAATATGTCTGGTTCAGGGTATATAAAAAAACACAAACTTCAATTACACTTAGTCCAGCTGTTGCTTCAAAAGTAAGAGCACTGAAAAAATCTAAAATCACTCCGAATAAAATAAAAGACATTTTTTCACAAATATACAATGACTTTTCTATATAATCATTCCTGTGAGTGTATAAAGTCGGAGTTAGGTTTATTTGCTTAACAAAAGAATCCTTTCAATTTTGAAAATTATATAGTTTATACATAGATGGACAACAAGTGCCTTCAAAAACCCTACAACCATCCTTCAATGGTAATATGTTCACTTCAGCCTATCATACATTATTTTCCGGCACTGGTAAAAAATCTTTTTCCACCGAGCCATTTTTTCAGGTTTGGGAACAAGAAGTAGTCACTCGGAGCCAAATCTGGAGAATAGGGTGGATGTGGGAGCAATTCATAGCCCAATTCATGGATTTTTGCCATGGCAACTGCACATGTGTGCACCCTTGCATTGTCTTGGTGAAAAAGAACTTTTTTCTTGGCCAAATGAGGTCGGTTTTTTTTCAAATCCTCATTGAAGCGGTCCAATAAGTTGGCATAATATTCCCCATTAATTGTTCTTCTCTTTTGAAGATAGTCAATGTGGATTATCCCACGTGCATTCCAAAAAACAGTCGCCATAACTTTATTGGCTGACAAACCCACCTTGGCCTTCTTTGGCGCCGATTCACCCTTAGAAACCCACTGTTTTGACTGTTTTTTGGTCTCTGGTGTGTTGTGATGGATCCATGTTTCGTCCACGGTTACAAAACGGCGCAAAAACTCCTCCATATTGTGATTAAACAACGCCAAAAGTTGTTACACGATTGCGTTTGTGGTCGACTGTGAGCAAACGCGGCACCCATCTTGGGGAAAGCTTTCTCATGCCCAAGTGATCATTCAAAATTGAAACCACTGAGCCATGCGAGATGCCTATGGCCTCCACAATCTCTTGCACATTCAATCTTCGGTCGGCCAACACCATATCGTGAATTTTTTCGATTGTTTCGGGTGTAGAGACCTCAACTGGGCGTCCAGGACGTTCGGCATCTTTAGTGCTTGTACGGCCACAACGAAATTCAGTAAACCACTTTTTTACCATTGAAATCGATGGTACAGAGTCCCCATAGTATTTATCAAGCTTAGCCTTGGTCTCGGTAATGGTTTTTTTTCGCAAAAACTAATGCTTAATAAGCACACGAAATTCACTTTTTTCCATTGTTTCCTTAAGTTACTGGATAGTCTGATAAAGATAGCTGTAAAACACAAACTAACTGACGCAGCAAGTTCAAATTTTGATAGGAGTCAACTGACAGATGCCTGTTGACAGGAGTAGTGTTGCTTTTTCAGTAAGGAGGTTAGAAATTCAAAAAGTCACGGACTTATTGACCCGCCTTAGTAAATTCAAGATCCATAGACCAGATCGGTTCTGTGATAATACAGTATGAACACAATAGAGATCGGTAATTATTTGAGAAGAATTTGTGAAGGTTTAGAGTTTAGAAGATAATGTATACGCCGCTAATCGTCTACCTATATATGTCCAAACCCCTACATACATTATTAGCAACTTGGACCCTGATAGTAAACCTGGATCCCCCTGGATAGCCATACACATTAATGAAAATGGCTTCGGATAATACTTTGATTCCTTTGGACGTGCCCCCGTGGCTTTTATGTGGCGAAACTGCAGGAGATGGGATTTTAACACGTGTAGATTACAAAATGATTTCACATCAGTTTGTGGAGAGTATAGTTTAATGTATTAGTATTATAAGTTCAATGGGAAAAGTCTATTAGAGTATCAAAAGTTATTTATTAGCAACACTTTATGTAATGATATAATATGATACAGTATGTTCAATACATGTTTAAATGAGTGAAATAAAAGACATGTAATGAAAAATTGTTTTGTTTTACTCATGTCGTGATAAAGCGAGGTGACGTAGATAGACGCCGAGGCGAGCATTAGATAGCGAACAATAGAGCCCGGAAATAGCAGATAAGGGGTAAATGCAAAACTTAACTTTGGAACCGCAAGAAATATTGAAAACGGATTAGCGCAATCGATCGGGCATGGTCGAAAACCCCCCTTTTGACACCAAAATTTATTTTTTTTCCCGGCGATGCCCATCGAAATGGTCATCGAAATACTCATTTCCACATAGAGGCTGAGGCGATGAGGCAGAACCAGCGAATCCCTAACTACTGTTAGTTTGTAGTGTTAGCTCCGTAAACGTCGTTGATGTTGCGTGCCGCTTGTGCCGCGTTGCTGCCACGACGGTACTCATATTCCATAATTACTCGAATTTTTAACGTATCCATGATGACATATTATAAATATGATGAATAAACAAATGAATTTTGGAAAAAGAATTCCATGTTTTTTAAATAAAATTAATTTTAAATTAGAATTCTTAGCCAAACAAAAATTATTTTGATTTGAAATGGCCAGTACTGCAGAACGGCAATTTCATAGGTAAAGACTTATTATTATATACTTAAAAACTACAATTTGTCACGTATTGTTGGCAACGTGATGCGCGCTTTTCCGGTCTCCCCCGGATCCTCCTGTAAACCACACCCCTCGGCCAAAAATCCTCCACCTTAAAGGTCGACAGAAGATGCGTCGGTACTCTCACCACAAAGGAATTGAAGTTGACCTTGTGGCGAGACTCCAGACGCTCGACCCTTAAGACAAAGGACGTCTTCTTACGGATTTAGTCCACGACGTCCTCGACCTTCATGGACCAGAGCAGGCAGACATACAGCGGCGTCGCGGGTACTTCACTCCGTAATCGCAGCTCGGGTACGTAGGGTGCTTTGCACCCCTTCCTCTTCTTTTTTCTCTCCACCAGTGTGAAGCCCTCCTCATCGCACCTCCTGCTCTCGTCCTTGCCAGGTCGAGGAGGCTCAGCCTTGTGGCTTTCCGTAGCCTTGGGGCTCTCTTTTTTCCCCTTTGCCTTCGCCCGCGGGTGAGGTGCGGGACGAGTGGCAACGATCGCAAAATTTCGCTGCTTAGTTGCTGGTTGACTCGGCGTCGGAGTGACCCGGACGGAAACGCTTGTGGCGGGGGCGGAGGCAGTAGCTGACTCTTCAGATTCCGCTGACACACAAAACGATTTGTCAGCTCGCGCGCCACCACGACCTGTGTTGACAAAGGCAGTTGAATGATCAGGTGACCTACTTAAGGAATTATTAGATTTTAATTGTAATAATTCATTACGCAAATCACGGATGGTAGATTCCGATGCATCCAATCTACCTCGCATCTCGTCCAGCTCTACCTTTATACTGTTTAAGTACTTCAGCAGGCTGGAGACATGGACGTGGTCCATCGTTACCACCGGCAGCTTGTGGAGAACCTTCGCCACAAACGCCAGCACGTTGTCTGGATATGTCTGCTTCAGCAGGGTGATGATGTTCTGCACGCTTCGTTCGCCGCCATCTCTCCTTCGTGATTGCATGTTCATGCTCTGGCCGAGCGTCTCGTACAGCAGCTGCTTGCCCATACAAATCTCTTTACTAGTGAAGGTTGACTTGCAGATTTGCATGATGCTGACTTCGTCCATGGCGTCGATGGCGTGCTGGATGCTGACTTCGTCCATGGTGTCGATGGCGTGCTGGATGAACACCAGCAACTCGTTGGACACCAGCGCCATGTTTGACGTGCGTCGGTAAATCAGCCGCGCGACAAGCAAAAAAATAAATATTGCTTTGAAAACGGCACCGTCACAGAAATCGGCTTGGGCAGCTATTATTATTACTTTTTGAAGTAAATAAGCTTTGTTATGTTACTTCTTTAGAACTTTACCGACCATTTTAGGGAAGTTAGTAAACAAGTCGTGTTCTGTTTACAACATGCTCATTGGCTACGAATCAGAGGCAATGATGTGGCAACATTGTGCGCCGAACCGACCTCCAGGGCAGATAAAGCGGATTGTATTTAGTATACCTAACAATTCAAGAATATTACAAAATATGTAGTCAGTTGAGTGACTTGACTCAAAACTTAACGTAACACATTTATTTTAATATACTTATACTAGCATTTGCCCGTAAATGCAGTATCCCACGGCAACACTGTACTTTTTCGGGATAAAATGTGGCAAATGTAATAATCCAGAGCTTAAACTAATACCATACCAAATTTCATCAAATCCGTTCAGTAGTTTTGGCATGAAAGAATAACAAATACCCATCTATCCATCCATCCATCCATACATCCATCCATCCTCACAGACCTAATAGTAGTAGGATATTATGTAAGGACAGGCCATGTCTACCCATAACATATTGTCTCTAAAGTGTATGCCCTGACGAGGCACTAAAGAAGTATATAGAAGAATTATATGAAAAATATTCGTAGGGGCTCATCCTTAGTTATAAAAATATTGAGGTAACCTTTGAAAAACGAAGTAAGAATAAATCAGATGTCAAGTGATTATCGACACAAAAGTGCGTTTTAAGTCAATAGACAATAACTCTGCCTTCCTTGCCTGTCTTCAGCCTTACGTAAGACGGCGATAAACAGTAGATCAATCGCGTCACTAAAGCGAGTTAAAAAAGAAAAATACACTAAAAATTTTAGCCAGCGACACAATTTATGGGCCAAGTGACCCTCCGCCAGATGCGGCCAAAATGTCAGGTTCAGGCTTCCCTTAGCTCAAGATTTATGTAGCACAAAACCTTTTTACACTGAACATAACAAGCGAAACAGTTACACTTCGTTCAGATCAAATATAATCTTAACGTAAACAAAGAGACACTAGCGCAATATAATGCTATAAAATTGAATGTCACTTGTTTACCGTGCCATAGAGAAATACCAAATTAATTTGGACGTCGACTGATATCTCTTCTCTTGTTTTAGTTTCAAATAGGATCTGGCCCTTAGCCAAGATGCCATCGCTGATTACGATGTTGAAGTCAGATATCAAAAATGTATGGTCTTGACGTATCCCGCGCTATATCACTTAGCGAACGTTGGGTCATTTTTTTGTCAAAATTTCGATAATCGTCGATGAAATAACTAACGTCGGCATGTTGGCTAAGGCCTCTGAACAGAGTTTACATATCCTCATTATTCATATCCTCGAGTTGAGGCAACGCTTCTAATTACATTTCAAAGCAATTTTTCTTGAATTCATTTTGTATAAGCTAAGCGGAAGTTATGAGAAGTGTCATTCGTGTAGTTGACAGCCGGTGAGGTTGAGGTTGCGATGTTGCGAGGTTGCTAGTGTCTCTGGGGAACGGCTTCGATAGCTCGCGTGATACAAACTTATAGTTTCAGTTAGATCTTCATCGCGATTCTTACATTTTTCTTGATCTTTTTATTAAACATGAAACATTGCCGATGTTTCAAGCTACGGATTTTATTGCGACTTTCATTATATCACGTATTAAAATGCCTGTTATATATTATATATTTAAAGCGAATGAAGCCGGCGCAACTAACAATAACTCATCCATAAATAATACGCTGGCGTGACGGTACGCCCAAAGTTCGCGACCGTGCGGCAGTCGACGGTCTATTATTTCCCGATACAAAGGAATGTTTTTATCGTGCCGTGATACGTAAATCAACGGAGTACGGGGACCATGATGTTGAAACCCGGGTATTTTAAACGAGGCTGAAGTGAACTGTGAAGCTATCGAACTACTGCGTGCAGGACTTAATGAAGGCGAATTGAAAACAAAAGAATTTGGATGAATATTGGAAGTAAAAACAGATGATCGTACTTATTTATTATTTTTAAACGCGCAGATCGTGTGCAAAGTTTTATGCCGGGAATATTTACGATTCTATATTTGATATGGGATTTACTTAAAATTCATCCGGATGTAGATACTAATATCGGCGCTGTCTCTAAGTCGGTAAGTATGGCGCTGGCTCGCCGCCTATAATTGGCCGAATCATCTTATTACTGAACCTCCGCAAGTAATCTTACTCCACAAAAATATGTTACCCACTCATGAACTTCTGAAGCTTTCGTGCCAAAAAAGATTAACTAGCTAGTAAATACTATAATAATACAATATTTCAGGTAAAAATGTTGCGCAAAGTTCTATAACTCCTTATTTAAATTAAGAACCTGTTTTAATACAATTATAGATTTTCAATTTAAGGTTCGGTGCATACTTGCGACTGAGACTCGGTGGCCAATGACATACTGTACGAGGGCGGGTCAATAAGTCCGTGACTTTTGGAATAAAACACAGATTTTTTGATAAATAAATCATTTTATTTTTCAACGTAGTCCCCCTTGAGCTCTATACACTTTGTCCAACGCTTCTCCAATTTTTTTATCCCTTCCAAAAAATATGATTTGTCGAGGTCCTCAAAATAGGCCTTTGTTTGCGAGATGACTTCATCATTGGAGTCAAATCTTTTTCCACCGAGCTATTTTTTCAGGTTTGGGAACAAGAAGTAGTCACTCGGAGCCAAATCTTGAGAATAGGGTGGATGTGGGAGCAATTCATAGCCCAATTCATGGATTTTTGCCATGGCAACTGCACATGTGTGCACCCTTGCATTGTCTTAGTGAAAAAGAATTTTTTTCTTGGCCAAATGAGGTCGGTTTTTTTTCAAATCCTCATTGAAGCGGTCCAATAAGTTGGCATAATATTCCCCATTAATTGTTCTTCCCTTTTGAATATAGTCAATGTGGATTATCCCACGTGCATCCCAAAAAACAGTCGCCATAACTTTATTGGCTGACAAACCCACCTTGTCCTTCTTTGGCGCCGATTCACCCTTAGAAACACACTGTTTTGACTGTTGTTTGGTCTCTGGTGTATTGTGATGGATCCATGTTTCGTCCACGGTTAAAAAACTACTCCATATTGTGATTAAACAACGCCAAACCTTCCTGTGAAGTTGTTACACGATTGCGTTTGTGGTCGACTGTGAGCAAACGCGGCACCCATCTTGCGGAAAGCTTTCTCATGCCCAAGTGATCATTCAAAATTGAAACCACTGAGCCATGCGAGATGCCTATGGCTTCCACAATCTTTTGCACTTCAGCCAACAGGTCGGCCAACACCATATCGTGAATTTTTTCGATTGTTTCGGGTGTAGAGACCTCAACTGGGCGTCCAGGACGTTCGGCATCTTCAGTGCTTGTAAGGCCACAACGAAATTCAGTAAACCACTTTTTTACCATTAAAATTGATGGTGCAGAGTCCCCATAGTATTTATCAAGCTTAGCCTTGGTCTCGGTAATGGTTTTTTTTCGCAAAAAATAATGCTTAATAAGCACACGAAATTCACTTTTTTCCATTGTTTCCTTAAGTTACTGGATAGTCTGATAAAGATAGCTGTAAAACACAAACTAACTGACGCAGCAAGTTCAAATTTTGATAGGAGTCAACTGACAGATGCCTGTTGACAGGAGTAGTGTTGCTTTTTCAGTAAGGAGGTTAGAAATTCAAAAAGTCACGGACTTATTGACCCGCCTTAGTAATAAGCGTGTCGCTTATTATATTCGTACAGACTAGCCGCACATGTGGCCGGCATCGCTCTGTAGCCGGCATCGCTCTGCAGCCGCGTTGTCGTAGCTACAGGCGATGCCAGACGCTAAGTCCCGTTACCATCACGTAGGTCTACATCCCGCGCCGTCGATCAACAAAACACCTAGAAAACGTATCAGATTTTATACACCGAAATCTAGATGTTAATTAAAGTCCTGTGCAGCTATCGGTCGCTGTCGCCTTTATCCCGTCTCCACCGAGCCTAGTATATAAACTCAATTTGTTTCAGTCTAATTGTTTATTGAATTGAGGGCAAATTTGCAAACTGTGTATTGTAGTGTGTTCTTACACAAGTGGGTCGCTGAAGAGGCCTTCGTAATTAACGCGTCGATCCACAGTAATTAATTACTCTCCACAGTTTAATCACTTTATAGAGCAGTTGTATTTATTGTAATATGTTCGAACTTCGACGCAATCATTATCGGAACTCGCCGGTGTAAAATGCGAGCTGTACAATAGACGTGGTAAATGTGGACTATCGGCCATATGACTGCTCTGACCACATTGTGGTCTGCGCCTGGTCACTTTGGGCAAGTCCTGCCTACAAATAGGATCAGCAGTTAGAAAATCACCAAACAACATAATCAAATTAAATGTTCAGATTTGTAAAAGTTCTACTTTAGGTTTTATGTAATTCTTATGATTTATTAATTCTTAAAACATTCACAGAAAAATGGCAGCATAGCAACTCCGTAGCAGCGCCGTGAAGAGCGTTCATAATCATAATCATCACTTATTCACAAAATATGGTTTACAATGGTGGTAACAGAGACTAAATAGTTCTAACTCATCGCACCTTAGCAATGGTATGTGAATGTCAACGAGCTTACATAGGTAATTAAATTGAACAAACAAAATATAGGTTACATAATTAATTGATTTATAAATAAAAATTCATAACATAATATTAGGTCCTTACATATGAAATTGGCGTTTTGTCGTAATGGCCACTTCGATCTCAAATATATCTTCTTTGGTTAGGAATTCCAATTTCAAATTCATACCGCTATTTACTCATGCATTTGTGTTTCGAAAACCGTAATTCATTTGTTTTTTCCTCTTTTGGTTTTTTCTTTGCGTCACTCTGTTTACAAAATGAAAAACTTGAAATATCGTATTATTTTCGAGCTCATTCTCGACCGTCTCCACCGTGGCACCAGTGCTGCAGAAACGGCTCGAAGGAATAATTATGTGTATGACAGCGGTGTCGTCAAAGAAAACACAGTGCGTTTTTGGTTCCAACGTTTTCGTTCTGGAAATTTCGACCTGCAGAACAAGCCCCGTGGACGGCCGGAGAATAAAGTTGATAATGAAGAATTGAAGGCTATTGTGGAAGCGGATCCATCGTAAACGACGTCCGAGTTAGCTGCAGGCTGCGGTGTCAGTGATAAAACTGTTTTACTTTTAAACCACTTGAAGCAAATTGGGAAGGTGAAAAAGCTTGAAAGTTGGGTTCCTCATGAATTGAGTGCAGCAAACCGACAAACGCGCGTTACATTACTCAACTGGCACAATAATGAAGAGATTTTAAATCGAATCATTACCTGTGATGAAAAGTGGATCCTGTACGATAATCGGAAACGCTCATCGCAATGGCTGAACCCTGGCGAACCAGCCAAAGTCTGTCAAGCAAAAATTGATCAAATCTTAAAGGCGTTAAACGTGTTGACGCTGAATGTTCAAAAGCAGTACGCGCGGAGAATGCAGCAATTACCGATCCAGACGATGATGCCACGACGTCAAGCTCCACGGTTTCAAAGACGAAAAAAAGGAAGTATGATGAATCATATATCAGTTTCGGATTTGTTGATTCCAACGGCTCACCCCTCTGCATGTTATGTAGTAAACTGCTTCCTAATAGTTCTATGGGACCTGCCAAATTGCGCCGACATAGAAACTGTACACTCCGAGTCTAAAGACAAGAATAAAGAATTTTTTGTTCGCAGAAAAGAACAGTTATTGGAAAGTCGGAAAGAAAGAAAAAAAAAATTATGCATGTAACACAAACTATCAATGAAATGGTCACGGAGGCATCATATTTAGTTAGCTATCGCATTGCACAAGCAGGTGAAGCGCACACTAATGCTGAAAATTTAATAAAGCCATGTGTGTTAGACATAACAAAATGTATGCTCGATGAAAAATCTGCAAAGCACCTTTCTACTGTGTCGCTATCAAACGATACTGTTTCACGGCGAATCCATGATCTGGCAAGCTACGTCAAACAATAACTAGTTACACGTCTACAAAAAACACGATTCGTCTTACAAATGGATGAGTCAACTGATGTCGCTGGTCTGGCTATCTTGCTGGTTATCGTGAGATATCCATATGAAAGTTCTTTTGTAGAAGACATGTTTATGTGTCCGCTGCCCACAAACACTACGGGGGAAGAAATTTTTAATAAAATAAACATATTTTTTGAAGAAAATAATCTCAGTTGCAGATTGCAATCTCAGCGATGACAGGTAAAACAGCAAGAGCACGCATAAAAAATAAAGCACCTAATTGTAGTTCCAGTTATTGTATTCTGCATAGATAAGCACTTGCGATGAAGCAAATGCCGTCAAATCTAAAATTAACTAATTTTAGATTTGATGTATGAAGCGGTAAAAATAATTAATTTTATCAAATCACGACCACTACAATCCCAATTGTTCTCATTATTGTGTGAAGATTACGGCAGCAAACATAAAACACTGCTGCTCCATACAGAAGTGCGATGGCTGTCTCGGGGTAAAACTTTAACAAGGCTATTTGAACTTAGAGCGGAGTTACAAATGTTTCTTTCAACTGATACTTCTTTTAATTTGAAAGACCTTTTGTATGATAAAACTTGGTTGTTCCGATAGTCTTTTATGGCGGATATCTTTCAAAAACTAAACGAATTTAATTTATCAGTGCAAGGTAAACAGACAACAGTGTTCCAGGCCTATAACAAAATAACTGCCTTCAAAAGATTTTTCAGAAGATTTTTGGATTGTTTGAGTTGATAAGAGAGAAACAGAAAGCTTTACGTCACTCAGTGAGTTAGTTAGCGATAGCGACTCAAAAATGTTTCAAGATGATATGTTTGAAGAATTGGTCCAATATCTCACTTCGATGTGCGCATCTCTTGAAAAGTATTTTGCCGAAGAACAGAATATAAAAATAAAACTGAATTCATGGATTCATAATCCTTTTTTACCCAACTTGCAAAAGCCCGAAAGTATGTCAAACGAGATATATGAATCTCTTTTAGAAATGTCATCAGACACAAGTATGGAGTCACTGTTCAAAACGATGCCTCTCAACGATTTTTGGTGCAGAATTCGTAATGAATATCCAATGCTTGGCAAAATGGCTCTGAATATTCTTCTCCCGTTCGCAACAACATATTTGTGCGAAACAGGATTTTCAACGTATGCAGCCACGAAAACAAAATATCACAATAGACTGGACGCCGAACCTGGTGTGAGACTGCAACTGTCTTCTATCAAACCTGACATCAACCAATTAATGAAAAATAAAAAACAGTTTCATACCTCGCATTAGTTAGATTTTTTTCTTTTTTAATATCTTGTAATAATGTACTTGCCATGTGGCATGTTAAAGTAAGTAATAATCAGTAACTGTTACATTGTACATTTATTATGTTTATTAATAAAGAATACACTTTTAAAAACTATTGTTTATTGTAGGGTTCCGTCAAGTATTTTGCTTTCCAAAAGGGTTCCGTCACCAAAAAAGTTTGAGAACCGCTGTTATAAAGCATATTCTTTAATAATTGTAGTATTTGCGTCAATAACTAATAGGTTTTTACTTATTGAAGTTATTGCACCAATATTTTTGTTTATCTATACATATAAAATCCTTTGTCCTGAATGACTGACTGACGGATCAACGCACAGCCAAGACCGCTGATCGTAGAGACCTGAAACTTGCAGGGCATGCTCTTTGTCATGCGTAGGCATCCGATAAGAAGAGATTTTCCGAAATTCGTCTCTTAAGGGGGTGAAAAGGGTGGAAAAAGTTTGTATGGGGCAACGTGATTCCTTGGTCCAATCTACATCATATTTTGCACAAACATTCTGTAATAGAATTGATGGAATATGTGTATCATAGTTTATTGAAATTCGTCTGGTTTAAAAGGGGAAAGAAAGTTGTTTGGGAGCGATTTGAATTAAAGTTGATATCAATACTCCTTAGTGCTTTTGATTTAAAGCTCTTACTAACAAGCGATCGATCGATTTAGTCTTTACAATTTAATAATTTACTGGATTCGTAGTTGCAAGTAAATCGCTTTAGATGAATGATGAATATAGCCTAAGATCCGAGGCCCGCCTAACTAAACTTTTCATATAGACGTAAATTTTTTTCGTACTTTTGGCGCCCACCGCAGAAAATAGCGGGTATAAACTATGCATATATTCATTATACATACTTATACTACAAAATGAAATTTAATTTATCAGTAATAGTGTAAGTGACAAGTGTAGTCAGGCTGGCGTGGGATCTCTGTCTATAAATTATCGTAACAATTAAAGCGTTTGTTGTTAACAATTTACCTTTACGAATTAATTTCCAATTTGATTGTAACAATCGATTACCTGTGAGTGGGACCCATTATTTTTATTTTGTTTTAACACGACATATTATTGTCATCTGTTGAAAAATAAATTTGATTAGAAGTCGAAATTTAAATTTTATATTCTGTTCTTGGTTATTTGATGAAAACTCCTAAATTACCTACCTGCCAGCGATTGTAATGATGATATATGTAAAAGAAACTCGTGTTAGTTACACTATTTATAACTCAAGTACGGCTGAACCGATTTGGCTGAAAATTGGTGGGGAGGTAGCTTAGAACCATGAGATGGACAAAGGATATTTAAATCGCCGCCAAGTCTGTCTGGCTGTATGTTCGTGATAATCTCAAAAACTACCAAAAGAATTTTCATGCCGTTTACATTTACCAACAGAGTGTTTTTTTAGGAAGGTTTAGGTCGATAATAATTTGCTAAGGTTTAATGGCAATTGTTTGATTTATGAAGGTGTCGGAAAAAATCAAGCCTTCTGGGAAGTTTTATCGAAAACGCTGCCTAACCTATTCCGTTGGAGATAAATAACAAAACAATGTATGATGAGATTGTGTCTCTTTTATAGGTCTACAAAAAAGTCCGCGATGGCATAGATTTGTCTATATTTGAAAGATAGGTTTAATATACCCGTTCTTAGTTTTAAAAAAATATCAGAAATAATGTACTTTCAGAAGCTATTAAGACGTATACAATATTACCTAATCGTTATCTAGGAGATGTATTAAAATTACAAAGTACGTGTGAAAATTTATTATAAAGTATATATTTTTACTCTGTGCTATTACTATATTGCAGGCATATTTGCTATAGAAGTTTTTTGCCAGGAACACTCCCACGCGGGCGAAGCTGGGGGCAAAAGCTAGTATAATATATAGTCATTTAAATTATAAAAGCAGTTTTGTATGTATTAAAAAGTAGGTTTTTCAAATTATACCTATAATATTAATGGCCTGTATAAAACTTATATTTATATCTATCATTTTGGCGTTCTACTTCAGATTTAAGTTTAAGATAGTGTGGATGTGACCTAAGAAAAACACACATTCCTTTAATTGTATATGCTGACTAATGGTAGTGTATTGTATTTTCTGAAAAGTGGTTTGCAACTGTTCATAGTTGAGGCACCAGACATAGCTGTAATACATTTCTTTTGGACTCTAAACACCTTTTCAATCTCTATTGAGTTGCCCCACAGCAATAGACCATGTGAGAGAATAGAAGAAACGTACCCGTGGTATGCAGTTAGAGCCGCTTCAGTGCTAACGACCTTAAGTTTTTATTGTGTAGACGAAAAGGTCAAGTTTGTCACAGACATATTCTATTATTACACCTCTAGTCAGTCTAATGGACCTCCCACTTACAGTTCATATCTATCATTACACCTAAAAACTTTGCACTGTCAACTTCATAAATTTTTTTAATTTTCGTATTTTATATCTAAATTAATTTGCTCTCTTCTATAGTTTTGGAATTAAATAATTTGTGTTTGTTCGGTATTTATGTGAAGATTGTTATTATTTACCCATTTGATTGTATTTTTGATTGTTAAATTAATATCTTGTTCATACGTTTCTCTATTTTCACATTTAATAACAAGAGTCGTGTCGTCTGCAAATAAAATTGTTTCATGGTGAGTTACATTTGAAGATCGTTTATGTACAGCAGAAACAGATCAGGACCTAATACACTACCTTGTGGTACTCCATATTCACTAAGTTCATAATTAGATCTACTTGAATCTTTAGTATATTAATAAACTTTTGTTACTTCCACAATGTATTTTATTTATTAATTATGTAATTTTATTTGGTGCAATTTTTTTTCCACATTTTTAATTATATTTCTGCCTCAACGTTTTGACATAAGCAGTAGATCATTTGCCCAAAATATCCGTTATTCATTTTGAACATTATACCTTATATTAATGCTTTGTAAATTTACATGTTACAAGAATTTAAGTAATTAGCGATTAATTAAGTTTTCTAAGTGCCCCTGTGAGTACGAGTACATAGTATGTTATGTATTTATACAATTTTGTTGAGTTTTGATGAGTTAATTTGGGTGCTATCAATCACAAGCCTTCAAAGTAAACGTCACTAGAATATCTAACTACCCCGCTGATTACGATCTCACACGATCACACCTGCTACCTGTGACCTGACATATCATTCTGGTTGTATTAAGTCATATTAATTAAGGTCTACAAGGTTACAGCATAATAGAGAGATACTACTACTTCGAATAAATTATAAACTTAACCTAAAACTGAGGACCTAACGCCTACTTTATTACCATCATAAAATATAACGATTGATTTCTAATAAAATTTTGACGATGTAAAACATTATCACACATTTACATTTTAACGGCTGTGAATGTCATTATTGTTGTTTTAATATTACAATAGTTACTTTCTAATTGTAAGTTGAACTTATCTCATTAATATGGAATAGTAGGAATGATAACATTAAGGGCCCGACTTACATAAAGTATGATTTATCGTGGCCCTTTTACGTGAATTTTCGAGCCCTTAACATAAATTCAAATGCTTTGTTTGTTGCGTCTGAGGGCTCGGGGCCGCTCGGGGCCGCTGAGCGCTCGCGGTCGACGACTAAGTTGGTAATTGAGATATTTGAGTGATAATATGATCGCATTCACGGGGAACCTATATTCATTAATTATTATTATTATTTATTGTTATTCAATTGTAATTTATTCTGATTATAAATATGCTTATATTGTTATGTTGACATTGTAGGGTCACAAACTCCACGCAAGATTAGTTTTGAATCATTTATTTAAAAGGAATAGAATAAAATTTCAGTAGACATTATTTACACGTACTGAGATGCAGGTGCAACTTGTATTTTCAGTATTAAGAAATACTCCTGATATTCTATAAAATATGATTGAAAATGTTATTCCCGAAATAAGCACGTCGTTATATCGAGCTGTCGAGTTGGGTGGTTGGGGGAGAGTATCACTCTGTAGTGTACTGTCATCGACAAAGCCGATACATATTGAATTTCGACCTTATATTTATGGTAATAGGGTTCAAAAGTTACAACATTACACAGATGAGTGTCTGGCACCTGTATTGTATACGCTATACAGGATGCGGCGGAAATAGGTCTCACTTATCCGCGCTGACACTGTCTATACTCTATACGAAACGTGACTCACATTTGGAGAGTTTTATGTTTGTTATAGCAACATATTTTACTATTTTACTAACGAGTAATTTGTATAAGTAAACCGAAAAAAGTGTATGTTTCCAGTCTACGACAAAATTTATTTTCCCATGTAAACATCACAGTAAAATTAACTAATAGCTTGCAATAACTCCAATTCCGCGCTAACTGCATTTGTGACGTCATTAAAGGAAATATGGCCGCCATTTAAAAAGCAATAACGTGGGATGGATGTTCCTCAGTAAATGGTTAGCGCGGGAATAAACGCGTTTTGTGATGCCAACCGCAACCGCGTTTTGTGATATCATATTGGGGCCCCGAAGCTGGACGTCTGCGACTGCGTGCGGCCGTGTCTAGTACACTGTACATCGTCACCGAACACTTAAGTCGCCGCTATTGGGGCACGGATCTCCCCTCTTGTGTGTCTTTGGTAAATATTGACATGCTTTTCTTGCATGAAAATATTGTTAACATTCTCAGAGAGGCATTACAATTTCCTTCTGCACCGCTCAGCCTCCATATAAATGTACTTTTTATATTTTCGGTTTGACGGTTTCCGAGTTTTTTTGTCAGTAGTTTATCTATTCAATAGACTGAATTCATAGAATGGATGACGTAATCGCGTTAACCTATCAAAAGCGCTATTGAGTATATAAACCACCGACAAAACCCTCAGAAACCGGGCATATACAGTAATAATTACTGTATAAAGGTGACACTGGTATATGGACATACATTTCAACACTGATAAATTATAATTTTGAGTGCAATTCAAGCGTTGACTTTTGGGCTCTTTATTATTGTATTTTATAGAGCAATTTTAGTCGCTACAACCGACGCAGTCATCCAATTTCGTGGCCGGGTCGTAACTTTTATCTCTGGCAAAATTAGTTGGCGCCGACTCGCGGCTATCAGCGGTTTCGGCCACTTAACATACTTCTCAACCAACATTAACTATTAAGGCACTAAGTTAGAGACGGCCATTCTTAGAATTGGTTTCACCCGTGTCACTCCTACGAATGACATATTCAGTGAGACCTCTAATATGCTCCTTAGTAGGTAAAATATACATTTCAAAATTTTTTATTTACCTAAATAAATCTAGATGTTGCCTGCGATAGTGTCGCGCGGGAAACTGAATCCCTGAATAAGAACAAGCCTTTGTTATACTGGGCCTGGGCTTCAAACTATCGTTATAATTCGTGTCTGACCTTTCGCTTTTATGTATATTCACTATAATATATGTTTTTCATGGCGCATATTCAGAGGCTGCGGTTAGCTCTAATAGCAAATAATTAAATGGCAATATAATTTGTTTTTTCAAAAATTAAAAGTTTTTAAGTCAATAATGTTATATATTTTATATCTATTAAATTATGTGGACCGTGGGGCGACTGTTGAAGGTCAGGAATTTTCAATTAGCAACTTGAGCTGGCATCGCGGGGGATACAAAGGAGAGCGGGATTGGAGAAGATGCCCCATTAAATAATTCATCGCTTGTAACAAAATAGTTTACATTGACTGAGCTAAATAATACCCGTGTCTTAGGGCCTGTTTCACAATCTGCTGATAAGTGTCAGATAGCTTATTTGCATGTTTTGTCTCTGTCGCTCGATATAAAGTTAGCAGCGACCAAAACTTCCTAATAAGCTATCCAACACATATTAGAAGATATGTTATTGATGGTACTGTAGGTTCTTGGTGGAAATTAATGTTTCACAGTAATAACACACAGGACTTCTTGCATTATTTCCACTTTAATGAGTATTTAAGAATACAAATAAATGTTTATTCAGACACACAAAAATATATACAGAGCAATATTAATACATACAGGAAATAAAATATTTACAAACTGTACAAGTAGGTAAGTACTAAAAAACAATAATAACTACTCCAAAACAAAGAAATCTCCCAGGTCGTCCCCACCAGGCAGAGTACCTAGAAGGCTCAGAGAGTTTCCTCGCTGGATTGCGATACTTATTCTCTGGGCCAGGTAGGTGCCGGCACTGGGGTCTCGGGTGGCCTCAATGAGTTTTTTGGAGATTTCTCTGAAAAGTTTGTGCGCACCCAGACCCCATGTACCTACCCCAACCCCAAACGGTTCAAATATGAGATCCCCACTAAGGTTTTCATATTTGCGCCGCTTGAGGTTTTCCGCCTGATTGGCGGCCGCACCTGCAGAACTCGAGGTGCCCTGGACATGGGACGGAGCAAGTGTATCGACGCAAGTAGCGTCCCATACAAGAGCCCGTCCCACTCTCCAAGGGACCAGGGTCATACCGTCTGGTCTCTTGCCATCGTCGCGCGCCAAACCAGAGGGTTCCAGCACAGCTGGCACTCCGGCGGTGACAAGAGCCCGACGGATGAGATCGTTCAGGCAGTGATGTCGGGAGATGCGGCCAGCGCTTCGTTGACAGGACAGTCCGTGGTGTCCGAGGCTGTCCACGTTTGCGCCACAAACACAGCGATGGGGGACGACGTGGGGGGTGCCAAGACGCAGGGAAGTGGCTAACCGGAAAGCTGTTCGATCCAGCAATGTGCCCGTATTGGGTGACGGTAATGCTTGTAGCCAAAGGCCCGACTCCCACTTCTCCGCAGCTAACAGGCGAGCCTGCTCCACAGGACTGGAGGACGTATTAAGAAGATTATTCCGTACCAGTCTGCAGAGTGGCTCGTCCTAGAGCCTTTGTGAAAAAGTATTGTCAGGCAATTCGCTACAAGCACTAGTTGCGCTCCAGGCGTCCTTGGCCTCGTCCAGAAAGGGAACTGTATTGGAGTAGGATGGGTGATGTAGTATTTTGGAGATAAGACTATTGTTCGCATGGACTGAGGACAAGAAGGCCGGAAGCGATATGTCAGAGGGCTTCCGAACACCCAGGCCACCGAACCTAACTGGAAGCGTTGCCTGAGTCCATGCGCGGTCATCGAAATTTGTGTTCAAAATATTGGAGAGCGTTACTCTTATGGTATCATCCAACTGTTTGAGAAGTTGAGGGAACTTCCACAGTTGACAACACCGTAACACATATGTCAATTTAGGTACGAAAATGCAAAAACGGATTAAAGTAAAGGCCATGTGACAGTTAATTTGGAGGAGGCGGTCTAAAGTTTCACTAAAACATTATAACATTATTTCACTTCACTAGTTTTAAGATTTCATAATTTATTATTCTGTGTACATAAATTATTAAATAAATAAATAAATAAATAAAATTTTGTAATTTGTTATCTATGAAGTCCGGGAGAGATTCGTCTAAAATAGGTGAACCCAAAAGGAAGAGCGAATCCTTGTTAATGACAGACAGTTGTGGGGCTATTTCTTTAAAGCTGGATATAATCGCGTTTCTATCCCCACAACTGTCTGGCACAAAAAGTTCGCACTTACCTAGGTTCAGCTGCAGACCTATTTTTTGGAACTCGCAGATCAGAGTGCGGAAGTCTGATAATACAGTGGGTGCATCGCTTCCAAGGGTCCCATCATCCTATTTGGATGAAAACATTAAATTTTGAATTTAGAAGCTCGATGACCGGGTGTATAGCAAAGCTGAAAATTGCTGGACCTAGAGGGTCGCCTTGTTGGCAGCCCACTTCGGATGAGATGAGGTGGTCTTTGTAAATGAGTTTGGTGGGGTCGTTGTAACACTGGAGCAAAAATGGTAAAATGGCAGGTACTTTAGATTTAATTTGGGCCAACATGGCGCCTCGGTCAACTGAGTTGAAAGCGTTTTTGACATCGACCTTCAGAAACACATCATCGCCTTGATTGTGAATAGCTGTCCTGAAAGAGTGAACGGCGGCCTCACAACCCCCTTTGCAGGCAAAACCGAGCTGTTTTGGCTGGAAGTATGACGCGAGGGAAGTGACCGATTTGCAAGCTAGTTTGGCTGTAAGGCGCCGGTATGTGGAGCCGACAGCAATCGGACGAATGCCACCATCTCTCTTCCTCAAGGCGCAGAGGTTAGCTCCATACAGAATGTCCACGATATCTGATGCGACCTCTCCACGTAGCATCAGGTTACACAGATTTGTAAGTTCATGCAGGAGCTTCTCGCCGGTCTCCCCGCAGCAACCGCTGGTGAGGTCCTTCAGATGCTGAGGGGTGAGACCGTCGAGGCCGCCAGCTGAACCCGGAAGAAAGGACATGATGGCTCCGCGTACTTTGTCTGTCGACGTTTGTAGTGGTGGTAATGCGTCATCGGAAACTATGAAAGGATTGGATTGTGATGGATGTTTGTTTTGCAGGGCGATGAGGGTTTCTGGGCAGTCGGGGGCGACCGTGTCATTGGAAAACAGGAGCCGCGCTGCACCCTTAATGTCTCCCTCACTTATTTTATTTTCCACAGTTTTCACGATGTTATGTTTGACCGAGGAATGTGAAGAAAAATTTGGGTTGAGGTTAATGTCCGAAACACAATTCTTTTTGATTCTTGAAGTGAGGGAGGCATTGTTGAGCGGATCTCTAGTGATATGTAGAAATCGGTAGGGAAAGGTGAGTAGGTTTTCCCAGGCTTGCCTCGAGTTCTCCAGCTCTGTGTGGCGTATTGTCTCGGCAAGCTTCTGGGCTACAGTCACTCTGGCACCCCTAGGGATCCATCTTAGAACTGGTACAAAACGTTTAAATTTGGATATTTCTTGCCAGAAATTTGTTTGATAGATTGGATTCGGAAGTGAATTGGTTATTGGGGGAATGAGGGTTGGAAGCTGTTTGTGGCATTTGCCTACGTGGATGTTCAAACCCCGCTGGCTTTTAAAATATCGGGAACAGTGGGAGCATTGCAGCAGACTTCCCAAGGACACGGTCGAAATATTAGTGGAGGTCCCTGCATCCTGGCTGCTTGTCATAGGTTGGTAAAGATAAACTATAAAAGATAACTTATATAATAGAATAAACTATAAACAAAAATTAAAAAACTGCTTAACTAATATAAAAAAAGAACCTTGAAACATATTAAGCTCATTTTCTGGGGGAATGTAGGCTTGAGCGTGGGACAGTTCCTGGGGTCACTTTTCGCCAAAAAATTAGCATACGGCTTCTCGGAGTTGCCTCGTTCCTGCCTCTGTTGTAGGCCTTGTTTCTTCCTCCGTCGGGGGTCTTGTCAGTTGTTTGGGAGAATTGCTTGGGATATTTACTCACAGTTTGCCCACTTGGGGCCCTATAAATTATATTTGGTTGTACTGCAAATACTTAAACATGTATATTTATTTACTTTCGGCGTCACGTAAATTGGTTTTATCGATTTATTTCAATATTTTGTTCAATTTATTTAGGGTGACATGACAACGTCAACTTCTTTTTTTTTTTTTTGAGTATTTAATGAGTATTTTACTTTAATTTTAATATATTACATGACCGGTTTCGACAAAGTCATCATCAGGTCATCATCAAACAGAACCTTAATCTGACAAACTTCTTTAAAGGTACAAAAACGTTTCTAGAATCGTTTTTCATCAGGAATCATCGTTTTTTATACGTCGTCTATCATTTCTATAGAAGAACGATGATTGTCGAGAGACATTAAGAAATTAGTTACAAAATATATATTGTCAGATGAGGTAAATTAGCCTGTTGGTACGATACAAAGGTATGTGCATTTTAACTCGGAAATAATACTAAAGTACTTAAGCTCTTTATGTCCCTCTAACCTTTAAATTTATCGATTTTTTCATTTTTTTTTCATTGATGCATGATACATGTAAACCATGTGATAGAAAATTGGCGCGTATGCATTCTAGCGCTCGCTACTTTATGTACTACTCGAGATGATTTTAATGTCGTTTTTACGAGCCGCGACGTTTTTCGCTGTGGATTTCGATAAGTGATATACTGGTAGATAAGACTGGTCGTAATACTTCACTTTATAGGCCATACAGTTCGATAAAAGTTACTTTTGTAAATTGATATTGAAGAATTCGTCGTTAAAAAGGCTTTAGGTGTAACCCTTCACGAAACGCGATAAGACAAAATATATTTCTATTCTAAACTATTGCAGAACATCTACTTGAAGCAACACTTTGTATCCCTTTGTCCTTTGTCCTTTGTATGCGAGTATAGTACTTGGCACTGTTAAAGTTTATAATATGGAGGATAGGGTTCCGTAGTTTACGTCTACCACGTAAACCATAATGGTTCCGCCCTTATGGTTTCGTCATGTCCGTCCTCTGTCTTCGGCCTATCGTCCAAACGGCTAGCGCCAGAAAGATGAAACTTTGTATGGATACGTATATTTACTACGTCGACAAAGTGCTAAAATAAAATCGCGAAAAATATTTTCCTTGGGATACATGTAAAGTGGGGATGATTTTTTTTCTCGCGTCTACCCCATAATATGTGGTATCATTAGACAGATATTTTAAAAACTTAAGAGGTTGCTAAAACGATATTTTATTTTAGATATCCGTTTGCGAAATATTTAACTTCAAAGCGCATTTTTTTGTAAAAATAGGGCGCCCCGCCCCTCTAACAGCTAAACGGCTGGCTAGCAAAATCAGAAAAAATTAATGATGGTAGTCTTATGTCATTACTTGGCAAAATAATAATTAAACATGTAAAATATTGGTATATTGGTACGGAACCCTACGTGCGTGAGTCCGACTCGCACTTGGCCAGTTTTTGACGTAATAACGTCTTATAATTTGATGGAGCCGGCTGCACGCACGTAAAAACATGACTCATGCGTTACCTGTTACCAGCGTTACCTCGCTAAATATCACGCATTGCCTTTACCTCAGCTAGCCGTGCCTTAGGTATGTGAGCGGTGGGTCGGTGAGGCAGGGCGCTTGATGTTATTACTCAGTTCGGCGCCGGACTTCGCGGCGGCAACACGCCTACCTAAGGCGCGGCCAATTAGTTCCGCGCGCACTATAAACATGACGTTGTTACGTTCAACTATCGTCAGTTAACCAACTTTACAGACAACCGATTTTTTTTTAAAATACTGATGTCACAATAAATACATTTTGTGCTACGTTTGTCAATCTGTCTTTCACATTCAATTTATTATTTTGCTTCGTATCTAACGGTAGCCATACAACATACTTCCTATCGTCCACTCATTATGACTGTCATGCCAATTCATGCCCCCACACGATCAGTTCCAACTGAAACAATACTGAAACGACAGTTAAATTAAGTGACGCTCAAGTCACATGCCGTCCTTGTCATTTCGGCTAACTGAGACAGCGACAGCCTGTGAATAGGAGGGCTTTAAGTTTTATTAAGCGTTTCAGTATTCGGCCCCAAGAGGTTCGATAATAGAACCTTAATAAAGTTCAAACTTACAATTTAAATGGATAATGGTCGAATTACGAATTCGAGATGACCACTGTATTAGTCAATGCGCGTTACGTTTGCAGTGAATCGTTAGTGCATATGTCAAAATTGACTAATAAGCTGCGTTTATATTATCCGATTAAAGGAAGTCATTTTAACATTTGACTGATGATTAACTGCAAATCTAACGCGAATATACTGTAGTAAGTTTATTAAATGCCTCCTAGTTATTGGTCGCAGCTTCGCTAACGTTAAATTCGCGTTTCTTACTTACAAAATTTTGATCTCTTTTCCACTTAAGGGATGTACAAAATTTTAACGCAATCCGTTAAATGGGAGTCTCAAGGGCGAATGGGCAAAGGGTGAAAAATTTAGGGGTCATAACATAAATAAATTACTCGAATATAAATATAGTAATCAGGATTCTCCTCCACTGGGCAGGACAGATGGGCCATCAGTGGCCCTCGTCACACGTAACGACGTCACGTCGCGTCGCAATACGTGTTGTAATCTGGCACCGTTTACCCCAAATGCGTGTAAAGTAATTAAAACGGTATTGTGACAGTTTCTCCATGCGGGAGGTTCAAAACGTTTCCATGTCGACTGTAAACACTGCTCAGATTATTGCAAAACTCAATAGCGCGTGCCTCTAGCGCCGTGATAAGCAAGTGCTCGGGCGGGTTCGAATCCCATCTCCTGAATGGGAATAAATTGTCACGTCGTGTTCTATTATGTAGTCGTCGTCGTATTCAATTATGTAATAAAAATGTTAAACAATTTCATAATATATCTTCTTATATATAAAAATGGAATGTCCCGCTAAAACTGGAGATCGGCTGTACCGATTTGTCTAATTTTGGTCTTGAAATAATTGTGAAAGTTCAGGAATGGTTTAAGGTAGGTGTAGGCGGAGATGTTGGTGTAGTTGCAGGAGTAGTTATTTATTTATTCCAGTTCATGGTTAAGACAGAATAAGGTGAGTCGGGACATCTAGTACTAAATTTCAAAAAAAATGTTGTTATGCCATAACTAATAACTGACAAAGCGGCAGCTAACGACTCGCCGTATTACATTACGGCCAGCCGTATTGAAGAACATATGACCCCGAATATACAAAACGGTGGATTCTTATTCAGCCGCATTCAATCTGGCTAATCGGCTCTGTTTTTGAAAAAATGCTAGTCGTATTGTAATACGGCGGATTACACGACCCGACTGCGACATGCCCATAAAAAGGCATACAACTCCTTGTATGCCTTTTTATGGTCATGTCGCTGAGTCATGTGACGGAGAGTCACTGAGACCGAGTAAATCTACACATGATTTTTCATGTGACCATATTGTAGACTTCATTTGTCTCTGTCCCTGTTTTTATTGAAACCGGACGTACTCTATCACAGCGGCGCGGCGCAACAGGTGCCCGCTCACACCTCCCGTCTCCACTCCACAGTCTAGTCAGTACCTAGCAGCTAACTCGAGCTATTAGCATATATCCTGCCGAGCTAACGGGGAGGCTTATAACGTGATAATATTCCTATAGATTTATGGCTTTTTATTGTAAATTTTGTTTTCTTTATAAGATTTTTAAGAAGTACTCTTATTACATACATAAATATTTAAATTCTTAGATTAGATTAACTAGCCTTTTCGTAATGGTGAAATTAATACGGTTCCTCCAAGATAAAAATATTTTCTTTTTGTACAAACGAACGCTTAGTTTAATAGGTTATTATTTTATTTCAATTGATCTTCAAATGGATGCCGACATCAAACCATTTATTATTGATTTCTCTATGTTCTATATTCCATCTGTCGTTTTGTCTATCGCTTATTTATCTAGTTCTCAATCCAGTGTGCAACTTTTTAAAAGTGGCACACCTTATTGCTATAATAATAAGATCGAAACGTGGTACAAGTAATCTGGCGGGCGAGGGTATAATGTAATTACCGATACTCGCAGGCTGCCAGGCCGACGCTGGCGGGCGCCGCGCGGTAATGAAATAAACAGCGGCCGACCAATTGATCCAATGTGACTATATCCGGGCAGTTGCCGGGCCGGGTATACCGGTCCGGCGAGTTTACCGAGTATAACCGGCTCCGGGATGTACCGGTATCAGCTGCTTCGTTAGTCATGCATTAGGATTATTCACATGACGACGACGATTTCAATTTCTGTATAATATTCCAGGTTTCTTGTGAGAGTTACAGAAATGTAAAGTATCGATTTAGCACAATAATTCCCATTTTAAAACTAGCCGTAGGCTTAAAGCAGTCCTATTTTCATAAGCTGTTACACGCGAACACTTGGATTTCACTAGGAACCCTTAATATAGTTTCGTCATGTCCGTCCGTCCGTCTATCAGTCCTCGGCTTACCTTCCAAGCGGTTAGTGCTAGATAGATATAACTTTTCATGGATATGTATGTTTACCACGTCAAGTATTTATCACGTCACGACAAAGTGCTAAAATAAAATCACGAAAAATATTTTTTTTTGGGATCGGGACCCTACACGTTAATTGGGGATGATTTTTTTTCTCACGTCTACCCCATAGTGGATGTTACTATTTCATAGGTCTTTAAAAAATTAAGGGGTTATTTAGACTTTTTGATTTAGGTATCCGTTTGCGAGACATTCGATTTTAAAATTTATTTTTTTGTAATAACAGGGCGTTCGTCGCCGCCCCCTCTAAAAGCTGAATCTAAAAATCTTAATCTTAATGATAGTCCATGTGATGGTTTATATAACTTTGCTACTTCAGGAGTTATTGAAGCCTAATTTGTTGAATGCATTTACTTGGAAAACTTCGTATATAAATAACGAAATAATAAGTAAACATGTAAAGTATTGGTATAACGGTACGGAACCCTACGTGCACGTGTCCGACTCGCACTGCGCCGGATTTAAATAATTAAATATCTTTTTATCTATATCGTTACAGCAACGTGGTATCTGTAATAAATGCATAGTGCAGAATAGTGGTGCAACGTGAAGTTTTCCCGCTAACTTTTATTAGTCCAATAATATGCTAATATACCGAATGCTAACTGGCTCATACACGCGCCACAACCTCCAGCAGCGCGCGTGCCGCGTGCCACGTGCCGCGTGCCACGTATCGCCTCCATCGCCTCCATCGCCGGTGGCTAGTGGTCACAGGTTCAAAGTGTGCTGAAACTAATTGGAGGCGACAACGACATGAAACATTAAATTATAATTTACTACATTATTTTACTATGCTACTTATAATTAGATCCAACTTTGAAATAAAGTACATAAAACGAATTCTTTGAAACTGTCGTGATTGGACTTGACAAGTAAATCGCTATTTTAATACCCTAAATGTTTACATAACACTTTTTTTTTTAATATTATTCGAGTAATATAATAAATGTCACTGCATAATAAATATCGGTGCATGGTATTAAAAATAGAAATAAAAGAGACCTATGCAGTACGTACATACATACAGGTGTCGTATCGGATAGACGGTCGATGGAGCACCGGTATTAGAGTGGAGACCACGCTTAGGCAAACGTAGTATGGGATTTCCTGCGGCACGATGCACCGAGGATTTGGTGGCTGGCAGCGGATGGATGTGAGCCCGAGATCGGGATGGTTGGCACTCATTGGAGGAGGCCTACGTTCAGCAGTGGACGGCGATAGGCTGATGATGATAGACTTAATTTGACTCAATCCCAATCCTTATATGTAACTTTACTAGGCAGCGGGCTACGGCGTAGCGCTCGGAGCGGCCCCAGTCGGAGCGGCGCGCTCTCGCGGAACGCACGTGCGGCTCTACCGCTGCTACAGCAAAACTTTGTACGTTACGACGACTATTCCTGAAATATAATAAACTACTCCCCGTGGTCACATATAGACTGTGTTGTGTGTGCTTTGCTGAGGAATAAAATATTGCAAGTAAGTATTTAAATATTTCGTAACATAATTTGAGTTCAAGTATTATTTTAGTTATCGAAATGTGTGTGTTGTTATGTATCGCGGACGATCTTATGGAAATTGGTTATATCTGCGCGAGATGTGTATGTTATTCGAAATAATTTCTTACTTCTTGTCAGAAATTTTTAAACTTTTCAATCGACTTAAAATAAAAATCGACGGCTAGAGGATCTTATTTTAGATCATTACCATAAAATAAGTTTCGTTAATAGAGCTAATGAACATTCAATACTAAACTTTAATAAAAAGTTAAACACTTAATAATTTATTTCGTTAATATTATCTTTAATCACTACCAGCTAAAAGCTAATGGATACTTATGAGCAAGTTATCGATGACAGCTGATACGCGGCAGGTAGCTCGGCGCGCCCATAACACTTCAACAAGTCGTTGTTGAAGTGTTATGCGAAAAGTTAATTATATTAACAATAATAATATTCTACCTTGTTCAAAATTAAGGAAGGCTCTATACAATCCTTCCTCTTCTTTTATTTATGGCGGCCTCGGTAAGTTTCCAATGTCTATAAAATTCATCTGATCGTACAAAATATGACGGACAGTAGAAAATATGACGGACAGTAGAAAATAATATACTCTATAATATAAGCCAAATTTTTGTCCGTAGTTATAAAGAGCGAAAGCAAGTTATATTGCTTATAAATTAATATATTTACTGAGAATATTATTATTATTAGAGTAGGTATAATTTCATCACAAAAACTACCTTTAAAAATTTCCCTGCAGGGTTGAGTGTAGTCGTATCTTGAATGTTATTCGCAACTTGTTCATAAATCATACGAGTCTGAACACAAGTTTCGTTTTCAATTTGTTGTTACTAAACTAAACTAAGCTAAAGTTCGGTCTAGGCTAAGTTCAGTTGCCAAAAGCCCGCGACATACAGACTTCGTAATATTATTTACTAGGTGTTACCCGCGACTTTGTGCGTGCTAAAGAAAACCTCGCTCAAACCGTACATTTATCTGCAATAAAAAGCCCTTTCCTTTATATCTATCTTTCCTATCCTTTGCCGTATAATGTATATCTGTGCCAAATTTCATCAAAAGCGCTAAAGTAGATTTGGAGTCCATTCAACGCAAATAAACAAACACGCAAACAAACCTTTCCTCTTTATAATATTAAGTATATACTAGCTTTTGCTGTGATTCCGTTCGCTTAACACGAAGACTTAACTTGGAGGTACCCCCCATCTTCCTATTCAATTCGCAGTTGCGTTCCAGTGTCAGAGCAGAGCATGCTATCGCTATCATTCGATTTGATCTACGTTTGAGTGGAACAACATGCGACACTGGAACTATACTGCGTATTTAACAGATATACTTAAGTAAATTAGGCTTATGAAATTATATAGCTTAAAGTCTTCCGGTATAAATGAACCATTCAACAAAGAAAAAAAATATTTAAAAACAGTACTTTCTTAACTATATAATATTCAAAATAATTATATATTTATTAGATTTTTATAAGGCTATGTAGATGTTTTTGTAACAAAACATACTTTAATATCGTATTTGAGAGATATCTAGCTCATATAGGTAAATAGAAACCAGTTCCTGCTGGATATGGATTTAATTTTATTTTTTAGGAAATATTTGTTCATGGAAGAATTTTCTGATTTGGACCTCGTAGCAATCCAATTTTGTATGGCCTATAATATTTTTATTATAAGCGAATATTTACTAAGGAAATAGTAATGAGATATATATTATCTATATCAGATAATATATAGAAAGACTTGTTTAACGAAGTACAGAAACGAACGGTCAATTAACCCAATACTTGTATTGCGTAAGGATTATTTTATTTCTTTGGAATTGGCCCACTTTAATTCTTTATAATTGGTTTTATAGTAGGTGGTGTAGGCAGTGGGTGTAGGTTAATGTAGGTTGCATGTGTAGGTTGTAGACGTAGGTTATTTTTGAAGGGTGTAGGTGTAGATTTTAGGTGTAGAAAGTGTAGGTGTATGCTGGTAATTATTTATTTATTCAAGTTTATAGTAAAGTGAGAACAACGTCTGTCCAGGTCAGCTAGTAAATCTTTACATATAAATAAAATTGAAGTGTCTGTTTGTAATTTACAACTCTTAACTAAATGCGTGTAAATGGATATACGGTAACTAACAATAAAATATCTTTTTTTTTTAATTTCTGTCTGGCCGTCTGTTTTGATTAATCTCTGATTTGCCTGGACCGATTTCCACGGGGCTTTCACTAGCTGATGTTATAAGGAGAAACAGGGGCTACTTTTATCTTAGGGTTCCGTTTTCTTTTAGTCAGAGCCTTAGTTTTACGCAAACTAAGATGCGGGCACCAGCTAGTATTAAAATAACAAAGATATAAAGATATATGTACTAATATTGTGATTGCCTAATGGGTTTTATACGTCCTTATTATCTCACAGGCTGACCCGCTGAGTATTTTACGCAACGATTCAAATAAAAGAAGACGTTCATTGGAGCCTGTCGCTTATACGTAATATAAATACTTGTGACGATCCGCCGCGCGGGCTGAGACACCCGGAATGCGTTTGTTCTACAGCACCATTGTATATTGCTATAAAAACTTATAACTTTTTCCCGCGGCTCCGCCCGCATAAATACAGTATCCCACGGGACCACTGTACTTTTTCGGAATAAAAAAGTAGCCTATGTTTTAATCCAGGGCTGAAACTACTACCATACTAAAATTCATCAAAATCCGTTCAGTAGTTTTTGCGTGAAAGAGTAGCAAACATTCATATATCCATCCATCCTCACAAACATTCACATTTATAATAGTAGTAGGATAGATCAGTAGCTCCTGTTAATTCTGTTCATTTTAAGTTTACGATAATGTGGGTATGGTAGATTGAAACCCCAAAGGGAGATCTCCAGCCTAGCGGGTCAGGCCGTTAGCCATTTCAGTTTTTAGCGCCGAACTACAGTTCTTGGACAGCACGATTCAGGATTTTGCGCGCTGATTGGTCCGCCAAAGTCACACTTTTTATGCGTAGAAAATTGTAAATTTGCGTAGAAAATTGTAAAATTAAGTATAAATAACTCTGTGAATCCAAATTAAATAAATCGGATCTATCACCAAAAAGCAAAAATTTTTAAAGTTATTTATAACTTAAAATTGTAACGTACTGTCGGAAAACAAACATCGAAACATCGCACAAAATAATTGTCTAGTCAATAATTGTTTCCACTGAGTGGTTTTTTCGGCTTCGCACAACATGTCCAAAGTTACAATTATTTTGGCCAATAACTACGGTACTAAATAAATATATAATAATAATATCTATGGACGCTTTCACACCACGCCTATCTGGTCCCGTGGTGAGTTCTCGAAGAACATGTGTTACGGAACAGAAATATAATTAATGCTTTTTATACTATACTTATATTTAAGATTTTTGTTATATAATACAAAAAAAAATTTGTTCTCTGGCGGGATTCAAATCCTCCGGCTTGAGCGCCAATACGCTAACCACTGAGCCACAGATGTCGTCAAACCAAACAAAAAATAATAAGTTTCAAGTTCTTCAAATATAATATCCTACTGGATGCCTAAAGTGAATAGTTGGAATAGCTCAAGTTTTATATGCATATTAATATTATAATATCGTCCCAGTCTCTAAGCCGAACGACCACCAGCACATGCGTTATTAATGCCTGTCATTAATCCAGTCTTTGTCTACCTAATACCCTCACAAAGATTTAATCTTCTTGCACTACAAGATCCCAGCTTATAAGTTATTATACACTTATTACTTTATGGTCGATGTTAACGTTATGATACAAGATGTAGGACATTCTAATTTTAATTATTTGATGCCCGAAAGGAGGATGGACAGAAATGTATGAACGCCGGTCTACCTACTCAATACGAACACGTTATATTATGTTATTGGAAATATCTATTAATATACATTATTTTCTTATTTGGACACATTATGTATGTACCTCTGTAATGGGGTTTTTGGTGTAGAAATTAAACCAAAAAATGTGACAGATTATTTCCTTTGGCTTGGCATAATTTACAAAATTTGGACTGAGGAGAGTATACAAGAGCGTGGTTGTTTTTCGCCGTAGAGGAGCCATGCTCGTATGCATGCACGTATCGTTAGATGCCTCGCTTTTTAAATTTGGCGTCGGTGACGTAACTCGGTGATGTAAATGACAGGCGGTTGACAGGATGTCAGGTTGACGGTCTGAGGAAGCCCGTAGAAATCTCGAATATTGGTAATGGCAGTGAGTAATGCTTGGGAGCTGCGAGCTGCGGGAGACTCGCGTTTGTCTCTTTGTTCTGTAATGGATCACTGTTACAGAATGCGGAGATTTGATTTACATAACCTTATATTTTATAGAGCCTTTGTATATACGAGTCACGATTGTTTTGTCAGACGCAGGGCGAAACCCCGGCCTCCATTAGGTAGGAATATAGAGATATGTCGGTCAATACAGAATTATTGTTCAGATTATTTATATTATAAAAATAAAATACGTTTGATTGTAATATTCAGACGAAATACGATGAAAATAATAACTTTATTGCGGCAAAGTATCGGAAACGTAGGTAAGCCTCACTCATTTTAATAATATGAGGAATTTTTATTTTATTAAAGCTTTATGGCAAATATAATGACGATTATTCTAAAGTAGAGACCATAGAGACTTACACATTGAAGGAAGTCAAATGAACCCTAACTGGTAAGTTGACATGCAGTCATGGTAAGTCATATATCCTCCTAATATTATAAATGTGAATGTTTTTGAGGATTGATAGATGGATGGATGGATGGATGGATGGATGGTTGAATGTTTATTTTTTTTGTGAAATTATGTATGGTTATGGTTTAGGCTCTGGATTAAAACATAGGCTACTTTTTATCCCGAAAAAGTATAGTTTAACCATGGAATAGCCAATACTATATTTACGCTAATAAAAAGAAAAAGCTACTAAATTAAATAATGCACAGGCCTAATACAACTTAAATCTAAGCTTGAAGAGATTTGTCTGAGATATTAAGGTATTGAGCGAGCGAGCGAACGAAATTAAATATAGAATACGATGACTTATGACTTATCTCAATACATCAATACCTTTCATTCCCTTAGCCTTATGCGTACTGTCACGAATTACTGGCGAAGTGTCACGACGGTCACCACACGGCGATCACACCCGACCCGACTCGACCATACCACACCACACCACACGTGCTCATCCCCCATTCATGTGACTTATCACATAGTTTAGATATTTGAAGCAGCAAGCTTGCAAAGCAGTGAGCCGTCGCCCATCACCCGAAGTTACTTCTGTTTGATTATATAGTTTGACGGATCGAACTCTTTAAACGTGTGTGGCGGGTTAATTATGCTGCTCACACACGGAAAAGAACATTACCTTTGACATGAGGAAAACACTCCGTAATAAAATCTTTTTCCTTCACTAATGAGAGTATGCTTGGCACAACGGTACGGTCGTTTTGTCTCGTTACGCTTTTTACAACTTATTAACTTTCCAACGGCGCCGGCGGCGCACTTAAACTTTTTAGAAACACATATTTTGGACACACGCGCGCATACAATTACAGCGCAGTATATTTATACCTTAACTTTTTAACTGATTGTTTCGTTTAATTAGAAGCTAGGACACTTTTTACATTTTTTTATATTATTTTTAACTAGCTGTTTCTCGCGGCTCCGCCCGCGTAAATACACTATCGGGTATCCCGCGGGAATACTGTACTTTTCCGAGATAAAAAGTAGCCTGTGTTTGATTCCACAGCCTAAACTACTATCATACCAAATGTCATCAAAATCCTTTCTCAAACATTCACATTTATAATATTAGGAGGTATATAAGCGTAGCTTTTTAGTATCCACAGCCAGCGGTTTGGAGTGATTCATCAGTGCAAATGTCAAAATAGCTCGCTTTAATTGGATCATGTGAACACGATAATATAAGCGTCACTGGCAAAATGTGTAAAAATTGACCAAAGACGCTTATAGCGTGTTCACATTAACCAAATAAAGTAAATGTGTTACCGTTTTGTATTTCGAGACTTTTCACTGGGCTTCAAAGACTTGTTTGCGATAGAGCTGGAAGAGAACGCTGAGCAGCCAGCGTCGAGCGTCGAGCGGAGTCACTATCTCATAGTCCGGCCCGAGGACAAAGCCGCTCTCTGTGTGTCTATACACTCTGTAATATCAATATTGCTCTGAACTGATATAAATATAATTGCAAACTAGAACGGTACGAGGAGGAAATTTCAATTTGTTGTTCCTTCATTATGTCGTTTTCTCAACCACATGCCAACGAAGATTACGGCCGAAAGTGACGAATCAGGCTCTTTAGCCAAGACGCTATTGCTCGATTCCGATGACGAAGTTAGAAATCAAAAATGTATGGTATTGACGTATCGCGCGCTTTGTCACTTAGCGAGCGTTATGTCAATTCCATACATTTTAAATTTCAAAGATTGTTATTGTAATTAATAATGTCATCTTGGCTGAGACTCCAGGACTTTTGTTTTCATTCGCTGTCTATATTTTCGACTAGCTATAATAATCAGTATGTAAATGTAAGTATTGCTAGCTATCATATCTTTGTTCTTGTATAAAGTCGTAGTAGACTCCCTACGAATATCAATACTGTTTTATACTCGTACCTAGTATCGTTACCGGGTCTGTAGTAAGAGTATTGTTATGCCTGATAACCTATCTTAGGTTTATATTATTATTGGGTTATGCGTTTTATTACGTTGGCATTGAATTGAGGGCGGGCCGCGTTCGAGACAGTAAATAAAAGAAGGTATGTGCAAATGAGGAACCCCTCACCCACGCCCACCGCGACCGTCCCGTATTGTCTAAGCGACCGACATACGTCGCGTTGTAATCTCGACAAACCCTCACTACTACCTGCTGGACTGTACGTACCTACTTATGTACGTACGTACAGTCGAAGACGAAAATATTGTAAATATTTTAAAAATCCATTTTTTAATACACAAGCGCTTTATTCCCCGGGGAGCACGGGGGAACATTCTAAAACAGTACTCATAGACCACAAATTAAATTTATCTCATTAATAAACGTAAAAATTTGTAGCTTACTTAGCTAAAATTATACTTCGTAGACAAAATTCATATTCGGATTGCGGTCTTTTGAACGATCGTACGTCAATTTTATTATTTATAGACCATGGTCGACCTCAAACGACACATAAATGAACACAATAAGCCACTGCCAATTTTACCAGACATTATGATTTTCATTGCACTGTAAATTTGTAACACAAGATAAAAAACATTGAATGTCTTACGGTAAATAATTGTCATACCGTTTACCGTGACACGAGACAAGGCGGGAGTGACGTTTTCGGGTCGAGATTTTATTCAGGATAAGAATTTTATCATGAGTATACGCAATAAACATTTTGGCAACACTTCACGCATTGTTATTTTATGCTAATTGTTCTTATTTAGTAACTAATAGTTAGTAAATTAAACAACTATTAAAAAAAAACTATTAATATAAAAAGTAATAAAGAAGCCTTTCCATTAAACAATTCGCTACATTTAATACCCATTACCTAAGCTGTAAAATAATATTGATTGTATGATGTACGTAACTGTACTCTGTTCAGATCCAATTCAATCTAAACGAAAACAAAAATATTTAATTCGGAAAATTAATGTGCCATTGTATTTTGTTGGCACGGTAAATAAGTGACATTGTAATTGGTAGCGTTATAGCGCGCTGTTGTCTCTTTGTGCACGTTTAGGCTCAGAACTCTAACTCTCGTAACTTACACTTTAATATTACCTTAATTCAATTATAAAAGAATCGTCTTGATATCAATAACTGAATTTTAGAGTTTGGATCAATCAAAACGGGCTTACGTTGGTTTGACTTTTATGAGAATTCCATTTTGCAGTTGTAACATATCGGGACTGGATAGTATCTGTATTATTGCAGGATTTAATTAGCTCAATCGACCTTCAGATAAAACAATATTTATAATATTGTTTTATAATCTGAGCGTTTAGGTTAAATTTGATCTGAGCGGAGTATAGATTAGCCGCATTCCACTGAGAGTATATTAGCAGTCGGTGTTGACTGTACAGTTGCTCGTCCCACAGTCCGGCACAGCTGCAGTGTACAGTGTTGCCTCTAGCGGTGACGGGCCACTGGCATGTTTGCACAATGCATGCAGGCTTCAGCGTGTCCCATAAGGTGCTCTGCTTGTCGCGTGCATGTGCACACGAACATAATAGTGATGTCACTAAAACTCGATACCTAGTCGATAATCTTCATCGACTCGATACACTTCGCCCTGTGTGTTTATCACTATTATGTTATAATATATCAATTTTTGATTCTGTTGCCCGATCAATGGTCACATATTAAAACACTAAGTTAGTCTCGCAAGTAGGTACGAATAAGTATACCTATTCAACATCTGTATTCCTGTTACTTATTGTTTAAAACAATTAATGTGATTCCGTTTCTTATTGTAAAATATGCAAGCAAAAATACTTTGTTACCTTGTATAAATCAGTCTTTCTTCTGTTACAATGGGAACGTGAACGAGATTGATAATAAACATTGGAAGTAACAGTATTTCTGAAGTCTTTGAATCCTTTTAAGTCATTCAAAGTATAAGAAACGTTAAAAATATATCTTAAATCTCGACCTGGTTGAGACATAAATAGAACAAAGAAAGTTAAACATAAAGATGTTTGCTTTAAATCATAATGTTATGTTGTAACTTGTAATACAAAAATTGCAATGCGTATTTTATTTTTAACTAACCTAACCTAAGCAAGAGCATGTTAGGACATGTCTAAGCAGGGTTCCGTAACTATCAACGTGCAATAGGTTTTGTTTGAATTAATTCAAAAGTTATTGTCCGATTTTGCTTAAAATTTTTCTCAAGAGTTTTTAGCATGATCTATCAGGATGGAAACACAGTTACAACAGTTACAAGTTTCTATCTCCTATAGTTAAGAAGTGCCAGGGCACGAACCCAACCAACCAACCAACCAGCCAACCAACTACCAACCAACCAACTTTTACTGTTACTGTTTACCAACTTATAAACCACTTTGGAGGCCGATTACTCGAAAATGGTTGACTTTGTAAAAAAGTTATGTATGAAACCTTGCCTTTATTTTAAAAGACCTATTCAACGATACCATATCACGATGGGGTAGAATGAAATAAATATTTTTCATCCCCACTTCACATGTATGCAGAGCCACCCCTAAAATATAAAATTATCATTATTTTATTATGCCAAAACCGAGACCTATACACAATCTATAATTATACCAAATTTCATCCATTTATATTCATCATTAAAGAAGCTAGAAGCGCGGACAGACGGACAAATAAACATACAGATAGACAGATGGACGGACAGACTGAAACTATAAGGGTTCCTTGTGTATTAAGAAACCCTCAAAAGTTACACAAAAGAGATACTTATATCGTACGAGTAATAATACTAGTGTAGGTCTTGTCTACATAGTACCATATACCTAAGTACCTAGGTTCATCTATCTGGCATCCTTTCGATACCCATATCGATATCTATGAGGCCCATCACTAGCGTGGACAGTATTAAATATATGAAGCGGTCCGAACACGCCCGACCATCAATTACTTAGTTTTTAATTTACTTAAAACGGCACAAGCGCCGGTACAGTACAGGTGCAGTAAATTCCACTTCTTAGCGAATTTAATAAAGACAGCCCGACGTCGTCCGACATCCTTGTGCAATACACGATGACCACGGTGACATACTGTGTCTATATCAGGACCTTTGTATGTAGTATATCGCTACAAAATAGGGTTAAACTTTATTCAAACTAAAATCAATTTATTTCAATAGGTTATAAATAAACTGAAACTTAATATAGACAATATTAAATGCGAAAGCAAGTCGGACACTAAAGAGAACACCCGCGAGTTCTCAGCGGGGACGATCTTTCATTTGAAAACTTTATCAAAACTACAAAGTTTATTGAAATTAAACAGCAATCGAAGTACCGCAGATCACAATACGAGAAACTGAAACAAAAGGAAACTAAAACGTGGCAGTGGCATGTTAATTAATTTATAAGTTTCGTGTACATTATTGCATTCAATTATTTGTTGGGGTACCCAGGCTTTGTTTCATTGCGTACAAGCTGACGCATATAAATTATTTATATCAATCGTTGGTTTAAATATAAAGTTATTTATTTATTCCAGTTTATATTTAAGACTGAACAACGTCTGTTGGTTACCCGGTACCGCTAGTGTCTTATAATATGATGTGGTTCTGTTTATAAATCGCAGACAATTTGCTTCATACTTACTTCTCTTTTCGTAATCACGTCATGAAGATTGACAACGTTAATAATTTTATGTGCCCACTTCCCATGTGTACCTCCTAATGAGCCACAGGGGGACATATTTTGGTCCAAATACCGGGGACCTTCTGCCACATTATCGGACCCACTGGAACCTGGAAAAGGAAATCAACGTCTATACATGTCTAATGAATCGGAAACATCTGCCACCAATATTATTCTGTTACACCTCGCTGGTCACATTCCTGCTCAACAATACACTAACGAGAGTTTTTCGGAGGTAACATAATAACTTGTGACATGACTTGGACAGTACAAGTTGGACGAGAAATAGACCAGTCTAGATTATCTCAATAAAGTCTGTAGCAATGTTTTGTGTCAAATATCAAGAAAAATTCAGGAGACGTGAAACGAAATTAAGGCGAAAATATTATGAGTAATTCATTATTCAAGGTTTGCACTTAGCAATGTGCATTCCTATTTACCTTGTTATAAAATATTTAAAATGAACCTAAATATTAGGTCATTACATATAAAATTGGCGTTTTGTAAAGGAGGAACATAAAGTCGATTTTTTTAAATAATATATTTATTTAATCAAAGTATATACCATTGCTATCTATGCACTTTTGCCATCTCATAGGTAGTTCATTGATTTCTTTACTAAAAAAACCATTCGGACAGGAATCAATAAAATATTTGAAGGCGCTTTGGACTGCCCCATCGGAGTTGAATTTTCTTCCTTGCAAGAAGTCATCCAAATTTAAAAAAAAAGGTAATTCGTTGGATCAAGGTCGGGGGGGAGTACGGTGGATGTATTAGACATTCCAATTGAAGCTCCACTAATTTGGTAGCCGTCTGTTGTGCAGTGTGTGATCTAGCGTTGTCCTGAAGCAGCTGTGGCCTAGAGCGAATGTCCAACCTCGGTTGTTTAGCAGCTTGCTTGCTATCATGATTTGCAGTTGCTGCCAATCTGCCGTAATCGTCTGGCCAGATTTAAGAAAGCTGTAGTGAACGACACCGGCACTAGTCAGCCAAACGCTCACAAGTAACTTTTTTTTTGTCATTTTTCGCTTGGGGCAGGCTTTGGCTGGTTCGCCAGGGTGCTGAACCCTGCGAACTCAATTGCTATGAGCGTTTCCGATTATCGTACAGGATCCACAATTCATCACAGGTAATGATTCAATTTAAAAACCCTTAATTATTGTGCAGTTTGAGTAATGTAACGCAACAGTCGACGCGCGTTTGTCGGTTTGCAGCACTCAATTCATGAGCTACCCACATTTCAAGCTTTTTCACCTTCCCAATTTGCTTCAAGTGGATTAAAACAGTTTTATCAGTAACACCGCAGCCTGCAACTAACTCGGACGTGGTTTGCGATGGATCCGCTTCCACAATAGCCTTCAATTCTTCATTATCAACTTTTGTCTCCGGCCGTCTACGGGGCTTGTTCTGCAGGTCGAAATTTCCAGAACGAAAATGTTGGAACCAACACGCACTTTTCTTTGACGATACCGCTGTCATACACATCATTAATCCTTTGAGCCGTTTCTGCAGCACTGGTGCCACGGTGGAACTCGTTCTCGAAAATAATACGATATTTCAAGTTTTACATTTTGTAAACAGAGTGACGCAAAGAAAAAACCAAAAGAGGGAAAAACAAATGAATTACGGTTTTCGAAACACAAATGCATGAGTAAATAGCGGTATAAATTTGAAATTGGAATTCCTAACTAAAGAAGATTTATTTGAGATCAAAGTGGCCAGTATGACAAAACGCAAATTTCACATGTAAGGACCTAATATTATGACGAAACTTTATAAAGATATAAGATTTACTATGATAGATAAGAGATATTAAATGTACTTTACAAATAAATACTATAAATATATGCCTTTTTGTAATTAAAAATCCTTCACATTATATTTTGAATAATTATTATATTACTATTATTAGATAATAATTATTGTTATTATCACTGTACTATTAAGTAACTAATTAGTCAATACTAAATAGCTAATTTACTTCTTAGAGATATCAAAACTGTTTGCGAAACATGACCTTTGCATTTTATGTTTTTGTGGAATACAATACCCAGGAAACATTTTATACTTTTTTTTTTAAATGAATCGTAAAATCGGGTCCTCTCCTGGTCTCGGACGGCTGCAATGTTTACAATATTTTCATTTCTCCGACACAACGGTCGAGGCAGATTTCCCCAGCGGTCGCAGACGGGGAAGCGACCACTAACCACTCACCTCCAGCCTCATACAATATTCAGCAGCTGCAGCAGGGACAATGAGCTACTTATGCATATTTATTCTGACGTTAATCTGGGACAATAAGGCTATAATTATAACAATATTTTATACAAATCTAAAAGAAATGAACTTAAATAACTAATTAAGTTACCAATGCGGATGTTCTAAGTCAGGTGTAGCTCGTATCCATTTCGGTTAGTTTATTTATTTTTTACGATGTACCATCCTTCGTCCTTATGATAAGATATATAGACAATAACAACTATTTACCGTCAGATGTGAGTCATCAGATCTCGCAGGCCTCAAGTTGTCAGTGACAGATGCGACGATAGATATGACATTTACAGTGATGTATGACCTCGAAATATTTCGCTCAGATCTTAATCTAGACGTCAACAATAAGAATCGACCAAATTAATGTATATTGTATATCTTTATTACTGTATTACACATTAAGTAACATTTAAATTGGTAGCATTATGTTTTGTTGTTTTCTTTGTTTACGTTTGAATTAAATTGGATGTGAGCGGAGTATAGATGTGATGATGATGATGACGATGCATGACGATATTGCATGACGGACGGGTGATGTGATGCATGAGGATACTACGGTCGGGCGTCTGTGAGTTATCGGTGTGCAATCGACCATCAGACAATCGCGTTTAATTACTTCTTGCGGGGAGACCGGCGGGCGGCGGCCGCAATTGTGTGCTCGTGTGCTGCGGCGGGGTATTGATTGTAGCGGCGATAGTGTGTGCCGGCAATTAACGCTCCAATTCGCCTCTCAAGTGAATATCAATGCAGAAAATGCCGCAGTTAATACTGTGGTGACTGTGGTGGTACAGGGTGCTCGGTAGAACGTAGTCAATACGTGAAATATAGGTATATCCGGGGGGTGACGACAAGTCATTTCAACTGCCTTTTGTATGACCGATATTGGACCCTTTCTGAGATATTCGCCATTATGTATTTTTTTAAAGTACCCACTTTGTCTGATCTGATAGTTTGGGACATATTAATAAAACACTGAAATTTGTTTTCAATCGTCAAATCAAATATATTATTATTTGCAGAAAGCACAATAATTATACGTAGGTCAAGTCTTTCTACCTAATAAATAGGCATGAAAAAAAAAACTCGACAGACATTGAAACATTGTCTGTCGAGTTTTCCCAAAAAACCACGCCATGCCTCAGTATTGAAACCACTAGACCATTATATGCAGTGACTGTTGTATTGACGTCAATTGTCTTATTTCGTCGTAAAGACCTTCTGTTTTCTATAATGTTATATTTTATTAATCTAAACACGTTAATTGATTTTTTATTTAATGCTTAAATTACAAAACAACTGTATTTTCTAATTGCAATTAGAAGTTACCACGACCATGTTATAAATATTTACTAAAAAAATAAAACCTTCAAAAACTGCTCCATATAATGCTCTTTCAAATTATCCTGCCTAGATCTTATCCCTATGATATCTGAAAAAAGAAACTCTTCCAAGCAAAAATTGAGATGTAGTTTTGGGGTCGATCTGCCTACTGGCTGGTTAGCGGTCTTTTAAATACTTTAAAAAACACTTTTTTAAATATTATTTTTTTCAACTCTTGTATTCCTAGACAGTCTTCACCCTCCGGATCTATATTGAGTACTTTCTACCAAACATCTCGTATAACTGACTATCTATTTGAAAACAAAATATTTCACGACATTTTAATAGGGAAACTTTCACTCGGAACCAACATTACTGAACGGTTTACATTTTTCCCATTCTTAAACAATATCTAATGCCCTCCCGCTCCTACCGGTTGCCAGATAATGTCCAAACTCGTAAAGCTAACAATGTGCTAAGTGCTGCTCAACAGCAGTCGCCTGTCGCGGCCGTCACGTGTCGTGTGACGTCACGTGACGGGGACTAATGACCACCGTCCGACTACCGTCTACCGGACCACACGTTTGCACCACGCTTTCCTGTTTGTACAAAACGGACAACGTCGAGCCTGGTGAGTCGTCAGGCTAAGCTTTTGTCGTATGTTGAAATGTAAATGGCACTAAAATGGAGTAGCAATACATAGTAATAATGTGTTTCTTAGTGCAATAGCGTGTAACACAAATTGACAGAGTTTACCAAGACTTGATATGTTACAGTAAGCCACAATTTAATAACATGAGTTAAAGTTGGTTCTAAAATTTCACCCCTGGACAATAGTGGCTCAAACTAAAGCTAGCGTTAAGTAACAATTTGAAATGCTGACAATAGAGGCAATTTAAACTGAGGTTGAGCTGTCTTGTCGAGTGGACTTAATATTTCTGTAGGATTCATTATTATGTATTTCAAATAAACAAGATTAATAATAATAGTAGCTTCCATACCGATTTCGGTGACGGTAGTCGCTTTCATTGAAACCAGGCAAGCTACGCTGGCGTTCTTTTATATTGCCCAAATGTGTGCGCAATACATAAGTGTACTGGATTATCTTTCTTGTCAGACAATCGGGTGATCACTCTGCATTGTCCTAACCAAAACTAAACCAAACCAAAACTTGAAAACAACGATTTATGTTATATTTATTTATTTAACAGTTTATGGTACACATAAATGATTAAGAAAAATATACACAGAAAATAAAACGACACAAAAATTAGTTGTTCCAACGTGGAGATCGAACCTCGACTGGAGACGACCGCCAAGCACTAAGCCACTGGACCACGGAGGCGTCAACAAGATTAAATAATAAGTTATAAAGTATAAACTTGTATTCAATACCAGTACATAAAGCGGCGGTAACATTAAGGATTAATTTGAGTGCCGCGAGCGACATAAAAAAACTGTTGCGAATAAAAGTAGACGAGTTTTATTCCCATTTCGGACAATGTGCGGTATGATATACGTTCAATGTCCTCTTATATAATAAAGGCGATGTCCAAATTGAAGACGGACACAAAGCTGCACCCCCCCCCCCCCTTCTCCCCCGAGCACGGATCCGTCCTGTTTAGAAAGTTGGTAATGCTTTCAATTTAGAAATGCACATGGACACAAAAGCCGGAATTTCACTTACTACTGCGGCGACCATGCTGTAGGATGTCGGTGGGCGATGCTACAGCCGTTTTTGGTCCATTATTTTGAAATAACCTAACCAAGAGCATGTCAAATATCAGGACATATCTAAGAAGGGTTCTGATATTGTCATGGCGCAATGTTTTTGGAGTTTACTCCTTAAGAAAAGATTTTCATATATATGGCCGGGGAATGAAAATCTATGGGAGAAAAATCGAATTCACGATGTCACTCGGTCTCACGGTCACACGGTACGGTGTCACACGATGTTAACTCACAAATTTATTTAAAAGTTATAGTCCAATTTCAATCAGCAAGTTTTTAGCATACTGCATCAGAATGTAAAGTTACAAGTTTCTTTCTCTAGTAGCTTAGAAATGCCAGGTGGGGGGGGGGGGACTTATAAATCACTTTGGAGGTCGGTTACTCTAAAATTACCTTACACTTAATGGGGTCATGCATAAAATATAAAGGGAGCCTCTAAAATAAAAAAAATACCTTTAACTAACATAACATAATTGATTTATTAAAATTAATTTAATAACATAATTACAGAAGTTAAAAGGGCAGACAGTGAGACATACAGACGGACGGCCAAAGCGAATACTACGCAACCCTAAAAAGCAGATTTATTTTTGTCCCTGGCTATTATTTAGAAAATATCAGAATGTTTATTATCTGGCGGACAAAAAAACTATATAACACACTACTGGAAACATCTCAACTTCTAACAGCCACCCAGTAGGTACCCAAACTATATCTAATAACGTGATAATAATAATAATCACTCCAACTACGCCAACTTTGTGATTGTTCTGCTAAACAAAGAATTGGTTTGGGGAATATAAAAATACTGAAAAAATTAATAAAATAATAAACTTAGTCTAACTACTGGGAGTCAACAAACGATTTCTAGAGATTACGAGAAAGTTAGATTATAAAAATATTTAACGTTCAGAAATTTTCCGAGAACTTATTACTTACTTACCTGAATTCGGGCGGTTACTTTTGTTTTATATTCGAATTAGTTTGAAATAATTAAGCAGTTTTTGACGAGCAATAAAAAATACATTTTATTAAAATTAATGTCAACAGACTTTCTACAAAACCACTCATATATACTATCCATATAATGTATTCGTGGTCACCCTCTTAACTATAGCCCGCTACCCGTGCGCGCTCCGCCCGTCACCATGCACGCCGTCTGAGCGATATTAGTCCAGAGCGTCCAGACGCTACAGAGTGCTAAGTTGGCTTCGATTCAAACGACTACGTGATTTCAGCGCATCGCGTCCTCTCGCATTCGCGGTAACGACGTTGTGTTCGCTCGAAATGTGCTACACTGAAATAGGTGACTTTAATTCGTATTCGAGCAGGAGCGCCAAAATTAAATGTACACAGTGTTATTCTAATCCTATCCTACCTATATAAATGTGAAATTTTGAGAGGATGGATGGACGGATGATAGATGGATATTTGTGACTCCTTCACGCAAAAACTTCTGAACGGATTTTGATGAAATTTGGTATGGTAGTATTTTAGGGTTTGCATTATCACGTATGGTACTTCTCATCCCGAAAAAGTACAGTGTTCCCATGGGATACGGGCTTTACGCTGATCGCGGGCAAAAGCTAGTTATTTTTAGTTTAATCGTTACATTTTTTTGGTTTATGAACTATGTATTTGAACAGTAATAATTAGTCTCTCGTCCACTCGCGTGTTTAGTTTCGAAGAAGTCCTGTAATTCAACAAATATTTAACACGCCCGAAACAAAGCATAATGAATGTAGCGTGACGAACCCGTCACAATAACTACACGTAAGTTACGAGTATTTAGATTGTCGTTAGCTGGGAGTCGCTATATTAATCAGTTTAGTTGCTCAAGCTATTTAATACTCTATAATAATTGTTTTAATTCGGCTAATGAGAAGACACGAGTAAGCAATTGCCAGAGGAACGGCCAGTTTTTCCTCTCTCCACATTCGGTCTCCAGTACCTCCACTCACTCGGCGAAACAACACAAGCGTTATTGATTTCTTATGCTTACGCGAATATTGTTCATTGTTTTAAACACTTACGGATTGTGTCGCGGTGCACTTTTCTTTTTTCGACGTTTCGGCTACTTTCCAGCAGCCGTGGTCACGGGAGGACTGAGGTGTCAATTGTCCTATTGAAGTTGTAAGAAACATATTTGAAGTTGTTCAAACTACCCGAAGATTCTTCAATTATTATTTGTGTTCCGATCCACGCTAAACATACCAACAGTATCTTGAAGCTGCGGTGATTTTAAATTAAATTTTATTTTGTTAATTATTAGATCCCAACTAGATGGCAGCACCCAGCCATCTTCTCGGTTAAAATTAGGGTAGTTTTTAATTTCTATAACCTCACGTATCATTCTTAGGCTATGACGGCCAGTACTTGTGGCTTATCAAATCTTATGTAATGGCGCGGTTGATCCGTTGATCCGGTGTGTGTTCGCAAATTGCAGATTTATTGTTGCAACTGTGTTTGACATCTGCGATGTGTTCCTTTACGCGGGTGTTGATGGATCTTTTAGTTTGCCCTATATAGGAGAGAGCACAGTCACCACAGTCGAGCTTGTAGACTCCTACATCTTGAAGGAGAATGTTGCATCTGGTGAATGTTGTTCACTGGTGGTAAAAATTGACTGATCTTTTTGGGCGGCTTGAAATATGTTTTTATAGAAGCTTTCCTTAGAATATAGCCAACTTTATCAGTGACTCCTTTTATTTTTACTGTTGATGAATGTTCGTTCGACTGTGAACTGTTAATCAACAAAGTGCAAAAGGTTTATTGTTCGACTGTAAACAGGACTACTGTAGCGGACAGTAAGGGTCAGTTCACACCGCGACTATACGTGACGCTACGTGGCGCTACATTTTCAAGCATAATTATATGCTATATATTAAATATTTAATTTTATTCACTAGACAAAAAGATACACGCGTTTCGTATGATATACTGATATCTGCATACACTGCACATGCGCTGTGCGGCGCGGCTATGCACAGCTAGCACAGCTATCTTAAAAAAATGCAGCGCCATGTTCGTTCGTTCGTTACGATGTGAATTGACCCTAAAATACACGGAGCTATAGGAATAAAACGTTGATAAAAACAATTATGTATTTTACATCTACTTTGTTCGATTCCGCTAATACAAACACACGGGAAATAAACCTTCGAAATACACTTAATTTACTAAACGCCATACATATCTATTGGCGCAAGATAGCTTCGACATATCTCGCAGCGCGACTTCGCGTAACTGTACTAGGCGGCCAGTTAAATTAAATCTGCGGCGCTAAATTGACATCTGTCTGTGTTCAGAGTTGATCTTCACCCCAAACTAATTCTCACAAAAAAAAACAAATTGTCAAAATGGCAACTGTCATCCAGCGTCTCTACCGCGCCCTCTTTTTCTCTTCCCTCCAAGACGTAACAAGCAAAATACGCAATAATTTGTAAACTCAAAAGTAACAATATATTTTTACTAAAATACCCTGGGTTTGCCATTGAAGACGCCCCATCTCACCAACCAAAGGCTGAGATACATTATATGTCTCTGTTCAGATCCAATTTACTCTAAAAGTAAACAAAATATGAAATTCGACCAAAGTAATGTGCCATTGTAATAATAATAATAATCGTTTATTTGCATAGAATGTAGGTTACAAATGTTCGTATATTTAAATATAGTGTCACAACATTCTACTTTAAGAAGCGTGCAAATGTCCTTTTAACAATAATTTAAAAGAAATACAAACTGAAATAAGTAATCCATTTTTTTACTGATAACATACAGTTTTAACATACAGTTTTAAACCATTTCATCGCATAGGTATTTAAATCCATCATAATCAATTTTGTCAGTCACTTATCCATTATTTAATATGTCAAACTTAATTTCACAATTTTCACTACATTGAGGTACAAAAAGAAAAAAAAAATTAATTTTCAGATTTTATCAAACCATCATAATAATATGCACCTCATTAACATTTAAATTCTTAGGACTTTACGCTACATTACCCTTAATTGATTTTTATTTATACTAACCTATCTGGAATAAAATTTAATTAGATTGAATAAATAGAAATAATAATATTCATAGTACAATTAATAAAATAAAATTGAATTAAAAAGTCACATTAAATTGTGTATGTAAAATTAATGTCAATGTCTATTATCAGTACATAATACCTACCTGATTACTAATCTAAAAATACTTAAATTTTGTTAACATTTAGTCAAAAAATCAAAGAAATTTTCTTGTCATTAATGAATTCATCTATGCTATAATAGCATTTGTCAATAAAAAAATTAAATATTCGATTTTTAAATGAGTTAAAGTTCTGTTGTCTTAGATTTTCGGGTAATTTATTATATATAGTTATAGCCATACAGTATGCACTTTTAGCAAAAATATTTAATCTTTTGATTGGAATTTGTAGCTTGTCTCCTCTATGTGGTCTTTAGCTTACTTCTTATTTTTTTTTTAATGAAAAATTCTGTGTGTTTTTTTACAAACTTTAGTATCTCAAAGATATATAGACATGGAAGTGACAATATTTTATATTTTTTTAATATTGGCTTACAGCTCTCAAATTGTCGGGCACCACATAGTGCTCGCAAGCAGGCTTTATGTTTTATAAAAACATTCTGGCTATGGTAAGAGTTACCCCATAACACAATACCGTATCTTAAGTTGGATGATACATAGCCATGATAGGCTATCAGAGCTGCCTTTTCACTAACACTTTGAGACAAAGTGCGCAGTACGTATATAAATCTATCAATTTTTGTGCACAATCTCTCAGTATGTTGTTTCCAAGAGAAGTGTTGGTCCAATATAATACCTAAATATGTCGTTTCGTTAGTAAGCGCGATATTAGAACCTTGATAATTTATATTTATATTTATGTTTGCACTATTAAATGGTTTGAAGTGTATCATGTTTGTATTTGTTTAGTGCACGGCAATTAAGTGACGTTTTAATATTACCATCTAAGGCCGTTTGTCCACCGCCAACGTCAACGGGACGTCAACGAGAACGAGATTATTTCAGGCCGAGATTAAGTTGACGTGACGGCGCCGGCGATCGGTGGTCCACCGCGACGATCTCGGTGGTTCAGTTTGTTCTTACTCTGTGTTACATTAATATTATGTACATTGTACTGATTACATCTTTAATTTTCTGGTCCACCTCCTTAATGTTCGGCTCCAGAAAGACATTTACAAAATGTTATCTTTGGATGCAGTCTTAGTTTTATCCCACAAACATTATACTAACGTTAAGTTAACAAGTTATGTTAATGAATAAATGTCTTATTTTAATTTCTTGGCCATTTTTATTTTGCTGTTATGTTCTCAATGACGTCCCGGTGACGTTACGAACTAAGCGATATTTCGGCGGACGGGATGACGGCGCTCGGGTGACGGGCGTGCGGTGAATCGGCGGCGTCATCTCGTTCTCGTTGACGTCCTGTTGACGTTGGCGGTGGACGAACAGCGTGAGGCTCCTAGTTTACGTTGAGGTCCAATTGGATCTGAACGATACGATAATATTACTTAACTTGTTACTTATTTAACTTCACTGTAATTTTATACACAAGCTTCAATATAATTTTCACGGTAAGCATTCGCGGCATTTGTATAATGCGGCGAATGTGCATACAGTAGAAACACTGGGAATATATTATTTGTGGTCGTCGGAGCCCGCACTCGACACGAGTACGGTCGGCGGACGCGCGCTAGCGGCTACACCGTTTGCTGATATTGAAGTCGGGATAGAAATGGAATAAAATATTTTACTAGGGTCTTGTATCTAGAAATTGTGAAACTATATGTTTATAAGCTGTACGATAAATTTGTTTTACATAATATATTACTAACACACACAGCACGAATGCGAGACAGAAAGATTTAAAACACAACTAAGCAGCTACTCGTAGTTAGCTTAGATAGGTAGGTAGGTAGGTGTTTTAAATTTGTATTTTACAGTGAAATTTGAATATCCGACCGCAGAAATAAAGATCTATTGCAGCATTTCGTGAAGGCAAGTATTAATAAGATTTCCCCAAAAATACCGAAATTTAACACCACTTTTAAACAAATCCAATTTCATTGGGAATTTTAATGGAATTGACTTCATAACAGTTATTGGTAATTTCTTTTTCGGTAATATCTTATTATTGCTGTTTTAACAATTTTAACAAATTACGTCATTTGTTAAGAAATTGTTTATAAACAAATAGATTATTTTGGGATTAAAAAAAAAAAATTTTTACTATCTTATTGAATAGGTGAAATGATGATTTAAAAAAAAAGAAAATTCTTAAATAAATTTTTTATTCATAATTTATTCAAATTTTTAAATTGTTATTTAATATTAAAAAATATATTTTAGGTGATATACAGGATTTTTAGACGGCGCGCCTATGCCGTAACGCCCTCGCGGAGCCCTATTTCCAACGTTAAAAAAAATCATAAATAATATATATAGAGTTCCGGGAGTTAGGACTTTTTTATTGGAAATTTCCTCTTCTTTCGACGAGAAATTTTTTGGGCAGATGGCCGAGAAATCTGGTTTAGCCTCTAGGTGTCTGAGGGAATCGGAGGGGCTTTAACCACACGGACACTTAGCTGGATCCGGGAATGTAGGCAGCACGTGGCGCGAGGAGCCCAACTTCCGGTAACGTCTCTGTCTCTCTGTCGTTCAGGCCGGTATCCTCACCGCGACGTAGATCGTCCTAGGTGTGGTGCAGACTGGGTCAGAAGCCAGTCAGTTCAGTCCGGAATATAGCTAGCGGCACTCAAAAATCCGGATGTGTGGAACTAGCAATAAGTCCATGCGAAACGGTGCGTTGAACCCCTAGTATAGGTCCCTGGAAAATCCATACAAGCATGTGGAGTTGGAGTCCCACAGCCAGCATGAATTCAACCCCAAACGATCAAAATCACGGGCTGTTTGACCATTACAAAATAAAAAAATGGTAAGCAAAATTAAAGAGGATATTAAGAACAATTAAAGAATTAAAGAAGATGAGAAAGAATGAGCACGTGTTCGGCTAACCAAATTTTGTCAACTAATTTTACAAGGTGATAATTTACATGAAAAAATAATGTGTTTTAATACAATAATATTTTCCAAATAAAACATCACAACACAGATATAAAAAACTCACCGTAAAATCGGGATTAAGAAATATGATACACTTGTATCCAGAAAAACTTGAGTAAATTATCCACTAATATGGATTCAGCAAAAAAAAAAAGAACTTTCATCTCGCGACAGCTCTTAAATACCCTTACTTTAATTTTGTATTTTTTTTAACATTTGACAACTAAAAGAAACTAAAGCGTAAAGAGAAAAAGTCCAGAAATCAAAGTAAAACGATTTTATATTAATAATCAATATATTATGATAAATAATAATGCAATTCTACTGTATTTTAATTAGTATTCAAGGTTACCGAGGTTAAATTATTAATTTTAAGATTTAAGGCGGAAGTAAAATTGATTTATGCGCCAAATATTAAAGCAAAGCTAACGCTGTTTTAGTAAGGGCGACGATAGATGGCGCTAAAGTCTCTGAATGACTAAAATAATTAAGCATACAAATCATAGATGACGCAAGTAGCGCCGAAATAATTGATTTTACGGAGAGGAAATGTAACTACGTTACATACTATGTATGTATGTATGTTACATACATGTATGTTTGTTCCACCGCAACCGTAGCGCCTAAGTTTAAGCGCTACGGTTGCTGGTTCGTATTTAATAAATGAGGTGTCAATAGATTCGTAATAATGGCCCGGGTAACAATATAAGGTTTGGTAAAATCCATTCGGATATTTGAGCTTTATGATTTACTATTTATGTAAAGACGTTTAGGCAGAAAAAAAAATGAAAAAAATAAAAAAATAAAGTACTAAATTAAATTACATTACATTAGTTGCGAAGCTATGGAGGTCATTGAACTCAAACAGCTGATTAAATTGATATTATTTAGGCAAAGAATTTGCTTTCGCTTTAAAGTTAGCTGTTTCTATGAGCTTAATGGCCTCAGCGCTTTAGAGAGCGCAATGAATTTTTAAGTAAAATTTATTCGAAATTTTAAAATATTTTTTCTGCCTTAATATCTTTACATAAGCAGTAGATCATATGCCCAAAATATCTGTAATTGATTTTACTATGCCTTATATAATTTACGTAGTCGGATTATAGTTTTTGAAGTTAAAACTTCTATAATAGCGTTGGGCACTTCTTGATAGGGGAAAATGTTATGGGTTCGCGTTACCGACATACTCATCACTGACTTGTTGAAAGTCCGACCGTCCGTCGAAAGTCTTTTCATCGTGTAATACAAATAAGATATGTTAATTTCGAATACTAATGTCAGATACGCGTAACGCAGTTACGTAGGCGCTTGGATTGTGCGTTGTTGACCAATTGGTCTTGGGTTCGAATCTCTCTCGGACTATTTATTATTTTTATTTCTTTTTCTTTTATAATTTTTATTTTTCACTTCTATCGGCAGTCCTTATAACTGCCAATTTTTTAAATAAAACTTGTAGTTATTGTTTACGCTTAGATTAAATTGGATATGAACAGAGTATACATAAGAGCTCTTGAGAGTATATTAGCAGTCAGTGTTGGCTGGACATAAACACGACATTTTCTTGGTAACAACGGATACCTAAGGGGCACTGGACTCGTCGGTCACCCTAGTTTCTGGCCTGGCTCCAGGGTTCATTCCTAGGCCTTGTGTAAAGTATAATCTTTTGCATTCAATGACTTGACTTTAGCATCCATAATAAAGTTCGAAAATATTTACGATATAATTCTGAAGTCTGTTAAAATGTTGTAATTTCTAATCAATCGTTCTTGAGTTAGTATGTTTTATAGTTTAGGGCCAGTTTCTTAATCTCATAATATAATAAGTGTTGGAAGGCTTATTTGAAAGTTTTGTCGCTGCTTACTTCATATTGAGCGACAGAGACAAAATAAGCGAATAAGATTGCGAAACAGGCGCTTAGTAAAATACTCCAATTGTATACGTACTTTTTGGGCATTAAAACAAACTTTGTAAAGTATCTAGGTCGTAATGATTCATACTCGAAAATATGTAGTATGTTTCGGTATACAGCTTTTGAAGATTTTCTCATTCAACTCTTCTTTGAGTATATATACAATAACGGCAAACCTACAAGCGAACAAACTTGAACAATTTTATTCCTCACAAAGGGAAATTCTTACAGAAACATAAAAACTCAACAAAAGGGCGGCTCCAAATATCATTCGAAGTATTTCCATTCAGAATCGAAGTTGAGTAATAAAATGGGTTCTGAGAGAGTCTTCCAGTATTGTTACAGGAAAAATTTCTAATTCCTTTTTATAACTAATTAATTTAGATAATTCAGTACTGTGTCATGCGTTGAGCACTATTAAATGGTCGCGCTCCGCATTACACACGAAGCAAATTTAATTGTTTGCGAGTCGCGCTACACGTGCACCATGGCATTGGTGGCCAAACGTGCCGGCCTTTATGGCGAAAGACCTCCACAAGCTGCCGGTGGTAATCATGGACCACGTCGACGTCTCCAGCCTGCTAAAGAACTTCAACAGTATGAAGGCAGAGCTGGACGGTGGAGCGGTGAGAGGTAGAATGGATGCATCGGAATCTACCATCCGTGATTTACGTAGTGAATTGCTACAATTAAAATGTAATAATTCAGTAAGTAGGTCACCCGATCATTCGACCGCCTTTGTGAACACACGTCGTGGCGGCGCGCGAGCTGACACATCGTTGTATGTCGGCGACCGCCGCCGCCCCCGCCCGCCCGACGTTCATCGCCTTGAGGGTCGAACGTCTGGAGTCTCGCCATAAGGTCAACTTCAGTTCCTTTGTGGTGAGAGTGCTGACGCATCTTTTGTCGACCTTCGAGGCGGAGGTATTCTGGCCGACGGGTGTGGTCTACCAGAGGTTCCGGAGGAGACACCGGAACGTGTTGCGTGTTATCTGTCACGTCGCCGATAATACGTGATAATGTGTAGTTTAAATATATAATAACAGTAATAGGTATGTTAATCTATAAGGTTTTTATAATATAGGCCTATGCCGCCCGAAATAAACGTTATTTAATTTAATTTTTAGTCTTAGACGAGGGTATGCCAGTATGAATCGTAAAATCGTACCTAATATTCATACACCGACCGACCGACACGGTCTCCGATAGAGCCGCCCGCGCGGTAAAACTATTACCTATGGGACCGCGTATCGGAACTAAAATTACAAATAGACGCCTATAACAGAACCCTTATCTGCGAAACTTTACTATGTCGATATCCAAGATTTTTTTATTGTTCTAATAATATTTTGTAAAAGCAGAATAAATGAATAAGGAAATTTCCGTAATATATTTCACAATAAAGACTAGATCGTAGTAAACCCATAACAAATTTTATTGCAGTCTACCCGGAGTCCCGGACGCGGAGCTCGGACGAGCAAAAAATTGTGCGCTGGCCGCCGAGATAAACTTTGAGGAAACTTTCGCTTCGCCGGCCTTTATGAGATACGGCAAAAAACAATTTTTAAATTATATAGTACCAGGACATAAAATAAGTTTTATTTAAGGACACGAAATTAATAATTATTCAGTCAAAATTTGCCTTGTATAAAAGTGAGCAGAGTCTGCTGTCGGCCAAACTTGTGGCTAATCTGATAAGCCGACAATGGCTCGAGAAACCCGGGACAGATCCCCTCAGACCGACAAAGGAATACTAATTACCGCGAACAGATAAACACGCCAACTTGCCGGCGCTTACCCTGTCGCTGGCGGAAAGATGATAATTTTTTACTATAGGTGTGATTATGATTTAGTCACAGGGAAAATTTACCTACTTCCCATACATATTATATGTTTTATAACACACAAGTAGCTTATAGCTCATGTGGATGACTTTACTATGATTAATAGAATGATCATAAAGATTTTTTTTATTTTGAAAAATATTCTGACATTCATGCTGATCTTCATGGAATGAATGCTACTCCACTCTGGTAAGTACTGGCCATTTATTCACTATTATGTTAATTGTGTTTAACAAATAAAAAATAATAATTAGCTTCCCATCCCCTTTTGTCAAGCAGGTAGCGAGCTTATTCTTAAAATTATTTTGTATGTAGTAATAATAAAATATGATGACGAGTATGATGTAAGAACCATGTCGATCATGTCATCAACTTTCAACTAAAGAAAACCTCAAAATCTATTCGTTTACGTACGTAACATTTTTTTCTGGCCGAGGTACTAATTTCTCAAGATAGGTATTAAAATAAATTCCACAACTGATCTTACATCTATATAGCCTATACAGATAGGGCTTAGCCTAGCTAGGGCTTCCCTTTGATTGAGAACCAGCCTTCGCTACTGAGTCATACAGACATGACAAACTCATAAAACCTCTCGTTTTGCGTCCATGGTTAAAACTCTGAATCAAAGTCTACACTAGCAACCATACAAACTACGATATAAATATAGAAATCTGCAATTGTATCTTTAGCGGCTCTCATAGATTATATCGTATACAACAGCTGAGTGTTGCTCGTCCGTCCACAAACTCCCACCACTACATCGCTCGTCCATCACTACGCATCACACATCACGCTACGCCGCTATCACTTTTCATCACGTCTGGCATTCTTCTACATTCGTCCTTGCCAAATCTTCCGCTGCAACATATTTTCCCGGTCTTCGTCCCACCGCGCACAATTATTGATTAGTGTTACATTTTCATCGCATTTCAATCTTTTTCGTCATCATGGATACGTTAAAAATTCGAGTAATTATGGAATATGAGTACCATCGTGGCAGCAACGCGGCACAAGCGGCACGCAACATCAACGACGTTTACGGAGCTAACACTACAAACCAACGCACCACCTGTTATTGGTTTGCTCGCTTCCGTTCTGGAAATTTCGACCTGAAAAATGAACCTCGCGGTCGTCCAAAGACTTTGGTCGACAATGACGAAATAAAGACGATTGTGGAAGCTGATGATACACAATCTACGGCTGAATGAGCAGCAGCTTTCGACGTTAGCGTCAAAACTTCTTGGCGGGAAAAAAATTCAATACCCGAGAGGCAGTACAAAATGCCTTTGAAGAATTTGTTGCCTTCCGTCCAGCTGATTTCTTTAAGAAGGGCATCAATAAACTGCCACTGCTTTGGCAAAGATGCATTGATTGCATGGGTGATTACTTCGATTAATACAAATAAAAAATACATGAAAAAAAATCGTTTCAACTTTTTCATACAAAACGGCGATTTCATAGGTTCTTTACCTAATATTATGGAATCTAATTCATGAGCAGGTTGACCGTCATCCAATAATTTGTCAGTATTATAATAATATTATGATATCAAACTGGCATGTCATTGACAATTGTATTGCGACTGCATGACTTAATATGTGTATTAAAATGACGGATTATGATAACCTGCTTATAAATTAGTTTCCCTGTTAGTATACACACAAATTATAGTATTATCAATTGAAATTCTATTGACGCTCAACGCAAAATGATCAGAATATAATTGAACGTCATATAATTTGAATGTTTCAACAACATTCAGTATTCCAGTCTCTACGCTAACATAGAGGCGATTAGTGCGCGCTCGCGGCGCGCGGCGTATCTGGTGCATTATCACAAAACTGTACATTTGCCGTAAGTTGTGGACGAGTGTCTTTGGGAGTCACAGCAAAATTTGTAAAAGACCTGCGGAAATGTTTATTCTAGATGTCTAAATAGTAGCAGTCAAATTAAGAAAAGAAAATAAATATATTGTCATAACAACTTTAAAAAAGAAGTGAAATCTCACCAAAGACAGTTTCATGTAAAGTGATGCCAAGACGATACCATATCAATCGCACTGTCAAAAAGCTATCAGATCTCATGTAAAACCAAGCTTCTAACTCTACAAAACTTCTAACTCTTCACGCCGTAACTCTACAAGCCTTCACAAACTCTACACCTTAGACAAGTTATGTGGCTTGGCCATTTCGTTCCTACAAGAATAGTATAACAGAATAACAGTCAGTGAATTTTTCAACCATACGCGACCGAGTAAATGTAGCGAAACGGCCAGGCCACATATTTTGACTAAGGTGTAGAGTTTGTGAAGTTAGGCTTGTTGAGTTAAGGCATGTAGAGTTAGAAGTTTGCTAGGATCAGAAGCTTGGTTTTTAGCTTTATATATATATATATTATAGATAGCTTTTTGACAGTGCGAGTCATATGGTATCGTCTTAGCATTTCTTAACATGACAATGTTTTTGGTGGGATGTGCAATTTCTTTAGTGGACTGTTCACAAACAAAATATTTTGTCCTAATGTGCGCTCTTGTTGCCGTAACAGGCAGTCGTGTTGCCACGATTAGGCTCAAAAAACCTGTCACGAATGACAAAGTCACGAAATAAATATGGTAATTCAAGTAAGCAGCTGGTTAAAGTAGACAAAACAATCGATTTATTATTTTGAAATAATATTTATTTATGTGAGCTACAATTCAATCGGAGTAGAACAAAGTTTCTCTGCGGGAGCGCAGCCCATGAGCTGTGTACGTATACCGAATTGCAAAACTTGCCGGATTTTCCTCGTGTTTACTTTAGTACCTGGGAGACGAGAGATTAGTTTAATAGGACGATAAATTAAAAACAAATAAAAAATATAAAAGAAAAAGAATCACAAATATTCGTCAGGCTGGAATTCGAACCATATACACCAATTTGCCAACGGCGCAAACAGTCCAACGCTAACCAATAAGCCAACCTGATTTGACATTTATCACCGAAATCACTCAAATTATGTTATTACGCGACCAAAGAAATAACACATTTAACTTAAAAAAGCTCCATTTCTCAGGGATAAGACCTAGCTAGATCGATTTTTCTCCCCCAAAACTCCCTGCATACTAAATTTAATGAAAATATTTTGCAGCCGTTTCCGAGATTCTGATTATATAATACAAGATTTTCTCGTTAAAGTAAAAGATAAATTGCCCTTCAACGGCAATCTTATTTGCCAAATAAGATTATCGCAACACAATCAAATAAGACCGGATGACTCAACGACTGATTACAAAAAGACTGATGAAAATGATCAGCTGACTGACAGACCGTGCTGGCGCGAAAATAAAAACCGACACGTGACGTCAGCCGTCTGTAGAGCTTCCTGTTTGGTCTGTTGATATGATAACACTAAAAATAATATTGAATTATTCCATAAGAGAGTCTACTACATCAGCTAATAGCGAGGTAAGAGAGGTTAAGGAGTGACTCGAAAAAGCTGGCAAAGACAACATTCAGGCACTGCACAACATAATTATTGTGAACGACTTTTCGCCGGCCTTTCTTTTATTTGTATTTAGAAATAGGTGCTACCCGCAACCTCCTACCAGATGATTACCGCTATAAAAGTAGCCTATGTCCATCCACGTGGTCTAATATGCACATAGTTTTATTAGAATCGGTCCAGTCGTTTCGGAGCCCATTCAATGCAAACTAACATACAAACAAATCTTTCCTCTTTACAATATCAGTACCAGAGTTACGGACCTGGACACATTTATACATAATTTAGAATTAAACCCTCGCTGTTAAGTAAGAGCCGAACTCCGAAACATATCAACAAAGTAATCGTACAAAACTAAAGCCCTGTCATTTTATGTAAGCGTACAGCCTATTACATGTAGCCGGTTTACTTTATCTGATGCTCTACTTTGCCCGTAGTAACACTCGTCATTAATCTTAACTAAAGAATTAATTGTACAGGCAACACTGCCGGACAGAATTAATTGTACAGGCAACACTGCCGGACAGAATTAATTGTACAGGCAACACTGCCGGACAGAATTAATTGTACAGGCAACACTGCCGAACAGAATTAATTGTACAGGCAACACTGCCGGACAGAATTAATTGTACAGGCAACACTGCCGGACAGAATTAATTGTACGGGCAACACTGCCGGACAGAATTAATTGTACAGGCAACACTGCCGGACAGAATTAATTGTACGGGCAACACTGCCGGACAGAATTAATTGTACAGGCAACACTGTCGGACAGAATTAAAACATTCACGTAGAATAATTTTCTGCAAAAATAACGAAACTGACTATGAAAGATGAATGATTATAACTAAATGTTAAAACTCCCGACAAAATCCAGACCCACTGTGTTTAACATTACCTTGAGCTGTGACAGGCTGACACTGACAGTTCGCACTTCGCGGTCTCTTGTCCAGAAAGTTCCACCAGGCTCCGGCAAATGTTAATTTGAACATTTTTGTTAGTTAACGCTCTGTTAACGTTAACAGAGCGTTAACAGTAGTTTGGATTAACACTTACTTGCACAGTTTACTCACCGAATAAGATTTAAAGCCTTTGTAGTTGTAAGCCGTATATTCAAGTAAATATACAGTTAAACAATTACTTAGCGCAACGCGAAGTCTTGTTTAATTATTCAGTAGAATTAGTATGAATGTGGATGTAAGATGAATGATGTTGCTGAGAAAAAACCGGCCAAGTGCGAGTCGGACTCGCACACGAAGGGTTCCGTACAAAACGGTAAAAAGATGACGTTCGTTGTATTGAAGCCCCAATAAATATTTATTTTATTGTATTTTTTGGTATTTGCTATGTGAAATGCGCAGATATAATAAAAAGCTTTCCGAGGCGCGTATTGCCGGCTATAAGGTTTATAAGTAGGTAATAAAGTTTGATGCCATAAACTTAAAACATAACATAAGATTATATCATGTTCAGAGCACAAAATCAGGTTCACTGCTGCATTACTGCATAACAACCAAATACAGTTAGTGCAATATAAAAGGCATCATAACATACCGTTATAAAATATGAATTTACATTAAAATGCACTCGTATTCAAAGAATTAATTTTTGAAATAAAAGCGGTAAAGTAAACCTCACATACTTTGAGTAAACGTAATTTGTACTTGTCTTAATATATGCGACGATATTTTTTATATCCCAACAGTATTATACGGGGTATTAATATTTTTTGTTTTGTGCATTTGAATTAGCGTGTCTAAGCACGATTAGCTTTACTGCATAAAACAGAAGTAGTGAAGTATGGCTGCACGATAACTTATGTGCAGCTCGTCTTGATGCTTATCACGAGTACCAGAATAGAAGTCTGCCGAACTTTCTCTGAAATGAACACGAAGGCTCAAGGCCCAACTTGGGTCGGGGATTTTAAGGACCAGGAACGCAAGTGAAAGAGAGAAAGAAAAGATAGATTATTTGATATACTGAACAATAAAAATATACAATAAACAGAAAAACACAAGAAATTTTACCAAATTGGTGCACATTCAGCATATGTTGCATTAATTGTTAACATAGTTCGCAAGGCTGATTTTCTGTGAGCACCGAAATACAAGTGCGCAGCACCCGAGGAGTTGCAAGTGTAACTTGGGCCTCCAGTAACATCAATCCCCAACCCCCTTAGGCCTCCGGTAGCCTCACTCACTCGGCGAAACACAACGCAAGCGTTATTTCACGCCGGTTTTTTGTAATGCCGTAGTGATTATCCGTGCCGAAGCATGGCTCTCCCACGTTTAAAATTGTATCTTCTTGTTTACGTATAGATTAAATTGGATCTGAACAGTTAACGGAGTATAGTAGCTAATACTGTAAATATGTATACAATTATAAATATAATTTATTGTCTACTGTCGTTGCCTATAATTGTATTTTAATATGGAAGTAGTTAGTTTTTGTTTCCCTATAGGCTGTTTGTTTCATCTACCTTTATATCTTAATACGCTGATTTTGATCCATTCGAACAGTCTCTTTGACATAGATACATAAATGTAGCGACTGCCAAGTATTTTAATAACGATAAAATGAAGTTAAACACTAATCTCCAAGTTATAAAGTTATAGCTATGAGCTGTGTACACTGTATAAGGGTATTAAAAAAACCGTCTTTCTACTAATTTTAAAAAAATATTTTTTAATTAGACTTTTATATAAATTTTCTAACTTCTATAGTTACGAAAACAAAAATGAAATTAGTAAAGTGTAGTAGTTAGTATCTCTTGGAGGCCCTATGTTCTCCGCGAGTAACAGTGTTCTGTGCCTGTGTTACATGTTATGTTCATGTAGATTGTCAAGCTGTGCTACCCGCTACCCGCTACCCGATACAGTAATTACTGAACAATAAGGGGATTATCGCGTAGTTTAGAAAACTAAAGTTATTGGGGTCTATTACGTCTCTAAAGTTTGGAAAGGCGATTATAATTAATAACAATCTATATATATTAGATATTCAATATTCATGACACTAGCCATCATCATTATTATGGGCCTCGTAAATACATATTTAAAATACTAAGTTTAATATAATATTATAACGATGCATTTAAAATGTTAGAAAAGGTTCATACTGATCGTCCAGCCTGCGAATCCAGCGGAGGTAGGTGCTTTTAATTTTTGCCTAGTCCGCTTCAATTTGCCACTAGTGACTAAGTCCACGTCACCATCCAGCAAGGCTGCTGGACTTGCAGGCTGGACCTGAGTATGACGCAGAAACACCTTGCTTGCTGTAAATGCGATCTCTTGTAGATAAAATAGGAAAATCTGTATGAATAAAGTATGCAGGATTTTATATTGGAATAATGTCACGCTCGACGTAATATGATAGCTAATGAGCAGATAAGTGTTATCGGCGTGCGACAGCGTTCACGAGGATTTCATAGTATATAGTGCAATACATACAATTTGCAATAAAATTTTCACAGTAGATGAGTGGCTATTAGGTGTCATATGTGTAGCTGCTGAGACAACGTAGTCTGTATCAACTTAATGCTTTTGCATAGTACAGCTTCTCGAGCTGTGCGTCGCGACTCCCTGGGGCGTCGCAGCTTCTATCACGAGGCGTCGCGAGGCGATCTACACGGATTACACTGACTTCGTCGATGTGTCGAGGCCGCGCGACGACATGCGGCACTCCATAGATCAGTCCTGTGACGCCAGGCCCAAGCTCCAGTACAACAAAGATTGAAACTGCTTGAATTTTAGAGCTCGATTTGTCACGAATATTGTGCTATTCAAGATTCTTTAATCTTTTACCGTTTGCATCATCCTACATTATGCGAAACAGGTTTTTCTGCTGCCGTACCTACTTGAACAAGTACAGATCAGAAATCAATATCGAGAAAGTGATAATATCTGTAGATGGGCTACTAGAACTTATGGGCGGGCTTACTTTGGCTGGGAGGATTATAAAAAAAGCCCTTGTTTTTGTTATTGAATGTTTAATGTTACGAATGTTTATACGTCACACAATAGCTTCCCGCACCGATTTCGGTAACGGTGCCTGGTTTCGTTGAAACCAGTTTTTTTAATACATAATATTAAAATATGTTTTATGAAAAACAATTCTGATCAATATCAATAATTTAAAAATAAATTCCGATCTACATTCTTGCGTGAAACGGTCAACTCCTGTGCGGCCGATTGATAAGCGTCCACGTTGTCACGTTTCGCCCACCTGTCACCTCCAACACACCCCGACATCCCACGGGACCTCCCGCGATCCCCCGACACCCCCTGGACCACGTGCCATATCCCCAGCCTTATGTATCTTATGACAACCGCTCCTAAATTTTTACAAATTAACTTTGTGTAATTAAAACTTTTCGTAAACAGACGGATTCCACTTTTGAGGGGAAGTAAAAGTTACAGGTGGCGTGTGAGATGAGTGTAACAGAATTAAATTAAGTTTCCAACCGACGCGGACAAATTAAAAAGTCCAAATTTCTAATTTTAGTTTAACTAAAAACTGACAAAGATTAGGTACAGCACAAGTTACAACTAATTTCTTAGATCATAATTTTTCTATTTAAATGGAAATTAACACGAAAATTTCGAAAATACATTAGTAACGTGGTTGTACTGTGCTTTTTTGTCTGATATTTTAATTGACTTCTCTGAATGATCAGAATCAGAACTTACATATCACATATTATATAAACAGCTATGGTCCATATATGAGGGGCTCGCTCACTGGTTTATGTCCTGTTCCTATAATCAACGGATCGTCATGGTATAAAAGTTACTATCCGTTTTTCTACAACCGACTACGAGTCGTAAATACTGTTCCACAATTAACTTTCTATACCTGCTACCGACGAGCGTCCGTCGGTCGTTCAAATACCGAGCCCTCTTCACTCTTAGTTGTGTGTTTCGTTATACGCAAAATTGAAACCGAAAATGGCGGCACAAAATTCAAGACATAATAAATTAGATTCACATATGATTGATAGTAATTAATTTTTTTATCGTAATAATATTATTATTATCGTACAATCGCAGGTATCTTTTTCTTACCAAATACAGTAGAATGCATACACATAACAAGAACGGGAACGGAACGTAAGCGCCCTTTTGTTTTGTTTGACTGATGACATCCATCATCTTTGCAAAATAAAAGTACGTATATAATCTCTGTTATTACGACTTTTACAGTAGAAAGTATAATAAAGTTTCTAGTAGTGTTTTACGTACAACTTTTGAAATGGATATTACGCTGGTGAGTACAGATAACATCTATAATTTGAGATTTTTCTAACAAACTGTACCTACATGTTTGCTGCTTAAAATATTGCAACGTTCTTGAAGATTTACTTCATTTGGGTATATTTCTGTTACAGAAAACAAAGAAGCCTATGAGCAAGGATAAGGTTGCCTTGCTTGTGGATCTCATACAAAGCAACCCAATACTTACAACAAAAGAGACCAATGCGGCCACAAACAAACTTAAAGAGGAATGTTGGGCTACTTTGACCAACACATTTAATTCAAAATGCGGTCAAATACCACGGCAGCGAGAGCAACTCAAATTGAAATGGGACAATTTGTTGTTTGGTGTAAGGCTGCTCGTAAAAGAGCTGCGAATATCAGAGTGAACAATTTGAAACTAATTTTTTATTAAATTAAATTAAATAGCGCTTATTTCAGGCTGCATAGGCCCATATTATACCTTATAAACTAACATACATAATATACAATATTATGTATGTTAGTTTATAAGTTTACATTAACATTAAACACGTATTGTCTGCGACGTGGGGCGCGAGGTGTTCGGGAGTCGTCCTCTAAATCTTCTGTAGACGACTCCAATCGGCCAGAACTTCTCCTTCTCGAAGGTCGGTAAATGATGGGTTGGACTCTCACCACAAAGGAACTAAAGTTCACTTTATGACGAGATTCCTAACGCTCGAACCTCAAGGCGAAGTTGGTTCTTCTCCTGATGTAGCAACATTGTTATTAAAGCATAGAACATTAATGTCAACAATACCTGATGTAGTGGAGATATCCAATGATTTCTGAAATAACATCAATAATTTATTTCACTATAATGGAGTTTTTACTCTTATTTTAGGTAGGTATGAGGTTATGTTTTCATAGTATATATTTTGACGGTGTGCAAATGCCTCCAACATACTAACCTGGCTCCTGTTACTCTTAAGTGTGGATAAACATCAAGTAGTAACTGTTCCACAGATTCTTTATCAAGTCGAAATCTCCTTTGAAATTCGTACGAATCCAGCGTCGCTAAATAATTCATTTATCACGCCTATTATCTTCTTCTGAATCAGTCTCACTGGAGTCCGTGGTAATAATATCGAACACTTCCCTATCACTGTCTGAACTCGACATTTCTTCAAATTTCTTGCAGCTTGCAGCGAAAACAGTGAAATAGACACTAACCGACCGAAATTGACAGGTAACCGTATGGCATTACGAATAGTTATCTTGACAAACTACTGACGTTTAAAATATTTATAGGAACGGCCTAAACTGTCTTCTTCGTACATTACGCTTACCGTCCGTTACTAGTAACCCTCCCTTCCGTTAGTAGCGAGACGTTTTTTATAGGAACGGTTTAAGCTTACGCCTCGTATAATATTACACCATTCGTAACTAGAACGGATCGTTTTTCAAATATAGGAACCGGGCATTAGTCGGGTGGCCGCCATTACCACGATAGAGCCGTAATTAACGTGAAAGCCCTGCGAGTGTCAAAAGTTTCGCGGGCGAAATACACCTACTATTACACAGAAACCATGGACGCACAAAACGGACGCGAGTGAATGCTATACAACTTTGCCTTTTTGCATGCACTAATTAATTTAAAAAAATTAAATTCACAATTTAAAATTTTTCAAATTGCTTATACTGTACATTTTAATGTAATATGTTGCTATTTTAGCGCAGATGATTTTTAATGAATGTTTTGCAGCAGCCTTGATCCTTTAATATTAGGTACGACAGCCAGCATTATCCAACCTTCTTCTTATAGCAGAAGCCAAATTCTCCTAATTATTTTCGATATAATCTTGGTTCGGTCAACCGCATACACGTCAACCGCTAACTTATTCGCATACACATCAAATCGTGCGCTCGCGAGCGGGACAGCTTGATATCCAAACGAGATTCAACCGATAACTCCAGAGACCTGGAGGGCAATTGTAGAAATTATTTCTACAATTGCCCTCCAGGTCTCTGGAGTTATTTAGCGTAAAATATATAAGTAATCAATGTCAATTGTACATATTTTATGTCACTGGTGATCTCTCAATCTCTCGCCTCGCTCCCGAAGCGGCGTCAGGAATCAGAATCTATTACGCCGTTTCAATTTATGTACTCCAAAATACCGCGAAAATACCGCCATAATAAAAACAGATCGGTCTGTTTCTGGCTCGTGCACCGCAGCGCTCAACGACTTTATTAAAATTATTTAGGTCAGCGATTCTCTATCGTATACTTATTTACGCCTAAAAAAACAGATTTAATACTCATTTCCATCATACCATTGGTATATTATGACATGGCTTGTGTCTGTCTATCTGTCTTCAAAGTAGCAATTATGAAGTAGCTGTTGTATACTCTATGGTGATGGCAGTTCTTGTAAAAATACCTCTATAACTCGTTACAGAGGTATTTTTACGGGACAGATTAAAAACTATCGACTATAACATCACTGTCGTTACCACAGATTGTCACTTTGTAATCCCTATTGTTTTGTAATCTGAGCTGTAATCACTAATAAGAAATAATAAAGTTCTCGGCCCAAAGTACTTGCCGAAAGAAAAGTATTGATGTGTATTTCATATAAGAAAGTGTGAGCTTATAGGTGTTTGTTAAATTATTACGCGCTTCAAACCAGAAAATTGTAAAAAAAATCGGTTGTCTGTAAAGTCGGTTTACTGACGATAGTTGAACGTGCCAACGTCATAAGAAATGGAACGCCTCAGAGCGAGGAACGCCGCATGAGTCATGTTTAGCGAAGTAACGCCGGTAACGCCGCATGAGTCATGTTTTTTGTGCGTGCAGCCGGCTCCATCGAATTATAAGACGTTGTCACGTCAAAAATATATAAGTACAATATATGGTGAATGGCGCTATTTTCAATATAGATAATTGAATATTATAATAATATGGCTATTTTTTATATTTGCATAGCTTTATAAACATGGTAAAACTTTTTCAATAAAACATTGTACCAATATAAACAGTATAAATAGGCGAGGACCACAATGTATTATGTAATATCGGGCGTATTTTCCGGCGTCTCTACATTACAATATTTCGTGAATATTATTTCCACGTCATATTTTCAATAAAACGGCACAATATCTTATAGCGGGTCACAACAGATTCTACATAAAAGATTCTGGAGCTAGAAAAGTTACTTTTTAGTTGTTACTTATTTAATGAAAAACTTATTATATTTTATACATGAAACGAAAAATTCTTGTATATATTTAATCAAAATCATATGATATATTATGTTTAATTTTTGCGTTGTTGGTAAATTGGTGTCTCGGGTATCAATTCTAGTCAGACAAATAATTTGTGATTCTTTTTTTATCTACTAGAACATTACTAGAATACTAGAAGTATTATAAAACACTACATCAACACTAAGCTATGCACATTTTCTAGAAGTCTGGCAGCCGCTATCTGTTGCAAGAAATGATATGCGACTGGCTCAGTAAAAACTGCATAATTCTCCATCTTGCGTCCTCAGCTATTGTATTTTTGTTTACAATTAAGGTACAGCGCAGATGGGCCACAAGCAAGCTCAAACAGTATCGCTGAATATCACTAATGAGTGCCGCGACCGACTACACGTCATGTGCAGGGACTGCAGGGAGTCAATAGAGTATGATAAAGCGTGTCAAGTGTCAACAGATAGTCGCAGGCGTTGTGGCCCGTTCACGCGGAGCCTATACTATGTTCAGATCCAATTAAATCTGAACGTAAACAAAAGAGAATAGTACGCTATAATGCTTCTAATTTAAAGTATTAATTTATTGTGCAATAAAGAAATGACACATTAAATTGGTCGGCTTTAATATTTTTGCTTACATTTAGACTAAATTAGATCTGTACGAACTACGGAGTAAGTAACAATTCAAACCGTTTACATGTCAGCGATCCGCGTAATGGTGGAAATACATCGGCTATTGTATACTTTGGTGAGCCACGCGCGTTTGTTTGAACAAAAAATTGATAAGTGATTGATGTGGGGCTTAAGCGTGTTTACTTGTCGCCCGAAGACAGCCATTACGATAGTTTGAATTATTCATGAGCTATTTCGGAGCGCGCACATCGAATATTAGATATAATTTTGTATTCACAATTCGGCCCGCCGTTGTCTCGAATATTGCGTGCTAAGAACGTAAATGAACCCAGAGATTTCTCGTCTCAAAATTAATGCAAAAAGTAATAATTTGGACATAATTAGGTGTCAATCGACTGGAAGCGAGAAGTGGGAAAGTTGATTATTGTCGACTTCTCAGGTAGTGGGAACAGAATTTCCCTGGGAGCAGACGTGACTGGGCATAATTAGCGACTTCGTACTCTCGCCGCGTGGAAATCTTGTTTTTACACTTTCTGCGTTAATGGTTAAAGCGATTAATAGATGATCTTACATTTTTCTTTCTTTAACAGAACAATCCTAAAGACCGGGCATGCACTAGTATCTTCTCTGTTTTATATCAAAAAAGTTTTAACAACTGAGACCGCATTTATTTTCTCAAGTGTTTCGGGTATCCACGGGTGGCCGCTAACAAACAGGCGATTCGTTTGATCGTCTCTATTCTATGAAACAGGTTTTGCTACGTTTGAAAGTATTTTAAGTTATGCCACGGTAGGCAGACTCTGATTAGTAAGGGTCGACGTCACGGAAATTCTTGCAAACTAGAGTTTGCTATAACGTCTCCGCAGATTTTTGACTCAGATAGGCAAGAGCTTGCTATTTGACCTCCAATGTTGTAGTTAAAGGCCACTTTCTCACGTGAGCTTATAATACGAGCACCTTGAGTATAAATCGCGTGAGACGTTGTTGAGGATTTTTCTACTATTGATAGGATTTTTTTCTCTCTTGGTGAGATTTCGCGAGATTCACCTCAAGCCCCTACTTACAGTGCATATCTGCATTAATACCTGTGGAGCCTGTGGAATTGATTAGCATACAATCAGCACAATATTGAGAGGTGAAGGCCTCAACACTTAATGCTAATTGTTGTCAGGTGTGTACACCTATTATAAATACAAAATATTTTCACGTAGCCCTACATTTATAATATTTGCTCAAGATTTATGTCCAAAAACGAAACATTAATTAAAAACAAAACTCAATCAGCTCTACATATTTATTTATTTATTTATTTTTTAACAAATTTTAAAAGCAAGGTACAATACAAACTCGGTGTCACAAAAACCTAGAAGGTGTGTCCGTACACCGGCGCATCTATCATCAAATGCTCAATTTAGATATTATAACTTTACTTATTAACTATGAACAAAACGTTCATTTAATAACATAGTAAAATGTAAATACATACAACAAATGCTGTTCACAGTGTCAGTCGCACTCATGGTAGGCATGAGGCATCTAATGCGCGAGCGAATTATATAAAAATATAATTAAAAGTTGCGATTTGTACACCTGATAAATAATATTTATGTACCTACTATGTACCTATAGAGAGACAAATAACATTTTAGAAAGAAGAAGTCTTTTTAGTCATTTATTTAGTCTACGACCGAAAACTCAAACACTCCATAACTACTTAAGATCTGTTCAATGTGATTCCGCCTCAGTATAGTCCGGACCACTAAAAAAAAAATGTAAAAAAAACATGGTCCGGCTCGCAAGTACCTATAGAATAGAAAAGAAGGTAAAGTTATTTGCTAGTTAACTGTCAAATTTAGTTCAAAATGGGACTGTACCGATGATTTCCAATTCATGTGTCAGACGCTACATTATATCCGACCATGTAAAATTGTTTATAAGTTAAAATGACACGTTTAGTACTTTGGGCTGGATAAATTCAGGATTACATCCTTTTAACAGCGTTTTAACAGAAGCTCAATGTTTATAAAAAAAATCTTCTCCTGATTTCAACTATGGAAGTAATGGAGGAGCGTTTGCGCTTTGCGAGAGTTGCCTTAGCTGTTTGAGCATTCGGCCGTTTGGAGGTATACAGTATAGGTAATATTAAAGTTCTCGTGATGTTGAAATAGTGTGTAGTTAATATTATATGAGGCCAGCACGAGGCGATGTGGGCATCAGATACTCATACGATATTCAAATCCTATCTGTTTTAAAATTGAGCTCTCCATCTTTAATGTTTGCGAAATACGATTTACTATCCCGTCTGACTCTAGCAGTACCCCTTTGACTGTGTACTACAGGGAGATTGAATATGGAACGGGACTTTGTATAACTGTAGTATTTTTATTTTAGTAGCCTTAAAGCTTAAAGCTACTAAAGTTAGTCGTAAAGCACTGCTGGACAAAGACCACCCCAATGTCAGTCTGGCTGGTGTGCGTCCAGCTCGTCGCGTCAACGTTGCGTGGTCCATGCACTGGTTTCCAATCTTTGCCCAGCGGTCCAGATGCATTCGGGCTAATGTGTCTTGCCCAGTCCCGATTTAACTTAGTTCCCTTTATTCCTAAGTCTGGGGCCGTATTATGATCTTTTAAAAAAACCAGCTTGTTTCCAGGCAATTCAATGTACGGCCCTAAAGTGCCTAGTTCTTTTTCGTATTACAACGACATTTCGTTCTGACTTGATTCATCCTGGTTTGGTTGTCGCTGACTGGTATAAACGAGCATTAAGGTGACGTACGGAGACGTCAAATTCGACGTAATTACAGTCCGTTTTTTTAATGGCATGCCTTTAGTAGCTTCAGAGTTAACGACGAACAGAAAACTTGTAAGATGGGGCTATTTGAAATAATGCGATATTTGGATGATGCAATAATGCGATATGGGGCGAAATTTGGAACGGCATTTTAAAAGTAATATATTCTTAACTATAAATACAATATGTACAGTTGTAATAATAGTTATAAAAAGAGAATTTTAAGGGCTACCCATAAAAATAATCTTCAATGTTGATAAAATAGCCGTCGTTTTTGTATACACCTATTTAAAAAAAGCGGCTAATTTTCTACCAAATAGCCCCTTTTTACCGGTTATTACAATAACCGGTAATACAATTTATTGTAAAGATATGGTTACGAAGATTTTGGAAAAAGGAATTCATAGTTATCTACCCTCGGAATCTGGTGTGGCAACAATGATCTCACTGGACTGTAGATGATTTGAAAAGTGCAAATTCTTTTATAAATTATGATCTCAATAATTATTGTTGATTAAAATTATTAGGAATGGTGAATTGCTTAGTAAACCACCAATCACCAATCTCGTGTAATTTCTGACTCGTCAGTCGTCACAACATGTTTATTTTCTATGAACCTATGAATAAAACCTATGTCTTAAAAATACATAAATATTCGCAATTATTTTAGCGATATTTTACATTATTAAAATTCACATAAAAATATTAAAAAAGAACGCTTTAATATAAACAAGTCAATAAAAGCTAGTGAATTGTGGCGTAAACTGAATGGATTTATAAAGGCAGTTTTGACGTAAAAACAAGCCAGCTAATGTCAAATGTTTTGTCATAAAACAAAAACATTATGCAAGTTTCAATGTAGAAGTAAGTCAAATGTCACGTGACTGCTGACTGGCTGGCAATAAGTGATCATAATACGAAAATGCAAGCCAGTTTGTTTCATGGCGTTTACTCACTGGAATTAAGACCTTGTGATACTGTACCCTGTACTCTGTAACGCCTGTTTTGAAGCGCAGCGTCGTGCTTAAAAATATAAACACAACGCTGCGAGGTATTTTATAATTAATATGAAAAAATTAATTGAATTAGGTATTTAAATCCATAAACATTTATGTTACAGCAGAGAACTGGGCAATATAAGTTCGGAGAAATTTAATTTTATAAATGCAGCTTATGATAAACAAAGTAATAAAATAATTAAGTCGGCATCGACAAATGGAGCTGATAAAAATTTGTGTCAAAACCATAAATGCAAAGCAATTATCATTCGCAAAATCAGAGGGCTACCTGCACACATATAACATGGCCGGTACTGAGTACAGACGAATCGAATATATACAGGATGATAGCTTTCATTTTGTTCACGGGCTGAGATTAAGTTCACCAGCGGGCTTAGTATGACGACCCTAGAAATGAGTCTATTCCACGGAACAATAGACAAAATGACAGATTGTAGAAACATCAATACCGTTGGTAGCAAAGTAGTTCTTATAGTAAGACAGCAATCAATCAATTATTTATTCACGTCACAAGTTTAAAGCGTCGTCTACAAGAAGAGACAATTTTTTTTTCTTTTATCGACATTCGAGCACGACATTTCCTGGTAACTTTTGACAGCTACGAGGAGGAATGTGTCTTCTAAAAATATCAGTCTTCATCGTGCCTTAACCGGTCACCGGTCACTGGTTCGAGACGGATTTGATTATTTTCTCGAGCGACGATTGGTTGCCTACGCTAAACGCAGCAAATGTTTTGTGTAACCGGAGGGGTGTGAAGTTTGACCGGTAAATTAAAATTTATGTGGAGGAAGATCTGCAGGAAGCCAACATTTTTTTTAATAAGTAATGCTTACAAATACATATAATAATAAAAATAAGAACCACACACACTACCTCAGACTATTAACACCCACTACCGTGCGTGTGATAGATACAATTTGATAACACGTCGACGTTTGTCAATCAGTCAATACATTTACTTTTTTTTCCATCTAATAACCAAAAGTACCCTCATAAAGTTTAGACTTAAAAATTATATGAATTATTTCATATTGAACACAGGTACATCTAGATAATCGAAAACAATGATGAATAGTAAATAATACTCAATTTCAGTCGAGTTCAAGAGATATTTTGATGACAATTGAAAATGCATTAATATATTTTCGTCGCAATATCAACACAACATTATGAGCCAGGAATGAAAGTTTCACCACGTTCATTTTGTTTTTCAACACACCCTGTAATCTGTATATAGATAATAATTAGGCTACAATTAAATCGTGTCATTCGAATAATTAAATCAACTGGTTTGTTTGTGACGAATTATGTAGCTACGAGCGAGCTTATAATTATTATTGGTACAATTAACCACAGTCACATACTCACATGCGGGTTGTGCTCGCTCGAAATCAAATATAGTAGGTAATATCTACAATGGTTTTGTGGTCAACGGAAATTACTAATTAGTTTCTGTCTCGTTTATTTGCAACTCGAAGATAAGATTACGATATGTGTAGTTTTAAAGTCTAGACTTCTCGGATTCGGGTGTGATTTCAGAAAATCGGTAATTTAAATGTCAAAAGTTAATTAAACAACAACAATTTAAGGTTTCGTTTTTAATTATTTGGTACGTTACTTATATTAAAGAAATAGCATATTAATTTACCATGATGGATAGAAGAAAGTAAATGTCTATTAATATTTTGTCTTGAAAACGGGCTTTTAATAATATTATAATGTTAATATTATGTAATTGTACGTAATTTTATTAATAAGTTAATATTATGCTTTGTATAATATTAAATTATTTATAAAATTACATTCTCCAAATTAAGTGAATTAATGAAATCTGTTTATTACAATATTAAAATTGAAAAGGGGATTATGTTATTATAATTAATTTAATCTTATTTCAGTAAATTCTGGCGATATCTTGCCTTAAGTACAGAAAAATAAAAATTGAATTAGAAATAACAAGATGTTTTTGCGGTAAAGGCGAAGTAATTGCGTAACTTATTAACTTCCCTTTATACTTGTGCAGTGAATCATTGCCGAGGAACAAATACGAGTACATCAGTAATTTGTGACATTCCGCTACGAACATTTTTACATTACTTTCCCAACCTACTTTATTTTATTAATAAATATTTTAAATCCAACATAAATACAAGATTATGGTGCGCATAATAGCTACGTCATATTACAGACCAACAAGAATTATTTGGAAACTACAACAAAAGATAACAAATACATTCCCCCGTTAAAGCCTTTTGACCGCATCTTACACATTTTGAAAGTTGTAACTATGTGTAAGTAATAAGTATAATAATATGTAAAACACTGAAATATCTAATAATACGTAATATAGTTGTTCAGTCGTGTGGCGCGGAATCGTGGCTTATCGCACGATAGGCGGGCGGCGGCGGAGGGCACCACACGAGACACGCGTCTAATTACTATGTTATCTTGTCGCCTATCGCTAGCCACCGGCCTCTGTAGTGGTGGCCATCGGCGGACGCGCATTAACCCCTGTCAGGCTGTACATACATTTTACATACACCACGCAAAGAAACAAAGAATACGCTGAAAATTTTGTAGAGTTGCAGTCACGTTGACACCCATGATTGGTGCATGCTTATATAATTGGAAATGTCAAAAAAATAATCGAGCTATAGTTACGTGCATTTCATTGATGGGGCCTAGCAGGAACATTTGACAGCGGCGTAAACGTAACGTTATCGAATGGTATGGGCGCTGTCATGATTTTTACAGATTTGTATATGCCACTATCAAATGTTCCTGCTAGGCCCACAGTTAAAAGTTTGATAACGACAAATTTTATTTATAAGCTTTGTTAATAAGACAAATCTTAAAACCAATAAGGCAGCAATCGACAAGTATATTTATAGACGTCCTAATCATCATCCTCCGTATTAATACAAATATTTACAAAACGGATACGCTAATCTTGGCCGTCTTTGTCTGATTCGTTGAAAAAGCCACTTGACAGACAAAGACAGAAAGCACACAAAGAAGGAGATATATGGCGACTTGAAGAAACACAAACAACAAAATCTATTTTAATTTGATTCCAGGCGACTGGCGACTGGCATATTATATTCCATTAAGAATACTATTATGCAACACAATATAAGCACAATATAACCTATCTAAAGCAAATGAACTATGGCAACTTGCTAAACTTGCACCAAGCTTGCAGTTCATATAAAGCCTACGTTATAGGCGAACTTCGATATTTATATCGAGTACTGTGCCGGCAGTCGTATAACCATCGGGTGAGTGCAGAACTCGCCCGGAGTTAGCAGTTTGTTCTACATTCACTTCAATAGCCTCATATTACCGACGTGTTGGACATAAATAACCTGACATGGAAAACTTTGTTAAACAACTACTACCATTTAAACAAAAAACAGTAAAGTACATTTATACCGAAACTCGAACAGTGAAGTAAAATGTCGAAAGAAGCCGGCGTGTCTAAAGTATGACCAGCATAAGACTAACAGTTTTCGAAGGCCCGTGATACCTAACCTTTTTTTTCTCGCAGGGGAAAGGTTTAAAATTACGCCTTCCTCGAGATGGGTGTCCCGGGGATATATGGGACTCCCGGCGCTGACGTCGGCTTACCCACTAAAACCATACCTGCGGATTGCCATCAGCCGCTATGAAAGAGAGTGTCCCGGATCTGACTAGCACAGGACACTCTCCACGACCGGCCGGTCTTCCTCATGAGGGACCGGACTTCCAACTTTACTTATTAATGTGTCTCTAATAATCTCATACTTGTGACAATATCACCAACGCCCGTTAATGTTAATCGTTTGACTACATATAACGCTTTCTATTATATCTTGTCCTATCTTAAGAGATAAATGATATTTAATCAACTATTAACTAAACATTTCCGTAAGCAACATAATTACTTGAAGGTTACTTAAGATCAAAGAGGAGATTATGCCGAGAACTGTCACTGTCAAAATCCCCTCATGACAGTGACAGCTTCTGTCATGTGGCATACGAGTCTGACAGACCTAACGAGACTATGATTGCTGAAACACAGCGCCAACAAATTTATTTCCGAGCAAACACCTCGTAATACTATCGCATTAGTGACATTTACGTGCGATAACGTATCGCAGTGCTACACAACCTAAAACTAACTCTAAAATCATATACTAAAGAGTTTTAAATGTGTTGTCAAATGACACGGATGATGTTTACTTACTCAACTCAAACCCAACTTTAAACACATAGTTGTAGAGTTTAAAATGTGTTGTTCAATGTTACGGTTAACTTTAGAGTGTCATAAGGTGTGGGATTAGAACTAGCCGCGAATCGCGATTACTGTGGATCGATACAGTCACAGTTATTATGCTCATTAGATCACTAAGGGTCAGCTCACGCCGAGACATGCGCTGTGCAGCGCGGTGCAACTTGACATTCGAACTCTTACAATGCAACGTGTATCTTATTATGTAATAAATAAATTTCAATTTGGAATAGCGTATCGTTTCATTCGTTTCGTTTCGGTACGAATTTACGGGCCTGCTTCAAAATCTAATCAAAGTCTAATGAGTGTCGAATAGCTTATTCGTAAGTTTTTTCGCAGCTTACTTTGGTTACTGGTGGGAAAAAGGCGATTTTTAATTTTTATTGCTTTTTGCATTCATCAGTTCGTCCAATTGAATCAATTAATTTTTATGACTTTAAAATGTTTGTGAGTACGGTTTGCAAATTACTGGTAGTTTTCAAAATAAAATAAAAAAAATAGTTTTGTTGGTAATATTATTTATTTAAATACATCGATGATGCAATACGTATGCTTAATGTTTGATTAGGTTTATTAGGTATGACATATTTCTTTGTACACAGGTTACTAATTACTTCTTTGTTAAAATCACAAACCCAGCCATAATAAATTAGTATTTAATCAATAATAGAATAATATTTATAGGTAACATTATTATTTTGATTTTCTTAAAATAATATACCAATCTCACAAATTAATTTGTATTCTTACGACTTAAAATTCTAGGCAAAGATCTAGAATTATGTCGCCGAAATATATTAAATAATTATTTCGATTTTTATTTCGATATTAAATCTTTATATCACAGTTTTTATCACATAATCAACATCTTTAATGTAAGTTAAAGACTCATAAATATCTAGTAAGCAAAATATTTTCGACTTTTTTTTATATTTTAAATTATTCTATCTTTCTTTATTAAATATTTTTATCCATATAAAATCAGAGTTTTCATCACAAATAAAATAATTTACTTTCTTCTGTAGCATGTTTAAAATTTTTCTAGGCATATTTAGGTAGTGAAAATAATCAATCTTATATTATATGAAAGTGGATTAGAATTCCAGTATCACGATAAAACTCGAGAACTGGACCGGAGAGGCTGGACCGGAGAGGCTGGACCGATTCGGCTAATTTGGTCTTGAAATAATTGTGAAAGTTCAGGGAAGGTTTAAACGGTGAGATGTTAAGACAGAACAACGTGTGCCGGGGCAACTAGTCAAGTATAATTATTTTTAAACAAAAAATAGGGTAAAATAGGTGATAAAAGTTGGAAGTTTTTTATTCCTTGGACATATTTGCATGATTTTTCGTATGAATTGAGTACGGAAAAAATAACGAGTCACGTATTTAGTATAAATAGATGAACGATTAAAATATAATATAGAATAGGCCCTGAGGGCTACATTAATCTGGCTAATAATAATCATTAAATATATCGTCATGGATGTGTCCCTGTACTGGCATAGAATCTGGCGAAGCAGGTAAATATTTAATTTGTAAATCAACCAGTTTTCATGAATCGTGTTCGTCAAAAAATATTTATTCAAATTAAGTGGCGTGTATTTTAGTTAAATAGTAGTATATTTACTATGCCTCTTCTAAAAAAATGTGTAATATTAATATAAAATAATATGTTCAAACACTTCCGTAATTATGCCAAAATTTTCTCAATGACATTAAATATCCAAATAATTATTTGATATTGCAGTATTAGGGCGTGCTCAAATAAACGTTCAACACTCTAAATCTCATTAAATTAATTAGCCGCTAGTCGCAAACAGAACAAAGCTGATACTCGCATTGGATGAGCGGAGCGAACGTTAATTATCTCATTTCATACACTTCCCGTCCGCCATACAAAACCGTTGGATGAATCCACTCGACTTAACTGCTGCGGGTGTGCTGCAAACCTAATTCATTACGCGTACCTTTGGAATGGTAATTAGATATATATTATGTGCTTTAATAGTAATTACCGAGCTGATCCCGGGGCTAGCCCGGGCCCGGGGTTGTACACTCCGCGACTGTCGTCGTACCGCCGCGGGCCGCGGGCTGTTTCCTGCACGATATTATAACGTGTATTACCTTACCAAATGAGCACAATTAATCTGATAATTAGCTCTTGTAAGCTCTAAGACAGTGATTATGATCTCAACATTACGGGGATACGTGCCTGTTTAATGTGCCTTATTTTTGCAAGCTTTAATTACAGGGTGTGTACTCGTAAAAAATAATTAATAATACGTAATAAAAATTCCATAATCTTTTCGAGCACCATAGGTTTATGTTTGAAGCTCACTCACCATTTTGCCTACAAATCATTTCCATTTCAAGGAACCCTTAAACGATAACAGAGAATAAACTATTTACGTATAACTATCAGTAAATGAAAACAAATCGTAAAATATAACGCACTCATCAGGCGGAACCGCCCATAACGCCCGCCCATACGCGCCGTTTACGACGGCACAAAATATTCATTGCTGATGAATCAATTTACTGCACACCACGGGATTTTATTTATTTCCGTGCGCAGACACTTTATGTATCGAGAGATGACGGGAAAATAAAGTGTAACCATCGACGCAAATAGGTGAAGGCCGGGATTCCCGGACAAAAACATTCATTACCAGAAATGAAACGGCTAATAAAAATATTCGCCAGTTAAATTTTAATTATAGCAAAACAAATATCAAAGCGAGCGTTTCAAAAGATATTAAGTGGCATCGACCGCCTTTTCTGTTTCCCCGAGCCTCGCCTGCCGTATGTCGGTCACTCATTATTACCGGCGTAATTAATCAATTTTAACGAATCATTCATTGGGAGTATACAAGACATTTCGAGCGATAAAATTTGGGATTTTATGACTTAATATATGTATGTAATTACTCTGAAGTTGAAAGTTTCACGACTACATCTAACATAGGCTTCCCACTACTTTACTGGGAAAACAAAATCTAAATATATTTATTTTGAAGTAACGACTACCTAGAACGTTAAAATTACAGTGAGGCCGTAGTAGTAAGCACACGGCGTATTTTAAACGCGCAGACGATGTGCAGATTACGCGCTTCGAATGAAGTTGTATACGCACCATCAGCATCTACGATGCCGAAACCGCGCGTTGTTACAACGCGCGACTTAAGAGAACGCCGCGTGTTTACGGCCTAATATCTACCTTTAATACTTTTTTTTTATCGGGGAAGTAAAAAAATATTGTAAGTTTCAATCTTGAACCAGCAGCAGCAGGAAGTCGAACTAGTAACCAAGTTAAGTGACCTCCCTAATGTATATAAAGTTCGTCGGACTTACGCCCGCGCCGGTAGATCCTACCCCTTTCGGCCGGAGTAGAACTTTTTATTTTATTTTGCAAGCTCCAACTTTTACTCGACGTTCTTTTGATGGCGTAATTACATATTGCTTTGAGAATTAGCGGTGTAATTGTTACTTATCTTCTAAGTGGTGCTTTGTTACAAAAGAGTATTTCAGGAACAATGTAATTATAAGGTAAAGTAAACTTTTGAACAGTATTAAAAACGCTTTCAGAACGCGAACGATATGCGCCTACTCGCCACCGATTGCTACATCAGCCTATTGCCATAGCACTATTACGAGACAATCCCGAGAGAAGTCACGGCAAAAGCGAAGCGAGCATAATTCTGCGCGCTGATTGGTCTGTGCCACAGATTGATAATTGTGCGAAAAGCGCGTGAGAGAAAATTTAGTCGCGTTGCGCCGCGCCTATAGTTAATTGGGTACTTGCCTAGATATCAAAAATTGTTTTTTGTTAACATTTAGTAATAATTATTATTATAAATTAGGTAGATACTATAACTCGATAAAAGTAAAAAGATCTAAGATTTTATGTGTACTTTTGTAATTAGGTGCATTTCAAAGATACAAAAAGTTGCATTTTTTTACAACATTAGGGTAAAAAACCTACATAATTAGTTAACTTAAATCAAATTCAAAGAGATTTGCTATGGTGAGTACGTACATTAACGCGTAAACTTCGGAGATATCTGAAATTTTGTGCACCACCTGCCGGTACGACTTTTGTACGGCGCATTTTCACAAGACTTACAAAAGATCTTCAAACAATCCGCAATTATGGTTGTAGGCTCAATGGTCCTCGTCGGGTCTTGCCGCGAACGGTCCCGTGCGTGTGAGTTGGACACAAGAGCGCTGTCGGCGTCGTCGTGCGCTCGCATATTATGTTCAGAGATGTTTACTACTTGAACATTATTGCTTCAGTAATAAGATGGAATTGATACGCCAGGTTTACGAGCAACAGTCATTTCAGTGACTATTTAAAAATAAACGGAAGCCAAAATTTTATTATTATATATTTTAAAATTTCTTGGAAATCTTATAGCGACCCTAATGTCGGCTCATCAATAAAGTATCAATAATGGCTACCTCGGATTTGAGCTCAATTATAATCCTGGGGGTCTTACCGACATTTATCAGATATTACAGAGAGCTTAAAAATGTTACCGGCGCGCGAGATATTTTATTATCGTGTTACGATTTCTTGTAGATTAAATCTTGTAATTTTAGTCCTTTGAAAAAAAAACGCACGTTCGTTTGTTATTTTTTACTAACACGGACCCAACATCACTCAGTCTAGAGCTCCAGGCTGTAGTTCAGGTGGGTTCCATATAAGGGTCAATACTCAAGTAACACCGAAACAAAACGATACACGGAGTGAATGTTTGACGTTCATACGTCAATACGTATGAACGTCAATCGTGCAATCACGTGCGGAGTGTTGTAGGTAAATTACTCGCTCGCGCGTTATCAGTTTGTTGTTATTGTCGCGTGTGAGGTTTTGATCTCTGACTCCAGGGATCACTCAGCGAAGAAGAGACCCAACCGAACGCGAACTCATCTAGCTATGCCGCCGTTACCCAAAATGATACATTCCCAAAGAAAAACCAAGCTATAGTTATGGATGCCATTCATAACTCACTGTTAAAATAATATACAGAGGCCTTGTCTAAGTAATAAATCCCACGTTAGGAAGATTTGTATCAAGAATTGCTAATAACAGAATCTGTGCTTATGTTGCCACTAAGGAATTAGCCGAGTAATTAGTCGACAAACACAAAATAATATACATAAATGGACAAAACATTGATATTAGACCGTTTGTCACTCGTAACAAAAGAATTGTTCTTTCTAATGTTTGGTCAGTCATTCCCCATGACGTTATTAAACAGAGTTTAGAAGACCTCAAAATAACGCCTCAGCCTCCGATTACTTTTCTACTTGCCGGATTTACTGAACCAGGTTTTAACCATATTTTAAGCTTCAGGCGTTAGGTTTATGTAACTCCTGAAGATAGTGATAAACTGCCGAACACCAATCAAGTAAAATTCTATGAAACCAATTACTGGATTTATTTGTCTTCGGATTCAATGCACTGTTTTACTTGAAAATAAAATTGGCACATTGCTAAAAATTGTCCTGAATTATGAAATCAGCCGGGAATAGTTGTAACTTCTCTCGAGTCAGATGTTTCACAAGTATCTCGCTCGATGCTAAAACACCCACATCCCCCATCTTCTGATTCCATTTCTATTCACCAAAATAAGACCCAAGAATTGCCTGAAAATAATATTTTAGTACATAACAAAGAGAATATTATGTCTGAGGATACATAGAGCTTCAGTGACACGTCATCTTGATTTGGCCAAAAATATAGGGAAAAAGAAGAAAACGTACACATCATTTAGTGACTTGGTGGTGGCTGATTGGGACAAGATAAATACAATTATTAATTCGTCCTCTAATTGCTATCCAATGAACCAATTAGTATTTAAGAGTTTTCTTGAAAACACCCATGGAGTTCAAGATATAAGTGCCATTTGTGCTCAATACTCAAGACCCTTCTTCTATTGCTAAGTTGTTAACGGATCTGTACCCGTATTTCACTAATAGAAGTATTAAAAGTCGTATTACTCGTTTACAACGAAAACTTAAATTACTAAATAAAAATAAAAATGTCTAGGTTAGATATTTGTCAATGGAATATTAATGGCTTTTATAAACGTAAACAAAGTTTTTTTTTTTTTTATCAGAATGGAATCCTAGCTGTATTTGCCTACAAGAATCTAATTTTAAAAATAATTATTGTCATCAAATCTCAGGATATAAAGCTATTTTTAAAAACAGAAATAATACTCCCCACGCAAGTGGAGGTGTAGTGTCTTATATTAGGTCTAATTTTTTTGTTTCCGATATAAATCTTAACACAAATTTAGAAGCTGTTGCCAGTATCATACATTTTCCCACAAAGATTACATTATGCAATATTTATTTACCGAATAGTACTGCTTTCATTAAAAAAGACCTTTTAAATTTAATTAATCAATTACCGAAGCCATTTCTGTTGATTGGTGATTTTACTGTCATAGTTTGTCATGGCTGAAGAACTGATTCTCGTGGTAAGATTATTCTTGATATTTTAGATACACACAATGACATAACTATCCTGAACTAAAATCAACCCACTTCTTTTAATGTTGCCAATGCGTCTACTAGTGCAATTGATTTAGCTTTATCTTCAAATGCGATAGCGCCATTGTTTCAATGGAATGTATTAGACAACCCGTATGATAGCGACCACTATCCTATCATTATAAGTCATTCATCTTCTTCCCTAGAAAGTAATTCTAAGGTTCCTAAATGGATTTTTCAAAATGCGGATTGGGATTTGTACGAGAATTTAATAAACAAGGGTATTCAGGAACTGTATGATATTTCACTTACTACTGATACTACGATTGATCAAAGTTTAAAGAGTTTAATAATTTATTAAATAACTCTGCCAATTTAGCCATTCCGAAAACACGAGGAATCAAAGGTACTTAATCGTAAAAAATTGCCTTGGATTACTGATGAATGTATAACTGCGATTAAAAATTACAAAAGAGCATATAGAGGATATTGAAAATACAAATCAATCGAATTAATGATTAATTATAAAAAAAGTAGGTAAATTGCTAGAAGACTCTTAAAAGAAACTGAGCTTAAGTCCTGGCATGATTACACTTCTTCAATTACTCCCCAAACACTATATTCTGAAATCTGTAACAAAATAAATAGATTAAAAAAACGTAACATTAACACAACACCTCCCTTTTTACTTGACGATGATTTAAACAGAATTACATTTAACATGAAACTTTTTAATAAATTCGTCACACTCTAACTACGGTAATGAATTTATCTCACATTTATCAAAAATACACATAGACTCACCGGAAAATGTATCCAGTACACAGGAGGTAAACTCAATAAACGGATCACTTGATGAACTTCTTTTCGTACTAAATAACTGCAAAAAATCCTCACCTGGCCCTAATGATATTCCAAATTGCTTAATTAAAAAATTACCAAATAGTGGTATTACATATGTTTTAAATTTATATAACAAAATTTGGAAAAAAAACTTGAGAGGTGTTGGTATAAATATATGACAGACTGACAGACGGGCGGAAAAATGTTAACAATTTATATTGTATTGTAAGTACCGATCATACACATAATACTTTTAAATATCATTAAGTGAAAATAAAAGCTGTTAATTTGAAATTACAAACAGACACTTCAATTTTGTTTATCTGTATAGATATAATGTATTATATTATACAAAACAAATAGTTTTGTATAATATAATGGCCTAACAGGCCGCGCCTTAGGTAGGGACAGGGGTGAGGGGGCGGGTTGCTTGCCCCTTTCGTCCTACCGCTCGCCCGGCTAGCTAGTCACAATATGTAGCAGTCTTAACAGTCACAATGTGTAATTGCAAAATTCTACATTATTGTCAAGCTGATAAGGTCGTTTTTTGTATCATTCTTAATAGTCGTTATTACATTATGATTTCGAGTGGCAAAAAGTGTCGTGCCTATTCATTCCGTCTAGCCCCAATACAATTCGCAACGCGCCATAAGGAACTTCGTTCCAATAATTTATTTCCCGAGATATGGCGTATCGTAATCCCTATTCCGAAACCAGGCAAAGATCATACCTTACCTAATAATTATAGAACCCATAGTCTTAACTTAAGATCTTAGAAAAAATAATTGCGAATCGTATTCGTTGGAAATTGGAACATGAAAAATGTATATCACCCTTTCCAAGTGGCTTCCGTAAATTCCGCTTATCGAATGATCATTTAGCTTTGTTAGATACAGCTATTTGTGAAGCCTTAACTATAAAAGGTCATCTATTGGCGGTATCAATGGTCATTGAAAAGCTTACGAAATGGTTTCAAAGAATGTAGTGACAAACGCCTTAAAATTACTTAATATTGCAGAAAATAATGTTTTTCATTTCGTAAACAATTTTCTTTCTCACAGGAAAATCAAAGTGGGAATAAATTATGAATATTCCGATCCAACTGATACTGCCAATGGACTTCCACAAGGCTCTGTAGTTAGTGTAATTTTATTTATACTTGCTCTTAATGACGCTCTTTCTGTTATAAAAAGTCCCGTTAAAGGTTTGCTTTTCGCGGATGATTTAACACTGTACTGCATTGGAAAAAACATATTCAAACAACTTGTGAAGTTGTTTGAATATGTTTGCTAGTTCAAAATTCTCTTAATGTGCTGCATAAATGGTCTAATGAAAATGGTTTTAAATTTTCTAAATCTAAAACGGAGTTTATTATATTTTCTAGATAAAATAGTCCCTTTGACAATATTACACTAAATCTTGATGGCCATCTACTTACTAGGACTTATTCTATTAAAATTCTCGGAATGTTATTTGATAGTAAACATACATGGAAAACGCATATTAAAAAATTAAAAACAGACTGTCATATACTTTTTAACATAATTAAAGTTTTATCATCCATAACGTGGGAATCAAATAAAGAGTTTGTTAAATGTTTACCGGGCAATAATAAGGTCTAAACTCTAAACTCGATTATGGATCGATAATTTATGATTCAGCTAATAAAAATTTACTAGGCAGTTTGAATTCAATTCAAAATACAGCTAAGACTATGTCTGGGGGCTTTTAGAACTAGTCCTTCCTACAGTTTACTTGCAGAATCAGGCGAAATTCCCCTGTGGCTTAGAAGAATTAAACTTTGTTTATCTTACGCATTTTATGTTACTTCAACACCTTTTAATCCCGTTAATAAGGCAATTACAGTCGTATACATTCACGGAGTTTTCCTAGCAGAAGTAAGATTGCCAGCCCCATTGAGATTACGTTTAAAAAAATATTTGGAAACCTCAAATACATCTTTACCTAAATTATACCAAAGACATATTCACCTCGTTCCCTCATGGACTAAAAACAAAATTAGTATTGATTTATCTCTTAACAAATTTGTTAAGGAAACGACTGACACTATAGTCTATCGCAAACTTTACAGAGACGTTCTAAAGGGTGAAACTAAATTTTTGAAACTTAATAGAAAAGACCAATGTTTAATAACACGGCTGATAATAGGCCATACCAACGCATCTCACTCGCATTTGTTCGCGAAAAGCACTCCTCGGACTTGTCTTAGATGTAGCTCACTGTTAGTCACGTTTTAATAGATTGTAATAGTTATGATTCCGAAAGACAATTAGTTTAGCTTTACTGAGGACAGATATGTATTATTAACTTATCCTGATATGTGTGACAATGTTCTAAAGTTCCTCAAATATTGAAATTTATATGGTTTAATTTAAATAATGTAATAGCGGTCGCTGATAACCTATGTAGTTTCAAGCGACCTTAAATAAATGGAAAAAAAACGATACACGACATAGCGCTACATTTTTGAGATAGCTATTCAAAATTGAACTTTATTAACTACACAAGAAGATACACGTTTCATTGTAAGAATTCAAATATCAGGTTGCACCGCGCTGCACAGCGCATGTGCAGTGTATGACTGATGCATGGAGCTACAACAACTTGTTCTAGCGCCATGGACTGATGTCATATGAAACCAGAAACGTGAATATTTTTTTGTAGTCAGATGATACGCTTTTTATCTGGCTTTAAATGATAAATTCTACTAAAATTAAACGCCAATCTATTTTACTTATATTATTAGTATTTATAGGCCAGAGATGAATGTCTTTGATTAAATACCTACTATGAATGAAATTATTAAATACCTACCTACATAGTTAATATATTAATACAATGAATAGTTACTAGAGGTAATATTGCATGAAGTGCATGAGCCCGCAATGAGGTCGCTGCAGTGTTCGGTGGTAGTCAAATTGTGACCAACTTCATCATCAGTTTATATCAATCAACATTGCATTTCGCTATTCTCCGTTCAAATTACGTAGTAGCTAAATAAATATTTATTGATTTGTGGTTCAGATCCTATTTAATCTAATTAGCCTCCGTGGTCCAGTGGTTTAGAGCTTGGCTCTCGATTCGGAGGTTGTGGGTTCGATTCCCACGTTGGTACAACAAAAAATGTTGTTTTCAAGTTTGGTTAGGTTGATCGCCTGATTGTCCGACGAGAAAGATGATCCATGCGTCGGATGGGCATGGGCATGTAAAAAGTCGGCCCTGCGCCGGATCACTCGCCAGTCATGTCGGTCATCCGTCCCACTAGGTTTCGAGAGTAAAGGAGTAGACAGTGCTCTTGTGTACTGCGCTCACACTTGGGTACTACAACATAACTCCTGCCAAGCCGGCCTGGTTTCAATGAAACCGGCCACTGTCACCGAATTTGCTGTGGGAGCTATTGTTAATCTAAGCGTAAACAAATAGCGCCCTATAACGCTACCACTTCAAATGTCACCACGCAATAAAGAACTACGATGACACGCTAATTTGTTCGAATTAATTCTTTTTGCTTACGTTTATATTCAATTAGATATAAACAGACTGCACTAGCCCCTTTCAATGATTCCTACTACTATATACCCATACCTACATAAATGTAAAAGTTTGTGCGGATGGATGGATAGATAGATGTTACTCTTTGAATCAAAAACGACTGATCGGAATTTGATGAAATTCGGTATGGTAGTAGTTTATGCTCTGGATTAACACATAGGCTACTTTTTATTCCGAAAAAGTACAGTGTTCCCGTGGGATTCTGTATTGCCGCAGGCAAAAGCTAGTATCTACTAAATATGGCGCCCTCATACGCTGGACGAGCACTTTGACAAGCAACCAGCGGGCCAGCGTGGAGGATACAGCCTTTGAGCCCGTTACTCACAAATACATTAAAGTGGACCCACAGTCGTGGATTTGGACGATGGTGATCACACAAATTTCGATCTTCTGAGTATGTAAATAGGGTTTGGAATAGCGAAGCTTTCAAATTAGAATAATTAACGTTAAGCATTCATTTAAATACGTTCGATTTATTTTAAGTCAGAGCCAACATTTTAACACCGCCTAAACCTCAGCGGGGACAATAAAATCGCCGTCGACGTTACAATAGAGCTTACCGACCGCAATTACCCGACCCGACCCGACCCGACCCGACCCGATGTTGATACCCTACCCTATATCCTAACCCTAACTTTAAGTATTAATAAAATCGATCTCGTCGTAACTAGATGAGCATCCATCAGTACTATGGACAAAGCTTTGCCTATCATTACTTAAGAAAATGTTAAATAAAGTTATTAATGTTGAATTTTATTGTAAAAATATGTACAATATTACGTTTTCGCTGACTCGTGCCCACTTAGTTGGGCGTCAAACATTTAGTGATGATGATGAGCATAAAGAGTATCCTAAGTTACTCCTTATAACATCAGCTATCTGCCAGTGAAAGTCCCGTAAAAATCGGTCCAGACGTAGGTATCATAGATTAGCCGGAACAAACAGACAGACAGACAGACAAAACTTTTAAAAATGTTTTTTATTGTTAATAATACCGTGTATCCTTTCATATTATGCATTTAGAGAATAGCTGTTAATTTAAAATTACAAACAGACACTTAAATTTTATTTATTGTATAGATATTTGTACAGATTACTAGATGTACCGCGTCGCTATGTTTCCGCGAAAATACCTCGGGAACCGCACATATTCGCGCGACTGAAAGAGCCGGTGTCCCTCCCCGTACTTAGCTCTATATATACCAAATTTCATCAAAATCGGTCTAGTAGTTTCGGGTTCAATTCAGTTCAATGCAAACAAAGAAAACAAATCTTTCCTCTTTATAATACGAGTATAAGTGTAGATCATCAACCTACTTAATAATTAGGTAAAATAAATAAAAGGTATTGTTATAATATATAGCAAGTCTTATGGAGGAGTAACTTTTATACAAGGTATAATATGAATATTTTCCTTTGATACATTTCCAATTTATCATCCCCACCGGTAGCGGATGTTATATTTTCTCTCTAGAATGATCTGGGGGTCTAAAAAGGCCACTATAGGTGTAACTCATATTATGTGTGCCATTTTACGCATTTTTATTGAAAACTAACAAAATTGATGTTTTCTAATATGATAAAATCAGATGAATCATGTAGCCATTTTACCATTTCACGATTTTTGTATGTAAAAAAATGTATGAAACACCCAAAGTGGCCTTTTTAGATCCCCAGTACCTTATAAGTTACAATTATTCGATCCTGCCATTCTGGGAACGACTTGAAAAGATTTGATAAGGTGATCTAGTTAGGCCTTACAATATACAATAGACTTACAATAGAGTTTTAGAAATGTTTGGGCATTATAATATTTTAATTGCAGTAAGCAGCCCTCCCACGAGCCTCTTTGTGCGATAATGACGTTACGTGTTACCCACGCTGATTGTAATGCTGTTAACGGTGTAATATAATTGGGAAACGAAGGGCGAATTACTGTAATGAGCGGGCTATTTTTAAATCGTGAATCGGGTAAAAGATAGGTTATAAAATTCAACAAAATACTTGAAGGTAAAATATGGTGCGTGTGCAAAATATGGTGCGCGTGATTTGCAGACTTCTTCCCGCAACTTCGTTTGCGCCTGGACACCGTACGTTTTGCCGCGATCAAAAATAGCTTACGATTTTCCTCAAGGTTTGATCTATCCCTGTACCAAATTTTATCAACTATTCCGCGGTTTAGGTATGATTGCGTGGCAGACAGTACTTTCGTTATTAAAATATAAGGATAAAATCACTCCCGTCTCTGACTCCAGCTAGGAAAAGGAAAGCACCCAGGCTTGATATACGAGTAGGTAACCTGAGATCAGTAAGTACGTAGCATGCGGTTAATAATTACTAAACTCAAGTTATCGACCGTACCTGCGGTGAATGAATGAAATTGAAAAAAAAAACACTGAAAATGTTGCCTCAAATCTTTTCACCATAATTAAGTGATAACACGCGTTCTGATAACACTATCTGGTACATCAACACGTATTAGCACCTAGATAGCTGTTTTGGCGGCGAAAGTTATTCCTACACCACATAAGGTGGACCGAATGCGATATTATATTGTACTCTGTTCAGATCGAATTTAATCTTTGTGAAAACAAATTACAATCGCTTTACACTATAATGCTACCAATAGAAATGCCGCTTAGCGCCGTGCAATAAAGATACAATGACAATTGAATTGAATTTGAATTTGAATTATTTTATTTTCCAAGAAATTGGTAATACAAGGATGTTGTTATACAATATAGGTCACAATTTCTGCCTCTAGGGCGTGGAAATATTTACAATATAAATAAAGATCACGCAAATTAAAAACTTTTAAACAATAATTGTAATAATGATATCATATCACCAAAACCTTTCATAAGTCAAAAGTTAAAATCTGTCTTAATCACCATAAAATCAAAATAATATTTATAATATGTCAAAATCATCATATTTAACTACTTATATTAATTAAGTAATAATTATTATAGCAATGTCAAATCAATTATTAAAGTGAAACTTTTATTACATCGTCTCAAACTTTTTCGTCTGTGTGTTGCATGTCGCGTGACGGTCGGCCGCGGAGTAGGGATAAAGTGAATGGCGCTCGTCAGAACAGCCGAGGCCAATATGGCGGCGCCTATAGATCGCATCAGCTGACCGTGTAGTGTATAGACTAGTACTCATTTGTGCCAGTGCTCCACGCTATTTTGTTATTAAGTTTCACTTTTACCGTGGTTTCATAAAACCACACAATCCTTTTCTTGATTGGTTTACAACCCAAAAATACTTCAAATTAGTAAGGCCCTCATAAACATCTTATGAAAATAGGTTCGCTTTACCTATAACGTGATCTAGCGGAAAATCAGCGCCATCTAGTATGCCATATGAGAACCAAAGTTCCTTAAGAAAATTAACTTAAAATCTAACGCATAAATAGTCTGTATATTGATAAAGACCGCATTTAACTCGTTATGTAGTTCACGCGAAGACACAAGAAGCGCATTTTATTGTTATTAAGTTTCACTTTTACCGTGGTTTCATAAAACCACACAATCCTTTTATTATTTATGTAATTTTATTTGTAATATGTAGATATAGAAAATAAAATAAAAGAATGTAAAACAGAATAAAATAAATATTTAAAACATATTTTTGAATTTTTTGGTAACTATAACATCATTAAAGAACTCTTGTGTTGTGTAGTAGCTTTTATCTTATAACCAGGTGAATAGTTCGTTTTTAAATTTATTGCATGTAATAATATTATTTTTAATTCTATTGGGTATATTATTGTATATTTTAATAGTCATGCAATATGCGTTCTTGCTATGAATTGTTAACCGCTCTGTTGGAATAGTAATATTTTTACTACTAGTTCTTTTACAATTTTACAGTTATTTGATTTGGACGAATCGGATCTTTCTTGTTACAGAAAGTTTAAAATTGGATCTAAACTAAAAAGCCACAATACACAGACACAGATACACAATATGTGTGTATTGCACACATACACATATAATATTACCTGTGTATGGTGGTATATCACAACTACTGTAGTTTTGGTGGCGGATTTCACTCCACCACACCACGCGAGTCGGTGGTCCGGCGGCAATAAATCAGCTGAGGTCAAGTGTGCGGGGGAGCAGGGCCGAACGTAGATTGATGACAGTTCCCACGAGTCCAACATCAACTAACATCAACATGCCATTGAGTAATGATGTGGTAGATGTGTAAGTGCAAACATGCAAATACTAGTTGTACCTAGTGGCTAGTACCTATTATTTACTGAAGTTTTGACATTTAAAGTTTAGTCGGGTGAGATTAAACTCGACAGATCAGTTTAAAATTCATAGATTAAAATAAGTTTGAGTAATTTTCGTTGAGATAACTTTAATGAAGTCAAAGAAAAATGCCCACTGAAGAAACTCTAATAAGGCCGGTATAAAATAAAAGAAATTAGATTAAAAACTTTAATTTTGTTTATTTTTAGATAAGTCAACACATTGATCTCAAATACACTGAAATAAAAAGCCACGCGTATCACATCTTAAGGCCCACTCATTTCCTTCAGCCTGCGATCATTCCATCAACCCGCAACAGCGATAATACTTACCGATAGGCTTGTCAGGGGAAATAGAGCGGGGCTTAGCTGCGAGTTATTGGCCAGAGGTTCACCAAATTGGGCCGGAGCCAGCCCCGACGCGCGCCGGCCAGTGGTATATTTACTTTCATTTTTCATCCTCATTTCCTTTGTGGACCATCCACATCAATTCAGGGATCAAATCTTTGCCTATTTATTAAAGTTATTCTTTTGAAACTCTTATTTAATCTTGCGGATGGTCAGATCTAAACAATGTTAGATTTTTGTTCGACTGCCTAATTGAAAAGTATGTAACTACTAAGAAATTTATTAAATTATTTTAATCGCAGGCTATTATTTTAATCGTTGGTTTCAATTTAAGAAATAGTAATAGGTCTTTACTAATATATACCACTATAAAATTGCCGTTCTGCAGTACTGGCCATTTCAAATCAAAAATATTTTTGTTTGGCTAAGAAATTAATTAATCAAATAATTAAATCAAATAAAAAAAAAATTAACTTTATTTTAAAACATGGAATTCTTTTTCCAAAAGTAGTAATTTGTTTATTGATTAGTGTTACATTTTCATCGCATTTCAATCTTTTTCGTCATCATGGATACGTTAAAAATTCGAGTAATTATGGAATATGAGTACCGTCGTGGCAGCAACGCGGCACAAGCGGCACGCAACATCAACGACGTTTACGGAGCTAACACTACAAACCAACGCACCACCTGTTATTGGTTTGCTCGCTTCCGTTCTGGAAATTACGACCTGAAAAATGAACCTCGCGGTCGTCCGAAGACTTTGGTCAACAATGACGAATTAAAGGCGATTGTGGAAGCTGATGATACACAATCTACGGCTGAATTAGCAGCAGCTTTCGACTTTAGCGTCAAAACAATATTGGTCCATTTGTGTCAAATTGGCAAGGTAAAAAACTTGACAAATGGGTGCCCCACGAACTCAATGATCAGCGCGAGGTACGCGTCGAGACGTGCTTTGCACTGCTCAACAGACATACAAATGAAGGAATTTTGAACCGCATTGTTACCTGCTATGAAAAATGGATTCTGTTTGCTAAACGCAAGCGCTCAGCAAGTTGGTAGGATCCCGGTTTAGCACCTAAACAATGCCCTAAACGAAAACTTACCCCTAGAAAAGTGATGGTCACTGTTTGGTGGTCTAGCGCCGGTGTGATTCATCACAGCTTCTTACCAAACGGGGTGAGCATTACTGCAGATGTGTACTGTGAAGTACTGAACACAATGATGGAGAAGCTGACACATCTCCAACCAGCATTGGTCAATCGCTTGTCTCCGCTGCTCCTGCACGACAACGCGCAACCTCATACTGAACAGTAGACGGTCTCCAAGTTGCAAGAACTGGGGTTAGAAGCTCTTCGTCATCCGCCCTACTCACCAGACCTTGCGCCTACAGACTACTACTTTTTCTAGAATTTGGATAACTTCTTGGCGGGAAAAAAATTCAATACCCGAGAGGCAGTACAAAATGCCTTTGAAGAATTTGTTGCCTCCCATCCAGCTGATTTCTTTAAGAAGGGCATCAATAAAATGCCACTGCGTTGGCAAAGATGCATTGATTGCATGGGTGATTACTTCGATTAATACAAATAAAAAATACATGAAAAAAATTAGTTTAAATTTTTTCAAACAAAACGGCAATTTCATAGGTAAAGACCTAATATTAAAAATAACTTGACATTTTCAGCAAAAAATAACCGGGAAAATGTCTAAGCGATTGCTATTATCTTAACAAAGGAAAAGTAAACTCTGGTTTTGATTTCCTCGGAGGCAGTTGAAGGCAACTTTTGTTAATTAAATTTTGACCCCCCGCTGTGTACTCAAGCGGACGAGGTAAAATTACACAGTCACGAGATTTGACCCCGAATACCCTGTAATTGCTGAACAAATGACAAAAATTAAGGAATTTTAATTTATAATAATTATTATCAGCCCCTCCAGAGACCAGACGTTGTCCTGTCTGTCATCTCGGCAGGTCTAAAATGGCCACATTATGTAAATTGTATTAAGAAACATCATATATTGAAATTGAATAGATGATGTTTCATAATACGATTCAATTAATGTTGCCATTCATACCTGCTAAATAAGCACAAAAAAATTCATAAAAATGGTTCACACCGTTTCAGAGGAGTTCGATTACAAACACTATGACACAACATTTTTATGTAAAATTATGTAGGTATCGTATTATCTGTAGAAATACAGTTATTGTCAACATTAAAAGCAGACAAACACAAAGGCAAAGGTTCAGTCGCCTGAAGAAACTGGAGAACTACGGATGTAGACGAACTGATTTACAATCGTTAAGTTTACGATCGCATTTGTATGTTATAACACAGTAGACATGTGACCTACGAGACCACGTGACCTGCAGTGACCCCTGTGGTCGGGTCGTAAAGTTTATGTATTGTGTCCGGCCGCCATGCGATGTTTTATTCATTCCCCGCTCCCCGTGCTTGGAGCTGGCTATTGTTTAACCATTATCGCCACCGGACATGAGTAGTACTTAAATAAGTAACTCCCGCGCTAGTGCAAGTAAAGCCTGAATAAGCTATGCTTACAAAACTTTGCCCTCCGTCCAAGCGGCTAGTATTGACCTGCCAGCTGTAGGGCTAAAGGACCCTTATGTATTTTCTATCCTAAATTATAAATCATAGCAGCACGGATTACCTTGATGTAAATAAAATTATCTGGATAATTACCAGATTAAGACGGAAAATGCCTAGATAGGTCAATAATGTTTTATACGGTTGGCTCAACACGCAGTAAAATTCATTTTCGACTTACGTTCGTCGTACACATATGTGGATCTTAGTAGTATCGTAATGAAACACGTAGGACGCAGGGATGTACAGTGTTACTAATTTCTTAATGCCAGATATATATGACAGATAATATTTAAAAAGACGAATCCCGAAAGACAATAATAACGTAGTTGTACTGTAGCTGGTACTCTATTATTACCGTAGTCATCTGGTCAGGGATACATTTGATCATGATCATTTAGCACGCCGCGTGCGGTGTGTTGCCGACGCGCGACGGTATGTGGAGCCCACCCGACCATTTATTTGCCAGAACCTCTCGACTGGAAACTCCCTGCAAAATTGTGTACTATGTGCTGTATTACACACTTTTGCAGCGAATTTCTAGTGGTCCAGTGGTTTAAACCTAGAAAAAATGTTATTTTCGAATCTGGTTAGGACAATGAAGGCTGATCACGTGATTGTCTGACAGGAAAGATGATCCATGCGTCGGATGGGCATGTCAAAAGTCGGTCCTGCGCCTGATCTCTCGCCAGTCGTCAGCCATCTGTTACGGGAGTAAAGGAGGAGAGAATGTCCTTGTGTATTGCGCACACACATGGGCACTATCAAAATAACTCCTGCGTAGCTGGTCTAGTTTCGACTAGAAAACGGCTAAATCGGTGTGAAGAATTATTATTAGCACTAATTAAAGAAAATCTAATGTCACACTGAACACGGTATAAGCTTTGTAATTAACTAGGACTAAACGGATCACGAAATCCTTATTACGGGCTATTCTCATGTCTTCATATAATTTCTCTTATCGTTATTTAGTATTTCTGTAAGTTATTAGTTAACATGTAATATATTGTATTGTTTCAGATCGTGATTACGTGAAGACATAGCAGTCATTAAATACTGGTAAGAAAACTGCAAAAATTAAGTCAGAGATATCATTTTTCATTCGTTACACGAAAGAAAGCAATTACAAACTTCTCTGAATATAATATGATAGCTAGTTTCCACTTGAATGGATAAAATGTAAAGAACAATTAAATTTTTAATATTTTCTCCAGATGGGGAAGCATCAATGTTTTCTGTCTTCTACGCGTATTCAAATGCCATAAAAGCGTGTAATGAGAGTGAATGACCTCTGCGTCATATAAGTCTAAACTGTAAGGGTGATTTTATTATAACATTTTATCGCACAAAAACTTTCCCCAAGGTCATGAAATGAAATCTCTCATCGCTCATGAAATCCATTCAGGACATACAATATACTCTACACGTGATGTGGACAGATAGATAAGTTATATAATGTTAGTAAGGCTTATACGTCGGACACTGTTAGATATATAGTGTCCGACGCTATATAGTCTGTTCAGATGCAATGTAATCTAAACGTAAACATATTCAAATTTAATTCAAATTCTTTATTCACGCACACACATAAAAATATATACAAAGACATAATAATAATAATATACGAGGGCGGGTCAATAAGTCCGTGACTTTTGGAATAAAACACAGATTTTTTGATAAATAAATCATTTTATTTTTCAACGTAGTCCCCCTTGAGCTCTATACACTTTGTCCAACGCTTCTCCAATTTTTTTATCCTTCCAAAAAATATGATTTGTCGAGGTCCTCAAAATAGGCCTTTGTTTGCGAGATGACTTCATCATTGGAGTCAAATCTTTTTCCACCGAGCCATTTTTTTCAGGTTTGGGAACAAGAAGTAGTCACTCGGAGCCAAATCTTGAGAATAGGGTAGATGTGGGAGCAATTCATAGCCCAATTCATGGATTTTTGCCATGGCAACTGCACATGTGTGCACCCTTGCATTGTCTTAGTGAAAAAGAACTTTTTTCTTGGCCAAATGAGGTCGGTTTTTTTTCAAATCCTCATTGAAGCGGTCCAATAAGTTGGCATAATATTCCCCATTAATTGTTCTTCCCTTTTGAAGACAGTCAATGTGGACTATCCCACGTGCATCCCAAAAAACAGTCGCCATAACTTTATTGGCTGACAAACCCACCTTGGCCTTCTTTGGCGCCGATTCACCCTTAGAAACACACTGTTTTGACTGTTGTTTGGTCTCTGGTGTATTGTGATGGATCCATGTTTCGTCCACGGTTAAAAAACTCCTCCATATTGTGATTAAACAACGCCAAACCTTCCTGTGAAGTTGTTACACGATTGCGTTTGTGGTCGACTGTGAGCAAACGCGGCACCCATCTTGCGGAAAGCTTTCTCATGCCCAAGTGATCATTCAAAATTGAAACCACTGAGCCATGCGAGATGCCTATGGCTTCCACAATCTCTTGCACTTTCAATCTTCGGTCGGCCAACACCATATCGTGAATTTTTTCGATTATTTCGGGTGTAGAGACCTCAACTGGGCGTCCAGGACGTTCGGCATCTTCAGAGCTTGTAAGGCCACAACGAAATTCAGTAAACCACTTTTTTACCATTGAAATCGATGGTGCAGAGTCCCCATAGTATTTATCAAGCTTAGCCTTGGTCTCGGTAATGGTTTTTTTTCGCAAAAAATAATGCTTAATAAGCACACGAAATTCACTTTTTTCCATTGTTTCCTTAAGTTACTGGATAGTCTGATAAAGATAGCTGTAAAACACAAACTAACTGACGCAGCAAGTTCAAATTTTGATAGGAGTCAACTGACAGATGCCTGTTGACAGGCGTAGTGTTGCTTTTTCAGTAAGGAGGTTAGAAATTCAAAAAGTCACGGACTTATTGACCCGCCTTAGTAATAATAATTAATACATAATTAAATAATATACATCACGTCGATCTAATCCCGTGCTAAGTAGAACTTGTGTTACGGGTATCAGACAACGGATATATATTTTATACAATACACGCATAATTTTATACTAATAACAATATACAAAATAATAATAGTATACATTATATTAATAGACACCATGCCTATCTAGTCCCGTGCTAAGTTTAACTTGTGTTACGAGTACCAGATATATGGGGTATATATTTTATGTTATAACTACTACTAAAGATATACTATTCTAAAACTATAACCTACACGACGTGATTCGCGCTTCATTAGGGAGCCTCCCGCTAAACCTTCGGTAGTCCACGTCCATCGGCCAGAATTCCTCCAACTCAAAGGTCGGTAGAAGATGCGTTGGTACTCTCACCACAAAGGAACTAAAGTTAACCTTATGGCGAGACTCCAAGCACTCGACCCTCAAGGTGAAAGACGTCTTCTTTAGGATGTAGTCCACGACGTACTGTACCTTCGTGGACCAGTGCAGGCGGGACACGTACAGCGGCGTTGCGGGTACCTCATACCGCAGACGCTCCTCGGGTCCGCTGGGTGCGGTGCCGCGGTGGTTGCGTACGGCTGGCTTCCTCTTCTTTCTTCTCTCCAAGCCCTCCTCGTCGCACCTGCTGCTCTCGTCCTTACCGAGTCGAAGAAGCTCAGACTTGCGGCCCTCCTTCGCCCCCCTCGCCTTCACCCGCAGGGGCGGCGCGGGGCAATCAGCGGCGCTTGCATATTTTGTCGTCTGAGTCAGTGGACTCAGTTTCGACTCGACCGCAAGCGGTGAGCTGACGCCGGCGGTTGCTGACGAGTCAAACTGCGCTCCGCGACGCATGTTTAACCAAGTCTATTGGATGCTCGGGTGACCTACATTAATGAATTATTACTTTTTAGTTGTAATAATTCACTACGCTGATTACTGACTACTGATGGTAGATTATGAGGCATCCTCGCATCTCGTCCAGCTCTGCCTTCAAGATGTTGAACTTGTTCAGCAGGCTGGAGACGTTGACGTTGTCCGCAGACTTGAACAAAAATGGATTAAATTCACTCTAATCTGTCGGTACTTCTTTATTGCATGGTAAATGACATTTAAATAGGTAGCATTATTAGCATATTATCTATTGTTCTTTTTGCTTACATTTAGATTGAAATAGATCTGAAGGTTGATTTTGCTAATTAAATCCTGCCACAATACAGTTCCGATCTAGTCCCGATATGCTTAAACTACAAAGTGGTATTCTCATAAACGTCAAACCAACGTCAAACGCGTTTTAATTGGTCCAAACTCCAAAAATCAGCTTATGATATCAAGGCGATTTATTTTTAATTCGATAAAAGTAAAAAGAAAGTGTAAGTTAATTACGAGATTTGGGGCTCAGAAAAGAGTATAGAACTACTATATATATACGGCGGACAGTTCACATTGTACGCGTAGGTGGACGCAAGGTAAACACGAGCTTACGGCGCTAATGGCAGGATAAATATTACTCCCGGATCGATCGATCTAATGGATCCAAACTGTAAACTGTCCCTCAGACGCCCTTCTCATAAGCCAGCCCAAACAAACGGTGTCTTAGAAGATAATATTCATTTAGTGCACTGAGTGCTACATACAGGAGGCTAGTTGCTGCGTGATTGATAGTTAAATACATTATGAACGTAGTGTTCACGGAATACTGGAAATCATGCGATTCCTATGGTCTCCAGCACATCACTTGTGCTGTGCATGTAACCTGACCTACATAAACTATAATATCGATAAACGAACCATAATCTGATAGCGCGACCAGCGCTATCGCGTAGTTTTTAGCGGCCGTAACTGTCTTTTCTCGAAGCACATTTCGCGGCTTTTGTGTGCCCGCATATTTTCGTTTGTAATTAAGTTATCGGTTTGAATTTTTTTTGCGGAGAAGTCGTTGGCGGCACACACTAATGTTTTAAATTTCATAAAATCGTGTGCATAGTTTAATAGATATTAAGCGGCAAAAATGTGATTTTGAATATTTTTTATTATTTATGGAATAAATTATAAAAATAAAAAATTCCACATAATATATAGTAACTAATTAAATGGATTATCTTGAATTGTACTTGGTCCCTACGATATCTCATACCTTTTTGCGAAGGAAATCCTTCGCTTTTTTCATTTTAATGTTTTTGTGGGTATATACACTCTTTCTACAAATCTACATGATTCATGTAGATTACTAACGCCCGACAAAACAGACGGGTGCTATAAGAATGACGTATCTGTCTGTCTGTCTGTAAGTCAGTCCGTGGCGTCGTAGTAGTGTGGTAGCGCTCAAAAGCGGATGAACCTTTTTTGACCCTTTTTTTTATTGTTTCAAAGCTTATATGCTCTGATAATTTCATAGCTATTATATTATTATAGATAATTGAATATAATCAGCTCGCTCACCGCTTGACATTTCGGAGGTTCCTTATTTTGTAGTGATGAGTTAGATGCAATGGACAATGACCATAATATTTACTGTTTAATACTGTTGACCGCTAAACTTATCTTTATGCATTCGGGAAGGTGTATCTTACGGCCATTACTTCAACAATAAAACTTTCACGTGAAGTTGGTCGGTTTGGCCGCGCGCCAGCAGCTGACTGGCCGCTTAACTAATGTGCAGCCGCTTAAGGAAGTGGCCGCAACCCGCAACAGATAGCAACTGTCGCAGCCTAACTTTGTGGTCATTAAACTGGCCTAAATTCGACACTAACTGCCGCATTTAAGTGAACTACTTAACCGAGTAACCAGTGCCAAAAGATAAGTTGCAAAGTCAACAAAGTTGCCACAATATGACTGAAACAATCATAATACTGTATTATCCTGTATTTCTTTTATTACATAAATGAATAGTGCTCTGAAAAATAAGAGAATTTACAAAAGGAATAGTATACCAAAAATAAAAAAATTCAAAGATATTGCGGATTGTTTGAAGCACTTATGTGAGTCTCGAGAAAACGCCCCATACAAAAGTCGTACAAGTAGGTGACGTCACACGCTAGTAAATTGCTACGAAATGTCCATCCATATGCACAAAATTTCTGATATCTCGTAATTTTGCGCGTTTATGTTGAGATTACATACCATAGTAAATCTTTTTGTATTTAATGTAAGTAAACTAATTATGTAGGTTTTATACACTAATGTTTTAAAAAAATATTTCAACCTTTTTGTGTCTTCGAAATGCATATAATTACAAAACTGCACATAAAATCCGAATTATTTTTACTTTTATCAAGTTGAAATACCTAATTATATCTTAATTTATTAAAAAAAAAACAAATTTTTACATGTTATCAAATAGACAGTTCAAAAAAGCAAAATTGTGGTAATGTCAAAACATTTTGCGCTTTTTCCACAGTTTTTATTACAAACACATTTGGTCTGTTGTTTTTTGTTTTCGTCGTGGCGTAATGGATTTAATGGATTTCAATGGAAATATATGTAGTGTATACGGTGCGGAACGTACTGTGTCAATAGTCGAAATGTCATAATTAATAAAGACATTTAATGGCTAAACTGGCAATATAAACTTGAATATCTCTACGACGAAAATCCAGGACAATACACTATAATATTACCTATATTGTGTATTGTCCAGATTCACACACACGCACTGTTAGTCACACGTTCAATAATTACTATTGAAATTCTTTAAAATTCGTATATCCTCATCCGAAATCCGATATCCATAACATCCCTATCGTGTATAAATTCCAAAACAAGACATAGAGTAGACCATTTTCATCGAAGAATTAGACTTTATATCGCAGATGTATGTATGGTTCCCGCCGGTTTTTCTTTTGCGCGCAGGTAGCCGCAGGTCTAGCTACTAAGGCTTTAGCAGTAATATCCAATAAAGCATTCCTGTAGCATAAGTAAATCTACGGCTAACATAAGTTGTAATTCATTATAAGGGGATAAATTGTTTTATAAAATGTTTAATTTAATAACAGTATTGTCCCTTTATATTGCAGGTAATCAATATTTTTAACCGATTTCCAAACAAGGAGGCGGTTATACGTTCAGATGTATATGTTTTATATGTTTATTGTATTATATGTTTTATATTTAATTTTGTTATTGTTATTATTTGTGTCATAATAGCTCATATATCAACGCCAAGCCGCTCTCGAAACGTCGCGCGGAATTTCTGTGCGTACCGTGGAGGTGAAGAGTTTGAACCCTTAATGAAGTGAAAATTGTGTTTAAATCATCATCATTATCAACCACTAAGTACAACCCCATTACCGGGCATGGGTCTTTATGATGTGCGGCCGAAAAACCGACACCGACGCCAGGTTATCCTAAGGTTCCAAGTCATTTTCCGTTACAGTTCTTCTACACGATGGCCCATTTTAGTGGATCATCGCGATGGGCCATCATGTAATTACGCCCTAAGTCCTAACAATAATAGGATTAGCCTCTAGGTAGGCTATAATTTCTGCTGCAGGCTACTTTAGTGAAGTCGTAACACCGCCAAATGAAGTAACGCCTACAAAACTTAGTCAAATTAAAGAGTCATCGATCTAAAAGTGTATTTATATTCCCTCGCATATCCAGCGAGTTGGGACGATCAGAGTATTAGGGTCAATTCATACTAGCGTAGAGTCAAAGCGAAGCGAAACGAGATTCTGAAAATATAACACAGAAAATTTTGGGTAAATTACCAGGTCCACAAAATACATTTTTCTTCTGATATAAAAAGAAGATCTAACCGAGCGCATTCGCTCGGATTCTCGCGTCTATGCACAACCAACGCATCTTTTTTTATCTCAGATGGAATATGTACATTACGTTGTGGAAGGGTGAACTTGGTATATTAATTTTAAAATGTTCGCTTCTACTCTGCGCCTCTGTGGATGTACCCTTAGGACGCGGTAAGTGGCCTAGCCGAAAATAAAGGAAATGTTTTGTGAGTTAGGCCGACTATTGAATTGAAAGGGTAGGGGAGACCGGCGATGGTTGACTAGCTTTTGACTTAAGCTCGTATATCTCTGATGTTTACCTTAATATAACAAAAACAACAATTGTTACAGACAGAAGAACTATTCAGGTACCTAAAATTGAGATAAAAAATAAAACCATACTCAAACAGCGACGTACTTATCAATTTACAATTTTAAAAAATTACATAAAATATTATCACATATTGATCTTACGGCTCTAACACCTGATTACTATTCTTATGAATATTATATTCTTAAAAACTGTATTGTAAATAGAAAAAATCAAAAACGAAAATCATGAACTCTCCATAGATAAATTGTATTAACAAGGATATAAAAAAAGTATAAACTATCGGAATGAACTATGGACTAAACATAAAAATGATCCTGAAAATAAGGCACTGGAGGTTGATTTTAAACAGATGACACGAATGGTAGCTGAAAACATTAAGAGCACAAAAGATGCATATTACAAAGACAAACAATTCATGAATACCGGTACAAACCCAAAAAATATGTAGAACTTGTTGACGAACTGGCTTTCAACAAAGTAAGTAAAAGCTGTGCTTCCCCTAATCTAATATCAGAATCATTAGTTGTAACAGATCCAGTAGAAATCTTTCATCAGTTTTTTTCTACTATATGGGCCACTTCTCGATTCACAAATACCAATCACATATCATAATAATCCCAATACAAATTTAATACTTCCACAAACAACAATTCTTAAAAAAGTTATCTACTTTGAACCATGCACCACAGGTGAAATAGGTAAAATTATGGATAGCCTTGACCCGAACTGAAGTACTGGTATAGATGGCATTTCCACCAAAGAAATAAAGTGCGCAAAGGATTTTATCATAAAAGATTTTAACAAGATGCATTGACGATCTTTTAAATAAGGGCGACTTTTCTGACTCGCTGAAGCTTGCTAAAGTTATCCCTATACACAAATTAGGATCAATGATAGACCCAGGTTTTAGTTACCAAGAAATTACTGGCCTATATCTGTGTTGCCGGTCATATCTAAAATACTTGAAACAGTTATTTACAACCGTCTAGAAATATATCTTTATAATATTGACTTTTTATATGAGCGACAATAAGGATTTATGTCTAAATCTAACACCCTTTCAGCTACAATTGATTTTATTACTCAAACTAGTTTTGATAAAAAGAAGTTTGTCTTAGGGGTATTCGTTGATTAAAAAGAAGCTTTTGACACGGTGAGCCACTCCATTCTATTAAAAAAATTATAAAATGTCGGAATTACTGACAAAGCACTTAAAGTTCTCAAATCTTACCTCAAAAATGGGTACCAAGTAGTTAAAATTGATAAATATCAAAGACAAACACTACCTATAACCAGTGGCGTCCCACAAGGGTCCATACTAGGGCCCTTGTTGTTTCTTATTTATATTAATAATCTACACAAATTAAACTTGCATGGAGAGACCACACTTTATGCTGACGACACTTGCTTATTTTATTTGGCTCTTGTATAAAATTCTAATCACACAAGCCCAAACTGACTTAATAATATTTTTGAATGTTTTCAATCTAACCTGTTAACCATCAATATATCTAAAACTAGCTATGTCATATTTAAACCTAGATCAAAAGTTACTCCGGATTTTACGCCTTTATCAATTAATAATGTACCATTGATCGAGAAGAAATGTGAGAAATATCTTGGCCTACATATTGACTACCACCTTACATGCATATGCATGTTCCATGTATATCCATCTATATAGATGTATATACATGGAATATAGATCACATTAGAAAAAAACTGTCTCCTCTGATGGGCTCCCTCAGAGGCGTGGTTCGAAGTCTTCCGCCCCAAGTTCGCTTAACTATTTAAAATTCTCTCGCTAAATCTCATCTACAGTATTTGATTGAAATATGGGGTACGTCTCGTTAATATCTCAATTACAAATAACTCAAAACAAACGAATCAAAATGTTATTTCAATATCCATACTTAACGTCCACAGAGAAAATATATAAAGAAACTGGATCCGTGAATATTAAACAGTTTTACAAATACTGTACCTGCATCCTAATTTACAAAGTCATACACACGAACACAAAATTTTTTAATTTAAAACAGATCCATAACCGGAGTACACGAAGACGTGGGGTCTTCGTGTCCTCTATCTAGTCCTACCCAAAGTACTTTTTAATAAATTGCCATCATCATCAGGGATGTGGATACATTGGGAGCGTTTAAAAAGAGGCTTCATAATCATGTCTTATCTGACTATAGTCTATTACGGAACGCACTCGGTGTACCGGCATACCTGGTGAATGGAATGGAATAATAGTGTTTAAGGATTATCTCAAACGGCACCCTAGTGGTCTGTTAGTTACTATACCCTCAGTTACTGATCCCAAGATTTCATATCGCAGGGCTAGGGTGCCAAATATGAAATAAGGTAAACGTGTATCATTGACTGTAATTATTCATAAATGGAACAACTTATACAGATTTTACTGCGCTTTTGTTACAGATTTTATCAGCTGTTCTACTTGTAAAATGAGTAGTACTCGTATTCACGTAAACATAAGTAATCAATATTACTATGATTGTACTTAGTGCCTATTTTTCCTTCCTTTCATTATGTTAATATTACCTTTGGGATAATATTAAACTAGAATACTAGTAGGTACTTATATTTTATATCATAGAACATGTGGCTAAAATTGTACCTACTAACCATAATTTTTTTTTTCATACTTTTTGTATTCTAGGCATAAGCATGATATTATAACCATTTATATTGTAATTTTCTTATGTATGTGGCTTTGGCCTTTTTGAGAAATAAAGTTCTTTAAATCTTAAATACTAATCTATAACCTATATATTTATCATTATAATACTTATTTAGTCGATTTTCTAAACCCCTGACGCTTGGTCAACCTACCCCATATCCGGGGTAAGTTGACCATAACCATGGGGTAGCTTGCCCAAGGCAGTAATTAGTGCAAATAAAGAGGATTAGTATAAAATAAAACATTAAAATTTACTAAATGATAGAAAATTAATTATAAACAAACATAAATTTGAGATCCATTCTCGGTTAATACAGAACTTTAATAAAAGTAACAGTCTCTTTCTAAACTATTTAAACAAAACTAAAATAAACAATAAGTAAGATGAATTTTTGTACATTCTGTTTCAACCTTAATTGTAACTTGAATTATTCTAATAAATCACTAATCAAATGTCACATAGCGTTTATGAAAATATTATTCAACATACATAAACTTGTGAGTATCTAATATTATAATTACAATTAAAACAGAAAACTTCTTATCTAAAAATTAACTTATTTATGAAAATAGAATAATCAGTCTCATATTAGAGTTTTTAAGTATATCTCCTAACAAAATATTATCATCTTTGAAATAGTGATTACCATAAACCATTTAATCTTTTACCACAACAAAAGATTTCTTTTCTTAAACTAAACCTAACTATGAATACAAACTATCTCATGTTATCATATAGTTTAAATAAAGAAATATCTAAAATCAGATCATTATATCAGTCTTCTAAATCATGATTATAATTCTTACATTCGTAAAATATCGAATTGCCTTTTGCACATTTAGAATGAGCCCATAACTTACACGTAATGCACTGAATCCAACTTCACCAGGATAACTGGCTGAATAGGATTCGGTGCATTCCAGACAAATTGCGTCATCGTCGTCGCTTATATCTGAAAGGACATCGTAGTTTCCTTTACCTTTGCCCTTGCCTGTTCCCTTGTATTTATTTTTGTTTCTGTGGTTTGTTTTATATTTTTTCATCTTTTTTTAAAGTATACTTCCGTATTTGCTTCATTTTCTCATTTCTCATATCTCTTGGTACATCACCCCTTTCAGATTTTCTTTTGTACATCCTCATTTTCTGTAAGAATACAACTGTATTTAAGTATGTGAGAGAAGACCATCATAGTGTTTACATTGATGATGCACATTAACCATTAGTCCACACAATTCATCAAAATTAGTATAAAATGTTATACTTATTTTAAAGGGGTTGGTTGACTAATTGTCTACCTACCCCGAAAAAAAATATGTCAACCAACCCTTGACGCCATTTTTAATTTTACCTGCGTATCATATGCAAACTCTGGCACTAACATGGAAGCAATACTGTGTGATATAGAATAAAAACTATCATATTTACATTTGGTATGATAACAACATTGTTTCTAACAGATCCATAAGCACAATAACAAAAAAAATACGATCGAAAAAAATTACTTACCGAGACCAAAAATAAAACATTTGATTCCACTCACGAACGCCGCGCGACTGCAGCGGCTCACTTCACACAAGTTAGATGGTCGCGGGGAGGCATCGTCGCTCGTGATTTGTTGATGAAAAACAAGTTATGGTGGCGAGTTATTGTGGCTTAGTCTACCTGCCCCCATAGCCAACCATCCCCGGTTTCCCCTAATTAGTTTTGTGAATTTAGACTTTTCTGTTTCTTTACTTAATTTGTTATGCAATTTAGGGTAAATTGTTAGATGGAACAAAATGGTACTATGGGCGTCTATGGGTCATGATTGTCAGTGCTATACAAAGACCATGGTCCTCTGAACCCGGAAGAAAAGAAAAGTATGAGTCTTGCCCTAAAATTTATTTTCTTACAGCAAAATGGGCAAAGAAAGTAAGCAATCGTTGTCTCTGAAATGTCAAAACTCAACGTTAATAATAATATAACCTTTGTGACATAAACTTATCGTCATAAGTTCAATCTGCAAAGTTCCATGTCAATGCATTTTGTATATCAACCTATCACGCCCATCACATCTATCATATCTATTATACCACATACATCACGTATGACAGGCCCCGGTGTCGACGCGGGCAATTTCAATCATAATATCACGGACGAACTTTGATAAAGTACGACGATTTCACGCGTCATTCGAACAAGCTTTTTGACACCGGCAGACTTGTTTACCTACATTATGTGATTTATCATCATTATTATCACCTACCTAAGGTACCGCTGCTGGAGCATGGATCCCACCATGCTAGCCTTCTGCGAGATAAAATTTAGGTTGTGCTGTTAAAATTATTTAAATAGAAAAGCGGACGTCAATCAGATAACTATTTTAATTAAATAGAATGCGTCTTACTCTTAAGGCATAACCTGTAGGTAATATTGGCATATTATAAGGCAAGGTAATATTGTAGCGGCCATCTTCATACATATTCATCATTCATACATATTTAAAGACTGTTTACAGTTTAGCGTGAAGAATAAAGGAATTGTTGAATCGTCATAAAACGCCGTTCATCTCAACGCGATTGGTGTATTGTAAACACCTCTAGCGTGTTTCAACAAACCGTTAATTCGTGGTATTTACAGTAGGTATCATGTTTAGAGGAGGTATGCACCAAGCGCGCAGAACCGCTCAGCAGATGGGCACGGCTGCCGCGCCTCAGTCAACTGACCGCTTTGTTCGTCTATTTTTGATTTTATTGCGAGGAAATGCAGTGTTTATCTTCACTTTACTTCATTAAGAAACATTTCCCTTTCAACGAAAACAAGTAATGAAAACTACAAGCGATAGTTACGTAGATTCAATAACACTTAAATCGGCGACCTTTACTAGAAGGTGAATTGATAATAAAACAATAGCAGACGTTTTACTAGGAAAGCATGACAACCACAGACTACAAAAACAACAGAAGTAATGAAATACGTGACTCCATCAATACCACGAGCTTAGTATTCCGCGCCGATATTCAAAATCTCCCGGCTAGACGTACTTTAGATGAACTTATTCCTAACATTTTCCAATTTTTCGGTGCAATTTTCTTGGAATGTTCAACTTCATTAAAATATGATTAGATCCAAGATTGAACAGCGTAAAATTTAAGTGGTTTCAAAAGACTTTAAGACTCTACTTATCGGCAAATAAGTAGGTACCTTATTAGGTATGATAACATAGACCAATGCTAAAAGACTTGATTCAACTTGTTCAAGAATCAAGAGTCGACCTGTACTACAGCTACGCGTTAAATCCTACGGACCTCGACTTTTAAATCCAAGCTTACAGTTAGAAATATAGTATAAAGAATATAATTATTTTATTGAATCCACAAATCCAACAAAAATCGGTCTCGAAATATTTGGACCTATATTCCGAATTTTTCACAATATTTATGCGCGGCGCGCTATCTCTCAAAGTTATGTGTATTTGATAGCGTGTGCGTGCTGTAAAACCCTTGATTTATTTATGAGCAGAGCCGACGCCGGCGCCAATTCCGACACAGCCCGATATTGCCCGATACTAGCTGATAATGCACAATATCTCTCAAGTCGTCGCGCGCCAATAACCATCAAAAATACCTGTTGTGTTGCAGACCACGTTCGCTATGAATATCAGATTGTCGGAGCGATTTTCGCATTGTACGTGTTTTAAACCGTTCAGAACAAATGCAAGCTTTCATATTGTTCGTCCGTGCTAAATCTGTGATGCAGATTTGAGAATGACTACGAAAATATTCTAGTATTTGAAAAGTTGATATCAATATTTACTCGTACTATAAAGATATTATGATCTAAACGCTTGATGTTTATTTTATTCGGCAAGCTTATTGCATATGAGCGACAAGGGACAGTAACAATACGAACGCAGGCTATCACTTATCCATACAAATAATAATTTTGACCCCACCCGATATCGGATCCTCACAATAAAATTAATATTCAAGCGCTCGTTATTCTTATTTGGGCCCTAAAATTGTCCTACGTAAACTGCAGCTCATAAGATATTTAACATAAATTACGTCTCCAGTGACATAAACTACTAAATATAACTTCAGCTATATGCCCCACAGGTTCCAGTTTACTATTCGCACTGTCGCTATAGATACACATACGACCGACGGCAGCTCTCGCACCTCGGAGCACCCAATTAGGAGGAGGGTCTCAAAGAAACGAACTATTATAACTTACATTTCGCATAATGAATGAAATGTTTAAATAGACATTGCACTCTATTACGTGGATCGTAAGGTTGCAATTAAGATGCAGTGTATAAAATCTGGTTGTTTTCATTTCGTTGTTCATAAAAATGATAAATGTGGTTGCGGTTTTCTTTGATTTTCTTCCTGGAGTTGTGCCGTTCTAATTAGTCGGCGCAACTCTCGGGTTCCTGCTAGCAGAGATAACTTGCGACCACGACCCGCCCGGCCGCAGACGAATAAGTTACAGTGGCTCAGGAGCTTTACACGTTTAGCTACAGAAAAACATTTTAGCGTTAACGTTTCACTAGGTATAACAGTAGCCATACACCACACTGCTTATCGTCCAATCGGCATGACACTGCAGTCTTCATCCAATCTGCAGCTCGTCCATGCACATCACACACGTACAACAGTCATTCCAATCCACGTCCACACGGCCTTTTCTAACATATATGTCCAATCGTCAGCGTCATACCGATTCGATGATAGGCAGTATGATGTATACCCTAACAGAACTTTTTTTAGAGTGTTAACGTTTTACTATACACTGTTCAGTAGCCCAAGCAGGAACATTTTGCTAATATCGTAACGTGTACGTAAACGAAAAAAAATGTATGAAAACCATAACAGCGCCTCTAGCGGACGTAAGAGTAACTAAATCGGTAGCAGGAACCTTTTTTGGATATTTCGTAACATGGAATAAACGATACTTGACAATTTTGTATGAAAATAGCGAGCAGGAACACAATTTGACGGACGGTGTAGTTACGTTCTACGTAAAATTACGAATACTCTATCACTTAAAATTTGTTGGTGGCAAAGGCTACGTCGAACTATCTCGTGTAATGTTAAGAGTGTTTTTAAACTAAATATTAAGTTATATAATGATAAGAACCTATAAAAATGCAGGGTGCAAATCCAATTGAACCGGACGCTCAATTAATGCTATGGAACAAGAACAAGAGATACGTTATAGGTAAGTTTGCTACAAAGCAAGACATAAAATATATTATTGAGTTTCTTATAAATAATTGGTTACAGAATTTACATTATTTTGTAGTTTTTCTGGATACATGACAGGATTCGAACCCGCAAGCCAGCCAGGCAGGGCTTTATTCATGTCTGTCCATAGTCCATACCTACTCACAAAATACAAACAAACTACAGTGTGCTAATTTTTTGTAATCATCTTTCATTTCAGGGAAACAAGCCGTCGAGCAAAACAAAGAAAATCCACAAATTTCTAGGATTTATTCAAAGATACAATTGTCAATTACATAATGCCATTAGAAGAGCCATACATTTTAAAGCCGATGAATTCTTTGAAATAACTCATACAGTCTACATGTAAAGTCAGTAAAGTGCTCATGTTTTCAACAAATATTATATGATGTTAAGAGTAATTTAAGTTATTTACTAATTATTTTTGGTTCCAGACAGAGCACCAATATCAAAGCTTTGTATTAATAAGACAAGCAATGTTACAAAAAAGAAGCTTGAGAAAACAGCTTCCATTATCACAAATATTGTATACGATTATAACATTCATCTACAAATGGAAAACTACATTATTACATGTATTATTTAAAATGTTAAGGTGGATGTCACTTCTAAAGTAGATGACAACATCAAACATCAATATTTAGTTTTCAAAATAGGTAACTAAGTATATACTTACTTTCATATGCATCAAGTAAAAAGCTGTTAATTTTATTTCTTTGTATAAATATAACATCTTGGTAGGAACAGGCCGGTTCTTCCCATTGAGGAAGGATTGACCTTTGATATAAATTATCATAAGCAGTTTTTGTATCTAAAGATATTTCTATGTAGAATAAAGCTTTTTAATTTGTGTAAAATGTAAGTAATGAGTGAAATATAATATAGGTACATAGATATAGATAACATTACATATTATGTATAGAGATAATGAGTATAACTGGTTACAAATTTAGGATTTGTTTTATTAATACCACATACATGCCTCGAATTTCATTTGTGCTAATATATTACAGTCCTTGCATTTATAGAAACATTAAATATGCAAGCACTAATATTAGTATATTGGTACATGTCATGGTTAACACTGTTAGTCTAACGATACAGTAATTTGGCAGAGGAATGATTCTTCCCAATGGGTTACAATTGAACTTTGCTATTATTTATCATATGCATTTATATGTAAATATTTAAGTTGAATAATATTTGATGAATAAGTATCAAATGAAACTGAATGTTGTACAGCAATCGGACTTCCAAAATAAGTCGAAATTTTACTATAAATTTATTATTTAATTATTACAATATAAAAAAGTACTAATTCTAATGACGACTATTACATTCAACGATTGAACATAAAGTACATTTCTAACACAATGCAAAATAAATGAAAACTGAGGAACTGCTGACGCTGCGCCTCGTGCCGCTGCCACGTGACGTGGTTGAAGTGCTGCATCGGCGATCTCCTTAGGGTACCGTAGCATAACACCTCCCCCCGAAGATCAGCAAAGTCTATTTTCCCAAAATCGTTGCTGGGATGTTTGATGAATCAACCCTTACTTCTCTTGGAGTTCTCTTGGAGTTTCTCTGCTCCATTGATGGCTGCAACTTTGTATAATGCTGGTACAGGAACATAGTCATGCCGATAGTGATTGTGATGATTAGTATCAAATAGACGGGAATAGTACTCGTAGTATGATAAATATATGAGTCGTGATGGCTTCTTAAATCAATTTGAGGTTGCGCCATAATTTCTGAATTGATCTTATGGAGTTTTTCTAAATTTATAGATTTCAAATTTAGAATATGTTCTGAGGGTTGATTTTCTTTTACAGGTACGATGTCTGAGATTCTGAGAGGTTGTCCTTTTATAATATCATTTGTGATATCATTGATATAGTGGATTCTGGAGTTTGAATAGAATAGCCTTGAGGTACAATAGTGAGATAACTTCCATTAAGAGTTTTATACTGCAATTTTCCACAGGATGTTTTGAATTTTAGTTGACTTTGGAAAACTTAGAACATTGATTGCTTTTGATCGAGTTGCTCAAATGCTTCAGCTTCTTGGGATATAGAGGTAAGTTTACAGGATGGCAAGAGCTGCTGCTTCGTTATAAGAGTGTGGATACATTCATCGTGATTATTGTAGGTATGTGCAGGATTTTCTTCGCAGATATAATATTCCGAATTAGTTTCTAAGCATTCAGTTTCTATGTACCTAGAATCTCGTTCCTGAATTGCTATATAGGGTGATATGGGTATAAGGATTTGATGATTTCGGTTAGGAACTGCAGAGAGTTTGAAAAGGTCAAAAGGCTTAGGAAGGACAATCGGCACTTTATATACTAAAACTATCTGATTATCTAAATAATAATGACCAAATTTCATAACTCTAAAATATTCTCTTAATTCTATATCTAAAGTAAAATCATTTGAATATAAAATTCTTTTTTAGCAATCATACTTCCTAACATAGCTACATTAATAATTGAATGAGCTGTGCTCTATGCATAACTCAAATTACAAAACTCAAATAAAAACATATTTCCTAAATTAACTAACTCGATTGTTAGACTGTCATTATTATCACCTAAAATTAAGAGATATTGAGATAAATGAGCATATTTTATTAACTCAGTTTCTCTATTAATATCGCTTTGCATAATAAGACAAAGAGTTTTATTAATTTTATCTTGATTTTCAACAATAGTATTTAATATTTTAGTGTGATGCTGTCACCATTCTCTAGTTAAACTTATGTGATTATTATATTCTGATTCTAATTTAAATTCGTTTTCTTTTAAAGTTTTTAAAGCATTTTCATATTTAATTGCAACAGTATAGTCAAGATTACCTGATATACTTTTTATAATAGATCCTAATCCATTGATCAAACCTCTTTTAACACGCGAAATTTCAAACGTTTGCAATATTTCTGAAATTTTACTTAATTTGCCTGAGATATATTCTAAGTGTGGTTCGTATAAAGATAGGGTTTTATTATTAAGCTGAGGGCGAAAATCTTGCAACTGGGAATATACAATATTAATTTTAGAATCTATGTCTTCTAGGTTTATATGCTGCAAAAAGGAATGATACTGGTGAATAATCCTGGTCTGTCCAAGTTTGAAAGGTAAGAGTCCTGGTCCGTCGTCAAGTGTCTCAAGTTGAATTTCATGGGTTCGGCTTAGATGTAGAGTCGTCAGTATTGTCAGTATTGTCCTGTAACAATTGTGCGCTTTTAGGCACTCTTTTGAGGCGGGATTTTGCAATAGGTAATTTTTTCTTTTTAGTATAAAATTTTTTTTATTTATTTTTTTTTTTACTTTATCATGGGTATATCTGGATGCTAAAGGATTTTTAACAAATACTGGTTGTTCAGGAAGGTATTCTTTTTCATGTTCTCTATTCTTATTTCTATTGTCCATTATTTCTCTACGTGTTTCATTGGTCGTTTCCTGTATTAAAAAATAAGCTACTTTTAAATGTTCTTTATGATCTATCATGTATTGCTGTAAAAGATGTGACGTAAGGTCTACATTAAAAGGATCTCTAGGATCAAAATGTCCTGTTATTAAATCTATTGGCTTGCATTTTGTAAAGCTATGGATAGAACTGTTATAACCTAAAAGTGCATATGGCATTAAAAGAACTACAGAATCATTTTTTTTCTCTAATCTAAGTATACGTAAATGTTCTAATATAGTTGAATGAAATCTTTCAACTATTCCATTTTCATTCGGAGTATTCGGTGCAACTTTATGATGTTGAATCTTGTGTAACCTAATAAATTCACTAAATAATTGATTAGAAAATTCGGGTCCGTTATCTGTTATAATTGTTATGGGTAATCCATGGTGGGTACTATATTGAAGTAAGGACTGAATTACACTAATGGCTGTACCATCTTTAAGATAATAAGCTTGAGCATACTTTGAAAAGGAATCTACTATGGTAAGGAACTTTTCACTTTGAGCGGTAAATAAATCTAAATGAACTAATTCAAATGGTCTACTTGCTGGTGGAACTACTTTGAACTGCTGTTTTATGGGGTTTCTATCATACTTCGCTTGTCCGCAAACTATACATTCATTGATAAATCTTGTAATTTGTTCTCTCATATGGGGCCAATAATACTTATTAGAAAGAGCGAGATAACATTCGTTTATACCACGATGGTTTGTTTTACCGTCATGGTACTTATTAATTATTTCCTGCTGCTTTAAATATTCCTTAACATTTTCTAATTCTTTCTTTGCAGCTACCAAATTCATAGCGGAACTTTTAAACATTCTTTGTAAGATAGGGATTACCGTATACATTGCTGTAGGAGGATTAAAAAGTAAAGCTGTTTTAATATTAGGGCTGACATATTCTTTTATAGCATTAACTACATCTTCTTCTAAGTTTGACTCGGATAATTGAATAGAAATTCTAGTATGTGTATCGAAAGGTTTTGTTAAAATGGGTTTTCTTTTAATATCGCCAACTAAGCTAAAAATTATTTGTCTTTTAAATTTATTCAAAGGTTCATCTGTAATAGGAATTTCTAAAATCGGATTCTCCTCAGAAGTATGAGCGGTAAGTGTTTTGGAATCATCTAATAATTCTGCTATTTCAGGTGCTGTTGCGGTACAACTATCGTGGGACATTTGAGCTATAATAGATTCTAATTCTAAGCCTGGATCTTCATGAACATTTATTTCAATGCGTGACAAAGCATCTGCATTACTGTTAGCTTTTCCTTGCTTATAAATTATTTTAAAATCATATTCGCTAAGCTTGAAGCGCCATCTCGTTAAGCGAGAGTTAGGCTCTTTTAAATTCATTATCCATTGCAAAGGTTTGTGATCGGTGATAATTATAAATTTACGGCCAAATAAATACGGTCTGAAATACTTCGTTGCCCCCACTATTGCTAATAATTCCTTTTCTATGGTACTGTAATTAATTTCACTTGAATTTAAAGTTCTGGATGCGTACGCAATGGGTTTATCTGAACCTATAACACCTTGGGATAACACTGCTCCTATTGCTACATTAGATGCATCTGTCGTTAAAATAAATTCTTTTGAAAAGTCTGGATATTGTAGCACGGGGTCATTTAATAAAAGGGTTTTACAATGATTAAAACATTTTATATAATTTTCATCTAAAGTTATCTTACTATCTTTCTTTAAACATTGGGTCATGGGCTTAGTAATTCTGGCAAAATCTGGAATAAATTTTCTATAATATCCTAACAATCCGAGAAAACGTTTAATTTCTGTAGGGGTTTTTGGTATGGGGTAATTTTCAATAGCTTCAATTTTGTTGGGTTTGGGTTTAACTCCTTCTCTACTAATAACGTGTCCTAAAAACTCTGTCTCTAATTTTAAAAATTCCGATTTATCCATTTGTATTTTAAAGTTTGACTCTCTTAATCTCTGAAATACTTTTTCAAGGTTTACCATATGTTCCTGAAAACTATTATATCGTCAAGGTAAACTAAACATATTTCATTCTGAAGGCCCTTAAGAACGTTGTCCATTACTCTTTGAAAAGTAGCTGGAGAATTCTTAAGTCCCATTGGCATTCTTAAAAATTCATAATGACCGTTTTCTACGTTTTGTGAATATCTGCTTCATCCATTTCTACCTGATAAAATCCGCTTGCAAAATCTAATGTAGTAAAATATTGACATCGGCCTAATTTATCTAGAACATCTGTAATATTTGGTATTGGATATTTGTCATCGATAGTTTTTTCATTTAGTTTCCTGAAATCAACTACGAGACGCCATTTAGTTTTTCCAGACGCATCAGCCTTCTTGGTACCATCCATATAGGAGAGCTCCATGCAGAGTCTGAAGGTCTTATTATATTCTGATCTAACTTTTTATTAATTTGATTTCGAACTTCTTCTCTGTGAATGTATGGAGAACGATAATTTTTAGCATGTACAAGGGATTCATCAGTGGTTCTAATTTTGTGTTTAATTTTATTCGTAAATGTAAGGGGTTCACCTTCAAGATAGAATACATCTGCATAACGGGCACACAGGGTTTCTATATTTTTAATTTATTCGGCATTAAGATGAGATGTACGTAGTCGTGATAAAACTGCTTTTGCTCTATTGCTTAAAGTATTATAATTATTGCATTCTACATTATACGATTCTGCGCTAATAGGTTGATTCAAAAAAAATATTATATCATTTGGGCTATCATTAAATACTTCTATATTATTTCCTCTATTATTTTTAACACTAGTTATACAATCTCCTATTTTGTAATGACACACAATTTGTTCGTTAACTATAGCATCTCCATCATGAATATTTATAGGTACTCGAATTATTCTAGAACTTTGAGCGGGAATTATATCTTGATACAAATTACAACTTTTAGAGTCATACATTAAAATTGGATTAGTAGCAAGGGTGGTAATTAAATTTCTATTTTTTAAATCAATTTTAGCTTCCCATTTATCTAATAAATCAAGTCCGATTAATCCATCAAAATAATCATGGAATTTATAAATGAATAAAGTTATGTCGTTACTATCATTAAATTCTGAAAAGCATGGTATGGTAATAGAATAATCGTTACGGGTTGTAGCATGTACATTGGTTACTTCAAATGGCTCATAATTACAGGGAAAATTAGGGAAATATCTATTAACTGCGTTAGGACTTATAAACGATTGATTGGCTCCAGTATCTATTAAAAGTTTAATTGGAGGATTTTTAATTTGAATGTACGGTAGCTGTCTTTGAGTCTGTAAGTTAATTTCTATCGTGGTTTCTCTGATTTCGGAGTTTTTCGAAAATTTTGATTGCTTTCAGTGTCTTGATTGTCAGAATTTTCATAAGCATTGTCATAGTAATATTCATAGGGATAATCAACAGATTCTGTATAATATTCATTAGAGTCATGGTACATGTACGGTTCACAGTAAGTCTGGTCATAGCACTCATTTAAATTTAGTTGTCGGGATTTAAAATAATTTGATGGGGGTGGATTTCCATGTTTAGTCCAGTCATGTCCTCTCGGGGGTGCTGGCCTAGTAGTAAAGTGACTAACTCCACTCATAGTAATGGGCTTATTCGAATTATTATTATTATAATTATTAAAATTATTATTACTATGATTATTTTGTGCAAAATTATTTCTATTAGGAATTCTAAAGACATTACTCTGTGGATTATAATTAAGTGGTAATGCACGGAAAATTTGTTGAGTACGCGACGGTCCTTGATTTTGATTTAAGTTAAACATAGGTTTAGGTTGCCACATATTTTGTGGTCGCTGCTGCCAAAACTGCGTTTGGCCCATAGTTGGGTGGTTTTGGTTGTGGTGGGTCGCGTTGGTCGATGATGATGACGCGATGGTCCGGGTAAATTAAAATTATTATTATTACTTTTAGGATGGTTATTACGTCTGTCAGTATGTGAGTCATTTCTATCCTGCATATAAATTATATTCGTTCGTATTTCATCGTGAACAAATTCAAGGGCTTTTTCGATGGTCTCAGGGCGCATACAGCGTATCCTGGATCCTTAAGATTTGATGGAAGATTTAATGTATAAAATCTTGAGAATCAACTCGCTTGATGACACATTGTGGCAAACTTGTACAAAACTTCCATTAACAGAAATTGCATATTTGATTAGGATTTACACAAATTATTCACATTATGTTCTAAAAATATTACGAATAATAACTATGCCTAACGGCCATTTTTATTTATAAACACACGTCTGTGTTGCCAAATCTTAATATCACATACTTTTTTTTAAAACACAATTTATCTCTAACTTTTGCGCGCGATTTCATCCACGTGGATTACACTCTCAAGGGACGAATTTCAAAAAAGTGTACAGTGTCAAAATGTATTTTACATTTTGAAAAATTTGTAATTGTCAACCGACTTCCAAAACAGAGAAGGAGGTTTTCAATTCCTGTGTATGTTTTTTGTGTGTATGTTACGCGATTAATCCGCCGTTTGTCGACCGATTTTCAAAATTATTTTTTTATTTTAAAGGGTTGACTCCCAAATTGGTCCCATCGTCATCAAATGGTAGACCTGCTGATGGGGAATGCGAAATGAAATGGAATCCATGAGGAATCGAGAGAAGTCTCCAAAATTTATAGGGACACCCATAGTGATTTTGACTTTTTTTGAAGTGACTCGAGCATATGCCACCAAAAAGTGAAATGTTGTGCCAAGGTATACCCTGGATCCAAAAACACTGAACGAATATGTAGTTTCCTCAGTATTTGGAGATAAACATTTGGAAATTCAAGAATTGTTTATATAACTGCAAGCATATGTCACTATTAAATAATCATCATCACCACCACCATCAGCACACCATACATACATATAATATGATATTATGGTGATAAAGTATTTCTCATAATCTTTTACACTGAAATCGATTTCTTTGAACATTCACCAAAAAGTAAATTGTTGTGACAAGACATACCCTGGATCCAATTATGTGTCGTTAATAAAATAAATAACGTCCTCAGTCTTTAAGAATACACGTTTGGAATTTTCAGCATTGTTTAGAGAACTGCAAGCATATTATGTTACTGTTAAATAATCATCATCACCATCATCATACATAATCATATATAATCATATGATGAAATAAGTAATTCTGTTAGTATTTACCGGAACTTGTCAGTCTTTAAAGATACACGTTTGGAAATTTTGGTTTTTGGTTGTGAAGATGTATGCAAAAGGTCTGCAATGTCAGACGACTTCTTCCAAAGTCTTCTTGCATAAGACTTTGGAAATAATTAAAGTCTAAACGTCCAACGGAGAGACCATTTTCAAAAAGTTTCACAATACAATAAAGGCTCATAATATGCCCTGTTTCTGAGATGAATTTGATGCTTTTTATTTGTTAATTCAAACGCGTTCACACAGCAAACAAAGAGATCGGAACATGGCAAGAAAACACTAAAATATAAATTAGGATTCTTTTAGAATTCTTTTAGATTGGAAACCGCAATCCCTAGGTGGCTTTGATAATGTCTGTATTTACCTTCCTGCTCCTTTTATAATTAACAACTGCTATTATATTTATTATATTTGAAAGCCGATGATGATTTATGAAAAACTCAAACATAAAGTATGCTTAATGTTCTATGACACCAAAATATATGAATTAGTATTTATATAATGTATACCAAAGTTATTTTTTATTAATTATTTTTGGTTTCAGACAAAACAACATTAACCAAGTTTTAAAATAAGATAAGAAACATTACAAAAAGTAGCATCACATATAAAACATTCTACATTAATATAAAATTCTGATGTTCCATATATAAATGCAAGACTCAATATCATCAATTCTTAGCTGGCAAAATGCAAGCACGTAAAATATAAAAGTGTACTTTTGACTTGTAGTCATACTGTTAAACTTAACTTTGTGTCAGCCTAATGATATAATATTTGGTATTTGGCAATGGTCTGGTTCTTAGGTTAGGAGTTAGGATTGAACTTTGTTATAAATTGTCGTAAGGATTTATTTGATAAAATTTATGTGGAATAATAATTGATGCACATGCTTTATAATACATCTATGTGCACATGTATGAAATGTAATGAATAAAACAATATTGTACACATTATTAAATTATTTTAAATTATTTAAATGGAAAGAAATAAAACTTGTCACAAATTGTATAATTGTTTTATTGGCACCAAATGTCTCTACTTTCATTTGAGCTTTATTGTGCTAATAATCTGGTCCTTGCAAATAAACATTGACACCTTCACTTGTTCAACAATTTAACGGGCTGTAAATGATAATGAGCCTCATATATTGCTTTTCTTTTGGAACTGCTGCAACTCAACCCTAAAACAAATGTTGAATTAAGCATATAAATCCTTATTCCTAAATGTTTTTTGTTGAATTTTAAGTATCTACAAAGGAATAACACGACCTTTTGTTATGATTAGATCAACAAAATATAACTTCACATTAGAGGGCAGTTATGTTATAGGTATTTGAAGAAGGAAAAAAATAAAAGCCTCAATACTATTAAAACAATGCATAGGTACTTTTTCAATTAAATCTGTTTTATTGATGATGAGTACCTACTAGTTATTACGGAGAATCACCTTGCTTGATGGACACTTAAAGTAGATACATTGGATGCTTATTGATAGGCAGAACTTGTCCAAAACTACCGGTAAAACAAAATATGTCTTCATTTTGGTTGATTAACAAGTTTTTACACTTTTATTATTATAATAAGAAAATAGAAAGGACACAATCGCCATTAGTTATTTATACACGTCATACGTCAGCTGTCTGTGATGCCCACATCTTAAAACAGTTTTCCGTAAAAAAAAGCCAAATTCCGCATAAAATATGTATAGATTTTTTTAACTTATCTTATCTTTGACTGATATAATTTGGGGTACTTAAATGAACAACTTTGAGTGAAAATATTATGAATAGACTAAATATCTTGAAATATATAATATATTGAATTGAATATAATGAAAAATTATAAAAAATATAAATTGAAAATAATAGTTGCACTCAATATTTTTTCCCCCCATTAGTACCGCTATAGCATGATTAATTAAAGGAAAGTAATTATTATCTACTTCTCAGATATCTCAGAATTTTAGCTTTAAATGTTCTAGAAAATTAAAATTCTGCATACACATGGGCAAATCCGTATATTTGGCAACACTGTTTTAATCAACCCACATGATATACCATTCATTCGTTCATCATTCATTACGTAGGATTGTGTCTTCTCATATTGTGTTCACGATACGATTACAAAGCGCTTTGTGCTAGGTCCCTAAGAATTCCGAAGTATTCGTCTCGATGACACTTTACGTTACGTTAAAATTTTTACAAATGTTCCTGCTTGCCTTACTGCTTGCCCTACTGCCTGCCCTACTGCCTGCCCTACTGCCTACCCTACTGCTTGCCCTACTGCTTGCCCTACTGCTTGCCCTACTACTTGCCCTACTGCTTGCTTTACAGCTTGCCCTACTGCTTGCCCTACTGCTTGCCCTATTTCTTGCCCTACTGCCTGCCCTACTGATCCAATATAGTCTAAACGTAAACAAACGGATTAAATTCAACAAAACTAATATTTTTATGTGACGTTTGAATTGGGAGTAGTATAATGTGTTTTATTATTTCGACGACCTCTGTGGCTAAGTGGTTAACGCATTGGCGCTCAAGACGGAGGTCATGGGAATCCCGCCAGGGAAAAAAAAATTCTGTTTTCGTGCGTCATGGATGTGTATTAAATATATGTATAATAAAAATCTTAAATATAAGTATAGTATAAAAAGTATTAAATATATTTCCGTTGTCTGGTACCCGTAACACAAGTTCTTCGTTCTACAGGTATGCTGTCACGACTCACTACTCACGACTCACGGGTCTCGCTAATAAATAAAGTCCAAGTCCTGCGAGCAGATTGAGAGCTAAATGTGCCTCGAATAGGTAATAGCAGTACTAGTATAAGATGTATGTCGTTGGAGAGGTCTTGTCAATTGGAACAGCAACTGTTATGAGAGTTATTTGTTACTACTGTCCAATTTGAGTTAAGGGACTTTTTCATTCTCAAAAACATAATAAAATTTTTCTTTTTTAAATTACTTTACTATAGCCTTGGATCTTAACACCCAAGGATAGGTTAGGTTAACTTAACATTCACCTAACCTAACATAATTAAATAATGGTAATTATGTTTTTTTTAGTACATGATCATCAGTATAAAAAATATATTTCAAAATAGTATTTCTAATATTTTTAAGCAAATGACAAGAAAATATCTTAGGTCCAAACGGACAAGTAACAACAAGCTGTCTTCTCTATTGTTTAATTGAAAAGACCTATAAATAAATAAAAGACCTATAAAGACCTAAAAATCTTTTTGCTACTGGAGGGTGGTCCCGCGTTCCATACTTTTGTACCCATCGTCTTTTGTATGCATCATTCAATATTCAAACAGTGTTCAAGTATAAAGTGTATGCAGTACGCTGCACTCAACAAGCAGGTAATCAGCTTGAGTACGTTTTACGACCAGCCTGACCTCAGTAACTGTATCCGTACCGCTGCCATACAAGTGTGTACATTTCGCCAAAACCGTGTGTTTGAGGCTAAGGCCGCCATAACGCGGTAATCTTGTGATAACGAACTCTCTCGAACGAGTTTCAATTATCTAGAGCACATAACTTAAATAATATTATATCAATGTCAGTTTAAGCCAATGTAATTCAATAAAATTTGATTTAAAATAAGATTTATATGTATTGCGTTACAGGTAACATGGTAAGGTGTACACGATAGTATAAACGTCATCAAAGACTAACTAACAGTGGGCCTAGCAGGAACATTTGACCGCGGCGTAAACGTAACGTTATCGAATGAGAATTGTATGAAAATCTGTCAGAATTATGACAGCGGCCATACAAATTTCATTCGATAACGTTACGTTTACGCCGCAGTCAAATGTTTCTGCTAGGCCTCCAGTAATGTTGTTCTCTCATTTTTATAATAATTAAAAATTACTCTTAACATGCAAGCTTGCATTTTGATATACATAGTTACAATCAAAGGTCTCTTAGCAGTCTCTTCCCGAAATTACTATTTTATCCTAGGTTTGACCGAAGCCTTCGGATTAAACCCGAAATAAATTAAAATATCAGCATTTGACTAAAGTGTTTTAGTTGAACCTAGAAGGTCCTGCCTTTTCAGCCAAACGTCGCAAGTAAAATAAATCTGTTTCGGACTTTGCCTAGTCGATCTTAGAAGCGACTAACGGACTCGAGTCGAAGGAGGAAAAATTTCAATTATACTAAGTTTTGACTAAGACGTCAAGTCAGACCAGAGCATTGACTAGTCAAACCTGTTAAACCTAGGAGCGCCGGCGATTCGAGGTTTGACTGCAACATAAGTACTAACTCTTAACTAACGCCAGTTTCCACAAAAACTACTAACTACAAAGGACTAGTGCTTCTGCTGGGACGTTTTCGAATACAATAGGCATTATCCACGTGACCATCACGAAGACAAATGACGTGAATCACCAAAAATGGAACAATTTTAAGCCGTAAAAAGGTCTCTCAAATTTAAAAAGCCGTTTCACGTTTTTTTATCATAACCGGGTAAGTGGCTGAGCATTATAGGAAAACTTTATCTCAGAAGTTGTGATCTACTTATCTGCCACTATCTTCTGCAAACGATCCCCATCTAGTTTTATTGGGTGCCAGTTTGCGAACGTTTCTTTGTTCAGTCTTTGTCATCAGATTGTTCCTAAACTGTTGAGAGAGTAAATTGTTAAATGTTTCAACTGTTAAGAAACTATTTAGTTTGATATGAGTTTGAAAAGTAATAATTGAAACTGACTATGTATTTTATTAAAATTTTATTGTATTTGTACTGATTTAATTTCTTTAACTTCGAAGCGTGAACAGTGAATTGTGAAAAAAGTGAAGTGAAGAATTTAAAGGATTTCCAAATCGGATTGACACGAATAACTACTCGTTGTAACTTTTAAATAGTCGACGTGGACAGGGGACATGGACCGGGGACATTATTACATAGGTTTTATTGTTACTTCTATTCGTAGACTCAAGACTGTAGAGTGTCTAGGGCTGTGAATGTGTCAGGTCGCGTCTGTCAGCACTCAGCCGCAATTTGATTGCACTACCACGAATCTCGTAACGCGTACGCGGCAAAAGTGGAAAAACATGGTAGTCGTAATAATTATAGTCTGTGGACCGTCGAAGGAACGTCAAAATTTTCAAATTTCGTATTTGAGTTTTTATATCATGTAAGATTTGAAAAGTGTGATGTGTGGCTACTGATTAGTACTGGTTGTCATGACGACAAAATGTAACATTTTTTTATATTCTATGTGTGTCTAATGAATGTGAAAACTTTATAATGTTAGAATATTAACTACAAATAATATTAAACAAAAAATATGGTAATGTATTGTACTGAGTGAATGAAAAATATAGAATAAATTAAAATATATTTTATTGTAGTTATCCCAAGGAAATGATAGGTTAGTAAATATTAAATTTTCTAGCAGGTAAGCTGCTTTATTAAAAGAGCGTCCGTGACCTAGTGAATAGACCCCTTGAGTCACACGCGTGATGGTGCAGGTTTAATGCCAGGTGTGCCAATTCGTTAATTTAGTAATAAGTAAATTTCTAAATAACCGTATTTTTCGCGATTTTATTTTAGCACTTTGCGTGGTAAATACATATATATGCAAAGTTTCATCTTTCTAACACTAACCGTTTGGAAGGCAAGCCGAAGACGGATGGACGGACGGACATGACGAAACTATAATGCTTGCGAGGCGTGACCTACGAAACCCTTAAAAGAGTTAACTACCTTTCATAGCAAGTAGTTAGTTAATATACAAATAAAATCTAGAATATCAGGGAACAGAAAAGCTAAATTCTAGGAAATTCGTAAATGTTTATTTAGGCTAAAAAAGTCCTTTTTTGAGTCAGCGCTCTCGAGATAAAAACTGTGAAATACAGAGAGACACGCCTTCACAACGATTTCCTTACGATTACCTACGTACTCGCCAGCTCGACAACTTACGATTACCTACGTACTCGCCAGCTCGGCAACTTACGATTACCTACGTACTCGCCAGCTCGGTAACTTACGATTACCTACGTACTCGCCAGCTCGACAACTTACGATTACCTACGTACTCGCCAGCTCGGCAACTTACGATTACCTACGTACTCGCCAGCTCGGCAACTTACGATTACCTACGTACTCGCCAGCTCGACATCTTACGATTACCTACGTACTCGCCAGCTCGACAACTTACGATTACCTACGTACTCGCCAGCTCGGCAACTTACGATTACCTACGTACTCACCAGCTCGACAACTTACGATTACCTACGTACTCGCCAGCTTGGCAACTTACGATTACCTACGTACTCGCCAGCTCGGCAACTTACGATTACCTACGTACTCGCCAGCTCGACAACTTTTTTGAATACGAAACATAATAGCATACATCATCGTGTTCCCGTGAGAATATGAGTATAAGTAATATTATGAGGTTAAATTAAATAAATAAATAAAATAAAAATAAAAAAGCCTTTTATTTCACGTTTTACACAATGTTTGTAAAATTAAACATAAGTATACTTAATTCAATTCAATTTAACAGTAAAATAATAATCATGCAATAAATTTAAATTTTATAAAATTATTAATAACACATAGTATTGCAATTCATTTTTATCATTAAATAGAGTTCATGCCTTTTTTTGTTTATAATTACAATGATTTATATATTTAAGATTTAGATTATTTATATAATTTTTCGTAAATAATATTTAATTGTATTAAATTTATATTAATATAGCACTACCATATTTAAAAAAAAAAAATAATGTATTTACAAAAGCATTATCAAATTTATAGATTAAAGAATAATTTGAGAAACTTTGAACGTGAACCCCTCTTATTTGAGCGTGAAGGCCTCCTCAAGAGATGTCCAATAGTCTCTGTCTCTAGCTTTCACCATCCATGAACTGCCAGCGGTTTCTATGATGTCGTCTGACCACCTCGCTCTGGGCCTACCTCTCTTTCTGGTTCTGGTTGGGGCCAAGTTGTCAACCGAATTGTCCAGCTGTCGTCGCTCATTCTCGCTACGTGGCCAGCCACTACACTACGCGCCACTTTAATCTCATTGAGTAGGAAAGTGCGTCCGTTACTCTTGATTTTTCTCTTATATTGGAGTGGCGTATTTTTTGTACTTTTTTTATATTCAGCATGCTTCGCTCCATGCTCCTTTGGCAAGTTGTTATTTTGTTTTTAATTCGGCGTGTGAATTTCCACGTTTGGCAGGCGTATGTGAGCGATGGTAGGAGACATCTATCCATGACTATTTTCTTTGTTTTTACTGGCAATGATGATGATTAAATAAAACTATCGAATTAAAATTAAAAATGAACGGTAAATTATGACCGTTCAAAAATACGATAGTAAATCGAAGTAGCGATCACCAAAGTATAGAACCGGTTGTTCAAACAAAAATTCGTGAACGTTGCTAATACGACGGATTTTATTAACGACGGTATTTGGTAATGAGCAAAAATCTGCTGAGTCAGCGCTCTGAAGGATTTCAATTGTTATTTCGTGGGTCATCGCTCCACGAGTTATGTCTGGAGAAAGGTTTCCTCTTTTTATACATATATTTATATACTTTTTTTATACACATACATGATACATATGATGAATTCCGAAAAATATTGCTTAACAAAGTGCTAAAATCCAACGCAACTCCAAACGTCCAGTTTTAAATGAGATTTCACTATACAAACACTGGATTTCCTACCTATATGTGATGATTAATTTCAAAAAACAATAAAACATAAATGATTTGTTTCATTAGCTAGAATATTAAGTTACGTGAAAATCCCAGTCTTTTCTATCCCTGATAAATATATTTTTAGGAACCTGAAGCGGGTTTGATTAAAAAAAACACAATGCAAGCCGATTAACGGCTTTTATTTAAAATTATAACAATTTAAAATAACAAAACTAAATTAATATCACTTTATAGCTAGAATAATAATTACAAAAGAACTTTACACAAATTACAAAAAGCTGATTTAGTAATAACAATCACAAAACAAAAATTACACAAAGAAAACAATTTGAAAGCACAAAGAAAATAACTAGGAAAGATCTCACCAAGCAGGGTAGCATCTTACAGTCCCAAGTCCACGAGCGAAATATGGCCCGCAACTCACAACCGACCGGTTTATATACCCAGCGTGGTAGGATGTTGCCTTACAAAAAAAAAAATAACTTATCAACTAATTATATGACATAAAATTTATCCCTGGGAAATTGCGCATTATTAAGCTATACGTGTTTTTTGGGTCCCGTAATACACAAGGAACCCTTATAGTTTCGCTCTGTCCGTCCGTCCGTCTGTCTGTCTGTCTGTCTGTCCGTGCTTCTAGCTTCTATAATTATGCATTTAATGGATGAAATTTGGTACAGTTGTACATTGTGTATAGATCTCGGTTTCGGCATCATAAAATAATAATAATAATATATTTTAGGACGCTGTACATGTGAAGTGGGGATGAAAAATATTTTTTCATTCTACCCCATCGTGTGGGTTATCTTTGAATAGGTATTTTAAAATAAAGGCAAGGTTTGATATAGGACTTTTTTTACAAAGTCGACCATTTTCCGAGTAATCGGCCTCCAAAGTGGTTTTTAATTTGCCCCCCACCCCACCCCTCTAGCATTTTCAAACTATTGGAGATAGAAACTTGTAAGTTTCCGTGCTGATAGATCATGCTAAAAACCCTAAGGAAAACTATTTTGAACGAAATCGGACAGTAACTTTTGAAGTAATTAAAATGAAAACCTATTACACGTTGATAATTACGGAACCCTCCTTAGATATCTAAGGAGGGTTCCGGGAGGACATGTTCCTGGCATGCTCTTGGTTAGGTTTTTTCTTTTGTCGTGCAAAAATATATCAATAATTTCGAGTCAATTAAGTCCGTCCGCTTGGCAGATTGGTATGCATTAAATGAAAAATTTTAGCTTTGTTTGAAAATTCGAAATGTCGGGGGTTCGAATACCGGTCAGATAATTATTTTTATATTTTAAAATTTATCACAACTCCGAGCAAAGCTCTGTTACCCAGGTATATCACTTATTTACCTTATACCTACCTACGCAATAAATACAACGACATATTACTTGGACGTAATATGTCTTTTAACAGCCTCCGTGGTCTAGTGGTTAGAGCTTGGCTCTCGACTCGGAGGTCGTGGGTTCGATTCCCGCATTGGAACAAAAAAAAAATGTTGTTTCCAAGTTTGGTTAGGACAATTCAGGCTGATCACCTGATTGTCTGACAAGAAAGATGATCCATGCGTCGGATGGGCATGTAAAAAGTCAGACCTGCGCCTAATCTCTCGCCAGTCGTGTCGGTTATCCGTCCCACTGGGTTACGAGAGTAAAAGGAGGAGAGAGTGCTCTTGTGTACTGCGCACACACTTGGGCACTATAACATAACTCCTGCGTAGCTGGCCTGGTTTCAATGAAACAGGCCACCGTCACCGAAATCGGTGTGGGAGCTATTATTATTATTATGTCTTTTAAAGTGAAACTTTTATTATTAAAGTGAAACTTTTATTACATCGTCTCAAACTTTTTCGTCTGTGTGTTGCATGTCGCGTGACGGTCGGCCGCGGAGTAGGGATACAGTGAAAGGCGCTCGTTGCCTTTAGTTCGCATCAGCTGACCGTGTAGTGTATAGACTAGTACTCATTTGTGCCAGTGCTCCACGATATTTTGTTATTAAGTTTCACTTTTACCGTGGTTTCATTAAACCACACAATCCTTTTCTTGATTAGTTTACAACCCAAAAATACTTCACATTAGTAAGGCCCTCATAAACATCTTATGAAAATAGGTTCGCTTTACCTATAACGTGATCTAGCGGAAAATCAGCGCCATCTAGTATGCCATATGAGAACCAAAGTTCCTTAAGAAAATCAACTTAAAATCTAATGCATAAACAGTCTGTATATTGATAAAGACCGCATTTAAGTCGTTTGTAGTTCACGCGAAGACACAAGAAGCGCATTTTATTGTTATTAAGTTTCACTTTTACCGTGGTTTCATAAAACCACCCAATCCTTATTTGTTTACGTTCAGAACAGTGTGTAGCGGGTGCCGGGTGTTAAATAAACCGCTATAAGAATAAATAACTATATACTAACCTTATATATAACTATAACTACGTATATGACGCACAACACACGCACAACACACGCACGTCCGGCTCTTATTTTATAGTCATAGTTAAGCCATTTTTAACCTTAATAGTTAACATTAGTCGTAACCGAAATATATTAATGATCCATGATTAGTGATAACCATAGATCACTGTAACGATTGTATATGAAATAATATAATTAATTTATCTAAGTATTATGACGCACAGATTAAATATAGAGATTTGAGATGTTATTATTGGATATACAAGCGGTATTGATTTATATTTATTATTATTGTTATGTAGTGCTAATGTCATGTAGTACTAATGTCATTTACTAATAATGTCATGTACTACTAATGAACTGTGTGTTAATGATGACCACGCTTACGTTTGCCCTGCTTAAATAATTTTGTTTTCATGTAATTCTTAAACACTTCAATTGCTGACCGTAAACTAAAAAGCTGAAAGGCAATAAAGTCTGCCTACATATTTTATTCTTTCAAAAAATTCGCCGAACCAAATTAAAGCACCTTTTTTGGTTACCTTGGTAGTTGGTACGTAGAATATTCCTTCCAAAATATGAGAATTTGCGTTCCATTTCCCAAGAATAATTAGGGAATTGATTACAGCTCTGCAATGAAAATTAAAAAAGGACGAAGAAGGTCGTGCTAGGAACTGCGAGCGCTCGAAAATATAAGCTGTAATTACAATTTGGAAGGGGAAAAGACAACGGGCGTTATTTACCCGTCTCTTAAAAAATGGCGCCCACAAACCAAAATACAATTATACAACTGTCATTCACATTTCATTTCCCGTAATTATTTTAATTCAGTTTCACGGAGAAGTGGAGATTATTAATAAATCATATTTTATATGAATATTGTTGAAATAAGTTAAAATATCACAAGTATTTACCCCATTTCAAGAAGATAATAAGCGACCTTTTGTAATCCAGATGCAAATACGTTTACATCTAACTCGTTTTATCTTTGTCGCCGTTCCATGTTAATTGCTCCATGGCAAAATTCTCAATGTTCTTTTGAGATCAATAAGTGTGAATAATAGTAATTTCTTCTAACATAAAAAGAATATTTAGTAGGGCACAGCGCGAATTCGCGCGTCATTTTTATATCTCGGAAGGAATTTCGCTTCGCTGCTCTTCGACTCTGCGCTAGTATGAGGAACCTTACTGCACATCGTGCTAATGTAATTGGGCCTTACATTATTGAGACCGCACACAGCGCTCATGTGGATTAGATTTTGTGTAATGTGTCGCCGAGTGCCGGTCACTCTCGGCTAATGAACGGTTAAACTCGTCATAAGTACGTTATATAAGTCACTCGCAAGGATTTGGGACAAAAGCTTATAATTATATGGCAATTTTATGCTTAATAAGTGCACCGATAATCATCTTTCTAAAATATATTTTTAACAACATGCAAAAGACATGTACACCGTTCGCCCGTTCTAATGTATCAAGACAATATTAAAGATGAAACTTGTGAGTTGCGCAATATTAAAATAGCTAAAACATTTTCAAAATTCATAAGTCCAAATCTGATACATTACTGCATATTATTTTATATTCCGTTTTACACTTTTTAATATTACGGAATATAAGCAATACGGAGCTGAGCGCTAAGTGATAAGGACCACTCACTACACTCTACAGTCGTGTGCCAAAAACGCTGCGAATATGCTGAGAATATTCGAGAAGTTATCATACCAGAAACAGTGTAATATGTACAATATCGGCCAAGTTCCTGCTCGACCAGTTTCTAAACATTGTCCATTGCACTGGGACGCCGCGAAATATTTAAATGACCGCATCGACTGTACACGTGGTTGGAGACCGTCTTACACGTGACGTGAGTAAATTTTCGTGCGCTCTACACATGCGATTGGTAAGCTATTGATCTTATGCCTGGTCGAGCGTCAACTTGTTCGATTGTACCAGGGTATCATACATGCTTGTTATATTTCGTATGCTGATTAAAAGAAAACTTGTATTCTCAAAGAGGCTAGATATTCTATGGGTAAAAGTTGACGCCATTACATGCCGTCAAAAGTACGGTCCAAGCCGTACGTTCTTAGCCCATGTAACGAGCATCTATCTACACCCCCTAGAGGTGGCCCTGTGGTCGATATTCGACCATAATACATATTTTATTTTTAAAAATTCATTTTTTTTGGTGCTTTTGCCTCATAGATTTATTAGTATAAAAAGATGTAAACTTTGTCTATGAAATATGCACAAAGGGAGATTACGATAGTGTCTAAAGAACACTCACTCTACTGTTATTATACAAGCGTTGGTAAAAATGGTAAAGTGAGTGAGGTAGTGTGAGTGGGGTAGTGTGAGTGAGGTAGTGTGAGTGGGGTAGTGTGAGTGAGGTAGTGTGCGTGGGGTAGTGTGTGTATCTTTATTTCTCTATATCTTTTTATATTTTATTTGCATTATTTTCCTTCACATAGACTTTAACGTTCGGACAATTCTCGCAAAACTGTAGGTACTCAAAGTTTTTGCTGGAAAATATTTCTGACCTTCATTGTTTATTTAAATAAATATTATGCATAATTTGATAAGAACCACAATGATACAATTTTACAATATCAGGTGGACATAAATATAACTATTGGACCTAAACGGTCCAAGTTTTCAAATCTTCGCGTTCACAGGCCACTTGGCTGCTGATTAATGGAAGTCATAAATGAACGGTAAAAATTTTGTTGAAATTGAATAATTTATTTTAAAAGATACGGCCCTTTTGTTTTACTAAAAGGGTAACCTATCCAAAAATCCTGTACAAAGTAACATTATGAATGTGTATGAAGCGACACATTAAATTGTTACGTCAGGAACACCTAGCAAGGATCGCACTAAAGCCTAAATATACGTATCTTTTCTGCTTGCCCCTACGTAAAACACGCGCGACAATGCATAACTAAACAAGTGTGATCTGTAGGAGAACTCTCAATGCTAAGAGGCTCTCAGTCTCAAATCACAATCACATAAATGGCAGCTTTGCCGAGTAGAGTTTGTACCCTTTACTATAGTCAAATACTGGAACGCTTCCAGTATTTGACCGTAATGTAACAGTTTTATAACTCAATATAAACTTCTTCTATACTTGGTGCAGTGGCCAGTTTAATCGGTGGGATATCTGAGGGCAATCCGTCAGTGTCGGGCCGCAGCTGCTAACAAATGTATAGTTTGTATTGAGCTTCAACAGCGGCGTGACGTCGCCACGTCTTAGTAAATTGCGTATTGGTCAGGTATTTGCTAGAATCTAGATAGTAACAAAGTGTTTTTTGAAAATAGCGAGGTATGCAGTAACAACGTGTAATTAAAAATCTTTGTACCAAGATAAATTAATGGTTACAAGCAAATATTTTTATCATCATGAAGCCAAGAAACGGGGTGAGTAAAATGTGTCACGAGACGCCTGAGAGATTCGAAGATTCAAATTATTTTTAACGTGGCAACGTGCTACTTTAACAAGTCACGTCAACAGTCAACACCTGCCCTGTCGCATTAGACATTTGAAGGATGCATAGGAATTCGGATGAAAATTGTCGAAACCTTAACTTGTACGAATGCACTTGCAGTTTCCGCCAAAACAGTGTTATTCCGGAATTCAATTAATGAAAAATTACAGTAATTACAATGTACTGCCGACTACTGCCCGGGGGCCGGGGTGCCACTGATTGACAAACTTTGATGAGCTGCGGCTAGTTGACAACTTTTGTGATTGTTTGATCGAGGGACATGCCGGGATTTGGATTATTTGCAACATTTCGATTAACAATTTATTAAACTGTAAACAAGATTTAAAGTTACAATAGTATCGTAAGATATTTATGAATGAATGCTGGGAATGTAAATAAGTAAACAACAAGTTCATGATCCAAGATCATATTTATTAATACGTGAAACGAAAACTTTTTACCCCTTTTTACGAAAATTATGCAAACGGAGTTGTGTGAAATTTGGCACAGTTAAAGTTTATGTAGAGGAACGCGTGAAGGCGAGGAAGACCACTACCTAATTAGAAAGTTAATTAAAAGGTTAATAACTCCTCCTACCATGGGTTTGTTAACGATAGGTGTTGGGTTGACACTTGAGACACAGATGTCAATGTGTCTTTAACATTACATAGATAACACTTACATTTTATATCTTTTTATTTTAACTTGAATGAAGTTTAATCTTAAAATTGAATAAATTATTTCGTCGAAAAGGTCGAATTTCGAGCATAAGGCGAACACTGGTATTTTATTAAATTATTTTATGTAAAATAAACTACACGAGTTCTTGCGATATTTTCTACGTTTTTATACAACTATTGAGTCAGTGAATCACAAGCTTCTTCGCGACATTTAACATTTGAGTTAATAATTATAGTTCACAACTTTCTAAACTACACTTTACCGCCTCAGCGAGTACGAAAACTGAAAAGATTTACATTGAGTCAACATGCAGCTTCATCGGTAGCCGCGTCTCACGTAAACTGACTGCTGAGCACTCAAACTAAAAGCGTTGTTTGTGTAATGTATAAAAAAAAGCATCAAGATAAAGTCAAAAAATTCTCAAGTTTTAATTTAAAATGTTTGGCATTTTAAATTAAAACTATTTTTTTATTTATTACAGTATAAAGAAAATAATTACGAGGATTCCTCGAGAGAACTAATTGGATAAGAAAAATTACCGCCCACACGCGCACACAGCCAACACCTACAGATAAAATTCTCTCAAAACAAAGAACTTCAGCGTTATGAAGTTTCATAATTTAATAAAATGCACGTCATAAAAATAATGCAGTGGCGATGCTGGGGCGAGGCTGAGGCGAGGGAGAATTAGCTTTTACTGTCAGAATAAGTACGCAAGAACTTTGCCTCTTAATTTTGATTCAACTTAGAATAGCCTCTTACCAGGTAATGCAGGAAACTCACTACATTTTAAACTTTAAGGAAGCACCATGTAAGTTAAGTTCACTTCAAACTTGAGAAAAGAAAATCTTTCGCTCTCAGTTTTACTTAGTTTGCTAAGTTAAATATGCAGCTACTGCCATATATTTTAATACGTAAAGTGAACACTTTCAGTACAGTTTAACGAAAATTTCGCGAACGGAGGAGAATGATATTTGACACATTTAACGTGTATATAGAGGAGAGTGTGCAAAAAGCTATTTTTTTTAATTAATGCTTAGAAATACATAAAATTAATAAGAACCTCAGATTATTATTAACACACATTGCCGTGCTTTGACAGATACAATTTATTTACATGTTGACGTTTGTCAATCTGTCACAACTCACAATTTACTTATTTTTTTTCTAAGAGGTAAAAGGGAAAATTATAAAGTACAAACTTAAAAACTATAATATGAACTATTATGGGCGAATTCAGACCACAGGACGACCTCTAGTATTTTTAACTTCTCTAGTTATTAGTAAATATAGGTAAATAGCAGTGGCGAAGGGTCTAAAGAACTCCATTCTTGTTGGCTTTTCTTTGAGATTATCTCATGAAGACCTCCAGCCGAAAATAGTATAGATTTTTTTTTTCGAAAGGGTCTACGCTAAGGGTCGGGTTAAGACCGCTGTAGCTACGTCGAACTATAACTAGCCTGGTGGATAGTTTATTAGTAGGAGACGATGGGAGGGTTTGACCCTCCCTAACATCACCCGGGGACCGGATATTGGGGACAGCTACGGATTGTGAGCTATGTTTATGACAGGAGAGACGCGGGTCTCTCCTGCTAAGGGGTCCGACCCCTTCCTCACTCACTGAGGAGTGAGGTTGCTCGCGCGCGGTAGCAAGAACTAACGGCGTGCGAGTTATCGCGATAGTAGAACAGTATAGAGAAAACAATAATATCTTAAACAAATCAAGGTCGGACAAGCGATAGCGCGATGTAGACCGATACAAGCGATATCTATGCGCTGCACGTTGTAACGTTTTGTTAGAAATAAAGGTGAAATTCAAACTTAGGTATATGCCGAAATATTTAGAGTTATGGGAGAAGAGGGCAGCCTTATTTTGTTAACATAAAGTTGAAATTCAAATTTGTTTTTAATAGCCGGCTGGCCAACTAAAGAACAATATTATTAATATGATTTGTCCGATGACAGTTCGAAATAATTAAGGGCTATTTTTCTGTAACATTAACCCGCAATTTCGTAGCTTTCGCCTGAGGAGCCGTTATTAGATAATGTCACGTGCATCATGAGACGAATGAATTTTGAAAAGTAGCTCGGCGGTACCTCATTCGCGCGTGCTTGGATGTAAAATCATGTTATTACGTTAATAATTATTATTTTTGAAATTATATTGATCAGTGAGAAGTGATTGTGATAATTCATCTTAAAGTTGAAACTAATACGTGTTTATGTACAAATATGTGAATATTGAATATGAGACTTGACACTTGTGTTGTGTTTATTGTTGGTGATAAATAGTTTGAATAAATTGACTTTTATGGTAAGCGGAAAGTTAAATACGTACCTACTATCAATTGTTATTTGTAGTTATCATATTAATAGATGATTATAATATTATTTATAATTATTCAATAGCCGGTAGTAGCGTGGAAGTATTTTAATATCATGATTATTTTACAATAGTTAATTAATACACAGAAAAACGTTTTATTATTATATTAAGTATCTATTTTGTATTTTAAAATATACCTAATTGTAGGTATTCTTATAGTTACCTAAGTATGGTTAATAGTATAGGTAAATATATGACACTCCTTTATTATTTGCCCAACCATAATAACAATATTATTCGTAGTTGAAAAGCCACAAACACTCTACATAAATATCTAACTAATATTATAAAAAAAGAAAAAGTTTGTTTCATTTGAATAGGCGCCGAAACTACTTGACCGATTTTGATGAAATTTGGCACAGATATAGAGTAGACGGGTACGGACATAGGCTAATTTCTATCAAGAAAAAATGCGCGGTTCTAAGGAAATCCCGTTTCCTTATGCGCGTATGAAGATGCGGGCAACATGTAGTATTATTATAATGTTTTATATAAAAGTGTTTCGAATCTTAACTCCTACTCATCATGTAAATATGCGAGTAAAATATGTCTACTACCATAATTACATATGGCATTACTATACTATTACCATAATTACATATGGTATTACTGTTCTATTTTTTTCCATTGTGAAAAATAAAGATCTAAAATATTTTCGCGATGATCTTGCCGAATATTTACCTCACAAACAACGCTACTCCCCTATCCCCATGACACCGCATCATAAAAAACCGAAAAATATAAAATTGTGCCTGGTCATAGCTATTTTCATTTCACCCCTCAAGGGCAGGTACGTCTTCATAACCTGCGCCCTGCGTCAGCTCAATTACTGGAGGATATTTTCTACAAATGTAACGCTGTAAAAACGAATGGGCGTTTTCACTTAGGATTAAAATTAAGCGATTTTTGAGACTCGGGACCATTCGGCGTTGCGGGTCTGTAAGGCTAAATTGGAGTTGGCCATTTTGTTTTATACTTTGTTACGACTCGGTAAACTGGTTACGACTAAGATTTATATTTTAGAAATATATATTTAGTTCCTGGAAAGAAAAAAATATGGAGAAAACAAAAGACGAAGGACACAATATGGCCTTTTTATGTGTCCGAGCAAATAAAGCAATAATCCTGAAATATCTTCTTTCCTCGCAATTACTAAAGGGAATTCCCCTCGACAGAACATCTGTATACTTACAATATATATCTGTATAGGAAACCGATAGTTAATTACGACCAAAGGAAACGAAACTCCCCGCTGTTTGCGCTAATTCCCTGATTGGCAAATAGTAACGTTCTCAAATGTCTACAAACTTTGCCTTTTACCAAGTTCGGCAAATTACAAGGTTGCCGATTCAACAAAGATATTAGACGTAATATTTGCAATTATCTGAACCAAACCACGTTTAAACACTGTTTACCACTAAACACGCAATTGTTTTATTCGTTAATATTTTATTTATCAGTTGTACACATTAAACAACAACATTACATTTTAAACACTTCCAGTATTATTTTTACGAGTGGTAGGTACTCGTACGGCAGATACGTGCGTTTGAGTTTGTTCTACAAAAAACTGTTTTCTTTACAAAACTTTGATGAAGTACTATTAATAGTAAGTAGCAGTAGTGACAGTTATTTAATAACGTGTATGGAAATTAAACTTTTAAGCTATTGCATAGCTTTTATCGTATCAAGAAATTCCGTAACGAAAATAAACCTAACACCCCCTACTCCCGCCGGCACAGCGGTGCGGCGTTGAAAGCCGTGCATTGTCTAACGTCGTTTCAGTTCGGCAGACTTCGGCACGGTGTTTGTGTGCGTGCGACTAGACGTATGCGTGTAGACTTACTATGCAATAGCTTTACCGCGGCAGTCCCCGAGTGCCACACGTATTTTTTTTTAATTGATTTTGAGTACTTTATCAAAATTTCTATACTATCCATACTAATATCATAAAGAGGAAATATTTGTTTGTTTGTTTGCATTGAATTGGCTTCGAAACTACTGGACTGATTTTGATAAAAAGTTGCACAGATATAGAACAAACCACAAGTAAGAGCATATACTACTTTTTACTGCGGCAAAATGTACGGTTTTCGTTTTGCGCGCACGAAGTCGCGGGCAACATCTAGGAGATAAAACAATAAAGTACTATTAATAATAGTACTTTATCAAATTGGATCTGAACGAATAATAATAGTCTGATTATAGTTCGTTCAGATCCAATTTTAACTAAATGTGAGCAAAGAAACAACAGCGCCCTATTATGCTACCAATTTGAATAAGTATCACTTTTTCACCACCCAAAAATAAATACAGCGTCACATTAGTCGGGTCGAATTTCAACTTTTTGTTTACGTTTAGATTAAATTAGATTAGAACTAAGATTAATTATATTAGATGATAATCAGCTCGAGAGCTCATCATTGACGTGTATTAGCGGACCGTGACAAAACGGAAACAAGCTATGTCCGGATAACGGAAAGGAAGTTTTATCATATTGTTGTAGCACAAAAGGAAGTTGGCTCCCAATGGGGTTGCCGATATTTCCAAACTTATAGTTACCGTGACCCTATTGGGAACAGCCACAGGGGACACTCGCATACTTCCATAAAAATTGGAACCAACTATGAATCACTTTAATTTTGGCTTTGTATAAGGCATAGATGGAGCAAGAAAGATATAATTTATTTCCTTTCGGGCCTAGAGGAATATACTTTTTGTATTGCACTGGCCATTTTTAACCCCCGACGCAAATAGAGAGAAGTGTTATAAGTTGGTCGTGTCTGTGTGTCTGTCCGTGGCATCGTAGCTCCCAAACGGATAAACCGATTTTGATATATTTTTTTTTTTTTGTTTGAAAGCTGACATGAGCGAGAGTTCTTAGCTGTAATTCAATATTTTCAACTCGCTAGCTGCTTTAGAAATCGGGAGTTACTTAAATTTTTAAATTTGTATTAACTCAGCCCATTTTGCCCCGACTGACAATATATGTACTGACTTTGTATATAGCTTAGAAAGAACACGAATCTAGAAAACATTTAAACAGACAACACGACGACAGACTCATAATTTCAACCGGAAAATCTGTTCGTCTATTGTGGGGGACGCGTCTAGATTACCTCTAGGGCTACAGGAAGGAATCAAAATCAAAGGACACTTACAGGAAAGGAAATAAAAAGATACTGGGAAAATTCGGGGAAAATATATGAAGGATTAAAGGAATTAGAATAGGGAAAATGATAGCACCGGTCACTGTCCACTACTTCGATAGGTGATGAGGCAGAGATTCTTCTAACTTTGCGGCTGGTTACGAGCGAACTACCAATTATTGTATGGCCATCGGCCCCCTACTTATACCGACAGCACATACCAACCTTCTAGAACATTTCATGCCTCACCCCCTTACCTCGAAACATCGTTTGTTCATTAATTAAATAAAGTATTATACAATTTTTACAATTTTCTTATTCTAGTTTTATACATTTACCATATAATTTTATAACTGTCATTTCTGAAAAGCTGCCGGGAACTGAGTAATTTAGGTAAATTGTTTTTCATAATATTTATACTACCTCGCCATCCCCTGACTTAACGTTCTCCCGTTCGGTCCCTTTCGCACAGTGAGTCTCTATCGGAGCCGTGGCGACCCCTAGTGGTAAATACCTATGCAACTTCCCGTTATAAAACTAACTCAGCCCTCGTGCAGGCTAACACCCCTACTTTGAAGTAGGTCATAAATTCGCTATATTTTAATAATTTAGACATTTATTCGTTCATAAGAAGTAAGTAGCAATAGCTATTCTTTAGAATCTAGTTATTATATAAAGAATAATATAAAGGTATCTAAGTTACATGAATTTTCGACTTTATGAAAAGTGTTTACTTAGAAAATTTACTTTAAAGCTTGTACAGTTTAAATTTAACTTATTTACTTTGTGCACTTTTATTTACTTATATGAATATTTACTATTTACATATTTTTATATTGATAGGTTCGTCGTGAACATCTATCGCAAATGTGTAAACGGTTAACGGTCTCAATGAGCGCCATCCAAACAAAAGCAATACAAAAGTACAGTATAATGTGTCTGGAGTTAGACACAACTCCGATAATTCCCGACTAGTCAGGGGGTCTCGTGACCTCCCGTAGATGCACCCCCGTGGGAGGGGGTCTCGCGAGGTCCCCCGGTGGTTCACGTGAACCGTGAGACGTTTCCGCCGGGGGTACACGATAGATGTCTTCGTAGAAATGAACCAGGAAACAAACAATTACGCGCCAAGCAATGTGCTTTTTGGGGAAATTAATTGTTATGTTAAAGTGGAAACTTTGCACCGCGTGGGCTAAATTAACAAAACTATTAAAAGGGCAAGAGGACGAAGGTGACCAGCGACCTTGATTTTACACATCAATACATCTCATACAATTTCATGCAAAGAATATTTGGCCGTGTCGCGTCGCGTAGTTCCGCTGCCGCGCGTAGATTACGCCTCGTGCGGTCCCATCAGCCTGTAGTTTGTTTTTATTGAATAAAAAATAAAACGCGTGGGCTATTTATGATTTAATTGAGAAAATGTTAGTACTCCTCCACACGCGCCGCAGCGCAGAGCTCCGCCCACTAGGATTTTTACACGAGCTGCGGCGCGGCTGTAAAGGCGATTCTTTTAGCGTCACATATTAGATGTATAAATTGATTGTATAAACGTTAAATTTTCTTTACTCTTTAGCTCCAAAGCCGAAATGATTTTTAAATATTTAGCAGTTGTTCAAGAACTCCTTTATTAAAACTACATTCTCTGAAAAAATAAATTCAATTTAATTAATATTATATCTAGCAATATCCCGCGATAAAAAACCCACAACCTGCAAGCAAATGTGTGAGTGCACGCATAAGCAGATATTGCTAGATTATGTTATTAATTAAATTGTATGCTATGGATTTCCGCAAAGTAACGGCTGGTTCTATTAACTATGTAAAATTAATTACGAATTCAGTATACTTTAACAATAAAATAATCTTATCTCAGTATTCATCTTGTTACAGATTTCTCATCCTCCGTTTGGTCAAAGGCAACACGACACTGCTTTATAGAAAACATTACCCAATAAAGTAAGTCCTCAAATCTCAACATATTATTAAAATCTAATACTTGAAACGAGACAAACTTGTATATATATAATCGTAATCATACAACGGCAGCAAGTACAGTACATGAAATTTAGTAGTATGGGGGAATAAAAATCGGTTTATCTAGGTCTTATCCCTGGGAAACTGCACATTTTAAAGTGAAACTTTTATTACATCGTCTCAAACTTTTTCGTCTGTGTGTTGCATGTCGCGTGGCGGTCGGCCGCGGAGTAGGTATAAAGTAAAAGGCGCTCGTCAGAGCAGCCGAGGCCAATATGGCAGCGCCTATAGTTCGCATCAGCTGACCGTGTAGTGTATAGACTAGTACTCATTTGTGCCAGTGCTCCACGCTATTTTGTTATTAAGTTTCACTTTTACCGTGGTTTCATAAAACCACACAATCCTTTCTTATTTAAGTTGTATAATTATTAATCATGTTTTTTCTTTCGTTTTTTAACAATATATCAATAATGTCGACTCTATAATGTCAGTCCGATGGGCAGTTTGGTTAATTTTTGCGTTGTTCTGAAATCCGTAATGTAGTGGGTTCGAACCCCGGTAAAATATTTTTGTTATTCTTTTTATTTATCTACTAGAGCTCCGAGCGAAGCTCGGTTACCCAGGTACTATTACATAGTCTATGCTAATATAGTAAAGAGGAATGATTTTTTTTAATGTTTATTGAATAAGCTTCGAGAATACTGGACCGAATTTGGCACAGATAGAGCAGAACACGGAAAAGGACGTAGACTACTTTTTATACGGCAAAATGTACGGTTTCTGCGAGATTTCCTTATGTACGTACGAAACACGAGGTCGCGGAAAACATCCAGTGTCTAATAACTTTGGATGGTGGTCCAAATAAGTTTTAAACCTACAATAATAATAAGTAGCGGTCAAATATAAAAGCGAAATCCTTTCAACCCGAGCCCCGGGAACCTCTCGTGTCTGGGGGCCGTACCCGGTACCCGCTACTATTGTTCTGTGCTGAAGCTTAGTCAATAGTATAGCGGTAGTAATATTTTCCCACAATTCTTTTCCGATATAACACTCCGCCGTAAAGCGGTAATGTACACGCAAGTAACGCGAAGTTTTTTATAACGCGCACAAGTTTCTGAGCTGCCCCTTAACTTACAACAACTGTTTTGAAACATAAAAGAAACTTAACTTTCAGAACATACTTAAACCAATATCATGCACACAATATAAGATAGCTAACTATTACATTATATCCTGAAAACGTATCAAGGTCGTTAATGTTTCGCCAAATCGCAAGTTTCTCCATCTACATACTTAAGACCGATGTAGCGAAGGAAAAATCTTACAGGTAGGTCCTAATGCGTTACAAAAACTCTGATGAAAGTCGGTCCGATTATCTGACACAAAATGTCCGGGATAAAAGCTCACGTAGGGCGGGAAACTCGTGTAATGGGAAGTGTTCCCGAGAACAGTACCATCACTCAGCGTTTCAGCACAGTAACACTCCGAACTCGAGTGCTGAGCATATTGTATCTAATGCCTTCTTATTTGTACCTCGCAATTCTGCAACAAGGCGAAATAAAAAAGTGAAGACAGAGTTATGTCAAATGAAAACTGAGGCCGGTTTTTAAAAGCACACACCGCGACGGCTCGCCTTGCAAGTCAAGGTGTAGTTTCGTTACATGTATGTGCGTGATACTGTAATTACGCGGCAAGGCGTAGTTTAGACCGCCCTCACGGTGTGGTTCGCAGAACTCGGTTTTAATTTTTTGATTTTGGTCTGAGCCTCGCAAATGGAGCGTCTTGAAGCGCGTGCTAATGTGTTGAAATTATCTAAACAGCGTGTGGACGAAGAGAATACTAAACTTGCATTTACGATAGTAAAACTTTCTTCAAAACGGGATTTAATACGAGGTCTTTCTTAACTTTTCTCTTGTGTTTTATTACTTCTATTCTGCTAGAAGGACTTAAAAGTTTTTCGTAATATATACAATTTAACATTTAAAGTCCCATGGATGGATGACAGTATAAATAGGCTATGTGAAAAAAGGGATAAATTATATTCACTTTGGAGAAATAACCTATACGATCCAGCTTTAAGATTAGAATATAATAAAATTAGAAACAGAGTACACAAGGTTGTAGAACATAAAAGAAATACGTACTACATTAATATAATTAATGAGAATTTTAATAATACAAAAAAGATATTTCAGATAATAAACCAAATGATGGGTCGTGTCAATCGTTCAGTAGACGACGCGATTTTAAGAGCATTTGATGCGCAAGGACTTACGTCTAGCTAGATGAAAGAACTAGCTGAGAACTTTGCTAGCGAATTTGATAAAGCAGTTAAAACAATCGTTCCTAAATGCAAAATAAACCTCTCAAGCTCTGCTAGTTACAGTACACCAGTTGATTGCAGTATTTTATTTTAAAAAGCAAATTCTCATTCCATACATAAAATAATTAAAACACTTAAAACAAACAAAGCCCCAGGAGTCGATAGTATTAAGGCATTGGAGAGAATCTAGCATTAGCAATTTCGAATCTGATAAATAGTAGTGTGGTTTTCGCTGCTTATCCGGATGAACTCAAAGTAGGATGCGTTGAACCTATCTATAAAAAAGGAAAACGAAATGATTATTCTAACTGTCGTCCAATTACACTACTCGCTGCTATTAATAATATAGTTGAAAAATTTTTTGCAACCAAATTCATAGCTTCTACAAGAAACATGGCGTCTTATATAAAAATCAGTTGGTTTTCAAACAGGGAAAGGTACCACCGATCTTCTGTCTCTATATGCTGATGAGGCCAATGGAAATCTCGATAAGAAGAAAGTTGTTCTCGCTCTTTTTATCGATTTTCACGGGCATTTGACCTTAGACCATAAAAAACTTATATGCAAGCTAAGTAATTGCGGTATAAGGGGTCCAATGTTAAAATGGTGCGAAAACTATATGAAAAATCGGTCATTGAATGTTAAAATTGATAACACACTCAGTGATCAAATTACAGTACATGAGGGCACCACCCAGGGCGCAGTGCTGGGGCCTACCCATTTTTTATCATACGTCAACGACATGAATAATTGCCTCAAATACTGTTCATGTTATCAGTTTGCTGACGATACGTGTCTGGTGTCTGCTGACGAGGACCCTAACAAGGCACTTGAGCGCTTACAAACTGACTTTGATACGATTCAACGCTGGTGTCATGATGCTGGCTTAGTGCTGAATGCGGAAAAAACGAAATTATTATTTATCAGGTCGCCTTATCTTCGGCGTTAATTTCTAAACACTAAATTAATTGCTCATGACCATGATAGCTGTTTACATCTTACCAGAGATGATTCGTGTAGATGCCCAGCTATTGAGGAGATAAGCTTATTAAAATACCTTGGTATAACAATAGATAATAAAATCAACTGGAGTCATCATATTGAATATGTATGCGATAAACTAAGACAGTTTCTGGCTAGTATTACTATTTTAAAACATAAAATTCCATTTAAAGTGAAACTTATGCTATATAATTCATTTGCTGAGTCGCATATAAATTACGGATTAATTACTTACGGTCGGACCGATAAAAGTTATTCAAACCAAATTTACAACTTACAACTTACAACTTAGAATTTTAAAATCAATAGTTTCCCCGAATATAAAACAGAAACTCGTTAACAATGATGATGAATAATTTAAGCACTGTAAAGTTTTACCGGTATTTACTAAATTTAAATTTACCCTGTTAAAAGAACAATATTTTAACGAAAGTTTTAAAGTATTTACTGAACACCCTGTACGCATTCGAACCGTCGCACAAAACCGGCTAGTGACGACTCGAGCCTGCAACCGATATGGCGAGCGAATGACTAGCTACATAGCTCCTCGTCAGATTAATGATTTACCTACAGATGTAATAAATAATTTAACTGAAAAATATAAAATGCCAATTAAAATCATATTACTTAACTATCTAAAATTAAAACACTAATGTAGAATGCCTAAAACATGCCACAAACAAAGAAATTCTATCTGGTTCCAAACTGTTTTAATATTCATAAAAAAATTATGTTAAAACGTAAGCAACTGTGTATTTAAACTAAAATTGCGAATAAGGCTGTATGCAGCATTGGACAAACCACAGTGGTTTTAAATGCTGTTTATATTGTAGTAAAATTGTATCTTTATTTTTGGTAATTAAAAGAAAAAAAAAGAAAAAAGAATATATACAAGCAATAATCACTACAGTCTTACAAATTGAGAATTATAATAAGAATCTATTTAATAATTACATACTGTATAATATATAGCAACGGATTTTGATATCACACGCGATCTTTATCTTCGTTCCAAAAGTTCTGCCAAAACGGATGATGCTCCCCCTTCCCTCCCCCCCGACGTCGTCACGTACCTAATTGAGTGGAACATCGCAAATGTGACTATAAACACCACGCTGCCACCGCCGCCGGCGCCAGAGTCGTCACGACTTGACGAGTGATCGTGTGATTTGTGGATGAAAGCTGGTGTTTATTGCCGCGCCTGTCTTTGTATATAATAATATCATTTCAGACGACAGAAATCAGTGTTAAATCTTAAATAAATAAAGAAAATTATGCAAAAATAATATGGTCAGTTAATATATCGTATACTGTAAAATGTATTTATATCGGACTCTCTGTTTAATGAGCTAAAGCGTAAAAAATTAACCTAAGTTAACGTCCCCCAGGGATGCCGTCAATAAGACAAGTAAAAGGTTTAAGTCACTTGACACGGAAGATTTACCGGTTTCAAGCAAAGCCTTTAGGCAGGATCATGAGACCTTAGAAGCCTGTCCACTCAAAATAGGCGCTTTATATTCTCGTTTAAAGATCTTCCAATGCTTTTGAAAATTGCCGTGGTGGGTTCAAGCTCCGGTAAAATATTTTTGTGATTATTTTTATTTATTTTTTAAATCTACTAGTGCTCCGAGCAAAGCTCTGTTACCCAGGGATTTTAATTTAATACTAAACGCCACTCAAATTGTTTCAGTGGTTCCCAAACACAAAATTCGTATGACATATTTTTTGTTTAGTACACAAACATTAAAGCCGCTGTTATTATATTTTGATTCAGTATTCGACCGTTAGCCCGAAAACACGTGGTTTGTATTGTAGCCAAACGACCCCGTATCCTCTAGAAATCAGGCCACTGGCCCAATTTCCGGGGTATAATAATTACAACTGACGTGACTCTGATGAGGCAGTTGAGGCGGCCATGTCAGCTAATAGTGCCCATAACACGGAGAATGTTTCACCCCGCCGAGTGTCATTAGCGCGAACCCGGCTTATATTGTTTCGATTATAATCCAATGTCGTCTAAGTGGCCCCATACACGGTCCGGTTTTCCCTCAGTTCGGCCTGAACGGATGCAAAATCGTATCGTCTGTGTGCAATTTCGAGATCGCATCAGGCGGCCGTATGGACTGAAGCGATTCGTTCCAGTGTTGCCGACTCTGTTTTTGCAAAACTACTAAACTCGCGTTGTTTTCTACAAAAAACTACTAAAAGAGTACCGATAACTATAAGAAAGCTACTAAACTTAGGAATCCATAAAAATCTTTTTTGGGGTTTTTTGTGTACAAACATACATACATTTTCAGGTTTAATATTTAATCGTTAAATTAAAAAAATATAGTAGGAAATATTACATATATAGAAATTAAATCGATAGTTTGAAGCGACTTACGGATGCGTGCTACTATGTGCTATTATTATAAGGTCATAATAGCACATAGAAGCAAGCTATTTTGCATATTATGATTACTGTCTAACTATTTTCTACAAAACCACTACTCACAACTAAATTCCTACTAAGGAGGGAAATAAAATACAAAATTTAGTAGTAAATAAACTAAGTTGGCAACATTAATTCTGACCTGCACGGATGGACTGAACGGCAATAAAATTGGACTGAACGGTAATAAAATTCGAGTGTAAAATGAAACCGGTCAAGTGCGAGTCGGCAAGATGAGTTCCGTACAAAACGGAAAAAAATACGTTTGTTGTATGTGAGCCTCAAATTTTTATTTTATTCAGTTTTTAGTATTTGTTGTTATAACGACAATAGAAATACCTACATTATACATTTGTAAAAAATTTAACTGTCGATCTATCACGGTATAAGAAGGTTAAGATACAGCCTGGCGACAGACGGACGAACAGCAAAGTCTCAGTAATAGGGTCCCGGTTTTAGTCTTTGGGTACGGAACCCTAAAAATGGCACGTGGTCAATAGGTTTTCATTGAATTACTACAAAATTTATTGTAATAAATTTATTACAGAAGCTAGGAGAGCGGCGGACAGACAGACAGACGGATGGGCAGAGTGAAATTATAAGGGTTCCCTAAGTATAACGAAACCCTAAAAACACGACCGTAGCTCGCGGCAATTTTTCGTGTATATGCTCGAATCCGTTCAGGCCGAACCTTAGATTAAAACGCCTAGAAACCGGGTACGCGCATGAAAAGTGAATTATATTATACTCAGCCATATCGGCTCAGTTTGTTCAAACGACGTCAGTTGGCAAGGTCAAGTGCTAGTGCATGATATCTCCGACTATTAAAAACATTATGACGGTTTGTGTCGTTATTGAGTGTCACAATGCATCGGAAAATAATTAAAAAAGCTTCGGACATAACATTTTATATGTAAGTATGAAATGTTATGTCCGAACAATTTGACATGTATTAAGTCAAATATTTAAAACATTTTAAAATAAAATCATATTATGTCGCCATCATGTGAATTGTGAAAGTGTAATAATAAATTTATTTTAAAATTTTCATGGCTAACTAATAGTTGCAACTAAGACAAAGTTTTATAATATTAAATAAAATAATTTAAAGTATTGCCCGTATTAACATAATCCTTAATATATTCCTTAATACCCGTTTAATATAAATAATGTTCACAAATTGTGTTTAGATGGTTTAAAATGAATATAAGTTATATTTTTACATCTCACGATATTAAGAAAAGCAAATACAATAATCCCAATGTTAAGAGTACACACTACACAACTTTAAAGTTTTGTTTGTGTGCGTGTCGGTATGTAATGCTTACGCCTACATCTATCTGTTGCTGGCTTCACTTTGTACGATGCGTTTGTTTGAAGACTATCTAGGCGTTATTAATCTAAAGGCCGAACTGACGTCAGTTCGGTCGGATGCGATTTTCTCCGTGTATGTGCTCGAATCCGTTCAGGCCGAACTGACGTCAGTTCTAACTGAAACGATCGGCCTCTCGTCTGTGGAGGCCTTAACAGTTAGTAACAAAATTATTTTTGGAGAAAAAGTTGCTGAACACGTTGTTGACTTTTTCTAAAGACGCCACGAATGTTGTTTCGTAAAATTAAACGATTCAAACTATTTTTTAGGGTTCCGTAGTTTTCTCGGAACCATAAAAAGTAGATGAAATTTGGTACAGCTAAAGATTGTATATAGTAGATTGGCTCGCCATACGGGGATACGAGGGGATGAATAATATTTTTTATTCTACCCATCGTGTGGAGTATCGTCGAATAGGGATATTTAAATAAAGGCAAGGTTTCATACATGACATGTTTTATAATGTAAACCATTTTTACGTAGTCGACCTCCAATGTGGTTTACAAGGGGGGGGGTTCTAACTGACATTTCTAAACTATGAGACTAAGCCCCAATTTCACCAACAGAAATCAGTGTTATTCAAGATCGGGGCTTAGAAACATTACAATTTTCGATGCTAATAGGTCATGCTAAATACTCTTTTGCAAAATTATATTGAACGAAATCAGACAGGTACTTTTGATAGTTACGGAACCCTCCATAGTCATGACCTGACATGCTCTTGGTTAGGTTTTGATTTAGGTATTCGTTTGCGAGATATTCAACTTTAAAGTGCTTTTTTTTTCTTGAACAGGGCGTCGTCGTCCCCCCGCCTCTAAAATCGGTAAAAATTCACGATGGTAGTCAATGTTATATGAAAAGTATATTTGGCTTATGTAACTTTGTTAGTTCCTGAGTTATAGATACGTAACTTGTAAAATGCGCTGACTTGCAAAAACTTCGCACAAAAGTAGCTAAATAGTGGATGTACTATAATGGTGGTGGGTAAAAAAACAACTGGTGCAATAACATGTGAAATATTGGTATAATGGTGCGGAACCCGACGTGCGCGAGGCTGACTCGCTGGTTTTCACTTATATTACAAATGTATAATAATAATAGCTCCCCACGCCGATTTTGGTGACGCTGACCGCTTTCGTTGAAACCAGTAGGGGCAAAAACTTGCACTCAGCACGCAGACCAGCTACACGCGAGTTATCTATATACAGTATACAGATAAATAAAATTGAAGTGTCTGTTTGTAATTTAAAATTAACAGCTTTTCACTTGATGTATATGAAAGTACGAGGGCGGCACTGAAAATTTCGGGAATGAAGGAAGTGACACAACATTACTATTTAAAAATGTATTTATTGCTTTTCGAAGTATTCTCCGCGAAATTTGACGCATTTTTCTATACGATGGAACCAATCATTGAAGCAACCATTCCATTCGGAAGTTGGGGTCTCCAAAATGGCCGTTTTGTAGGCGTCCACAGCTTCTTCAGGTGATGAAAATCTCTGACCACGCAATTTATTCTTTATTTTAGGGAAAGTATGGAAATCATTAGGGCTTAGGTCGGGGCTGTACGGCGGATGGTCTAATAATTCTATGATTTCTTGCTCTAAAAACTCTTTTGTTCTGTGCGCGGTGTGAGAACTCGCATTGTCGTGATGGAGGATGATGCGGCGGTTGCAGTTCTCTTTACGGAGTTCAGAAACGACCTGTGGCAAACAAATGTTAGCATAACATTCTGCATTAACCGTTCTATATAGTCGCAACATGGCCGGTTTTGGAGACAAACGTGGCCACCATTTTTTTTTGCAACACTCCGTGAACGAACAATTTTTGTTGGCTTTACTCATTTTCGAACACCCAAACTCGTGACTGGTTTTTTGTTTCGGGTTCGTACGCGTATATCCAGGATTCGTCACCTGATACGATGTTGTATACAGCATTTGAGGATCCTGCGTGGAATCTTTCGAGAGTTCTGACGCACCAAGTAATGCGAGCCGCTTTTTGCTCTTCACAGAGCAAATGCGATATCCATCGGGAAAACAACTTTTTTACAACTAATTGTTCATGCAAGATTATTTGTATTTGACTCATGCCAATGTCTAAAGTTGCCTGAATTTCGCGGTATGTCACATGTCGATCTTCCTCAATCAGCTTACGCACAGCATCAACGTTTTCTTGGGTGACTGCAGTTTTTGGACGACCTTGACGGGGATCATCACTGAGTTTGACACGTCCACGTTGAAATTCAGCAAACCAGCGATAAATTGTGGTTTTGGATGGGGCTTCATCACCAAATGCAGAAATCATCCGGTCAACACACTGTTTTTGTGTTAAACCACTTCGAAAGTCATAATAAATCATCGCTCTAGAATTTTCTCGAGTCAATTCCATTTTCTCAACGACTAAACAAGTTTGACAAGACCTTGTGACAAGACCGAGAATCTTTTTTTAAATAAATAAACGGTATTCGATTTTTAAAACCAAGGAGCTTTATATTAAAAAGATTTTAATATGACAGGAACAGTGGAAATATTCCATTCCCGATACTTTTAGTGCAGCCTATGTATATTCGGTACTTACAATAAAATATCAATTATTAAAAATTTGGTCTGTCCGTGTCTGTTTGTTCTGGCTGATCTCTGAAACGGCTGGATCTATTTTCACGTGACTTTCACTGGCAGATAGCTGATGTTATAAGGTTCTAACATAGGCTACTTTTATTTTAGGGTTCCGTAAAAAAAATAGGGTTGCGTTTCCGTTAGTTCTATGCAAACGGAGTTGCAGGCATCAGCTAGTTATATAAATGTATAAACTACAAGTACCTAGTGATATTTTCATTAAAATAAAAGCTTGATTTATGTGTTTTTTTTTCAAATCCTTTCATGGACTTTTCTTGCGGCCTGTAAGTAAGTGTGATGTGTCGTTAGTTTACTTTACTTGCAAAACGCCGGGAAATGTATCAAGTGGAAGGGTGTCGCTGTAAGGGTCCGACTCCGCTAGAAGGACAATTGTACGCATACTTCGGGCACGTTGTTGAAAAGGTTTTCAAAAAATATATTTTTTGCACCTTTTGCAACCTTACGTTAGAAATCTACCTGGTGGAGGTACGCCAGTTTTATATTTTATAAATAAATGTTTTGATTGAAATATGAATATTATTTAAAACAAAACGATTAAGAACAAACAAGCGATAATATTGCTCACGTGAATGTCCTTCGGTAATCGAGTGTCAATCGACAATTTGCCAGCAGGCGACAAGCGCCCAATTAATTCACGATTTGTCCCCATTTACGTGGGCCGTCGAACAATATACAGCAAGGAAGAAATAATTAGTCAAAATTAACGGTAGGTACACCGTCTGCTTATTAATTAGAGTCGCGGGAAAGACCTGGTTAACAAAGATGGACTATATATTTGTATTATATGTGTTAGCTTTCATGGACTTTTCTTGCGGCCTGTAAGTAAGTGTGATGTGTCGTTAGTTTACTTTACTTGCAAAACGCCGGGAAATGTATCAAGTGGAAGGGTGTCGCTGTAAGGGTCCGACTCCGCTAGAAGGACAATTGTACGCATACTTCGGGCACGTTGTTGAAAAGGTTTTCAAAAAATATATTTTTTGCACCTTTTGCAACCTTACGTTAGAAATCTACCTGGTGGAGGTACGCCAGTTTTATATTTTATAAATAAATGTTTTGATTGAAATATGAATATTATTTAAAACAAAACGATTAAGAACAAACAAGCGATAATATTGCTCACGTGAATGTCCTTCGGTAATCGAGTGTCAATCGACAATTTGCCAGCAGGCGACAAGCGCCCAATTAATTCACGATTTGTCCCCATTTACGTGGGCCGTCGAACAATATACAGCAAGGAAGAAATAATTAGTCAAAATTAACGGTAGGTACACCGTCTGCTTATTAATTAGAGTCGCGGGAAAGACCTGGTTAACAAAGATGGACTATATATTATATTATATGTGTTAGCTACATGATTCCCGCTACTTGCTACGCGCAAAAAGAAATCCCGCGGGAACCGCACATTAGGTCGCGATAAAAGTTTCCCATGTCCATCCCCGTGGTCTCTATATCTGTGCTAAATGCCATCAAAGTCGGTCGAGTAGTTTCAGAGGCTATTCAATACAAACAAACAAATCGTCTCGTTTTATAATATAAGGTGTAGATTTCACCAATCAAAGATGATGCAGACATGCTTAAGGGTGCTATTACATCTATCAAAGATCCTTTGTTCAATATGCAGTCGAAGACACATCCGGTGTTCTACTTTATGGCCTCACTACTCGGCAATAAGGTTCAAAAACGGTAGAGCTGATCTGCCGTCAACTGTACATAATGTAATCCAAGAAGTTGGACATGCTATTTTTATACTATTCATCAAATGAAAGATGAAAGGAGATACAGATACAAACGAAAGTGAGCAAGCTGATAATTATGAATTATAGCTAAGAAAACTGTCGATCATGTAAGCTTTTAAACAAAAAAAACTAGATAAAAAACGGTTCATCACGGACTACACAGACACACGTCAAACTTATGACAACCCTCTGTTTTCGTCGGGGGTTCGATGAAAAAGTCTGTCTGTAACGCAATCACGCCTAAACTACTGAACGAAGTTTGGTGGGTACGGGATAAATCACCATGGGCATGGACATACTATGTCCTTCTATTATATCTAGCTTATATTTATCGCCTCAAAATGTACAGTACCCACGCAATACACAGATTGCTGCGCGAATATTTTATATACCATCTTTGTAATTATTTTACGTTGTGGTGATTAATAAATGAATTGAACGAAGTTGCGCGCAACACTAGTACCAAATAAACTTATGTATCTGCAAGTGAGTGAATGGTACAAAACGCGGCACTTCCAGAACGATCGCGCCTGCACTCGGCGGTGGATCCCCTGACACCGAGAGGCCAACTATGCCACTAATTGTGCAATTAACTTGGTCCTCGGAGTTCCGAACTATCAAGTGGCCGTCATCATTTCATCCCGTAATAGCGCAATTCACTAAGTTTAGGAATCTAGGCAATTGGTGTTTGAGCTAAAGTCAAATAAAAAATCGGTTGTCGGTAAAGTCGGTTTACTGACGATAGTTGAACGTGACAACGTCATGTTTATAATGCGCACGGAACTAGTTGGCCGCGCCTTAGGTAGGCGTGATACCGCCGCGAAGTCCGGCGCCGAACTGAGTAATAATATCAAGCGCCTCCGCCTCTCCGTCCCACCGCTAACATACCTAAGGCGCGGCTAGCTGAGGTAACGGCAATACGTCATATTTAGCGAGGTAGCGCTGGTAACGTGCGTGCGTGCGTGTCATGCGTTACCTATGAGTCATGTTTTTTCGTGCGAGCAGCCGGCTCCACCTATTATAAGACGTTATCACGTCAAAAACTCATGCACAATGGAAAATAGATTGAAAGACGGACGTTTCAAAACTACATAATTAAATTAAAACTTTGTGATAAGTACTTCTCATAGTTTGTGGCTTAATTAAAGCATTTTCAGCTACGTTTTTAGGTTTTTGACTGCAGAAATGTGTCTATATCGCGTGGCATAACTTAACAAAGATTTAATATTTAAGATCTCAAAGGCTCAAATTTGTGATTGAAAAATATGTATTTCAATTTTGAGGGTTGATAATAGTTATATTTACTCTCCAACACCCTCATGTTTGAGATGTATTGTTCCAAAATATATACGTGTACCGCACGCCCACTGCCCACGTGTCGGGGTACTGTTAGAATGTCAATAGTATCTGACGTGTGACCTAGATCCAAGGTCCGGCGGACCGAAATTAATCAATGGAGATGGAGGAAATGCAATACAATTGAGTTTCAACACTTTAATAATAAACTAGCTTTTGCCCGCGGCTTCGCCCGCCTGGAATAGTGTTCTTGGAGTAAAAACTTCTTCAGGAAATAACTCTACTCACTGCATTATACTTCTGTACACTACAATATTGAAAATGTTTTCAGGGTTTCATACCCGATGATAACTTTTTCGAGCCTGAATATAAATTTTACTTATAATATCTTCTAAATATATGATTTTAATTTAAACTGTATGGTTTAATGGCTACTATAATGTGTATAAAATGCTTAAAGTGAGTAACGTATTTAATTTGATAAGGATCATGCTGTATCCGTCTATACTGTAGCATCTGAAAATACCATGTGCATAATAATAAGAATGAACTGCGCACGGGCAGCTAGTTTTATTTATTAAGTAAACCGCTATGTCCCTACATTTTAAATGTGTAATAACTTCGAAAATATTCATTTAAATTACATGCTGTGAAGGGCCATATTGATCTATATTAAATGTACAATGTATTTAAGGTACTTAATTGGATAAGGATGAATACTGTATTAATACTGTATATATATAATAATCGTTTCGGAAAAAATACATTATTTCTCGTAAAAAGTAAAGAATAAAAAATGGTTATTGTGGGTTATCCCTAAGAGATAGACATATATCATCGCGGTCTTTTTGTAGATCTTTTTAAAGTGTACAATACTGTAGTACATTATTTTGATCTATCTCGTAGGGTTCAGCCAGCGTCTGCAATGTAAGAAACCTCAAAAATTAGCGTAGTTTCTCTACTATATTATGCATGTTATATACATATAAACCTTCCTCTTGATTCACTCAATCTATTAAACAATTCCGTATCAAAATCCGTTACATAGTATTAAAGATCTAAGCATACATAGGGACAGACAGATAAAGCGACTTTGTTATAAACTATGTAGTGAATGTGATACTTTACGAAGATAAAATATTGGCAGCTACGATTAAATACTAGGTATTGTTAGCTCAGTTAATGTCAACATTCTATACCGTCGAATGAAATGCTATTATATATAGTATAGTATAGCTTTACCAATTGTTACTAAGGTTCAGCTCACACTAAGACGTGGCGCGATACGACCCGGCACTTCATTTTTAAGAAAGCAATTCATAATTTAACTTTATTCGCTGCTCAAGAAGATAGACGTTTCATTGCAAGAGCTATACTCGATTCAGTTCTACTCTATACAAGATTATATCTCTAGCAATGAAACGTGTATCTTGTTTATAGTGAATAAGGTTCAATTTTGAAAAGCAATCTTATAAATGCATCGCCGCGTGATGTCGCGTCATGCCTCGGTGTGAACTTGACGCCAATGGTCAGTTTCACAATCTACTGATATGTGCCATATAGCTTGTTAGCATTTGTTGTCTCTGTCGCTGGATATAAAGTCAGCGGCGACAAATCTTCCGAATAGGCTATTTTACACTTTTCAGAAGATTGTGAAACAGGCCCTAAGTATTTTATTGCATGTGTGTTGAGAATAGCTGAGTTGAGCTTACGAGACAGGCACTAGTAGGTTGGTGAATAAAATAATCCACGATGAGCTTGCACAAAATATTACGCACAGACTGCTGTATATGACAAAATAAAATAATTACATCGTTAATTAAATAAACCAAAAACCCACTGAGTTAAATAATTTTTATGCACCCAGAGTCACGACTAATGCGCGTATCCCGCCTCATTAAATTCAGACGTCCTAGGATCCTAAAAAGAAGGATAATTTAGTTAGCCAGAAGCAACACTTCTTCCGATTTAGGATGCTAATTAGGATCCGAACTTCTTATATGCCATTTCGCTTGACTGAATTTAGTAACTGAATCATTTGTGATATCTGGATTTAGTGAGGTGTAATACGCGCTTCAAACGAATTTGATGATACCTTTCAATCTAAAATGCGACAAGCTGTTTAGCTCCTAGAGCCTAAACAGCTTGTCGCATCAGAGAGTGTGTCAAAGAAATGTACACTCATACATACACACGAGAAACATAATTCTGCTTCTTGCGCAGTCGGGTAAAAAACCTTTAAAGTAGTCAAGTTAATATCTTAACACAATCACAGTTGCTCCCACAGCTGTTACATCACACACTACCGACTGTATCGTCTCTACTGCGAGTCAGTTATATTGTCCACGTCAAGTCTCGCGACGTTTGCAGTTTATTGTACCTCGCCGACGGCTGTTGACTGTTGTCTAGTCGCTCGTTGTTTACTATTCGCTTGTGGTGTTAGTGTCAGTTCACACCGCGACGATACGGGCGCTGCATTTTCATGATAGCTGAAAGAAACCACGTTTTATTTTGTATTGAAACTATTAATCCGTCAGAATGCAAAACATTTCGAAATAACTTTGGTAGCCCTAAATGAAAGCGCCGCTCACCCTAGCCCGTACTATGAAATGCGGCACGCTGCGTAATGTTTTTGACACTTTGTAAAGGAATGTTGTAAAGATTGAAGAGCGATACATATCCCTTTCTTTTGAGGAAAACATAATACTTCGGGTCAAATATCTTTTTTCCACCTTCCCTAAAAACAGGAGATAAACATATTTTGTACAAATTATTATGCAATTATGCTAGTATTATAATACAATAGATATCACTAAAGTTATGACTTATCTACGATAAGATACAGGTCCGCCGCACCTACGCACTCCGCAAATATTGTGAACCATTGTTATAGTGTTTGTCTGTTTGTGCGGCCCACACATGTGGGTTTGTTAGGCAAATACATTGTTTACTTTCGCCTAGACCTTTCTAGAGCAAAACAAGCTTCATTGGCTAACGTTGTTATAGGAGTAGAGAATAAGGAAAAGTAAGAGTAGAACAATAGCCAGAGACGCGACGTCGTTGACAAAAAGTTTTCTCTCGCGAACAGATTTATCTAGCGCGAGAAAGCTTAGTGGACGGCACTGCAGGCATCTCGCGTCGCGTCATATTTTTAGCAATTGTGCTAGGTAGAAAGTACCTACCTAATTGCTGAAATAATCTACGGCTTTTCAAACAAATCCTTACGCGATCATCGTCATTTCACTGCTGAAATGACGATGATCGACTAAGGATTAGTTTCAGCTAAGGGTGGGAATGTAACGTGGCTGAGCGAGGACGCTTGACGAATTGATTAATAGCGTCAAAGTAGCGGGACTAAGACTAAAGGGTGAGTTCAGACCAGACGCGACGCGACGCGACCATTTAAGATAACGATTCAAAATTTAATTATATTCACAATAATATGCGCCAGTGCGGTACAGCCCGCAATTCGAACTCTTGCAATGAAACGTGTTACTTATGTGTAATAATTAAAGTACAATTTCAAAGCGCCATATTATAAATGGCGTGACGCGCCGCGTCTCGGTGTGAACTGACGCTAATAGCGGTTTAGTGGTGACAATTAACAACAAAAAAAAAATATTTTTAATCTGTCGCCTTAAATAATAACTAAAAAAAAAACCACTAACAAGAAATTAATGTTTTTTTTATCGTTGACCAAATGAACATAAAATAACAATATAATATTCGAGATAATAATGACATAACGATATGACGGTCATTTATAACCTGTCAGCGCGTGCGTTTGTTTAGGCGCGTCAGATTAATCGCATTTTAGACGTGTCTAAATAACAACGTTCTAAAATGAATTCACGACTGTTTACCCGCGCCCGCGGATAAATTACGTCAAAATCTCGCTTGTCTTGGCGTCAGCGTGATAATAATAATTATTGTCATCTATACTAATAAATATTTTAAGAAGGAAAATTTGCTTGTTTGCAATGAATAGGTTTCGAAACGCTTGAATCGATTTTGATAAAAGATAGAGGGAACCGACGTTTTTGACGAGATTGCCTTTTGAGCGCACGAAGTGGATGGTAGCATCTTGTAAAAATAAAAACAAGTGTGCGCAGTATCCACAACATTGGCATAAAACATTGCGTTATTTCGTTGGCGCAAGATCGATCCTTCCACGCGGTAAAATGTGACAAGCGTGCCTGCCCCACTTGGACCACAGCTGTTGGGAGACCGAGACTCGAGAAATAGTTTTGTCAATCACGGTCGCCAGTTCTGATTGTTGTATAAAGAATGTTCCGAAACCCTATCCTTAGTTTATTTTAAATCATTGCATAAAAATGAAATAAGATATTTAAGTTATATCGTTTATGTATGAAAAACTATCATAAATCTCTCCCGCGAACCCAATGTATGCACAAAATCTCATATAGTTACAAGTTGGACCCTTCTCGTTTGTTATTGCCCTAAATATATTAAAAATACACAAAGATCCCTCTGGAAATAATATTTTTGGGGTTAAGATGGATCAGGGAAATCTTATCCCCTTTTCTTATAAAAGTAAGTACCAGAAAGTTCCATAGTTTATTTGCTTAGTTTTGTTAGCCATAGAGAATATCAGAAAAATATCTGAGTTTTTATTATATTAAAACTATCAAAGAATAAAAAATGTTACTATTCTTTAAGTTGAAAGGTAGAGCATTAAAAGATGAAAGATAATCTCAGATAATGGAAAGATCTTTTATTTTCGTCTCGTTTTATTATAGCGCTGTGAATACAGACATGATGAATAACAGAGTAAAAATATTATATACTTACGTAACAGTCACGGAACAATAATAGTAGCCTGATTTTGATAAAAACTAAAACTGCAGCATTAGATTTTTGATAAATCAAATTCCGAATCGAATCGACTGATTTTGAACAAAAAATACACATTCTGTATTAATACACCATTCGGTAGTGTTGCTAATAAGGGACAAATTCTGGATAGTAGGACATGCAGCAAACTTAAGGAGAATGTTTTATTTGAACAGAGGATTATCATGTCCCAGTCCCAAACCCAATCCCAGTGTTTACAAGCTGCATTAATATAGGAGCGCTCGCGTGCATCTATATTAAACTATAATATTAGATATTATAATATTCTTAAGCCATGGCAGCTGAATATCCATCATCTTTTATTAAATATTTCATAAATTAGTTCGCAGATTTGAAATGAAATTAACAAAGTTGCGAGATATTTTCTATTTTCAAACGATCATTATAGATACAATTAGAGCTAGCTCGAAATACGAGTCTAGGGAATTAGTAGGAAAATTGAAATAGTAATTCTACACAACACGTCTACAAACCCGAGGCCTGTAAATATAATTGTAATAGCGAAACGTGAAACTGGTGTAAAGTTGAACGAAACGTGCACTGGTGGGCCCTTTTGCCTGACTTCCAAAAGGGAGACGGCTACACTCGGCTGTGGATATTTTTGTTGTTTGTTAAACGATTACTTCGTTCGTGGTTCGATTTTCAAAATTATCTTATACTTTAAACGAGACAATCTTGTATATATATAATCTGTTTCTCGAAATCCGCTGCAAGTATTACCATGAAATTTAGTATGCAGGGAGTTTTGGGGGAGAAAATTCGATTTGGCTAGGTCTTATCCTAGGAACTGCGCATTTTTAAGCTATATATTTTTTTCTTTCGTCGTGCAACAATGTATCAATAATTTCGACTCTATGAAGTCAGCCCGATTGGTAGTTTTGTATGCGTATGTAGGTATAATTTTTGTTTTCATCGAAATTCAGAATGCGTAGGGCTCGAATCCCGGTCACATAAATATTTTTGTGATTCTTTTTATTTTTTTATTATTTATCAGAGCTCCTAGCAAAACTCGGTTGGGTACCTGGGTAGGTACTTTTTTTCAAATCCAATCCACCTGCTAGCAACTGATTGTTGAAATATTGAACGGCAACTTTTCTAAGGTAGGTAAATAATGCTGAATTTAATTTATAGCTTATACTCATCCTTCACGCCAATGTGTTGATGTGTTCGCACCTACTCTGAAAAAAAAATACTTTATCTTGTAAAACGTCGAACACGAAGCACGTACGGCCATAAACAACAGGTATATCAATAAACAACACTGAACACACATCCAACATCCCGCTCTCAGTCGCCAGACAGGTCTAACGTCCGCAAATGGGTCGCAACAGATCCTATCTAACCTGACGCGACGTGACGTCTAAGCGTTCAGGCAGATACGACGTCCGACGTAGGGCATCGTAAACCTCACATAAATCCATCCTAATCGATTTTTACGCTCGTTTAATGGGCGGCGAATTGGCAATCTGCAGTTATGGCTAATCAGCTTCTGAAAATATCCGCCTATAAAATTTAGGTGCTACGGGTTTTACTGCTGTCTTCATGTATGTGTGTATTGTAGTCAGTATAAATGTAGATAGATAAATGAAGGACTGTGCTATAAGTCCGTTTAACGGACGAATGAATAATATTTATTCGTCCGTTAAGTGGACGAATATTGTTATTCATTAATCCGCTTAGTAGACGACTAGATACTCCGATTAATTAATTCCGTTTTCACAACTCCTTGGGAAATTAAGTTGTGAAAGCGGAACAAAGGGACTTAGAATGTATGTCAGTCATGCCATATGCTATACATGGGTTGCACCGCGTAGTAATATTTTCACCCGGCAGCCTGTGGGCTATATTGGGTAACGACTTTAAAATATTTTGAAGTAGAGTACAACCAGATTCCTAAAGTTTTTTGGGAATTGTCGTTTGTCATACATCGTGTGTCATTTCTATAGTAAAACGAGGATTCTCTAGGGCAGTGATGTCGAACCTATGGCACGCGTGCTATCAATGGCACGCGACACAATATTTTGGGCACGTCACTGATCACAAAATTCTGTAATTATGTACTATTAAAAGTGTGGTGTAGGTATTTTATGACAAACCTAACAATATTTTTTAATTTAGGGTTTAAGGTTTGAACAGATTTTAGGTGTTAAAAATGAAAAATGCTGTCCTCGCTCGCTTGCGTTTAACCATGGACCAATAAAACCATTCCTCCATGCTTTAACATAAAGAACATATTATATTATTTAGAACCGATGTTAGCCGGTTGATTTTATGGCATTTTTCTGAGGTTCACCGTTTTGAAGTATTTTAGTTTAAAAAGATTTTAACCTGTAAAATGAGAAAAAATTTCTTGCTCGCTCGCTCCCCTCACTCGTGTTGGTCTTAAAGAACATATTATAATATTTAGTACGGACATTCAGCTTTAGGCTCAGTAGCCAAAAATACAATTATATAAGTATATTATTTAATATTTTGTCTTTCAGGATTTAAAGTTTAAACAGGTAAAACAGAAACAAAATTTTGATCGCTCGCACTAACTTATTAAATTAATAAGTATCGACGTTCGGTGTTAGGCTATTGGTTTTTATGTATTTTCCGAAGCATACAGTCTTTCGATAGATAATTTTTTTGATAATTCCTTCATTCGTAGATCTGTCACTGCTGAGAATGCGGCATAATATTTAACTGGCCCGGGTCGCCAAAATTTAAATACGCTTCTAAATCACAAAGAAAAATGAAAAGAAAAATTTTATGGCACGTATATGACCTCATTAAGCATTTCTTTGGAAAAATGCCACGTTAATACATAAAGGATCGCCATCCCTGCCCTAAGGCCTAGGGGCATTATAAACGTGGTTTTACTGTACATAGTACTAAGGCGGGTCAATAAGTCCGTGACTTTTTGAATTTCTAACCTCCTTACTGAAAAAGCAACACTACTCCTGTCAACAGGCATCTGTCAGTTGACTCCTATCAAAATTTGAACTTGCTGCGTCAGTTAGTTTGTGTTTTACAGCTATCTTTATCAGACTATCCAGTAACTTAAGGAAACAATGGAAAAAAGTGAATTTCGTGTGCTTATTAAGCATTATTTTTTGCGAAAAAAAACCATTACCGAGACCAAGGCTAAGCTTGATAAATACTATGGGGACTCTGCACCATCGATTTCAATGGTAAAAAGTGGTTTACTGAATTTCGTTGTGGCCTTACAAGCACTGAAGATGCCGAACGTCCTGGACACCCAGTTGAGGTCTCTACACCCGAAACAATCGAAAAAATTCACGATATGGTGTTGGCCGACCGAAGATTGAAAGTGCAAGAGATTGTGGAAGCCATAGGCATCTCGCATGGCTCAGTGGTTTCAATTTTGAATGATCACTTGGGCATGAGAAAGCTTTCCGCAAGATGGGTGCCGCGTTTGCTCACAGTCGACCACAAACGCAATCGTGTAACAACTTCACAGGAAGGTTTGGCGTTGTTTAATCACAATATGGAGGAGTTTTTTAACCGTGGACGAAACATGGATCCATCACAATACACCAGAGACCAAACAACAGTCAAAACAGTGTGTTTCTAAGGGTGAATCGGCGCCAAAGAAGGCCAAGGTGGGTTTGTCAGCCAATAAAGTTATGGCGACTGTTTTTTGGGATGCACGTGGGATAATCCACATTGACTATCTTCAAAAGGGAAGAACAATTAATGGGGAATATTATGCCAACTTATTGGACCGCTTCAATGAGGATTTGAAAAAAAACCGACCTCATTTGGCCAAGAAAAAAGTTCTTTTTCACTAAGACAATGCAAGGGTGCACACATGTGCAGTTGCCATGGCAAAAATCCATGAATTGGGCTATGAATTGCTCCCACATCCACCCTATTCTCAAGATTTGGCTCCGAGTGACTACTTCTTGTTCCCAAACCTGAAAAAATGGCTCGGTGGAAAAAGATTTGACTCCAATGATGAAGTCATCTCGCAAACAAAGGCCTATTTTGAGGACCTCGACAAATCATATTTTTTGGAAGGAATAAAAAAATTGGAGAAGCGTTGGACAAAGTGTATAGAGCTCAAGGGGGACTACGTTGAAAAATAAAATGATTTATTTATCAAAAAATCTGTGTTTTATTCCAAAAGTCACGGACTTATTGACCCGCCCTCGTATCTGCAATTAGTTACAAGTGATGTGAAGTGGCGGCGCTCTATCGCCTCCGCAGTAGGGTGACCTAAATGATCTTATTGAGAATTTCCAACTTACAGATGCTTGAGCTTTGACACAAATGTTTTGGATATTTATTTTAATTTTGGTACAAAACATGCCTTGTCCCGTGATAAACTAATCTTAATTCATAGAATTGAGTTTTGATTACGTTTCGTCTCGAGTCCAAATCGCTCACGCACTATAATATCGAGTTTTTACATCTACATTACAGAAAAAAGATATTATCTAAAGAATATTTTAAAAATAATGTTATCTTTATTTCGTTTTATCCCTGAAGTCGTTTAGTTTTGGTGCGAGATGCAATAAAACACCCAAAATACATTTGTACAATTGCTTTTGTTGTTTATAAACACTCGGTGCAGTGTCACTCCATATTTAAAGGGTGCATAATAAAGGGGTCCTACGATAATGGATCTTATCTTATCTAAAACTAACCTTCGTTTTTCAAAATCCTATTTCAAGAATGTCTCATAACTACGACATAAGAAACCTTTGTTTTATAGTTACTATCCGCGGCTTCATCCATCGTAAGGTGCGTATCCCACGGGAACACTGTACTTTTACGGGATAAAAAGTAGCCTATGTCTACTAGTTTCATCAGAATCCGTTCAGTTATTTTTGCGTGAAAGAGTAACAAACATCCATCCATCCTCACAAACTTTCACATTTATAATAGTAGACAGTTAAGTAGAGGACAACATATTTCCTTTTATACAAATAGCTTCCATCCATTTGTTATGAAAAGTTTAATAACAATGGATGAAATAATTAATTTGTGCTATGTTTCATTTGTCATGTCCGAAATAGCGTGGAGCTAAACAATAATACGTCGGGTGTTGATACACTAATGGGTCGGGTCAGGTGGGTGAGGCGGCGTGTGGTGATTTACGGCGTGTCGACTAACAACTGCAGAACGTCTCATTATAAGGCGCAAGATTTAAACGCAGTAATCTAAAGGGGCCAACTGACTTGCGATGGATCGTTGCGATCAAACCGGAATCAGTTTAGAAAGAAAGCAAATCGTGTACGACTGTCGTAAGCGATGTACTTGATACGATATCGCAAACGATCTAGTACAAAAACTTAAGGTATAGGGAGCCAGCAAAGTTTTGGATAGATTATTGTAGAACAGGTGATCATACTTACTGACTATACCTACTGCTATTATAAACTAGCTTTTGTCCGGGGCTCCGCCCGTGTAAATACAGTATCCCACGGGAACACTGAACTTTTTCGGGATCAACATTAGCCATTTTTTAATCCAGAGCCTAATCTACCTTCCACCATACCAAATTTCACCGAAATCCGTTCAGTAGTTTTTACGTGACACAGTAACAAACATCCATCCATCCACCCATCCTCAAAACTTTCACATTTTTAATAACTAGTTGTAGAATGTGATAGTTTTGTGAAGATGGATGGATGGATGTTTGTTACTCTTTAACGCAAAAACTACTGAATAATTGTTTATGTAATAGATGGTCCGGTTTATTCAATGCTCAACCCGATTTCTTCATTTTATGTATTTTCAGGTTCTTCAAGAATGGGGGTAGAAAATAGTTGGGATTGAACAATGAACATGAAATGAACCGATAGACGGCATGTTGAGAATTACTATTAGTGTATTATATTTTACGTGAAGGAGGTCACGGGCAAAAGCTAGTCTTATTAAAAAAATGGCGCAGTTTGTATATCGCTACGGAATCGAATCGTTTGATGTTCAGTTTATACAATCAATATGAATGGATTTGAAAAGATTTCGTCTGTGCCGTGAGTCTTATGTATGGGGAATATCTCCGATGGTTTACGTTCTAAAAAAATGTCCGCATTACTTTTAGAACTCATTTGCGTCATCGTTACAAAATAATTCTCTTATTTTTCACCATTCGTCACCTTAAGTATTCTAGACGTAGTGACAAATAGATGCAAATAGTAATATATTAAGTCGTATTCGTGAGTAATATTTTTAAATAATTGTATTTTTGTTCCAGATATCGCTCTCAGTCAACGGTTAGTGTCTTCGATCTACACTTACCGAAATAACAAAATGTAAGTGGCGAGGATCGTTTCAGATACGATTAGGATTAAAATAAAAAAAACAGCCTAATTTTATTCCCGAGCTTATCTGGAGATACGAAATGAATTTTTACAAAACATCTCCTCTCAAACAGCAAAATAAGTTACCCACAGTTTACATAATATTATCAGTATCAAATGTAAACTCATGTAAATGTATTTAAATTGGAGAGTTTCGTAGTTGAACTGGTGACGAATATTTAAAGAGATGTACAAATTGGAAACGTTCAGTGGTCGGACACGTTTCGCGGCGCCACTTCAGCCTGACCCACGGAAATATAAGTGGCCAGAAATTATTTCAACTACAACTGAATTAGGCTGGGACTATATGCTATGCAGTCACAGCCTTAAAAGCTTTAAAAAGTTTAATCTGCAGCGTCAGTCGCCAGAGCATAGTCAGCTATGTTCAGCCTTATTATGGTAGGGGAGCCCAAAGAGGGGATTATTGAAGTAACTTGAATGCGTCAGATTAATAAAGTATAGGTGGCATCAAGGTATGAAAATCAGTTTATTTTGCTTGGGGGCTTTCAAAAAGTGAAAAAGAAAGTATAGAAATCAAATTGGGCGCGTCGGCTTAAGATATTAAGATTTTAAGGCCTACCTCAAAGAATCTCAAAATTAAACTACTGACGATAATGTCAGATAGTGTATTGCTATTATGTAGGAACTTTACTGTGTTATCTTAGTTCTTATATTACCTCCAAATAATATAATTTTTTATAAAAGTTCTTAAAATTTATAAGAAAAATATGACAGATAAGTTCATTAAGACAATATTTAAAAAATAAAGCACCATATTTAAATATATGAGATTCTCAGATATTTTATGCTAGCTGTTGCCCGCGGCTCCGCCCGCGTAAATACAGTATTCCTCGGGAATGCTGTACTTTTTCGGGATAAAAAGCAGCCTATGTTTTAATCCAGAGCCTAAACTACTACTACATCAATTTTCATCAAAATCCGTTCAGTAGTTTTTGCGTGAAAGAGTAACAAACATCCATCCATCCTCACAAACTTTCACATTTATAATATTAGTAGGATAGTAGGATTTGACTCAGCTAAATGAGTGGAGATAGCCTATTTAAACTTAGAAAAAACAAAATGTCATAAAAAGAGCCCTTATAGGAAATTTATAACCTATAAATTTTTATTTTTTACCTATAAAAGTTACTTTTTTATGAAATCTTTTTGTTAGTAGGCTGCCCCCGCTTACTGCTCTACTTAAATAAAAAACTTTTATAATATGTACAATCAGCTAGGCCACGGCGCTCGAGTGGAGGATACAGATTTAGCATCATGGGCTCCCCAGCTATTAGTAATATTAGCTAACTTTTATCTATCCAAAGACTAAATTAATTTAAGAAGAAGCACTTATCTGAAATATTTCTTTTCTAGGTGAATCTCGTTCCCGTGTGCTACTTTAGAGCCTAGCAAGATGGAGCTGGAAGAGGTGGAGCTGTGGGAGGGCAACCTCACGGAGTACAACGGCACGGTGGGCTGTGGCGGTTTCAGCCTGCCGCTGGTGACGCCGGTCACGCAAGCGCTGTACGCGCTAGTCTGCGTGATCGGCCTGCTCGGCAACTCGCTCGTCATCTACGTCGTACTGCGCTACTCCAAGATGCAGACCGTCACCAACATGTACATCGTCAACCTCGCCATCGCCGACGAGTGCTTCCTCATCGGCCTGCCCTTCCTCATTATAACCATGGCAATCGGCTCCTGGCCGTTCGGCCATTTCATGTGCAAGGCGTACATGATCTCCACCGGCATCAACCAGTTCACGAGCAGCATCTTCCTGTGCATCATGAGCGCGGATCGCTACGTGGCCGTATGTCACCCCATCGCCGCGCCGCGCCTTCGCACGCCGATGGTGTCACGAGTCGTTTCGGCGGCCGCGTGGACGGCGTCGGCGCTGGTCATGACCCCCATCTTCATGTACACCACGCTGCTAGAGGCCGGACCCGACCGCCGCCTGTCCTGCAACATTGTGTGGCCTGAGCATGAGTCCGCGCGCGGCCAGTCCTCCTTCACACTCTACTCTTTCGCGCTCAGCTTCGCTATGCCACTTACGCTTATTTTTATATTCTATGGCCTCGTTATCCGCAAGCTGAGGACGGTCGGGCCGAAGAACAAGTCGAAAGAGAAGAAGCGCTCGCACCGGAAGGTGACGAAGCTAGTACTGACCGTGATCGCCGTGTACGTGCTGTGCTGGCTGCCGTACTGGACATTCCAGGTGGCGCTGATCTACTCGCCGCCGGACCCCTGCGCCAGCCGCATCACTGTTACCGTGTTCCTCGTTGCTGCTTGCTTCAGCTACAGCAACTCGGCGGTCAACCCGATCCTCTACGCATTTCTCTCCGAAAACTTCAAGAAGAGTTTCTTGAAGGCGTGCCAGTGCGCGTCCGGACGGGACGTGAACGCGACGCTGCACGTGGAGAACAGCGTGATCCCGCGCAAGAAGGGTGGCGGCGCGGCGCGCGCGCAGTTCAAGGCCCCGGAGGAGACACGTGATTTGGCTTTGCCGGAGGTCGCGGGGGGGTCGCGGGAAGCGTCCACAGGCGTAATGACCTCACGCTCTAACGCCAACGAGGCGTTCCTGCAAGACAACCGCGCGTCTACGCTGGCACCGCTGATTGCCCCCAACGGAATATCGCACACCCGGCTCTGAGTGAAGATGTCTCGCCGCCGGCGCGAGTCCTCCAGTGCAGTGCTCGAGGAAGACACTTTGATAGTTTCAATCGATTAATATCACTCCGGACCAATGACTGTCGCTGCCAGGCGGTGGGATTAGAGCCCTATCTCACCCCCTGTCACCGTCGATTCACTTTTTATCGTCCTAAATGTTTTTGTAAGTCGATGTTTTGTGGACCTGTGTATACGAGATCGTGTTCTACGTCGGCTGCGAGCGTGCGTGCGTGAGTTTTTTCGGGCGTGCGTGCGTGCGAGCGAGCATGCGTGCGTGCGTGCATACGGGGTGCGGGGAAGAGCCCTCGCTGCGGCCATGCGGCGCTAGGGTTTATCGAAGAATTTATTAATGTTTAGGTGTCGCGTGGCGATATAACGTATTACTTATATACGGATCTAACTGTTAACTGTAAAAATGTACATATCGTGTAAATATTCACAAACTGTCATAATGTCGTTATTATAATAAATATTTAATATATAAATTTGTATACGTGTTTAATTAGTAACTACCCGTAAAATATAATATTAGCTACAGAGATACAAGGATAGATGGATGGAAAGACCCACCAAGTTAAAGCTTTTGAAAGCAGGTGCACTTAGCAAGTGATTACTTTCACCAATATAGAATCGCCACCGTGGTCTGGTGGTTAGAGCTTGGCTCTCGACTCGGAGGTCGTGGGTTCGATTCCCGGTACAACAAATGTTGTTTCCAAGTTAGGTTAGAACAATGCACGCTTATCACCTGATTGTCTGACAAGAAAGACAAACTCGCAGACACACAAACACGACACGTCAAACTTATAACATCCCTCTGTTTTCGTCGGGATGAGTAAAATAATCCTTATTATCACGCATTAAAATTCATACATAATAGCAAAACACGTGAAAATTTTTAGGAGATTTTTATAATTTTTTCCAAATAATCTTTTAATTTTGATTAGTGATGGATTATTTATAGTAAAATTTTAAGGTAATCTGCCATCTTTGGATATTTTTAAACAAACAAAATAAGCTACATAAGTGCAAAAAATTATCCTAAACACGATCTCTTTTTGTAAATTTTGGCTGAAGAGGTTGTGGAAAATTGTTTTTGCTATACAAAAATCATAAGCGTGTGTTTTAAAACATTTTACAGATAAAAAGTACTCTATTTTGTTAGTTTTGTAGGATTTGTTTTCATTTAGTATCGAAATCGACCATTCCAAAAAACATAAAAAACAGTCAATTTATTTTAAATTTGTAAACATGTCCTTAAGATGCAATATAAAAATGCGTGAGCCTTCAATATGCTGAGTCTTTCTCTTACAATTAATTGGAGCTGCTCTACATCTGGCTAGAGGCTTCGAGAGCACGAGAAGTATTGAAGTAAGTAATGGCTGTAAAGAAGTAGAAATAGTGTAAACAAAATTCACAGTGTCCGCTTACTGGGTGCCCTTACTCAGTGACGGTTTCAATACCTTTGTTTCGGAACAAAACCGCAAATACTTAGAATCTTCTGGAAAACTTAATTCAATAAATTCCCATATGGCATACCAAATCATTCGGTTCTGTCTGTTTGTGCCCAAATTGACGTAAGTGTTAAGATGCTGTCCACTATGTAGTTTTCCCGACCTTCTCTCAGATTTAGATCTTACATAAAGACACTGTAACTGCACTGCTCAATGTTCTGAATTGCCACATCTCCGACATCTCATGGGTCCAAGCCGCTCTATTCGGTTCGGAGTCTTGGGTATCAGGAAGGTGTCTAGTGTGTCTCTTTCTGCTTTTTTGTCATCAGCCCATAGCATCCATCCACTTTTCACTAAAATCATTACCAATTCATTAGGCTGTGTATACACTCATTACCGGAAGCCCTTAATACTTGGCGCTGAGTCTGCTCAGACGTTATTCCAGTCCATCCTAACATTTAAAAAAATTGGGATGAACCATTACTCAATTTGGTATAATCATACCTGTTAAATTCCTTCTCCCCTGCTGATGCGCTCGTCTCTTAGCATCTGCTGAGCCGGAATCGAGATACTGGATCCAGGCTCTCCCGTCATCCAATGTCGGAACTCTGTTGGATAACCATACCTTCACTATCGGTCAGTCTGCGTTTAGGAAACGCCACTAACATTGTAGTACCACGGTGGATCGGCAAGGACACCATGGATTGTCCTGCCGCCGCAGTGCCGGCCGCCAGTCTCGTCATGCCTCCATAAATGACGTCATCCGCAGGGCTCTTGCCACTGTCAATGTGCCGGTCACACTCAAGCCGAACGATATCGCACGTGACGGCCAGAGACCTGATGGTATGACCTTTATTCCGTGGAGGCGTGGATATGCTGGTGGTGTCACACGTAACGGCCACTGTGGTAGCGGGGCGGCAGCTGCACAAGCCGAGACCCACACAGGCGGAAATATGAATCCATCAGTGATGGTTACATATTTCTGCCTTTTGGCGTTGAAACTATAGGTCCGTGGGGCCGGAGTGCCATGCTTTTTAAAGATTTGTACAAAAAGCCGGTCGACAAAATGAATGACCCTAAGGCTGGAGCTTACCTCGGCCAACGTATCAGTTTGGCCATACAGCGAGGCAATGCTGCCAGCCTCTTAGGTACTCTACCTGCAGCCTCCGACCAAGATACAGTTTTTTATTTATAGCCCTTTTTTTATTTAGACAATAAGTTATATATATATATATATATATATTAGATAATAATTTAGATATTTTAACTAGTTCTTATATTATTATTTTTTTGAAATAATTAAAATGCCACCTAGCATAAACTTAATATTCATCATGTTTCAAAATCTTTAAATGATAATTAGTGTCGGATAGCTTTTTCGGAAGTTTTGTTTCTGCTTACTTTATACGAATGACTAAAACAAAATATGCAAATAAGCTATCAGACACGTATCAGTAGATTATGAAACAATCTAGTTAAATGCTATTTATATTACAAATTTATATTTAGAACTTAAACTGACCTTTCTGGCGACCTTTAGCTCGAGGCAAAACCTGGAGATGATATTTACCCAGACAAGAGATTAACCCGCCACTTATACATAATTAAGCGTAAATTTCATAAGTATTAGGTCAAACTGACCCAAAAGATATGCCGTAAACAAGTCCTATAATACCGGAGCGGCGACGGAACACAACAAGGTGAGATTGCGTTACGCAAACATAATATTGTAATAGGCTGGACGTACCGTAGGTCAGTAGCTGGTTATGCTATCACTTTATATCGGCTATTGTAAAGTAATATCTATGGATGCTTCATACCACTTCAATCTGGCCCCGTGCTAAGTATCCGAAGAAGTTGTGTTACGGAGACGAGATATGGAAAGTATATTTAGTAGTTAATACTTTTATATTATACGTGATATATTAAAGATTTATATTATATTTCACACAGCGACATAATAGCGACACAATCCTGGCAGGAATCATACATATTGCGGCGATAAAAAGTAGCCTATTCCTTCCCTGTGACATACTCAGTGTAGTGACCACACAAAAGTGCATGCTTGCACTCTCGGTTCCAAGTCATTTAATTATCATATTTCCAAAGTTAGTTAGACAGTATCGTCCTAACCTCCGATCTAAATAATATTAAGCTGAACATTGTATGTTCGTAATAACTGACAAGATAATATAATATTGTCGGGACTACATATACTTTTCATATATCTCTCCAACATAATATATACCCCACGCTCTGTATGTGTGTCCATCAAAATCGGTCCAGTAGTTTCGGAGCTTATTCGATACAAGCAAACAAACAATGAAATCTTTCCTCTTTTTAATATTAGTGCTAAATAATGTTAAAAAAAACTTGAGAGGTGTCAAGGGACACCCGGATGGAACGAAGTTCCTTTCGAATATATATATATATATATATATATATATATATATATATATATATATATATATATATATATATATATATATATATATATATATATATATATATATATTTTTAAGTTACATTAATTTATTTTTTTATTAACAAATATAATGTAATATAAACTTAATCAGTAGGCTCAATTTTAGTAATAATTGAGAGAGAGAGAAGGAGAGACAGACAGAGAAACACGCGCACGCCGCACGGCTTACAACTATAGCAAAAAGTGTCGTTACAGTCTTAATTTTTTCCGTCTAGCCCCCTTTCGCAACGCGCGATAAGGAACTTCGTTCCAATAACTGCAAGATATGGAAATCCTGTCATCCATAGAAAACCCATAACTAATACGAACTTTTAATCTCATATGCATTTCAATCTAGTCCATACAACGAATTGACATGCAACGAACATTGACACCATAAAAGTGGATAGTCTGACCTGATTAGATGGCAATATGGCGGCTATCTAACATGGCGGCTATCTAATATGTCGGATGTCTAATATGGCGACTCTAATATGGCGGCTGTCTAACATGGCGGCATGGCTATATGCTAATGCTGTTAAACATCCATCTGCGTTAGACTACAAATGACTACAAATGAACACTCCTGATGGAGGCCAGTCGCCACTTTTGCAAATTGTTTCACACACTTTCAGGACGGTGCATTATTATTTTATGGCACACTAGATATTGCCCACAGCTTCGCCCGCGAAAATACAGGATCCCACGGGAGCATTGTATATGTGATAATAGACTTTCAGGAAACGTTGCATTCTGAGTTCACATATTTTTCATAAACTTCTAAAAAACGTGATTTAATCGATCTTACAAAAAAATAAAAATAATAAGTATTTTTTCCTCACGTTAGTTATTTAAGAGGAAATACTACTTTCAGGCATCGTCTCATATATTATTCAAATGTTTCAAAAGAAATCACATTAAAGCATTCGTTTGTAAGTTCTCAAGACGAAGTTTATAATGCTCCTGACTTATTTTTATTTTTTTAATATCACAGTGAAATAGTTTAAAATAAATAGAGTTTATAGATAAAATATTGATGTAGGTTGAAATGAAATAGAAAGTACGAGTCGCGTCACAAGTCACAACTCACAACTTTCCAGACTTAAGGCCAAGCACTGCATAAATCTACGTTTTCACGCAGACAATATCACTGTCTAACAAGTCCTGGGACACCTAGTAACTGGGTTCGATTATACATATATGTATCTAACATGGGGCATCTTGTAATTACTTTACGCTAATACTCTGGTTGTTTCTTTCACTTGTCTAGGGACAAGAAACAACCAGAGATTATAATTATATATATACGTGGGTAACACTGAAAATGTTTAGAACTGACCAGTTAGAAACATTGCTAATGAAAACTTTTTTGAATTTCAATTTTAAAACTCTTTGGTAACCTAATGTAGTATATTGCATTCATTTGTCATTTGTTTTTGTGAATTGGCGGCAAATCTAAAACTCTTGTTACACGTGAAAATGAACCTAACGCGAGAAAATTTTCGGTCAATGATTTATTATGACTTTCGTTGTGGGCTTACTCAACAACAAAGCTATGATAGGCTACGATTAGCATTTCTTAATGAAGCCCCATGCGTGCTACTATTTACAATTGGTTTAACGAGTTTAAGCGTGGACGTAGTAATCTTAATGATGATCCGCGTGAGGGACGTCCTGAACATCGACTACTGAAGATAACATCAGTGATGTGCGACGCATGATAGAGGAAGATAAGAGAGTGACCTATCAGCAGATACAGGCAAGCCTAGGCATTGGTATGAGTCAAGTTCAAAAAATATAACACGAACATTTAGGCGTCAGGAAGCTTTGTACCAGATGGATTCCCCATACTTTAACCGACGACTAGAAACACCTTCGCATGGACTGGTGTCGCCAAATGTTAGATAAGTTCAACGGCTGTGACTCAAATGCTGTATTTGACATCGTCACAGGTGATGAAAGCTGGATATATTGCTACGAACCCAACTAAGGTAAAGAAAGGAAGAAGTCAAGGAAAAAAGATGATTGCCTCATTCTTTGGTCGGAAAGGTCATTTCGCGACAGTTGTGCTAGAATATCGAAGAACAGTTACTTTTTTTTTTAATTTTTTTAACGGGCAATTGGCCCACCACACTTACCCACCGCTGCAACTCCTGTGTAGCCAGGATCGACAGTGGTAACCAACCGCAAAAACCCTTTGATATGATCTCAGGGGTGCCCGGGGGACATGCTAAATCTGTCTTGGAACCCGCAACGAAATTAATCAGAAGATTGTAGGAGGAGTAGAAAGTATAATATATAGTATAGAAGTAAGATAAGGACGGTTACTGCAGACTGGTATGTCAATCGCTGTTTGCCTGTTGTCTTGGAAAAAATTCGACAGCAGCGCCCTCGAAGCAGGATCCTCCTTCACGACGACAATGCTTGAACGCACTCCGCAAAACGGACTGTTGAATATTTGACAATGGCAGGTGTCGAGATAATGAGTCATCCGCCATACAGTCCTGACCTGGCGCCCTGCGACTCTCATTTATACCCAAGAACTAAAGATAAAATTCGAGGTATTCGCTTTACGAGCCCTGAAGATGCGGTGAAAGCGTACGAAAATGCCATAGAAGAGACCCCTAAGGAAGAATGGGCCCACTGCTTTTCTCAGTGGTTCCATCGAATGCGACGATGTGTAGAGTGGAGCGGAGATTACTTCGAAAAACAATAAAAGCATTGGCAACTTTCTACATTAAGCCGTTTTTAATTTTCTAAACATTTTCAGTGTTACCTAGGTACATATAAAATTGTCTCGTTTAAAGTATAAGATTAACTGATGCAAAATCGTATCGTATGTGTGCAATTTGATCTTGAGGCAGATCGCATCAGTCGACGCACTAACTTACACTAACACTAACACTAACACACATAAGCTATGCACTAAGTAACATAGCAATTTACTTTGTATATCTCCGCCTGCGCCAAACTTTTATTGAATGCAATCTATTTTTTATGGTTTACTTTGTAGCAATGAAAAAAAAATCGTGCATGTAATAATTGGAAATGAAACGATTTAATAAAAAAAACTTCCTCGGACCTCGGCCCATTTTGGGTTATCGCTGTTGTTTACTCGTTACAAAGGAGATATTGTAACAATGTAAAAAATACGTACCTTATACGTTGATGAACAAGGAAAAAGTTAGGTTAAAATGACCCTGAAAATAATATTTTTGACGTGATAACGTCTTATAATTCGATGGAGCCGGCTGCACGCACCTAAAAACATGACTCATGCCGTTACCAGCGTTACCTCGCTAAATATGATGCATGTGCCGTTACCTCAGCTGGCCGCGCCTTAGGTATGTGAACGGTGGGACGGGAGGCGGGGGCGCTTGATGTTATTACTCAGTTCGGCACCGGACTTCGCGGCGGCAACACGCCTACCTAAGGCGCGGCCAATTAGTTCCGCGCGCAATATAAACATGACGTTGTCACGTTCAGCTTTTTTCAGTTTCAGTTCAGTTTTTTTATAATATTACAATCAATCTTACTCGGATGACCTTCTCTTAGGAACGTGTATCTTTTTTCTGATCAAAACAATATTTTTAATTAGGAATTTACCAAGCAAAGTGTTTTAATTAAAAAAACAGCATTGGGTAATTTTAAAAATCTATAATGGTTTAAAATTATGTTTTGATTTTATATCACATAAGCTTATAAAATTAATTAATTTAACAAAAAAAAACAACGCCAAACGTAATTGCACTGGCTAGACTTGGGAATCGCTGATGAAGTTCTCCGCTATCTTGTAGCTTTACAAAATATATTGTTCAATTTAAACTTTTATAAAAATATACAAAAAGGTAATTTGATGAAGACAAAACAAGTTACGGGGGCCTTTGGAATCTTTATCTAAAATGGGATCTTTGAATCGAGTATAAGATCTGCATATACCTGGAGGTCAAAGGTCGATATAGTCTGTCTGTCCCTAAGTATCAGGTGGAGTCCAGTGCTTCAGGAATTAAAAAAAAATGGAGGATTTAGCCCGGCAGCCAGCAGAGACAAATTAGTGAAGATACTTTATAATACCTTATTGTGATGACTACGACAGATGGAAGTCAACAAGTACTGTCTTACTCTCTATATTCTAGTCACACATTCAGTTAAACTGTTAATTTTTAAAATAAAATAAAAAATGTCCTCTGATTTTAAGTTATTTTTAATTATTGAATTATTGTGAGTACATAAATTATATTTTAAAAATAAATAAAATCGTTTTCATAAGTCCGCATTGAAATGTAGTGGTATCCCCCGAAGTCGAATATAATAATGGCATCACATGAAAGATTATTTTCGGAAGAACCAAATTTTATCACTTTCAATAAATTATGATACGAAATTTCGACATGTGCCTACACTTGAATGCTGATGTTACTCATTACCTGCCCCGTTACCTGCCCCGTTGAGCCGGCGGATCATTAGAGGGCCTCTACGATGATAAGTGTCTTATAATCACTTCCACATTTCATGGCAGTAAATTGTTTAATTTCCCACTTGGTTCGATTAAATACTAATTTCAATACTTTTTATATCCTTTTTATTAGATGTTGCCCCGAAAAGGTAATCCCACGGAAGCCGTGCATTTTGCCGAGATTAATTGTATCCTAAGTCCTTCCCCGTGGTCTACTCTTTATGTGTGCCAAATTTCATTAATAACAGCCCAGTTGTTTCGGAGTCTATTTAATGCAATCAAACAAAGAAACCTTTCCCGTTTATAATATTAGTTGAGATAAAAAAAATGTAATTGATAAACAGTTCATCCATCAACCCGTTTCGCTTTATCGCCATGATAAAATGTATTTACTCTTTAAGTTGCGAAATAATTTGCATTATCCATAACAAATAATTTTTATAAATATAGCGTAGGTATATTTATCAATCATCTTCATATTTTTCACTACATTTATAAATAAAATTCACGCTCTGTTGGAACTTGTAAGTACATTCTGGAACAATATAATATGAAGCACTAAATCTATCAACGCTTCTTGCCATTAGTATTTCAAAATGTTTCTGAATAATGCCATCTGTTTTAGGCGGTACGGTGGAACATACATACATAACAATACATACAACTGCCAAAATCGTTACCCTTCCATTTGGCTTTGCCGTTGTCGGGTTAAAATACACCCATGCATGCGTAATTATGGCTCGACTTATTTCTCGGTAATCACTATTTACAAGATATTTTTTTATTTATTTATTAACACAAAAAATAACATCGTTTACAGTCGTTACATAAATCGCCAAACTGTGGAGCACTTTGTTCGCGGTTGGAGTATTCCAAATAACATAATTACACTTCTATTTTAAACAATTTTCATCAAACAAAATAAAATATATATTAACAAAAGAACAAATATTATTGCTAACATCTAAAGATATTTTTAAATAATTTTGTACTGACATGTTATACCTCTCATACTTATACATATTTTCCTTCCTTACTTCTTTATTGCTATTTATTAGAAAATAGTAGTATGTGTAGTTAGTTAGTTAGTTAGTTAGTTAGTATGTGTAGTAGTGTTTAGTAGCACACTAGTGTTTTCCAATAAATAACTCATCAGCCTTTTTTTTTAAGTTGACAAGTTTAATTTTTAATTTTTTAAGAAATCTTTTTTATTTGTATATTAATGGTGTCTAATATCGTCTTGTTCTCTTACCATAATAATTTTTAATATTTGGCATTACATATTTACCTCGTGTTACTTTACTTGTATTATATTTATGCTCTATATTTTCTTTATATTTATTTATACTATACTGCTCTAGCGCTATAGTGTAATCAACTTTTGTATGCACGCGTAGTATCTCATATACTTTAAATAATTCGTTGTAGTTATGTTTATATTTCATTTTTACTTTATCATTTACCAGATAATTAATGAGTCTCACTTGCAGAATTTAGCCGGTACTGACTCTTACACGCTTGACTCTCCTTTAATTTCCAACTCAGCTTATAATCTACTATCAAGCCTAAATATCTATAATTATATATTATTTCTATGTTTGTACATCTGCAGTTATTTTTAGAACTATGAAGGCACTCGTAAGTATGTCTCTCTCTCTACTCGTAAGTATAAGATATATTTATGTTATTATTTAGCTTATTATTTTTACTGTAAGATAAAATTATGTGCCCATTGAATTATGCTATCAAAATCCTTCTGTATATAATGTTGTGCATCTTTCATGTTATTGGATGAAAACAATAGGCACATGTCATCTGCGTAAATATACGTTTTACAAAGTTTGATCACATTTATGACGCTACATACATGCATTATGTACCCAACTGGCACACCCAGAGTGACAATTATCTCTTCCCCAGTGACTCCGTCTATCAAAGTGCGCAGCAACCTATTCTCGAGGTAGCATTTAAACCAGCTACTTACGGGACCTCTGACACCACATTCATCCATTGCACGCAATAACACTCCATGGTCTAGGGTGCCTTTTTATCTAAGTCAATAAATAATGCGGTAACAGATTTACCTTGGTTCAGGCTATTGTTGTAATCGGTGAAATCTGCGAGCGCGGTGGCGGTGCTGCGCCCTCGCTGGAGCCCGTGCTGCGCCTTAGATATTATGCCGTGCTGCTCTAGGTACCTACTTACCTGGTTCACAGTTACTTTTTCTACGCTGTTATTTATCCCAGACAATATCGCAATTGGTCTATAGTTACTGCAATCTAGATGAGTTCCATTTTTATATTTTGGACGTATAATTGACTTCTTTAACAGGTCTGGGTTAACACCTTTATGTAAACACATGTTTATAAATTTCGCTAATACTACACTTATTTCTTTTTTAACTTACTTCATATCTTGTACTCTTATATTATATTGTAAACTATTTTAAACCCTTAAAAAATACGATTGACTTAATATAGCACGGTCAATTTATTACTTACTATTGCAGTAACACGTCCGCAACACGACACGACACAGCGCATGTGGTATTACCATCTCAAAATATATTCTATCCAACTTTTCTCGCCGTGGTTTCAACTAAGGTTTCCACACTGTCAGCCGAACATTACAATATATTTACATTGGCTTTATGTGAGCGTTTGCGGTGTCATTTTCTATTCTGATTTGTGTTCTTCACGACCCATACATGAGAATACACTGAAAATAATTTCAATAATCACAAATTAAAAACTATAACCCGAATACGCCAAATATATAGGCTATGTTCAGATCGGTAGGTAGTTTAGCCGCCACAGTGGGACAAACATACATACATACATACATAGACTGCCAAAAACCCTTTACCAGTTTATAGTTGTTTTAGTCAGATTTATTCCACCATGATTTCCCATTGAAATTATGAAAATCGTTAAGAAACTCATGCCGTAATTTCTCTTACGGAGAAGTTGTAAAACTTTTTGTCAGAAAAAAAACAAGGAGAATTTTCAAGGTATTCTTGATATCGTAATTAGGACGGCAGTAGCTCATGATAATAAGTCCCGAGTTCACACGATCGAGCCTTTCACCTCAGAGCGTGACGGATCAGTCTCACTTACGTGTGCGGTGCGCCAGAAGAAGTTCACTTCAATACACACTAATGCACTAATACAATTCAATAATGTATTAAGGGCTAATTAATCAATTCCATTCATTTGTTTTGGGAATAATGTACGCTTATTTTGTAAAGTGCATGAACTTGTTTGATTGAATTGAATAATAAAAAAATCGATATCGAACCTGTACTTTCCGATTTATGCGCATAAATCGGAAAGTACAGGTTCGATATCGATTTTTTTTTTTGTTTGATAGTTCATTTACTGAGGAGCTTTTTAGCTTTAGACTATGGAGCAACACGCTATCAACATTTTCAGGGTTCCCTACCCAAAGAGTAAAAACAGGACCCTGTTACTTAGATTCCACTGTCCGTCCATCCGTCGTCTCCAGGCTGGATCTCGTGAACCGTGACAGCTAGTTGAAATTTTCACAGATTATGTATTTCTTTGGCCGCTATAAGAACAAGTACTAAAAATAAAATATTTAAGTATACAACTTTTCCCCGTTTTGTACGGGACCCTTCATGCGCGCGTCCGACTTGCACTTGGCCGGTTATAATTTAAGCGAAGTAGCGGGTATCAACTATATATTCATATTATAAATCAATCAAAATTGATCGCCTGCTGCAGCTCATATCTATCAACCGATTTACACTGACCATTAATATTATTGGACAGGTTGACTCAGTAGGTAATGCAAGGTCTAGATAAAACCTAGGTCAGATATCGGAGCCAGCATGAGCTCTGTTGGCTGCAGTTCAAGCGTCTGGTGCAGGCGTTATATCACCGAATGCTCATTTTATCATCTCTTATCATGAACCATGAGGTCAATACTCTTTGAGCTGATTCATAAATTTTTAGTTCTTTGTTTTTAAATATCATGTAAAATGTTTCTTCTCGCTTTTTTGTAAGTAAATAATAAAATCATTAAATTTTAATTTTAATTCGACGGATATGCATAACCTTACGGTCAAGCGCGTGTCGTGTAGCGTTGGCAAAGTTGGCAGTATTGTGCGACTACTGTAACAAAGCCTTAGCTTTTTTAAATTCATGTGCTAGGCTTCATTGAAAAGTTAATTATCTCAATATATATTTAACTAAGGGGGGCTTATTAATTGGCTTACGACAATTCCTCAGGCGGCAATCAAAAATTGTAAATTCAGAACAAGCCGGCCCGACAGATTTATGCTCGAAAACAATATGTATTTTATTTTATAATTGTTAATCGGCACGATTCCTCAGCGGTAAGACGAATTACAACGTTTGTATTATTGCGGAAAACCGACGGGACGGATCATTTGTTACGCTAACGGGGCGAAATCAATCCCTGTGGGACACAGCTGCTCCCGCTTCGTCCCATCCTCGTGATGGATGGGACCGAATGGGAGCACCCGAACTCACTGGCGCGTGACCCCACGCTGCGTGATTACACGTAATTACAATAAGTGCTCTACGAAGATGCCTTTACATGTAATTAACCTAATACGCCTTGTGTCGCGCTCGGCGTAATATTATTAGTATAATATGTGGATTATATAGGGAGCTTTTTTATATGAATGGTATATTTTATCCAGGGCAATTGCCAACTTCCCGTAAAATTAAGGAGGAAAGTCTCTATACAAGGTTTAAGGATATTTTTTTATGGTTATTTGTAGAAGTCGTAGCAGAAGATTGAAAATTAGATTTTTTTTTCATTCTAAGTATTTTTCTATAGGGCAACCTGCCTTACCTCAAAATGTATTATATGAAAGTTATTCTGCACGTATATAGAACAACATCTACCTTAAACAGTTAATCAATAATATCCTAATATACTCGTATGTACTATATAGGTATATATTATATATATTATAACAAAATAATAATCGTATATTGTTAGAATTCATGATAAAAACTTGGAATGAATAGAATATACCAAAATATATTAAGGCTATTTATTATATTTGCCCCAAAAAGATACAGTGATGTTTATTTACGTTGGCTCACTTGCACTAAAAGGCGAGCGAGCAAATAGAACGTTCGAATTTATATACGAGTGGGTGAAAGGTGAACTTTGTACATTTTTACACATTTAGCGGTATTTTTTGGTGTTTTTCAAAGTGTAGTATTGAGTAAGCAGTGTTTTTGTGTTGACGAGCAACTTTTGTCCAACATAAACGAACCTTCTCTGTGATCTTCAAGCAAGGTCATAGCTAAGTTTTATTTATTTCGGTACAAAACGACCAAATATTCTCAAATTAATGTTTAATTTCCCAAAATAAAACTGAAGAATATCTTAGTGTCTACAACAAAGGCATTCAAGGTACACAGAATAGGAACCTTTATGTCGACCGTGTAATGGGGCCAAACGTCGGAGACGCGCCATGCATGCTAATGGATGTGCGTTCGCGTGGCGACAGCGTCACACGCCCCGCCCGTATACATCTGCATAATATCTGATTATGTAGTGTACACAAGTTGTGTCTGATAGTAGTCGGTGTTGTACCAAATGCCTCCTTGTTATTCAAATTGCTTTTCGTTTCTCCTTAATTCTATTTGTGCATTCCTTGGGTATAAAATTAGCAAGCCAGACAAATCACTTTAACTCGTTTCTTCTAATTATAGCTTCCCTGGGTGAACGACTAGGTTTCCCGCGACTTCGTACGCACAAAAGAATATCACGCAGGAACCGTACATTTTCCGGCGACAAAGAGTAAAGTGTTCTTCCCCGTGGACGACTCTATATCGATCCAGTAGTTTTGGACACTATTGAATGCGAACAAAGAAACAAATCTTTCCTCTTAAAATAATAGTATGAAAAAAATTTGATTATAGAAACCTGACCAAAATGTATGCTTTCTCCGAGATAGAGATTTAGCGAAACATCAACTAATCTACTAAGCTTCTTCAAAATCAGCGTTTTAATGACCTTTCCTGCATATTACTCATTCCAACCAAACTAATTTACACCAAATATAAAATTCCTTAAAAATCAATATCACTTAAAATCGAATAATAACCAAGTATAATACTAGACACAATCGTCTAGTTATCATTAAGCCATTAACAGATACTGGCGTCAGATATATTACCCGGTCCACGTGCCTCGGCCAGGGTCTATTCATACTAGACAAGAGACGAAGAGCAGCGAAGTGAAATTTTCAAATTTAATACAGCAAATTCACTGTACAAATTGTGGATATATATATATATATATATATATATATATATATATATATATATATATATATATATATATATATATATATATATATATATGTGAATTTGAAACTCCTTCTGAGATAAAAAGAAGATGCGCGAATCGCTCGTCTATGAACGGACGACGCTTCTTTTCTATATCATACTAGCGACCCGCCCCAGCTTCACACGGGTGCAATGCATTATACATACCTATATACCTTAGTCTTAAATAACTCTATCGATTACTAAAAACTGCACTCAAATCAGTTGAGTAACTTAAAATATATAAGCGAACAAGAAAGGAAGCTACTTCATTTTATACAATATATAAAGAAGGAATATGTTATATGTGCATTACGTTGCGGACATAAGGGTCAATTTACACCGCGACGATAGGTGACGCAGCGCTGTTTTTTAAGATAGCTATTAAAAATGTAACTTTATTCTCTACACAAAAAGACACATGTTTAATTGCAAGTGCGGCGTTTTCGACATTGACTTAACATTTGAACTCTTGCAATGAAGCCTGTATCTTCTTGTGAGGTGAATAATCTTCCCTTCGCTGAGCTTTGACTCTGCGCTAGTATGAAAAGATCCTTAGGGTGCCCCGGGCTGCGCCTCAGACGCATAAATATCCTTCGATCCGACGACGACACTTACAAATAGGGGAGCAGACGACAACGGCAAACAGGTAATCACCAAAACATTATTTGTGCAATAAAACTTTTAAACTCGAATTCCTTAATCTGGACCCGTCCACGTTTTAAATACGTTTATTTTTGACACACAATATATAAAATATTAGTAAATGTGTCAGTAACCAAATAAACTAAGTAGGTATGTTAGTATTGTTAGTAATTACATTTTTAGGGTTCCGTAATACTCAAGGAATCCTTATATAGTTTATATAGTAGTCTGTCTATCTGTCTGTCTGTCCGCGCTTCTAGCTTCTGTAATTATGAATATAAATGGATGAAATTTGGTATGGTTAAAGACTGTATAATGAAATCTATATATTATATTTTAGGGGTGGCTCTCCATACATGCGAAGTGGGGATGAAAAATATTTTTTTCATTCTACCCCTTTGTGTGGGGTATCGTCAAATAGGTGTTATAAAAAAAAGGCAAGGTTTCATACATGACTTTTTTAGAAACTCAACCATTTCCGAGTGATCGGCCTCCAAAGTGGTTTATAAGCGCTTTAAAGTTGATTTTCTCGCAAACTGATACCTAAATCAAAAAATCGTCTTAGCAACCTCTCAATCTTTTCAAAAGACTTATCTAATGATACTCCACACTATGAGGTAGACGCGAGAAAAAAATATCTTCACGTGGTACCCCAAAAAAAAAAATCCTGATTCTATTTTAGCACTTTATCGACGTAGTAAATACACATATCCATGCAAAGTTTCATCTTTCTAGCACTAACCGTTTGGACGGTGAGCCGAAGACAGACGGACGGACATGATGAAACCATAAGGGTTCCGAGACGTAAACTACCGAACCCTAAAAATGTAATTACACTTTTATTAAATAGTATCCATTTCATTCTTCACGAGGCTGCTTTTTAGGCATATTGGTGTGGAAACCTTCTTCACGACGAGCGCTATGTTGTAAATGGATATATTTGTACCCCATGAACACGTACATAGTGTACATATTCGCGCAAATAAAATTGGAGGTTTCTACGACTTAAAAGGACAGATGTACTTAAAAGCCCTTTTCTAACATAAGCGTATGTAATTATTGTTAGTCTATGTTATTTTGTCATTTACTAGTTAATAAAATATCACAATTATTTATTATATTTACTGTGTACAATGAACATTTCCTGAAATAATGTTTGAAAAAGTTGCGTCAACAAAAAACCCTTTCGCATACATATTTATCTGTGAAACAGTGTCCTTATACAATATAAATATTATATTTCCATTATTTATGTTAAACCAAATAGGGTTGGATAGAGCGATAGCTATTCATATATGGATCGTTTAAATTTGTGTAACGACACCCGAAGCCTACTTAATATCGAACATAATGCGGTGTGGGCACAGAGTAATATTTGGTGTGGGTCTACGATAGGCTTATGTTCTGTCTTTTTTTTTTAATTAAATAAGGGGGCAAACGAGCAAACGAGTCACCTGATGGTAAGCAACTACCGTCGCCCATGGACACTCGCAACATCAGAAGAGCTGCAGGTGCGTTGCCGGCCTTTTAAGAGGGAATACGCTCTCTTCTTGAAGGTTTGCAGGTCGTATAGGTCCGAAAATACTGCTGGTGACAGTCCGTTCCAGAGTTTTACAGTGCGCGGCAGAAAGTTACGCGAAAAGCGCACGGTGGAAGACTGCCACTCATCAAGGTGATGAGGATGGTATGTTTTTCGCGTGGGACGATGGCGAAAAGTTGCAGGTGGAATGATTCCGAACAATTCCTGAGAGCACTGCCCGTGATACAACCGATAGAGGATGCAGAGTGAAGCTACATCTCGGCGTAATTCCAAGGGGTCCAAGCTGATTGAAACACTATGGCAGTCAACAATTCGAGCGGCCCTTCATTGGATACGATCCAGAGGGAGCAGTTGGTATTTTGGCGCCCCAGCCCAGAGATGAGAACAATATTCCATATGAGGCCGAACCTGCGCCTTGTAGAGTTGTAGGCGTTGGTCCGGACTGAAGTACTGTCTCGCTCTGTTAAGAACACCAAGCTTCTTCGTGGCTAACTTTTCCTTACCCTCTAAATGATATCGGAACTGGACTTCGCTCGATATGTTGACGCCATTGGTGACCATTGGTGACTATTTAGTGGTGAACGCGCAGACTTGTGTCTTGGCGGGGTTGAATTGGACTAAGTTACGTTTACCCCATTCAGAGACTTTCTCCAATAAATTCTCTATTTTAGACACAAGTTCGTTTCGACTCTCAATGACATTTAGCCGAGAAATATTGGGGGAGCCGGTATATACAGCATCACCTGTACTATCATCCGCATAGCAATGAATGCTGTTGGTCTGTAACATGTCATTGTTATGCAGTATGAATAGGGTAGGCGATAGCACACAGCCCTGCCTTTCATCAGCGCTCACATACGCTCACGTACCGACATGATGCTCGTGCATCGCGGTATGGTCGGCGGTTTCTGCCTCCCGTCATCCAGGGTCGAGTTTGTCGCAAAGAGCTTGCCCAGAAGATCGGCTTTGTCCTTTGCGTCCAGGGCCAACGATCCATTTCTTACGTGTAGGGATGGTAGGGTTGGCTTGCAGAAATTTCTTTCAATAGCTTTGGCCAGAGACCAGAATGCACGGGTTCCCGAGGGGAGGCGCTCAAGTCTCCTACCAATTCTATTGACATGCTGTTTATTTGCCCGAGTGATCTTTTTCTTGAGGGACCAAGAGGGGCAAGGTTGTACTCCTTCTTATATGTGCTGGTATTTAAATCCCGAGCAGACACTGCATTGGCCCAGGATTGGTAAGCCTCCTGCTTCCGGCGAGAAGCTTTTTTGGGGGATGAACCAAACCAGGGACGAAATCTGCCGCCAGTTGGCACTACAGAGGACGGAATGAAAAGTTCCATCCCTTGCATCACCACATCGGCAACAGAGTTGGCAGTGTTGTCGGGATCATCCGGCGAGAAGCACACGTTCCCCCAAGGATAGGATGCAAAACACGACCGCATCCCATCCCAGTCTGCTGACTTGTAGTGCCACACACGACGGTATTTAACAGCACGCTGTCGTAATACCGACGCAAGTGACACAGAACTCCTAACAAGGCAGTGATCCGATGAACCAAGTGGTGCGATGACGGATATTTGGTAGCCGTCAGGATTTGAAGTCAGCAGAAGGTCCAACAAGGAAGGATTCTGACCATCCACATCCGGGATTCGCGTAGGCGTAGTGACCAGTTGTGTCAAGTCGTTCGCAAGGGCAACGTTGCAAACTGTCTCTTGTTTATATGAACACACAAACTTTCTCATACTCCTTTTATATTTATGTTATACTGATTAATATCTATGGACACTTGCACACCGCGTCAATCTGGCCCCGTGCTTAGTATCTGGCGGACTTGTGTTACGGGTACCGGACTACGGCAATATAATATATAATAATTTTATACTATACACATGTTTAAAAGATTTTTATTATACTATACATTTGTTTAATACACATCCAAGACCCAGGAACACTTTGTGCCCCTTCGACGGGATTCGAACCCGCGACCTCCGGCTTAAGCGCCGGCGCGCTAACCACTGAGCCACAGAGATCGTCGATGAAGCAGTTGTTTTAGGTATTCGCATTTTTTTAAATCTTAAACTGAAAGTTATAAGATTTAGCCCCGTATTTTTCTGAAAGGTTATAGTCATTAATTTATAGTCATTAGTTTGATGGTTCTAATGAAAGAAGTGTATTCACTGGTTTACTGAGTGATATTGCTAGCTGCGACTGCAACAATAACACGTACATTCAATTCCACTAAACGAAAGCTCATTACATATGAACATGCAGACAGACCTAATTACCGCTGGCGTCACGTACTTCGTACTCGTAGTTATTTATTCGTACTTTTATACTTAGGTATACTGCACTAGACAATACAATGATTATATTGACTCCATTGTGTATAAGGTAAAGTAGACACTTAGTATCGATTTCACCAAAATTCTTAAAACGCGCTTAACGCTAAATCCGCATACTTTCTCCCTCTCTCATTAGTCGTTCAATGTTAGGTCAGACCACTGACGTCTATTATATTATTGACTAGTTAACGTCAGTCTCATCGTCTGTTTAGAAACCAAGCGTGCCTATATTTTTCTCTAGCTACTGTGACGTCACAAGAGCGATTTGGTCCGTGGAACTCCCCGGTCCCCGAGTAAACGATTCAAAGGCCGTTCATTTTTTAGTTTTCGTTTGACGTTTGGCACCGAGAACGTTCGAGAGGAAATGGCGAGTAATTCGAGTAATTTTTACTCCTCTTTTACATGCTAAGTTACACGCGAAGTACATACACTTGCGTGGTCTAGTCAATAGCTGTCTGTGGGACAGACAGCTTTCAAACCAGGCCTAAGCGTCGGTTTAATCAATCATAAATCAAAAAATATGAAAAGATGATACATACATACACACAATACAAACATACATAGCATCATTTTCTGTGCCTTAATGCGTAAGTAACTTAATAAAATTACAACACTCATCTGGCATTTTCATTCGAAAATGACTCCCCATCAGATGAGCCATGATGATGCTCGTTTGTAACAAAGAAATAACAAGCAATTTGTAATACACAAGTGGTAGTAATTCTGTTTCCCGTTTTCCCGGGAAACCCGCTTTATTTGAATCTATAACAAATGAGAAGTTTAACGAAAATCACAAATTATTTACATTTTGGTAAACAATAAACATTTGTATTGAATATTCTGTTGACAGTCGATTGACAATCTTCGCTCTCTCTCTAGTCTCTAGAGTACCTACGTGTGTATATTACACGATACATATAATCAATTTGTAAATGGTCGCTGTCTGTATATTGACGACGATGAACGACGTAGAACCCAAAACAATTATATTTAGTATTTTTGTCTGTTTACTGGCGTGGTGTGTGCATTACCGGTTTGTAAACGAACCAAATAAACGATCGCCAGTGATGATAATGATTAGACACTATATTATTATTATTATCTATTGTAGTAGTCGGCGGTAACAATGTAGCAGCAGATGATCATGAATATAATTTTGGCAATAGCAAAATTTTAAATACATTGATATTAGTGTACAAAACTATGAGGAGTACCTATGTCAACATAATAATATGTTGGTGTATCGTAAGAAGATGGTCGTGATGATGATGATTATTGCAAGTGGCATATGCTTGCGGTTCTTTAAACAATTCCGAATTTTTTAAACGTGTATATTTAAAGACTGAGGAGTTCTGTTCAGCGCTGTGGTATCTAGGCACAATATTTTACTTACTGTAGAAGTCGAAATTACTACAAATGTCCTTATGATTTTGTGGAGTTCTCTCGATTCCTCACGGATGCCATCATTAGGTCTCCATCTTGGTGACTAAGCTAAGGGACCAATTTCGAATTATATTCTTTACAACAACAAAATAGTTTTGAAAATGCATCGACAAACGGGAAAGTAGTGTTCAAAGATATACGTGTCGATGTAAAAAACTATGCGAAGTACCTATTATCATTGGACTGTGATGATGTATGGTGCGATAAAGGCGGTGATGATGATGATTACTTTAATTGACATAGTGGCATATACTTTCAGTTCTTTTGGATCCAGGGTATACCTTGGTGCATATGCCTGGACTGCTTCAGAAAAAGTCAAAATCACTATATGTCCATATAAATTTCGAGGAGTTCCCTCGATTCCTTATGGATCCCATCATCAGGTCACCAGTTGGGTGTCAAAAAGATTATACCCATTACAGTAAAGAAAAAATTTTAAAAATAGGTCAACAGGTAATTGTTTCAAAAAATCGTCGCAAAAAAAAATATAACCACCTCCTTTTTTGGAAGTCGGTTAATTCAAATTTAAGTGGACACAAGTAACTAAAACGCATTTGTGAAAACCGCATTCAAATCGGTTAAGTCGTTGACGTCGTACGCGCAAAAACAAGTATCGCGCGAACGGTACATTTTTCCGCAATAAAAAGTAGCCTATGTGTTAATCCAGAATCTAAAGTAGCTTAAATCTAAAATTTTGTATGGTAGCATACAAAATTTCATCAAAATCAGTTCGGTAGATTTTGAGGTTAGCGCGTACAAACGCACAGACAAACAAATAAACAGACAAACAGACATACAGACAAATAGACAATAAATCTAAAAATCATAGTTTTTCTTATATCTCCCATGTGCAGAAAGCGAATAGTTACGATTTTATTATATGTATAGATACATTTTTACTCTGTGCTACTACTATTGCAGTAGGTATATTTGCCAAAAGGAGTTTTTTGCCACGAACACTCTCCCGCGCGTGCAAAGCTGAGGGCTAAAGCTAGTTATGTGCTATAGACAAACTTCTTGCTCGACCAGATTCCGTCTCAGAATATTTGAACTATGTATTTCCACTATTTTATGCAAACAAACCAACAGTCACATAAAAATAATATTAGTATAGGTAATAGAAAGCACAATAATTAGAAAAAAACATTCGATGAAAGCAAAATATTCGCCCACACGCCGCGGGCGCGGCTGTTAGCTTCGCCACGAGCTCTGCGCGGTTGGTTACAGATTGCTCCGCCAGATATAAACAGAATATCGGATGAGGACGACTTTGTACAAAAACTCCACTTTTCACTCCCCCACAGTAATTATTCAAAACTTTAATTAAAACATAAAATCCGTACGCGTACAGAATCACAAGACGGGGTTTTAAAGTTAATTAATGACAAATTATTCCGTAGGCCGTCATTACAGGCACGGGTAAGTTGCTATAAAGTTGTTTACAATGTATTAAGATTACCTACGTTCGCTGTTACAATTTATTTTTGAAGGGAAATTTCCTAGCCCCATCTGTAGGAAGCTACTTATATTTCTTACATAACAACCTTAGGTTTTTAAACAGCGTACGGCTCAATACACATCCATATTATGTGTACACCTAGCGCCATCGCTAGGTGTACAAATTTTAATATTTCTATTCTTATTTGAAGTGATGTGCTTTAGGCACAATGAGAGTATTTTTTATTTTAATTGATTAATGAAGTTTTACATCTGCCACGTGTACTTTATACACGTCATGTTTTTTTTCACAAGTAATAGTATCTTATACAACTACTATTATAGTTTAAAACTGAAAACTTATGATATATAATTATGCTGCGCACGCTTGAATTTAAATGCAATTTCACCAAGTGTCGTTATGCATGTTATCTTAACGCGGGCGAAGCCAGGGGCAAAGGCTATTATCTGTTTAAAAACGCACAAACAATACAAAGCAAAATGAGACAATAAACTATTGCACATTCTGATAAAACGACCCGAAACTTTTTTCCGATCCCGCGCGCGGCGCTCGCAAATTGTGAATACGACCGCCTGCGCTTGTATTTAAAAGGCCTTCACATTGCAAACTGTGTCCATTTGTATGTTTTGTGTGTAGCTCAGTAAACAATTGAGTTTATTGGAATTGTGATAAACCATAAATGAATGAATTAGACAACTGATTAGTTTCAAGTGGGTTTAGTTGAGGTGAGAGCGAAAGGAACGTTTACACGCGGTGAACAATGATACCGGTTTAAGTGACGCGTAACCACTCCACAGTAGTTATATGCCATTGAGATCACTCGACACTCTCGTCAGCTCAGCAAACCCTCTCGAAATCCAGGCTTACGGTTCGACGTATTCCCGAATTCACACGTAACTTCCTACCTGAAAATTATTACTTGATACTAGTGGATCCACGGCTTGCCTATTGGATTAGATATGATATTTATACACAGATTTATTACGAGTAAAAACCATTTTACAAAGGCCGCAGGGCGGAGGTTATATACTGTATACTGCATAGTGTTAATACGGGATAAATATTTATTGCAGTGCAGGCAGCAGAGGTGAAGAGGCGACACTTACGTATCGGCCGTAGCGCCGCGCGCCGTGTGGCAGCTTGCCAGACCCGTCACTCCTATAATATGACACTTTTACACTGGATATGTAGTGAAAATCTGGATATACTTCAAGTTCAAACTTTCGAGAAAAAAATTAAAATGCTATGACCCAGGCTTTGCACCTATAGGTAGGTACAATTTTTTAAATATTCTCAATGATATTTAACACAAACCTTTTAGTTTTACAATTTAAATTTGTTAATTTTGTATTTGTTTTAATCCACGATGAAAACAGGGGCATGTTATAAGTTTCACGTGTGTCTGTGTGTCTGTCCGTAGTATCGTAGCTTCCAAACGGATGTAACCCATTTTGATCTACTTTTTTCTTTGAAAGCTGACATGACCGGGAGTGTTCTTAGCTATCATCATATATAATCATCATGATCAGCTCTCACTGCTTGACAATTCGGGGATTACTTAAAAAAATAATTTTGTTTAACAAAATTGATATTTAACAATATTTTTAAATCAAACTGCATACCTAAGTGAAATATTCAATTCAATATAATATGAAGAATACAGAAAATTCAAACAGTTTCGTTGAAATGCTCGTGAAGGCAAATGACTGGCTCGTGACGTCCGGGACATCATACATACGAGTATATGTACATTGTACGAGTTACATGAGTGACAGATATCCGATACAATTTGAATAGAAAACCTCAAACTGCCAATCAACTGGAAATCCAGTGAAAAACGGAAAAACTCCAACTACCCATGTTTTTTAAGATGCTTCGCTATGCATAGGCTAGCTCGACCGGACAAACACCCACCATCTAACAGAGAATCGGCGTGAAATAATGCTATTATTGTGTTTCGGCGAGTGAATAAGGTGAGTGTTACAAACTTTTTAAAAAGCACTTCGATAAGGAATCGGTCGAATATACTTAAGCCGCTACCTCGAACACTACGACCAGCGGCGCGGCGGCGGAGCGGCGGTGGTGAGGCGACGGTGCGGCGGCGGTGCGGCAGCGGTGCGGCGGCGGTGCGGCGGCGGTGCGGCGGCGGTGCGGCGGCGGTGCGGCGGCGGTGCGGCGGCGGTGGGGCGGCGGTGCGGCAGCGCGCGTAAGGCGTATGACTACGTTCGCTATACTAGAGGCAGCGGCCTTAAACTATTATTTCAGCATTACAGCTACCAACTTTGAATATATGGAATTTCAAAAACTTCCGAAGATTCAAACTGAAAGCACATAGTTTAGCGTATATAAAGTAATTTCTTAAATTAACTTTTACATCTAGTCTGGTTTTGTCTGCGATCTACAGAAAGGTCAATAATAAAAAGTATGTAGTGATCTAAAGTTTCAGTTTTGATTTGATAAATAGAAACATTTTGGAATCCAATCTGTTTTAGTGATGCGAACAAAAGCCGGTAGTGAAATGTTCGCCGACGAATCTTCAATTAAAACTCCACCCAAATAGAAACTAATTTCATCTCGCGCAGACATCTCCTGTACTATATAGTGCATATTCACAGAGCCCGACATCTATATAGTGTATATACACAGAGCCCGAGCTAATTGTACTACGGTATTCCGTGAACTGGATGTAGGTGTTGCATTTGCTCTGCCAAACAAACAATGCAATATACAAATGTAACACAATTAATACGAATTGTATTATATTAAGTTGTTTTTGTTTTAAATGTCCAAAATAAGTATAAGTTATAAGTAACCGTATCTTGACTCTAATAATGTGTAACATACAATTCGTGTAATAATGTGCATCGAGAAAGTATTACTACAGATGTAACATTACTAAACTTGAATATTTCTATCTGGATCATGTTATAAACATAATTTTTAAAAATTACACAACATTGTTACATTTTATTTTAAAGTTTCCTATAGAAACAATGTGTGCTTTGAACCAGATCATGAATATTACTTTGTTAAATATTACAATTATTTAACAAAGTAATTACAATACCCCTATTATTTATTTATTTATTCGGGGAATTAACAGCTTATAATTAAAAAGTAGAAAGCAGATAGTTGAGAGTTAAGTCAATAATAGGCTTTCACTAATAGCTATAGGATATAAATTATACAAACATAACAACAATCACAAGCTACCAACAATAATAAGAAATGAACCTAGATCTAAGGACATACACATTTTACAATTATATCACAAGTATATTTTAATCTGCATTACATTACTTATTTAACCCCTGATAATAACAATGAATGGAAAATAATATTATGTTATTGTTTATCACAAACTAATCTATGTTGTCCCGGGCTCTGCATACTACATTCAATTTTTTTGTGTTATGCTGCATTACATTATTTATTTAACCTATTACGTTGTAATGCATGGATAATATGTATGGATAATACATTGCTAACAAAACTTTGGTGTCCTTGGATCAGCATGAACACTGCTCTAATATATAAATACTATATCAAATTATTTGGTATTACTTTTTTTATGGATCGTTATAAATAATGCATTAAATTATAAATACTAATTCATAACTCTCGGTTTAACTCTGGTTTGTATTATTATTCTAGAATGTGTCAGTAGACTATCAATTTGTAATATTCAGAAAAAATGAACTATACTGTTCCTGGAACTTTACGAATGATTTTAATTATCTAGATAACAAAGTTTTATTGTGACCTCAGTCTTTTTAAGCTTGTAATTCACTGTTGGCCTAATACTTCATTTACTTACCTTTTTGTTGTTAACTGTTTATGCAATGCATGAGTTACATATCTACTACCAAAATGTGCGTGGACTGCGGACAAAGTCTGTTGCTTTTTTTAGGAATCTTGCAACGAATAACTTTGACATCATATCTTTAACGGAGATATGGATGGCTCTCGGAAGGTATATTAAATAGTGAGCTCTTTGATGATAGGGACCTGGTATGGAGGCGCGACCACGATTACTCTGCCACAGCACAGATTCGCGGCGGTGGGGTACTGGTGGCGGTCCGCCGCGAGCTTGTGGCGGCTGAAAATACTGGCAGTCTAGTTCAGAGAATACTTGGATTTCGATTCAGTTGAACTGTATCTCTGCGATCAGAACAAGGGAAATAGCTCCTCCAGTCAATTAAATGTTTATTTAGAGAAGCTAACTGTTGCATATGTCAACAGTAAGTTTATGTGATGTAATTGTCAATGTCATATTGACAGATGTCATGAAGTAAAGCCTATTTAGTTAGGTTTATTTTAGTTTTGTAAAAAGCTATTCTCGGTGTAGAGACTGTTGACGTATTTGTGTTAGACATACTTATATTATTTGTAATACGTGTCTGTGATAAGCACCAATAAAGAAGAATATAAGAATTGTTGCTGTATTATTGTCGTCACCACTCAAGCGTAAGAAGGACTTACATATCAAGAGGTCGTAGCCCGCTATGTCCTCTGGTAGTTGCAGTAGTGAAAGGGGACAGGAGATTTGCGAACTTTTTAGTAAATTTTTCGGCACTACGTTCCTTATTGTATCATCTTCATCCTCTACCGTTGATATATCTTAAGAAACTAGTAACCGTCACATCAATACAGTCGAGATTGACGTATCAACTACTCGCACTCTTTTAAAATCCTTACATCTTAATAAAACTGCAGGTCCTGATGGTCTACCTGCAATATTTATTGCAAATTGCGCAGTTCAGCTCGCTTTACCCGTTTCTTTACTCTTCAAGATATCTGAGGGAATAGTACCATCTCTTTGGATATCTGCGTTTATAACTCCTATCCACAAAAAAGGAGGCAAAGACAGAGACGAAAACTATAGACCTATTTCCAAACTCTGTATGTTAGCCAAATATTTGGAGCGCATATTAGTCATTTATATAATTGTCTTCGATATTGCTTTGGCCCCCAACAACAAGTATATACCGACTATAGTAAAGCCTTCGACCGGATTGACCACAACATATTACTGAAAAAACTTTTCGAGTTAGGCATAAGTGGCGACCTCTTGAGGTGGTTCTCCTCGTTCGTACAGAATAGGGTGCAACCAGTGGTATTGAACGGCTTTATGACCACTTGGATGCCTATCCCCTCTGGAGTTCCACAAGTCTCTCTTTAGGGCCCATCCTGTTCATCTTATTTATCATATATTAAAAATTCTCTATTGAGCCATATGTACGTAGTCACCTAGAGTATGGTAGCCAGGTTTGGAATCCCTATTTTGCAACACACTCATTTAGAATCGAGTATATTCAAAAAAAAATCGAGGTACCTTGGCTACAAAACTTAGTTACGAAGAGCGCTGTAGTCGCTTTCATCTTCTGCCGCTTTAGACTATAAGAAATATCGTTGATGTTCGCTTCTTATTGAAATTAGCTCAATCAAAGCTAGACTGCTCTGATCTTCTTACGAAACTGCACTTAAATGTTCCGCCACTCCAATCTCGCCTAAGAAATATTCTACACATTTTTCTGTGTTTTAATACAAGCGTGATTTATCAAATATTCACAACACAGATTTAAAAAAACTCACCGTATAAACGGGATTAAGAAATATATCGACTACATCTTGAGTCTATAGAAAATTTTATTCTAAAAGAGAAACGTCATTCTTTTTTTTAAGCATTTGACAACTAAACTAAAGCGTAAAGAGAAAAAGTCCGCAAATCATAATAAAAAGATATATTAATAATCAATATATTATGTTATATTAGGTCATTACCTATGAAATTACCGTTTTGTATTAAAAAATTTAAACGATTTTTTTTCATGTATTTTTTATTTGTATTAATCGAAGTAATCACCCATATAATCATTGCATCTTTGCCAACGCAGTGGCAGTTTATTGATGCCCTTCTTAAAGAAATCAGCTGGACGGGAGGCAACAAATTCTTCAAAGGCATTTTGTACTGCCTCTCGGGTAATAAATTTTTTTCCCGCCAAGAAGTTATCCAAATTCTGGAAAAAATAGTAGTCTGTAGGCGCAAGGTCTGATGAGTAGGGCGGATGACGGAGAGCTTCGAACACCAGTTCTTGCAACTTGGAGACCGTCTGCTGTGCAGTATGAGGTCGCGCGTTGTCGTGCAGGAGCAGCGGAGACGAGCGATTGACCAATGCTGGTTGGAGATGTGCCAGCTTCTTCATCATTGTATTCAGTTCTTCACAGTACACATCTGCAGTAATGCTCACCCCGTTTGGTAAGAAGCTGTGATGAATCACACCGGCGCTAGACCACCAAACAGTGACCATCACTTTTCTAGGGGTAAGTTTTCATTTAGGGAATTGTTAGGTGCTGAACCAGGATCCAACCAACTTGCTGAGCGCTTGCGGTTATCAAACAGAATCCATTTTTCATCGCAGGTTACAATGCGGTTCAAAATTCCTTCATTTGTGTGTCTGTTGAGCAGTGCAAGACACGTCTCGACGCGTACTTCGCGCACTGCATTCACGCTACATTCATGCATTGCACATCACTAGGAGCACCCATTTTTCAAGCTTTTCTACCTTACCAATTTGAAGCAAATGGATCAATATTGTTTTGACGCTAACGTCGAAAGCTGCTTTTAATTCAGCCGTAGGTTGTGTATCATCAGCTTCCACAATCGCCTTTAATTCGTCATTGTTGGCCAAAGTCTTCGGACGACCGCGAGGTTCATTTTTCAGGTCGAAATTTCCAGAACGGAAGCGAGCAAACCAATAACAGGTGGTGCGTTGGCTTATAGTGTTAGCTCCGTAAACGTCGTTGATGTTGCGTGCCGCTTGTGCCGCGTTTCTGCCACGACGGTACTCACATTCCATAATTACTCGAATTTTTAACGTATCCATGATGACGAAAAAGATTGAAATGCTATGAAAATGTAACACTAATCAATAAACAAATGACACTTTTGGAAAAAGAATTCCATGTTTTTAAAATAAAATTAATTTGAAATTAGAGCTCTTAGCCAAACTAATTTTTATTTTGATTTGAAATGGCCAGTACTGCAGAACGGCAATTTTATAGGTAAATACCTATTATAATAATGCAATTCTACTGTATTTTAATTAGTATTCAAGGTTAAATTATATTTTTTAAGATTTAAGACTGAAATAAAATCGATCTATGAATCAAATATTAATAGCAAGGCTAACGCCGTTTTAGTAAGGGCGTGCGCCGATAGACGGCGCTAAAGCCTCTGAATGACTAAAATAATTAAGCATACAAAACATAGATGACGCGAGAAACGCCGAAATAAATGATTTTACAGAGAAGAAATGTAGGTAACACACGTTACACAGCTTTGCACTAAATAAATATGATATTATACATATTATACATACTCGTATACGGAACGAATACCAAAAAATCGATTTTTAAATTTTTTTTCTGTCCGCATTTCTGTCAGTATGTCTGTTTATTCCGGCTAAACTCGGAAACAGCAGGACTGATTTTGACCGGACTTTCACTGGCACTGGCTGATGTTATAAGAAGCTCCTAACGCCAGAAATTAATAACGTATCTAAAATCATAGATTGCCTTCAATCTTAGATTCTCGAACAAAATTTGACGTAAATTGACATAAAGTTAATCCTAGGGTCGGTGAAGTGTATTGAAATCTTGATCTCAGATAGCTAAAATGAGATTAAGATTGATTAAGTATATTAAGTATATTATTAATAATATATTAAGTTTCGGGCGTTAGACTTCTTTTTTCTTAGGGTTCCGTTTCCATTAATGGTTGCGGGCAGGGACCGACAAGCAGCTTAATATGAATACCCTTTAAATAGATAATCCTTTAACAAAATATCCCAAAATTAAGGAAACACTGTTTATAAGATAACCCAGCTATTAGGGTTACCCTTTTAAAGGGGATATTTAAGCAATATCGAAAAACTAACCGCTAACCTTTTCTAGAAAGGGTTACCCCTTTAAAACAGGGTAAGCGCTTAACCCAGTTCGAGCAGTATTTGGCTTTCCGCTTTCCTTTGAAAGGGTTACCCCTTCAAGTAAGTTAAGCGCTTAATAAACCCTATGAACTGGGAAACCCTAAAGAAAACGTAAGCGCTTCCTGGTTTGGGTTTCCGCTATTCAAGGGATTTTATCCCCACACACGTCCGATTTTTGGTTCTGATTTGTGATTGGTATTTCATATTAGTTGGCAATTTAGTTTCTTCGCGTCTCTCGCAGATCGCTCAACTCAGTGCTTGTTACTAGCGTAGCTAGTAGTAGCTAGTAGTAGCTTGAGTACTAGTTTAGTGATCGTGTGATGTATTGTGATTAAAGTGAGCATTTTTTAATGATGTAGGCAACTGAGGAGCTAAAAGAGTGTATTCGCCGTGCTCTTGAAAGTAAGTGATTACCTCACAGAACACTAATAATTACCTATCTACTTATTGCTAAGCAAGCCGTAAAACGAGCATACAAAGCATACATAAGTAGATATTTATCTACTTATGTATCTACTTATGTATCTACTTATGTATAAGTAGATATTTGTGTCATTATCAGCGTGAAGGGACCTTATTGTCGGTATTGAGTTATTTGTATCCCCATAATCTACATTTAATAAGCTATCCAACTATGTAAATAACATGCGTGTATGGCACTGCTATGCGCCAACACTATCCGCACGTCTAAAAAAACACAAGCTCGAGCACCAACTGACGCACTGACAAGTGACGAAAAAACGAATTAACAGGCGGGTACGCAGCGAGTGAGCGAGTGGGCAGAGCCGACGCCACGAATCAGAAAGAGTCGACAAATCCTTTGATACACGCCGCCACCGGCCGCGTCTCGCCGACTAGTACCGTCAAAGTCAGCTATCCCCAACCCGCAGCCTGCGGGCCGCATGCGGCCCGCCGGGACTTTATCTGTAGCCCACGTGATGTTTAACTATTTTGAAATTCACACCCACCGGCAAAATAATGTAAAGTCGTCGTGAAAGTCGTGAAAATTTTTCGAAAAGTCGAAAATTTTTTCCACTTTTAAATCGTTAATTTTGAAGAACGTTATTTTTTAACCCTAAAAAATTTTTGTTGCGGCCCGCGACACACAGTGGTTCCAATTCCAAAATTCGTGGACATAGACCCCGAAGTCGAAATTTCGACTTGATTTTTTTTTGCTGTGATAGAAAACAACATTTCAAACAACTTTTACTTTTGCATAATTCTTCGAAAAACTTATATTTTTCAAGATATAAAATAAATTAAAAAAAATTGTATGGAGAAAAACACATTTTATTTTTTTTCTTCAACTGCCGTAGTTTGCGGGGTGTTTTGAGGCATAGGCGTATTAGATAAGGTGACAAGGAATATAAAAATAATTTTATTTGGTCTCGCAGAGTGCGGCCGCGCAAGAAAATTAAGTTTAATTTTTTTTTTATGAAAACGCTTTTTTTACAAAAAATTAAATGTTTTTCGTAATGTTGTTCTTCTTTTTTGTATTTTTACTTTTAATTATATCATCTAAGAGTGAAATATCCTATCAAATACTATAAAAAATGGTTTTTGTTGAAAAATTTAATTTAATTTTATTCATTATTTTTACAAAGTTAAGACCTTTTTTAGGAATGATTTGTTACTTGTTAGCAGGATTAAACGTCTGTTTAGTTAAAGAAAATGCTATATCATAACAAGAGGGTCTGAAATGTTTTGAGACTTATAAACATTACTTCTTCTTCTATAACATCATCAACATCATCGTTGTGAAGTAATTGAACTGCTTCAGGGTGTAAATTATGATGCGATAATTTGAAGAATTTAGGTCTAATATTGGAAATGTGTGGATCAGAGCTAATCAAAAGACCTTGAATAATATCTTCGTTCGTCTGGATCCTTCCTATTTTCCGTGTATGTCCCTTAACTTACTTTTCTGAAATCCTTATTGCTAGCTTCTGATGCTTCTTCTGATAATATACGAGGGCGGGTCAATAAGTCCGTGACTTTTGGAATAAAACACAGATTTTTTGATAAATAAATCATTATATTTTTCAACGTAGTCCCCCTTGAGCTCTATACACTTTGTCCAACGCTTCTCCAATTTTTTTATCCCTTCCAAAAAATATGATTTGTCGAGGTCCTCAAAATAGGCCTTTGTTTGCGAGATGACTTCATCATTGGAGTCAAATCTTTTTCCACCGAGCCATTTTTTCAGGTTTGGGAACAAGAAGTAGTCACTCGGAGCCAAATCTGGAGAATAGGGTGGATGTGGGAGCAATTCATAGCCCAATTCATGGATTTTTGCCATGGCAACTGCACATGTGTGCACCCTTGCATTGTCTTGGTGAAAAAGAACTTTTTTCTTGGCCAAATGAGGTCGGTTTTTTTTCAAATCCTCATTGAAGCGGTCCAATAAGTTGGCATAATATTCCCCATTAATTGTTCTTCCCTTTTGAAGATAGTCAATGTGGATTATCCCACGTGCATCCCAAAAAACAGTCGCCATAACTTTATTGGCTGACAAACCCACCTTGGCCTTCTTTGGCCCCGATTCACCCTGTAACCCACTAAACCGAAACCGAAACCGAAACCCACTGTTTTGACTGTTGTTTGGTCTCTGGTGTGTTGTGATGGATCCATGTTTCGTCCACGGTTACAAAACGGCGCAAAAACTCCTCCATATTGTGATTAAACAACGCCAAACCTTCCTGTGAAGTTGTTACACGATTGCGTTTGTGGTCGACTGTGAGCAAACGCGGCACCCATCTTGCGGAAAGCTTTCTCATGCCCAAGTGATCATTCAAAATTGAAACCACTGAGCCATGCGAGATGCCTATGGCTTCCACAATCTCTTGCACTTTCAATCTTCGGTCGGCCAACACCATATCGTGAATTTTTTCGATTGTTTCGGCGTCCAGGACGTTCGGCATCTTCAGTGCTTGTACGGCCACAACGAAATTCAGTAAACCACTTTTTTACCATTGAAATCGATGGTGCAGAGTCCCCGTAGTATTTATCAAGCTTAGCCTTGGTCTCGGTAATGGTTTTTTTTTCGCAAAAAATAATGCTTAATAAGCACACGAAATTCACTTTTTTCCATTGTTTCCTTAAGTTACTGGATAGTCTGATAAAGATAGCTGTAAAACACAAACTAACTGACGCAGCAAGTTCAAATTTTGATAGGAGTCAACTGACAGATGCCTGTTGACAGGAGTAGTGTTGCTTTTTCAGTAAGGAGGTTAGAAATTCAAAAAGTCACGGACTTATTGACCCGCCTTAGTACCTAGAAAAGGAATTTAATTTCATTAGAGTAAGCCAAAGAATAACAAATCACTATATTATATTAAATAAAAATGAAGTAATATTGGCTTACCTATGGGTAAAACTGAATAATGTTTGCAAATATCAGCACCATGTATCAGAAGTTTGTGGACGCTTGTTGGCATATAATACCAAGGGTAAAGCTGGACGTACTTTTCTGCTGTTTCTCTGCAGTATAATCTGAAGGCCTCAATATTTATCGACTTTCCTGAAGATATGGCTTGTAGAATCACGGAAAATCGGAATATTAAGTTTTCGTCAATTCCTGTGATTCTAGATGACCTTTTATAGTCATCAAAAAATCGCCTTGCAGTGTTTCCATCGTTTGTAGTTCCAAAACCCTGTCAATTGAAGAAAAAAATAGTTAATCATAGGCTTAAATTATAAAAATAAAAGCTAATCAAGTAAAAAAAGCATTCAATTCGCAAATGAGGTAGGTACCTGTATCACAATATCGATTAGTAATCCGGTTTGCTCACGATATTCTTGTTGTGTACACTCTTTCTTGGCTTTATTCAATGTCTGGTCTCCAGCACGAGCACTCCATTTCTTGAAGTCCATATTATACGATATGTGAAGAAGACACTCCATACACCGAATTCTCATATGGAGTGAGGATAGACCATACTCGTAAATTTCTTCACGAAGTGACTTTTGAGCCAAGACATCTAGTTTATTCATTTGACTTGGTGTTGCCAAGCAAATGGGGCATGTTGCTTGCGATGGAACATCTGCTATTGTGTTTACCACTTTCCCATCAATCATCGTCATATGCAGTTCGTGGGATATCTCCGCATTATTATAACGCGTGGGAGTCAATTCTGCAATCGCTACCTTCATATCAGACTCTTCAGCCTTTATGAAATCTGAAGTTTCCGTTGAGAAGGTGAATTTGACTGGTCGACAGTAATAAGTTGAACAAGGAGCTGGATTCTCCCAAACAATCAACTCATTTCCATCTACCAGTCGAAGTGGGACGACACTGGTCATGACGTATATTGTACTCGGAAGCCTCTAGATTCCACCGTTGTTTATAGATACTCTGTGATGAGAAGCCGTCAAGACCCCACTTTCATATCATTTTTAACCCTTCATCATCTATGACCGGGTATACAAACTTTGCACTATCCGGTCATAGTCGATGTTTGTTCAAAATATTTTTATTGCGGGAGTTATTACAAATAGTAGGAATTTCTAAATAGAACGTAATGTGGACCGCTAAGACCAACCTCAACTCCATTTGAGCCCCCAAAGATCCTGCTTGGACCCCCAAGACGTTTAATCCCGCCAACAAATCCTCTAAGTAACAAATCATTCCTAAAAAAAGTCTTAACTTTGTAAAAAAATGAATTAAAATAAAATTAAAATGTTCAACAAAAACCATTTTTATAGTATTTTATGGGATATTTCACTCTTAGATGATATAATTAAAAGTAAAAATACAAAAAAGAAGTAAAACATTACGAAAAACATTTCATTCTTTGTAAAAAAAGCGTTTTCATAAAAAAAAATTAAACTTAATTTTCTTGCGCGGCCGCACTCTGCGAGACCAAATAAAATTATTTTTATATTCCTTGTCACCTTATCTAATACGCCTATGCCTCAAAACACCCCGCAAACTACGGCAGTTGAAGAAAAAAAAAATGTGTTTTTCTCCATACAATTTTTTTTAATTTATTTTATATCTTGAAAAATATAAGTTTTTCGAAGAATTGTACAAAAGTAAAAGTTGTTTGAAATGTTGTTTTCTATCACAGAAAAAAAAATCAAGTCGAAATTCCGACTTCGGGGTCTATGTCCACGAATTTTGGAATTGGAACCACTGTGCGACACCAAGACCAAAACATATTTGTGGCCCGTATGAAAAAAAGGTTGGGGACCACTGGTCAAAGTCTTTTAACCCGATAACGTGCCATACATATACAGCCTACAGGAATTAAAGTTAAACATTTTTAATTTTGGTCGAAACTACAGCCAGATTTGTGATGAAAAGTGGTAATTTCATAAAAAATTAGATTTAAAAACTTTTTTTCTGCAACCGTTGGACAAAATTGCTTAAAATAATTCTAGTATAGTATCGAATACTGCCTGGCGTGACCGAGGCGACCGGCGTGGCGAGTTCGACAGTACCTAAATAAGCACTAAGTATATTTATTAGTAGTGGAATATGTACTTACCTTAATTTTCTTTTTACATAGCCGGCACTGGCTGTGATTATTACTATTAGTCTCTTCATAATCAAAATATCTATGAACTGCATCTTTTTTTGGTGGAGGCATAGTAAAATAAAATATGAATGAAAAACCACGAGAAATGGAAAATATTTTTTGGATTGCGCCCGCGCGGAATTAATCAAAGAATGATGCAACAAAAACAAACAACTAACAAGTGTCAACAAGTTCGCAACGTGCACAGCGAGCAGTGCACAGGGGGTGCGACGGCGGCGGGTGGCAGGCGGTTCGGCGAGCATTTCAAACAACAAAGATTGTACTACTATACTAATAAGGCGTACTTTCGAATGAATAGGCGGCGCGACGTTTGATGTGCTGTGTACCACGCGCCGACGCCGCGCCTTCGTGTACAGCAAAAAGGAGTTACCGTAGTACACATAAATACGAAACTCGCTTGAGATGTGAGGCAGGAAAGCGCTTTATATGTGTAACCTCTTTGTAAAGGGTTACCCCTTCATAAGGGTTTTTTTGTGAATTGGTAACAATTTGAATTGTTTGTGGGTTACCCCTTAAAAAGGTTACCATTTTAAATGGTAAGTGGAACGAATGGGACATCAAATCATAGGGTTTTTAATCAACTTAAAATATTCAGCCGTTCCAAAAACCCTGATAAAACCCTTAAAAGGGAAAGCGGTTCCGGTCCCTGGTTGCGGGCACCAGCTATTCATAGATAAAAAGGCACAAATGATTTATTACGATACATCAATCGCCAACTTACTAATTTACCTACCACATAACGTATATCACAAAAAGATAAATGAAAAAGAGGCCCAGCAACTGAGCATAATCCGAGTTGCGGTGGGAACTGCTGTCAACAGCCATGGCAAATGAACCATCGCTTGTTCTCTTGTTTTCGGCTAATGCAATTCTCTATCAATCGCTCCCCGCTATATGTTCCCTGCTCCCCCAGCGAATTCCCGGGGGAGAAATTAATCGCGACAGCCGCGACCTCGTATTCGATCATACTAACTCGATCCCGCGGCTCCGCTTTGATCCCGCACATCCCGCGCCGGATGTTGATCTCGAACGTAATATTATTTGTTTTTGTATGTTTCTGTCGCTTCATATCGAAACTTTTGAATAAAGTTGACATTTTCAAAATTTATTTCAAATTTTAGATATTGTTTAAATTTTATTAAAGTTAATGCGATTTATGAGTTGAAAATACATCCGTTGTCTCAGTCGATCGCTTTGTAATTAATTCTATGCAGCTTGTCGATTCGATACACGACAGTTTATATTATTATTTTGAACATCTTTGACTATGAACCCCGTGTATTCGTAGCACTCGTAGAGAACGTTTCAAGTGGCGTAGCATATGGAATGGCCGCTAGCTACAATTGGCGTAGCACGCGTGGAAGTCGATACAATGAGGGTTTTAAAATTCGTGATATCTGACAGCTTTTTGACACGACAAGGACCGTCGGAGAAAAAGAATCGAAAATTCTTATTGACTTTTTAAATACCACTTACGCCAGCAAATGATGCTTTATGTGCGTTGGGTCTGCCCCCTAGCGGCAGGAAAAATATCAAACACCCTCATTGGCACACGTAGCACACGTGAAAGCCGATACGATTGGCGTAGCACGCGTAGAGGCCGCTATAACTTGCGTAGCTCGCGTAGAGCTCTTACAATACTCAGATCAGAGGGACAATTTTCGAAACTATAAATGTTCAATTCGCAGCCTGGCTTCAGTCTCAACTTGTCTAGTAAAGCGGTCGCATTCGCACACGCTTGAATTCAAGCGCGTGCGAGTCAGAAAAACAATAGTGATACTTGATTCATACTGCTACAAGGTAATCTAAACAAATAAAAAGATTTACTTTTCCATTATTCCCACAATTATATTTTATTATTACAACAAATTAAAGTGTCATTGTATGTTGGTAGCATTATATTGTGTGTCATTTTGTTTACAAAAACGTTAAATTTGATCTGAACATCACGTATTACAGTTAAAACGCTTTAGAGCGCAGGTTAAAAGCGTAACATTTGTAGCAATAACAATAACTTCCGTAGCGCAAGTGCGAGCTCTCTTTAGCGTCAGCTCAAACGCAGATGCGAGAAGACGCGACACGGTGTGCTGTTTTTAAAATAACGATTCAAAATTTAACTTTATTCAGTACACAAATACATACACGTTGTACGTAGTGGACTTGGAAAGTGCGTGCCTCGTCTTGTCTCGGTGTGAGCTGACCCTTATTATCATTAGTACTTTGCTGTTGTTTTTAAATTTCCCCTGCAAGTCGGCAACAGGAATCACCAATAAGCCACGACTCCAAACGAAGGCTTACAGTGGAAATGCACCACGCCAACACTTCATTTGAATATGTACATTTGTTTCTTTTGTTCTCTTGCAAGAAGCTTAATTTACGACGAGGTCGTAGCATTCGAGAATTAAAGAAAACATGCTCTAGAATTCGAGATTGTATTTAAATGCATTTACATATTTATTTATAATTAACCTATCCATACGTGTTCAAAAGAATCTGGCTATGAAAATGAATATAAAATATACATTTTCTTCAAAATCAAGTTACGTAAATAATAAAATTGGCAATTGCAGAGACATCCGAAAGTTGATCAGGAAACCGAGTTCGATTCCGATGCTAAAGTTAATAACATGATGTCATGTGCGTGTCTACACAGATTTAGAAAAAAACACAAACACTAATAATGTCTAATGTCTCCTAATGTTACTTGTAGGGCCTAATACACCATAAGCCAGCAACAGATTTCCATGACCAATGCGCGTCACAGTCTTGAATTATTATGTATAATAATAGCCTAATCAAAAGCATGTCAGAACATAAGGAGGGTACCGTAACTATCAAATCATCAATAATAACAATCAATAGGTTTTCTTTGAATTACTTCAAAAGTGGTTGTCCATTTGGCTCAAAAAAATAATAAATAATATAATTTAATGAGTTTTTAGCATGATCTATCAGCACGGAAACTTACAAGTTTCTATCCCCAATAGTTTAGAAATGTCAAAGGGGGTCCACCAACTTATAAATCACACAAAATGGTTGACTTCGTAAAAAAGTCGGGTACTTTGCTATTATATTAAAATACCTACTAAATTTCATTCATTTATGTTCATAATTAATAAAGACAAGTTATTTAAGACAGACAGACGGAGAGAGCGAAACTACACGGATTCCTTGAGTTTTAGGGAACCCTAAAAAGGCATTCTAATCAGTTAACAAACAATGAACATCACAGCTACCCACTAGGAAGCCTACTGTATTATTCATGTGGTGTTCAGGCTCCAGCGTACAACAAGTGGCTGCCATTAGCCCAATTCCCTGCACCGCACTGCGTGTTCTATACGAAGTGTGATGTTCTGTATGATACAGTGTAGTGTGTAGTGTGTAGTGTCGTTATGTAGTATTTTCATCAAACTCCGTTCAGTAGTTTTTGCGTGACTGAGTAACAAACATCCAAATATCTATCCTTCCATTCTCACAAACTTCCCCATTTATAGTATAATATAGTATATAGTGTACAGCCTGTCTCCAAAACAAAATTACATATTCAAGGAGCGAGATCAGTATTCGAGCCTCGTTCCAAAAATATATAATATAAGACAATAGTCAATAAGTGTATTTAATAAGTTTTCTTCGAAGATCAGAAAACTACTACACAAAATACATTACATATTCTCTAATTTCTTGCATGCCGTTAAAGCTGACGCAATCTGTCAAGTTTTGTCGATCAGAAAACTACTACACAAAATACATTACATATTCTCTAATTTCTTGCATGCCGTTAAAGCTGACGCAATCTGTCAAGTTTTGTCGATCAGAAAACTACTACACAAAATACATTACATATTCTCTAATTTCTTGCATGCCGTTAAAGCTGACGCAATCTGTCAAGTTTTGTCGATCAGAAAACTACTACACAAAATACATTACATATTCTCTAATTTCTTGCATGCCGTTAAAGCTGACGCAATCTGTCAAGTTTTGTCGATCAGAAAACTACTACACAAAATACATTACATATTCTCTAATTTCTTGCATGCCGTTAAAGCTGACGCAATCTGTCAAGTTTTGTCGATCAGAAAACTACTACACAAAATACATTACATATTCTCTAATTTCTTGCATGCCGTTAAAGCTGACGCAATCTGTCAAGTTTTGTCGATCAGAAAACTACTACACAAAATACATTACATATTCTCTAATTTCTTGCATGCCGTTAAAGCTGACGCAATCTGTCAAGTTTTGTCGATCAGAAAACTACTACACAAAATACATTACATATTCTCTAATTTCTTGCATGCCGTTAAAGCTGACGCAATCTGTCAAGTTTTGTCGATCAGAAAACTACTACACAAAATACATTACATATTCTCTAATTTCTTGCATGCCGTTAAAGCTGACGCAATCTGTCAAGTTTTGTCGATCAGAAAACTACTACACAAAATACATTACATATTCTCTAATTTCTTGCATGCCGTTAAAGCTGACGCAATCTGTCAAGTTTTGTCGATCAGAAAACTACTACACAAAATACATTACATATTCTCTAATTTCTTGCATGCCGTTAAAGCTGACGCAATCTGTCAAGTTTTTAATTATTCTTCTTCTTCCTAAAATTGACAATTAACAAAAAGCCAAAAGGTAACCTAGATATTTCTAGGTATTCCTAGACATATTTATAACATGTGATCATAAATTTTGAACAGATTATTCTATAAAATAATTAGCATTGATTCCTAGATGCGCGTCATTAATGAGCGGCGGTCGCGTCACCTTAAAAATTGACGCGGCGTACAGCAGTGTGAGGGTGTCCATACTAGAGAGAGTTGTCATGAAAAACCAAAAAATGATATATCATTCAGAGAAAAAATACTCCCTAAAATAGTCGTTTCTAGTCATAGTAGGTGGGTGTACGATGCAGTAGGCACGCCGCTCCCTCGATACGCGGTAGCTGCAGCATCAGTCTGTATACATAGTCTAAATCTTCATTCATCAATCCATACAAAACTTATAACATAAGCTGCGGGACAAGCCGAGCCTAGTGCAGAAACCAAATTTAAAATTATGATTCTGTTCCGTTCCCTTATCATGAATGACTGCTGGTGCGCAATGTTGTTATTAAGTATGTGTGTGAAACAAAAATTATTATTATTACTAGCTAAAAGTCCAGCGTTTCATATTTGTGCATGTTCCACAACTACATTCTATTCACCATTGTGATATTTCTCTTCGTGTTGACTAGGCGAGGTGTTCAGTAAAATGAATATGTATGTTCTTGTGTAGATGTGTGTAAGGTTATGTATGTATGAGGTTGAATGTGCTGACTTCGAACGTTATAAATCACACAAATTCGGGGCTCGCGTAATTGGCTCCCACCAGAAATATACAACTTTTTCTAAGAAACGTTTGCAACATTGAAAGTTTATTCAGTTATTTATTCAATAGAAAAAACTCTTTAAATATTTCTTTCGACGACCTGTGCGGTTCAGTGGTTGGCGCCTTAGTGCTCTAGCCAGTAGTTGCGGTTTCGAATCCGCCAGGGAACAAAAAGTTTTATGTATTCCTTGGTCATGGTGTATTAAAAATACGAATTATTTAAATAATAACAAAAATAATATATGTAACTATAGTATAAAAGAATTAAATATATTTCAGTTGTCTGCACACCCATAGCACAAGTTATTCGAGAGCTTACCACGGGATCAGATTGACGTGGTTTGAAAGCGTCTATAGCTATTAATTATTTTAACTCAAAACTCCACCACTCCTTGGATTAAGTCGATAAGCTCATATTTATTTTTATTATTAAGAACTCTTAATCATTGATAAGATAAGGGCAAACTCAATAACATATTAATATATCTAATTTAAACTATAAAAACAACCTGTACCGAAACTCTTTTCTGTCTGAACTAAAAAATAAAACCACTCCCTAGAACAGGCGTTGTTTGTAGCCGAAAATACCCGCCATATAAAACCCGTGAGAATATAACCCAAGAACGTTTATTATTCGCACAAAAGTGAATGGTCGGTCACACCTGACGGCAAATTGCAGGGCGGCGCGACATTTGGCGCCCCCGCGACGAAATATTACGACTTAGGATCAATTCGCACTAGCGCAGAGTCGCAGCAAAACGAAATAATTATGTCCACAATTATTTCTTCGGAGATAAAGTAAAGACGCGCGAATGTGCGCGCATACGCGTGACTTCGTGGAAAGGACGCTTTCATGACCAACGCTTCTTTTATAAGGTTACGTACTCTAAATGAAAAAACATAAGCATTATAAGATTAATATTTTACAGAAATATGAGCATTACGTTGTGGACACAAGTGTAAGTTTTCTAAATATAATATGCTATCGATTGTACTGTAGGTTCTTGGCGGAAATTCATGTATCACAATGATAATACACACAGGACTTCTTGCACTATTTCCACTTTAATAAATATTTTACGTTAATTCTTAATAATATATTAGACGTCCGGTTTCGACAAAATGATGATGACTGTGTCGAAACCGGTATGTAATATATTTAAAACTAATGTAAAATACTTATTAAAGTGGAAACAGTGCGAGAATACCTGTGTATTATTAATGTAAGTTTTCTATATTTTATTTTCTTATAATTTCGCTTCGCTGCGCTTCGCCTCTGCGCCAGTGTGAATCGACCCTAACGCCTGGGGTACATGCACATACATACATCACACAACTTATCATACATTAGCCCGCAAATATCGCCTGAGGTTGTATGTGCCCATACAAGCACATACAATATACATCACACATTCCATCATATTATCATACATTACCTAGTTTATATGTAGATTTGTGGAGGTGCAATAATTCCGACCGTGTCTGCATTTCATGTTTAGCATTATTGTATGATTTCGCGAAAATGATTGTGTTCATTGTAGAATATTTTTGAACTTTACTCGTAAACTGATGATTCGCAGTTCGTACGTGCAATGTTTTCTTACAGTATTTTATTAACTTTGGTCCCTAGTCAAAAGACATCAAAAATTATTTTTAAGGGTTGAGAGCGAAAAACGACATATTTTGATGGCTTTTACGGCGTGTCAGACAGTAATTAAGGCCTTGACGTCTCCGATCGCCGAACTCGCAATAATTCATCTCGATATATTTTCTCCGAAACCTGATCAAACTGTAACGAGCTGAATTATATTCTCGAGTTTCATCGCAAATTTCATGGTTCGGCTATAACGGTGCAGACGTCTTTAGATTTGCAGATCTCCCAAAAGAAACTTAGATATTGTCCATCTCAAATTGCGCGCGAGAATCACGGCAAATACGCGCGTGGCATCGGGACGTAATGTATGGCGGCCTACCTTCCTCGACGCGCGCGTATCATTTCATGGCGCATTCGTCCGCCTGGACAAAGTTGTTTTAGCCTTTAGACAGGTGCCGCTGCACTAGGATTTGTATGGCCGCCGCAGAACGCGTTTCGTCGCCGGCAGCAATCCTAGTGCAGCCGCTCCTCTAGCCGCTCGAAGAAATATTTTTAGTATTGGCGTAACTAAATAATAAATGTACTTAGAAAATCATAAGGAAACACAAACTATATTATACCCTGCCAATTTGTCAAGTAGCAACTGTCCGATAATTTTGTAAGACTTGATCATACGATTCGATCGATATAATTATGTTAATAGCGCGTCCGCGCCAGTAGTCGTCATAGTTTGACGGGATATACATTTAATGTATTTCTATTTTTTTACGGATTAAATAGATTAAAATATGATTGAAAGTAAGTACACTACGACAACGTTATATCGTCGTTTTCACGCTGTCATTTCCATAGAAAAAAAATGTTTAATGGAGCAAGGAGCTTAATCAAGCGTGAAACACAAATCACAGACAATAAATCGTAAGGATCATTACATTTGTCAACGGTCATCCCAGGAGAGGCATCTAATGCCTATTGCTCGCTAACACCGCATTACCGCGTGGCTTATCCTAAATCACTGCGTAATGGATGCATAGACTGCAATATGGGCTTGGTGCAAACCTGCGACTGACTGCAGTTGTCGCGCGCTATTGCTACAAAGTATTCATACGCTTGGAGTTGCCGCGACCGGATACATTGCTCGACGCAATCAATCCGGTCTGTAAATTAATTTCTGTTCAATTCGCTGTATAGTTTCAAACACATCGTGCGCACACTCGATTTGATGCGTGTGTGTGTGTGTGCGTGTGAAAGCCTGCGCTGAAACTGGAACTATACAGCTAATTGAAATTAACGTGGGATTGAAAATTAAAGTCAGTGATAAACTTAACACCTACTATTTAAGTTTTTATAATTATTACCCCCATCACCGCACACTCATCCCTTTCGCCATCTTTCCATGTATATCCCTCTCACTTCCTGTTCCTTTGTCTTTCACTCATTCTTACGTTTCATTTCACACACATATTACTAAGATTGACGTTTCGTTTTATACCAATGATATCTCCGTACATACTCAACAGTCAACACAATCACTTACATTTTGATACCTATTAACTATAACGGTTTTAGCTTAAACATTATTATATTTCCTACTAATAAATCTTTAACATATTTAGTTTACGTTACAATTACGGGAATTGGGCGAAATTTTGAAACTTATTGCCAAATCATAAGGGGGAAAAGTAGTACACCGGATTAGTTGGTGACCGCACTTCGGAAATGTATCACAATCCGCGACTCGGTAGTGGTGAATAGTCAAAAGTGTATAAAATCGTGTAGCGATTGTGCGCGACAGGCAGACTGCGGTATTCGGTTGCTCGTTTGCACCGTATCTATACATAGGTGCTCCATCATTATAGATACTAAACTAAATTGTCCACAGATTACATGTTATTTATAGCTTCGAATAATGGTTAACCAATTTGAATAACATTTGTCCTAAATACTGATTCTGTAGGATTAACGATTTATTAGTATTTGCCTGCCCTAGTATGATATTTCGATACCCGACAGTTGTTTTTACAAATAATAATTCACTTTAATGAAATGAATAGAAATTAACAGGAACTGTGGGAGTACCATGCTTCTGCACGAAAGGGTCAAAAGGTCTTCTTGCCCGTAAAAATGCCACGCTCCATCATTGGGCTTTGTCTAGTAAGAAGGATACATTAGGGCTTAGGCCCAAGGGTTTGAAGAATTGGAAAAATATTTTAACTCCTGTCATGTTGCGGTTTTATCTATTTACCACTAAGGGACCCGACTGCCCGCTTGCGTAACTAGTAGTCAGTTCAAACCGAGACCCGACGAGATGCGACACTTCACGCATACTTTAAGATAGAGATTCAAAACTTTATTGCCTACACATAAGGTCTCCTTTTTGGCACTATTCCCGTTTCATAACCCTTAATAAATTCCGATACAAAATAGGAGTGTCGCTACTTACATATTTTTGAAGGTATGAAACAGACTTCAAAAATAGTATCCTTTTGCAAACCTTTTGCTGGAATAGATAGACGCGATGGATAGAAAAAAACAATTAAGAAACGCGATCTTGAAATGTGCGTGCAGTGTCGCGTCTCGGTGTCAAACTGATCTTTATTCTAAAAATATAAATACAAAATAGTGCTTCTGTAGCATCTCTCCTATTTATATAAACATAGTCCATTTTATGTAACTTATCTAGAATGTAATAAATATTTTAAAACCCCGCAATACTCGGTCGAGACTCGAAAGTACCTTTCAGCTTGTTGAATCAATCGACTTTTCGACCAGTTCCAATTAATTAAATCCAGATTCAATACTGAGCCACATTCTTAAGTCAACATCGTCCTAGTTCTAATTCAATTAGACAATTGTCAGAGATGAATACCATTTCAAAAGTATATAAGTAGCGGTTTCAGATTAGTCAGATTTAGTAAGCAAAGTTTATTTGATTGAATAAGAGATGGATGGAGATGCAAATGAGGAGACGAATCGCCTGATTTCAAGCTATTTTCGCCGCCATTAGAGACGCGCAACACTAGAAGAAAAGTGTTGTCGGTTTTGTACATACCTCCAGTGAAGTAAACGCGATATTTTACGCTAGGCCAGCTTGACAATTTGGGCTCCCCCACGGTGAACCAAGTGATTCAATATTATATTAGGTATTTACCTATGAAATTGCCGTTTTGTATGAAAAAATGTAAACAAATTTTTTTCATGTATTTTTTATTTGTATTAATCGAAGTAATCACCCATGCAATCAATGCATCTTTTCCAATGCAGTGGCAGTTTATTTATGCCCTTTTTAAAGAAATCAGCTGGACGGGAGGCAACAAATTCTTCAAAGGCATTTTGTACTGCCTCTCGGGTATTGAATTTTTTTCCCGCCAAGAAGTTATCCTAATTCTGAAAAAAGTAGTATTCTGTAGGCGCATAGTTTGGTGAGTAGGGCGGATGACGGAGAGCTTCCAACCCCAGTTCTTGCAACTTGGAGACCATCTGCTGTGCAGTATGAGGACGCGCGTTGTCGTGCAGGAGCAACGGAGACGAGCGATTGACCAATGCTGGTTGGAGATGTGCCAGCTTCTCCATCATTGTGTTCAGTTCTTCACAGTACACATCTGCAGTAATGCTCACCCCGTTTGGTAAGAAGCTGTGATGAATCACACCGGCGCTAGACCACCAAACAGTGACCATCACTTTTCTAGGGGTAAGTTTTCGTTTAGGGCATTGTTTAGGTGCTGAACCAGGATCCAACCAACTTGCTGAGCGCCTGCGGTTATCAAACAGAATCCATTTTTCATCGCAGGTAACAATGCGGTTCAAAATTCCTTCATTTGTGTGTCTGTTGAGCAGTGCAAGGCACGTCTCGACGCGTACTTCGCGCTGGCGATCATTGAGTTCGTGGGGCACCCATTTGTCAAGCTTTTTTACCTTTACAATTTGACGCAAATGGATTAATATTGTTTTGACGCTAACGTCGAAAGCTGCTGCTAATTCAGCCGTAGATAGTGTATAGCTAGCTTCCACAATCGCCTATAATTCGTCATTGTCGACCAAAGTCTTCGGACGACCGCGAGGTTTATTTTCCAGGTTGAAATTTCCAGAACGGAAGCGAGCAAACCAATAACAGGTGGTGCATTAGTTTGTAGTGCTCCGTAAACGTCGTTGATGTTGCGTGCCGCTTGTGCCGCGTTGCTGCCACGACGCTGATCATATTCCATAATTACTCGAATTTTTAACGTATCCATGATGACGAAAAATATTGAAATGCGATTAAACTGTAACACTAATGAATAAACAAATGACTACTTTTGGAAAAAAAATTACATGTTTATAAAAAAAAAAAATTGAAATTAGAATTCTTAGCCAAACAAAAAATATTTTGATTCGAAATGGCCAGTACTGCAAAACGGCAATTTTATAGGTAAAGACCTATTATTTCTATTCAAATTATAGTAATCATATGAAATGTCACTGGAGCTGTTATAGTGAGGTATTATACCTACTACGTCTCTGTTGTGGTGTTTCAACCACATTCCACTAACATAAAGTACGGGCTAATTTCCCGGCGGGCTTTCGTCATTATAACAATAAATTACTCTCTACTCGTGTGACAGACTTAGACATTATATGAATTTATATTTATGGAGGCAAATTCATGATGTGGAACAACATTTTTTTAGTTGTTTGGCTGTAAAACTCATGAACATGCAACATATCAGCACATTTCATATACTTCTCATTAATATTGCTAAGACTTATGAGTATCCAATATAATTTTCAGTCCCTATTTCTTTGGCCAAAAACTTATCTTTTTTTCTTTGTGATTAATGACAAAAGATATCAGAAGTTATTATTTAAGGTCACAATGGTAAAAAACATAATGTTGTAGGCGACGTGTTTGTCGTCTCTTCGCTCTAGATTCACAATATAATTAATCATGGAAAGCCAGAGTCACTCGATCATTAGTAACTGTTACAAACTATGTAATATATATACAACGTAATATACTTATATAATTCATGCGAAAGTGATCGTGTGTTTGTTTGGCCTAAGGCCTGCACTGCTAAAGCAACTTAACAAAGAATGAAGTCAGTGATAGGTCAACTAAACGGATTCTGGACCCTTGGAAATTCTTTCTGAAAATTTGGTATTCTTTTCTTATGGAAAAAAAATCTGGGGGCATGGTAATGCCCCCGCCAAGACGAGTTCTAAGGCGAAGCGCAACGACACTACCAGACTACCTTTTCTCGTAGGGCTTCGTCGATTTTTTGAACCCACATAACTTGGGCTTAGATTAAATCAGATAAATTAAATTTTTAGACTATGTTCCCAGTAGAACTAGGTCTTGTAATTAACTTCTCAAACTCTATATCTTAGTCAAAATATGTGGCTTGGGCCTTTTGTTGCTACAAGGATTATTGTATAACAGAATTAAGTCATCAACAGTGTATTCATTTTTCACCTCACTCCCATGGATAGATGTATCTACCAAAATGGCCTAGCCCCATATTTCGACTCAGGTGAAGAGTTTGTAAAGCTTGCGAGTCATATGGTCTCCTCTTGTCTCTCTATTCGTATGGCTTCATTTTTCATGAGATTATTTTTGGAGGGATTTCGTTTTACGTGAATTGGAAATTTGTATGCGATAGCAGCGGTATGCGACGCGGCGACAGGAAACGCGCTAACGAACGCTAATGTGCGGAGGTAATCGGCGGTCATAGCATAATGATACGACTGAATAGCTTTCAATTCTAGACGGTGTATGCGACTAAAATATAAAATATTAAGTTTAGCGTAATACGCTATCCATGTCCCATGACTTGACCGACGAATACCTGATTAACTTGATACAGACCGTTCAATATAGTTTAGATTTCTATCAACGATATAGACGATATTGTCTGACTAAATTTATTGGTATTTTAGTGCTTGTTGTTCTTATCGACAGGAGTTGAAGGCATTTTATGTTATCATTCCGAGAAAGACTTGTTGGGTTTCATTTGGAAATAATAACAATTATGTTATTGGAAGACTGTAATAATATTATAAAAATCTAACCTTCCTCCTCACCATCCACCAATAGCGAGCGACACACGTAACGTTCAGACAGTGGGAAACAGCACGCGCCGTTCCAACCCCGGGAGGAACTAACCTAACCTAACTCAGTCTGCCAACTGTCAGCCGGGCGCATTTTCCTCCCGTCAATGCGGCCGACTGTCCGATCGACATGTCAATGTCGATACGAGCGTATTTTTACCCGACTGCGCGACGCAAAGAAGGGTAATGTATTCATCAGTGAAATGAAATTAAATCGTTATTTCCGTTTTATAAAATGAAATCTTTATTTTCAGTATCAGTATGTATATATGTGTTTTTGTACCTTTGTGGCACTATTTAGACCAAACTCGTGACCCGATTTTGATAAATGATACGTCTTTTGATTCGTCATCACGGCGCAAATGTATAGAAAGAATAAAAATTTGGGAAAACGAAAATTTTTAGACGATTTGGACGGATTTTGGAAATAAGAAAAAATTAAAATCGACTAACTTTGTCAAGTGGAATATCTTTTTGAATAGGTATTTGAATAGGTATTAAAAAATCATTTTCAGGTCTCATATCATTTTCCAATCAGAATTACCGTTTAGGATTTATAACGATTTAAAGTTGGTTAGTAACGTAACGTAGTCTCACATAAAGGCTTGCCAGAACTGATATAGTACGGGTCTGTTGATACTTGAATGCAAAATGGTATTAAGGTAAAACAAAGAAAGAAAAAAAGTGCGATTTTAACAGTCGAGTTATTTTTTTAATTTTTATTATTATTTTAATTGTAATATTATTAAATTATTAGGTTATTTTTTTTTTTTAATTTTAAATTTTAAAATCCGTCTTCCTAATTATATCGCACTTGTTTATTTTCAGCTTTTACGCAGTAATGTTTTTCGATTTTTTATGTATTTAATTAGTTTTATTCCACAGTGTTACACGCGCACTCGCCTCGCAATCCAAATTCTTCCGCAGTTTGAAACGCAGTCCGATGCGCGGTCCGAACTATACGTGTGCATAAATGGCTCGTTACGTTATTCAATCATAATATAATCCAGAATTATTTTCACAATAACAAATATACCAATAGTTGTAGAAAAGAAAATGAAAACATAAAATTTAATTCCAAAGATAAAAGCAAATATAACAACAAATAGCAAATAATCCAGTCATCTAACGCTAAGCAGCTCTCTTATAAGATTATAAAATGTAATAAGATAGTTGAAGTCAATTCTGTGCAGCTTCGGCTGGGATCACATTCCGAGATCGTACTGAGATTTGAGATTTGAGTGAGATTTAACTGAAATCTGCCTGTGAGACTAAGCCGGGGGGGACTAAGAAAACTAAGAAAGACATAAAGAACGCAGTACTTACGCGTTTGTGATCGCACTTAAAAATATAGTCAAAAGGAAATAATATTTGTCTAATATTATAATACAGTTTGCGAATATTAGACCTCATTTGACCTTTAGGTATAAAGAGTCAGTCCATTAGTAGCTTAAAATTGCGCATAAACAGACATTAGCCTTTTCAGGGGCCCGAAAGTCCCGAATAGTCCGGGGCTGAAATAATTTAATTCTAATTAGCAGCTCGACTTAATTACTTCTTGTTTAAGTTATACGACTGTTGTATACCGTAATTAAGAAATAAAAATTCAATTTGCAAATATAATTGTATTTATAATCATTGTTATTATAATATAATATTATGTGAAAAAACTTTATGTATTAAAAGTGGTTGAAATATTTATTTAAAAATAAAATAGGGTTATCAGAATGCCTAACTTAAATTTTGTTTTAATTATAATAAGCGATTATGTACCATTGTGTAAATAAGAAGAGCTATGACAGGCAGGCTTGAGGTAAATGCAAGCACGGCTTCACAGAAAACCCGCGTTTAATAACGCTAGCGCTACTAGTAGATGCTATCATCTATCAATCTGATGTTCATGTACCGCTCTGACATCCTACAAAAAGGGTTAAAGGTTAAATCGCGGCAAAAACGCCCAACAGTTATAAAACCAGCCAAGTTCGACACGGACTCGCGCACGTATCATTATAGAAAAGATGTTTTAAAAAAATACGTTTATTCCAGGCATAGCCCATAATATAGTTAGTATACAAACGACTTATTTAATATAAGTATTAACCACCCTGTGGGGCCCCGGGCACATGCACGTGTGCTTGGACCGAGTGCCGCAGAAGGGGGCTGTCCAGCTTGGCGCTAAGCAGATTCAGGATGGTGTTGAGGCTGCCACGCGTGCGGAACATCAGCTATGCGAAGCGACGCCGCAGCACGGTGTGAAAACCGTCTGTGTGTGCATGCGCAAACATCGCAGACGCACTACAGTAGCGAGGAAGCCCCGTCAATACCCTGAACGCGTTGTTATACTGTATTCGGAGAGCGTTGATGACCCGCTGCGTGTAGCTGACCCACATATTGCAGGTGTAGAGAGTTTGGCAAATCGCTTTAAACAGTGTAATTTAACATCTGTACTACACCTCGCGAATCTGCGTGCCAACATGTTACAGCGGACTGCCGTCGCCGTCGCTCTCCTCTTCCTTTCGATGTCTTCATCGTCTGTTAAATTATACCAGTATTTTACATGTTTACTTAATATTTCGTTATTTTTGTACGAAGTTTTCGAAGTAAGCGCGTTTTACTGTATAACTCCTGAACTAACAAATTTCTAAAAGCCGTAATACAATAGTATTATATAATAATAATATTAATAATATTATTATTAATTTTATTATATTACATATAATTATATTTTCCTTTCAAGTTCATCACATGGACGACCATCTTGAATTTTCCCAATTTTTCGAGCTAACCGTGTGGCTTTTAAAAGGGGTGGAGACGCCTTATTTTAACAAAAGAAAGCGCTTTAAAGCTGAATATCTCGCAAACGGATACCGAAATCCAATAATCGTCCAAGAAGCCTCGTAATGTTTTTAAAGAACCTACGTAATGATACCCTTCACTATGAGGTATACACGAGAAAAAAAATCTTCCCCACTTTACATGACCCCAAAAATATATATTAAATTTTTTAAATTTTTATACCTTTAGATATAAAAAAAAAAATAAAAAAAAATATAATAATAATCACTTAAAATCGTGACAACAATTTTTTTAAACTCGAATCTAAATATGGGTGAAATGTATGAAATTAGATACTTTATAATTTCTAACAATTTAAATGCTATTACACTAAATTATCACTTCACAAAACACTTCACAATTATCACTTTAAAATGAATACACTTCACTGTTTAGGTCCTCTCACTTGGACCGATCGAGCTGCATAGTTAAAAAGTGCATATAATTAAAAACCCCCAAATATTGAGGTCAATTGTAAATTAAATCTAATAATATATTTTTCGTGATATTATTTTAGCACTTTTTCGACGTGAAAAATACATATATTCATGCTCAGTTTCATCTTTCTAGCACTAACCGTTTGGACGGTAAGCCGAAGACGGACGGACGGATATGACGAAACCATAAGGGTTTCGAGACGTAATATACGAAACTCTAAAAAGGGTACATTCATAACAAAGTCAAAGGTAACAATGTAATCAAAGGTACATTTCACATAACTTTTGATTTAATAAGCCAAAGTACCACCCCACACCACACCAACATGACGACATAATATGACGACATGATGTTTTTTATGTTGTACAAACGTGGCGCCTTTTCATCTCGCGGTTTTGTTTTATCACGACCCGCCGAGACAATTAGGTCTGGTTCACGTTAGCGGAGAGCGATGCGGATTAAACTAATTACGGCTACGTGATCGGATTGCTAATGCAAAAAGAAATTATGGTACAAATATATTATATTTTCAATAGTTTAGCCCTTTATTTCCAATCTTAGTTGTAAAATAAGTCACGTGAGACTTTTAAAGATTATGTTCTAGATTTACTACATTATTTTATTTACTCTATCTACACTAATATTATAAAGAGGAAAAATTTGTTTGTTTGTTTGCATTGAATAGGCTCCGAAGCTACTGGACCGATTTTGATACAATTAGGTGCAACGGTTCCCCGGTATTCGATATTGCGCGCACGAAGTCGCGGCAGTATCTAGAGATAGATATGTATAAAGGATCGTAGTTGTGATAAGGCACCCTATACCGTTGATGGACTATTGTGTATTTAAGAGGTATTTCATTATTCATATCTTTTCTGTTAATATTCCGGAACCTACCTTGTACGAGTATGATATAAGGAATTTTTGTCATATATATTTTATCTAGCTTTTCCGCGCAATGTCGTCCGCCATCCGTCCCATTGCACCCCCGTGGGGTATGTATTTCGAAAAACCATTTTTAATGGATTCTGCATCATAATAACAGCAGCGTAACAAAATTCATTTATTTCTTCGGATATAAGATTTCATGGAAATCGGCACAGATTATTTTCCATATAATCTTTAAACCCTTATTTACATCCTCAAAGGGTGAATTCTAGCAAACCCTAAAACGAAATGAAATATATTTAAGAGCATGGTGCAGATTTAAATATTTTCCTTACAAATTTTCAACTCCTATTTGACCCCTTTAAGAGAGAAATTTTTCAAATTCCCTTCTTATTTTGCGTTTACATAGCAAATTAAAACTACTGTCAGCTAAACTACTAAAAAAGTAGCCTATGTCCTTCCCTGTGGTTTACTCTATAACTGTATATTTGTTCAAAATTTAATCAAAATCGGTCCAGTAGTTTCAGTGCCTTTTCAATGCAAACATACAAATGAACAATATTTCATTTATTTAATATTAGCATAGATTCGATCATTATCATCTTCGCCATGATCGCCACCCGCTCCGGCCGCCAGCATGCGCGCACCCGCCTCGCTGATTTGCCGTCACGCATCGCTTTCCGAATGTTACCTACTCCCCCCCCCCCCTACTCCCACGCGCTCCTCCTGCGGATCGTGTACGGCTATCATCATCAGTGGAAATACCATACGAGACAATTTTATATCCATCATCAATATTTTCGTCCATTTGTACGTCTCGGTTACTGTATATCAAATTAATATAGGATTTGATTATACAGAATGCTATATTGCGGCAAAACAAAACACCCTGCCTCTATTATATAAGACATGATGAATTTTACAATAGCATGGAAGGCTAATTCTGAAACTAAAAGGAATAGTATATATAAAGGAATATAAAGGAAAATATATATATATATATAGATTTAAATAATATATATTGTAATAAATAAAAAAGTAATAAAAAAAAGTAAAGGAAGGAAGTAAATCTAAAGAAGCAATACAACTAGTAGCAAAGGTGATACAATTAAATAGCAGCAGTTATTTAAAAAAAACATATAATTATATGATATTGCTATTGGAGGAAGGTCCAAATTTTCCCATTGTCCTTTAGTCTTGTTTAAAATAATGAAAACGTAAATTTCCTGTAAGTGCTAGGACCTACAGACGCGACGTTGAGCTGAGGTGTGTAGTGACTGACGTGAGCTGGAGACAACTGGGACAGACCCTTTTGCTATGCTAGTGGTTCTGGATCTGGGTAGAGGTTTCTTCTCCCTACACTTCACAGCTGTTGAGCGGAGATTATCGCGGTTCGCCGGCGAATTTGGTTTATTGTTGACGGGCACAAATAAATATGCGCACACGCGTTCGCGGCGGGATGAGCTGAAAAACGTCCTGCGCGCGAGTGGTTCAATCGGCAAGACCTTACGTCACTCTCTTACAGCACCTTCCACTCTGTCGGCTATACTCGCGCGTGATTGAATGCCCTTTATATTCATTCTATACGTCGCGCGGTCTGGCGTAAACAGTCCCTTTTAGATTAACACGAAGTCCAGTGTCGGAGTGAACGCAATGAACATGTTTGTAGCGGACACGTCGCGCGCGGTCACGCCACCATCACACGGCCCGCCGTCACATCACATCGGCGTCACGTCGCTATGTCGTGACTCCTCACGCTGCCTTTGCGTCACGCTGCAGGCCGAGCGGCGAGCCACTGTCCCCATAAACTTTAGATGGGCAGTTCCAAGTTTCGCCGTAAACGCCAGCTGCTACTTTATAGTCCTGTTACGGTCTAATTACCCTCATTAAAGATTTCTTTGATTTAGTATTTTATTGCAGAGCTGCAAAGTAATGTTAAACGAAGGTAGAAATTTTTACTACACATAATTCATTGCAAACGCAAACAATAAATTGATATTTTTAGAGCGAAAGAACGGCTCGAGACGTAAAACAAAAGGTGTAAAAATTACATTTATAGCTCAGTGTTATTCAATATTAATTTTGAATTGTCACTAGCCAACTCAATTATTAACTTAGATGATTAACAATATTGCTCAGAATCATAACTTTGTAACTGTTACATATATGTATTATAACAATACATTATATTCTAGTTACTGAGATTGTTTACTGTTAGTTGTTATCCCTGATTGCTATTCGCTATTATTCTTTAATAAAAAACTGATTCTGTAGACATGCAGTCCTATTATTGATGGTATTTCCTTCAAGACTTGCTCTCAAAGTCTACATGTCAAAATAAATAAATTTAATTACCAATCTCGAGGACGAGGCGCGAAAAATGATTTCATTAACGATTGCACCCCTTGGTAATAAAATGGCCTCCTGCAAGCCTGCTTCCATGTACTTGAGAATCTTGACTTTTGTTATATGGATAGTTACTACATTGTGAAATTTTTTTTTTAAAAGCACAATTTTCTTCCCATCTTTTTACTAACCTATTTGTAAATAAAAAAAATGAGTTTAGGTTTGAAACTTAAACAAGTCATGTCGTAGCTGCTACGGCGTAGCAATATTGCTACAGCGTAACGGTATCTCTACGCCGTAGCACGGACACATCCCACAAGCTATAATAGTTGAACGAACTTGGACGTACATACGAGGGCGGGTCAATAAGTCCGTGACTTTTGGAATAAAACACAGATTTTTTAATAAATAAATCATTTTATTTTTCAACGTAGTCCCCCTTGAGCTCTATACACTTTGTCCAACGCTTCTCCAATTTTTTTATCCCTTCCAAAAAATATGATTTGTCGAGGTCCTCAAAATAGGCCTTTGTTTGCGAGATGACTTCATCATTGGAGTCAAATCTTTTTCCACCGAGCCATTTTTTCAGGTTTGGGAACAAGAAGTAGTCACTCGGAGCCAAATCTTGAGAATAGGGTGGATGTGGGAGCAATTCATAGCCCAATTCATGGATTTTTGCCATGGCAACTGCACATGTGTGCACCCTTGCATTGTCTTAGTGAAAAAGAACTTTTTTCTTGGCCAAATGAGGTCGGTTTTTTTTCAAATCCTCATTGAAGCGGTCCAATAAGTTGGCATAATATTCCCCATTAATTGTTCTTCCCTTTTGAAGATAGTCAATGTGGATTATCCCACGTGCATCCCAAAAAACAGTCGCCATAACTTTATTGGCTGACAAACCCACCTTGGCCTTCTTTGGCGCCGATTCACCCTTAGAAACACACTGTTTTGACTGTTGTTTGGTCTCTGGTGTATTGTGATGGATCCATGTTTCGTCCACGGTTAAAAAACTCCTCCATATTGTGATTAAACAACGCCAAACCTTCCTGTGAAGTTGTTACACGATTGCGTTTGTGGTCGACTGTGAGCAAACGCGGCACCCATCTTGCGGAAAGCTTTCTCATGCGCAAGTGATCATTCAAAATTGAAACCACTGAGCCATGCGAGATGCCTATGGCTTCCACAATCTCTTGCACTTTCAATCTTCGGTCGGCCAACACCATATCGTGAATTTTTTCGAATGTTTCGGGTGTAGAGACCTCAACTGGGCGTCCAGGACGTTCGGCATCTTCAGTGCTTGTACGGCCACAACGAAATTCAGTAAACCACTTTTTTACCATTGAAATCGATGGTGCAGAGTCCCCATAGTATTTATCAAGCTTAGTCTTGGTCTCGGTAATGGTTTTTTTTCGCAAAAAATAATGCTTAATAAGCACACGAAATTCACTTTTTTCCATTGTTTCCTTAAGGTACTGGATAGTCTGATAAAGATAGCTGTAAAACACAAACTGACTGACGCAGCAAGTTCAAATTTTGATAGGAGTCAACTGACAGATGCCTGTTGACAGGAGTAGTGTTGCTTTTTCAGTAAGGAGGTTAGAAATTCAAAAAGTCACGGACTTATTGACCCGCCTTAGTAGTTCTAGATTCTATTATCTTTAGCTGGATATCGCGATATGCAGCCTCAGTATATACGGCCGCTGTACAGTAGACATACTATGCGGGATACGGTTCTGCAAGCATTACATAAACCATATAATATGAAACAAAATTCAACACAAAATTTGAGCATTTCAAATCCACTCGCAGTCAACATCGCCGCATTTTTGTAACTACTCCGTAATTGGATTCCGGAAACACTAATTGAGTTCTGGTTTGATTTGAAATTCATTTTAATTTCGTTCCACAGCACAAAATATAACGTTGTAAATATTGCGTTCCATTCAATGTGAAAATTGCACTGCACAGTGCGAACACTTGTATTGTCAATGTTCGACCATTACATCCTAGATGCTGTCCGCGACTTCATGCGTAGACATGATTCCGTTGGAACCGAGAATTTTGGCGCAAAAAAAATATCAAAAAACCACGTAGACGATAAAAATTGAAATTGAGGCTTTGAAAATTGAGACTTGAGACATAAGGTTATATTACGACATTCCCGAAATTGTTTCACAGAAAAGACATTTTTGTTATTGTTGAGCAGCGGGCTGGTCACATTAGCATAATGGCGAATTAGCCCCCGACAGGCCTCCTGCGGGCAAATGGAAGGCGGAAAAAATTGGCCGCTTAACTTCGTGTTATCATTAATTTTGGGGGAAAATAGACTTTCGGACGCTTTAGTTGCGAGACTGGAGTACAGCACGAACAAATTGCGACAAAGTATTTTTTTATTAATTTAATTTTAATTTTTTTTATTTAAATTTTATTAATTTAATTTAAAATTTAATGCGACAAAATATTATTATTGACTAGATGTTGCCCGCGACTTCGTGCGCGCAAAAGTTAATTTCGCAGAAACCGTACATTTTTCCGCATTAAAAAGTAGCCTTTTTTTTATATAGGAGCTAAGAGGCAAACGAGCAAGACGGGTCACCTGATGGTGAGTGATTCACCGCCGCCCACGGTCACCAGCGACGCCAGTGCGTTGCCTACCCTTCAGGTAAGAATATGCTCTTTTCTTGAAAGACCCAATGTCGCAGTTGTTGGGGAAGACCGCTGATGGCAACGAATTCCAGAGATTTACTCTGTGCGTGGCAGAAAACTGTTTTTAAAACGCATTGTAGTGGAACGCCAACCATCCAGATGGTGCGGATGATAGTTCCGGCGAGACGATCGGTTGCGGAAATCAGCGGCTTCTATTAAATTGAACAACTCCTCAGAACACTCCCCATTGTAAATTCTATAAAGTATGCATAGGGAAAATAGATCCCTAGCAGTGCCAAAGGATCTAGCCGATCGGCAAGTTCAGGATCGTCGACAATCCGAGATGCCCTGCGTTGGATTCGGTCAAATGGAGATAGCTGATAACCCGGGGCCCCGGCCCAAAGGTGGCAACAATACTCCATGTGAGGCCGCACCTGCGCCTTATACAGTTTAAGGCGGTGAGCCGGCTCAGTGTTTGGCCCGGTTGAGTACTCCGAGTTTTTTGGAGGCTATTTTAGCCTTGCTCTCCAAATGACCGCCAAACTGGACAACACTCGAAATGTCGACGCCCAGAATGCCAATGTTTGGCTTGGCACAAAGGTGAGTGTTTCCGAAGCCTACGTCCTTCCCCTTTCTTCGACTACGGTCTACTCTACATCTGTGCCAAATTTCATCTGTCCAGTAGCTTCGGAGCCTATTCAATGCAAACAAACAAGCAAACAATATTTTCCTCTTCATTATAATAGGTCTTTACCTATGAAATTGCCGTTATGAAGTACTGGCCATTTCAAATCAAAATAATTTTTGTTTGGCTAAGAATTCTAATTTCAAATTAATTTTATTTTAAAAACATGGAATTCTTTTTCCAAAAGTAGTCATTTGTTAATTGATTAGTGTTACATTTTCATCGCATTTCAATTCTTTTTCGTCATCATGGATACGTTAAAAATTCGAGTAATTATGGAATATGAGTACCGTCGTGGCAGCAACGCGGCACAAGCGGCACACAACATCAACGACGTTTACGGAGCTAATACTACAAACCAACGCACCACCTGTTATTGGTTTGTTCGCTTCCGTTCTGAAAATTTCGACCTGAAAAATGAACCTCGCGGTCGTCTCGTTGGTGAACAATGACGAATTAAAGGCGATTGTGGAAGCTGATGATACACAATCTACGGCTGAATTAGCAGCAGCTTTCGAAGTTAGCGTCAAAAAATTATTAGTCCATTTGCGTCAAATTGGCAAGGTAAAAAAGCTTGACAAAAGGGTGCCCCACGAACTCAATGATCGCCAGCGCGAAGTACGTGTCGAAACGTGCCTTGCACTGCTCAACAGACACACAAATGAAGTAATTTTGAACCGCATTGTTACCTGCGATGAAAATTGGATTCTTTTTGATAACCGCAAGCGCTCAGCAAGTTGGTTGGATCCTGGTTCAGCACCTAAACAATGCCCTAAACGAAAACTTACCCCTAGAAAAGTGATGATCACTGTTTGGTGGTCTAGCGCCGGTGTGATTCATCACAGCTTCTTACCAAACGGGGTGAGCAGACGTGTACTGTGAAGAACTGAACACAATGATGGAGAAGCTGGTACATCTCCAACCAGCATTGGTCAATCGCTCGTCTCCGTTGCTTCTGCACGACAACGCGCGACCTCATACTGCACAGCAGACGGTCTCCAAGTTGCAAGAACTGGGGTTGGAAGCTCTTCGTTATCCGCCCTACTTATCAGACCTTGCGCCTACAGACTACTACTTTTTCCAGAATTTGGATAACTTCTTGGCGGGAAAAAAATTCAATACCCGAGAGGCAGTACAAAATGCCTTTGAAGAATTTGTTGTCTCCCGTCCAGCTGATTTCCTTAAGAAGGGCATCAATAAACTTCCACTGCGTTGGCAAAGATGCATTGATTGCATGGGTGATTACTTCGATTAATACGAATAAAAAATACATGAAAAAAATTCGTTTAAATTTTTTCATACAAAACGGCAATTTCATAGGTAAATACCTAATATAAGTATAGATAAACAACTTCGCTGCCATCGTTTTGCGTTGAACAGACTGCGTGCGTAGCGGTCAGCTGCGACACATCTGTCAGGCGGTAAAGGCGATGTAAAATACGGTAAAAAACAATACTTTACAGGAAATTTCGGAAAACAACGTGTTAAACCTACTTATAAAAAAAGAAATAAAAGAAGTAAGAAAATAAAATATATACCTACTTTGGTAAAAAAATAACCTATCCAAGACCTTTTTGTCGCATAATGTTTTAAGAAATATAATTGTCAATATCACATTGACAGATGTCACAGGTACAGCCTATTTATTTAGGTTTATTTTAGTTAGCCAAAAAGCTATACATAGTGCAGACGTATTTGTGTTAGACATATCTCATATGTAATACGTATCTGTGTTAAGCACCAATAAAGGAGAATATAAGAATTGTTGCTGTATTATTATCATCACCACTCAAGCGTAAGAAGGACATGTAAAACTAAGAGGTCGTAGCCCTCTACACTTTTCAGGGCATGTCTAATGGCTCGTTTCAACCAGTAACTATTTGTTAAAAACGTCAAATTTGTATCGCAAAAAAAATCGTCAAATGATTGAATGACGACGTTTTTAATAAATAGTTATAGATAGATAGGTTATTGAAAAGGGCCGTGAGTAAGATTCCATAACTATCAAGGCGAAAAAGTTTTTTTGACTTCTAAAGTTACTGTCCGATTTCGCTAAAATTATTTTTTTGCACTATTTAGCATGACCTATCAAGGAAAGGAAATTTACAAGTTTTTACTTCTTTTTGTAATAATTTGTAGTAATTTAATAGTGCCTATTGCGCGTTGAAAGTTACGAAATTCTCTCTTGGTTAGGTTTTTGTTAATATTCACCAGTAATTTATAGTTTTTTTTTTTAGAAATTGGATTTTAAATTACGAATTTTTTAAAAGCACCTTTCCTGATTGAGACAGGCTAGAAGATTGGCAATTAATCTCTCGCGTTTCATTTGAACTAATCTTTACGAAACTGTTATAAAAGTTCAATTGTGAAATTAAAATTAAGAATGTTCAAAGTCGCCAGTAATTTTGCCGCAATTCATATATAATACCATTGGCAAACATTTCCTACAGAGTGAAAAGTAAAACCAGGATAGTTGCCCCAGAAGTATAATTTCCCCGAATTTAATAACTCTAGTTTTACGAATGAATTCTATACTGTTACAATTATTTATTGAAATACTTTTCAGCTACCACTAAGTTGACTCTGTCGTAAGTCTCTATGTAATTGCACGGGAAGGCATAATACGATCAAAATTATTCAGGCATACTTGCCTCGTTTCGAGAGGGCATCTATCCTATACGGGATTTATATGAATCAGACTACTATCGCGTATGTGGGATAGATGTCACAAAATTAAGAGGTCTGTTAAAATCGCTAATACTCCGATAATATTCAAAGAAATGTTTTTTACTTTTTATAAATTGGGCAGTAAAAATCCGAAGTACCGGCTGGTTAAATCACTAAATAAAGCATATAACTTTATTTTATAAAAGATATGGAGTGAATTCAAAAAGTGGGGCAACTATACTGGTTCTCTGGTAAGTATCCCTATATACTTACGTACAGAGAAACACCTTTCATAGAACGATCCAAAATTTTGTCATGTTTGTCACCGAAGATGGGAGTAAATTAAGCTAAATCTAGAGTCAGTATTGAGAAATATTATAATTGGTTATTGAGAAAGTCCAATTGGTACAAAGCACAACCCGGCATCGAACCTGCACAATCACGCGTGTAACTCAGGGGGTCTATTCACTAAGTCATGGACGCTCTTATAATAAAGAAAGACATCTAGAAAATTAAATATTTACTTAAATATTAATATCCTTAGGATAGTTAAAATTTGATATATTTTTATTTGTTCTATTATTTTTCATACACGCAGTTCAACACATGACCACTTTTTTGTTCATTATTATTTTTATCTAACATTGTAATATTACCTATAAAGTTTTATAACACAAATATAATCAAAAATTGTTATTTGTCGACACAACCAACACCAGTCAGTAGCACACATCGCTATATAAAGTATAGTCATAATAAGTAAGTATATTTATTATACAGCGCGTTAAAAGAACCGTACATTGTTAGCCTATGTCCTTCCTCGTAGTCTACTCTATATCTGTGCCAAATTTCATCAAAATCGGTCCTGTAGTTTCGGAGCCTATTCGATGCAAACAAACAAACCTTTAGTATATTAGTATAGACAACATCATGTTCACACACAACGCTATCGCCAGTTCCGATTAACTGCAAATGCAACTGATGGTACACTTTATGCTAGCCAAGAATATTCGTGGACCTTTATGATAGATATCAGAGAAGAGACCTACGAAACTATACTTTTTCAGGAATCAACAACTTGATTAATGCGCGTATTTCACTAAATTGTGACGTCTTAATTAGGATCCGAAAAAGAAAGCTAATTAGAAATAAGTCAGACAGAAGCCTCTTCCGATTTAGGATGCTAATTAGGATTCTAATTTTCTATGCTGTTTCACCGGACTGAATTTAGTTAATGAATCATTAAGGACATCTGAATTTAGTGAAATAGTAACTGTACTAAAAATATAAAATAGAAGAGGATATTATTTCAACATAAAAATATAGGGTTATGTATATTTTGCTTTGAATATTTTCAAATTTTTTGGCCCCATTTGCAGTCATCAACATAATCTACGTGTATTTATGTGACAATATAGTTATTATTAAGTAGCCTGCATAAAAGTTAACATAACCATAATCATAAAAAGGCAGCCGGACAATTTCCGTGAGTTGGACTGAAGCTGCAAAAACGTTGCCAAATCGCATAAAAATAAGTGCGGCCCTGGCACGGCGCGGCGGTGCCCGCGCTCCTTGCAAGTGCTACTAATGGACATTGGCCGCTAATTAGTGAAGTTTCTACATGTGTGATCTGTGGACATCAGATGGGCAATTCTCCTGATCAACCCGAGGAGCACACGATTAGGTCTATTATACCCGGGCCGTTTTAAAATAAGCGTTTTAAAAAAAAAAGTCGCGACTTTACTAAACTTTTCCGGAGCCGGAGCTAAGGCTGGGACTATTTTACCGGAATCTCTCCGACCGAAGAAAAATCAGAGCATTGAAATTAGGACTCTGGAACAATACAATAGAGGTAAAAATCAGGATCCCCGCAGGATATCGCCATTTAGACGTGTTGCAGCCGCAGCAGTGGTTTCGCGACATTATTTAGAAATAATTATGACTGATTTATTTCAAGACGCCAACTGAGGAGAGGTCGAGGGCTCGATGCTCACATTCAAATTCAAATTTTATTTATTTCTCTCTTAACATACAGTACATTTTATATAACAATCATTTTCTTTTGAAAGGATATATTATTGTGATGAGAGACTGGTGTCTGTGCTAGGATGTAACCTGTGTTACAGATCACCAGGCTCCCGTGCCTCCCGGACATATATTATTATAAATAAGTAAGCAGTAAGTAACAAGTTAAACGTGTAGAGAAAAAAAACAATACTAATTTTTATAAATAAAAAGCAAGGAAACTTAAGTATTCAGCTTATAGATTAGGTTATGTGTAATGGTAGTGCTTGTATAAATGTATGTGTGCGGTGGTGTGTGTATGTGTGGGTGGCACCCTAGCCCTACGACCGAAGTCTTGGGTTCACTTGAGTTCTATACTGCTAGAGTGCAACTCAAGCTCATCGTATGGCGCGGCGTGTGTGTTAATAATCTGAGATAGTGTGTGCTGTTGTTTATATTTTTAAGCGTTATTAAAAAAAATTAGCTTTCTGCAGATCTTCCTCCACAAACTTAACTTGTGTCAAATTTTATACTCCCCCGTTCGCATAATATCTCGTAAAACAGTACTGAAAGCTTTTGCTTCACGTTTTAATTACTAATATATAATATTGTTTTCACTCATAGACATGCCAGTGCACCCTGGACAGTTTCTAAATACAAATGAAAAAAAGATAACATAAAAGCTGGGGACAAAACTTTGTCATTTAGAATACGATATTATAGAGACGTTTCAACAGATCCAACACTAAAACAAAGACAAACATTTTAGTATATTGTAATTTAAAAAACCGGACAATAGCGAGTCGGCCTCGCCCACCGAGAGTTCTGCACAAAGTAGCAACATCATAAATAGTTCAGGAATCGAGTCTCGCAGTTTTTTTCACAGCTTCAAGGGACCGTAACAAGTTGAAATTATAATTGTATGTATACTCAGGTCAGTATACATACAGTTATAATTTCAACTTGATACCTCCACGCGTCCCCGAAATAAAGGGTCTTTATTCAGTCGAACCGATTCCGTTAGTCCGGGCGGACGAACGGACGGATGGACGAATGGCCTAACAGACAATGAAGTGATCTTATAAGGGTTCCATTTTTTATTTTTAAGGTACGGAACCCTAAAAACTTGTAGTATTAAGTACAATATTAATTTTATATTGTACAATTTCACGGTGTATTTTTATTTGCGAGAGAAAACACTCGTAGCGAAAATGAAAAAAATAATCGATTTATTTTGCAATTGGTTAAAAATACATTGTTCGCGGAATTTTTTAATTAACAACCTGAAAAGAGGCCAAGTGCGAGTGGGGCAGGAGAATTAAAACTTTGTTTTTATAAGGTCTTAGCGAGTAAGAAAAAGCACAAGAGAGTTAATTTTTTTCTGTGAACTTGTCAATAATAACTATAGGCTGGCATGACGTACAACGTCACGGATTTTTTTTTAAGATACATCTTAAATAATAATCTTAATGGCCTGGTAACGAGACCTTTAAGCCAAGTCTAGTCTTGTTTTGCCTATATTCGCAGACAGCACACAACGCAACAAGTATGCATGTTGGAGGCACCAACTCTTATCTAACGGCCTATGCAGGTCATTTATATTTTTAAATTGCAATCTACTACTTCAGAGATAGAATATATGGCAGGTATTATAATATTGTATCCTTAATTATTTATTGCTATTACTTGTAACTGCTTAAAATATTTGCAATAATCACGAAATTCAGAGGACATAATATTTTATGTATAATTAGTGACAACACTCGCAAACTACCTACAATTATTTAAATTTTTTAATGCCGTATAGTATTCTATGCTATTTATCATCTAAGCCTAAATTATTTAAGATGGACTACAATTATATCAAAATATTCAGGTTTTATAAAATACTGAACCCTAAAAATACTTCGGTAATAGTTATTAAATACGTCTACGCTCTTTTTTTGCTCGAGATCTCGACATTATTCATTTCAATATACTGCTTTTTCTGTATATTAAATAAAATATTTTTAAGCGAATATTTTTTCCATTTAATTAAAATATAATTAATAATTTTTATTTTTATTAGTTATTTTTTATTTTATTTTATTTTAATTGGTTTTCGTAGGTACAATATCTTCGTAGGGATATTATCTAGTATTCCCACTACAGCGCTAGCGGCTACATTTGAATTACAGAAATACAGAATTAATGTGTCGATTATTTTGCGCGAACTGAGTTTAACTAAGTACTCACCAAGTTGCCACCAGCTGATATTGGTATCATCATCAGCGCGCCGCTGTTGGACCTACCTGGAAGCATAAAAAGGAGAGAGGAGGTAGGTATAGGACAAATTAATTTGAACTCTCTACTGATAATTTTAACAAATATTCTTTATTATATTACTATAGACTTTTATGTACAAACACTAGCTTTAGCCACAAGTAAATCAAGATAAATAAAATATACCGCTGGCAAGTATATGCTGATGGTATACACAGCTATATTACACCCGTAAGATATAATTCTCTAGAGAAAGTATTGTATGAATATTATAATGTAATCCAGTGAACAAATGAATACAATTTAGTTTCTTAATGTTATTCAGTATTCTGTAGTAAATAACTGACGAGATAAAATTAATAATGAAAGCACTATAAAGTTTCGTTCGTAATAGCACATTGGGGATCAATAAAATGGTATTTAGGTTACTCCAGTAAGCCTTTTATGTCTAAAATAGTCCTGAGTTTGAAATTCTAATTATAATATAATAAATCGAAAGACGCTAAAAAAACGCCAAAGTTTTTTTTATTTATTTTTTATTTATGTTTTTGTATTTCGAGTAACTTAAGAAAGAAACCTGATATGTTATCAGTAAATTAGGGTATTACGTAATCAGAATGGTATCATCCAGTTTGTAAGACACTTCAGCTGCTCTTATAGCTAGGGCAGGCGTTCGTCACTCGCTCAAGATTAATAAATAGTTAGTACTACGTAACAGATACATCACTCCCATACAAAAGCGAAAATACCTACGCTATAATTGCCTACAAAATCTTAATACTAATATCTCCTTTTCGCAGCAAAAAAATGTAACATAAGTACGCGCACAAAGAGTGGAGATTGTGTTGCCGGCCTTGCGACACACGTTACACGCGCGCCATCGCACGAATGCGCCAGGGTTCTCTTGTTCATCTATGAGGAAATATGTTTAAAAGTATTTATACATTTTTAACCTTCATTGAATTCTCAATTATTAAAGTTGAAAATATCTTAAATCGCGTAAATTATTTTAATAGGTATTTAATAATAAGGAAAAAAGCAAAGCAGAAAAAATCAATAAATTCTGAAATAAGTAAGTATCGCAATTTTAAAATTATAAATAATTATTATTTTATACTAATAATAAATAGTTTTAAGAACACTCTTGCAATTTTTTTCTGGCTAGAGGCTGTTTTCTACAAAACAAATCTACCAAGAACTAAATGCCTACTAAAGAGGTCAAAAACTACTAAATTTAGTTGTTAAACTACAACACTGCAGCCATCCACAGCACAATAATTACATGGCATTTCGACGCGTAAGCGCGGGAACGTGCGGTGCGAGTGCTCTGGCGGGCGTGCGGCGTGCGGTGGGCGGCGACCCTTTGTCAATTGTCTTGTAAATGACACGCCGAGCGGTAGACAATTGATAACGCGTGTCCTTGAGCGAGTGACGAACGCCTGCTCAAGGACATGCGTTATTTTATTAAGAAAAGAAAGCTTTTATAGGTAATTACTCATTAGTTATTAGATTTTAGACAAGCCGGACTAGACCATTAGCTAAGTCCAGAAAAAATATCTCAGATTCCATATTTTAAATGAGTCCCTACGAGCTCACCCAACCGTTCAAATTGCTAGTGCTTTAAGTCAGAGCTTCTTTAAGGCCTACTTAACATCCCATCTTAATCTGACCGGCCCGCTTAAATTTTCACTTATCCTATTTAGATTGCCGCATGCCACTTTTCAGAATTTGTTCCTTATTAGCTACACTATCGAATGGTGTAATAATACAATGTGTATTTTTTTTCAAAATCAGTCAGTTTGGTTTCTGGCTTGGGTAATTAATTTATCAAAAATCTAATGATACAGTTTCAGTTTTTATCAAATCAGGTTTGCAATTCCTTTCAGCACTTTTCACTATTCCTTATAGTTTCGGATTTGGCCTACCGTGACCACTTAAAGTTTTTTCTGTACTAGCTTATGCCGGAGGCACCGCGATGTGTAAATAAAGTGTCCCACGAGAACACTGTACGTTTTCGGGATAAAAAGTAGCCTATGTTTGTCCAGAACCTCAATTCTCGTATTTAGAGTAGACTTTCATTTTACTTTGATTGTATTATACTATTCGATTTGTATTGTACTAGTCGAGAGCCAAGCTCTAACCACTAGACCACGGAGGCTGTTAACGTTTATAATATTCAGATCATATATAATGATGTAATGTTAAACAGATATAATGTTCAGATCCAATTTAATCTGTACAAAAATACTTTCGTTGTTATTCTTAATAGGACGGTAAATAAGTGATACTGATGATAATTAATCTTATATCTAGCAAAATCCCACGAATCATTTTTTTTCGCGGGATATTGCTAGATATAATATTAAATAAATTGTATGCTGTGGATTTCCGTAAAGTAATGCCTGATTCTATTAACTAAATAAGTGTTATTTAAAATGGTGGTGTTATAGGTATTGTCGTTAAAATTACATTGTATCTGAACAGAGCATATATAGTGTCCCAGCGAGACCACATACCGTCTTTGTTATTACTCGTGTTAGTCCCACTTAGTTCTACAATCTACAATTAACCAACAATACCGTACAAAAGTCGTACTAGTAGTCAGTAAAGTGCTGATTCGGTATGCTAAGACGATGACGTCACAACATATCACGATCCGGGTAAGTACGGGATCTAGCAGCCCACATATGGGATCCATTACTTCGATGAAGGGGTGCAAGTATTTTGGGCTCTGTGGCTCAGTGATTGAGTGCGTTGATGCTCAAGCCGAGGGTTGCGGGCTCGAATCCCGCCAAAGGAACAAAAAAGCTATTCTGTGTTCCTGGGTCATGGACGTGTATTAAATATGTGTATAATAAAAATATTTCTTAATATTATGTGTATAGTATAAAAGTATTAAATACACTTTCCGTTGTCTGGTCCCCGTAACACAAGTTCTTCGGGTACTTAGCCTTGGGCCAGATATTATTATTATTAAGGGGTTCAGATGCACCTAGTGGGAGCAGAGAATACTCTACATAGGGCTGCAAAGGACCGCCCGAATTACGTATGATTAGGGAGACCTAGGGGGACCAAAGAGTTTCAGGGGGACCAAAGGGAGCTTAGACGGTCCACAGATACAATATCGGATTCGCGCGGAATGCAATATCGTTATCCGCATCCGAATAACTGCGTCGGCTGTGACTAGACCGCCGCGCGCCGCAGTAACGCCACCGCGTTGGGTATTGTGCGTCCAGATTATGTGGATTTGTGCCTGGGTTATCCCCTACAAGGTGGCTTCACTATATTCGACTGGCAGAGTATGATTCCCGATTATCGAGTTCACAATCTGTCTTCAGAAAATTAATTACACAGTATTGGCAGTGCACACTCTGCTTTCGAAAGTTTTTAGTAATCTGTTTTCAGCCCAAATCGGAAAATATTTACAACATTTGGCCATTAGCACAGATTACTAAACAGTTCTTAGTCTAAGACCTAATTATTTTCTTGTAATGTCTTCTTTCATGTTATTTGTATACACAGTGCACATCATTAATAAGGATCCTACTAATTTCATATTTTGACGTGATAACGTCTTATAATTCGATGGAGCCGGCTGCACGCACGAAAAAACATAACTCATGCGTTACCAAGTACTGTTACCTGTTACCGTTACCAAGTACCATCGTTACCTCGCATTTTATTATTATTATTATTGTTGTTGTTGTTGTTGCTGTTGTTGTTGTTGTTGTTGTTGACGTTGTCACGTTCAATTATCGTCAGTAAACCGACTTTACAGACAACCAATATTTTTTAATGTGAATGTGAGTTTGTTTGTTTGTTATACCTACACAGTATCATCCTTTATGAAGCAACTAATTTTAAAAGGTATAACATAATAATCATGTACATGGGGTAGATTTTAAAAAGGTTTTAGACTGTCAAAGAACGTTTACGTCGAAAAACTGACCAAAGCATTCTCTGCGGCTCGCTCAGTGCGGGTAGATACAAAATACATTTTTCTTTGACAAAGTCGTTTTACAGCGAACAAGTTAATATTGTGTAGGAATATTGTACTTCAGCACATCATCATGAGTCCGGGCGTACTAAGAGCTGCACAATAATTTACTATCAGGGAATCTAATTCACGAGTAGGTAGACTGTAGAGTAATATTAGTATTATTTTTACGAGATTTTCTCTAGCGCGCACGAAGTCGCGGGAAACATATATAACATATAATAATAAAACTACTTTTTACGGTCCATTTTAACATCAAAGGCCCGAAGCTGTGACCTGTGAGTCACTTTACAGCAATTTTATGTGTGCAGTTGAATGGAAGTTTTTTGATGAGACGCCATTCTGAAATGATAAGAAATGAACAGACTGTGTAATTAAAATAGAGATACCAAATGATTACGTCTAAGAACAAAAATCCTAATTGAAACAAACGGCTTGTTAAAAAAATAATCTCCGAAATTTTCTTTGAGATCTTTCGGAATACGTAATTGCTCGTTTTTGTTATTTGTGCGAAAAGAAATTAGATTTGCAACCCCAAAATGGTTTATAGAGTTCCCTCTCCACACGTGCAACAATATTTCCGTTAATTTTCAAAGTGACTTGAATAAATAATTTTCTTTGTTGCTTTTAAGCAGCAATTATTATATAACAGCTACTACTGAACGGTTACAATAATTAGCCGCCACATTCGTATGTTCCATTTTAAACACTTTTATTTCGCTTGTCCTGAGTGTTTCAATATGAGTACCTCGGTAACCGAGATTTGCTTGGAGCTCTAGTAGATTAAAAAAAAAGAATCCCAAAAATATTTTACCGGGGTTCAAACCACACTCCGAATTTCCGACTAACTCAAAAAATAACCAAACTGCCAATCGTACTGACATTATAGCTTCGTAATTATTGATATATTGTTGCACGATGAAAGAAAAAACACGTATAACTTAAAAATGCGCAGTTTCGCAGGGATAAAACCTATCTAGTGATATTTTTCTCCCTCAAAACTCTCTGCATACTAAATTTCATGTAAATACTTGTAGCCGGTGCCGAGATTACGATTAAGTATAATATATTATATACATCTTGTATATGTCTCAATTTAAGTATAAGATTTAATTTTATAAAAATAGACTGAACTTTGCAAAATGCTTCCAAACATAACATAATAAAATTATTAACATTAATATACTACCGTGGAGGAATATTACGGTTATGATAGTATGGTTGGAAAGCGCCAAAAGCAATCTATAAACAAGCTTATCGGATATATACGACTTCGGAAATACTGACATTAGCAGGCCAAATGGCCTCCACTGTAAACACGAAGTGCACACCGTCAGATTCCGTCGAAGCCTGCAGCCAAATAAGCCTTGTCATACCTAATTTTATTGCAATATCTGGATTGTTATGTTTATAATCCAGATACTGACTGTCGTTTGGTTTAATTTTTCGATTTTCTGCCTGCCAAGTTTACCGTTCAATATTGTTCGCTAAATTGGTAATGGATTGGCATGGGTGTAATGTAACGCGGTAATATAAAAAGACTGATTGATACAGTGACGACACAATATAAAGTCTGTATTAATTATTATGTGGCCGTAAAGTTGTAAATATCGTAGATTATAATAACTACTAGACATGACAAATTATCGAACCAAACATAATGCGATTGAAAATAAGCTGCCTAGCTGTGAAAGGGCAAACTACGGAACGAGTTTCGCGCGCTGCTTGGTTGAATGACATATAATATTTGTTACAAGCAAAATTGATTTCGTGTTAAAAATAACTTGGCTTTAGAATTGTTGTAATAATAAAGTGAATCTATGATTACCCCCAGAAATGCTGTTTCATGATGAAGTAGTTAGTGTTAGCATGGACCAAGTCCTCAAATTCTCCATGGTATTAGTTAAGACCGACCAATCAGGGACTGAATTCGAACAGTTGACAATTTGGCGCGCGACAGATTGTAGACAGTTTCACTTCGATAGGTTCCGGTTTTAATGTTACAAAAAATAATGGGTTTAATTATAAGCATTATTGGGCTTACAATCCTTTGACAGTTTACAATCTCGCTTGTTACGTTATAATCATACGGTATTTAAAATTTTACGGTAACAATTTTATATTATACTGTATACCTAAACTGATCATAATAGTATAAAGAATTCATTTTTTTCAGTCCCTCTCTTTACATATCACATATAATATTAAATCGGTTAATTTTCGCCCAAACATGTTTCCAATTACTGTCGCAATTTGTACTTGTTAATACAATGCGAGTTTTGTCGTCTTCTTCCCTTTAATTTACAATCTTTACATGAGAAACGGTTTCACCTTACCAGAAGCCCAATTCTCTTAACTATTTTCTTTATATAATCCCGTTTCGGTCATTTTGCGAGAATTGCCCCCCAGGTCGAAAGGTTTTCTAAAGCCGACACAGGCGTCAAGGTGACTCCTTTTACCCAATAAACGAATAAATGTTTAACAATGTACGCAAATGTAGGTAAGCATCTTATAAAATGTTTAATTGTGTAATAAAACACCAAAATAGGGTAAGTGCGGACAAACGTAAAGAGGTGTATGCGTGAATACGACACGAAAGTGCCTGGTGTGTAACGTGTTACCTTAGTGTAAATAAATTATTTTTTCTATGAAGAAACAGACTGGTAATTATTGTTTAGTTTTGTAAGTAAACTGGAGCTATTACTTGGGTTATTGGAAATGTTCTATTGTCTAGCTGAACGACAGTGACTTCTCAATAACGGGGTCCCGTTTTTGCCCTTTGAATACGGAACCCGGATATTATGAATACATTTAATATAGTTCACAGAAGTATATTGCAGTAGGTAGGGAATGTTTTTTTGCCACGAATACCATACCCACGTGGGCGGATTTATTTGTGTGTGTAACAATAGGAAATATTAATTATATGTACCTATAATTAATATTTCCTATTGTTACACTGTACAGTGTACACACAAGTCGTGAATATGGAACAAGTATTTACATATACGTTTTTACCCAACTACGGCGAAGCCAAAAGGAAGGGTAATGATTTTGGCAATTTTGGCGATTTTGGCTGGGAGTGGTGGGTCTTGGGACAATAGGTCTTGTGAACAACACAATAGAGTTGAAAATCGAACTGTTGCTAAAATTGTAGTTATTATTTGGAGGTGATGAGGTGGTGACATCTGGCATTTTACAATAGCCAAAGAATTACACTGTGGGATGTGATGGCAAGCCCCAAAGGGAGATCTCCGACCGAGCGAGGTGGTATGCTCGGTCAGGCCGAAGCCCACTTGTATATATTTCAGATGTCGTATATATACCGCCGATCTTAGAAAACTTCGATAGCGCGATTCAGGATTGTGGCGCTAATTGATCTGCCACAACACATATATGTATCGGTTAAAGTTGACGGTATAGTGCCTTGCAGAATTGCAGTTAGTTTTTTAGTTTTTTTTTAGGGATGTTGTTATTTATGTTTTGTTTATAACTATTAATTAGTGATGAACTACATTTCTGTATATATGACTGATGAAGTGATGAGTGACCGTAGGCGTAGCGTCAAGTACCCACAGAGGGGAAATGACTACATCTAAAATATTTAGTTTCATTTCTATACTCAGATATATTGAGGCATTACTACTTGGTAAATGTAAAAAAATATAATATTTTATGTGTAGTTTAGTAATAAGATGCATCTGAGAAGTACAAAAAAGTTATTTTGTTTTTGCTAAATCAGTAAACAAAACCTACATCATTAGTTTACTTACATCATATACAAAAACATTCATTATGGTAAGTATGAACATAAACGCACAAATAACGCAGATATTTACAAATATATTTCCTTATACTTCATACACTGTTACATAGGCGTGACGTCACAGCTTAGGTACGCCTCTACTATGGAGCTTTTTCAGTTTTCACGAGACTTGCGAAATTTTGTATACAAATCGCTGTACCTTTAAAAATATTGTCTTTTGATATACTATTTCTTCTGAGAAGTTACTCATTTATGCGAAAAAAAATCAATCATCTAGCCTTATTATTTTTTTATTTTTTAGTCTCTTTCGAGAACACAAAAAAACTTTTTGGTGTTCCTTTTTTCGTCTCGGTTTTCGCTCCGATGAAGCGGGCAGTTTGTTTCTGTATTTGTGAATTTTCGAATTCGAACCGGACAGTTTGCTTTTTTCGTGAATGTAAACATCTATTTCCCGTCTCAGTTCAAATTCCCGCGTAAATTCTCGTACGCAAATGAAACGGAAACGAGATTTCCGTGCGACCGTTTATGCGTTTTCGGACATTCCGGATTTTTCACGTTCATGGGAAATTGTACGAAAATCAAAGAACATACCTAATGCTGCCAAGTTACGATGAACCCATCTAGGTTTAGTATTTAGACCTAGCAAAAGCGTAACAAAATAGAGCTATTTAACCTATACTAATAACAATAACAAAACATTAATTTACTACTGGATGTATTAAGTATCAAACTTTTTGAAACGTGTAACTCATCTTTTATCAGTAGGTACTTACTAAATAATAATATTATATCATAAAAAGGATTTATTTAGTATTTATTACTAGGATATTACATAATATGAATATAATGGATTAAAATAATATATATATATATATATATATATATATATATATATATATATATATATATGTCGTAGATTTTTTTTTTTTAATTAAGTACATACCGAAAGGAATATTAATTTTACTAAGCACCGGAAGGAAATTAGTTCCTCAAGCGAGCACCGTGACGTCACATCTCGTTTTGGCGGCACGTGGACAGAGTCGGAGTGGGAATGGTTGAACTGTATCTTTCTTTTGGCAGAATTATTCGGGCCGTGGTGAGGTGAACACTATTCTACTCCGAAACTGTCGGTTCGCATAATTTAACTTTATTCTAATTAATTTTGTATGCTAAATTAAATCAGTGTTAAATCAACTGTAGAGGAACATTATTATTCACCATGAGTCCAGATTTACCCACCAATGATGACAGCGGTATTACCAATCAGCCATCCTTGACTCCGTCATCAGAAGTGGGATCTGATACCCAATGGCGCGCCCTGTTTGAAATGCAGCAGAAAAACATGATGCTGCTCATTAACACTATCAAATCGCCGACGACGATGCCTGTGATTGTTTTACCCGAAATAAACCCGGACCAGCCAGACGTGGATCCACAAGCTTGGTGTAATACGGCTGAAATCTGTTTTGGCGACCAACCGCCACAAGGTTCGCCCTTGGTTATAGCTCTTAGTAAAGCCTTGAAAGGAAGCGCTTCGTCATGGTTATCACAAATTTCACATGCAGGTATGACTTGGCAACATTTTCGTCAACTATTTCTAGCTCGTTACGAACTATCGGAGACATTACCGGCCACGCTTATTTACTTAAACAGCGGCCGGCCGAAAGAAAACGAATGCCTTGCTGCATACGCTAGCCGACTAATGACGTCACTCACATCGAGATGGAAGAACCTTGACATTGAAGAAATAGTGACGTCATATGGTTTTGGCTCATATTGCACAATTTGATTCCCGTGTCTATCGCTTGGCGTTTACTACCGAAATTAAGACGCGGAATAAGTTAGTACATGTGAAAGAAGTGAAAGCGAGTTCAAGTTTAAAACGGCGACTTGACCATGAAAATATGTCAGACGCTAAACGTTCGAAGATGCAATCCGACATCCATTTCAAATGCCATAATTGTGGTAAACTGGGACATAAGGCAGCCAACTGCCGGTCTGGAGTTAGCAGGAACTTTACTGCCTCGAATATCATGACCGGATCGGCAGCGCAGACGTCAGTTCACAACAACAAGCAAGTAATCTGCTATCAGTGCGGTGAAAAAGGACACATTGCTACAAGATGTCGCCGTGGTGGCACCGGCTACCCAAACAACAAGCCTATGTCGAGTGGCGGAGCAGGCGAAGTACATCCGACGGTCCAGCAGCGCGTGGATAGTTGCGAAATCGCGAGTGTTATTGGACAATTAGTACAATCAGGTCAGTCGTATGATTTTTATTTTGATTCTGGTGCTGAATGCTCTCTTGTTAAGCAATGTGTTGCTAATAAATTAGTTGGTACACGTTCCTGTGTGCCGGTGTGTATAAAAGGGATAGGTAATTCGTACACAAACTGTACAGAGCAGATTTTATGCGAAGTGATTATTAACGATTATTCTTTACAAATTTTATTTCACGTTTTACCCGACTTTTGTTTAAAATATGATATTATGATTGGACGCGAAATATTAAAATTGGGTTTTCAATTATGTTTAACAAGTTCTTCACTAACTATTACAAAGCCTGTGTCAGTTTCTTTTTGTAAGCAAGCAGGCGATACTTTTGCAAATTATAACGAGATCGATACGGATATTGACAATAAAAGTAGGTTGATTTCTTTGTTGGCAGAATTTTCTCACGCTTTTATTAACGGTTTGCCTAAAACTAGAGTTACATCTGGAGAACTTAAGATCAGACTTATAGATCCAAATCGTACTGTTTATCGACCGCCCTATAGACTTAGCCCGAGTGAAAAGGAAGTAGTACGTTCTCAAGTAAAGGAACTTCTAGAAGCTAATATTATTCGACCTAGTCACTCTCCATTTGCGAGCCCCATTCTTCTCGTGAAGAAACGAGACGGTACAGATCGTATGGTTATAGATTATCGTGAATTAAATTCGAACACAGTGCCTGATAGGTTTCCGCTTCCTCTCATAGGTGATCAGATTTCTAGGCTATCGGTAGCATCCTACTACACATGCCTTGATTGTGCTAGTGGCTTCAACCAAATAAGTATCCGCGAACCTGCTAGCATTGAGCGTACAGCCTTTATAACACCTGATGGGCAATTCGAATATCTCGCCATGCCATTTGGACTTCGAAACGCACCTAGCGTCTTTCAAAGAGCTGTTACCAATGCCTTAGGTGAACTGGTTCATTCCTATGTAGTACTTTACATGGATGACATTTTGATACCTTCTGTGTCTGAAGACCAAGGCATTGATAGACTTCGCGAGGTGTTGATAGCTCTCACAGAATCTGGGTTCTCATTAAACATTTCTAAATATTCTTTTATGAAGCGCCGCGTAGAGTTTTTAGGCTATGAGATAACGGCTGGTGAACTAAAACCTAACCCTAGAAAAATTTAAGCATTAATTAAGCTTCTTCCTCCTACTAATGTTCACCAACTCAGGCAATTTATAGGACTTGCTTCATATTTCCGTAAATTTGTAAAAGACTTTTCCAAAATTATGACTCCATTGTTTTCGTTAACATCTAGTAAACGATTTGATTGGAAATCGGAGCACGAAAATATAAGACAGCAAATAATTTCAATTTTAACCACTAAACCTGTGTTGATTATTTTCAATCAAAATCTTCCAATCGAATTGCATACTGATGCAAGTGCAGACGGTTACGGTGCTATCCTTTTCCAAAAAGTCGATGATAAGCTTCATGTTGTAGAATACTTCAGCAAACGTACATCAAAGGTCGAATCTAAATACCACTCTTACGAGTTGGAGACTCTGGCTGTAGTGAACGCCGTAAAGCATTTTCGTCATTATTTGCAAGGTGTAGATTTTATCGTCGTCACTAATTGAAATTCTTTAAAAGCTTCCAAAAACAAAATTGATATAACGCCACGTGTTCACCGATGGTGGGCTTTTCTTCAGGCCTTCGACTTCCAAATTTTATACCGAGAAGGTCGCCGTATGGCCCATGTTGATTTTCTTTCTCGAAATCCCGTAGGACAAATATCTCCTTCTAAAAAAACTTTTGAGAAGGTAGCACTAAAAAGTGTTGACCTTGCTTCTCTGACTGAAAACTGGCTATTAGCTGAACAGTTAAATGATCAAGAAATTCAGTCAATAGTAACCAACCTCAAAAGCCAAAATATTCCTTTGGACGTGTCAAAAACTTACGAGATTCGCTCAGGTATTTTATATCGCAAAATACAGAGAAATAATCGCACACGTTGTCTTCCCATTGTCCCACGCGCATTTCGCTGGTCTGTAATAAATAACGTTCATGAATCTATCATGCACCTTGGTTGGGAAAAGACCTTGGAAAAGGTATATGACCACTATTGGTTTGAACATATGGCTAAGTATGTACGTAAGTTTGTTGACAACTGTATAACGTGCAAGATATCAAAATCGCACTCGGGTCGTATTCAAGCTGAACTCCATCCTATTCCCAAAATAAGTACCATGGCACACGATTCATATCGATAATACCCGCAAACTCAGCGGCAAAAATGACTTTAAGGAATATGTCATTGTGTTAATTGATGCATTCACTAAATTCGTTTTACTCTATCACACACTAAGAATTGATACTGCTAGTGTAATTAAGTCTCTTAAATTGAGTACATCTTTATTTGGGGCTCCTACTCGTGTAATTGCAGACCAGGGACGATGTTTCGCTAGTAAAGATTTTAAAGACTTCTGCGAGTCCCATAAAATATCACTACATTTGATAGCTACTGGCTCATGTCGTGCTAATGGTCAGGTCGAGCGGGTGATGAGTACTCTTAAAAGCTTGTTAACATGCGTTGAATCATCGAATAGATCGTGACAGGAGGCTTTAGGGGAAGTACAGTTAGCTTTAAATTGTACCACACACCGTGTCGTAAGGGCGAGTGCCCTTGAGGCCTTAAAATCTAGGCGTAGGCCTTTAAATCTTTTAACCTATGACGATACTGAGTCTGAAGTAAATATTGTCGAAGCGAGAGAGCATGCAGTAGCAAACATTACAAAAAGTTCAAGTTATGATAAAGATAGATTTGACAAAAATAAGGCGACTTTAGTAAAATTTAATGTAGGAGATTTAGTACTACTCCAAAACGAGGAGAGAAATCAGACCAAACTGGATCCAAAGTATAAAGGGCCTTTTAAAGTGGTCGAGTTATTAGATAACGATCGTTCTCTTAAAATCTTTGACTGGAAATAGAACCTATAAGTACGCCCATGATCATCTCAGAAAGATGCCTTTAAGTAGTGTTCCTATTGAGTTTGATGTAAGTGATAATGATAATACCGATGATGTTGAGGAGCATGTATCATTAGGGACTTAGACACATATCATGGCTACATGGTCTCATACGTGTTTGTCTGTAGTCGTAACTGCGATTCACTTGTGAGTCGTTCGGGGGGCGATGGGCAGCTAACAGTATGGTGAAAGACCCGGGTTTCTAAAGAAAGTACTGCTGAGTACTCGTGGACTATATTTTAGTTATGAGATTGTAGATATTGTCATTTTTATTTATAGCAGCCGGGCCTTAATATGTGATCTAATCGATGTTCATTATTAATGGTAATAGGAAGATGATGTAAATTAGTTGTAAAGGCACCTTTGTTAGACTAATTCATGACCTAGTTAAATTTAAAATTGTTACACGGTCAGGCTGGCCGAGGTTTCATGTGATATGATGTCGCCAGATAGTTTTTTTTTCTTTTCAGATAATCACGAGGACGTGTGACTCGTCAGGCTGGCCGTGTCGTAGAATATTTTTTTTTAATTAAGTACCGAAAGGAATATTAATTTTACTAAGCACCGGAAGGAAATTAGTTCCTCAAGCGAGCACCGTGACGTCACATCTCGTTTTGGCGGCACGTGGACAGAGTCGGAGTGGGAATGGTTGAACTGTATCTTTCTTTTGGCAGAATTATTCGGGCCGTGGTGAGGTGAACACTATTCTACTCCGAAACTGTCGGTTCGCATAATTTAACTTTATTCTAATTAATTTTGTATGCTAAATTAAATCAGTGTTAAATCAACTGTAGAGGAACATTATTATTCACCATGAGTCCAGATTTACCCACCAATGATGACAGCGGTATTACCAATCAGCCATCCTTGACTCCGTCATATATCTTTATTGAACACACACAAGGGACATAAACATAGCTAAGAAAATAAACAAATCGAAAATCATAATCTAATCCCCACACCACATGTTCAAAGGGTATCCACTCAGGCATCGACCACGGCGGTGTCGTAGCGCCTGATCTTCCGTGGCCCCCTATCAGTTTGAGATCTCACATCAGCACACTACTTTGCAAACCTACTATAAATAGTTATATATAGAACACTATAACATTGAAGATTCTACTATTTAAAACATATATAAGTTATTGTCTAAATAAAAAATAAAAAAGGGCTATAGGGAAAAAAGGATACGTTGGTCGGGGTAAAGCCTTAGGGTAGTATTTTAGTCAAATCCCTAAAAAGATGCTTGGCACTGGGGCCCCAAGGACCCATAGTTTCGACTCCAAAAGGTATAAAAATATAACCATCGCCGAGGATTCATATTTCCGCCTTTTGTTGGTCCCGGCGAGTGTAGCTGCCGCCCCCGCCGCCCTTGCAGTGGCCAGTGGTGGCAAATGGCAGGTAGCGTCCCACACCAGCGGCCTCCCACGGCTACACGGAAATAGGGTCATGCCATCGGGTCTCCTGCCGTCGTCACGTGCGATACCGTTCGGCTCGAGTGTGGCCGGCACGTTGACGGTGGCAAGAGCCCTGCGGATGACGTCATTTATGAAGGCATGGCAGGACTGACGGCCGGCACTGCGGCGGCAGGACAGTCCTTGGCGGTCCATCGTGGTACCACAATGTTAGTGGCGGTTCCTAAACGCAGACTGACTGATAGAGTGAAGGTGTGGTTATCTATCAGAATTTCAATATTGAATGACGAGAGTCCCTGGAGCCAGTACCCCGATTCCGGCTCAGTGGACGCTAAGAGACGGGCGCGATCAGCAGGGGAGGAGCAATTTAACAGGACTGATTGTGGTAAATTAAGAAGGGGTTCATCCCAATTCTTTTGAATGTTGGGATGGACTGGAATTTCACCTCAGACTCCACGCCAAGTATTAACAGCTTACGGTATGGAGTCAAATGAATTTGTAATGATTTTGGTGAAAAGTGGGTGGATGCTATAAGCGGATGGCAAAAAACAGGAAGAGACACACGTTGGACACCTTCCTGATACCAAACCTCCGAACTGAATGGGTAGAAGTAATGGCTTGGGACATGAGGTGTCGAAGATGTTGGAGTTCAAAACATTGACCAGTGTGTCTTTTAAAGTGAAATCTAAATGTGAGAGAAGGTCGTAAAAACTCCGTAGTGGATAGCATCTCAAAGCGTACGTCAATTTGGGCACAAACAGACAGAACCGCCTGATTTGGTATGCCATGTGGGAATTAATTTATCGAAATAAGTTTGCCGGAAGATTCTGTGAATTTGCGATTTTGTTCCGAAATAAAGGCAACAAAACCGTCACTGAGTAAGTACACACCCAGTAAGCGGAGGGACTCTTTACTGAGAATGTTTATTTGAGGGGTCAGATCATATTATTTCATTTATGTAGAGATTTTTATATTTAAGAGCGATTCTGTTTTCCTGTCTTTTTTCCTGACATTAAGCGTCGTAAAAGCTTCTGATTGAAATGACATGAAAGTTATGAATTCTGACAAATATAAGATACTAATCCTTGACGTATATATATTATAGACGAGGCATGTCGAGGCAAAAACTGTCCCCACTTTTGGGATTGTTTGGGGCCATTTTGACATTTGAGGTATGGTGAAATTAAGATGGCGTAACTTTTTCTTGTATAAATATTTGTTCTGTCAAATGTACGTCATAGCCCATCCTTAGTTTTGAAATAATTGGTACTAATGCAAGTGGTACATTAGTAATAATATATATTATTATAAAGAGGAAAAGTTTGCTTGTTTGTTTGCATTGAATAGGCTCCGAAACCACTGGACTGATTTTGACGAAATTTAGCACATATATAGATGGCATGTATTTAAACTTGAGTCAAAATAATCAAATTTTGGATGTGAAAAAACCGAATATGGAATACTAAATTACCAAGGTGGCGAAAGAATGTAAGAATGTACTGGCTACTAATTGATACCAGTTTTGTTCACTGAATATTCGAAACTGGCAAAGAGAACCAGAAAGAAACTGAAAAAGATATTATTTTGGCGAACAAATTGGCAACTATTTGAGAGTACACATTTAATTTAAGATACACATTTATAAGACATATATTTTCCCTGATGTAGGTAATAAAAAAACCATAATAAGTAGCAAAATGAGCGCACATACAAAAAACGTAAAGGAGCATACAAAATTTCCATTTTTAGTTTTTGTCGGTATCGCGGGGTGTTGATTACAAAAAATCTTTCATTTTGAAATTTCAAAATGGCGGATATTTATTTTTCGTAAAATTGATATGGGTGTCGTTTACCAGGTTTTTGGAGGTGCTGGATAGGAAAATGACATTCATTATGAAATTCCAAGATGGCGGACATATTTCATTTTATAAAAATTAATATGGGTGTCCATTTATAGGTTTCTGGGGGTGCTGATTATAAAAATTCATTCATTTTGAAATTCCACAATGGCGTACATTTTTTTATTTAAAATTAATATGTGTGTCCTTTTCAGGTTTCTCGGGGTGCTGATTACAAAATTGGGTTGCAATTTCAATTTCCAAAAGGGATGGAAGAAACGATACCCATAACAAAGGAAAATAAACTCCAATAGTATTCAAATATGCGATTTTCCGTAGCCTGTAAATTGAATTTTTAACAGCCATTAATTTATCATCCCAATCTGGTTTTATAGCTGCTTACATCGTTTAATAGTCGCCAACTCGGAAATTAAGTCACCAACTTATAAATTTCAATGCCAGTTTGGATTAAATTTCGCCACCTTTTGTCTGCCGATTGTTGTACTTTTTCTCGCCGCAGTGATTTCGCCAGTTTAGTAAATTACTCGCCAACATATTAATTCGCTGCCAAATTCAGTAATACAGTATGCTAATGTGCATTCGCCAACTTATTTGTTGTTCGCAAGATTAATTAAATCCCTATGTAGATTAGACAACAGGGAAGGACATAGACTACTTTTTATTACGGCAAAATGTACCGTATATTACCGCTAGATTACTTTTAGCGCGCACGAGTCACGGGCAACATCTAGTTACACAATATATTGCTCTGCTAATAGTGTGTATTGAAATATGTATAATATTGTATATTTTGTTTAAAACCGTTTGGTCCAGGTGTCCATACTAATATTATCAAGAGGAAAGATTTGTTTGTATGTTTGTTTGCACTGAATAGGCCCCGAAACTACTGGACTGTTTTTGATAAAATTTGGCACCTCTTTTTATAACAATATAATACGACATTATCTACTTATGTTGGCACATATACAGTGTAGACCACGGGTCTACACTGTATATGTGCCATCGGCTACTTTTTATTCCCGAAAATGTACAGTTCCGGCAAGATTTTTTTATACTTAAAGACATAATGCGAAAATCGATAGCCGCCACGCGTATCCCGCGCGGTTAGACGACGTTTTTTTTTTAAATTTAGTTTAACGGGCCTGGATACAAGTCCTTAGCAACTACCAAAGTTTTACAAACTTAATTAAGATTTTAGTCGTTTTTTCCATCTTCAGCCACCAGTCACCAAACAAAAGGCCAATTTTTTTTTTAAATTACATATTTTTTTAAAAACTAACACCTCAATACAGCGCGCGTCCGTAAGTTGCGTAAAACTGGACGTTTCATTTCTACTTTCTATACACGTAATATTTAATGTTGTTTTATAGCAACATTTATTTTGTTTTTATTTAGCACTTAACAGTAAAATTATCATAATTACAACATTAAAAAACCGAAACCGCTTTTTTGGTAGGTCTCTTTTAGTACTTAGTTTATTTTTAGTAGGAAACGTCGCGAGTTTAGTACTTTCGAAAAAAGAAAGTTCGCTACACTGACGCCGAATGCAAAATATTATTCCATTTTTCAATATTTTCAGCAACGAAAATGTAATATTATTATTAATTATTACTATGTGAATTGAATTGAATATGTTTTCACTTCTCAGCACCTTGTTCGCTCGTCGTTCCCTGCGTGTGATTGGCTAATTAGTTCGCTCCTGAACTAAAATTTTTTTTATCCGACTACGGCGAAGCCAAAAGGAAGGGTAATGATTTTATTCATCACTAGCTTTTGCCCGCAGCTTCGCCCGCGTGGGAGAGTGTTCGTGGCAAAAAAACTCCTTTAGCAAAATATATACCTACTGCAATATAGTAATAGCACAGAGTAAAAATACATACTTTGTAATAAATTTACAATAAAAAACTAAATAACTTTAATATATTTTTACTCCGTGCTATTATTATATGCAGTAGGTATATTTGCTTAAGAAGTTTTTTGCCACGAATACACCTACGCGGGCGAATCTGTGGGCAAAAGTGAACATACAGACAGACAGACTCGGCGGGAGACTTCAATTTATAATACATTTTAGAGAAAAGTCGAAAGTGCGTGTTGCGTTTTGAAAATTTTAATTTTCCCAAAGTCCGCTGCTTGCCCAGACCCGCCACGCTAGTTAACACGACCTTTAGCTGGGACTATATGCTCCGGCATCCGGAACGCCGGTGAAAATTCAGAGCACTGAAAATAAAACTATGCGCTAATACAATAGAACTTAAAATCAAAGTATCGAGTGTCGAGCGTCATATATGACATTGACATTTGACTCGACACTTGTGTGTTCGATTTTCAGCTCTATTGTATAAACGCAGAATTCTCTTTTTAGCGCTCTGATTTTTCTACGGCCTTCCGGATTCCGGATGATATAGTCCCAGTCTTATCTCTTTAACGATTAGTCCAAAATTTGCTGTAAAAGGAAAATATCTCATGTTTTAAACACTTGAGGCAATAAATAATCTTATTTTGATAAAAAATCGTAATTGTTGATAATATGACTAATAAACATGACATTGCAATTTAAATATATTATATTTATTAGAATAAAAATGATCTTTTTATAAATATGCTATCGCCGACTTTTTTGCAGGCTCTACCAGCCAGCTTAAACGTGAATTCTGTAACATATTATTTAATCTATATTATTGGATATTGTTTGAGTTGGTACCGACTTCAAAATTGGGAAGATAGTGTAAAGAAATAGTTTAAATTTTGGCCGAAAATAAAAAGGGAATTATTTAGAAAATAAGATTTATTTCATTCTTTTTTGTGCTATTTTACTTACGAAGTTGGTTTTCATTTTTTTGATTTATTATGCAAATCCGACTACCACGGAAAAGACTAGAAGGAAAGAATTTTTCGGGTTAAAGGGCCTATGACACTCACAACTAATGTGGCTTTCTATTCTTAAAAGAATTTAAAAAATCGGTTGATATATTTACTTATTTACCCCTTACAATCGCGGTAAGTCACAAGCTCGCAAAGAAACAACCTTTACCTCTTTATAATATCAGTAACAAGTCACCGCTAACATACTATAATATATGTTAGCGGCGACTTCGGTGGGGAAATTTCCGGGAACCGTACTTATTGCTGCGAATAAAAGTAGCCTATGTGTTAATCCAGAGACTAAACTACTACCATATGAAATTTTCTTAAAGTTCCGTTCAGTTGTTATTACATGAAAGAGTAATGAACATCCATACATAAAACTTTCGCGTTTATAATATTATAAGTAAGGACATCTTCGTTGTCGTATTTAATTATTTCGAAAATCTTTTGAGTAGGAAAACGTAAGTAGGTATTGGGCGTATAGATTTTGACGTTAAAAATATTTGGCATTGTGGTCACCCATCCTAGTTGAATCCACGACCGGCGTTGCTTAACATGGGTTAGCGCTACGACCTAGAACTTCTCACTTATTACTCCTGGTATTAATAAACATCAATGATTAGGTAATACCTACCTAAAGTTTCAGCCAGTTCAACCGATCAGTTATTCTTTAGACTGACATAACTTTTATATATTTTATGAACCGATTGAAATGAAACAAACATTTAATTTTAAGTGAAGCAAACCAAAACGCATTAGTGAAAACCGCATTCAAATCGGCTAACCCGTTGACTTCATACGCGCAAAAACAAATATCGCAGGAACCGTCCATTTTTCCGCAATAAAATTAACAAATTTAAAGACATTACTAATACATACTGGCGTTAGCCCGCGGCTCCACTCGCGTAAAAAATGTATCCCACGGGAACACTATTTTTTCGTAATAAAAAGTAGTCTATGTTTTAATCCAGAGCCTAAACTACTACCATACCAAATTTCATCAAAAACCGGTCAGTATTTTTTGAAAATCAATTTTTAAATTTTTTGTCTGTCCGTCTGTCTGTTTGTTCCAGCTGTTTGTTATTTGTTCTCTGAAACGGCCGGGCTGATCTACACCCGACATTCACTGGCAGATAGTGTAGAGGGCTACGACCTCTTGGTTTTACATGTCCTTCTTACGCTTGAGTGGTGATGATAATGATACAGCAACAATTCTTATATTCTCCTTTATTGGTGCTTAACACAGATACGTATTACATATGAGATATGTCTAACACAAATACGTCTACACTATGTATAGCCTTTTGGCTAACTGAAATAAACCTAACTAAATAGGCTGTGCCTGTGACATCTGTCAATATGACATTGACAATTATATTTCTTAAAACTACTGTTGACATTATGCAACAGATAGCTGATGATATAAGGAGTAACTTACTACTTGTATCTTAAGGTTCCGTTTCCATTTGTTAGTGTCACGCAAGCGAAGTTGCGGGCACCAGCTAGTTAAAAATAATATCTCATTTATTGCCATCATAAAGAAAAATTATCTGGAAATCCCTCAAAACAGCACCTTAGTTGGCTCTATTGATATTTCAGAAGTATTTACTTAAAAAGTAATTTCGACATCGTGATAAAAATGTTGAAATCAAAGCGGAGGGGAATATGGCCGGCATGGGGAAAGGCCTGGAGGGGGAAGGGAGCGGGAGCGGGAGCGGGGGGGGGGGCAAGAGTTCAACCTTTACCTGGCTTTTAATGAAATGTCAATTTAGTGAGTCACTGTTTGTCAACAAAGACGAGGTTCCGTATTCCGTATTACGGCCGAACACTAAACCGTACCAAATTTTTAACAGCTGCTTTAATATTTGACTAGCCCCTAAAAACAAAATTCGTAATGACTTAACATCATGTTTGGACTTTGGAAGCTAGGTTGTGCACTGTAAAACTAATTCCTTAATTCCGATTCCGGAAAGCCATTAAGAACTTGGTCGTACTCTAGCCAACTTTAATTGTGTGACAGTGACGCGGCCCACTACCCGTACGCGGCGCTATGACGTGTATTGAGTGGTATCTGAAGCAGCTGACACAATCTACAAAGTAGTGCAGAATGCTATTTTTTTTCTTACAAAATAAACCACATTCTAACATACAACCGCATTAGTATTATATAAAGTTGTGGCCTCACTACTAATAATATATAATTCCTATAGCCTGCCGATATCACCGATGAAGACGCGGCCGTTACCGATCAAAGGCGTGCCAAGTCGCGCTGCGACCTGGCACTTGGCACTCTCTGGTACACTTGGCAGTTGGCACACGAAATTGACACGACAACCTCTGGAGGTTTAATGGAGATAAGATAACCCTTAACGGCTAACGAAGCTGAAATTAAGACAATTTCGTACGAAATAAGTTTTAAAGGAGTTTTAAAACTTCGATGTCATCTACTTTGGTATAGACACAGTATTTCACATACTACCATATACTACATACATTCCGTATGTAATATTGGATGCTATAAAGACTGGTATTGTTATTATTTATATTATTCATACCCCTTATGACTTGGTTGGTTTTATTAGTTATAGTAGCTCAGCAAGTATTTATAGGTATGTAGGAGCGTTTACGTACTTACGTGCCGCCGGAGCAGCGGCCCTGCGGCATGAAATCCATACAAATCCGCTGGGACTACGGCAGCGCGGAAGCCGGCACGTGTGTTAACGCTCTAACGTTAATTATGTCGAATTGGTGTGACAATTTTAAGATTCGTTTACTTACTGAACTTACATAAAATCTATTCCTTTTTGTTAATGAGGTGCATAGTTATAAGTTTTAAGACCCTGCAGAATAAGAGCACCAATAAAATATAATCCAAGCTGTAAAAGTAAAGCTAAGATACACAAGCGGCAATAGCGCATTACAGGTCAATCCGGCTAATGAGTTCCGCGGATATTGCGACTTGCGAGACCTCAGCTGCAGTCAGCACTTTGCACTCGCCACTCAGTCTATGATGGATTTCCATTTTCATGATCTTTTTAACTCAGGTACTTCCAGAAGTTTATTCCAATCGTAGCAGCGTTTTGTTTTCACTCCTAACGAAAAAAAAGGGTGTTATAAGTTTGACGTGTCTGTCTGTTTGTCGTCCATTAGTCTGTGTGTCTGTCCGTGGCATCGTTGTAGCTATCAAACGGATAAATCGATTTTGATATAATTTTTTTCGTTTGAAAGCTGACATGATCGAGAGTGTTCTTAGCTATAATTCATAATCATCAGCTTTTTGACAAAACAAGGACCGTCGTGCTACAAAGCGCTGCCTGGTGACAGAAAAAGAGTCGAAAATTCTTATTGACCGTTTTTGATACCACTTACGCCACCAGGTGACGCTTTGTGTGAGTTGGGTCTGCCCCCTAACGGCAGAAAAAATATCAAAAACCCTTATTGATACAGAGCTTCGAACATTTTAGTGTTATTTTATAATTCTGGATTGCTTGATGGCAGAACCATCTAGGGGAATATTATGTAAACGTTTCAATGAGGGTGCTGACTTCCACACAATGGTGGCACACGACACTTGTGTTGAGTCAGTATATCGATTCTTCTAAAATGTTTGTAAAAATTTAAATAAAATATTAAATCAATTATAAAAAGTGGAATTTAACGTTAAACAATGCAAATTGCAATAAATAACTTTTACTTTATTTCGATGGCAGTCCGCAGTTCAGCTTGTTCTGCCATCAAGAGAATACGCATATGAACTCATTTCTGTCTAGGCTTTGCTACAATCTATTAATTTCTTTTCTACGAAACTAGATGGCAGTATCATAAAAAGTATATTTTTTTTAAATTTTAGTCTTATAACTTATGAATATCATATTTTATTATCATATTTTCAAACAGACTAAACGTAGTTTGCTTTGAAACAAAACATAATTTATGTTTAGTTTTGTTTAAAAATAAGAAATTCTTATTCTAGTTCATACAAGACTACACTAGATGGCTCTGTCATTTGGATTTAAAAATATCTTCGCTTAAAGCAAACCTCTGCTTTAAATGTTTTACGTTGAAAAATAATGAATCTTATTTCAAAACTAATTAAATTTCATTAAAAAGATCCAAATTGTTAACTTAATAAAAATTTATTGATATTAATATTCTTCAGCTATTGAACTTGTCTATGGTCGCAAGTTCGTATTATGAAAGTCTGTGCCCTATGGTGCACTTACAAAAAATAAAATTAGTCTATGGTCAATATTTGTGTCGAACAGAAGTACTTACGTCGAGTGCTACACCGGTGAACAATTTATTTCAATTAATATGTGTAAGTTCGCTAGACGAGCAGCCTTCTATCGGTTTACATAAATAAATTTTTAGACATCGTCGTTCGCGTGATTACAACGTCGTATCGAGTGTCGCACAATAAATAATGCTTTGGGATGAAATGTTAGTGACATCTAATCTTGCAACCTTGGTTATGGTTACAAGAAAAAGTGTATTTTGAAAATATTTCCGATTGTTTTCGTTAAGAAAACATCTGTGAGATACAAGTTGACGGTGCCGTGTTTAGTTTCGGATAAAGTGCTTACTAATCGGTGTTATGTCGGGCGGCAGAAGCATCGACAAGGAGCGCAAGTCGCCCAGGGAAAGTGGGGAGGATTCCGAGGATGAAAGTGAGATCCTGGAGGAGAGTCCCTGCGGCCGGTGGCTCAAACGGCGGGAGGAGGTGAGTCTATCCACTATTAACATTAATCATACGTAAAAAAATGATTGTGCAAAGTAGGGCAGAACAAAAGGTGTCATCAGCTGATTCACAAGGTTAGGATTATTGCACTAAATTAAGACGCAAATTCTTGTGTATTTTTAGCTCATTTGTTGTTCTTATATAGAAAAAGAAGTTTGTAAACAAATTATACATTCTAGTCACTTAGTCATCGTAGTAATTAGTAATTGTTAAATATTTCTACAAACATGTAAAATGAATTTAAGAAGTAAATTAATGATGTTGTAACATATTAAATTTGTTGAGAAACTTTAAAATATGTATTTTATAACAATAAAGTGTTACGGTTCTAAGAAAATGCACATAGTTGAAAAAATACCTTATTTTGTATTACTAAATTCTTACAAAACTTTTTCTTGATGTATTTTATTAAAAACTAAAGTTTTATTACATATAATTCTGGAAATTAGTTGGTAACATAACATGTCTTAAGCATATAATGCTTGGGAATTTCTATTCCACATTGCTTGCTCATATCTTTAATTTGATTTTGTACAGTGCGATGTGCGTTCAAAGTCAATAACCCAGGTTCACTACCAAATTAGACCTACAGTAGAGTGTCAATTATGCGAATGTTGATCACATCAATAACCGCTTATCTGAACTCATGGCGGCCTGACTAGGACGTACCTACCTTCTCTTGTAGATTTTTACTACAAGACTGTCTACGTTTTTTAATTTTACATAACTTCTGTTCAATCAAACATTCCTGTTTGTCATAAAAGATAAAGAAATAGTAAGTATTTAAGTATGTTTTTCATTTGCGTCACATGAATTCACTGTTCTGAATGTAGTTTGATTATGAGAACTAATATATTATCCGATTACCTATGTCCCACATTTTGTTCCGATAATGAACATTCTACTGTACTTACATATTAGCATCATCTATTTTTAACCCCTGATGAAAACAGAGGAGTGTAATTAGTTTGACGTTTTCATCATCATCAGCCTATCGCCATCCACTGCTGAATGTAGGGCAGCCCTCATCCATCCGCTGCCAGCCACCTTCTTCTTGACGTTTTAGTTATTTGAAACTAAGATGGCTGCTTACTTGTAGTTTATAATAATAATTTCTATTATTTAAAAAAAATATTTTTACTTTTGAATGTATATTGTATTGAAATATATATAATAATTAACATTTATTATATAACCTAGGTTAGTTTGCTTTCTTTTTTACATCTTAGTGTAAAAACAAGGCTTCTTGATTATGCACACTTAGATCTTTTAAAGAATAACGCTCTAAAAATTAATGACAAACCTACTGCATAACTTACGAAAGGAGTTAAAAAAATTCATTATAATAACAAAAATAATATTTAGGATGTTCACACTCCAGTCACATTGAAATATTTAACAACTCATTTCACTCCAATCAGATCTAATTTAATATTAACATCAACAAACATATTATATTCAACCAAATTATAGTGTCATTGTGGACATTTCAATTGGTAGTGTTATAATTATGTTCTATTGATATTTTTGTTCATGTTTTGACTAAATTGGATCTGAAAAGAGAAAAAATATGGCGTAAAAGCTTGATTGAAGATGATGATTGAAAATTAAAATTAAATTTGCAACATAAAACTTTTTGGCATATATTAAAAAGTGCTTGTGTATAGCTCTTATCCTCTCAGTATCTTTCTATGCATTATAATTGAATTCTGAGATCTGTTGACCACTGCTTATTTAAAGAAGTATTTTTTTATCTTTAGAAATATTGACACTCAGGTAACTAATCAACTCACGTTGACACAATCAACTAAATCAACCAATATATTTTTTATTATTATGGACTATGGGCACTTTTACACCACCTGTGTTAAGTATCCAGTATCCAAAGAAATTGTTTTATGGGAACCAGACAAAGGGGAGTATACTTAATACTTTAAATTCTGTTATGTACAAATATTTAATATTGTGATGTTAATGTATGTATATGTATAAAAATGATTAATAATAGCTTGTTTTCAACATTTGTCGAATGCAAATCCATTGTTATCGTTCAATATTGATAACCTAGTATAACTTATCTTACTGTCCAATTTATCAATGAAAATTTATCAAAAGCAATGATACATAACTCATAAGGTTAGATATGGAATAGAAGGGCATAGTCAGTAGTGCATACTTTCTTATTCTCTCTGGGTCAACAGGAATAAACTTTTTCTTCACACTACTTTAATTTGTAATAAAGTACATGGGGAATTTCACGATGTAACAATTAGCCACGGTGCCCAAAGACAAAATTAGATTACATGTAGCGTAATTAAACCTGGATCACAACAGCACAGGTCGCAAATCTGCAGGAGGTGTCGTAAATACTGTGTTATTATACATTTCAACGAATATTATTATAAATTATGAACAATTTATTGATTATCTCCACTTCTCCATGGATCTAAATTAAAATAATTAATGGAAATGGAATATGAACGAAAATTGTACAATCTAATTGTAATTTGATTCGACCACAAAAACGCCTAATTTATAAAAAAAAATCTTTGCCCAAAGTGCGGTCGCGGAGCACGTAGGATTTCGTACATTGACTTATTGCTATTTGTCTCTTTCGTTCGCGCACGAATTTACTGCTCTCGCGCTCCTATCGCGTGCCTGTGTGTAAACACGATAGCAATATATTCGTGCGACGAGTCAATACACTTTCATATTTAATTTTCTTTAAAATGCCAGACATTCAAAATGGGATTAACTTACAAAGATTCAATCTATTTCCAAGGATTTCTATCCATCTTTAATACCGATGGAGAATCGAATTATGAGAATGATTTAGTTCATTGGAGCTAATGAATAATTCATCGGCGATTGGCGTGTATCGGCAGATGCCTCAACATAACCCACCTAACCAACCGTTTAAAATACGGATAATCTTCTGCGTTTTTTGCTTATGTACATATATCATATTCCGTTACAGATTGCAATTTAAGCTACTACTTACTATTCTTTTTCACTAGCTTTTGCGCGCGACATCGACGTCCGCGTGGATCCTCATTGCACCCCCGTGTGGGATGAGTTTTTAACGTATGTCTACGCCGTAATGACTATCTGTGTGACAAAATTCAACGCAATCCATCCATTTGTTGATATTTCACTGTACAAACTTTGGACCCTCATTTCACGCATTTACTTACGAACTTGTAAAAAACTATAAAATAAATACTCAATGATTTTATTTATTTTTAATTTTTCATACAAACTTTCTTCCCTTTTTACACCAGAGCGCGAATTCTAATAAACCTCGAAACACGTATTTAATGAAATGTAAGAGCATAAATCTCAATATGCAACGAAATCGGTGCCAAAGATTTTTCATGCAAACATTCAACCCCTATTTCACCCTTTTCGGGGAGATATTTTTCAAAATCTCGTCTACACTAGTGTGTCTACGTTGTAAATTAAAACCGCTGGACCAAATTTCACATTTCTACCATTAGCAGTTACGGCTGTGCGTGCGTCTATATGCCAGCGAGTCAGTGGGGACTGGGGACATTTCCATTTATTATTTTTCATGTAATCCGTTATAGATTGTTATTGAAAAACTGATTTTTTACGCTGTTGGATATATCCGGTCGGAGAAATTCAACAGGTCCCTGGTCAAACTTTAAGAGCTCCTACAATATACATAATATGTTTCGGCCATGAGACATAGATGATCAGCCAGAGCTAAAGAGGTTTTAATGCGCGACACAGTCAAAACTCAAATGGGACCATTTTTGATACCATCTCTCGAATTGACAACATTTCACAGTCGGGGTTGCTGGGCTTTGCTGACCTTCGAGTCTACTGTCTAGCGCTCACAAAACCATCATAATAAATGAAGATTTCTTGAGAAGAAACAAATGAATGTAACGTTATTATTCTCTTCATGTTTACGTTTGGTTTTGACCGTGTTACGAAATAGGCTATTTTGAAGCTGCTACTCAATACGTCGTGTTTTTGGCAGCGGAACGGTGACGTAGCGGTACGTATGCGACCCGGTAATGATAATAATAAGCTCTGTATTTCAGACCAAGTAGTCCATACGGCATACACAATCAACACAACAACACAACAACACAACAACACAACAACACAACAACAATAACACAATTACATAAAATGATTAGTAGAATGGTTAGTAGATTAGACATTCACAACTAAAATAGAAGATACAGTAATGTTAAGGGTTAGTAATTTGTTTGTGAACTTATTCTATAACCTACTTCTTATTACTATTAAGGTACACCTATCCAGTATACTCGGAAGGGACTGTCAGTCTTTCCAGCTAACGTTTTGAGGACACTTTTGGTACTATTACGAAGTCTGTCCATAGTAGATGCAATTGTCAGAATCAGAAGTGTCCTCAGCGCGTCATTGTACTGCATTCGAAGAGCGTTGTACGCCCTCCGCGTGCTGATCCATAGACTGCACGTGTAGAAGGATTGGCAAAAGGTTTTAAATAGGAGCAGTTTTATATCGTTAGTACAGCGTGCAAATCTACGGGCCAGCATGTTGCAGCGGACTGCCAACGCCCTTCTTTCCCTCTCCAAGTCTTCATCATCCCGCAGTTCATCCGTCAATACACGTCTCTCTGTCCGTGAAACTGTCCTCAAATTAATTAACAATTTGAGGACAGTTCATTCAGTATCTTTCGTGACTTCCGAGTGACTTTAGCGAGATAATATCGAGCACATCTGAGCACAGTTTTGTGATTGGACAGGTGTTACGTATAACATAGGACATTAGGATCTCATATCAATTTGTGTTTTCTCATAAATGTAATTGGCAAAAGGCAGATACGCAGATGTTCGCTAAATGCTCATATCTGTAACGCCGTTGTAAAACAATAACTAGGGTGTTAAATGTTAAACGATAAGTCAACAGTAGACACAGCAGTAGACACAGCAGTAGAAATCGAGAGTGGTTGCGCAACCGACGCTAACTGCCGAAACGGTGGTCAGTGACCGCGGCGAAAGTCGCGCGGCCTAAAGTGGCCAATCAACCCTTATGTGACCAAACGTTGGAAGAAACCTTCCAATTCATTAATACCTTCTGCAGGTCTAAAATGGTCACATCAAGTGATTCGTACTATGAAACGTCAACTTTTGTATAAGTAACTCTTCAGTAACTTCTAATAATTCTCATAATTGGCAATAGGCTACTTGACCTTGTTTTTATTTATGTCCTAAACGCTTCATAATTGTTTCATTACACACAAAAATAAGTATAACATTATTTTAAAACATAAAAATCTTTTAAAAATACACTTTTTTAAAACCGCCGAAACACTATTCGCCGTGTTGATTGATAGATTATCTGTACTGTGACGTCATACTGGTACTATTTGTAATCTGTGCTATAGTCCGCAGTAGTAAAATAGCAGTGTAACGTTCCGTTTGACGTTTTGACATACATCATTTTCATCAGTGGAAATTAAAAAACAAAAATAGATATTTTTAAATCAACTTTATTTATCAATCTTAAGTTTTTAATTTATGATGTCGCTAGAATATGTTTTCCTAAGCCAAATACTAAAAGAAATACTCCTTCAATGTATCAAATTCAAGTATCCTATTAAGCAAGTCTTATGGTGTGTACCATTGTACGCATTTCTATTTAAAATTGTTAAAATAGAACTGTTAGAAGTTAGTGTAACAGCACCATCTTCAAAAGTTGATGGTTCACAATACGATTCACTTAATGTGGACATATTAGATCTGCTGATCGTTCTTCTGAATTTCGTTGCGGGTCTCCTGAGAGGGGTCGCAGAATTTTCCGGTACTTGCCCTATATAATATATTGCCCGAGATTCGAGAAGTGTTGTGGATTTCCACACAGCGGGTACAGGCGGTACAGCTAAAAGCTACCTAAAAGGTAATATTTCTACCTGGACAGTTGACACATCCATGGTTAAGTCAAGATAGATGATTCATGCGTCATATAGGCTTGTAAAAAGTCGTTCCTGCGCCTGATCTCTCGCCAGTCGTGTCAGTCATCCGTCCTTAGTTATTGGTTACGAGTGTAAAGGAAGAGAGTGTTCTCTTGTGTATTGCATACATACTTGGACACTATAATTCCTGCGTAGCTGGTCCGGTTTTAATGGGGAGCTTTTATTGTTACCTCACACCTCCTTTTGCTTGACCACTACGAAAGAAGTAAGATTATTTAGCGCATTTCTTATGGCTTTTAGCGTTTTTCAGTCGAAAACTATTATTGGACGTTTGTCAAACGTCTCGTTTACGACTCGCGCGCGAATTTATGTGTGTTTGATGTGTGCCGTAAAAGTTTGTTTACTGAACGCCGCCATGACCCGTGCGTTTGCCACAACAGTCTCCGTAACTGCTGTTGTGTGACGTCATCACTTTGTTTTTTTTTTCTTTGCAACTTGCACCAATCTACCAGAATCGTTTTTGGAACGAAGTTCCTTATGGCGCGTTGCGAATTGTATTGGGGCTGGACGGATTATAGGCACGACACTTTTTGCCACTCGAAATCACAATGTAATAACGACTATTAAGAATGATAAAAAAAACGACCTTATCACCTTGACAATAATGTAGAATTTTGAAATTACACATTGTGACTGTTATGACTGTTACATATTGTGACTAGCTAGCCGGGCCTTAGGTATGCGAGCGGCGCGGTAGGACGGAAGAGCGCTTGATGTTATTACTCAGTACGGAGCCGGACTTCGCGGCGGCAACACTGCGAGCAACAAACAACTATGTATATAACTATATATACTTAGTTCAACTATTTGTTTTGTATTTTCACTTAATGCATTTAAAAGTATGATCGGTACTTACAATAAAATATAAATTGTTAACATTTTTCTGTCCATCTGTCAGTGTGTTTGTTCCGGCTAATCTCTGTATGTATATATATATATATATATATATATATATATATATATATATATAATATATATATATATTTCTTCCAAAATAGGCTTCAATTCTTCAGAATCAACTATATATTTATATAATAATATAATATTATATATTATAACTTCGTTCCATCCGGGTGTCCCTTGACACCTCTCAAGTTTTTATTTTTTTTATTTTAGGATGTTTTAATAATAGGTACATACAACATTTTGGATGCGATTTATTTGGTAACGTCACTGAATGAGATTGATTTCTAAGTTGTGACTCGCGCCATTAGGTACTTCGAAACAACCCTAACTTCGCTTCGATTTAATAACTAATCAATGAATAATTTTTCATTCGAATCGTCTGATTACTGATAAGACCACTTAATGTGATTACAAAATACATGAGCAATTCTTATCATATATGATCCGACTCTCGGAAACAGCTTCAAGTCTTTCCATGAAATTTAGTATGCAGGGGGTTTAGGGGAGCAAAATCGATCTAGCTAGGTCTTATCCCTTGGAAACTGCGTACTTATTAGGTGTTATTTCTTTCGTCGTGCATGTCAATAATTTCGATTCTATTATTGTCAGTGCGAATGGCAGTTTGGTATGCGTTACGTGTACATTTTTTGCATTGTTGCCAAATTGATGTCTCGGGTTCGAATCCCGGTCGGATGAATATCTTTGTGATTCCTACTATTTTATTATATATCATAAACAATATATTTACAAGGCCAGTAATATGTTATATGCAAAATGTATAAACTAACCCAGATACCTACGGTAAATGGTACGTACCTATTGCATTTCGGTTTGTTTTTCGCACTATGTACTAGAACTCCGAGCAAGACTCGGTCTCCGAGGCACTAATCTATTAGTAACAAAAATGATTAAAATAAAAAATAATAATAAAAGAAATTCTTTGCAAGGAAAGGTCCAAACCGGGCAAGTTCGTCTGACGTCTTGACATCGCGTACTGAAACTCGAAAATGTTCCTATTGAACTTTGCATTATTGAAATACTTTTGTTTGTTTGCATAAAATAGGCTCGGAAACTACTGGACCGAATTATTCATATTAAAATCGACCATGTGGAGGCGTGGAAAGGCATGGGCTACTTTTTATCGTGTCAAAATGTACGTTCCCGCGACATCTGTGAATTTCACATAGTGAATAATTTCCGATAGACGAGACGGCAGTGAGACACGTTTATAATTTGTACGTGCTTCATACTAGTAGTAGTAGTAGTAGATAGTAGATACACGTGGCTTACTATACGTGAGCGACTGACGATAGGAACTATCAGTTATTTTCATTGCATAGTAAACAAACCTCGGCACATAACGTTTAGAACTTCTAGGAGACCAAAACCGAATGTATCGACCATGTTACGAGGTGGACACCGTACAACGAAAAGAGACGAACAGCCGAATTCGCAAAGCCTACTCAAATATAGGGCTCCCTGAATAACAGCCCACTGACTGTCGCTGTCTCTGCTTGGAGTGCTTGGCGGAATGAGTAGTACGTCATGTAACTTATGGGGGTCAATTCGTACCGAAACGAGACGCGAAAAGGCGCTGCATTTTCATTTTCTTGCATTTAAACGGTGTATCTTAAAAAAAAAGTCTTAAAAATGCAGCGCCGCGTTTCGTTATCGATTCGTTTCGGTATGAATTGACCCAAGACCACAGTTACCCGGTTACTTCGTCACCCAACTTATGGAACCTTTCTTCACCTCAAACGTTAGAACCGCCCGTTCGTCTCTATTTGTAATACATTAATGCTATATGGATGAATCCAAATGGTTTATTTCATATTTGACCCCTAGATTTTCAACCCCCGTTCTTATAACTATGTTACGTAGGACGAGGGTTAAATATCTAGGGGTTAAAAACGTAATCAACTATCTAAATCATACGAGCGTCTGAGAATTTAGGCGCAAAAGCAATGAACTGGAAGACAGCACGTAATAAGAAGAAGACTTCGTGGGCCTCGGCCAAGGAGAGTTTTAGTTTTTTGTTAACCCGCGCTATAATAATAGGCAATTATCCTATGATGAAAATATAAGTACATCAAACTTATATACATTACTTACATATTTTATCACTGAACATTATTTGAAACCAATTTAACCAACACTGTTATATAATATACTATAAAATATAAAGTACGATTTTTATGAAATATCAAAATAAAATAACTAATTTTACACTATTGACCACGTGATTAAAAACGCACTGTCTTCAAACGTGATGTCAGATTCTTGTACATCTTCTTTTTTATTAAATGTCCTCCCTAATCCCATAATTAACGTCAGTAAACGACATTAAAAAAAAATGTATGTCAGTTGTCAGTCGAAGTTTAGTGTGATAGCTTTATAAGAATTGACTTCTTGTTGAGTTTTGCTGGGGAGTTCAATGAGTGACGTTGTGGAATTCGTATTTCTTCATAAATTTGTGTAATTTCGGTTCTTAAACACTGTTATATAATATACTATAAAATATAATGTACGATTTTTATGAAATATCAAAATTAAAATAACTAATTTTACACTATTGACCACGTGATTAAAAACGCACTGTAGTCAAACGTGATGTCAGATTCTTGTACATCTTCTTTTTTATTAAATGTCCTCCCTAATCCCATAATTAACGTCAGTAAACGACATTAAAAAAAATGTATGTCAGTTGTCAGTCGAAGTGTAGTGTGATAGCTTTATAAGAATTGACTTCTTGTTGAGTTTTGCTGGGGAGTTCAATGAGTGACGTTGTGGAATTCGTATTTCTTCATAAATTTGTGTAATTTCGGTTCTTAAACACTGTTATATAATATACTATAAAATATAATGTACGATTTTTATGAAATATCAAAATTAAAATAACTAATTTTACACTATTGACCACGTGATTAAAAACGCACTGTCGTCAAACGTGATGTCAGATTCATGTACATCTTCTTTTTTATTAAATGTCCTCCCTAATCCCATAATTAACGTCAGTAAACGACATTAAAAAAAAAATGTATGTCAGTTGTCAGTCGAAGTTTAGTGTGATAGCTTTATAAGAATTGACTTCTTGTTGAGTTTTGCTGGGGAGTTCAATGAGTGACGTTGTGGAATTCGTATTTCTTCATAAATTTGTGTAATTTCGGTTCTTAATGTGTAATATTGGTAGAATATTAACCATTAAATATTCGTTAACGTGCACAAGTGTTGCCCACACTTGTGGTACAACTTCTGAAAACATGCTATTTTGTGTTTCCCGCCAAAACTCCCTAGGAACTTTCAGTAAAGCTTCTACCACTTTACTGAATCGACTGACATGACTCATGGACTGTACTGACCATATATTTGGACTTTGACTAGACTTTAGACTTGACGATATAGGATACGGTGTTGAAAATTGAAACGAAAGTTCTATTTCCCGCCTTTTTAACTTGACACTGGCAAATGGTTATAAGCCGATGCCACATAGATAAAATAAAAAAATAAAAATAAAAAAGACTTCTTGTTCTGACAGCTGACATTTGTTATTTTTATTTATAATTAAATCAACGTTTTATGTCAAATTTTGTGAATTAATAATTTGATATCGGTTTAAAATAAATGTTAAATTGTTATTTTAGAAAATGATACATACATTCATTAATTATTTCAAAATGATTTTTTCCATAAAGAATTTGTGGAGTGTTTATTAGATTTATAAGTCAGCCGGAAATGTCCGACGATTAATTGTTATTGATGATTGAGAATAAAAATACATTTTGTAAAAATGTGCAACTATTTAAAGTATCATAGTTTATTATTTTGTGCTATTTTTAATAGAGTACCGATTTTTATGGCGAGTTTCAGTGGAATTTAAAATGGCGCCAATGTCTCATATCCATATAACAAACACTCAACCGATTATGGAGGAACTATAAAAGGCCGTGCTCGACAGCGAATGGGAATATTACTCTATCGACAGATCTCTTGAAGTAATTGGAAAAAGTGTTTTATTTTAAAGTGTAAAAGTGCTGCAATAATTACAGAGTGACTGTATATGAAAATATGCATTATAATTATATAAGTGTGTATCTAGTGTGAAAAGGTGCAACAGTGAATAAAGTGGAACAGCGAATAAGTCGACAATTGTAGTTTCATTCATTTTTACAAGTGCAAGTTTTGTGTGGAATATCATCGTTTCTCTTCGATATTATTAAGCATAGCACCATAAATAAAAAAAAATATAAAATAAAAAAATAAAAAAGCCGTTTATTCAATTTTCCTACGGTTACAGTATAAGTTGTGTTAGTAAAGTAAAAGTTTTTGTTAGTGTTTCAGTACGTATCTTGGGTTGATCTGGAAAATCTGGAAAATTGACCCCACTACGGGTATAGGCCTCCCCCAACTTTTTCCAACGTTCCCTGTCCTTGGCTATATCGGTCCATTTTTTTCCCGCCACCTGAATTATATCATGGGCCCAATGTTGCTTTGGTCTACCAACTTTCCTTTTGCCCGAGGGTCCCTTCCATTTGGTGGACTCTATTGTCCACCTTTTGTCTTTGCAGCGCGCGATGTGGCCAGCCCATTGCCATTTTAAGGTAAGTGTATGTTTTAGTGCGTCTGTGAACTTTGTTTTTTTTCCTTATTTCTTCACTTCTTATTTTTTGTATCTTCCTTATCCGAAATATGCTTCTCTCCATTGCTTTTTGGGTATTTTGTATTTTGGTTTTAATATTTTTTGTAAATATCCAGGTTTGACAGCCATAGAGGAGGCTGGGCATGATACAGGTGTCCATTACAATTTTTTTCATAGGTAGGTTGTAGTTGCCTTTTAATATTTCTTTTAATGAGCAAAATTTTTTCCATGACAGAGTTATTCACCTTGCTACCTCGTCTATGTTATTATTTGTATCAATTGTTATTTGTTTTCCTAAGTAAATATAGCTGTCAACATAATCTATTGCGTGTCCATTTACTTGTATTGGTATTTTGTAATTGTTATTGGTCATTATTTTTGTCTTGTTCGTGTTCATATTAAGTCCAACTTTTTTACTTTCCAGATCGAGTGTTGTGACCATCTCTTCTAGATCTTTGGGTGTTTCGGCCAGTATTACTATGTCATCTGCAAATCTTAGGTGATTGAGGTATTTCCGATTTATTAGTATACCTCTCTGTACCCAATTTGTTTGACTAAAAATATCCTGGAGAACCGCAATAAAAAGATTTGGTGACAGTGGTTCACCCTGTTTTACCCCTCGCTCTATTTTGAAGGGCTCACCAATGGTTTCGAGTTTTATTCTGCTAGTACTATTCTCGTATATGTTTTTTAATATGTTGATATATTTGTGATCGATTTTTAATGACTTTAGTGCTCTCCAGATAGAGTTGTGACTGATACTATCAAATGCTTTACTATAGTCGATGAACGCTAAGTACAGCGGTCTGTTATATTCTCTGAATTTTTGTATTATTTGTTCAATGGTCTGTATATGATCTATGGTGCTGTAACCTGATCGGAAGCCCGCCTGCTCAATGGGTTGTGAATTATCGACCTCTTGGGTTAGTCTTTTTAGTATTAATGAAGCGAAGAGTTTGTAAGTGCTTGTTAGTAGGCTGATAGGTCTGTAGTTTCCTATGTCTTGCGGATTTCCTTTCTTGAAAAGTAGAATAATGTCCGATGAGCACCATTGCTTTGGAACTGTTTCTGTATTCAAGATCATATTGAACAGTTGAGTCAGATGTCCTAATAAGGCTGGGGCTCCCTCTTTTATCGCTTCGTTACTAATACCGTCTCGGCCTGGGCTTTTTTCATTTTTTAGTTGTTTTATCTGCCAGTATACTTCTTCTTCATCGAAAGGTTGGACAGTATTTGTGATTAACTGATAGTTCGTTTGGATTTCAGTGACGTGATGTTCTAGCACATTATTTCTTGTCTTGTTTTCAGTTACATCTGGTGTTTGTTTTAGGCTATGTATCCATTTTTTGTGCGTGATTAGCTCCTTAAAAGCTCTTTTTGTACTTCTGTATATATTTAGATTTTTATTAATGACTTCATTTCTGTGATTGTAGTAGTCTTTTTTTATTGCCTTATTTGTTGCTTTGTACAGTCTGCTTAGTTCCATTTTAATTTCCTTGGTTTTGTTTTTTGTTCTTATTAATTCTGTGCGTTTTTTGATAAGTTGTTCTGTTTCTTTGCTTATTATTTTATGTGTATTGGAGTCTGTCATCTTTTGCGTTTTTAGGCTGTTTATTATGATTTGTTCCACCTGTAATAAGTTTGCACGTCGGTGGCTTTATTTAGTTTGTCTGAAGATTTTATAAGCTCTGTAAGGTTTTCAAGGTATTTGTCTATTTCTTCTTTCATTTTGGGTCTACATATGGAATTTCCGAATTTCCTCCTTGACTGCTTCGGTGATTTTAAAGCGACAGTCGCTCTGACGATCTACATATGGAATTTCCGAATTTCCTCCTTGACTGCTTCGGTGATTTTAAAGCGACAGTCGCTCTGACGATCCTGTGGTCAGAGGCAAAGTTTATTTTATTAATTACCTCAACATTTGTTATAGTTTTTGGAACATTTGTCATTATGTAATCAATTTCGTTCTTAGTATTACTATCAGGGGATATCCAAGTCCATTTCTTATTTTTCCTCTTTTTGAAATAGGTGTTCATTATAGATAGATTATGTTCAGATGCATATTCTATTAGCCTTTCGCCCCTTTCGTTGCGTTCTCCGAAGCTGAATCGACCTATCTGGTTATTATTATCAGTTTCTTGCTTCCCTATTTTCGCGTTGTAATCTCCAATTACCAAAACTTTATTCATTCATTCATTCATTTATTTATTTGCTATAAAAGTGGTGAACACAGTAGGTGGTAATGATCATTTTCTTAAGAACTAACACTTTTAGCTATGTATAAAATAGCATGCAAATATAGATTTAAATTGTCATCATAAAAAACATATTTTACGCTAACAATATTCAAATCAATTTTATACAATATAAGTCATTAATAATAGTAATAATTAAACATGTCATAGGAATATCTAATAATTATAATCATACAAAATATATTTTACGCTAACAATATTCAAATCAATTTTATACATAGGCCATTCACAATAATAATTAATCATGTCATGAAGATAATGAGAAATATATATATTTATGTCAAGAAATTAGATGAAGTAGAAAATGTCAATTAATTTTAAAACTATTATTATAAAATAAAATAATTTATGTCAACTGTTTAGAAATTCCTTTACATCATAATAAGATTTGTTTATTAGTATTTTTTTTAGTTCTCTAATAGAGTGTTTTTTAGACAAGTGTTTTATGTGATCTGGTATTTTATTGTAAATCTTTACACACATTGTATATGCATTACTTAAAAAAAGAGTTGTTTTTGGTTTCTTATTTATGATTAATCTATTTGAATTTCTGAAATATTTAGTTGGGTTCGGGTCAATCAATTGTGTAAAAATGTGCGTGTTGTGTATAACGAATTTAAATATTTCTAATTTAATTAATAATTATTGTCTGTTAATGAGTGAGCTTGATGTAGGTCATCGTAGAATTTACAGATTTCTTCTTCGTTTGCTCTTTCCGTTGGTGCGTAAGCCTGTATCAAGGATACTGAATAGTTTTCAAACTCCAATTGTAAGAGAGCTACTCGTTCTGAGATTCCTGTGAATCCACTTATTTTGTTTTTGTGCTCTTTTTTGATAAGGAATCCCACTCCGTGTTGGCCTTTTGTTTGGCCTATATAACACAAAATATAGTCCTGGTACTCTTCAATGTTGTAGCCTACTCGTTTTATTTCTGATAGGCTAGGATATATTATGTCCCACTTTATATTTTTTACAGCGTATATTAGTTCTATATATCTTTCAAATGTAGATAGAGAGCGAACATTGTAGGTGCATATACTTAATGTGTTTTTATTTTTTTTATTTTTTCTTTATTTTTAGTTGGATGATGGTAGTCATCTTCCCCCATGGTGACAAGCCGGCTTGGGGTGCATATTACTGAATTTGGTTTGTTTACGAGTCGCTTTTTATATTTAAGTTTTTCCGGTTTTCGGTGATGGTTGTTAGTTTTTTGGGGTTTCTGATGTTGAGTTGTTGAACCCTTTCCTCTCGACGTAGTTGAGTATGTTTGGTCTGATAGTTTCTTTTGATGCTGTTTTGGGCAAAGTATTATACTTTTGTGGCAAGTTGTTTGTAGCACTGACTTTCTTCTGCGTTGGAGAGTTTGGTGAGAATAATCCCTCACTTTTTATTTTTTCACAATTATTGTCAGACTGTTTCTTCACTATTATTTTATCGTATTTTAGAAATACCCTGTTTCCCTTTTTTCTCTCTTCTTCGATTTGTGGCTGTAATTGTTTCCTTTTCTCAAGTACTTCCTTCGAGTAGTCTTCCTTGACATATGTGCCAGGCGGTAAATTAGTTTTGTTTGTTATTATCTGACGTTTTTTCCAATGGGTTGTGAAGGAGACAATAACTGGGCGATTTTTGTTGGTTTGCCACTTCCCAATTCGATAGACATTGTTTATTTCTTGACTCTCTAGTGGAATTCCTAAATCAATTATGATTTCTTTGATCTATCAGATCGTAATCGGATTTCCCTTGCTCTTCGATACCAAAGAAAACTAGATTGTTCTTCAACTTTTGCTTCTCTATGTAGCTTAGTTTGTGTTCTAATTCTATTACTTTGGTTTTTAGTAATTTATTTTCTTCCAAAACAATTTTCATTTTTTCGTCGAGTGCCTCCATTACATTCTTTGTTACCGAAGACGTTATCAGAGCTGCTTGCTGCTGTAGCTTTTCATCCAGTTTAAACAATAAAACTTCCATACTTTTGTCCATTTTAGTAGTGATTTGATTGTTTGTTGCTGGTATCACTAGTTGGTGGAAACTTGAGATGGTAACCCCACAGCTGTCAAGTGTCAGCTGAGGTATCAATTTGGTTAGGTTGGTACTTCTGTCAGTTGTCACTTCAATAATCTATGGTTGTGACGTATTGGATGACGCGATGTATCTTCGATGTACCTACATATTATGTTGATATGTCAAACTTTCAGAACAGCTGTTGTAAAAATGTAAAATCACGATATATTTTTTCAAGTTTTCGTTGCGTGTTGTTGGGTTTGCACTGTGATCTTTATAGAATCTTCTTTTATTAAGTTCTTGGTAAGTATGTACAACTTTTTCGCACCGGATTGACACTTCTTAAACACTTATACGGTAATTATTAGCGGAGGGCTTGAACTACGTGCTTTTAGTCGGACAACCGGAACCGGAAAACATAGCACCATACTAAAGGCATTTTTAAATAGTAAAATTACCAAAGTTAACACCAAGCATTCTAGGATTTGACATGAAATCACATTTGATAGTTGACAGGTGGTTACAAGAATGTGACGTCATGTCAACACATTTTAGCGTTTTGGCGGCTTTAGTAATTATTTAAACTTTTATGCTGATTTGCAAGGAAAGGAATGGTCCAGATTGCCGGTCCAAGTTCAGAAAATATGACCATTTGACATATTTTTCAAATGCTTGGAAAATACCCTATTGATACAAGCTTAAAATGGGTCATTGGTACAGAGTACAGACAAATTGTACGAAAGTGAGTGGGTACGGGCTATATTTAGATTAAGAAAGTATAGGTCCATCCATACCCTGCAATAAGTCTCGGCTTATGTAGGTCGCCGACATGTTGTTACTCGACTGGCCGCGACTGTACTAATGTGCTCTTGTAAAGACTAAAGTGCTATAGAGTATAGAGTTAAGTAGTTTTAGATGTAACGCAGGCCGCAGCCTGTGTGACAATCTTGAAACTTGCACAACAGAGTTTTGATTCTTCGTCCAGAGCACTTGAGTGGTTGTTCCTTTTCCATTCTATTTTCAGCTGTTGAAGATGTTGGAGAAGTTTTTTTCCGTAATACCCTACTTTGTTTAAACGTTCTAAATCGAACATTACACACTTATGACAAAACAGAAAATAATTACTATTGTGTTCACAAGCTCACTACGTACTAGGTACATAGTAACAAAATTACTATTGCATAAAATTATGTACATCGTATGTAACGTAATCGAAATTACTGTGGAAGGCCTCTCTCTCTATTAATATTAAAATTATCTCAATATGAACTCAAACATAAGGGGTAAATTTTTGTATACATTCATATATAAAAGAAAGTACAGTGGTACAATAGGCACAGTTGAAATATTAAATTATCTCTTTACAAAAGACACTACACTGTTTAATGTATATGTAATACCGGAAAAACTAAAAAGTCTCGCCCGAAATCCGAATGAAAGTTGATAAAGCCGTCAGCAATAAACTTGTAGAACGACAGTAAATATAAAACTGATAAATAGCCTTGGCCCTGATCGGCTGTGTAAGGTCGCCGGCGCGCACGGCGCACGGAGAATCATCGCGTTTGCTCAGCCAACAATGACTTGGATCACGCGATGTTCAAGACAATCTGTACTTTTGTTATACTTTGGCAGAACCTTAAGAAGTGCTTCAAATGTTTTTTTTAATTAAGCACGCGATCCGTTACATACACATAAACACACAGACAGACAGACACGTTCAAACTTACCTAAAACACCCCTCGGTTTTCGTCGGCGATTATCTAACTACTTTTACTTCTGGGAAATTATTAAAATCTCATATTTTGCAAAGCCATATAAAGGGTTTTTCAATAGGGGCGCTCAAACTTTGACTATTCTAGTAAAGCTGTAAAATTTGATATGAATACTTATATAGTTATGACAATTTACCATTGAAATCTACTCGCTGCCTAAAATGGTTTAAATCAAAATCAGTACTCTATTTGCCTAACGCTCAGTGCGTTGTGTCGAATTTTTAGTGTTTTTAATAAAGAAATTGTGGCCCAGGATAGATGGTATGACAAACAGCATGGCGCTAGTTACTATAAGTACAGCGCGTAAAAATTAAATTTATCAAAGAGAAGTTCGAGGGCTCGTCATCACGCGCTGTGGCGACAGAACCTTTATCCAAGATGGCATCGCTCATTACGGCGACGAAGTTCGAAAACAAAAATGATGGGATTTAGATATTACAATAACTGTGGTTATATCTCTTAAACAGATGACTTGATAGAAGAGAACTTGATTTTAATGTTTAGCGCTCTTAATGAAAAACCATTTACTTCTTTACATCTAAGTGTAAAGTCACAGCAGCGACACTCTACAAATGACAGCTCGAACACCGGCGAATGTCGGCCTAGTTGACACCAATATAATTTTAAACGTCGCGCCAGACAAATCTATCATAAATATTATGAAATAATATTGTCAATTATGTCAAAGCACGAAACGACCAGCGGCCAGCCCGGTGAACGAAAGTCCTGGCTGGAAAAAACTCACTCCCCGCTGGCCGCGCGCACCCCCGGCCACGTGTCAATAGTCTATGATTGAAAAGCCTTTTTTTAGTAGCTTAGGCTATATAGGCTATAAAGGCCCCCAATGTCCTCCAGGTCTCACATTCCTGAGCCATTGCTGGTCAGCCTTGCTGATGTGCGTCCATCTCATTATGAAATAGTGAATGAAAAATCATTTACAATTTCATAATTATAAAACGTTGGCTTTTAGGCATTGAATTTTCCGAATTCGACAGCCATTACGTTATTAAATTTGATGATCGGCAGTTTAAGGGAAATTTGCCAGGAATTCTCTTATTGCGTAAGACGAAATACCGCCAATATAAAAAGTGACCTCCCGCGATATGTAGGTATCTGTGAACTATTGGGCCTCTTGGAATTTACTTTAAATGTTTATTTTAGGTGTTAAATAGTAATACATGTTTTAAGAATTTTGTTATTCAGAATCTTATTTTTATAGTCCTACATTTCGGCTACAGTTACATCCTTTACATGACTGACACCATGGCAAAGCACGAAAAATAAAAATTTCAGTGGTGATCAATAATTTACAAATGTATTTATTTAGAAATGTTATCAAATGTAGGATAATAGTACCTACATTTGATAACATTTCTAATAAAGTTGAGATGAACTCAGAAATTAGATGCCAATTTCGCCTACCGACTGCGCTAATTGAAGTTCACTTCGGCCATAACTCAGGTCGCTTATCCCGACCATTTAGACTTCCCACGGTATACCACTTACACGTTTATTGCCTATCGTATCAGATTATATACGTGCTGTGCAATTTTCTAGAAATGAAAATTATAAGGCAACTGGTTATAGTTTTTTCTTAATTATATCTTAATTATAATATGGGTTTGCATTGTTCAAGGGTTGAGTAAATTGAAAAATAAAAAAAAAATAGTTTACAAATTACTGCTACAAATGGATCCTTTTTATTCAGTAAATCTATGCCAAGAGTCCAACCGGCTGCTATAACGACCTCAGATAACGACTATCTCGTTTGAGCAAAGCCTAAATATTCAGTTGGTTCATTTAAAAATTATTTGTTTCAGAGACTTCTTAAATCTTAAATACTAGTGGTTAAACAAGTGGTAATTGAAATAAGTTTGACTGAAACCTTAAGTATCTTCAATGCTGGTAATTGAAAATACCGTCCGCAAATTGTTGTGCGCGCTAAAGGTTGTGATGTGCGGATAAGCGCATTGTTCTGCGTTCACATAATAGATCAATGCACTCGCTGGGCAGCCTTTCTCTCGTCTGGCGGCCGTCTGGCCACCGCGGTGCGCGGGACCTACGGAACACTTTCCAAACTAGACCTTTCCCGAGATTAGCTGTTCTGATAGCTGCCCACGCGCACGACATTGGAAGAACATGGTCTGCAAATTGTGCATTACTTTAGTCCCTTAATATTATAAATTAAAGTCCCCCGCCGCGTTTGTATGTCTGTATGTTCACGGTGATCTCAAAAACTACTGAACGGATTTTCATGAAGTTTTCATCTATCGACGTAGTGGTTCCTTAGGTGTATTATTTGTTGAGGTTTCGTGGAAATTGGTTAAAATATGACGTTAATTGTTGAAGGTGTCGGAAAAAAAAGGAGCCGCCTGGGAGCTTTCATCGAAAACGCTGCCTAATCTATTGAGTATAAAACAAAACCAATTTATGATGGGATTGTTTCTCTTTTATAGGTCTCCTAAAAAGTCCGCGGTAGCATATATCTTTTAAGGATAGCGTAAAAATAAAATCACAAATACACATTATTTGCAGAAGCTATTTGGACTAATACAATAATAATCTTTATCAAATTAAATACGTTAGTCATTTTAAGAATTTCATACAAATTATGATTGCCTTTAATACCATACAGTTAACACGCACCAACGAGACGGCCAGGATCTATTAGGTACTATATTGCAGTAGGTGTATTTGCTACAGAAGTTTTTTGCCACGAACACTTTCACTAAATCTAGTATTCTATAATTCATTTAGTTGGTACTTGATACTGTCTTATTTATATTGTAACTTAGGGGTTATATCCTATACTTTAAACGAGACGATCTTGTATATAATATACACACACCGGCATATTTAGCGGAACATAAAATAAAGGTTTGATATCAGTATCATATAAGGTTGCTGGCTGGTTTATACGTCATTTAATTTAAAAAGAAATATTTTCAAATTAAGAAAACAACTGAACATCACATTTTATGCAATTGTTTTAATTTTCCTCAAATACCTTATCTGGAGTGAACTTCGAGTATTTCTTCCTTCTGAGTTTGATTTAAAATTTCATTGAAATACTGTTTTTTGTTAGTTTTTTTTTAATCGCGTATCTTTTTGGAGTTGAGGACTGAATTATGCCTGACTTAGCCCCAACGGAGATTGCCAGGGCACTCGAAATGCGAAGAAATGGTCAAACCTACAGAGTGATATCCAGAGATCTTCGTCGACCAGTTTCAACGATCCATCGCAGTATCCAACGGTTCAGGGAGACCGGTGCTTATGTGAGAAGAGCAGGATAAGGCAGAAAAAGACGCACTTCGAGTAGGGATGATCGTTTCATTCAGCTTCGTGTACGTGGGAACCCCCGTTTGACGGCCGTCCAAGCCCGACATGAGTTAAAGCAGTGCGGGGTGTAACCGTAAGTGAGCGTACGGTACGAAGAAGGTTCGAAGAAGAAGGATAAGGCAGAAAAAGACGCACTTCGAGTAGGGATGATCGTTTCATTCAGCTTCGTGTACGTGGGAACCCCCGTTTGACGGCCGTCCAAGCCCGACATGAGTTAAAGCAGTGCGGGGTGTAACCGTAAGTGAGCGTACGGTACGAAGAAGGTTCGAAGAAGCTGGTTTGGGTTCATTTGTGCCCGCCAAGGCTCCAAGGCTCGAGGTAAATCATCGTAGAAACAGGTTAACTTTTGCTCAGGAACATCGACTTTGGAACGCGGACCAATGGAGTAAGGTATTGTTTAGTGATGAGTGCAGAATTCTCTTAAATCAAATTGGCGGCAGGCAAAGAATATACAGACGCAAAGGAGAACGAAACATTCAGACAAATTTTGAAACTACAGTTGCATACGGTGGTGGATCAATAATGGTTTGGGCGGGCATTTGTTTGGGAGCTCGCACAGACTTGGTAGTAATTGACAGAGGGAGTCTGACTGCAGACCGCTATATCAGAGAAGTTTTAGAAGAAAATGTCGTACCGTTTGCCCCATACATCGGTGACGATTTTGTTTTTATGCAGGATAATGCTCGGCCGCATACCGCTCGGGTAACTCAAGCTTATCTTAATGATATGAATATCACTGTTATGGAGTGGCCGGCGAGATCACCGGATATGAACCCAATAGAGCACGTTTGGGACTTGCTGAAAAGAAAAGTTAAGTCCAGAATTCCAGCTCCTGCCAACGTGGGTGAACTGCGAATCGCCGTAGTTGAGGAATGGCGGAGACTATCCCAGGAGCCCATCGATAACATCATTCTCAGTATGCCTAGACGGGTAGAAACTTTAATAAGAGCACGTGGAGGAAATACGCGATATTAATCACCATTTTTCTAATTTTATTAATTGTTATTTTAATATTAATTTTCACTTTTCCCGGTTACATGAAAAGGTCAAAAATGTACCATTTTTCACAAATAGCCTTTACTCGCAAAATCTGTTTTAATGTGATCTCATTTTAAGTAAAACAAATTAAACTTTAAATAACAAAAGAAGTGTAGTAAGAAGATATTAGAATAAAACCATATTTTTTTAATTATGGACCTTTTTTTTGTGTTCCGCTAAATATGCCGGTGTGTTTATAATAGGAATCTCCAAAACGGCTGTGTTTAGATGAAATTTAGTATACAAAAAGGTTTGGGATGAAAAATCGATCTAGCTAGTAAACTTCGCATTTTTAAATATTTTTTTTTTCTTTCATCGTGCAACAATATATCAGTAATTTCGACTAAATAAGTGTCAGTCCGATTGGCAGAATGGGAATATGGATATATTATGATATTGGAAATGTGGTGGGTTAAAATCCCGGTTAGATAAATATTTTGTCAATTTTTTATTATTTAAAAATATGTACTAGAACTCCGAGCAAAGCTCACTAAGTTGGCAACATTCATTTTGGACTGAATGGACCATGTGTGACAAATCGCTTTAGTTCTCGCCAGAGTACCCGGCTGTGCGGGAGTGTATCGCGTACAAGCGTATCACGATACGTAATAAACACGACTGTAGCTCGCGGCAAACCAGAACGAACTGGTGCGATTTTTCTGTATATGTGCTCGAATCCGTTCAGGCCGAAATAACGTCAGTTGGGTCGGGGGCGATTTTTTTCCGTGTATGTGCTCAAATCCGTTCAGGCCGAACTGACATCAATTCTAACTGAAACGATCGGCCTCTCGTCTGTGGGAGCCTTTAGGCGTGCGCGTTCCTCGGGCGTGTGAGCGATGCGTTGCGCCGCGAGCGCGCTGCGTGAGCGTCGCGTGTTGCCGCCGTGTGGCGTGTGTGCAGCGCGCACGCGGCGTGCACTCGGCGCTCGCGTTGGCCGCCCTGTCGCTGGCGACCGACACAGTGGCGAAGACCGAAGAAGAGGTAAGAACGCGACACAAGCGCCGCGTGCACTCTCCACACACGCCGCAGAATAGCAAAATATGACGCCTAATGAGGGGTCTCAGCCTTTGTCAAAGCCATTATTTATTAGTTAAGTATTTGTTTTGACTTTTATAATTAAATCTTTTTATCAACTAAGTTTCTTGTGAGGAGGTAATTAATTTATTGCAAATCTTGAATTTCGATTTTATTTTCCCGATTCCTTTGTAGGTACTTTGTCAACTTTGCAAAGTTACAACAAAGTAGTTCTGAAGTTTTCCTCAAGCTTGAAATAAGATAAATCTTTTTCTTATTATGTTTCGTTCTTTGTTTGTTTTATATTTTCATGGGTCCATATTTCATTTAATAGTACTTTATCGTCTTCTTTCTTTTAACTGTCTTTCTATACTTTGTAGGCTTTTCTTTTTAAATATGTTTACAAAGGTTCCGCGGACTTTGTAAAAATCCAAAAGTCTTCATGCACTTCTTCAACAACTGTTGTTGTTGATTAATATCACTATGGGTTAATGAACGACGCAGATTATCCCTTGTTTTAAAAAAGCCAGCCCTTCATATCTGATTGGCATATTAGTTTAATAATCCATGTTATTATGGACAGTGATTGTCCCCGAAGGTCAGAGCATGTATCGGTAAACAGCAGCATGTAGATATTGTGCAGTGGCATTGTGACATTGGGCGGAGTCGTTGAGCCGTGACAGGTGGAAACTGTTCACCGGATCCTAATGATTATATTTTCCGCGTTTTTTCTGCTTAAATACTCCTTTAGCCATTCTATTAATAATTTAATCTTCCTTGAGCACAAAAGCACATATAACCATGATTTCTTTGGCAGTATATATGTATAGCGTCTGACGTTCCTGCCTGTTACATAATGTTCGCCTTATTTGCAATCAGTAAATATGATTAAAAACTTCGAGAAAACTATAGTCGAATAATATAACGACTGTTAAGATGGATTAAGTATGTATTACTTAATTTATCTTCGTGCGATAAGCTAATTATCCAAACTTTTTTTAAAAAAATTTTTGCCTCTCTCCAAACTCTTTAGCCTTATCTTGCAATACGTAACTGAGGAGCTACATATACATCTTACAAGTTGTGTTATTGTGTCACTAATCATCATGGTCTATGATCCGGTATAAGAAATATATACCCTCATCTGTTATTTATTAGTGATAAGAATTAAATGATAGATAATGTTCACATTGACACATTGCAAATAGGTTGCCTAGTTAAATTGCGCCCTTAGGGCTGATTCACACCGAAATGTCAACGGAGCGACGAGCAGCATAACTGTCATGTCATGTCTCGACGACCTCTGTGGCTCAGTGGTTCAGCACGTTGGTGCTCAAGCCGGGGGTCGCGGGTTCGAATCCCGCCGAAGGAACTAAAAGTTTTTCTGTGTTCCTGGGTCATGGATGTGTATTAAATATGTGTATAATATAATAAAAATCTTATATATATGTATAGTATAAAAGTATTAAATATACTTCCCGTTTTCTGGTACCTGTAACACAAGTTCTACGGATACTTAGCACGGGGCCAGATTGACGTGGTGTGAAGCGTCCATAGATAGATATTGATATATTATCATATATAATTATAAACTTTATCTTCATTACTATAAAACACATTTTCGCTTGAGACAACCGCCGCCGCTCATGGCCGCTGATGGCCGCTAGCTACCGTAGTGGCCATCGGCGGCCGTGGAAAATCCGGTATAAGAAATATATGTACAGATGAAGATTTATATTTCTTATACCGGATCTTACACTATCATACTTATTGAGGCATTTACCGACTGTTTTAAATATTTTGTCTACACCTGTGAACTTATTAAAGTATTTCTAGTTTGTAATATCGATGTCAGAGAGTTATGTATAGTCCAGATCCAGATCCTTGTTAAGCAGCTTTCCAACCGGCTCGAGCGTGCCGCAGGGGTTCATAAATCCCGCTTGCCGGCGTGGGCGACGTTGGCCACCGACGGTAAATTAAATATTTAAATCACCGGATCGCGATCAGCAGTTTATTGTTATTGTTCGTGTACATACAGTGTCATATTTACGTCCAGGTTCCCGACGCCATCTTGGCTTTTTTTTGGTCAATATCATAGCTCTTCTTTACAAAGGTTACGTTGAAATCATGCATTGTGTAAAATCGACTTTAGTATAGGATGTCACAAATGTTTTATGAGACAAAGACTGAGACCCGTATCATTAGTTGTTTCCTCGACATTTCCTCCACTCGACTGAACCTTCAATCCATGAAAATTGTAGCATTATTCAACAAAATATCCTCGACTTGAGGAATTTCCTTACGCGAGTCGAGGAATCGACTGTCAAACATAAGGTTCCTCAGGACGTACCTTGAGGCTCTCTCGAGCGTCTATTTCCGACATTTATATCAATTCTATTTATAAACAGAGTAGAATAATTTGAAGCAATTACGCAATTACAGAGGGCTACTTATTTAAAGAGAAGCATGGATGATTTTTTGGAGTTTCTGGATTACCTTTACGAAAATCCTTATAATTATGCAGCGCGTAACTGTTTATTTTAAAATCCCTGTCATTTTACAAATTTAGAGAAAACACTGTGATAGAAGTAATTTTACCACTTTTGAACCTACCAATTTGTTGAAATAACAGGGGACTACCAATCCCACCCATTATACAATTACTTAAAGCGTTGCGGACACGACAATATAAGTTAAACGAAGGGTTATAATATCATTCTGCCAAATTCGAATCTAATATTAATGGTAACCTATCGGTGTTAACATTATAAAAGTATATTTTTCTATAATTATCTATGACATACTCAACCTTACTGGAGGAGCAAACAGCTGAGATAGAAATTACGTTTAAGAATACCAAATTCGAGGAGCATCTTAAGGATACCAGCAGTTGAGGTTGAGTCGAGGCGGATCTGAGGAAACAACTAATGATACGGGTATGAGACATAGAAGTATAACCAAAAAGGCATTCTGTATATGTATGTACTTCTTTTATAGTAGCGAACAGTGATACTTGCAAGATTATTTTCCTTAATAATGTTTGAAAAATATAGATTATTTGCCAAGGAACAAAAAGGGTTCAGGAAGAATTTGTCAATTAATTTAGCTATCTACAATTTCTTAAATGATATAGTCTCAAATATTGACAAAGCAATACCGGTTACAGCTCTCTATATGGATATATCTAAAGCTTTTGACTATGTAAGACATGACATACTAACAGACAAGTTAAATAAATATGGTAAGATGAAATATCCTCAATCTGATAAAATCATTTCTAACCAATTATAGGACTCAAATTACCCTAATCACAAGTATATGTACAAGAACAGAGTGCACATACTCGTCAAATACCCTAAAAAATATACAAATACTCGAAAAGTGCAATTTAGTGTTCCGCAAGGTAGCGTTTTAGGCCCACTACAATTTTTTATATACATAAATGACTTGCCTCGTAGCATAAACTATCTTATGACATTATTTGTAGATGACAGTACTGTGGTGTTTACTTGTAATGACATGAAAAACTATGAAAATGACATAAATAAAAGTTTAAGGGATATTATAATGTGGTTAAAATCTAATAACTTAAAGGTAAATTTAAAGAAAACATAAATAATGAAATTTTATCAAAGAAATCCGTTATTAAACTCGTTATACATTAATTATGATGGAGAAAAAATTCAAGCTGAAGTCACAAAGTTTCTGGGCATATATATAGCAAAGGACCTTAAATGGAAAACACACTCAGAATACATATGTAAAAAAAATAATCAGTTTTCATTTCCTACTTCAAAAGTAGTTAAAGAAAAAGCATTGCTTTCGGCCTAATATGGATTTGTGGTTTCTACTCTCCGATATGGCATAATATTTTGGGGCAATTCCACAATGCTTGAGGACATTTTTAAGGCGCAAAATATTATATAAAGTATTCGTGTTATAGCAACTGACGTACAATTGAGCCAACCTTACTTTAAAAAATATAAACTACTTACATTTCCATGTCTGTACATAATATACGAGGGGAGGTCCAAAAGTTCGCGGAATGAAAGGGTTGTTAATAAAATATAACAATAAATTTATTTTTCCTTTTCAATATAATCACCCTTAAGTGTAATACATTTATTTGATCTATGGATTAATTTTTCTAAACCATCGAAAAAATATTTTTTGTCTTTGGCCTCAAAATGCGCCGAAATTGCCTCCTTCACTTCGTTGTCGTCGGAAAATTTCCTTCCCCTTAGCTCTTTTTTTAAATTTGGAAACAAATAAAAATCGCTAGGGGCCAGGTCTGGACTGTAGGGTGGGTGAACAAGTGGTTCGAATCCATGCGTGTGAAGAGCAGCCATGTCAACTCGGCTCTTGTGAACCGGCGCGTTGTCTTGCAAAAGCAACACACCCTTGGCCAATTTTCCACGACGTTTTTCTTTAATTGCCTCCTTTAACTTTTCCAATATTGTGGCGTAGTATTCTCCAGTTATAGTGGTACCTTTTTCTTTATAATCAATCAGTAATATTCCCTCACAATCCCAAAAAACAGTGGCCATCAACTTTCCAGCCGATTCTGACACTTTGAATTTCTTGGGAGGTGGTGTACCCTTTTTGTGCCATTGCATGGACTCCTGTTTTGATTTTGGTTCAAAGTGATGTTTCATGTTTCATCTCCAGTAACAATCCGCTCCAAAATCTGCACAGGGTTGTCTCCACACACCTCCAAAAAGTGCTTAGACGCGTCGATGCGCTGCTGTTTTTGAAGCGGCGTGAGCATTCTCGGCACCCATCTTGCACTGACTTTTGTCATGCCCAAGTGGTCGTGCAGGATCCGCAAAATGGTTGTATCTGATACTCCAACAAATGCAGATAATTGTTTTTTCTTTAAACGTGTGTCTTCCAGTACAAGTTTTTCGACTTTTTCGACGATGTCTGATGTGGTGGCCTCAACTGGCCGCCCAGAGCGAGGGTCGTCTTCAATTGAATCTCCACCATGTTTGAAAAGTCCATGCCACTTATAAACCATTGTTTTACCAGGGCACTGATCTCCATAAACGGCTTCCATTTCATTTAAAATGGTTTGAACGTTTTTTCCTTGCTTGGTAAGGAATTTTATCACAGCGCGATGTTCAATTTTCTCCATAGTTGCAGTTTGCTTCCGGATTGACTTGTTTAGCAGGCGAGTACTCGTAAACGAATGGCGCTATAGGGTTGAGATTTTATATATATACTAATTATGAGTGCTCAATTAGTATGACACTAAGCGAGCTACCCTATCCCCACTCCATCCCCTCCATTCCGCGAACTTTTGGACCTCCCCTCGTATGAAGTAGCCTTGTTTGTACGAACAAACCTTTCTTTATTCACCCGATTCAATACCAAAAGGCTAGCACATAAATTATGTTGTCTTGAATCGGCATATCAACTAAAAATATAATAATTTACCACGGAGTATTATAGAAATAGACAGTACTTATTCAAAAATTTAAAAATGGATTTTAAAAAATCCTTAATAGATAAATGCTTTTACAGTGTTGATGATCTCTTTTGTGCATAATTAATTAATTATAAATATTATTTATTGTCATGTGTAATTTTAATTATTATTGACTATTGACTAATCAATATTTTTTATTCTAAATATTTTTTAATTTAATTTGAATTATGTATTATTTAAATTGGTATGAGTTATTGTGATTCCTGAAATTAACTGTATATCTATTTAAATTAATTTAAAATGTTTGGCTTAGCTAGATTAATTATAAGTTTACTCACCTGCATGTTTATGATTTGAACACGCCATTCTGATGGCAGAACGTAGGATCTTTTTAATATTGTAATTTTGTAAGACCTCATGTATGACCACATTCTTGGAATAAATGATTTGATTTGAAATGATTTGAATTTGTATTTGTATCTTATACGTGTAATTCTTACACAATATTTCAGTTACGTTTTATAAAATTACATAATTTTAAAATTCTACTTTCTATTGTTATATGGATGTTATTTCTTTCTATTGTTACATGGATGATAGATATTCTTTGTTTAAAGATACCATTCATTTGTAATAGACATTTCTAGTTTCTAGGAATAATAAGAAAATATTATACCACTTCTTGGTAAATGGTAAGTCTTGCTATTCAATGAAAGACCAGATTGCAGATAAATATTACTATCAGTTCCAATAACACGAAGCCATGCGGTTTATTAGAAAGCCGTAAAAACGTAGTAAATCACTCTGGAACATAATGTATGGGCGAACTTTCCCGAGCTGCGTACCGGCTACCGATTAATGACATAGGGATAGGGCTGATGTTAGATATCGGTAGCTAAGCGTCTACACAACTCGACATACTATCCACTTCCCTTATGAATATAACTTATCTATAATAGTATACAATATTAATTTTTAAGAAATAGGAATCAACACTAAATCAAAATAATAAATAATTTGCGGCCAAAAATGATGCTGATACCCTGTGGGCCGTGGATGGCTGTGACCTGTGACAAAACAATCCCGTCCGACGCTTAAGACTCGCCGCGCTTAGTAAATAAAAGTCACATCTCGCATGAATTTGCCGGGTTGAATGGATAAAAATGAACCGTATCTTGTTTGAAATAAAAACAAATGAAAAATGGCATAAATATTGGGTTTTTATTATTTCAAGGATGGTAAGGTTTATATTTGCGCAAAATTGCTCCCTTTATAACCTGATTACAGGAACTTGTCTAAATTCTATAATAAAGTATATTGTAGTATATTAAAAATACTTTTCTCCGTAAAAGTTGATTGGTGACTGTCAAGTGAAATCCGTTACACGACTAACGACTTGCAATCTTACAACCCTTACAACCCTTCAACCCTGCAACCCTACAACCCTACAACCCTACAACCCTACAACCCTACAACCCTACAATGCGCATTGCTCTAAAGTCTAAACAATGTAAAATTGGTATCGAAAGACATTTCTGTGACCCTACACAGGATAATAATAATATCACGTAGATAGCATTTTCAGGATATTCTTGTGAACATTCTGTATGTAGATTTAAAAAATTCATGTGGACGGTAATGTTGGACATACTTTGCTGTAATATTGAGGAATTCTCACCCCAATAGCTGCACCTACCGTACTGGTAACTTCCCGAGCTTTATTGTAATTTATCGACAAGAAAAACCTGAGGCGAATGGTTATTTGGACACCACTCCAAAACCTTATTTGATACCTCTAATAACGCAACATTTTTTGGGAAACATTCGAGAATCATACAATATTGCAGCCTGCAATCAAACCTGAAAAATTCTTCGTATATTGCTAGCATGTAATTGAATGAAAGCTGATTAGTTTTTAACTATAACCAGAACACGTAGAGCGATAAGAAATCTCTCAGATAACGATGGATCACTGCAGTTTATCAGCTATCACCTGTTGGACGGGTTTTACGGATGGCTGTCGGCTGCACATTTTTAGACCTTTTCCTCGTCATTGCATTTATAAGGTGAGAAAAATCAACGATACGAGATATGGTGAATGATTTCCTATCATTAATCAAAATCCAAGTGTTAGAATACAAATATTCATCTATTTTAATAAGCGATAACTCTTTTAGGGCAGTATAATATTGAACATCTATTTCTATAAATTATTGATAAAGCAATAAAGAGATTTTAAGAATTAACTTTAACATAAGTTTTCTTCGGAGCACACAAAATGACTAATTAGGGTAATTAAAGAAAAGGAATTTTATTTATTGTTTTACCATACTGGTTACTTTTGTAATACTGGCGATCTCAAATAAAGGTTTTGACTATTGTAAAGGAGGAGAAATGACGCTAGCTGCGTCATTCTGCCAAACAAAGACGTCCACAGCCTATTATTTAAGGACTTTTAACATTGAGAAGCGTTTAACGATTGTGCCGTAAGAATTTCCGACCTAAGAATGTTTCAATTGGCCGTAAGGACTACTAAGTGACTATTAATTAAGATAGTAACGGAAAATGTGTATACTTAGGTCTGTGATCAGTAGATGCGAAGGTTCTAGACGGAATGTTAAGCGGTGTGCGTAGCGTCTGGAGGTCGTCGTTTGTTTTCCTTTTCGCCATGCACTTGACAGTGATCAGGTTTATTTCCCGTTAAAATGTAGGTCAAGGTGACGCTCACCTGGTGTTCGCTGGTCCCCCTGCCCCATACCGGTCGCCATACCGGTGACCAAAAACTTGGCCTTTTCATCCTTTATTGGATGATTTATACAGTATTCTCCGAGCGAAGTAACCACTCTTAAAATACAGTAGTGCCTGGGACAGTTGGTTTTTAAATGTCGTGTGGTTACCCAAACACATACGGCATTCTCACAATATAGTCAGCCTAATCCAGAGGAATGACTGGTCAATACGTCTGCGGCCAACTATGTGCGGGTTTCCTCGCGATGGTTTCCTTCACCGTTAGTTTATCGCGATGGATAATAATAATTGTGCTTGATACCTTCTATTCTAAATCAACACTATTCTCTTCACTGGGCCGACCTTCACGAGATAACAGCCTCGCAGTAATTGAGTCTTCCAATAACGACCAGTATTAGTCTAATAGCCCACTCGCTACCGAGTCGCACCCACTCTCATTATCAGCTATTTTTAGATGATAACAGTCCACGTTCCAAAGAGTCAACTGCGTCAAGTCAAAATTATCCCTGGAACTACGCGGATAGATTGTGTTACTATTTGGTTCTAAAACCTTAAACGAAAAGTAACTTGACCCCTTGTAAGCTGACCTTAGACCAATTATGTAAATAGATATTTTCTGTGTAAGTCCAACTTGGACTTAGTTACAAGTTTCGGGTAATGTGTTCACAAGTCACAAATTCCGTCCTTGGGCAAAAAGGATAATTTACAAAGCGGTTAATAATATTTTTGGTATTAACTAAAGTGTGTTCATAATACCTATATACACTTAAAATTAAAAAATTATCCTTATTTGTTTGTAATTATTGTTACATTAGGGCATTAGAGCATTAGTTTAAAATGTGATGTTAAACGCCCACTGTTTAGACTTAACGCTGATAGTGATGATTGAGTGCGCCCGTAATACAACACGTCTACGAAAGTTAATGAGTAAAGTGATGTGGTCGGCGCGCAGTTTTCGCCCTTATCCTTTATTTATAAAGGCGGATATGCCGTGCGGCGAGCGTGAATCACCGTCTGTGATTCATGGCTCCATCCACGTGCCTCCATGGCGGCACGTGCAGCTCAAAAGGCTGTCTGTCGCCATGTCCATGATTCTTGAGGAAAAAGTCTCTCGAAAACGGAAACTTCCCTACCCTTAATGTTCTTGAGAAACATCAAAAAATTTCGATGTCTCCCGAGTAGGGCATGCAATATCGGACGGTTTTCAATTCCGATATTAATATCAGAATTGAACAAAACATTTACAAAGCCAATATGTGTAATAAATATGGATTACCCATGATAAAATACATACGGCACCTGGAACCTGGATTTAAAAATAAAATTATTTCAGAAGAAACAAGTACCTTGGGCAGGACGAATACTCTGCCACAGAGGTAATTTGCAGCACCAACTCCAGCCATATCGTTCAGTTTATGAGCAGCATACGGCTGCAGACGGGAATACCTATAACGCGAAGGAGTCACAAGAGATCCACTTGGATCGCAGTGACGTCGGGCCTCGGATATGACCTTGCCCTCAATTGTAATAAAAAAACTTTTTTATTAATTAGCATGTATTTGAAATCCACGCCCTTAAATTAGTTTTAAAAAAGTCACAAAATTACATGCAACAAAAAAGTCTAATTTGTCCCGTGTAATTAATAATGTAACTTCTTACAATTATTATTAAAGATCTGTCAACAAAAATAAGAGTGAGAGACATAAATAACTTGTATTTGGGTATTTTAGAGGGCTGGGAGCTCGATTAGGTGCTCCGCAGCTTTAGGCTCAAGAATATAGCTATTGCATTAACAGTAATTGTGATTTAAAGCGTCATTTAAAAACCCAAATAAAAAATACCTATATTAAATTCCGATATTGCAATATCGGTCCAAACGCTCCGAGATTCCGAGATTAATATCGAATCTCGGAATCTCGTAATATCTCATGGCCTACTCCCGAGTAATGACAACGACAGATGAGAGATGATTGCAAGCATTGGCTTTAATTAGATTCAATTGAGTGTTTTTATGAAATGGACCAGAAAACGAGCAGACGGATCGCCTGATGGTAAGCGAATACCGCCGCCCATGGACACTCGCAACACCAAAGGAGTTGTAACTCGTCTGGTGTTGCTACCTGGGTTCCGGGTCCTTAATTAAATTAAATACCGTTTATTTCAGGCTTCATAGGCCCATATTATACCTTATAGACTAACATACATAAACTAAAACTAACACTAAGACTAAACACGTATTGTGTGCGACGTGGGGCGCGAAGTGTCCAGAGTCGTCATCTAAATCTTAGATGACTATAGATGACTCCAATCGGCCAGAACTCCTCCTCCTCCTCCTCTTCTCGAAGGTCGGTAAATGATGGGTTTGACTCTCACCACAAAGGAACTAAAGTTCACTTTATGACGAGATTCCAAACGCTCGACCCTCAAGGCGAAGTTGGTTCTTCCGACTTACGCTTCGACCGTCGTAGACCAATGCAGCCTGGGCACGTCCAGTTGTGTCGCGGGAGTCTCACACCGCAACAGCTGCTCGGATCCTCCAGGTGCGGTGCCGCGATGGTTGCGGATGACGGGTTTCTTCTTCTTCCTCTCGACTTTGATGAACCCGTCATCATCGCACGGTCGGTTTTTTTTTAATATCCTCAACCCTCCGTGGGTCTCCGGCAACCTCACTCACTCGGCGAAATACAACACATTATTTACGCCGGTTTTCTGCGACCGTGGTATTTATCCGGTCGAGCCAACTCATTCCTGCCGCAGCGTGGTTCTCTAACATAGAGAGTGTTAGAGTGTACCAAAATATTATGTATGTGCGTCTTATTATACCAATCAAATATTATGTGTTTTATAGGTATAATAAGTATTTACTTATTTTTAAGTATTATATACGTAATTAAACTCCGTACCAGTTAGCGCAACTTTTGATTTAAAAGAAAGTGTGGAAACCCCTCATTAGAGTCGAAAGCTCGCAATCATGAATGCGAATGTGACGTATATGGATCAGAATATTTTATAAACTGAAATAGAAGTCTGATGAATCAATTTAGCCCTGACGGCTGTACCAGAGAAAGCTATTAGCTCTCCACTAATGTTTTTTTTTTGTGAAACGATCACCGGACCCAATATCCCCGAATCCCGACATTGGATGTTGTGGTAAAGGATCAGAATAACCGTCACCTACGAACGTAACCGTGATGGATGTTATTTCGTAAGTTGTAGGCAATTGAGATATGAAATGAGCAACAAGCTTATACTAAAGTTTAAGACTTAAGGAATATTGCTTAATGTTTTCCTCTAACGCTTAGGGAAAACAGGTTAGGGCCAATCATACTAGCGTAAAGTCCAAGCGGCGCGGAGCGAAACTCTGAAACCTTAATATAAAAAATTCACTCTTGTCCACAAACACATTGTGTATTCCTTCGGAGATAGAAAGATGTGCGAATTCGCGACAATTCGCTCGTCTGTGCACGACCAACGCTTCATATTTATATCAGAAGGAATGTGTACGTGGAATGTTTGAAGGCTGGACCGCAAAAATCTTGAAGAATATACTGAAATGCACAGCAATTGGCAAATTAAATAATAATGATTTACATAAATGATTAAATATTGGCGAGTGGCAATTTCATTCCGATCTCTGATCGTCCGACTCCGAACAAAGTTTATATGAACCTCATTATATTGCATTAAAAATATCCTTACTCACATCGACATTGTCACCAGTCGCCGGATCCTATCCCGTCTTCAGGGACGGTGCACGCGGCCCCAGTCACGTAGCTCAGTCGCCCCATGCCGGGACATTTGTCACTCGTCACCGCGGAACGGCCAGTAACGCCACCAGCACGCCCCAACCACAGGTGACCGCGGTTATGGGGCAATTTACATAGGTACCAACATTGTAAAACCTGAGAGTTGTATATCTTTTGTTTTCATTCTGAAGTCGATAGCTGATTCACTGCTTGTAATTTCTTAACGTGCCAAAGAAACCTAGGATAGACACAGTAAGAAATAAAAAAGTAATAAAAAAGTTCTGCAAGAACCACACAATGAGGCCGGTCTAAACTACACCTACTTAACCACGTAATTTACATTTTTTATTATATAATTACCTACGTAATTTACACAATTTTACGCACACACTTGTAATGTAACTACGCCTTGTAAGGCGAGCTATCACGGTGTGTGTCTTTGTGTAAGTATGTACTATGTAGATCGTAGCCACTCACGCACTACATACATATTAAATAACCTAACCAAGAGCATGTCAGGATATGTCTAAGTAGGGTTCCGTAACTATCAACGCGCAATAGGTTTTCTTTGAATTACTTCAAAAGTTATTTTCAATTCGCTCAAAATCATTTTCCTAAAAAGTTTTTATCATGACCTATTAGCATGGAAACTTACAAGTTTGTATCTCCTATATTTTAGAAATGCCAAGGAACCCCCTTACAAACCACTTTGGAGGCCGATTACTCGAAAATGGTCGACTTTGTGAAAAAATATTGTTTGGAATTTTGTCTTTATTTTACTGGACCTATTTAACAATACCCAACACGATGGGGTAGAATGAAAAAAAATATTTCATCTCCACTTCACATGTTTGGAGCCCCCTTTAAAATAAAAATTAAAAATTTTATGATGTTAAAACCGAGATCTATACACAATCTATGACTATACCAAATTTCATCCATTTATATTCATAATTACAGAATTCATTTCAACGCGGTGGTCATGCTAAGCTCGCAGGTAGGTTCAAAGACTTTAAACTTCAACCAAAGTACAAAATAGGGTTTGATTAAAACTTCATTGGGCAGTATTGAAGAAGAAAATTGAATGTCTTTATTGAATAAATGTAAAAAAATAGAAATGAAATGTATAATACCTACTGCGTTTAGCGTGTACGACAACGGGGGCTAACATCCCGGGACAGGGACACCGACACCACGCCCATCATTTGTCACTTGTATTGTCGCCGTCGCCGGGGCGACGAGCCTGTGTACAGTGATAGTGCGATCGTATCTCATCTCAACTTCGCTAATGGGTTTGATAAAAAAAGGATAGAAGAGTCAGGACTGGACAGCTACAAGTTCCGCCTGGTCTTTGAGACCTTATGAATACTAAATTTATAAAAATATTAGTAACCTTCGAACTAGCTGACGATATTGAGAACTACCTTGATCACGTCGGCTTTTAACTTAAAAACTGCAAAAAATCTGTCTTAGGCTGGGAGTATATGAATGAGCGCAGAGTTCTATTTTCAGTGCTCTGAATTCTCCCTTCTCCCCGGCCCGCAGTGGTCCGAAATCGCAAAATACACACGCGGACATTCGCAGAAAATTTGGATTTTGGTGTAGAAAAAAATACCATTCGACAGGTAATAATAAATGTTCTATAAAAAGTTTACAGAAATTTGTTTATTAAGGCGAAATAAAATATTTGTCATTTTTAATGTGAAGTAAAATGTTTTGGCATTTTGCGATTTCGGACCACTGGCCCGCCGGGTTCCAGGTCATGTAGTCCCAGGCCCGGGCCCTATTCGTCTCGGAACTACGACGCCATAGACAGACACACAGACACGTCAAACTTATAACACCTGTTTGCCTCTAGCATTAAATTATTATTAGTAGGATTAGTATGATTTAACACGGTTGTAACAAACAAATTGGAATTGTGAGTCTCCCTCAGGACTAGTACTAACGAGGTGCCCAAACTTTCCCCGAAATACGCCATCCATCATGCCCAGAGTTTCGATTACTCCGCCTTACCCTTATTATGTAAATATAATTCATATTACTCTAACCCTCTTTTTAGTTTTCTTGTAAAATATCAGGGATTTACAACAACACATTTTACTAAAATAAGGTTAGGAAACATTTAAACCCTAAAACGACTCTTTTAGCCGCAAGGTAACAAATATCCACCCAAAACTCACAAAATGTCTCATCTGTTATGTCATCCGTTTCAAAATGAATTTACCTACTTAGTTAGAACTTAGTAAGAGGATTCTAAACGATTGGACAACAATTGAGTAGGAATTAGGAAGCGCAACATCTCTTGGAATGAAACCAAACCGCATAAGGAACAGTTTATTGCTTGTAATAATCACAAATGATCTACTGGACCATGTGTAAGGTTCAAGTTAATTACTGTTTTAATTCAAATTTAACATAAATATTAGTTAGCCAATTTAAACTGATTTTTTTAAATGCAAATATAATATGTTTGAATGAATTAGTTAAAATTATTAAAATATTTAACATTTTTAAAATTATTTGAAAACACATTTTTTAGTTCAATTATATTAATTATAACTTAAACTGTCACTTGACACGAGCGCCACTGTTTAAAGTCAACTATGGGCTGTGGGGCTTAGTATAATTAATTATTTAAATTTACTATTTTAATTTGGAATAAATAAATCCTATAAATTATTTAAAATAGACATAAATATTATAATCAATTTAATTGAGATGTAAATTTAAAAACGGAAGTTAGTTTTTGATGCACATTAATGCCATAACCGGAAGTCACACTTTACGCGCTAAAATTGCTAAGACTAGAGAGGGGACTTGGTTTCTGGGCGGTTTCTCTAGAGGCAATTGGGGAAGATCCTAGCGAGAGGATGGTCGATAGCAGTAAAGTGTGTGCCAATGCCAATATAGATATTGGCAAGAAAGTGTAACCGTTATAAAGTGAGTAATATGAAGTGCTAAAATGTGTTAAGAAGTGAAGTGCTTAAGTTTAAAAAGTGTAGTATTTTTTTTAAAGTATTAAGTATGAGTGGTTATTGAAATAACGATGTATACAGTGGTGCTTTAATAATAAACAAAGTGATCTGTGTGGTTGAGTTTTATTTTACAAGAAGAGTTCGGTTGTCTTACAAATCAGAAAGTGGGGATCGACACTCTACCGGATTATGGATAAACAACACTGTGGAAGTCAAAATATTGAAGACTATCGTCACAAGCTTGTGACCCCAACCAGGAGCCACGGCCAACGTGAAGCCGATGATAGCATTGGTCGTAGGCGGAGTCGCAGTCCCATCCTTCAAAGATATCCGGTACGCGTTTGCGAAAGTGTTTCCGAACGCCCACGCAGTGGTGGCCAACGACGAAGCCGCACGCGCTCGCGATCACGCAGCCGCAGTAGTGACCGCAGCAACTGGCGCAAGCGGGAACAAGAGCTGGAGTTGGAACGCAGACGAGTTCGGCGCTTGGAACAAGACTTGCAACAGAAAGAACGCGAAGAAAATCGCAGGCGTCGTAGCAGCCGAGGCAGTCGGTATGGTGCAAGGCAATACAGCAAAACAAGAGGACACGGCGAGCCATCAACCAGCAGACTGTCGCCTCAAAGGTCACGTAGCCCTGTTTTTAGTAGTAAAGATATTTTTAATTTGATACAGTCTCTTAAAAAAGGTTTTTCGTCCCAACCAGCTGCACAGAGCGAGCCAACTTATAGCAATAGACGTATAGATCATCAAAATATTGTCCCCGAGTTTGATCCATCTATTAAAAATCAGCGCATAGATGTTTGGTTAAAAAAGGTAAATGAATGTGCTTCTGTGTATGGATGGGACGAAACAACTACTATTCACTTTGCGATGCAAAAATTACAAGGACTGGCCAAAGTTTGGGTTGCGAGTTTAGATACTATGTTATATTCTTGGACCGAATGGCAAAATTTACTTATCAGTAATTTTCCCTGTGAACTAAATTATGGCCAGTCCTTAGAGGATATGCTTAAGCGTCGAAGTAGATTTGGAGAACCAATTGAAGTTTATTTCTATGAGAAACTAGCTTTATTAAATCAATGTGACATTCGCGGTAAGCGGGCCGTAGATTGTATTATCCACGGTATAAATGATAAAATTATAAAATCAAGTTGCGTTGCCCTACAATGTTCTGAACCTAATCAATTGCTTAAATTTTTGTTAAGCAACAAAGAGACCATAAGTTCGCATAGTGTCCCACCTAGGATTAGAAGTAGCGTTGGTGTCACAGATGATAATGGTCAAAGTAGTAAACCTATTAGAAAACAAATTCAAAATACATTTTGTTTCAATTGTAAAGACAAGGGTCATTTTTTTGCACAATGTCCAAAGACGTTGTTAGTTTGCAAGGGTTGTAATAAAATTGGACACACAATTGAAACCTGTTTTAAGGAGAAGAAATCTAACTCTACAGATTCTATAAAGAAGACTATGCGAATTGCCAGTTCAAATGAAAGTACGAAATTTGTAAAACAGGTTATGGTGAACGGTATCGCGCTAGAAGGATTCGTAGATTTAGGTAGCGAGGTCACATTGATTAAAGAAACTGTGTCAAAAAGATTAGGACTATCTCATAATCATCAATCTACAGCGATGATAGGTTTCGGAAACACTATTGTGCAGTCTCTAGGTACAGTTACGGTTGATATGACGATAGATGACGTTAACGTTTTAGTTAGTTGTAGAGTAGTAAAAGATGAATTTTTAGAGAAACCAATACTTATAGGTCAGTCTTTTTCTGAACAGCCGCATGTAGTTATCTACAAGGACGCTGCGAAACTAAAATTTTTAACTGTAGACTCTATCATTCCAGCAAATATTGATTGTAATGTTGACGAGTCATTAATTAAAGTAAAGGTTAAAAGAAGTGTGCAACTTTACGGGGTTGCAAGTATTAGGGCCATGGCTGAGATCAACTTCACCGGTAGTATATTACTAGTTACCAAGCTGATAGGAAAACCTAATGCACAACATATTGTATACGGTGGTATATACCATGTAAGTGGCGGAAATCTAAATGTGACGATAATGCCATGTTCGATACCTACTATATTTGTAGAAAATTTTATTTTTGCCCGTGCTCAACAAGTAGATATCATTAATCATGTTGCTTCAACTACCGATTTGCCTGGTAAATGTCTTTCAAATGTTGATAAAAGCCAAGTAAAATTGGGAGAAACGGTTTCAGAATATGATAGAAACCGACTTTATGACTTACTTGATCGGTATGTAAATTGTTTTGCAAATGATATGGCGAGTTTAGGTTGTACAACTACTACAGAGATGGTCATCGAGTTAAATAATAAGCAGCCTGTTGTGTATAGACCCTATAGGCTGTCCCACCATGAACGCGATAATGTAAGACAAATGGTGAAAGACATGTTGGCTGCGGGTATAGTCAGGGAGTCCGTGTCTAATTATGCGAGTCCAATAATTTTAGTAAAGAAAAGAGATGGCTCTACAAGGATGTGCGTGGATTACAGGAAGTTAAATTCTTTTACGGTTAAGGAGCGCTATCCAATGCCACTCATTGAAGACGAAATTGCTAGGCTATCCGGCCAGGCATGGTTCATCACATTGGATCTTATGTCTGGATATTATCAAGTACCGATCGCTAAACCATCTAAGCATCTAACTGCGTTTGTCACGCCCGACGGCCAGTACGAGTTTAATCGTATGCCGTTTGGCCTGGCAAACGCACCGGCTGTTTTCCAAAGGATGATGAACCGTGTCTTGGGTCCGGCTCGTTTTGATAAAGCAACAGTGTATATTGATGACGTATTGATATTTGGTCGAGATGCCAGCGAATGCTTAGATAATTTAGAAGTAGTTTTACAGTTATTGGAGAAAGCTAATCTGAAATTAAATTTGAGTAAATGTGGGTTTTTGAAAAACAAAATTGATTATCTCGGATACGAAATTAGTTCAAACGGAGTGCGTCCTGGTGAGACAAAAATTAAGTGTGTGGCTGACTTTCCTTGTCCAGACAACGTTCATGGGGTACGTCAGTTTCTAGGTCTCGTAAGCTATTTTAGGAAGTTTATTGAGGGTTTTGCGATGATAGCATATCCACTAACTAGACTTTTAAAAAAGGATATAAGCTGGACATGGGGTGACACTCAAAACAATGCATTTGCCACCTTAAAGGAACGACTAATAAAACGCCCGGTATTAGCTATCTTTGATCTGTCAGCAGAAACTGAGCTACATGCGGACGCAAGTAAAATAGGTGTAGGTGGCATTTTAATGCAGCGTTTCTCGGATAACGAGTCTTTTAGGCCCGTCGCGTATTTTAGCAGACAGACAGCGCCCGAGGAGAAAAACTTTCACTCGTATGAGTTGGAGACTCTGGCAGTTGTCTGTTCTCTTAAAAAGTTTCGAGTGTATTTGCTAGGTAAACCTTTCAAAATAGTAACCGACTGTAGCGCACTACGGTCAACATTCCAAAAACGCGATTTAGTGCCAAGAATAGCGCGTTGGTGGTTAACACTGCAAGAATTTGACTGTTCGATCGAATATAGGGCAGGTAAGAAGATGTCACATGTCGACGCTCTATCTAGGAATCCAGTCAAAGACTCTGGAAGTTGTGATACTGAACCTCTCCCAATTGTTTTGTCTATAAGCGATCAAGACTGGCTACTCACTCTGCAATTGGGAGACTCAGAACTGCAAAGAATTAGAAATATTCTAAATTCTCAATTAGATGATATAGGGCTAGTATACATAAAAGATAATTATATCATACAAGACAATAAGCTATTTAGATACATAAATGGTAATAAAGATGATATTCGTTGGGTGGTACCTAAGGGCGCGAGATGGCAATTATGCAGAATGAATCATGACGATATAGGTCATGTGGGTTTTGAAAAAACTTTAGATAGAATTAAGAGTAAATATTGGTTTTCTAAAATGAAACGGTTTGTAAAGAAATATGTTAGTGCTTGTATCGAATGCGCTTATGCTAAAAAGTCTTCCAATAGTCGTGAAGGACTTTTACACCCCATTCAGAAAATTGCTCCATCTCGGGCCTTTTGTCAAATCTAAGCGAGGTCACACCCACCTTCTAGTGACTATAGACTCGTTCACAAAATTTGTTTTTATAAAACCGGTCCGAAATACGAATACACAGAACGTCATAAAAGTATTAGATGATATTTTTGACACTTTTAGATCCCCAGAGCGTATAGTAAGCGATAGAGGTAGCTGTTTTACGTCTAATGCTTTTAAAAGGTTTTGTCTTAATAGAGGTGTAAAGCATATATTAAATGCAGTAGCATGTCCTCGTTCAAATGGTCAGGTGGAGCGCTACAACCGGACCATTCTGGACTCATTGACTGCGCAGAATTTAAAGCACGATGAAAGAGACTGGGATAACAAATTGGGTAAGATACAGTGGGGATTAAACAATACGGTCCAGAAATCCACAGGTAGAGCTCCATCTGAGGTTATGTTTGGCACATCAATGGTTAGTGAGGTAAATCCAATTTTAAATGAAATAGCCGATAAAACTCGAGAAACTGTAGACATAGGTACATTGAGAAATGAAGTTAAAAAAAAGATTGACAAAGCGCAGGCCAGTCAAAAAAAGAGCTATGACAAAGGCAGACGACCGGCACGTGTCTATAATAAAGGCGATCTAGTCAAAATAATTAAAACTGCATTTAATAACAGTGGCAAAAGCACTAAGCTCATGCCAGTTTACGAGGGTCCATATCGAGTAGTTAAGATTATAGGTAATGATCGTTATAAGCTGGCACCAATACCAGGTTTCGAAGGTATGAAAAACAAGCGTAAAACAACCGTTGCTGCTGATAGGATGCAGCCGTGGATTCACTTATCTGCCTTACAAATCGATGATAATAACGAAGATGATGATGATGATGTGAGCGTTAGTAATGAGTAATGACGATGCGAATGGTAGTAATAATCTTTAAATTAATTTTAACTTATCCTTTATTTAACGAAGTTGGTTTACCAAATCTATTTATGAAGTAAGGGTTAAATACTTAAAGTGATTTATTTTTTTCAAGTACTCAAAAGTTGCCTGGAGTGAATTTTCCAGGTGGTAAGTGAATAATAGTGCTCAGAGTGAAGTTTCTGAGATAAGTACTAATTTTAAGTATACTTGAAGTGAATTTTTTTCAAGTACTCGAAAGTTGCCTGGAGTGAATTTTCCAGGTGGTAAGTGAATTATTAATAGTACTCAGAGTGAAGTTTCTGAGATAAGTACTGATTTTAAGTTCTCAGAGTGAAGTTTCTGAGAGACAATGTTTAGTTTCAAGTGCTCAGAGTAAAATTTCAGAGTTTTTTTTTAGGTACTCAAGAGTGAATAGTTTTAATGTGTATATTTAAGTACTTGGAGTGAATTTTCTAAGTGAGTTGTTTTTGTTATATGAAGCAAATGAATGAAATAAATATATAAGTAATGTGTAGAACTATAATAATTGAATTATTTATTAATCGTAGTTATTATCACTTATTTAAATAATTCATTAATTATTATAGCTAGTGGTTAGCAAAAGTGCTGTATTATATTACTAAGTTCTACCTATTTTTGTGAATAATGTTACTAGGCCAAGTGTAAGGTTTCACCAGATGCGTGTGTGGGGACCACACACGTGTCAGGATGGACGAGTGTAAGGTTCAAGTTAATTACTGTTTTAATTCAAATTTAACATAAATATTAGTTAGCCAATTTAAACTGATTTTTTTAAATGCAAATATAATATGTTTGAATGAATTAGTTAAAATTATTAAAATATTTAACATTTTTAAAATTATTTGAAAACACATTTTTTAGTTCAATTATATTAATTATAACTTAAACTGTCACTTGACACGAGCGCCACTGTTTAAAGTCAACTATGGGCTGTGGGGCTTAGTATAATTAATTATTTAAATTTACTATTTTAATTTGGAATAAATAAATCCTATAAATTATTTAAAATAGACATAAATATTATAATCAATTTAATTGAGATGTAAATTTAAAAACGGAAGTTAGTTTTTGATGCACATTAATGCCATAACCGGAAGTCACACTTTACGCGCTAAAATTGCTAAGACTAGAGAGGGGACTTGGTTTCTGGGCGGTTTCTCTAGAGGCAATTGGGGAAGATCCTAGCGAGAGGATGGTCGATAGCAGTAAAGTGTGTGCCAATGCCAATATAGATATTGGCAAGAAAGTGTAACCGTTATAAAGTGAGTAATATGAAGTGCTAAAATGTGTTAAGAAGTGAAGTGCTTAAGTTTAAAAAGTGTAGTATTTTTTTTAAAGTATTAAGTATGAGTGGTTATTGAAATAACGATGTATACAGTGGTGCTTTAATAATAAACAAAGTGATCTGTGTGGTTGAGTTTTATTTTACAAGAAGAGTTCGGTTGTCTTACACATGTAAACACGTAATTTTACGTACTATTAAGATAAATCGTGTACACTTTCCGAATATGTATACAGAACTACCTATGTAAACTGTAAAATATATTATGTCATTCCATGTGATAAAGACTAATCGTGTAAAGTTTGTTCCAACATTTGAACGTACTTAATACGGCAAAGTAGTTTTACGGTCGGTAGCGGGTACTGTGTAATGCGTTTTGGCAGACAATGCACCCGGCTGACGTACGCGCTTATTGCTGTCTATATCGCGTAGTATGTTAATACTAGCAATAAACCACGCTCTGTCCGTTCCAGAATAGAACTTCAATGGATATTTGAAATTATACAACTCGTACTGAAATGCTGATATAACGACATGCATGATGCAGCTCGAATTACTTAACGGATTGCTCTAGAATGACACAATGTACAATCAATGATTATGACTATTTTTATATATCTATGGACGCTTCCACACCACGTCAATCTGGTCCTGTACTAATTATCCGAACAACTTGTATCAAAGTTAGGTACCAGACAACGGAAATATATTTATTACTGTTATACTACACATATATTTAAGATTTTTATTATAATATAAGTACTATTTAATACACATCCAAGACCCAGGATTTCAGAATAACATTTTGGCCCTTCGGCGGGATTCGAACCCGCGACCTCCGGTTTAAGCGCCGACGCGCTCACTTCTGAGACACAGAGGTCGTCAATATGACGCCTAAGTCATAAGCAAATGCCAAAATCTGTTAAGAAAAAATATTTAGCACCTAACCGAATAAAAGTGAGATAATCCGCAGCCAAAAATGTGTTCCAATATTTTAAGGAAAGACGCAGCTAAATAGCATTTAGCTTCGTCTTTCTTATATCGATTATATCCACAATATATCGATTTCAATGAAATCAATACCATCTGATGTGGCACCATTTAGGGACATTACATACATCGCCGTATAAGGCGCTATACACAATGCTTGCGGCTATAGGTCCTACAAGATTAATGGCTTGTGCGAGTTTCGTTTGGGGCCGACGCGCGACGCACGGTTGGATATCGGATATTGGGACGAGTACGCTGGCGGGCGGTCTTGAATACAAGTTGAGTTCGTAAGTATTTAGATCAGTGGTAGTCTGGCCTGTGGGACGATATTGTATCATCTGATAAAAACAATAGAAATAGTAGAAAATGTCACAAAATACGCTCGCCTCTCTACATAACTTAGTGCATAGTCTACAGTCAAAGGTCGATGAGCAGTCTCGTCCCGTAATGACTACTTTATGCTAGGTTTGACCAAAGCCTTCAGGCAAACCCCGTAGTAAATTCCAATTTGGGTCTTTGACTAAAGTATTTTAAGTCTTATAATAGATGGATGGATCTATGTATGGATGGATAGATGTTTCTTACTCTTTGACGCAAAAATGACTGAACGAATTTAGATGAAATTTGGTAGTCAGTACTTTATGCTCAGATTAACATGTATACTACTTTTTATCCGGATAAAATATAGTTTAATATTAGTTTCCGTGGGATACATACTGTATTTGCAAAAGCTACTACCTAACCTACGGTTTTCTGCGTGCGGAGGAGAAGAGGAAGGTATGGAGATTTTTTTTAAAACAATGCTTAGATAAAGATTAATAAATATAAAGTTACACGCCCTACCTCAGATTAATAACTCATACTACCATACGTTAGTGTAATAACAGTGTTGGTTTTTGACACAATTGTCAATCTTTCTTTTACATTCCATAGACCAAATTAACATATTTTTATTATCCAAGAGGCAAAAGAACCCTAAAAAGTTAAATTATAAATTGTGGTCGAAGGGGCCACGGGGCGACCTCTTGTTAAACTAAGGCCCGTATTAATAAAGAGTTCTTATCTCTAAGACATTTCTCAAGAAAGTACTTAAGATGTTATTTTAATTAATAGACCGTACAGTACAGCTGTAGGGGTACGGCGTATCAAGTGAGTGCGAACGTATTAATAAACGAGACACGTTACTCAAGTACGCTGTCACTGCTGTCAAACTGTTACTTGAGATGCGGTTTCGTGGGTAATTTTCATACTTCGCAAACGCACACACCCATGAATATCGACATGATTATATAGCGGCAACTCCCGCGGCAGGCTATCCGATCGCTTCCGAAAACCGCCCAACTGGCTTGTCGGAAATTATTCGTTGCCTATAATCCGAGTAAAAATAATAGACGGAAATCTAATAAATCACGTATGCACATTATGCATTTTTGTTTAGTAAGGTTTTATTTGTTTAAATAGAAGAAACGTTTTGTGTTTCGCGGGGGCCATATTGCATATTTCATGTGATAAGCATTGTTTACAATTTAATCGCTCCAGTTTATTTATAGTTTTCTTAAAAGATTTTTCATTTTAACGTTTGAAAGTGTGTACATTTAACAGTTTATTACTGAGTTTCTATAATAATTGTAGTGATTAGCTTTTACTAGTGCGTTTGTTGATTTTTTAAAAATGTTTTTTGATTGTGAGGTTTGTGTTGAAAATGTGTGTTTATTAAAAATTAAGAATAACAAGTTCTATCAATTGTCATTCAGTGAAAAGATTCAAATTCTGTCTAAAGGTAGGTGTGTACCCGAGTTACAACAATTAAACCAGCAAAAAAAAATAATGTAACTCGAAAATTTCATGTTAAAAGTTATGAAACGTATAACTGGCTGTGTGGTTGTGTACACACGATTAAATTATATTGTTTTCCTTGCATATTACTTAGTAATTTACATCGGGATATAGTAATCTCAAGTAACCGGAACCTTGAATATGTGAAAATTGAAGCTGACTGACTGGTGAGTAGTTGTAATATTTTAAAATATGCTTATTATTTTACTTATTAGAATTTCTTCCGCCGCGACGATCGATCGCTGTTTTGTCTGCGTTGCCGTAGAAGATGTACATGAATAGTAGTACATCTAAGACTTGCTCTCTTGGCATGGTTAGAGATCCGTCGCTTGGCTGTAGCTATGCTAAAAATCTATAAACGAAAATGTTTTTGTGACCGAGTACTTCGCCGCATACTCAGTGTCATAATCGTGTGCACGCCACTGTATTCTTCGTTCCATCCGGGTGTCCCTTGACACCTCTCACGTTTTTTTTTGGTAATCGCGGTTGCAAAGGTTTTGCACCATTCTGCAAGTGTCGAGTATTTGATTCGATTTTATTTAGGTATATATTTATATTAAACGAATTACCTATTTGATTTATATTAATTGACTTGATTTGACACTTGACAACCGAACTTTTTTTCGCTACCCAAAAAACAATCCTCATTATATGATCCCTCCCTCCTACAATTCCTCGCCCTATCGACCGTAAATCTGTTCTGTGTTTTGTAAATACTCCTTTTACTGAAACTTTATGTACATACTGTGGTTCTGGCCCTAAATTTTTGTGTCTGTTCAGGTTTTAGATTATTCAACAGACTTCCTCCTGTACACCGTGCCCTTGTTTATTCATAAAACCTCTCTCATAAGGCAGAGTTTTCGTCAACACAACACATTGGCGAATCACTAAGGAGCCACTTTAAAGAACAAGAAGAAGAAGAACTTTTTTCGAATGGCATGATCCGCATTCCGTGTTACGTAGTTTAAAAAAATAATAATATTAGTATCATAGACAGTAATAAATATTCATATCTACGTAAAAATTAATGAAAATCAGTTTTTTCAATATAAAAAATACAGACAACATTTTTTGATATTTATATTATTAAATTTTACATATTTAAAAAGAAATATTGAAGGAATATACTGGGTGTCCTAAAAATACCGTCTCATAGTGACATGGGAGATAGATTAGCCTTATATCTCTCGGATAAAATAAAAATGACCTTAGTAAAAGTTGCTTAGTTTTCGAGATATTTGGATTTTTTTGGTTTTATTCAAAATCTCCATTTTTAGTTAGTTTTTATTTCCGCATTAGTACGAATTCCTTTAATTTATTCATTTTAATTTTTTTTAAGTATCTCGAATAGTTGTTTGATGCATACAAAATAAACTTTTGTCAAATAGTAGTGTATTTTTTAAGAAAAAAATATTTTTGTGTTGCGTTTTAGCTCTCCCAAAATTTCGACCCAAATTTTGACAATCTGCCGTAGAAAAAAAATGTACTAAAGTAATCTGGCAAATTATTTTAAAAATTACTCAATTTATTGCAGATTTAGAAATGGTATAACACTTACATGAAAAATTTACAGAAACTTAGAAATTGCCATTTTTATCATTAAAGTCTGATTCAAGCCAGACTCTTATGTAGTAAAGAAGATGAAAAAGTACCAGGAATGTTCATCGCAATCTTATTATCTATCGACCTTTATTATCTTTTGTATCTGTAGACTTGTAAAACTGAATGTACTATTGCAACCCTAATTTGTTTTTTCGTTCTTTCCTTCGCTGTTATGGGGTACTGTGATAATAAATAAAATTAGAAAAAAACTTTAGAACTTAGATTTATTACAGTAAATGCTCGAACTGTCGACCTCCAACACGAATGCACAATCGACATCTTTTGATAAAATTATTCTTTAATCTTCTCAAACTTATCTGAGATATTTCTTGAGCCGCTGCGGTGACTCTGTCGCGTAGTTCCCTTTCGTTGCGTATTGGTTTACCATAAACTTTGTCTTTAAGACATCCCCAATAAAAAAAATCCAGGGGATTAAGATCAGGGGATCGTGGTGGCCATAAGATTGGCCCCAGTCGCCCAATCCACCTTCCCGGGAACCTGCGGTCCAGGTGTGCTCGAACGTCTCGAGCGTAATGTGCTGGGCAGCCGTCGTTTTGAAACCACATCGTTCGTAATGATTCCAGTGGCACATCCCCGAGGAGCGTTGGCAATTGGTTTTCTAAAAATTCCAAATAGGTGTGACCATTTAATATTGGAGGCAGCTCCACTGGTCCTACTATTGTACCGTTGTAGATTCCGGTCCATAAATTTATTTTAAACATGTGTTGCGACCGATCTTCTCTATTCTCGTGTGGGTTTTCTAGCTGCCAGCTATGAATATTATGAAGGTTTAAATAACCATCTCTTCTACATTGCGACTCGTCACTCCACAGTACTTTATGAAAAAAGTCGGGATCTTCCCTATTTTTTTCCAACATTCGTTGACAAAATTGTACCCGTCTGGCATAGTCACTCGTAAGGAGAGTTTGCACTCTTTGTATGTGGTACGGATGATACCTGTTCCTTTTTAAAACGCGATGAGCAGATGATTTCGGTATTCCAGTCCGACTTTGAATCAAACGAACCGAAGTTGACGGATCTTCGGTAACTTGCTGTAACACGACATCTTCGTCGGTTGTTTGCGGTCTCCCTTCACCACCTCGAGTTCCTGGGACTCTACCCTCTCTGTAGGCAGAATCCAATCGTTCAATCACATGATACGATGGCGGTGTACGGTTTGGATAACGTTCCGCGTACAATCTTGCAGCTAATCTTGAATTTAAAGTTACTACGCCTCGATTAGAAACACGCCTGGTTTCCCCATAAATTAAGTACATGTCGGCGTACTCACGATGAGTAAATTGAGTAGCAGCACCTCGTGGATTTTCCATTCTTAGCACAGTAAAACCAGCCAGCTGTCTGTAAGAGCGCAAACCGTCGTTGTTGTCACCACATCAGTTCAACAATAGTCCAAATCGAAAGCAAATCAGAGTCCAAAAATAACGCCTAGTAATAAAAAAAATGAGAGAAACGAGAGCAGTACAAAATAGCACGTGTATCGCACAAAACGGAAGAGAACGTACTAAAGTCCACGAGATCGTTCGTGGAACACGGTGTTGTAAAATGTGGGAAGAGAGTAGCGCATATTGCGCGCTCCCTTGCACTTATTAGGCCTTTAACAAACATTACCGTTGATCATTGACAGCTATCTCACTCAGTTTTTAACCTAAGAACAGGATCACAAACGCCGAACACAAAGGACAACATGTGGCCTTTTCATTGTGTTTGAATATTGAATATTCACTTCATAGTTGAGTCCGGCTTGAATTAGACTTTAATGATAAAAATGGCAATTTCTAAGTTTCTGTAAATTTTTCATGTAAGTGTTATACCATTTCTAAATCTGCAATAAATTGAGTAATTTTTAAAATAATTTGCCAGATTACTTTAGTACATTTTTTTTCTACGGCAGATTGTCAAAATTTGGGTCGAAATTTTGGGAGAGCTAAAACGCAACACAAAAATATTTTTTTCTTAAAAAATACACTACTATTTGACAAAAGTTTATTTTGTATGCATCAAACAACTATTCGAGATACTTAAAAAAAATTAAAATGAATAAATTAAAGGAATTTGTACTAATGCGGAAATAAAAACTAACTAAAAATGGAGATTTTGAATAAAACCAAAAAAATCCAAATATCTCGAAAACTAAGCAACTTTTACTAAGGTCATTTTTATTTTATCCGAGAGATATAAGGCTAATCTATCTCCCATGTCACTATGAGACGGTATTTTTGGGACACCCAGTATAATCAATAAATCCGTTCTTTGTAGAAGTGTAAACGAAATGTTATTTTATTCGTTCTTTGTCGTGTAGATGACGCTTAAAAGTTGAGTAAGTGATCTGAATAACGTTTTCGACTGAGACGGTCTTAAGATCATACTATGAATTAAAGACCATCTTGAGAAGCTAATCGTTACCTGAGACTGTCTCAGCCAAGAAAGGTCTTGAGAACGAGTTTGAGAACGGTTTTTTTAATACCTTTGCTACTCGTAACTAGTAGTAGTAGTAACTAAATGCGGAAACAATATTATACTAAGCAACATTTTTGTCATGTAATTTAATCCCTATTGCCCTGGACGTTCCTCTGACATAATGTCACACACGATATCATTGTCCGCGGTGGGCTACCCGCGTGTGCGGTGTAATGCGGATCGGTTCCAGGCTACAGCCTGAACGATTCATTTGATAGCGCACGCGCACGCGCACCCCGCAGACGACAAGGTTGTACAATGTACATCATCATCATCTCCGTGTCAAAGGGATACTGCTAGATATAATATTAATTAAATTGTATGCTGTGGATTTCCGCACAGTAACGCCTGATTCTATTAACTGTCTGAGAAGTGTTGGACAGCTTATTCACAAGTGTTGTTTGTCACTTTGTATTAATGCAGAAAGGGACAAAAAAAGTGATGAGTAAATAATAACGGGACTTGCACTGAATACGACAAAATCCATCCTTCATGCCTTTTGCCTTTCCGATTTCCCATCCGTCATCGTTTTGATTAGTAGGTACCTATGTGATAATAAATTTGGAAAGAGTCTATGATTATTATTTTTTGGGATAAAATAGACAAACTATTTCTGACGCTACATATTTTAATCCCAGGATTAAACATTAAATCTGGACACGAGACCACCATAGGATTAGCACACAGGGTTCGTGGAATCGCTCGATGTAAAATAGACTACGCTTCTATTTGTCCATGTTTGAAATTCAAACCTGCAGCAAATAGGAATAGAAATTTTGAAATGGTTTGTTTTATAGCTAATTTGATCGTTTTTTTTTTCAGGTAATATGCAATAACCAGTCACCTAATGATTAAGGAAAGTCGATAAAAACATTGCACAAGACGATGGAAAGTAACTAAAAGTTAAGTAAGGTACGTGATAGGCTTAATACACGTTTTTTTCGGGTTATGTTCTTTTAATTTTTGTTTAAAGAACATAACCCCTCATCACTTTTGTCTTCGGCAGTCGGTTAAAAATGTTTCGTCGGTTGGTTAAAGAGATGGCCGAATGTGTCGACTTGATGCTAACGATTGAATCAGTTAGAACTGACGTAGTAGAGTGTATAGGCGTGGATTGGCATGACAGTTCATACTGTTTATGTCAATATGGAACTGATTCCCTTCATGCCCATGTCATGCCCTTTCGACGATAGGCAGCACGGTGTATGGCTATCATAAACAAACAAACAGTTTATTAATTGTCCGGATGCCAGTCTGATTGACGGGTGACGTTTCAGCTTCATTTTGAATGTCAAATCAAAATAAATACATACGAGGGCGGGTCAATAAGTCCGTGACTTTTGGAATAAAACACAGATTTTTTGATAAATAAATCATTTTATTTTTCAACGTAGTCCCCCTTGAGCTCTATACACTTTGTCCTCTCTCTTCTCCAATTTTTTTATCCCTTCCAAAAAATATGATTTGTCGAGGTCCTCAAAATAGGCCTTTGTTTGCGAGATGACTTCATCATTGGAGTCAAATCTTTTTCCACGGAGCCATTTTTTCAGGTTTGGGAACAAGAAGTAGTCACTCGGAGCCAAATCTTGAGAATAGGGTGGATGTGGGAGCAATTCATATGCCATGGCAACTGCACATGTGTGCACCCTTGCATTGTCTTAGTGAAAAAGAATTTTTTTCTTGGCCAAATGAGGTCGGTTTTTTTTCAAATCCTCATTGAAGCGGTCCAATAAGTTGGCATAATATTCCCCATTAATTGTTCTTCCCTTTTGAAGATAGTCAATGTGGATTATCCCACGTGCATCCCAAAAAACAGTCGCCATAACTTTATTGGCTGACAAACCCACCTTGGCCTTCTTTGGCGCCGATTCACCCTTAGAAACACACTGTTTTGACTGTTGTTTAGTCTCTGGTGTATTGTGATGGATCCATGTTTCGTCCACGGCTAAAAAACTCCTCCATATTGTGATTAAACAACGCCAAACCTTCCTGTGAAGTTGTTACACGATTGCGTTTGTGGTCGACTGTGAGCAAACGCGGCACCCATCTTGCGGAAAGCTTTCTCATGCCCAAGTGATCATTCAAAATTGAAACCACTGAGCCATGCGAGATGCCTATGGCTTCCACAATCTCTTGCACTTTCAATCTTCGGTCGGCCAACACCATATCGTGATTTTTTTCGATTGTTTCGGGTGTAGAGACCTCAAATGGGCGTCCAGGACGTTCGGCATCTTCAGTGCTTGTAAGGCCACAACGAAATTCAGTAAACCACTTTTTTACCATTGAAATTGATGGTGCAGAGTCCCCATAGTATTTATCAAGCTTAGCCTTGGTCTCGGTAATGGTTTTTTTTCGCAAAAAATAATGCTTAATAAGCACACGAAATTCACTTTTTTCCATTGTTTCCTTAAGTTACTGGATAGTCTGATAAAGATAGCTGTAAAACACAAACTAGCTGACGCAGCAAGTTCAAATTTTGATAGGAGTCAACTGACAGATGCCTGTTGACAGGAGTAGTGTTGCTTTTTCAGTAAGGAGGTTAGAAATTCAAAAAGTCACGGACTTATTGACCCGCCTTAGTAACACTGGTAAATGTTGTAGTTTACTTGTATTATTTGCCTGCATGAGATAATATGGCAAATATCCGCGGATCTGTGATCTGAAATCGGAATAAACAATTTTTAAGTAACCACTACTTAAACTACCACACTCTTAAACTACTGGATCGCGGAGGCTGTCAGCAGCAATACAGTCTCTAAAGTAGTTCTACCTAGTAACTACGGTACCTATATGTGAACGTGAATTTGTTCAGCATTTTCTTACTTCATTTTTTTAAATGTTACTAAAAATATACGAGTGTTTATACGGGCATTAGGCGTTGAGGCCGCAGAAACCTTTGAGTTTTAAGTGCTAGGTTTTGATGCTTATGAAATATAAAATATTTTAATTTTACATCATATAAGGAGTTTAAATAGAAACTGGGTTTGATAAAAATCATGACTACATAGTCGTCACTTGTCACAATCCCTTTCTTCACAAATATTTCAGTATCAATATTTAACGGCACCTGGGCTTGAAGCAATCGATCGTCCATGCTGATGGAAGCCCCAGGCTGCCAGAAAGCCTTTACGTTGAAGTAGAAAACGCCGAAGCGTATATTTTAAAATTTCACTTTTGTAATTTACCTACTTCATATTTTACTTAAAAATGCATGCCGTAAAATGACAGCCGTAAAATGGCCGCTGAGCGCTGAACAAAAAATATAGGAATAATCCTTTTGACGGAGAAAAGAGGAAGACAAAATAGCCGCTGGGCGCTGAACAAAAAATTTAGGAATAATGCTTTTGACGGAGAAAAGTGGAAGACAAAATGGTGAAAATGGTTTTCTTAAATCCTATTAGTGTTATGTTACATTTTAACCGTGTTTAAATGATTTTCCTATTGCTGTTATTTGTGCTAGTTTTAATGAAATTACTGTGTTTTCCTAAGTTTATATGATTTCTTAATTTTAAGAGTTCAATTTAATATCATTGTAAAATATGCTCACTTAATCTAATCAGTGATTATATTAATATTATTGTATTTATTAGCCCCATATCACCTGAAACACAGGGCAACCTAGTTCAGGCAGGTACATGTTAAGATTAAGATAGATCAAAAGATAGTTTTAAGTGTTTTATAATGTAATAATAGGTACATTGTAATGCACAATTTATTTATCTGATGAAATATTTCTGTGTTTTTATATATATATATATATATATATATTTAGGATGACTTGAATACACGTATTGATTTCTATCATAAAACCTGGGCATCCGTTTTGTCTAAGTTTATTTATAGATCGGCGAAGACCTGAAAATGCTTAAATGTACTCAAACACGAAACGGTGTTTAGTTAAAATTATTTTCAAAAGCAAGCAAAAAAGTTCAGCTTGCTCGATTTTTTTAATTCTAAGTTTGGGTTATAATATTATGTATTAATAGTACTTACCGGCAGCAGCAGGTAGCATGACCTTATTGTATCATATCCTAGCTTGGTAATGCATTTAAAATTATGAACTACCACTACTGGTTGTTGACTGTAATAAATAACCATTGACCAGCGTAGAAATAGGATAGTCAGGTTTTATCCATAAGTGTCAGTTCAAACGCGACGATGCTGATGACCCTTTAGGCCTTAATAATGAGAATAAATGATTTTTATTTTATTATTTATTTTATAATATTCCTATAGCTGGGTCTATATGATCCGGAATCCGGCGGGCCCGGGAAAATTCAGAGCACTGAAAATATGCTCTGAGTGTTCCCCGGCCATACGGATTTCGGACAATGTAATCGCAGCTTAATATGCAGCGCTGTGTCGCGCTTGTATCGCTTACTATTAAAAGTGCTCGCCGCGTCGCGTCGCAGTGTGACCCTAACGAAATTCAGAAAAAAGCAACACGTTACACACAGCTCACATCGACAAAACTGATTTCCTATTATGAGTTACGATCGATGGCTGGTATAACAAAACGGTATGTCTTCAATAGGTATTATACGTGGTATTTTTTGCGAACTAAGCTTATTTTCACACAATGGCGGCACGGGATATTGTCCGGGACAAAACTTGCAAAATATGTGACCCCAGAGCTCAGCTCGAGCCTCGATATGACATGTTTTGTTAAACGAACACAATCGCCTACAAACTGCTAACGATCTACTAGGTTTTTAGCTAGCGAATGAGAAAATTCGCCATCATCATCACCCTCATTTTGTGTTATCTCTGAAGGTCGATCCTGCTAATTAAACCTGCAATAATACAGTTACGACCACTGGGTCGCAGTTTAATATATATTTAATATAATAAGTCGGGGTAAATAAAGTCGGGGTCGGGTAAATAAAAAACCTACCACGTGACATTCGAGAGTCAAAGTCACATGCTATCTTCAAATCTAAACTGCATAACTATCTTCTGAACAAAGTCACTCGCTAATCTAACTCTTAGTACCTATTTATTATTTGAACAATTGTATATTATTTTGTAAGTTATTCTTGACCTTTCGTATTACCCTACTTATTTAGCTATTTTACCTCTCCTGTACTGCAGGGTTGCCTGGAAGAGATCGCTTATAGCGATAAGGCCGCCCTTGCCCACATTTAGATTATAAGTTTAGTTTTAGTCTACTGATTGTATTATTTAATGTGAACAATAAAGAGTTTATCTATCTATCTATCTATCTATCTAAGTCGGGCAGTCCCGACGGCCGACTCCCGATATTAAACTGCAAAATGGTATTCTCATAAACGTCAAACCAGTTTTGATTGGTCCAAACTCCAAAAATCAGTTTATGATATCAAGACGATTCTGGTATAGATGTGAAACGTGTTTTTGGGATGGATGAATGGACTGATGGATGTTCGCGACTCTTCACCTGTATATTTCCTCCATGCTCCTCACGCAAAAACTACTGAACAAATTTTGATGAAATTTGGCATGGTAGTAGATTAGGCTCTTTTAATCCGGAAAAGTGTTCGGTTGGATGCTGTATTTACACGGGCGGAGCCTCGGGCAAAAGCTAATAATACAAATAAACTAATACGCGTTAAGTTTGCAGTGAATACAAAATGGCTTACTGTAATTGGTTAATGCGAAAACGGATTCTGCGTCGTTGGTCTCTTTTGACATAATTGACAGATTACCAATAGCGACAGAGAATTATGCTAATCGACATCGCTTGTCACTGTTCAATAGATTAATTGTATTAATTACCTGATAACGGCTATCAGTCGCCATCGCCGTCATCACCTTCAAAGGTAGGTTAGAGTTAACACAGTAAACATAATCCCACCAAAAACATGTTCAAGTAAAATGATGCCAAGATACCACCACCACCACCACATGACTCCCACTGTCGGAAGTTAGCAGATCTCATGTGGAACCAAGCCTCTGACTCTACACGCCCAACTCTACCAGCCAAACTGCACGAACTCAACAGTCTACACCTTAGTCAAAATTGTTCTGTTATTCTGTTATACTATTCTTGTAGGAACGAAACGGCCAAGCCTTTGTAAAAGTGTGTACTTGTGGGTACGAATTAAAAAATGTAATATACGTACTCAATAATTTGTTTTAAAGAAATTTAATGAAATCCTGACAGATTTTAAATATTTTGCATACAATCTTCCAACCCTTATTTTACACCCTCAGAAGGTGAACTCTAATAAACCTCGAAGCATGCATTTAATGAAATGTATAGTTACGTCTGTGATTTATCTAAATGTAATATTAATTGCCGTGAATATATCAATTTTATCGGGAGAATAATATAAAATCTTTACATTTATGTTGGTTTATCTTTTCTGTGGGAGCACCATGCTTGAAATGGTCTAGTTAAACCATTGCTTGTCTCACAAAAAACCGGCGTGAAATAACGCTTGTGTAGTGTTTTGCCGCCGGAGACCCAAGATTTCATAAGTTTTAGTTTTTAGTATTGAATTCATAAGACGAAGAGCAAAGCACTGACAGGAAGTAACTACTCTGATGGTACGAGTGTCCATGGGCGGCGGTAATTACTTACCATCAGGCTACCTATCAGCTCGTTTACTGGTCTTATTTCATAAAAAATATCTAGTATTAGTTCTCACGCTAAGCGGCGCCATTACTTGAAAAATTACAGACCGAGTCTAAAAAATATTATGGAAATTATTGTTAACGCACAATCGCCCCCAAACGCTATGTACCACCGACCTTATAACTATGGGAATAAGGCTCAAAATGTTGCACGGTTGTCCACGATAGTACGCGTGATGTATCGCGGCAGGGTTTGCCACTTTGTCGCCGGTCTAGACTCTTGGTACAGGCTGTATAACCCAGATTTATAGTACAGATTATGGCGGCCGATAGCCCGCCTAATTAGGCGCTGACTGCGATACCTATGTAATTAAATACGCTAAAGTGACCTGTGCTTGGGATCCTAATATTGTATTAACTAGCTTTTGCGCGCGACTTTGACCGCGTGGATCCCCCTTGCACCCCCGTGGTGTACGTATTCCGAAAAATCATTTGTCAACAGATTTCTACGTCATAGTAACTATCTACGTGCCATATTCAACGCCATCCGTTGAGTTGTTGAAATTACACTATACAAACTTTGGACCCCCTGGGTGGGGACCTGGGTGAAATCACCCCTTTAAGGCATTATAAGTATTATTACTTTCAACCTTTATTTTACACTCTCGAGGGTGAATTAAAAAAACCCTGAATCACCTATCTAATGAAATATATTGAAGAGCATATATTATATAATCAATTTTCATCGAAATGGGTGCTTAATAAGTCTTGAAATTACAGGATCAGCACCACCATGATCCATCGACCGTCCCACTAGAAGGGGATAATTAAACTGTGATTACTCTGTAATACACGATGCTAAGGTAATGCGGCGGGCTGGCACTTGGCAGTTGGCACTTGGAAGACTGCACAGTGTACACACTCGTTACGAGGGTTGTTGAATGTTCAGGGGTTACGGTCTGCGGACGCTCAAACTACACCATAGTTCATAGTTGGAAAGGTACTTAGTAGTTACTATAGAATATTGTATATGTAGAAAATGTTACCCGGGTCATTATTACGAATCTATTGGCACCTCATTCATTAAAATCGGATATGTAATTTATATATGAGTTTGCCAAAGAAAACAAGCACTTTATCTTCTGGTAAAACTTTTATTCGATTGCCATTACTTTACTCTTCGATGCTCAGTCGGCAATTGCCGCAAAATTGACAGGCATCGTCTTTTATTGCAGCCGCTGTCTCTATTCTTACGTTGTACCGGAAATGTAGAGATGGCGGCACCGGAAATTATATAAAAATAATTAAATTTCAAAATAAGAATCCAAATAATTTTATTAATATTACAAACAATTATCGAATGATTTACTTAATCTGTTAAATGACTCTTATTTACACCAATAAATCATAATAACAAATCCACTAACCGGAAGTTCAGTAATACAAAATGTAATAATTATAAATCTTTGCGAAAATAATTATCAATTAATTCATAATCTTACCCAGTATCAATAATTACAATTATAACTACTATAAAATCAATTTATAATTTTATTAAACCATAGCTGCCAGAGACATTTCCGCCAAATGTTATACGGATCCGGAAACGTATCTAACATTTAGTATAGTGGAACAAATCATTACCCTTCCCATTGGCTTCGCCGTAGTCGGGTAGGTAATGAGAATTTAACAAAAACATTCACGTTTATTTATACGAGAAAGCCTCGCCATGTGTTCGGTTATGGCTAATGGCGTGTGACGCACATGATAAGTGACGTCACACTGATAATAATAATAATAATATCTATGGACGCTTCACACCACGTCAATCTGGCCCCGTGCCAGAGTGCCCTAACACAAGTTCTTCGGATACTTATATCCGAAGATAAGAGAACTTGTGTTACAGGTAGGTACCAGAAAACGGGAAGTACATTTAATACTTTTATACTATACATGTATTTAAGATTTTTATTATATTATACACATATTTAATACATCGTGACTCAGGAACACAGAAAAAATTTTTGTTCCTTCGGCGGGATCGAACCCGCGACCCCCGGCTTGAGCACCAACGCGCCGAACCACTGAGCCACAGAGGTCGTCACACTTATAGTATCGTGTTACCGCGGGCAATAGATGGAGGTGACATTCAGAAATGCTGTTGCGTCATAGTGTCAACCAAGACGTATTTGGCTGTAGTTTTCCAGTAATTGGCTCTTAATTCTTATCCGATTACGTTTAAATACAGATTTTATTTCTACTTGGTGAGAATCCTCCTCATCTAAGTAAGACGCGACCGTCAAAGCGTTAGCTGCTGTTGATGATGATTATGATGGATGATTATCATTTTTATTCCAATCCTATCCTACTGCTATTATTATAAATGGATGAGTTATGGATGTTTGTGACTTTTGCACGCAAAAGTTACGTTACGAATTTTGATGAAATTTGGTATTGTAGGAGTTTAGGTTCTGGATTATATGTGCATACTGCATGTACGCGGGCAGAGCCGCGGGCAAAAGCTAATTCATAATTAAGCTCCAATAAAAATCCAAGTAGTTTATTTGTCAAGGTTATAAAATAATAATTAATAATATTAATATCTATGGACGCTTCACACCACGTCAATCTGGTCTCGTGGTAAGTTCTCGAAGAACTTGTGTTACGGGTACCAGACTACGGAAATATATTTAATATTTTTATATTATACACATATTTAAGACTAGCTTTTGCCCGCAGTTTCGCCCGCGCGGGAGAGTGTTCGTGGCAAAAAACTCCTTTAGCAAATATACCTACTGCAATATAGTAGTAGCACAGAGTAAAAATACATACTTTGTAATAAGTAATCACACGTACTTTTAATTTTAATATATCTCCCAGATAAGGATTAGGTAATATTGTATACGTCTTAATAGCGTCTGAAAATACCATATTATTTCATTTTTTGACTAAAAATAAAAAAGGTTGTTTCGCTTTTCTGCGACCAATAAGGAACACCTTTTCATTTCTGAGCCATTTTAACTTAAATCTTTGACAATAGTGACGAGAAGAACATTACTGCCCATCAAACAACAATGATTGATTTTCGAACAAAAGCGTGTAGTTGAAAATTCGTTATAAAGAGGTTGTTCGCAAAAAATGTTCGCAATGTAAAGGCGATTTTATATTGACTCTTATGGACAATTCAAGGGGATTACGAAGAATGTGGAAGTCGTTATATTGAGGTACGTTATATTAAGGTTGCAATGTATGTATTTATTATTAGAAACACATATTAAGAAAGTTATTAATACAAAAAAGCCTCCTGAATTCTCACTCTCTCGACAAAACAAACTCATTAGATTTTTTATGCCGGTTTTCTGAGAGGCCGTAGTATTTCCCCAAATAAGCATTACCGATCTGTAAACGAACCAAATAAAAGATCGCCAGTGATGATAATGATTAGACACTATATTATTATTATTATCTATTGTAGTAGTCGGCGGTAACAATGTAGCAGCAGATGATCATGAATATAATTTTGGCAATAGCAAAATTTTAAATACATTGATATTAGTGTACAAAACTATGAGGAGTACCTATGTCACCATAATAATTTGTTGGAGTATCGTAAGAAGATGGTCGTGATGATGATGATTACTGCAAGTGGCATATGCTTGCGGTTTTTTAAACAATTCCGAAATTTTTAAACGTGTCATATTTAAAGACTGAGGAGTTCTGTTCACTGCTTTTGGATCTAGGGCACACGTTGGCAGAAAATTTTACTCACTATAGAAGTCGAAATCGCTATAAATGTCCTTATAAAGTTCTCACGATTCCTCACGAATGCCTTGGTGACTAAGGGACCAATTTCAAATTATATTCTTCACAACAACAAAAGAATTTTGAAAATGCTTCGACAAACGCTAGAGTAATATTTAAAGATCTGTCGGTGTAAAAGACTATGAGAAGTACCTATTATCATCATAATGTGACGGTGTAATGATGTGATGAAGGCGGTGATTGATGATGATTACTTTATTCGACATAGTGGCATATGCTTTCAGTTCTTTAAACAACTCCGAAATCCCCAAACATGTAGATACAACGACTCGGGAGTTCTGTTCAGTACTTTTGGATCCAGGGTGATGGTGCAAAATCTTTATTTTTGCTAGTACCTATATGCCTGGACTACTTTAGAAAAAGTCAAAATCACTATATGTGTCGATATACATTTTGAGGAATTCCCTCGATTCCTCATGGATCCCATCATCAGGTCACCACTTTAGTGTCAAAAATACTGATACGGGATTATACCCTTTACAGCAAAATAAATATTTTGAAAATCGGTCCACAGGCGGTGGAGTAATCGTTTAACAAACAAAATAAAAAAATAAACAGCCGAATGTGTAACCGCCTCCTTTTTTGGAAGTCAGTTAATTAAATTTTAAGTGGAGTGGAGTAACCAAAACCCATTAGTGAAAAACGCATTCAAATCTGTTAAGCCGTTGACTTCGTACGCACAAAAACAAATATCGCAGTAACCATACATTTTTCCGCAATATAAAGTAGCCTATCTGTTAATCCAGAGTCTAAACTACTACCATACCAAATTTCATCAAAATCCGTTCAGTAGATTCTGAGATTAGCGATTCTTAGATAGATTTCGTACGCACAAACGTACAGACAAAAATTCTAAAAATTATTGTTTTGGGTCGTTCATAAAGCCCCCCTGTAATAGTTTTTTTTATATATCTTCCATGTACAGACAACGACCAGTTACGAATTTATTATATGTATAGATTTTTATTACATTATACACATATTTAATGCACATCCATGACCCAGGAACACGGAAAAACTTTTTGCTCCTTCGACGGGATTCGAACCCGCGACCTCCGTCTTGAGCACTAACACGCTCAACCACTGAGCCACAGAGGTAGTCAAATTTCCTTCTTTAATAAAACCAAGGTATTTTAATGAGTTTCTAAACTTGTTTAGTCGAGTACGAGGCTTTGTGATCAACTAAATTAAATTCAAATAGCTTCAAACAATCCTCCAGTAAGTGCTAAGCCCTACGCTTCATTCTAACTATCTATGGTATCAGGTATCTAGCAAGTCGAAGATAGTAGATAGTGTCAATCGCGGTTTGCGGTAGGAGTGAGCTAGCCCTAGAACGACGATCAATCACTTGAACACAATCAATTCTGAGCGCGAACTTTCGCTCCAATCGCAAAGCCGAGATGAAGATTGACTGGTCTGGTTACGAATCTGAATCGTTTTAAATGGTCCCTCTTTTATAGACCGAAAGCTACCACCAATTGTAGAGCAGGTATTTGAGGCATCCTGCCAACTTGCCAACATCCATAAAAATTCCAAATTGCCTCAAACATATTTTTATGTTTGAGTCAATTTGAAATAAAATATAGACAAAAATACATGTTTAATAATAATATGAAACATGTATTTTTTGACTAACTTTATATATATACAAGAAAATCGTGTTAGTTACACTATTTATAACTCAAGTACGGCTGAACCGATTTGGCTGAAAATTAGTGGGGAGGTAGCTTAGAACCAGGAGTCGGATACTTAATAGGATACTTAAGTGCACCGCCGAGTCTGTCAGTCTATATGTTCGCGATAATCTCAAAAGTTCTGAACGGATTTTCATGCCGTTTATTTATGCCATTTACTGACAGAGTGGTTCCTTAGGCAGGTTAAGGTCGATAATAATTTGTTAAGGTTTTGTGGGAATTGTTTGATTTATGACGATAATTGTTGAAGGTGTCGGAAAAAATCAAGCCGTCTGGGAACTTTTATCGCAATCGCTGCCTAACCTAACCCGTTGGAAATAAATAACAAACGTTTATGGTGGGATTGTTTCTCTTTTTTAGGTCTACAAAAAAGTCCGCGATGATATGTATTTTAAGTATATCCTTAATATACCCATTATAAGTTTAAAAAAAATATCAGAACTAATGTGGTATTTTCAGAAGCTATTTAGATGGATACAATTTAATTATCCTTATCTAGGAGATATCTTAAAATTAAAAAGTACATGTGAAAATGTATTATAAAGTATATTTTTATTCCGTGCTATTACTATATTGCAGGTATATTTGCTAAAGAAGTTTTTTGCCACGAACACTCCCACGCGGGCGAAGCTGCGGGTAAAAGCTAGTATATATGTATAAATCGGGATTTAATTAGCAAAAATTACCTTCTGGCCGCTATCGGGACTAGATCATACCTGTATTATTGCCTGCAATAATATCCAGTCCCGATATTTTTTTTATTTGAGATTTAAAATAGCAAAATGGTATTCTCACAAACGTCAAACCCGTTTAGATGGGTTCAAACTCCAAAAATCAGCTTATGATATCAAGACGATTCATAATTTATAATTCAATAAAAGAAAAATGAAAGTGTAAGTTAATTACAAGGGTTCAGGTGTGCGGTTCCGTGTTGGGATATCGAGAGAGTTACGAGACAAGTTGCCAGGTTGCCTCAAATACCTGCTCTTATGTTGGCACTTTGTAGTAGGTCTCGTATTACTCCTCCTCTATGAATTGTTTTCATTTTAAACGTTAGTAATTGCGCAAAATGATATGAAGATTTTCCTATTTTGTTGTTGTATAAGTAATGAGATAAATTATTACTATCCAAAATATCGTTGTTTTTACCATTTTCGTAGACGTGTGTGTGCACTGTTCAATGTGTGCGAATGACGCAATTTTAATTTGGTCTGTTATCACCGCGGGTACGCGTACGTCCGCTGCGCACTTTCGATGGTCCTTCGACCACATATTAATAAAGAGTTGCTTCGACGTCGGATGTGCGTTACAGACAATTCGTAACTATATGTCAATGTAACGATAATTACATAAGTTGATATCGATTTACGTGTTCTCGCTAATCAAAAGTTAAATATTATGTATCTTAATAAGCAAGCCTATATTACACATAAAATCTACTGTACCTTTTTCCCGCTATGTATTTCGTCTCTTAACAGTTAACTGTCACAGACATCGAAGATACTTTAATATTTTGTCTTTAGGAACATGTATATATCTCATATTACAGTACGTTATATAAAAAATTATATATTGCCTTGCCGTCTGTGCTAGTTCATAGTTCATACTAACAGTAAGCCTAAATGTAATTGCATAAACAAATCATAGATGGCAGCACCTGTGTGATAAAAATTATATTATTGACATTATTACAATATTAAGAAATATGACATAAAATTATGAATTAAAACAAGGAATATATAATAATAATCTAACAATTTTTTTTATTATTACAATCAAGACATTATTAATAATCACATAATTTACACAAAAAAATGGACAGTCCGAACTATGTTACAATTAGACACAAAAAACTATTTAGATCCAAATCATATGAATCCCTTGGTCAAAACAATGAATATCTAAGTATCACGGACTTTTCAACCGACTCTGAGCATGAACACAGAAGCTTTGATTTATCCACACTGGAACCAGAAAATATTATTGAAATAAAAAAAAACCTGGTAACATATCATAATTACTACAAAGCACTCAAAATGAATTAGATAATATAATAATAGAAAATAATACACATAAAAAGGAAATAATACATTTAAGTAGTATATGCTACTCCAATAACAAAAACGCCAGCAAATAGATCTACAAAAAAGACAAAAATACAAACCAAAAACAAAATAATGTATACGAGGCATGCCTTTTAAGTTCTGTCGTTTCCATATTTCCCGGCAATTTTTAATTTGGAACTGTTCTATATTCGAATGTGTTTAAATTTTGGATCTCAAAACAGTTGAAAGTATTAGGATTAATGCTATTGTTAAGTCACAGCGTCGATTGGAATCTGTCAGGTCACGTACGAAAATGAATCTTTCTAAGGAAAATGTTCGTGCAATAATTTTCTACAACTTTAGAAGAGGCCTGACACGGCTTCATTGTTTTGAAGAGCTAACATCAGTGATGAAGCCCCATGTCTGCGGACTGTCGAACGCTGGTATTTAGAATTCCAGCGTGGACATACTAGTGTTAGTGACAAATCTCGCGAAGGACGCCTAAAATCCGCCTTCACTGAAGATAACATCATTGCTGTGAGAAAGATTGTGTGAAACAGATTCGTATTTGTCTTACGTAGATTAGCGTGGAATGTAAGTGTTCAGACTGCAATTATGGCCTATCACGGCTATGTTTCGTCAGTCCTGCGCTATGGACTCGTAATTTGGGGAAATTCCACACACATAGGTAAAGCATTTATTGATCAAAAAAAATGTATCGGTGCCATAGCTAAAGTTCCACCATATGAATCGTGTAAGCCTATATTAAAACAATATAATATATTGACTTTAACGAGTATGTACATCTTGGAAATGTATCGGTGCCATAGCTAAAGTTCCACCATATGAATCGTGTAAGCCTATATTGAAACAATATAATATATTGACTTTAACGAGTATGTACATCTTGGAAATGTATCGGTGCCTTAACTAAAGTTCCACCATATGAATCGTGTAAGCCTATATTGAAACAATATAATATATTGACTTTAACGAGTATGTACATCTTGGAAATGTATCGGTGCCATAGCTAAAGTTCCACCATATGAATCGTGTAAGCCTATATTGAAACAATATAATATATTGACTTTAACGAGTATGTACATCTTGGAAATGTATCGGTGCCTTAACTAAAGTTCCACCATATGAATCGTGTAAGCCTATATTGAAACAATATAATATATTGACTTTAACGAGTATGTACATCTTGGAAATGTATCGGTGCCATAGCTAAAGTTCCACCATATGAATCGTGTAAGCCTATATTGAAACAATATAATATATTGACTTTAACGAGTATGTACATCTTGGAAATGTATCGGTGCCATAGCTAAAGTTCCACCATATGAATCGTGTAAGCCTATATTGAAACAATATAATATATTGACTTTAACGAGTATGTACATCTTGGAAATGTATCGGTGCCTTAACTAAAGTTCCACCATATGAATCGTGAGGGCTGCACTAAAAGTATCGGGAATGGAATATTTCCACTGTTCCTGTCATATTAAAATCTTTTTAATTTAAAACTCCTTGGTTTTAAAAATCGAATACCGTTTATTTATTTAAAAAAAGATTCTCGGTCTTGTCACAAGGTCTTGTCAAACTTGTTTAGTCGTTGAGAAAATGGAATTGACTCGAGAAAATTCTAGAGCGATGATTTATTATGACTTTCGAAGTGGTTTAACACAAAAACAGTGTGTTGACCGGATGATTTCTGCATTTGTTGATGAAGCCCCATCCAAAACCACAGTTTATCGCTGGTTTGCTGAATTTCAACGTAAACGTGTCGAGCTCAGTGATGATCCCCGTCAAGGTCGTCCAAAAACTGAAGTCACCCAAGAAAACGTTGATACTGTGCGTAAGCTGATTGAGGAAGATCGACATGTGACATACCGCGAAATTCAGGCAACTTTAGACATTGGCATGAGTCAAATACAAATAATCTTGCATGTACAATTAGGTGTAAAAAAGTTGTTTTCCCGATGGGTACCGCATTTGCTCTGTGAAGAGCAAAAAGCGGCTCGCGTTACTTGGTGCGTCAGAACTCTCGAAAGATTCCACGCAGGATCCTCAAATGCTGTATACAACATCGTATCAGGTGACGAATCCTGGATATACGCGTACGAACCCGAAACAAAAAACCAGTCACGAGTTTGGGTGTTCGAAAATGAGTTTAAGCCAACAAAAATTGTTCGTTCACGGAGTGTTGCAAAAAAAATGGTGGCCACGTTTGTCTCCAAAACCGGCCATGTTGCGACTATTCCTCGTGAGGGACAAAGAACGGTATATGCAGAATGGTATGCTAACATTTGTTTGCCACAGGTCGTTTCTGAACTCCGTAAAGAGAACTGCAACCGCCGCATCATCCTCCATCACGACAATGCGAGTTCTCACACCGCGCACAGAACAAAAGAGTTTTTAGAGCAAGAAATCATAGAATTATTAGACCATCCGCCGTACAGCTCTGACCTAAGCACTAATGATTTCTATACTTTCCCTAAAATAAAGAATAAATTGCGTGGTCAGAGATTTTCATCACCTGAAGAAGCTGTGGACGCCTACAAAACGGCCATTTTGGAGATCCCAACTTCCGAATGGAATGGTTGCTTCAATGATTGGTTCCATCGTATGGAAAAATGTGTCAAATTTCGCGGAGAATACTTCGAAAAGCAAAAATGTATTTATAAATTTTTTATTAGTAATGTTGTGTCACTTCCTTGATTCCCGAAATTTTCAGTGCCGCCCTCGTATAATGCATATGCCATGTGTGTAAAAATTTATAACAAAGTGCCTGCGCATATAAAATTACTATCAAGAAAACACTCCATAAGAGAATTAAAAAAATGTTAATAGAGAAATCTTACTATAATGTTAAAGAATTTTTAAATGACTAATATGCTGTGGCAGTAAGTATTTTGTATGACATATGATTTTGCTGAATTCGCATATGAAATTTGAATAAGTATATTATAAATCCTGTCGTTATTGAAATAAGTATATGGACGTCGTTAATGCGACAAAATATGCGGTCTACTAAAAAAAATGTCATAATAATAATAATAGCTCCCCACACCGATTTCGGTGACGGTGGCCTGTTTCATTGAAACCAGGCCAGCTACGCAGGAGTTATGTTATAGTGCCCAAGTGTGTGCGCAGTACACAAGAGCACTCTCTCCTCCTTTTACTCTCGTAACCCAGTGGGACGGATAACCGACACGACTGGCGAGAGATTAGGCGCAGGTCCGACTTTTTACATGCCCATCCGACGCATGGATCATCTTTCTTGTCAGACAATCAGGTGATCAGCCTGAATTGTCCTAACCAAACTTGGAAACAACATTTTTTTGTTCCAATGCGGGAATCGAACCCACGACCTCCGAGTCGAGAGCCAAGCTCTAACCATTAGACCACGGAGGCTGTTAAAAAAATGTAACACCTATTAAAACCTTATTTTTACCAAATAAACATCATTTCATTTCATTGTAAGCAAGCTTTATTTTATCGTCTATGATGCCCCCTTAAACCCACATCACAGATTGAATTATTGTTACAGCTCTTGTTTTAGAATCCCCCAAAACCCAAGGGGTCTAGAAGAGTATTACGTAACAAGTTCCCGGCCCCCACCCCACCTCCCCCCCAGTCCGCGACAGGAAACTGCCAATGTAGAGATACTTTGATGCGAATTGCTTTTAATGGCTTTGGTTAGGAATATAACGAGCCAGCCTTAGCCTTGATCGAAAAATGTACGCGGCACGTGGTGTTAATATGGAGACAATTTTTCTAGCAAATGTTTAATTCCTACTACATTTCCTCGGGAATATACAGATGTAAAAGATTTTCGTTGTACAACACAATTGTAAAGACATTGCAGGGATTATGGTCGTTTGACGTTTATAATGTACCATGACGGAACTCAAAATGTCGTAACAGGTACACGGTTTGCCGTTATCAATGATAACGCTATAACTTATAAAGGGTTTTCGCTGCAGTTATAAATTCCTAATATTTTATGTTACCTGTAATGCCATATTTTAATGTGGATAAAATCCAAGTTTTGTATTCTCGAGCCAAAAGCTCTTCAGCTAACTACCGTAGCGCCATCGAGTTGTAAAAGTCTGACTGCAGCCAAACTGTTTTGATGCCAATAATCTCTTTGCGACAGAAACTGTCAGCAAAAAATCCTCATCATTTGGTACAAAATATCATCTGTTGTGCTTTGCCGTGGAGTCATGTTTATTCGCCACGACAACAGATGGCTGATAATGTTTCACGTGGAAACATAAGAAACCGTTAGTTTGTTAAATATAACAGAGCCCTTCTGGGCACAATTCACACATTCGCCAACTTTCTTTCCTCCCCCTATCTCTTATTCCTTTGCCACAAGGTTCATAATCGCGTAACATTGATCACTAACGACGCTATAAATATATCTCGTAAGTATGATAAGTCGATTTGTTTATTTTATGCGCCCTTAATAGAATAATATGTGCTAAGTGTGAGTCACGACAAACTCCCTTGAACTCGCTGCCGCGCCGGTGCTGCTAACGTTTGCCTGCACGATAATGTTGTAGGTACAATTAACCTGTGTATTTACTATTTACCGTAATCAAACTGGGTTATTTCCTCTTATACTTACTCTTCGTAAGTAGAGGATATCCTAAGGAAAATCGCTAAAAGGTGGATACAGACTAGACATCAATATAAGGGCGAGCGTAATTTCGGTCGACAGAAATTCATCTGCATTCCGTTTCATAGAAAAGTCCTATTTGTACCACCGAACCGAAAGTCGACTCACGACTCACCAAATTACGCTCGTTCGGCCTCACCCTTAATAATTTCCAGATTTTACTAAGCCCTCGTATCCACGAAAGTTTTTTTGTGGTCGCAACCGAAAAAACTACGCTATAAATTGACGTCTGCGCTAATACAATAGAGCTGAAAATCGAAGTGTCAAATGTCAGATTTGACAACTCTACACGATTTTCAGCTCTATTGTAATAGCGCATACTTCTACTTACGGTGCTGTTTTTTCTGTCGTGACTCGTGACCACTAAAATACGCTTTTCGTTCGTAAACGTAGCCTAAGGGTCGAAAAACTTTGGAATCTTATGAAATTTCCTACTGTGTAGTGTGTCGTGTGTGGGAATGTAGGCTTGACGCCAAAACTGTCTCTCCGGGGAGCAAACCGTTACGTCACAAACCAACAAAATTAATAACAACTTTTATTTCATTCTGTGTCGCTACGCGTGTAATAAAACCGGTCGAGTGCGAACCGGACGGAACGGACACACAAATTAAGGAATTTTGGCAGTACAAAATGCCTTTGAAGAATTAGTTGCCTCCCGTCCAGCTGATTTCTTTAAGAAGGGCATCAATAAACTGCCACTGCGTTGGCAAAGATGCATTGATTGCATGGGTGATTACTTCGATTAATACAAATAAAAAATACATGAAAAAAATTCGTTTAAATTTTTTCATACAAAACGTCAATTTCATAGGTAGACCTAATATAATAATATACCTAATATAAAAAACTTGTATGTAATACACATCCATGACCCAGGAACACGGAAAACCATTTTTTTGCTTCGGCGGGATTCGAACCCGCGAAACCACTGAGCCATAGAGGTCGTCACAATAATATTAGAAACACTGACAGTAATTTATCTACACTTACCTACATTAGCCCAAATATTGATGAATAATGGGGAAGTGTTGGACTGTTAAAATATCATTACTACAATTTTTATAAAAAAACTATAACCCGACTACGTAAATTATATAGTCTATGATAGCCAGGTTATCATTACGAATCTATTGACACCTCATTTATTAAAATCAGACCAGTAGCTTAGGCGCTACAGGGGTACAAACATACATACATATATTCTACATAGACTTCCAAAATCATGACCCTTCCTTTTGGCTTCGACGTAGTCACGTAAAAAGGTTAATCTCTTCAAATTCCTTGAATAAATAATATATTGCACGTGATCGACTTGTTTTCAACTGATAATAATAATCAATGTGTTCTATCTTTGTTTTGTAAAATAAATTATTGTATTTCATATTAATGTATTATCGGACGCAAGTCGTTGCCCGCGATAATGTAATAGCGGAACGTGACATGACGTCATCGATAACCACACTTGACGCGATAACACACCGCAGACCTACACCTACAGACCGTACAGCTCGTACAGACCGTACAGCTCGCACGTGATAAGGACAAAACAATTGCACACAGAACTGCGAAACGTAATTAACTTTCACTTTCATTTTACTTTTACTGAATTATAAATGAATTGTCTTGATAATATCATAAACAGCTGACTATTGGAGTATGGATCAATCAAAGTGGTTTGACGTTTACGAGAATACCGTTTTGCAGTTTTGACATATCGCGACTGGATCGTAACTGTATTGTGACAGGATTTAATTAGCAGAATCGACGTTCAGTATTCAGTCCAATCTGCTTGTAGCCCGTGACTCCGCCGAGTTACATAAATACAATTATTATAAAAAACTATAATCCGAGTACGTTAATTATTTAGTCTATGTATACAACCCGGGTTATTATTGGGTACTGTTGACACCTCATTCATTATAATCGGACCAGTAGTTTAGGCGCTACGTGGAACAATATACGTACATAATATGTAGAGACTTCCAAAATCATTACCCTCCATTTTGGCTTCGCCGTAGTCGGGTAAAGTGAATAAGTCAATTTCATTCTGAGAGATGGCGGCATGAAAGAGTCCAGCCATACATTCCAATAAGGTACCAATTTTAAGGTTACGGCGTGAAAAGGTCCAAATATCCGGCCCAATTTCTCACCAACTATACAGGTAGTTTAAGAGTGAGGCGAGAAATAGAAATATGTACATCTATTCACATTTCTCGCTAGATCTGTAGCAGAGTCTTAATGGGCACATCGACATGGCAGCATCCGACACAATTATCCGGTAGCTAGACTTAGACCGACTGCCGTATGAAGTTCAGTGATTGTTTTTTTTTGTCCTGCGACTATTTGCGGTAGCGTTCCGTTCGCTGTGCAAATAAATTTTACCTCTACTGAATCCAGATTAGGTTGGACAGTGGACACTAGGAAAGGGGCTAACAAATAAAATATAACCCGAAAAAAGGGGTCTAAAAAGTCCGAAACAGGAGAATAATTCAGATAGAAATCCAGAAATGCATAGGTAAAAAAAATGGTCAAGTTAGAGCCGTGGTCGCACCCACTAACGTGTATGCGTCAGCAACACACTGAGATGCTTCGCGTGTAGGTATGAGCTGACCCTAAGGCCTAGTGAAGTTTCTAGAATTAAAGTGGAATCATTTTAATGGGTAACATTTGACAATTCATCAAAATTCAACAACGTAACTTTGTAACGGTGGGCATAAATAATATATTTTTTCTTTTTGTTAGTACTGCACAATTGCTTAACTTTGTTCAATTACTATTACATATTTATTGTAATATTGACCGATACGAGTAATTTTACGATTTACTTTCACTAATAAACCATTCTAAACATAATAAACAATTTCTGACCTAAAGAACTGAAACGCAACATTGTAACTGTCGTTACAATGTTGCGTCATTTTTTCTTTTTAAACACTAGGGATGTTACTCTAAAATCGAAAGCTGATAAGTAGAATCGAATGCAATGATTACTTGTGAAGAAATATCACCATAAATTAATAACCACGTTGTGATTATAATAAAACATAATTATATTTATTATTCTATTTAACTAACTATAAAAATACAAAAAATAAAAAAGTTAAATTATGTACCTACTTGTCTTATTTTGTTCCTTTAATTTACGAAAGAAAAAATATTAATGGGACAGGGATACGCCTGATGATTTTTAAAATTCACTTAAATTCAAAATATGTTTCAAGTCCGTATCGATTCATTCACTTTAATCGATGTTTTTAAGCAGGTCACCTCACTATGAAGATAAAACTGACAGACGTCAAATGTTACCTAATAAAATGACTCCACTGTATACCCTTTTATTTTATTTTAATTATTCATCATCATCAGCTCGTTCACTGCTTGACAATTCAGGGGTTATTTAATTTTTTTATTTGGTTGTGTATTGTCTATAATAAATTATATTTATAAATTGAAATATATTTTATGAAGGTAAAATAATATGTTTAAAATTATATATTATTTATATTATATTACTAAATGTTCGAAAATTCTACAACTGGGTTAGTACTTAGTACGAATCATTGCCCCTCCTTTTGGTTTCGCCGTAGTCGGGTAAAAAATTGTTTCCTGCCTTTACTCTAGTTTAAAGAGCCGTCATTATGAGATTGTGTAAATTGTTTAGTAGCTATAGCAAAACGAGATCTTGGCATTGAGTCTTGACGAAGACCCCAGACTAGTCAAAGATAATTTATTTTCTTAATAGAAAAGGTAGGGATAGGGCACCACTACTTAGTTAGTCATCTGGTAGCCATCTGATTCTGAAAGCCTACTCTCGTAATTAACTTACACTTTCATTTTACTTTTTTTAAATTATAAATGAATCGTCTTTACATCAGAATCTGATTTTTGGGGTATGAACCAATCAAAATGGGTTTGTCGTTGGTTAAACATATCGGAACTGGATCGTATCTGTATCATTGCAGGATTTAATTAGCTCAATCGACCTTCCGGTATACACTCAACAAATTACTCCTACAGCTTTTGTGAATATCACCGTTACCAAAAGAATATATTATGTGACTAACGTAAAGATCGTCACTCCACCGATTCACACGAATGACAGCTCGCGGCTGTGTGTGCGGGGCTCGGTCGCTGGGCGAATGCGGAGGCGGGCGGGGCGGAACTTTTTCCCAGCCTGGACTACGGCTCGCGGGGCTGGCCGCTGATCGTTTTGCGCTTTGACATAATTGACAATATAATTTTATAATATCTATGATAGATTTGTCTGACGCGACGTTTAAAAATATTTTGGCGTCATCGTGGCTGACATTCGCTGGTGCTCGAGCTGTCATTTGTGTAGAGTGTCGCCCCTGTCTCGTTACTCACAGTGTCGAAAGTAAACGCGACACGTCATACAGAACCGTCGTTTTACTGCCGTGGTGACGTCACTCTGACTCACACTTCTATTCGCCGCTGATCTTAGCTAACGACCGACATTAACGCACCCCCAGAACGTTCCTCTACATTGTCGGATCCGATATTGGTATTGGACGTAGATGCGCTATCGGGGGTCGGGGCAAATAAAATTGTAAATGTACGGTCACCGACAAGTAGGCAAGTCAAGTAGGTGTTAGATGTACGGTGAACCACTTTTAAATCTTATCGCCATAGTAATAAGGTCGACAAGCATGTCAGGTACACCGGCATGTCTGGCGACGCGAATGTGAAAACGCTTTAAGGGAGAAAAGTTGTATACTTTATAATGTATATGAAGTTATCTTGTTTAATGCTATTGGATAAGTGTTTAAAGGGCATTAAAATAAGGTTTTGTTATGTAAAGTTAAATTGTTTTACCACAGTATTCACAAAATGTATTATTGATTAATACTATTGGTGTTTGCAAAATATTTCAAACACAGTAACAATAGATGTATACTAGTCTTGACGGTTCTCTAATTATAAAATTAATTAAAGTCCACAATAGGTCACAAACAGACGCCACAGACTGCCAGCTTTTGTAATAGTTGATACATACTCTATGTTCCGAACTACTGTTTGTTTCAATTGACAATAAAGCAACAATTGAATAAATTTTTCTTTGTTTCTTTTCAACAGAATCTATTTCTTAAATCGACTATATCCTCAAAATCTTTTTATTACAAAAGCTAATAAAAAACCTTATTCTCATACTCAGTAGAGATATTATTTATTTCCGAAAATCGTTGATTTCATTAGTTAGTGAAAAAGAGCTCCTGAAAGTCCCATGATGTTTAAAAATGCCAAATATAAACTAAAAGCTTGAAGTAGTAAGCAGACATGCAATAACGCATCTCAGGATGACTTCCCGTCACTTGAAAGAGATTTCTAAGAGTTTCCTTTGTAAATTACTGCCATCTTAGATTCTATAGTTCACATTGTATACTCGTGGATAGTTCTGCTGGCCCTCTGAGACACGCCACGCCTCTATACCCAGTCTATTTGGCTCCATCACGGAGCAGAAAACAACTGAAGGTATTGTATTATATGACACAATTAGTATGGAAGTCGTCGTCGCCGAACTCGCACAAACACACCGATATATAATCATACATCGGCCTACAGTTCTACACACAAAGAATTCATTTGATTGGTCGTTTATGGATCACACCAATTCATAAGGTTTCTTTTGGTACACTTCGAAAAGTGCTTACGACGTTTTGTATTCTATGTGAAATAAAATTTGACGAACCCTGGACGAAAATAAGTACGCGTAAGAACGCTTAGTCGTGATCACGAACCACGCCTGCTCCACTCTTCCACTCGTTTACTCGACTACTTGAAAGTGTAGACTGAACCATTGCATCTCAGATAGTTCTGGTGCACCGGGGATGTTGGATATTTGCCAGGTGTTGAGGTCATTGACACCGGATTCCACTATTGTTACCACCATATTATCATACTATTTGCGGACGAACACGATTGACTTTCTGCATATTGCGAATTAGAATTACTACATGCAATTTAAAGCCTAGCCTTTTTATACCTACCACTGCTTACTAAGTTACTTCTCATGCACATGAATTTCCTGTGGCATCGGAATAACTGACAGAATATGAAGCAATCAATGTTTAATATTCAAATACTCATTCATTCTATCTTTCTATCTCTTTCTCAATATTTTCATTATCATTCAATTCAATGTTTTCGATTTGCAAATGTTTCTTATCTGCTATGTTATATTTGTTTGTACTGCCTGTACCATTGAAATATAGAGGTGTAATTCAACTGTAAATTATCGAATTACATTAAGACCTGCAGATATGTAAATGGTATTGCAGGACATAAAATATTATGTATAGGCGGCCGACCGGGCCATAGCACTGAAGATAAAGTACACGATAAACAAAACGGATAGATTGCTGCTGATACAATCTGCGCAGCTATGCTCCTAGCCCTCCTAGCCCTCCTAGCTTAGTGCGCGTACACTTTACCTAAAGAAGAGTACAATGTGACTGTGTGGATAGTGGATACGCAGTAAAATGACTTCCTCCTGACGATCTGATTGATGCCTCCGTGGTCCAGTGGCTTATAGCTTGGCTCTCGTCTCCGGAGGTCGCGGGTTCGATTCCTGAACAAGTTTGGTACACCAAGAAATGTTGTTTTCAAGTTTGGTTAGAACAATGCAAGCTGATCATCTGACGTCTAACAAGAAACATGATCCATGCGTCGGATGGGCATGTAAAAAAGTCCGCTCTGCGCCTGATCTCTCGCTTGTCGTGTCGGTTATCTGGTCCACTGGGTTACTAGAGTAAATGATAAGAGAGTGTTCTTGTGTATTCCGCACACACTTGGGCACTATAAAATAACCCCTGCTGAGCTGGTCTGGTTTCAATTAAACCGGCCACCATCACCGCAATCTGTGTGGGGACTGGGGAGCTATAGGTACAATAAAAAGAGTTCCTAATGGTGGCGTTACAAGTCTCACTTAACATACTTAATCATTTAGCTGCTCAGTGAATTTTGGATGGAGGGAATCGTGCCGTCCTCACGGCACCGGCCCAATTTAGGTAAGAAACAACTGTTTATAATTCGATCATGGAACTGTCTTGGAAGTTGGACGTGATCCATCCACGCGGTGGGCACGTGCGCCGCGCTGCCATTAATCAGGCGGGCACGCGTCACTCGTGAGTCGTGACGTCACGGACGGTAATAGCTCCGTAGAACGTCACCGACTGCCCGGAGGACGGGGAGGGGCGCGGAGCGCGCCGCGCACCCCGCGCGAGGTTCAATGTCAGGGAGTGTTGCTGGCGCCGCGGACCGGCTTCTCATTGACCTCTATGTATTTGATATAGATCTCATTATCACCAGCTTCAGTGCAAGCTTGGCGATGATACTGATAATAATAAAACCATAAGAGGTTCTTCAAAAAGATTTTGATTTTTAAATAAAGTTAAATTGGCGCTATGCAATCTCTGTAATTTCGAATGATCTCTAGACAACCTTGCTTGTTGTAAAGAAATTAATAAAATGTAACTAATTTAGTGTTATCTGGCATCTGAAACACAATATTGTAGAACTAACGACACACAATAAGATGGACTACTACTGGTGGTACCATGATTCGTTAGACAAGAAAAGACTACACTGATCTATAGTAGGTATTACACAAAAAATGTTCTATCAAGAATCCGACTTCTCTAAATGAACCATGAAAAACATTTCCTACTTTGTATCATTTTCATCAGAGTATCCCTGTAGAGCACTGGGTGGGTGGGTGCTGGGTGCGGTCCGCAGTTATAATCACGATAGCATTTTATAGCAAGGCAGTGGAAGCGATAGCCGACATTAAGTTTTATTTGCGACTCTAAAAAACGCTCGTAAACTGACGCGCTTCACAAGGAGCCAATTGGGTATTTGACAACATGTAATGATTTCGTTTTTTTTTAATAAATTAAGAAATAATTAAATATTACAACTTGATAAAAGTAAAAAGAATTAGGATTTTATGTCTAGTTTTGTAATGCATAATGTAAGTAAATGTAAATGCATATGTAAATGCATAAAAGTAAATACATATACATTTCGAAGTCACAAAAAAGTTGATTTTTTTTTTTAAAACATTAGTGTATAAAACCTACATAATTAGTTTACTTGCATCAAATACAAAAAGTTTTACTATGGTATTTATCAACATAAACACTCAAAATTACAAGATATGTGAAATTTTGTGCATATGGCCATACATTTCGTAGCAACTTACTAGCGTGTGACGTCACTTACTAGTACGACTTTTATATGGGCCTTTTCATGAGACTCACAAAATTGCTTTAAACAATCCGCAATATCTTTGAAAATTTTGATTTTTACTACTATTCCTCTTGTAAACTGTCTTTTTTTTCAGAGCTCTATTCATTTATATAATAAAAAAAAATACAACAGAAAATAAATAAGTTACAACTTACAACAGAATTGTAGCATTCCTTATAAAATTACACTTATAGTGTCTGGGATTGCGTGTGCGGTGGCCGGAGTAGCATCTTCATTCCAAACTCCAATAGTACAACTGGAGTACAACGTACAGAGGAAAAACGACCGTAACTGCTATAACCAGCACGCTTAGTATTTAAACCACCGTAGAAATCGTTTGCGACAAAATGAAAGATTGTCAAAGGAAAGCTGTGACAATCTGACTATGGTGACCGATCGTGGCGCGTTCATGGTCACGTGACTTTTTTTTTATTTTTATCAATTTATAATTAATTGAAAATAATATTTTTCAAGTTTTTCGCATTAAATATCAATATTATTACTAATAAAGTTTTAAACATACGTATATAAAAAAAATCAATATAATATATATTTTTTTCAAATTCCCAATTCTTTACTAATGTTTCAAACTAAAAGTAAATGGACGACACTATTTAAGTAGAACCAAAGTACATAAACGTAACTCTTAGAATAGAATATAATATAGGAAGTCCGCGATTTCTTGGAGGGAATGGCCAATAATAATAATATATGTATATCTATGGACGCTTCACACCACGTCAGTCTGGTCCCGTGGCACGTATCCGAAGAACTTGTGTTACATGGACCAGACAACGGAAAGTATATTTAATACACATCAATGATCCATGACCCAGGATTCAGAGTGCTAGTGTGAGTTTTTCTTTTTGCATTCGATCCTGAGCGCGTTTGACGTTTACTAGGAATTTGTATGTGATTTGTACAGCGCCACCTAGTTGTAAACTCGACAACTAGGTCAAATCACATACAAATTCCTAGTAAACTGACACTCAGCACTCTGGAACATAGAAAACTTTTTAAAATATTGTTCGCAGACCAATGTTGACCGAGCAGCGGGGCGCGAGTAGTGGGCGCAGGCAGCGGGCGCGAACACGAGCGTAGACCGCAAAACTAATACGTAGCGTTAATAGTCTTGTGGTGTCTGAGTTCTGGCACCTGCTAATCTATTAGGGGATATCTATTAAATTAATTAGAGGATGGCTGTGGTCTCTGCCTAAAGTCAATCCCTCTGTAAAACCCATAAATAAATAAATAATATTAAATAAAACTTTTGGAACTTTAGTGATGATGATGAATTTTCTAGATTCTTCTAACGTTTCCGGTCGGGTGGCCGACCGGAGATATAGTAATTGGTGTAGTAACTAGTATCGTAGTAGTACGGAGCGAAACAGCCTTCTAGCTAGTAGCTACAGGTTTCTGCTATCGCGAATATCCTGCCGACTGCGGCAAAAATTGTTTACACACATACCGCTGTAAGCCGAGAGCCGGCCGCGTTTGTTAACTGTTTACTACGACGTTACTTCTTTAAAGTATTAGCACCTGTTTTCGTAGAACGATGAAATAATAATAATAAATCAAAAAATATAAAAGGAAAATAAATAATAAGAATCACAAAAATATTTATCTAACCGGGATTCGAACCCACCACATTCCGAATTTCTAAACAATGCAAAAATTATACGCAAGTACGCATACCAAGCTGCCAATTAGACTGACATAAGAAAGTCGAAATTATTGATATATTGTTGCACGATGAAATAAAATACAAATATTGCTTAAAAATGCGCAGTTTTCTTGGGATAAGACCTCGCTAGATTGAATTTTCTCCCCCAAAACTCCCTGCATACTAAATTTCATGGTTATACTTGTACCCGTTGTCGAGATACCGATTATATATATTCAAGATCGTCTCGTTTAAAGTATAAGATAATTTATTTTTAGGTTTCCGTACCTATAACATGCGTTAAAAACTTGCCACATATGCAGATTTATTACGTTTCCCAATGAGCTACTGTGGTGAGTGCAACTCGTTTGTGGTCGCTTCAGAGTTCAGACGGCCTTAGTATGTATTCTGTACGGTCTATTTGATCTTATTTGTCAACACACACGTCTGAGCACCGAGACGGATCGCTCCTCCTTTAATTATAGCCGCTGTAAATACACAACGATTTATCTGCGACTCTGTCATGTGGCCGTCCGACGATTGAACATTATGTCTTATAATAAGCTCCACCTAATAATATAGCTTAGAGTTGCATATAAATACTAGTTTGAAACGTAAAGTGCGTTCATAATAAGGCTCAACTCACACTGGCGCGCATCAAAATTAGACGTGCGATAGGTGAAAAACATGACGCGCCACGTCGTTTTGACTCTGCTCCAGTGTGTGTTGAGCTAAAGCTAAATGTTTGGGTTAAAGCCCATTTGTTTGGTTCTCGACATAAAGCCCTGAGAAACGTGAATGTTGATATTTTTATGTTCCCCTTTAGCAGCGAGAAAATTCGCCTACTACTTTTATACAGCCAACCCCTAGACTAGGGCCTCCTTTCGATTGAAATGTTAGCCGTCTTGTCGAAATTCCTTCCTTATACATGCGGTGACGTGCGATAATGTCATGGGCTTGAAGGCTGAAGGCAAGCCAGATGCCATTACCATATGCGCTAGACCTGGTTAGGACTGGCTTAGGTACCTATAAGATTATGTTGATATGAATAGAAGCCAACAGGTTATATGAAGATGAGAGATTGCCGACTCATTGGCCGAATATTGTACCACCTCAATCTGGTCCCGTGGTTCTCGAAGAACTTGTGTTACGGGTACCAGCCTAAAAGGCAACGGAAATATATTTAATGATTTTCTACCATACACAATTACACACATAGATCTTACAAGATTTTTATTATATTATACACATATTTAATACACATCCGTGACCCAGGAATTTAGAATACTTTTATGTTCCTTTGGCGGGATTCGAACCCGTGACCTCCGGCATGAGAGCTCAACCACTGAGCCACAGAGGTCGTCCGTCGTAATATTAGTGTGATGTTTACTATTGAGCTAACAAAACCTCTTGAATAATAAGTAATACTAGAGGTCATCCTGGGGTCGCAATTCGACCATAATTCATGTTTTAATTGTAAAGTTTAACCTTTTTTAGGTTTCTTTTGCCTCTTAGATACGCAATAAAACTATGTAAATGTTGTTTATGCATTGTGAAAGAAATATTGACAATTGTGTCAAACCTACTGTAATATAAACAAACATGCTAGTGTGAGTCAGGTATTCTGTGTGTTGTTATTTTTATAAATTATTAGCTTTTTGCCGGCCTTCCTCCTCTTAAACTTTAAATGTGCCAAATTTCACACTGCTCCGTGTGCACAATTCTCGTAAAACCGTACATGACATTTTTGCTTCACGTATTAATAATACATAGGTTTACATTTACCTATGAAATTGCCGTTCTTCAGTACTGGCCATTTCAAATCAAAATAATTTTTGCTTGGCTAAGAATTCTAATTTCAAATTTATTTTATTTTAAAAACATGGAATTCTTTTCCAAAAGTAGTCATTTGTTTATTGATTAGTGTTACAATTTCATCGCATTTCAATCTTTTTCGTCATCATGGATACGTTAAAAATTCGAGTAATTATGGAATATGAGTACCGTCGTGGCAGCAACGCGGCACAAGCGGCACGCAACATCAACGACGTTTACGGAGCTAACACTACAAACCAACGCACCACCTGTTATTGGTTTGCTCGCTTCCGTTCTGGAAATTTCAACCTAAAAAATGAACCTCGCGGGCGTCCGAAGACTTTGGTCAACAATGACGAATTAAAGGCGATTGTGGAAGCTGATGATACACTATCAACGGCTGAATTAGCAGCAGCTTTCGACGTTAGCGTCAAAACAATATTTGCGTCAAATTGGCAAGGTAAAAAAGCTTGACAAATGGATGCCCCACAAACTCAATGATCGCCAGCGCGAAGTACGCGTCCAGACGTGCCTTGCACTGCTCAACAGACATACAAATGAAGGAATTTTGGCAGTACGAAATGCCTTTGAAGAATTTGTTACCTCCCGTCCAGCTGATTTCTTTAAGAAGGGCATCAATAAACTGCCACTGCGTTGGCAAAGATGCATTGATTGCATGGGTGATTACTTCGATTAATACAAATAAAAAATACATGAAAAAAATTCGTTTACTTTTTTTCATACTTAACGGCAATTTCATAAAAGACCTAATATAATGATTATAATATTATGAACCATATATTCATTATCTGAATTAGATTGCAGATAATATTGTGTTATGTAACAGCCCTGCTTCGGGGTGTTATAAGTTTGACGTTTGTGTATGTCCGTGACATCGTAGCTCCCAAACGGATGAACAGATTTTGATATAGTTTTTTTTGGTTTGAAGCTGATATGATAGACAATGTTCTTAGCTTTAATTCATCATCATCAGCTCGCTCGCTGCTTGTTTATTCGGGGTAAAAAACAATACTTAAACATTATTCCCTTAGCCCATCTTGCTTTATCTAACAATTAACACATTTTACTTACACTACCCCTACCGGTGCTGGTCGTCGTCGTCACCGCTGATGCTAATACTTCGCTAATAAATCACTTGTGTGTCGTTATCGGGTGCAATTTGCGCTGCGCGTGCGCCGCCGCCGAGTGAACGAACTGTGATAACGCCCACGCGCTAGTGTTTACTACATCCATGATCCAGGTATTGGGTACACGCGCAGCACTAGGTGTAGGTGTATTGTGCTATTGAGTACTAAGCTACGCAGTGCGAACGTGCAATGCTAATTGTCGCGGTTAAAGAGTTAGACAATTGACAGAAATGGTTAAGTTAAAAAAAAGAAATAATCTATTACAATATCAAGATCACTGCATTTGAGAAACGTCTGTGGCAGTGGTTAGCTATTGAATCGCACTATGTATTTAGACAAATGTATCTTCTCAAGACAATCACTTTGCATCTGTTTTCTTCGTCTAGACTCCAGTTATTCCAGTATAATTAAAAGACATGGCCATTTCGTTATTTATTGTTAAAGCAGATAGAGTTGTAGAAGCATCCAGATTAGATGTTGTAGTAACAGACAAGTTGAAGTAGTAACTGTTTGGTAACTAGCTGTTGCCCGCGGCTTCGCCCGCGTAAATCCAGTATCCCACGAGAACACTGTACTTTTTCGGGATAAAAAGTATCCTATGTTTTAATCCAGAGCCTAAACTACTACCATACCAAATTTCATCTAAATACGTTCAGTAGTTTTTGCGGGAAAGAGTAACAAACATCCATCCGCACAAACTTTCATATTTATAATAGTAGTAGGATGTGTGGTTGAACCTTTGAAGTTTAAACTGTCCTCCACATATAATGTTATCAATGCAACTAGACTAGCTCCGCGCGGACAATTTAATTACAACCTTATCGACTATCGCGCATAAACACAATCTCGCCCATTGTACCGAGAAATAGAACGGAGCTGACGGCTGACTCACAAAAATGACAGTTTTATATAGGTGTAATATTATATTCTTTATAGCCGTGAGGTGTTAAGTGGCGCAGTCGGGCCGGTGTCCCGCGGCCCGCCTCCCGGAGACTGATGGCGGGAGATAACGTGATATTATCAACTCACGTACTTGGTGACTTTATCATCCAGTTATATGGGAACGTACCCATACTACGTGACCACTTTTTTTGCCAATTTGACTTGACCTTGAACTTGACCTGTCTCCCCTCCTTGGCGACCAAGCGTAGTATTTTTAGCCCCCCCACCCCACCTCTTCTTAAACGAGTCACGTAGAATGGGTATGTTCAATAAGTTAGCGACCATTATTACCCTAAACAGAGATATTCTACTCTGCAAACTCTTTTAAGTGTTTACACTAAACATTTCGACAAACTCTTGGTAACATTTTACTGCTCTATTGACTGTATCCATCTTGGAAACGGCATCCATCTTGTAATTGCATCAAGCTAACTGAGTTTTTTGAAACCGTACATTTTATTTCGGTTTCAAAATTATTCAGCGCGTCTGTTTTGCACCAATTTTGCTACCGCTGTGAATCATGATATTTTCCAAATAATTCTGTTGATAACCACATTAATAATTATGATCTTTGTTTTAATGATCTATATGTTGTGTCCTATCTACGTCGAACAGAGTTATTGCAGGAACCGTCTTATAACTTTTCTGTTACACCATATACACACAATAGTTCTTCTAGAAACGAAACGGCCAAGCCACATAATGTTTTGACTCAGGTGTAGAGTTTGTGAAGTTTGGCTGTGTAATGCAGGTGGGATTGCTAAATTACGCCAAAACGAGATCATATTATGATCTCGTTTTGGCGTAATTTAGCAGTTGTCTCGTAGCTGATTCATCCGCGGTATTCGCGACCCCTGCGTCCCCCTGCACTCGTCCCCCGGAGATTTATGTCCCCACACTCCACAGCCAATCTATTTGCGCGTCCGTCTGACCTTTTGCCCTCATCAACGTTGTACGACCAACCGAATATAACGTCTGGTTGGCACGCTAGATTTTGATTGGATTTAAGATAATAGTTGCAAAAATTTTACGGCCTCTGTCGCTCAGTAGCTAGCGCGTCGGCGGCAACGAAAAGTTTCCAAAGTTCCTGGGTCATAGATGACTGATGTGTATTAAATATGTTGGCAACACCAAGAAGTAGCTATTGCGTATGACTTCCGGTGGTGAATTGGCGCGCATTTGCTGCCGCCTGAGGGCGCCACTGCGCTGTATAAAACGGACGTGCTTGGCGACAAGGGGGCTGATTTTGCGGGGTTGACTCTCGATGCTCCCTGAATGCAGGGACTATTCACGATTAATAGCTAATTAATATAATAGTAGCTAAATCTTGAGATAATTGCATAAAAGTATTTTAAATTAGTTCCTTTAGATTTATAATAAATTTGTTGTATTCCATAATTTGAATAAATATCTGTAAAGTGTGTCTTTGAGTTTATTAAGTATCCGTCGTTTACAAATATGTTTATTATATAATAAAAATCTTAAATATATGTATAGTATAAAAGTATTAAATATTCTTCCGGTTGCCTGGGGGGTAACACAAGTTCTTCGCATATATTTTACCACCGGGCCCATAGATATTACTCTTGTAAAATTTCTTCCTTCATTATTGGACGATAAACTTATATTAGTTAATATTCTGCTATGGGGCATTTCACGTCAAGCAGACAACTAAAAAAAAAATGAGGTCGTGAATTTTGTTTAAACTCTGGTCGGATGATAAACTTCTGGTAGACGTGGATGTGTCCACACAATGTTGTTTTCGTATCATACTTTATTGCTGAGTTATAAGCTTTTAAAAAATGGCTAACAGTGAAGTCCGTTAGTTTTGGATGCTTATGCAGAACCTATCCCAACTAAATCTAAGCTCACCTGTGAGTGTAGTAGGTATAATGAAATTGTATTATATTAATTCTGTGCTAAGAGCGAGCGTAAGTGACTGTATTTGATTGCGTTACAAAATATATGAAGATGCGCACACTTTAAACAAATAGACGAAACTGTCTAGGCGAGACACACCTGTCTTAAAACTATGGGCATTCGTGTAGTCGCAAGATAGACTTGTCTTTGTAAGACAAAACTGTCTTAAGATGGCGGTCGTGTGACGTGTCCCGAGTGAACGCTCGCCCTTATAGTTACAAAATGAGTATAGCTTATTCGCGTTAAGAAGACCGTGATGACCTTTTTTTTTAATATTTCAATATTAAAAAAAAACAAAATTGACCAATGACGCAGCCGTGTTTACATTATTCAATTACAGTGAGCCATTTTGACGTAGGTAATAAATTTACCTAAGCATGAATTATTGGCATTTACTGTCTTAACGCGAATAGACTATAAAATATGTGCTATCAAAATAATAGAGTCAATCAGAGTCACTTACGCCCGCCTAATTTGAATATGGAACATAAGTGTACCGCGTAGGTAGTAGCGTTCGTAGCGCAAGTAATGAATTGTAATAGTAATGGCAGTAATGACGTTACAACTCCGCGCGAGTACCGCCGAAATACGGCCTATTTTTAACCGACTTCCAAAAAAGGAGGTGGGTTATGCGTTCGGCTATAATTAACTTAGCACGGGATTAGATTGATGTGATATATTCTTCTAATATTATAAATGTGAAAATTTGTGAGGATGGATGGATGGATGGATGGATGTATGGATGTTTGTTACTCTTTCACGCAAAAACTACTGAACGGAGTTTGTTAAAATTTGGAATGGTAGTAGTAAAGGATTAAAACATATGCTACTTGTTCAGTATATACTTTTATGTGTGTCTGAATAAATAAATTGAAATTGAAAAAGCTGTCATTTTTTATCTCAGTCAGTAAAATAACTAAAAAAAACTTTCTGTCTCCAACTAGTCAACAGCAGTATTAAGTTGTCAGTAACAAAGAACGAAAGAGATTTGAAGTGCCCTAAAATACCATTATACTGACTTAAATTATAAATCAGAGTATTTTTTTTAGTTTAAGTACAGGATAGTTCTGTCCCCTTCACAATTCAACCCATACTTTATCAAAGATAAAGTATGAGTTGAATTGTGATGAAGAACTTTTGGTTGCGTTTAGTTACTGGGTCTCAACTCTTATGGCCGACTACTGAAACGCTTATCAAAATTCACAGGCTGTCGCTATCTCTGCTAGCCGAAACGACAAGGACGGCATGTGACTTGAGCGTCACTTAATTTAACTATCGTTCCGTCACTAGACTAAGAACCGAAACGAGAGAACACTACAATATCAGCCGGAGTGGCATTCCGGAGCCGATCGAAAAAAAGTCATCGATACCATGGACCATTAACTCCTCCATGTTGATACATAATAATATCACATTGTTACATTTACGTTATTTGAATACGAGTGACGTAAACGTTTGTAACGTAATAATAGCGAGTAACTGTAGCCATTCTGTTCCAGTCAATAGTATTCTGTGGGTCTCACTGGTCCAATCGGTAGCGTCGCGTCGTGACGATTGATAGGCAGTACGGCGTACGGCCACCGTAACACCGTAACAGTAGCCGTACGATAAATGTACGGAATGTGATAAGACGCGCGTCGCCCGCGTCGGTGTACGATTACTAATGCCTTTCGGAAAAGTGATCAAACATCGACGTTTGAGCGTGTAACAATTACGACGGCGACGGTTAAGTTGCGACACACGATACGCGAGACCAAACGTCTGCAATGCGAGGGCCACACTAAACAACTCTATTTATTTTTTACCTAATTGATTTTATAAATGTAGGTTCAGATACTATCTATTACCCTCTACTAATAAAAATATTTACAAAACTGATTAGCTGTTCAATGTTAATGATTTGACGACCTCTGTTCTCAGTGGTGGCTCAGTGGTTAGCGCATTGGCGCTAAAGCCGGAGGTCGCGGGTTCGAACCCCGCCAGGGAACAAAAGTTTTCTGTGTTCCTGGGTCATGGATGTGTATTGAATATGTGTATAATATAATAAAAATCTTAAATATAAGTACAGTATAAAATATATTACATATCTTTCCGTTGTCTGGTACCCGAAGCACAAGTTCTTCGAGAGCTTACCACGGGACCAGATTGACGTGGTGTGGAATCGTCCATAGATATTATAATTATATGTCGCTGTCTTCGTTCGATACTTTGGAAAAGTCACTTGACAGACAAAGACAAATCAAATCAAATTCCTTTATTGCTAGAATGTAGTAAATAATGGTCTTATATTCTGTGAAAGCTGCTGATACATTCTGCCATTACAATGGCGTGCAATGCATTAAAAATAATAATTGTTTTGTAGATTAAATTACATCACAATGCTAGGGAGTTAAATTTAACAAATAACATTTAGATAAAAGTTAATGATTCGTATAAATAGTCAATTTGTTTAGAATTTAAAAATAAAACTCATTATAAAATTATTACAATGTCAAAGGATAAATTAGCAAATAATACAAAATAATCACAATAAAAGAAATTACACAAAAGATATGATTTTAAAAACAAATAATAATACCTAGTTAGATATTACGTCATATTACGTCATATTATGTTGCAGAATTAAATCCACTTGCCATTATAAAGATATAATAAATTCAAATATTAGTGAAGTCAATGTGTAAATAATTAGGTCAATTTAGTTATATACGTCATTATTTATCGATTTATTTTATCTTTTCTTCAAATTTCATGTATTCGCCCAGAGTATAAAAGGAGTTTTCTAATAGCCAATTTCGATATCAGAGTTTTAAATTAAATAAATTCAAATCCATAAATCTGTTGGGAAGTTTATTATACACTTTTATAAAGCTAATATAAACATTTCTTTTACAAAAATCTAGACGACATTGGGGCATATATCATTTATATTTAAATTTTGTTGGGGCACTTCTATTATTTACACAGTTGTTGAGTTAACAGTAAAATATTGTGGATTTTGCATGACGAACACACAAATGTCACAAGACACACCAGCGGCAATATGCGAAGATTAGTAAAAAGTGGTTTACAGCTGTGCATAGACTAGGCTTCACAAATATCCCTTATACATTAAATTTCTTTTGCACCCGGAAAGCCTTTTCAAAATCGACTGAGTTCCCCCACAACAACAGACCGTAGGATAGAACCGAGGACTCATAGCCGTGATATGCGGTTAACGCTGCTTCCATAGAAACTTTAAGTAAAGAAAGACAGTAACATTGTAGTAACATTACACAAAGTAAGTAACATCGATTAGCTTATCCGTTGTGTAAATATTTTTATTAGTAAGGGGATATAATGTTATATTATGTAATGAAACTTTTTTTTTTTTTTCAATTAAAAGCTCTATTCTACGCTGGTTTCTTATTCACAGGACAGAACATTACGCCAACGCATCGCAACATCTCTTATGTACACTATCATTGGTTGCAAATTACATACAGATTCATAGGGACTACCACAACCCTCGCGTCGATATCGCCGCGATACACGCGATTAATAGACTCACGTGATGGATGGGCTGATGGCAGTTGTGGTTTTACGAGTACATGTCGCTACTCGCTAGCGTGATGCTGATGTATGTTTTACAGTCGGCTATCAATCGTATTTGTTGTCGTGCTCACGTGCGAACCTGAAATTGTTACAATGTAAGACATAATATTGGTGTTGTAGACTTGTAAGCAAAAAATAAACAAAACAAAATAGTATACACTATGTGTTGACATTAAAAAATCTTTGACGGGGACTGATTCCGCTGTCCCCGACACTTAACTTACAAGGATAACCTTTGTTGCAAAAAATGTCTTAAAATCTTCTGGATATCTTTGAGCACCCGTAGCCCTGAAAATGCCCGAAGTAACATCCATAAATATAGTTATAGTTTAACGTACTCCTAATATTAGCAGTAGCATAATTGGTAGCGAAAAATAATATATAAGTCGTACAGAAAAAGATAGTCTACCGACAAAGTAGTGTAAGGTAGGAAGAGACAGAAACACTAAGACGAAGTTGTCCACATTCCAGGTGGAGCAGCGCGACGTGCCGGGCATCGACTGCGCGCACCTCGCCATGGACACGGAGGAGGGTGTTGAAGTCGTGTGGAACGAGGTGCAGTTCTCCGAGCGGAAGAACTTCAAAGCGCAGGAGGACAAGATCCAGACCGTGTTCGACAGCCTCACGCGTCTCGAGCACCCCAACATCGTCAAATTCCACCGCTACTGGACCGACACGCACAACGACAAGCCAAGGGTGAGTACTGACCGTAGCTTAGTCATCAAAATTCCCCCGACACCCTCAGCCCTAGGCACAGTTAGTTCCAGTTAAGACAGTTCTCAGAATAGCTAGTCCCCCGAAATCATCAGTCTCCTTGCCATTTATCCGACACCCTCAATCTTCCAAAATTGTCAGTCATCTGACACTATAGGAAGAATACCTCTGCGATATCATAACTTACAATGATCTTTCTTTCGTCGTCTTTTTTCATACTCGCATTTTTCGCATTATAATACAAGTATTATGTATAATGACTAATGACTGTCATGTTGGATTTCCAGGTGATCTTCATAACGGAGTATATGTCGTGCGGGTCGCTGAAGCAGTTCCTCAAGCGCACCAAGCGCAACGTCAAGCGGCTGCCGCTGCAGGCGTGGAAGCGCTGGTGTACGCAGATCTTGTCTGCTCTCAGGTACGCAGACAGAGAGACATGCACGCCGACCAAGCGCTAATCCCAATATTATCTGCCTACTTTAATAAAATATAAAAGAATACAGAACCTCTCGCATGCGCGGAAATCCTTATGAGACGTCTGAACTCTGGTAAACCATCAAAACCATCAAATGCAAGCTTTATTCTTCTTTAAATGTATCTCTATTTACTTAAGGTTGGTAGACAAGCTCCAAAAACTTCATTGTTCAAGACGAGTCTAAACCCCCTTCAACGTCCATATTCAAATACCTCGTTGTCATTTCCAGCTACCTCCACGAGTGCGTGCCTCCCATAGTGCACGGGAACCTCACGTGCGATACCATCTTCATCCAACACAACGGCCTCGTCAAGATAGGCTCGGTGGCGCCCGACGCGATACACCATCATGTCAAGACGTGCCGGGAGAACATGAAGAATATGCACCTTATCGCGCCGGAGTATGGATGTAAGTTGAACAGTGTGTCTTTTTAACCATTACGATGGCCATCGCGTTTGCCTACATTTGTATGGGCATACTTAGTACCAGTATGCGTCCGTTAGGGGCGCTGCTAGTAAAAATAAAGGAACTATATCCGTTAGACATGGTCTATAAGCCTTAAAACCTTTAAAAAGGTTTTATTTTTCATCATGCAACTATCAATAATTATTGATAGTGACAGACGCTTGATTGACCTAGAACCATGTATTAATTGCATTTACTGCCATATTTCAGCGGCGCAAATGGTGACCCCAGCGATGGACATCTACTCGTTCGGCATGTGCGCGCTGGAGACGGCGGCGCTGGAGATCCAGGGCAACGGGGACTCCGGCGCGCACGTCACTGACGAGCACATCGCACGGACCGTGGAATCGCTGGAGGAGCCGCGCCAGAAGGACTTCATATACAGGTACTGAGATTTGACTATAGATGACGTCTAGGTAAAGCGCTGACAAAATTGACTGCGTCTCTTTGGGATCTGGTCTGTCGTTGCTCTGTGTCTCTCAGTCCTGTTGTGATAATAGAGGATTTAATGTAGTTATTTTCCAGTTATAAGTTCATTTAGAACGTAGTTCAATGAAGCAAAAGCCTGACGGCTAGCCGTGTAGTCGTTGATAGCTCCCGCGGAGAGATCCATTTCTGCGGTCCCTTCGTTTCACTTCCACCTCCTGTGTACAAAGCTTAGGTTTTGGTCCTTTTGCGACGGGATCTATAAGTCTATGGGTGAGTGGCATAGTATCGTAGAGATCAGAGCGCTCGTAAACCATAACATGATGTTTCAGATGTATACACGCGGACCCGGCACGGCGGCCCACGGCGCGCGAGCTGCTGTTCCACCCGCTGCTGTTCGAGGTCCACTCCCTCAAGCTGCTCGCCGCGCATACGCTCGTTAACACTAACGGTGAAACATGTCATTTATTATTATTTACCACAGTGCCTTACTAACTGTCCAATGATATAGAGTTAACTAATCGTTTTTAACTGTGTTATTGCTCAACAACAAACAACGGTGCTAATATACCCGTAGTCACATAATTTTGACCCGCTCATCTTAATATTTCAGCGAACGTGTCAGAGACGATCACGGACGAGGTGATGGGTGCGAGCGGTGCGCTGGCGTGGTGCGTGCGCGGCGGGCAGCAGGTGGAGCTGGCGGCGCGGGACCTCGCGCACGCGGAGAAGCTGGACAAGTTCGTCGAGGACGTGCGGTGAGTAGCGGGCTGTCGTAGTGCTGACGTGCGGAGACGAGCATGGACTATGCCGGCGGCTGATGCCACCGCGCGAGCGGGGCAGTTAATTAAACTTAAGCAAGTGAAGTTAAGAGCAGCTGTGATGAACTTATGTGTCAATAAGTCTCATTTCAAGGTACGGCATCTACCCGCTGACTGCGTACGGCGGTGGCGTGAGGCGCGCGGCGTCCCCGGAGCGGCAGGCGTCGCCGCCGTCGCCGCCGCGCGAGCGCGAGTGGCGCCGCGTCGTGCACGTCATGTGCAGCGTCAAGGTGACTCAATATATTCAAATTTTATGACAGTTTTTGTGGATCCTTAGTATTATTTGTACTGAAGCATTCTGATTGTTGTTTAAATGTCGTTTTTTAATATATTTTATATGTTTACAGCCCGCCGCGCCGGCGCCGCCTGCGGACCGCGAGCTGCTGTTGACGGTACTGCTGCGGATGGACGACAAGATGAACCGACAGCTGGTGTGCGCCGTCTCCGCGCGCGACGCCGCGCCCGACCTCGCCGCTGACCTGGTGCAGCTCGGGTTCATACACGAGGTGAAACGTCTAGTCTAGGTTAAAAAGAGTGAGCTGTCGCGGGACACCTAGCAAATGTCAACAGTATTTTGTACAATATACGAACGCAGAAGGAAGTAAAAATCGGCGTCATGACGGCATGGTAGCGTTAGACGACATGCCGATAAGTATATTATTATGTTTAACATCAGAATACTTATGATCACTCAATTATTTTCAGGCTGACAAGGACAAGGTTTGCCGGCTGATGGAGGAGTCGCTGCGCAGCAGTTTCGGCGCGGCGGCCAGCTAGTGCGCGCCCCGAGCGCAGGCCAGGGCATTTATCGTATATCTAAAGTAGCAGCGGTTCCGCTATCGGACCCCTGTGGAACCCCATATGTATAGCTTACTATATTTTTTTGAAACCGAGTGACGTAACGTGCGCACAGTACTCGCAGCACACGTGCATATGCGCGCGCGATACGCCACTCGAGCGGGCGCGAGGCGTCTAGGTAATTAGACATAGAAGTGGTCTTATGAAAGAGATTTAACTACGTACCGGTATTTTTGCAATGTGAATACTATTCGAGTGTAACTTTGTTAGTATAGACACTTTGTGATTTGATTCGTTGAGCTTTATGACGTTAGGGCGAAAGTCACGTAGACAAATATATTTGTTCCGCCGACGGAACATAGTGCTAGTCGAAAATGAATCTTACTCCGAGCGACCACGGTCAGGCGGTATGGCCAGAAACAAAGTATACATTAGGTTTCGCAAAACCAACTGTGGATACTTTGAGCACATTATTTACTGCTTATCTCACAACGTTTTGGCTGAAGAATATTTGCAATACTGGACTAAAACATCTTTATGTGTTTGCATTTACCGGAGAATCATTCATACATAAGATGGTTTATTTTTTAGGATTTTTCTGTCTAATCGTCTTTAGGTAAGCAATAAATCATGTGCCCGAAGAATCCCTAAATGATTTTGTGAAACTTAAATACTTAAGCATTTTTTTATTAAAAATTATAACTAAGTAAATAGTCAATTCTAGTTTAATTTAAGTCTGGAATGAATCACTTATTTAGCGATTATTTTCAATTTAAAAAATGCTCTATTTAGTACCTTTTTTGCTGGCTGCATCTCTGATGGCCTCAGGTTGAAATTGTTAAAGTCACATTATCGTGTTAAGTTGTCGGATGTGGTCGGTTCGGACATCGAGGACGCTTTAGTGATGTAGTGTTTGTATGAATGTGTAAATGTAACGAAATGATATTTAAATATATTTAATTAGATATATGTATAGCGAGGCTTCCTCTAGGTACGGATATGGTTAGGTATATGCAAATGTAAACATACTCACTGCTAGATATATACAACAAGCTAGAGATATCTGCCTACAAATCATGGCTCGTCCGAATACAATACACAATATATATATATATATATATATATATTACTATATAAGGTCCGGTAAAATCAATTACAGATATTTTGGGAATATGATCTACTGCTTATTTAGAGACGTTTAGGCAGAAAAATAATTGTCATACCCGAACAAAAATCTTCCTTTATATGGGCGGAGAGTCATGAATGAAATTATTTTTTTACTTTCAATATATATATTATATAAATAATAAGCAACAGATCATGTACACGAAGATTCGTTATTGATTTTACCAAACTTTCAGGCTTAGCAGGCGCACACCGAAAACACCCAAGAATCGACAAAATGACAGATCGAAGAAACATTAATACCACTCTGAGCAAAATAGGTCTTATTGTAAGGCAGCAAGGTCGACCCATCGTCGTTATGAGAAACAACATTTATTTTGTTCCCGAGCACGAGCTCACAAAATGGCCTGTTTTGACAGCTAAAGTAGAAACGTTTTCTTAATTCAATGTCAAATAGTCTTACAATAATGTCAACTACTCCACATCATGGCGGTCCAAGACAAATAGTCATTTACTTGAAAATTTGTTTGTTTTTGACAGAAGATTTCCCGGCAGCCATTTTAAGAATATGGCTGTTTAGAAATGTTTACTTCTATTGACGACATTGTTACAATGGATTAAGAACTATTAGGATACAATATTTCTTCTTAAAATTTATTTCTTCGGATCGCCATGCTAAGCCCGCTTATATACTTATAATAAGGTTTCTAGATATGTGAAATATAAGGATATGTGTTGCATTTCATAAAAACAAACAAAAATTAATTTATTTTTACACTGCTTTTGAATATACTCTTCTATTAGTGTTAAATATTTTAATTTGTGAAAATATTATAGCATTTAATACATTACTTTAGTTTTACATCAGAAGCCCAATTCTCGTATCTAAAGTGGAGTCATTTCAATAGGTAACATTTGACGTCTGTCAGTTTTATCTTCACAGTGAGGTGACCTGCTTAAAAACATCAATTAAAGTGAATGAATCGATACGGACTTGAAACATATGTAAATTTTAAAAATCATCAGGCGAATCCCTGTCCCATTATTTTTTTTTCTTTCGTAAATTTAAGGAACAAAATAAGAAGTACAATTTAACAAAAAAATTGCATTTATTCAGTTGAACTAACAGAAGTGTTATTAGTACATAACTGTTACATCACTGCTGTCAGCACTCAGAGATATTATTAATTCATTTTCAATAATATTGTCTATTCTCACATCTCGTTAAAAATCTTGTAAAATAATTAAAATTATTTTCTTTGTTTTCTCTACGACTTTTCTCCAGTCTTCTGTAGTGACTTCTGCACATTGCAGTTTGTAGCAGAGTCATCATTTTAGCAGTACTGAAGGGTGGTTCGGTGTTGTTCCGCGCTGCATGACCCTTTATTTGTGCCCAAATAAGCTCGATGGCGTTATACTGGCAATGGTAGGGAGGCAATCGAATAACTTCGTGTCCATGCTCTAGGGCTAGTTCATCGATTACATAGCGGAGCTTGGACGGCTTTGCTTTTACCAGATTTAACAACTCAACTTTAAGAATAATAAATATAATTAGTTTTATTATAATCACAACGTGGTTATTAATTTATGGTGATATTTGTTCACAAGTAATAATTGCATTCGATTCTACTTATCAGCTTTCGATTTTTAGAGTAACATCTCTAGTGTTTAAAAAGAAAAAGGGTTAACTGACGCAACATTGTAACGACGTTTAGTTCTTTAGATCAGAAATTGTTTATTATGTTTATAATGGTTTATTCGTGAAAGCAAATCGTAAAATTACCGTATCATAAGTACCGGTCATTATTACAATAAATATGTAATAGTAATTGAAAAAAGTTAAGCAATTGTGCAGTTCTAACAAAACGAAAAAAAAAATTATTTTATGCCCGCCGATACAAGGTTACGTTGTTGAATTTTGATGAATTGTCAAATGTTACCTATTAAAATGACTCCACTTTATTTGCTATCATAATCCAATTTCGGTCCGCGCCATGTCTCACTCGCTCACGCGCGATAAACCCGGGCGTGAATGCTACACCGTGCGGACCGAAACAGGGTTATGATTACAAATAGTTAAAAGAATTGACCTTCAGATACGTATTTCTTAAAGAGCACTTTTGAATTCGTGAATATCAAATGGAGTCAATTAATAATAATAGTTTAAGTTGTATCGGACGAGTGCAGCATTTGACAGTCGGTATTTATGTTGCCAGAACAAATACAGCATGCATTTAATGTAGCCAGACTATAAATATAGAAAACCTGACTAGAGGTAACATTTGCGTTCATAGCGGAAACATCGAGTAGGAAAACTTGTGTTGTCAGTAAAATAAATTTATTTTATTACATCCAATATTAAGCTAGCAATTGCAAAATATTTGTGTTGCCAGTTAGAAGAAATGTTCCTTTTGTTTGCAATATGTCACATTAAAACATTAGCTTTTATTACACCAAGATGAAAAAAATTGTGTTGTCGGTAAAATAAACTATATGTTAATTTTTGCATTAGAGCCAGGTTTTTTATATTTCTCGTCGGGGTGATAACCATCCGATACGTAAATTGGGTCGTTGTGTGGCGTCGGGTGTGACTAGTGCGGTGCTAGCGGGCGCTGTGTCGGGTGGGGTAGCGTGTTATGTTCCTAGTTTTCGTTTGGGTGCTGACCCCAACAAGCCTGTATCCGGATACATCGGTACTGTTTTGCTAACTATATTAAGGTATAGTAAGTTTAAACAATAATCGTAACATACGAGTGTGAACGGTCGAGTCAAGAAATTTCGATATAAAGTAATACAAATGTTTTTATGTCTAGCTAAACATCACATAATCATCTAGAAAGTAATACGGAAATAAAACCTCATACCCTCTAAATTACAACCTGTCGCTGTGTCTTCTTGACAGAATGACAAGACCGCCACTTGACTTGAGGGCCATTCAATGTAAGGCTGGGACTATATGATCCTGAAAATTGAACTCTGCGATAATACGATAGAGTTGAAAATCGATTGTCGAGCTGTCATATATGATATTGACATTTGAGTCAACACTGGTGTGTTCGATTTTCAGCTCTATTGTATCAGGGCAGAGTTCTATTTTCAATGCTCTGAATTTTCATCGGCCTTCCGGATTCCGGATCATATAGTTCCAGCGTAAGCAGCGTGGCCGCGTTCGGCCGATAGAATAATAAAGTTCTTTGTTCGATAATACGAGTGTTTAAAGTAAAATCAGTCTGTTCGGACGAGGTTTTGTTTTAGGTCGAGCGGTGCCAAATGTCGGGTGCCAATGTTGGTTAATATTTATTTAGTCACGAGCCACACGTCGATTCTCCCGGTTACAACATAATAAAAATAAATTTAAAAAAAGCGTGAATGTCCCTGGTTTCCGCTTCCGCTTTGGACCATATCCGCGTATAGGGCGATTTATAATCGCAGTCAGTAAAATGGTAGTCTAAAATGATTCTGTCTCTACTATCTGACAAAGAAGGAAAGAGAGATGGAGTGCGTAGAATGTCATTTTCCTCACTGAAAGTATATTACGATTTATAATCACATTCAGTTAAGTGACATTTCAATCACTTTTCTCTTTCCTTATGAAACAGTAAGTAGAGACAGAGTTATGTTTCTGTAATTTTACCGACTGGCATTAAAAATCAGAGTGTAATGTAGTGGAAACGAAAGACTGGCTAATGTAAAGGTGTGCGGCGGCCCGGGCCTAAGTGGGGAGGGGGGAATACACAGGAAACAAGGGGGATTTCTGACAGTTGAATTACTACTTTAAAAGCAAATAATTGTCTTTTGTTATTTAATTATTGTAATTATATAAATATGCTGTCCCTCAAACTTGGCGCAGCATTGTCCAGTGTTCTATGAGGAAGTTAAATATTATAAAAAATATTTGCAGCGAAAACATAGATATTTATTACATAATACTAATTGTTGTTTGCAGTCAATTAATCGTTTTTTTTATCGAATCGCAACACTAGATGCAACTGTCAGCGTCCGCCACTGTTCTATTTGATAGTGTAAGAGTCGGTTAGTTCCAACTAACTGGCGGTATGGTACAGGTAGAGCGCCGTGTGTGGGATATTGTTTGCTCAACGGGCCCGGGCGCCGGCGGTTGGCGGTGCGGTGTGCCCCTAGCATTACGGCGACGAGGGTAATATTTATTCTGGGGATAACTTTGTAATTTTAGTTCAATGCCACTCGCTCTTTACCACAAGTCTCACAACCAGTATGCACAAGGAAATTATTGTTTAAAAAGCAGTCTCGATCCAGTCAATATTTCAAGCTGCTAACGTCGAACCTACGTGCGAAATTGTGACATTGAGACTGGAGTGGGATTACATTTTGAATAATAATAACGTTAGTGGCCTTCTGGTGTTATCTCAGTATCGCCACCAATTAAACAACACAATCAGCTTCTGGTGGCGCCACTGTAGTGTGCCAGTAGGGTCCTAAATATTGAATTTAAAACCTACACCCTAGAATAAATAATATATTATGTTCGTCTGGAGTAGTGTGCAGTGTACATAGCTTGTAGAGTAGCGTGGCGCGGCGTGACGCTGTTATGTGCTTTATTTATTACGTTTACACTATGTTTATCGTTTAGTTACTATTGTTATATTCAAAAAAATATCGACACTTCGGTTTAGTAGGTACAAGACAGCGCCGTTTTATTTCTATGTAATGTTTTTGGAATTTAAAAAAGTATGCAAAATTATGGTCTGAAAGTGCACATATTTATATAATAAAATTTTAACAAGTATCATTACTTTTACACACCCCTCCGTTTTAATACAATACTATGAAATAGTAAAATAGGCTGTATTAATATGCAGAATGTATAGTAAATACTAGGTCTTAATTACTATTACTACCTACTTATTCAAATATTAAAACAACTTTATTGTAGTGATTCTAGATTTCTACGATAAAAGGGGTACCATATGGTTGGAAACGAAACCTCGTAGAATAAACTACGTAAAACTCTGGCCTTGTCAGTAGCATCCATAGTCCGAGTACATAGTCGAATACAAGAACAGAATATGCTGAGTGTAGCGACGTTTTTCAAGCAAAAAAAGTGTGCCTAGAAATCCAACATACGGTCTACAATTTTATGTCAAAATGACGTCAACAACTAAACGCTATAATCGACACATACTGTAATATCTAGCGACGACTAATATCGACCTGCAACAAAACGTGCGAGCGAGACAGGTGGATGCTCGTCCACTCGTAGTTCTATCTTGCTCGCACGTTCTTTCGCATCTTAAGCAATTGTACGTAAGTGAGCTATAACATTTAATCGAATAGGACATATCGGTGAAGTATATGTTAGTGCACGTCGGTTCTGTATATAACGACTATGTTACCACAGTAGCAGGGGCCGACTCGACAATTGCTATGGAAGCTCGAACGCACGACCATATATATGTCATATATTTGTATTCGCTGCAGTTTTGTATGTACCTACTGTAATAGCGTGTACTGTATACTGCTAGGCCTACGTCTGCTAAGTACGAGGGTGCGTGTTGTTCGTTATTACTGTTCAGTAAAGGACATTTTATGTATTGTCTATATGTTCTGTTACAGTAACAGTTACTTTATTTTTAAAATATTTTATGTCTGTAATAGATGCCACACATTATTTGATTAGATATTAAAAATGTTATTGGTTTTATGAATTAATTGTTATTATGAATGTGTTATAATATTGTGTTTGTAAGAATTGCAGGTCCGATTCTACTGTCTATTATATTATATAATACTAAATGTATATGTGTAGTAATATGTATTACATAATATGAACAACACGCGCTCAGACCTCTGCAATATAATATACCTCTGTTTCGTCTCTTCACTTGTTATATTTTATTTTGTTGCAAAATGGACACATGAGTCGTGTATATAATCTGATTTCTTTTTTATCCAAAGAGCTATGTGTTCATTTTTTAAATTTGTCTTTTATTATTTTGAGATTTTTTTAAATAAAATTGTATTACTTTATATTTATTGGATCCAGAATGCATTTACACTCGATGTGGCTGGCGGCGAGACATGCAGACACTATCGACTTATTTCTGTAGTTTTTTAAAAAAAACACTTTGTGTTCAATTTACTTACTACACTTCCCGACCATAAATAATGCACATCGACGTTTGTTAAGAGATATTTGACGGGAGTCAGCATTGCCGACGCCGACGTTGTAACTTGTAGAAAGTTTTCTCTTACAATTGTCACATTGATTGGTAGTATTTGTATCTACTCTACCAACTGATAACATCAAAAAAAATTTTCAAAGGTGCATTATTTATGGCCCCTGTACATTAGTCCTGATTTGTTTTTGTTAAACTTCATTTTTAACTCTGTGAGGCCAAATGTCTATATGTCCCGCCGCCAACGTCAGTGCAGTAGTCCCCTCGCAAGCTGCGGCGTCGAGTGCTGTTGCATACTTTACTGAAAATGTCAATAAAATGGTATTTTAAACGCTCAACATGCCTTTTAATTCATCCTCGCTAGACTTACAATTGTTTAAGTTATTTGGTAATGTATTATGTAGGTACGAGGGCGGGTCAATAAGTCCGTGACTTTTGGAATAAAACACAGATTTTTGATAAATAAATCATTTTATTTTTCAACGTAGTCCCCCTTGAGCTCTATACACTTTGTCCAACGCTTCTCCAATTTTTTTATCCCTTCCAAAAAATATGATTTGTCGAGGTCCTCAAAATAGGCCTTTGTTTGCGAGATGACTTCATCATTGGAGTCAAATCTTTTTCCACCGAGCCATTTTTTCAGGTTTGGGAACAAGAAGTAGTCACTCGGAGCCAAATCTTGAGAATAGGGTGGATGTGGGAGCAATTCATAGCCCAATTCATGGATTTTTGCCATGGCAACTGCACATGTACCCTTGCATTGTCTTAGTGAAAAAGAACTTTTTTCTTGGCCAAATGAGGTCGGTTTTTTTTCAAATCCTCATTGAAGCGGTCCAATAAGTTGGCATAATATTCCCCATTAATTGTTCTTCCCTTTTGAAGATAGTCAATGTAGATTATCCCACGTGCATCCCAAAAAACAGTCGCCATAACTTTATTGGCTGACAAACCCACCTTGGCCTTCTTTGGCGCCGATTCACCCTTAGAAACACACTGTTTTGACTGTTGTTTGGTCTCTGGTGTATTGTGATGGATCCATGTTTCGTCCACGGTTAAAAAACTCCTCCATATTGTGATTAAACAACGACAAACCTTCCTGTGAAGTTGTTACACGATTGCGTTTGTGGTCAACTGTGAGCAAACGCGGCACCCATCTTGCGGAAAGCTTTCTCATGCCCAAGTGATCATTCAAAATTGAAACCACTGAGCCATGCGAGATGCCTATGGCTTCCACAATCTCTTGCACTTTCAATCTTCGGTCGGCCAACACCATATCGTGAATTTTTTCGATTGTTTCGGGTGTAGAGACCTCAACTGGGCGTCCAGGACGTTCGGCATCTTCAGTGCTTGTAAGGCCACAACGAAATTCAGTAAACCACTTTTTTACCATTGAAATCGATGGTGCAGAGTCCCCATAGTATTTATCAAGCTTAGCCTTGGTCTCGGTAATGGTTTTTTTTCGCAAAAATAATGCTTAATAAGCACACGAAATTCACTTTTTTCCATTGTTTCCTTAAGTTACTGGATAGTCTGATAAAGATAGCTGTAAAACACAAACTAACTGACGCAGCAAGTTCAAATTTTGATAGGAGTCAACTGACAGATGCCTGTTGACAGGAGTAGTGTTACTTTTTCAGTAAGGAGGTTAGAAATTCAAAAAGTCACGGACTTATTGACCCGCCTTAGTAATTAAAAGTATTTAACAGGATAAGTGTTGTACACAAACAGGCCTGACAGGATCTTGAAAAAATAACGTTCATATTATATTGTGAAGGTAATTATATATCTGAACCTAAGTAATAATAGTTTCTCAATGTTTAAAATGGCTAAGGGCCTGTTTCAAAGAATATGTAATATGTATATTAACCTGTTTCAAAATCTTCTAATAAGTATGTCAAAACAGAGACAATACATGCAAATTAGCTATCTGACACGTATCCGTAGCTCGTGAAACAGGCGCCCTAGAATTTGGATGAACAAGACCAAGACCCGAAATACATGAGCAAAATCAAGATCAAGACTTTCCAAGCATACAATTTTGGTTTGCTTATCTTTAAAATTTAATATTTCGTTATATTGTGGAAGTGTACTGTTGAGTGTTGACTAGTCGACTATTGCCAAAGTAACTGTTCCCCAAGGCCAATATGTACGGAATTCGGGTTTAGGTAATAAAAATCCATTGTTTATTATATTTATTTATTGAACACATCGCTGACACCTGTAGCGCGTGAGTATAGGCGGCCCAACACATCCAACTCGTTACTAGCACTGGCCTGATGCGTGTACACGTTTTGTAACCAACAGTCGCATTGCAAACGTTCGTATGACGAAAATAATATGGTAATTCTACAAACAATGCAACTGTACGTTAATGAAACAAAACATCCAATTATATCGGAGCCAAATTCACTACAATATCTCATAACGGTTTCACACCGCTTTCTAAACGAATTAATATTTAAATAACCCGAGCGACGTATGTTAAAAAGTTCATGAGCATTTAAAATCACATCTGATATAATGATTAGATCACACCACACATTTACATAGAGAGAAGTGTATTTATGGCGGATAATTATTGATGGAAACGACGAGTCTGATGCCTCTAAATTATAACATGATAGCCGATAGCAGATCCATAATGTTAATATAATACATATAAAATTCGAAATCAAACTAATAGTCGGATAAACGTTTTGCCGATGCATATTTAGATAAGATATTCGTATGGTATTTTATGTCTTCCTTAAACTAAAGCGTAATATATTATTGTAAACGTTCGAGAAACGACATGGCTTGATGACTTTGCTCCACTTATTGCTTATTCAATATTTATAAGTGAATTAAATGATTCTATTCTTTCCGAACATTCGCTATTCCGATTGAGCCTCCTGTGCGACTAGGTCAAAAACTAAATTAATACAAAACTAGGATCGCTGACACGCAAACCAATAATTAATTATTTAACCTCGCTTAAATCAACTAGACAGTTATCTGCTTTTACAGATTTCACTCTTACTCATCCGCTCGATATCTTAATATAAAATCAATAAATTAACTACGAAGTACAGAACTATATTACATAAATTACTTAACGCTAAAGAAATTGGAGTTACGTCAGTCGGTAATTACAATTATTAACCTAAAAGTCTTGAAGAACTATTCGAACCTTTGGGGCGTGTAATTTTGGTTATATCGACTATTATTAAACGTACCTACTTCTGTTGGCACAGTTTACTAGCTATTTACAGCGAGCCGTCGTCAATCATAACTTGTATCGCGGGGGGGTTTCCTTGTCCTCCTGCTGAGGCATGAAGTAGTGGAACTCGTATGTCGGTGGTTGCTCCGCAGTCGTTTTGTACGTAGTGTCGTACAAGTTATACTTCTTATTCTGTCTCCTCGTTACTCCATGTAGACCTCTAAGAAACGCCCTCGACGAAGCCACCTCCTTCCCATCTCCGTGGGTATCGTGGACTATACTGCTGTTGAATATGATAGGGAACTCCGATTTTAATTTCGCCGTATTCCGGTTAAAGTTCTCGACGAATCTACTGAGGACGTCTTTGCGGAACTTCGTGTCGTAATCCAAGTCTTCATTTAGTTGCTCGTTAGGTTTTATCAGCTCATCGGTAGTAACGGTTTCCGATGTCGCCTCCGTGTATGGACCGTATTCTAGCTGGCTATCGAATTCGTTCTCCTTTTCAGCTTCGTTGATGAAGTCATCGTAACTTTTGATAACGTACGATCCCTGGTTTTGGTTTCCTTCGTCGCTGACTATCTTGAACCTGTTGATAGGTTCTTCTATTCTCGGTTCTTCTATTCTTGGCTCGTCTATTCTATGTTCTCCTATTCTTTGCTCACCTATTATATGTTCATCTAATCTGTGCTCGTCTATTCTATGTTCGTCTTTACGCGGAGGTTGCCTCAAATATATATCATTGCCGATAGTAGTCGGTTTGTTTGTCACGGGAAGCTTATCAAAACTATCCACACCGTATGACGAGTATCTGTCATTGTTGGGTACATTATTTTCAGGATATGGTACTGGGGAATAATTCGTAGTCGGTTTTCTAGTCGATACAAAGTTTGCCTGATCTATGGGATTGATATACTTGTTTATTTCCTGATCTCTAGGTGCACTGTACTTTATAATGTTAATTTTTTTATTCCTCAATGGTGGGAAGTATTGGAGAGTAGCCTTGCGTTCGGGAGCATCGCTGTTAGTATTTCTGTATGTGGTAACTGGCCATGTCGAGGTATCGAAAGGTGTTTGTGTGGTTTTCTGGGTAGCAAATTTCTTTATATCTATTTTAGCTAAATCTAAGTAATCTAAATCTTCGTCCTCGGAACTCTCGTAGTAATCCGGTATGTTATAGTTTTTCTTTGGTTTTCTAGTCTTAATAGTAGTTTCTTTGTTGATGTTCGTGGCGACTGTTGTCGTGTATGGGTCCGCTTTTGGCAGATCTGACAATGTGGAACCGGGAAGTTTTGAGCCAGTTAAAAGGAATTGAGGGTCAAAACTTAGAAGAGGGATTATAATATCGCCTTGAAGAGGATTGTTGTTTTCGTTAGAATTATTATTTTCATTATTATTTTCGTTGGAAGTGACATTCTCTTCGTAGTCAACATAAACAACATTTCCCATTGAATCAATTTTCTTTCGTTTCGTTTTTCTCATTTTTGTCATTTGTTCTAGCCTTTCTCTCAAGTCGGGTATATCATTTTTTCGTTCTTTTTCCAATAAACTGTTCCATTCCGACTCTGTCTTGTTTTTCAATACCTGAGTGAAAGCTTTTGAAGAATTTTTAGGCTTGAAAACAATTCCCAATGAACTGATGCTCTCATTTCTCCAACTGTTGTCGTCAGGATCTCTAACAAACGGTTTCGGTGGCTGAACTTCTAATTTCTTGAGAGGCTTATAGTTAGGGCTTACCGTATATAAAGATGCATTTTTAGACTTCTCAATGGTAGTTTGTTTCTCATTGTTCTCTATACTGGGGATTTGTGTCGTTGATATTGATTTTTCACTGTCTTGTTTTTCTTCTTGACTTTTTCTTACATTATTGTCAACGCTTTCCGTTAGTAAAATCTCTTTGATTACTGAGTCTTTAATCTGAAACGAAGAACAAAGAGAAATTATTAATTTTCCCCGTTTATTATATATGATTAATGTATTAAATATAATTTTATTTTCGACTTACCTGGTGGTTTGGTGACTCTTGTTTAGTATTTTGTGGTTTTTCGACTTTGGCTGAATTAGATTTTACAATAGCCGCTTCCTGCTCTTTATTTTTCTCCGAATAATCTAAATAACCAGCTCGTTTTGACTCTACACTCCATTTTGAATTCTCGTTTGCCTTCGACTCTGAAGGTGCCTTTGGGGAAGCAGGTTTTTGCCCTAATGATTTTAATTTATTGTTAATGACTGTTGTTGAAAGCAAATCATTTTTTAACTTCTCAAGAGACGGTATATCAGACGTTATGGTGTCTCGTAAAGATGACGCCGAATAAACCACTTCAGGCGCAATAACTTTTACATCCTTATCCTTCGAGACTGGAGCTGCATCTTCAAATTTGTTTCGATTTATGAAAGTATATTTTTTCCAGGAAGGCAACGGCGCTGCCTGCTTTTCGTATACTTTTCCTCTCGTTTCCTCGTTCGATATTATTTCTGTACTTTTATTCGCGATACTTTTATTTTGTAAATGGGGCGTCTTCTTGTTAGGTGACTTCGATTCTGCTTCGGCTGAACCTTTAATTGCTTCATTATTAACGTGTCTGTCTCCAGATTTTACTGAGGGCCTATATGTCGTCACAGCAGCTTGAAATGTCTTCTTTTTTGGTAGTGCTGCTGGTGCTTCGTTAGTTTTTCTCTTGCCCGAATCTTTATTTAGATTAGGTATCGTTTCAGTTTTGTTTCTGGCGTCATAAGCAATGTTGCCATTGTGTGCGTTTGTAACTCGACTGCCTCTGACGTCTGCCGCTCTGGTTTCATCTGGGTAGAGGTCTGCGGCCCTTCGAAGGGTCGTGGTCCTTCGAAACGAAAATCCATCAGCACATTGGACAAAGACCACCAGTGCCGCGCTCACTGCAAGAAGACTGCAACAGAAAAAAATTCACGTTACGTCGATTACTGTTTAATTGATTTATTGTTTCTATAAACGGAACTTGGGCAATTGTTTGTTTTTATCGCCCATCATACCTAGTGAAACGTGCAGTTCGCTCGCAAGTCGCAACCACAACGTTTTACAAGAGAACATAGTAGCAAAATAAATCTTGTCTCATTGTTTGAAATGAATTTTGTATTTGATTTATGGCTCGCTTAATTCTTTAAGTATACATAGCATATGTAACAAGTAAAATGTTTCCATGAAAAATATATTAATCAGAATCGATCTTAGGTACGAATATCTATGTTATTATGTTTACGTAGAGGGCTTTAGCTGATAACATATTATATCGCTTGTACGTATATTGTTCATTACGCAAGTAATATTATATAAAGGCAAACAAAGACTATGGGATATATTGTTTTGAGCCATTAGACAATAGACAATGCTCAGAACGTTATGAAAATAACGTAACTGTTTGAAATACCTCCGTCCATTGTTCTCTAGGTGCTAGATGCTAGATCCAATGACCTTTACATTGACGAAGTCTCCTTGTACCTAATTAGTTCCAAGGTACAAGCTATGGTCAAGATGATCGTTACATTGTGCTGACAGCAACGAAAACTTTCTCAAGTGAAATAAATCTCGTTAGGACATGGTACAACCTGGGATCAAACTTGCTCTCTCGCGAATGCAACTAAAGTTTACCACTAGGCCACGGACGCTCTGTCTTATAGATGATTGGAGATAACTTTTTAGGGTTCCGTACCCAAAGGGTAAAACGGGACCCTAATCCCTATTTACTAAGACTGAAATATTCACTGAATATGGAGTTTTATATTCTCTTAAAAATAAAATAAATATTTAAGGGCGGGCTCCTACTCAAAAAAACTTTATTGTGTCGCCTTTATTGGCTCGATTAATACTAGTGCTCGATATTAGGAGGGACTAACTAGATATTATTACGGAACTCTTCGTGCGCGAGTCCGACTCGTACTTGTTTTTTAATACTTATTAAATTGACATAAATAATTAAAATCGATTTGGGGCCACTTCAATGAATCATGTTTGAATGTTCTGGTCAGCTTGACTCGATCTAGCTTTACCAGTCCGTCCTGTGTAGTACGACTTGAATGTCGGTCAGTTTATATAACACCTCGCTACGGTTAATGTGTGAACGGTCATCGACCTTTAGGTTTTGTGTTCGAAGAGCCTTGGCACATTTAGGGTAGACCCAGACAATAGTGAGCTACTAATTAATTTTGTTATCACATACAAGGCTTTATTACCTACAGCTGCATAAGCACAGTGTGTAAAGTTTTCACTAATACATATATCTATTTTAGGGTTCCGTAGTTCACGTCTCGGAGCCCTTATAGTTTCGTCATGTCCGTCCGTACATCTTCGGCCTAACTTTCAAACTGTATAGGGTGCTAGAAAGATGAATATTTGCATGGATAATATGTGTATTTGTACTTGTGAATGGACTGTGAAACCGATGACTTTCATGAAAACCCAAGGCACAGACTTGGTACCTACTCTTTAGCAACTATTTGGTTACTTCTTTACCCGAGAGCTTCGAGTCGCAAACAAAAAAAACGGCCAAGTGCGAGTCGGACTCGCGTACGTAGGGTTCCGTACCACTATACCGATATTTTACTTGTTTACTTATTGTTTCCTTATTTTTGAACGTAGTTTTCCAAGTTAGAGCATTTTAGAAGTGAGCCATCTATAAATATTACCTAACAAAATTGTATGAGCCGTTATAGTTATCCTTTAATTAAAGTTGAACATGGACTACCATCATAAATATTTTCATAAACAAATGTGCCTTAAAATTGAATATCTCGCAAACGGAAAACTAAATCAAAAAATCGTCTTTGCAACCTCTCAATGTATATAAAAGGCTTACCTAATGTCACCCCGCACTATGGGTTAGACGCGAGAAAAAAAAAACATTCCCACTTTACGTGTAGGATATTGAGAATTATATTTCGTGATTTATTTTTCGTGATTTTATTTTAGCACTTTATCGACTTAGGCAATGTCAAATATTTTTTATTCAAAGTTGGTATTATTATACACTTTCTGAACGTCGGTATACGTGGAGCCTCCAGCCGGTTCGGGAACTAGCCCGGCGAGAGGAACCGACGTAAGAAACTCGCGTGCGGCCATCTTTTACCAAATAGATGGAAAATTGTTCTTTTAGAATAAAAAAGGTATATAACAATGTTGTGACTAAACTGCATAACAAGAGTACAATAGTACTTATAGTTCACCAATGTGGAGCGGACACGGCATTTGTAACATTATTCAAAGCAAACTGCAATATTATTTAAATTAACTGTAACATATTAACATAATATAGCGTAATTCCGTTCACAACTAATGCTACTGTGATAATTATTATATTGTAGTTTACGGCTTCGCAATACTAGAGCTAGGCTGTTTTTCGTAAGTTATTTTAAATTGCATATACAAAATAAGTACACAATGGGAACTAGGAAGGTAATGTGAATAAAATATGTTATCTTGCATAATACTTATTCATAAGTTGATTACAAAGTCAGTAACAAGTTACTCTTTACTATGTTTGGATGAAACTACGCTGGCGGACACATAAACTGCATCATAGTGCAAGATAACATTCAATGAAGTATAATTACTGAAAGTGCAAACTATTTTGATTTATTTCAATGATAATGCTAAGACTGGTTCTTAATCTGATAAAAAAATCAATTCATGTGTGTATAGGTCAACTTTTCTTACTAAAAGAATCAAATTACTCCCTTTGTAGCTTTTTGGAATGAAACAGTGATAGAACAAAAACGGCTTTATTATGAAAATTTAACAATACTAAGAAAAGAAAAAGGTTTTTTTTAAATAAGGTGTATTATCTCCTCTTGCCCTAATAACTGATTCAAGTCGGTTTCGCATCGACTTGATCAGTGTTTTTAAAAGATCTTGCGGAGGTTTGTCCCGTTCTTGTGACAATGCAACTCTGAGCTCCGCAACCGTTCTTGGGACCGGATTTCTTGTAAATATAGTTCTATTAAGGTTGTCCCACACGTGTTCTATCGGATTGAGGTCTGGGCTACGTGCTGGCCAATCCATGGAACGAAGTAAAGTATTGTAAAGTATTGTAGTAAAGTATAGTAAAGTAAGCCTGAGTAAAGTATTGCTCAACTTGTCTCGCTGCGTGCGGACGAGCATTATCCTGCATCAGAATGAAGTTTTCGCCTATAAATCCGCTAAAAGGTACCACATGAGAGTCCAATATCTCCGTTATATAGCGATGTTATGTTAAAGCACGGTTACCATGGCCATATGTGTCTGGCAAACACACGACAAACTTCTTGACTTGCAAATTTCTGTCATTTTCCACTCTCGTCCACAGTCCACACTGCCGCGCCGTGAATGTTATTACTAATATAATAAAGAGTAAAAATTTGTATGTTTGCATTGAATGGGCTCCGAAACGACTGAACCGATTTTGATGAAATTCGGCACAGGCAGACCAAGGCGAAGGACATAGGCTACTTTTCATTGCGGAAAAATGTACGGTTCCTAGATCCCGATCTAGTATTTTATATTTTGTGTAGGTACTTTTAATGTTTGTAACAGAAAAATGGTCATCGTCAAATAACGGTAGAGTTAGACAGATCTTACGGTCAAACTTACAATGTTTGTAAGTATAAGTCAGGTCTCGTGTAATGAATAAAGTTCAATTTTGAACAGTTGCCTTAAAAAATGCAGCGCCGCGTCGCGTATCGTTTAGTTTCGGAATTGTTGTATTTGTGAATTGACCCTGAGTCGAAATTAATGTAGAGTAGTGGCAGGTTAACCGAGTGTCACTTGTTAGTTGTGAATTGTACTTTAATGCATATAATTATCACTTTCCAGATATTACTAGTGAACAATTAGGTCCATGTAATTGGCTTTGGAGTCATTTGCGTTACAATGGGGTACGGTACCCGCTCTCACGAGGTTTCTACTCACATTAAAGTCTAGTTTATAAGGAGGCGGGGGGTTTTTATAGCTCTTGACCGCGACTTCGTCTGTGTACAAAGAAATTGAATCCGCTAGTTTTTAAAATGTGGGGTTGGCAACCCTACGCCACTGCAGCACTAAGTTTTCATTCATTTGGAATGACTATGGCAAAAATTCTATAGCATATACAGCGGCGTGTAACACGTGGTGGACGTAGGGGTGCCTACGTCCACCACGTGTTACACGCCGTGAGCAGGGTGTGCACGTCGCATGTGCCACATGAGCTGCCATCGTACTGCGTGTGCCGAGTAGGCCACATATATTTGTCCGACTTCTATTTTTATTCTATCAGTACTGACTTTGAAATTAGCTTATCCACTATCTTCTAGAATTTTCATGATGTACCGTATCTAATATAGAAAAGTGATTTACAAAACATAAACTTAACACATTAGTACATCGCATTTCGAACCCCCCAATTTCGAACCCGTAACACCACTCTACTACATGTTCCAATGCATCACACCAACTATGCACATAACTCGGTCCTGACACGAATCGCTCGATCATATAATAAATACTTTAGTGACGTTGATCTTTTTACTAGCTCTAAAGTTAATTTTAAAAATAATATAAAAACAATAAAATCCCTAAAATGATGACTCATAAAATATTAATTGCTTGTTTGCTGTGTTATTGGAGTAGTATCTACTGCTACAATGATATAGGTATATTGTTTTTACAAATTCCTAATCTACATGGTAGCTGTAAAATTTTAATTTAATTCATAGGAAGAGTTACTGTTTACTTTTTTTTTAATTAAAATTGTAAACCAATTTAATTTTTTTTTAAGAATCACTATTTACATTTCTTACTTTTAAATTATCATTCATCTTTTCACGTTAGCACTATTGTTATTTATCGGAAACCTGTTATTGGCTATATCTTTGTAAAATTCTAATCTTGTAAAATTTTATTAGTATAGTATTAAGCTGTTGGTTTTCATAAAAAAAAAAGAAAAAAAAACAGTAGCTGGGTAAGCTAACTTTTATCGGAGTTCTGATAAATTAAAAAAAATAAATCTGACCGGGATTCGAACCCACCACATTCCGAATTTTTTCAAATTTTTGAACAATGCCTAAATTATGCATACGCATTACGCATACCAAACTGCCAATCGGGCTGACTTTATTGAGTAAAGTTATTTATATTGATACATATTGTATACATATTGATAAATATATATACATATTGATGCACGACGAAAGAAAAAACATTTTCTCTCCTACATACATAGTAATCGGGTAGAGCAAACAGTAGAGTCAATAAATAGATTTTAGGGGAGTATAGTAGGGACTAGGGGGTTTATGGTCACTGCTGTCTGCTAGTAACTACCCTAGTTCATCTTACAATCCACTTATATTCCAAGCACAACTATGGTACTCGGTCGGTTTCTGAAGGCAAGTATAAGGTACCCAGAGTTTTTAACTACTTCGGGGACCGAACCGACACGAGACCAAAACAAAACCCTTCCGAACTTTAAATAAAAGGATACCATATGTATTAAATAGCTTTCCCAACGATATCCGACACGAGACCAAAACAAAACCCTTCCAAAAAAACGTGTACAAACACCTTTTTACTTTATTATCTTATTGTACATCCCGCACCACCTAAAACATTATTTTAATCATTACTCTTATTTTATTTTGCTTGTTTTTGTTATTACAATATCTCATTTTGTATTATAAGTATTATTAATGATGTATCTTGTTAACTTTATTTTTATACTCTGTCTAATATTAAGTTTTGTAACATTGATCCTACAGACAAACTGAAGAACTGTTTGTAGGTATTTATTTTATATTTTTTGGTTATTGGTATGAAGTAATAAATAAATAATAATAATTATAATTTTGGTTTCATTCACATTTTTATTTCCGGAAATAATTTGTGGTTTTAAGATGTACTTATAATAAAAAAATGTAAGCAATCTAGACATAAACGAATGCTCACATTTGCGGCCTGTATTTTTTTTTACTTTTACTCACAATCTTTAGCATCAAAAAATTTTCTAAAAAAAAAAGTATTTTCAAAATCGCCAGGACGCAGCACGCAGCACGCACATTTTACGTACCTGATAGTGTTGCACAGTGCCATGGCGTTCCGCTACTGACACACACTGCTACTGACACTCACCGCTACTGACACATGACGGCCGGCGCGCTAGCACGACCGATGCGGACTGCTAGTACACTGCCTACTGCCTAGTGCTGACCGCTGCCCCTTCACGAAATCGGGAGGACGACCTTCGAGGGACGCGGCGCAGTTTCCCTCCGACGCCAATTCATTAGATGAGGAACTTGGTCGTTATATTGAATTACGCGTTATTAATAATAATGGACTTTGCATAATGCAGGTTTCGATATTGTACAAATTAATTGCACATATAAATTATATCATATTATTTTAGAAGTAAATCTTCTAATTAAAGGTTTTCCGTTCCGAAAACGTTTCCTTTGGAAATTCGACGCGCAGTGACATAGTTATCGTATAATCTAGCTTCGCTCCACGCCGACGGTAACTTTAAGGCAATATTAATGTAAACACAGAAGAAAACCCCGAAAATGGTAAAGTGGAGCATACAGATACAGTCATACACTTCCTTCTACAGATTGTGCAAGTTGTTTACCCGAAAGGTTTGCAACAGAAATACGTCGAGAACCGGTTATATATATACAAGATTGTCTCGATTAAAGTATAAGTTGAAGGAGGTTATTACATAATACTAATGCTAATAAGTACTAAGTAGTAACCTCAAAGTTCAATATTTTGTTTTCTATTATGATGAACCAACGCACAGGCCAAACCCTTAAGGCTAGAAATTTGAATTTTTGCACACATACTTTTCATATGACGTAGACATCCATTAATGAAGGATTTTAAAAAATTCAACCCCCAAGAGGATAAAATAGGAGATTTAGGTTTGTAGGAAACTTTTTATTCCTTGGTCATATTTGCATGACAATTGGTATGAATTTAGTACGAAAAAAATAATGAGTTACATATTGCAGCGATTTCTAAAATTCAGCCACTAGGTGGGTAAAATAGGGGATGAAGTTTAAAACCTAATAAAAAAATACGTGTGGCACTCGGGGACTGCCGCGGTAAAGCTATTGCATAATAAATGCACTTTGTTCATTCATATTCAAAACACTTTATACACAAATTTTACAAGTACAGCTATTCACTGTTGTACATAAATACCTATACACCTATATACTTTCTCATAAACAGCTGCTTATGTATTCGTCCGATTTCGGACCAGCTCGTCTCGATTCGTGCGAGTTGTACAATACGTCTAATCGCACGCACACAACGCCGTGTCGAAGACTGCCGAACTGAAACGACGTTAGACGATGCACGGCCTTCAAGCCACACCTCCGTGCCCGTCGGAGTGGGGAGCGTGAGGTTTTTTCGTTACGGAATTTCTGGATTCGGTCCCCGCGCTCAAGGCCCGCGATAGAAGCTATGCAATAGCTTAAAAAGAAAATAATGCTAGTTAGAGATAAAGACAGACTTAGAAATTACTTTAAAAGTACCTTTAAATATACACTAGTATGCCTCAAAATTGGCCGATATAGAAATATTCAAAAGATATGTAACTCACACACTCTCCAAGAATCCATACCTGATTACCATCATTGTTTACCTCTGTCTCCGGTCTCCGGAACTGAACAATAGGCCAGGGTCGGAGGCCGTGGCCCGCGGATCTGGTGTCAGGTCAAGGCGCAAGGAGTTGCGACCCCCGCAGGCCAAGTGTACTCTCATACGGGATGCGTGAGCGAAGACTCAATTGTCCGGTGTTTTCGTATGATTGGCTGACGAACGTTATTATAAGGGCAGACGGATCGTTTGATAGATCACATAACCGTTAATGGCCGATTATCGCACTGATTCTGCTACATCCGTCTCGGTAGGGGGAGGAATAGTCGTGGAGGACAGTGGATTTCCTCTAGTACCTAAATGTCGTTGCGGGCTACGGGCCCTAGTAGCTTTGGCTAATCACTCAGACATCTAAATGTCCTCAAAAACGTCTCACGTAATTTGAGGACGGTCGCTCAGGCTGTATTGTTTTGTCATGGTATATGTAAGCAACAGTGGCGTGGGGTTCCTGTAACTGCATTTCTATCGCCTTCACTTTCGGCTTACCTTTTGAAGACCCGCATCCAAAGCGTACCTACCTACCTATTGTACAGGCTGGGGTTACCCTATGAAGAGGAGCCAGCCATCGCCACTGGTAAGAAACCTATAATTATTCATTGACCTTTGGATTTGGACATGGTGTGCCCGCAGTGGGTTATGCTATGTAATGTGTGCATATGTTGTCGGTATGTAGGTCGTCGCCGCGGCTCGTGTGATGTGTCCGGTGGTATTTACTGTTCGACAGCAACGACACTAAACACTCGTAATCTCTGTGCTATGTGTTACCCTTACATAAGCGATTAGCAACAGTCGCCGTGCCGGCCAATGCGAGCCGGGTATTTAATTCATGGGTCCCGTATTTGCCTAGCCTCATTATTTATTGCTCTAAGAAAAGTCGGCTAAAATGTGCCTTATATTTTCGGTTTTAAAGTGCGACGTTTCTTATGCCGTATTTTCAAAAATATTAATTATATTTATCTCGCTTATTTAGTTTCCACACATCTCTAAAGGCTGGGACTATACGATCCGGAATCCGGCAGCCCGGGAAAATTCAGAGCACTGAAAATAGAACTCTGCTCTAATACAATAGAGCTGAAAATCGAACACTTATGTGTCGAATCAAATGTCAATGTCATATATATATATGACATCTTGACACTCGACAGTTCGATTTTCAACTGTATTGTATTACTACAGAGTTCTATTTTCAGTGCTCTGAATTTTCCCGGGCTGCCGGATTCCGGATCGTATAGTCCCAGCACTCCTAGGCTAATGCTAAGTAAACTATGTCAATGCGGGTCATTGACTTTTTCTCCGGTTTAAATCATCTCTACATTAAGTTATAGACACATACTAGAAACATATAACTTAGAAATTAATAACTTAAACAGAAAGAAAACTAGAAATATTTGCATTTTATGGAGCCGTAGAATGATATACCGATACTAGGGCACCCTCCTGTACGGAGTCCTAAAATTTGGCGTGCAAATTACAATCAAGATTCGCGGCATATCCTTACAGTGAAAGTCGGAATCGAAGCCCTGGCGGCGTTGATCCTTATTAAAATATTCTTTATTTTGATCTAAGTCTAATGTAAGCTATAAAACGCTAAAATGTTATTTAAATAAAGGCTAAAATACACTAGGCTGAGGACTGATATTGCAGACTTGACAGACAGACAGATATTGATATTTCAGACTATCCAGTAAAGTTTACTACTTTACCGTGTGAGAGCCGTGCTGTGTACTTGTGTCCCTATGTTATGTCTGTCTTTGGCGTCGTACCTAGCTCCCGAACGGATGAACCGATTTGTGTCCAATTTTTTTTTTGTTTGCAAGGTGACTAACGCCCGAAATTAACAACGTATCTAAAATCTTAGATTGACTTCAATTTTAGATTCTCAAACAAAAATTGACGTGAAGTTAATCCTAGGATCGTTGAAATGTATTGAAAATTAGATCCCAGATAGACAAAATGAGATTAAGATTGATTATTAATTTCGGGCGTTAATCGTGTGTTCTTAGCTATAATTCATCATCATCTCGCCTACTGCTTAACAATGTCGGGGATTAGGTACTTTATTTTTTTATTTTGCTAAGTAGGTAGGTACTTGACCCTCTATTAAATTTTCACCATGGGAAGTAATTACATTTTGACAGCCTGTTCTGTTTTTGTAATGTCGCTTAAATTTACTATACAATGTTTTGTAAAACTATAGCATTTTTGCGTTAAGAAGACAGTGCATCATACGTACTTTAATTGGTTAATTTAAAATTATAGTGAACACAGCTTAAGCGTCGTTTCTCAATTTTGCCTAGTGTATGATTCACTGTCTTCTTATCGCAAATAAGCTACCTATACTTAGTTTACTATATAAGATTAAGTAGGTCTAAACTCTTAACCTAAAACATCCTAAAAATAATATCCAATTAATGTAGTCCGAGACTTTTTCCTCGATACTTGCTAACAACAATAATAGGCATATTACCTAGGTTGCATAACGCTTTAAAAGCAAACCGTGCCACAATATATTAATATTCAGACAAAAATAAACAATATCGTAAATAAAAGTAGGTAAATTATTTCTTTCTAATCCGCTACATAACCAAAAAGGAATATTTAAAAGTTTTTAGCCATCCAAATATTCAAATTGGTTGAATAATAACATAATGGCCGGTGTTATTTAATACTATCAAATATGAAATATCTATAGTATTTATTTACTTACATCATAAAAAAAATCAAAGTTTGAGAGAAGAAAATTTGAGGTAAGTAACCTCAAATTTTTATCAATGTCATAATATAGGTAGTTAGGTACCTACTCCCAAGAAGGGGCGCGGCTTTAGCATGTAGGTACCTCGGGCTGTGGGCACCCCTGATTATCAACTAGTTTGTTGGTGTCACCATAGTGTCAACCACCTGCACCAGCTTGTTTTGCTAATCCTGGCTGCACAAGAGTTGCAGCGATGGGAAAGTGTGGTGAGTCAATTCCAGTTTAAATTCTGTATTGGTCAATGGCCACCCACCAAGGATCTAGAAATATCTAAGTTAAAAATTTTGACTAATACTACCTAATTATAACTTAGGTAAAAAATTTAACTTGAATCCAATTTGAAAATCTGATTAAAAATTTCCAATCATCATTTAAATGGAATGAAATGGATCAAATCAATGAAATGGAATTCCGAGAGTCACTCATTTCGACGATCGAATTGAAACCATGGTCCTGTTAAAAATAGTCGGCTATCAAAATATAACAATGACGTTATCAAAATTATGCTTGCTTTCTATAATTCTATAAAATATTCTTGATATTTTAAACGAGAACAATAAATCGTTTATTAAAATATTCCTACGAAATTTAAATACTCAGTGCATAACAATTTATTGCCCGAAACGTTACCTACCTTTGTAAATGTGCGTGAATAATTTGTAAGAGTGCCATTGTGTGGCATAATAAACTCAAAACATTTATATAGATTTTATATCCACGTAATTTATTATGTAATGTATAGATGGTTATTGGTTGCTAAACCACGTTGAAGGAATCATTACTATCACCGTTTTACCATTACAATTTACAATGGCACAGGGAGAGGTAGTAGATTTTGCTTAACAAACACAAAACACTATTTTTTAGATTATAATATCTATTAGATACTTCTGCGAGGTTTAACTTTGTGATCGATCAATCGAAGTTAATAAAATCCTTGCATAATCTACGAGGGCGGGTCAATAAGTCCGTGACTTTTGGAATAAAACACAGATTTTTTGATAAATAAATCATTTTATTTTTCAACGTAGTCCCCCTTGAGCTCTATACACTTTGTCCAACGCTTCTCCAATTTTTTTATCCCTTCCAAAAAATATGATTTGTCGAGGTCCTCAAAATAGGCCTTCGTTTGCGAGATGACTTCATCATTGGAGTCAAATTTTTTTCCACCGAGCCATTTTTTCAGGTTTGGGAACAAGAAGTAGTCACTCGGAGCCAAATCTGGAGAATAGGGTGGATGTGGGAGCAATTCATAGCCCAATTCATGGATTTTTGCCATGGCAACTGCACATGTGTGCACCCTTGCATTGTCTTGGTGAAAAAGAACTTTTTTCTTGGCCAAATGAGGTCGGTTTTTTTTTCAAATCCTCATTGAAGCGGTCCAATAAGTTGGCATAATATTCCCCATTAATTGTTCTTCCCTTTTGAAGATAGTCAATTTGGATTATCCCACGTGCATCCCAAAAAACAGTCGCCATAACTTTATTGGCTGACAAACCCACCTTGGCCTTCTTTGGCGCCGATTCACCCTTAGAAACCCACTGTTTTGACTGTTGTTTGGTCTCTGGTGTATTGTGATGGATCCATGTTTCGTCCACGGTTACAAAACGGCGCAAAAACTCCTCCATATTGTGATTAAACAACGCCAAACCTTCCTGTGAAGTTGTTACACGATTGCGTTTGTGGTCGACTTGCGGAAAGCTTTCTCATGCCCAAGTGATCATTCAAAATTGAAACCACTGAGCCATGCGAGATGCCTATGGCTTCCACAATCTCTTGCACTTTCAATCTTCGGTCGGCCAACACCATATCGTGAATTTTTTCGATTGTTTCGGGTGTAGAGACCTCAACTGGGCGTCCAGGACGTTCGGCATCTTTAGTGCTTGTACGGCCACAACGAAATTCAGTAAACCACTTTTTTACCATTGAAATCGATGGTGCAGAGTCCCCATAGTATTTATCAAGCTTAGCCTTGGTCTCGGTAATGGTTTTTTTTCGCAAAAAATAATGCTTAATAAGCACACGAAATTCACTTTTTTCCATTGTTTCCTTAAGATACTGGATAGTCTGATAAAGATAGCTGTAAAACACAAACTAACTGACGCAGCAAGTTCAAATTTTGATAGGAGTCAACTGACAGATGCCTGTTGACAGGAGTAGTGTTGCTTTTTCAGTAAGGAGGTTAGAAATTCAAAAAGTCACGGACTTATTGACCCGCCTTAGTATATTTTGACAAATCTTAGAGTATTTTCATTAACAAATAGCAATACAAACCTCTATAAAATTTAATACACCTATGAATACAAAATAATAACTATATTAATCTGGGAGTTTTGGCGATGGGATTTAGAAGTGTGACGTTGTTGCTTTTGTATATTTTCTTCCTTAAATTTGTGTTATTCCCGTTCTTAATTAGTAATATTGGTAGAATATTAACCATTAATAATATTCCTTAATGAGCACAAGTGTGGGCTGTTGCCCTAACTTATACTATATACTACTATAACTGTACTATACTAGTATAACTTTAAAAAGCGTGCTATTTTGTGGTCTTTTCAAAACTCCCTAGGAAGTTTTATTAAAAGCGTTTACCACTTTATTAAATCTACTGACCATAGACGATAAGTATTACTACTATACCATACTATACTGACGATTTATTTGGATTTTGACTAGTTTAGAAAAACGGTGTTGAAAACTTGTAGGGATAAAATTCTATTTTTCTGGCTTTTTGTCTTGACACTGGCAATAGCTTATGCTGTACGGTACGGCCGTAATTAAAAAACATATCTATCAAATGTAAAATCACGTTTGAAAAATTCGTTTACAGAATAAAATTTAAATACAATTAATCAGATGAAATCTTAATAAAATTTATTGCGTGTGTTCTAAAATTGTGGTAAAAAGTATTATTTGTATTGTCGATTGCTATAAATCTTTTTGTTACGACATCTAAACTAAAAAATATCAAACTAATTATGTCCGAGTTCTGCACTCCGGTAAAGCCAAAACCTAAATTAGAAGATACTGAGAAAATATCAATCCCTCCATCACCATTCCTACATCGATTGGGATATGGCACAGGTAAAAATCCAGATTAATGCCACTTAATTGTGCAATTACTCCATGATGACTTCTCTCCTTTATGTGGAATCTAGACATCCTACTACTATTATAAATATGAAAGTTTGTGAGGATGGATCGATGTTTGTTACTCTTTCACGCAAAAACTACTGAACCGATTTTCATGAAATTTTATATGTTAGTAGTTTAGGCTCTGGATTAAAACATAGGCTACTTTTTATCCCGGACAGTGTCCCCGTGGGATACTGTATTTACGCGGGCGGAGACGCGGGCAAAAGCAAGTCTAAACATATTAAATAAAAATTAAGGTTACCTTTGACTTTTAAGGGGTATCTGTAATGCAGTTAGTACGGTCACCCAAAGCTGGACAAATCCGCTCTCCCTGGGCGTTGAAAATGCTAAACAAACGTGTCAAACCGAACAAAGTATACACTGACCGTCTACAAGCTGAGGCTGAGCTGCTGCAGCGCATGTCTCATCCTAATATTGTAGGCTTCCGAGCATTCGGCAAGACCAAGATACTGTACCTGGGCATGGAAGCCTGTGACTTGTCCTTAGGAGACATAATTGAGAAAAAAATGGAAGAAGATTGTGAGCCCTTTACTGTTAAGCAGATGTTAAAGGTAAATTTATGTTATTTTTAATGAAACAGAGCAGACAACAAACAGACTGATCCACTTACTTGCATTGCTCCTAAAAATCCCAAACCCCTGTTTTGATTCCTGTAATGTCACTCATTCGGCGAAACACAACACAACACGCCGACTTTCTGTGAGGCCGTGGTATTTATTTAGTCAAGCCAACCCATTTGTACAGATGCTGACACATATCTCTTCCACACTTTATGTGATGTTATATTGCCTTTATTGAGCATACCTCAATTAAATATGGCCTGCCAAACTCAGTTAGTCGGGGAAGTTAAATCACAGAAGCTCTTGATATCTAATCCTTATTACAATGTTGTTACTTTATAATTATATGGTAACTTACATAACTTTTCTTCCTTGTTATCATTTGTCTTTATGTATAGATATGGTGTAAAGAGCTACATTTTGTATTTTCCAGGTTGCTATGGACATTGGCAGCGCACTAAATTACTTACACACAAAAATGCAGATTCTGCATGGAGATATGAAGTCCTATAATGTGTTGGTGAATGGAAATTTCCAAATATGCAAGCTCTGTGACTTTGGTGTGACCCTGCCACTGGATGAAAATGGAATATTTGATAAGGAAAAAGCAAAAAATGTTCTGTACTATGGTAATTATTTTTCTAATTCACACTAATTATTTTGAGTGCATGTTTGAAATTTTTTTGCCCAATAAGTCTAAATGCTTGATTTCAATAAAGCTAAAAATAGATACACTGGAAAACCTGGTGTCAGTTACCATTGGTGACCTAATTGGTTTCCATCAGTACACCTGAAAAAAAAAAACTCAGTTCTCTAAAATCCTTAAATATCCTCCATATTTAAGGATTTAAGAGTACTTTTATTTTGATCATCACACAACACATTCAAAACAAAGACAAGGAATAAGCAAAGTTGATGTACACTAAACATGGGGTGTGTGCCGTGTGTGCCTGATCTAATGAAACATAGTCAAGTTTTACCCCTGTTTAAGTCTGGTAGTAAGTCGGGTCCTTCTAACTTCCGACCTATATCTATTTTACCAACACTAAGTAAAATATATAAAAAAATAATACTTACTCAGCTACTAGCACACTTTAATATAAATAACATTTTACATAATAAAAAATTTGGTTTTACGAAGGGTCGCTCTACAACAGATGCAGGCTTTGATCTGATTAGTTACATTTTTTATGCTTGGGAGGGGTCTCAGGATGCTCTAGGAGTCTTTTGTGATCTCTCTAAGGCATTTGATTGCATGTAGCACACAACATTGATCCAGACCTTGTCCTCTTAAAATCTTATTTATCAAATAGGACTCAGAGGGTTGAGATAAATGGAAAAAGATCCACAGGTACCAAAATTGAGATGGGGGTCCCACAAGGATCCATTTTAGGACCCTTTCTTTTTCTGATCTATATAAATGACCTACCATACCTTATTAATGGAAAAAACGGGATAGTCTTATTTGCCGATGACACGTCGCTTACTTTTAATATTAATCGCCAAAACTTAGGGTATGACGAAGTAAATAATGCTCTCTCAAAAATAGTACACTGGTTTAGTGTTAATAATCTTTTGTTAAATAGCAAAAAAACTAAATGTATAAAGTTCATGTTGCCAAATGTAAGGCAAACTGAAACCAATGTACTATTGAATGGAAAAGGTATGGAACTAGTCGATACAGCTGTCTTTTTAGGTATAACTTTAGATGCAAAACTACAGTGGGGCCCTCATATTGTTGGGTTGGCCGAAAGACTCAGTTCTGCAGCATTTGTAGTAAGTAAGATAAGACAATTTTCAGACGAAGACACAGCAAGGATTGTATATTTTAGTTACTCCCACAATATAATATCCTATGGCATTCTACTGCGGGGAACTGCTGCCGATATAAATACTATATTTGTGCTGCAGAAGCGAGCTGTTCGGGCAATCTATAAGCTGGCCCCCAACACGTCATTAAGAGAGAAGTTTAAAGAAACTGGAATCTTATCTGTCTCTTCTCAGTATGTTCTATCAAATGTATTATATGTTAAAAAAAATTTAAACCTATACAAAAATGAAAAGTGACAACCACAATAGAAATACCCGAAATAAGCATAAGCTTGATGTACCAGTGAATTTATATTTTTAAAAGGACAATTTTCCATATTTTTGATAAAAGATGGCCCCGCGCGAGTTGTTCTTCTCGCCGGGCTAGTTCCCGAACCGGTGGTAGGCATCATGTAGACCGACGTTCAGAAAGTGTAAAAAAATGACTTTGTGCCGTGTGTGATGCCAAACATTGGCTCCAGCTCAGGATTTAAGCAGCGAGCAAGCCCACTGCACTGACATTCTGCCAGGATCAATATCCAACATCACACCACAACTATTTTATTAAAAACAATATTAATGAACGATGAAAAAATTTGGTCTTAAAAAAAGGTTTTCATCTTATTACTAAATCATATTTTAAATATAATTGGACTCCATATTTAAGAATTTAAGTGTTTATAATTTCCTACATTACAGGTACTGAAGCATGGAGTGCTCCAGAAGTAATCAACGGTGGAGTAATCTCAAACAAGACTGACATATGGCCGCTCGGCCTGACCATCTGGGAGATGATGGCGCTCATGCCTCCGCACTCACAGTCTGATGACACCTTAGACGAGACCATGGACAGCGAGGCTGATGAGAGCATGCTCCAGGACCACATCTTTGACAGATACGGTTAGAATCTTATAGTGTGAGATATTCAGATTATTTGTAGTATGTAAGGCTACCAACAGAATTTGACATTTAAATATCAAATATCTTATTACGCAACAAAAGAAAATACTTATGTAACTTTAAAATGCGCTGTTTCCCAGAGATGAGACCTACAGGCTTAGCATGGCGTTCCAAAGAAATAATTTTAAAGAAGGAATATTCTATCCAAACAGTTTGTTGCAAAATAGTTCTTAATCCATGGTAACAACATCGTCAATAGAAATCAACATTTCTAAATAGTAAATAGCCATATGTTTAAAATGGCTGCTGGGAAATCTTCTGTCAAAAATGGTAAAGTTTTCAAGTAAGTGACTGAACATTGTCTTCAATTCATTGTCATTGAAATTGTTAAGAAACAATTTGTCTTGGACCGCCATGATGTGCAGTAGTTGCCATTATTGTAAGACTATTTGACGTTGAAATAAGAAAACGTTTCTACTTAGCTGTCAAAAGAGGCCATTTTGTGAGCTCATGCTCGAGGAGAAAAGAAATGTTGTTTCTCATAACGACAATGCTGCCTTACAATAAGAACTATTTTGCTCTGAATGGTATTACTGTTTCTTCAGTCTGTCATTTTGTCGATTCTACGGTGTTTCTAGGGTGCGTATGCTAAGCCTGCTAGCTAGATCCCTCCCCCCAACCTCCCTGCATACTAAATTTCATGGAATTACTTGCAGCTGTTTCCGTGTATGAAAAAATGTATGGTTCCTGCGAGATAAACTTTTGCGCGCACGAAGTCGCGGCCCGCGGGCTACATCTAGTAGTTAATAAGTTGCACATAACAATTCCAGGCACCCGTCCCGACGTGCCGGCCAACATACCGGAGCAGCAGTACGCGGGACCGCTCGCGCTGTTCTGGTGCTGCACGGAGACGTCGCCCGCCGCGCGCCCCACAGCGGAGCACCTCGCCGCGGCGGCCGCGGATATGTATACTGTGTTCCATAACACGGTACTCGATTATATAGGTCTAATAACGAGTTCAAAAACTGACTAACGGCCAAATACTTTAATTAAATAGGTATCTCTTTTTGTCATTCCGCCGAGCGGAGACAGTAGAAGCCTCTGATTTTAAGCGTTTCGGTATTTGGCCGAAAAGAGATTTGATTTACTGCTTATGTATGCTAAGCGGTAAATTAAGTAGAAAGACAAGTATGGTAGTAGTAGTGTACAGATCTTGCAATCTACAGGCGCGCGGCGCCCTTAGTTGTGTGAGTGACCATATCTGTACACGCGTCAATGTAGGCGTGAGAGTAACCGTGCGTACGGTTAGCAAAAATAAATTCATTAATTTAAGTTATGAATTTCGCTCATTTTTATATTTTAAATACGTATTTATAAGCAGGATGATGGTGGTCAAAATGAAAAAAAAATCGTTAAAGGAGTTCTGTTTATTTGATTTACTAATAAAAAATAATTTACGGGTAAAAACTTAAAATTAACACAAAATAAACGTAATCCTACGCGACACAAAATAAAAAGCTAGTAATAAATTATAATTAATTGGAATCACTATCTTCATCAAATATTTCTACACTGTCACTGTCATCATAACTGTTATCATTACTGTCATATTCATTATCATCGACATTTATAATAAATTGGAAATCACAGTTGAAATATTTCATGTATTCTTTTTCAATTTTTTCGACGTGCTTGCATGTATTTCGCCAGGTGGTTTGGTCTATATTACTTATGCACTCATCGATCAAACTTTGAACAACGGTCATGTTTTGGCTTATGTTTCTTGAGGCAATTCGATTTTTTAGAATACCCCATATATTTTCAATCGGATTGAGCTCTGGGTGATACGGAGAGTCTTAAGATTTCAAAACCTTTTCTTCTTATAAATTCGTCTATTTTAAATGTTATAAAACGCTCCTTATTATTTTTGATCAAATCATATAGTTCATATACAATTATATAGTATAGTTTATATAGGCTAATAGCCAAAGGACTCATATCACAATTATCCATATTGTACGCTTTCATAAAATTATATTTAATTATTATAAAATTTAGTCATATTCATTATCATCGACATTTATAATAAATTGGAAATCACAGTTGAAATATTTCATGTATTCTTTTTCAATTTTTTCGACGTGCTTGCATGTATTTCGCCAGGTGGTTTGGTCTATATTACTTATGCACTCATCGATCAAACTTTGAACAACGGTCATGTTTTGGCTTATGTTTCTTGAGGCAATTCGATTTTTTAGAATACCCCATATATTTTCAATCGGATTGAGCTCTGGGTGATACGGAGAGTCTTAAGATTTCAAAACCTTTTCTTCTTATAAATTCGTCTATTTTAAATGTTATAAAACGCTCCTTATTATTTTTGATCAAATCATATAGTTCATATACAATTATATAGTATAGTTTATATAGGCTAATAGCCAAAGGACTCATATCACAATTATCCATATTGTACACTTTCATAAAATTATACTCTTCTTGAAGAAAGTGATACACGCGGGAAATAATGACGCGTCCCTGGAAACAATATTGAGACTGTTAGACTAATTACCTACATAATATCTTTAGTACCTGGGTGACCGAGCTCATGACATGACGTCATAACAAGAAAAATATATTGAGTTGATTTTAATAAATAAAAAAAAAAAACTTACCTCGCTATGAATTACTTTGCGCTTTCTTTCACTTTTGAGATTTGACATGCTGACCGTACTTCGTAAACAATAGCAACGTGAATAAAATAAGCACAAGTGACTCGAACGATGGCTCGCTCGCTACTGACCGCTCCGTCAGGTACGCACACTAACGAAAATGTATATTTACAATTACAACTATAAATAAAGGCTACGCGCGCTCGTAGATTGCAAGAACTGTACCTAAAGTGGTGTTTTTCGGGAACTCACTCGATGTTTTTTTACGAGTATGGCTTATTTATCATCAATCATCTCGTAAGACGTTGAGATAGAAAATGCACTAATCTACTCCTAGCTTTCCAAAGGTTCCTTAGTTACTTTTTGGAATTATTATAGTATAATAATTCCAAAAAGTTATAGTTTTACTTGCTGAAGCTTCCAACGGGCAACGGCAATAATTTTAAAAGATATATATTTTTACGATACTGTGCCATGAATTTTTCCTATTGTTTGGAATAAGTATTATTAGAATACTCTAGACATTCGTTGATAGAAGAGAACTATTTTCACTAATGTCAATACTTTGCGATTTCAATGGAGTTAAGCCTTATTAATTTTGATGTTTCTTTTAATTCCAAATAGGGCACAAATGATAACAAAAACTAACAGCTAGTATATATTAATAACATAAATAAAAACAACAAGTCCTTAAGCTACTACAACCACCTCATTTTATACAATACACAATTAAATATCTTGTATTGCACATAACATTAAAACTTATGTAATTATCAAATATTATGAGCTACATAAAAGTACATGTATAATTACATTGTATTATGTACTGGCAAAAGCTTTTTGCTCGAATATTTGGTGAAACTAAACTTTAAGGCTAAAAATTAACATATAAAGTAAAACTAATAAGTTTATACCTCAGAAAAACGAGATTCCAATACAAATATGAATTATGAGATAAGTATATTACAGGAATTGACTAGGTTTAATATATGTGTACTTATGTGCGTGTACATTTTTATAAAAATATTCTTAAGAGTCAGAGATTTACATGGTGACTGAATATATTGGTTATTATGACGAAATAGTAAACGATTTTAGGCAATTTAGAACCAAATTATAAAATAACTAGTCCGCGTTTCCTTTTAACCGCGTCTTCGTGCGGTTAAAAGGAAATCACGCAGGAAACGTATATTTTGTCGCGATAAAATTTGACTACTCTGTAAAAAGTTATGCGTGGTCACTGGTCACACATAAAAACATAATATATACACAATATACACATTGACTTGTGAACCTCCTCCGGTTTTTTCGTCGGTTAAAAAAGCGTTCTTATACTTCTCCACGGTTCATTCTATATCAGTGCCAAATTTCATCAAAAACTTTGCTGTCGTAATACAAATAAACATACAAACAATCAAATCTCTCCGCTTTATAATATAAGCATAATGTAAATATTACAGCATAGAACAAAAAAATATCCTTATACATAATTCAAAGAACTGTTGAAAACTAAAGTTTTTACTTGATGACAAAGCATATTTTTTTATTTTATAAAGTGGCTCTCAATTTACCCAATAAATATATTGTCAAGGTTGTCTGTACATCTTGTGAGGTCAGATTGTAAGGCGTGCCGAGTATATTAATTAATATTACATTTATATTTTCCATTACATAAACTACATTTTTAATTACCTTGTAGTAGCAAAATGTTTATTTTTCAGATCTTATGTGTACACTCGATATTGCTAGAGTGTAAAGTATGTACTACATGTGATACGTCATACAATAATGTCCGCTGATTGTGAAAAGCGTGATTATATTGAAAAAGCTACTTTATTTGTATATCATTGCAAATTTTACAGTTAACTTTAGGAACTTTTAATACGTGACACATTGTACTGTTGCCGTGTTCTCTCCTGTCACAATTCTTGAGATTCACGCCAATATTATGGTAAAATAAAATACAATGGAGGTTGTTACTAGGTGTGTAAAATAGCTTGAAACTTATGTTACACTAGTGTTTATCTTATTCAAAAATATGAAGTCGGTATGGCTTTACACGCGTTCATGTTCCGAAAATTTTACAGCATACCTACCATACAGCCCGGAGTTCGCACCGCTTAGTCGCTAGTTGCCGTCTGGGCCACTTAAAGTTAAATATCCTGGAAACTAATGGACGTATCGAAATATTTTTTTTCAAGTAATTTTAATTTCCACGGAGAATACAGAAAGCTTACATTTAAAATTAGTGAACATTCTCCATTATAATGAACAAATAAATGAAGCACAATCAAAGTGATGTCGTGCTAAGATTCTTCCTAAGATTCCATTTAGTAAATGAGTACAATACATTACATAAAGTAAATTTAAAATCAGTGGATGTCAGGTCAACTGACTGATAGTATTTGATAGGGTTAAAAAGTGGTTTGAAAAGTATAAATCTTATCGGGCACTGGACTTTCATTCCCGGTATTAGTATAACATATTAGACACTATACAGCGTGTGGTTTATATTTACAGAGGCTCGGGAGTTATAATGGTAAAATGATAAGGTTATTAGGAATTAGGAAGGTTGCTAGCGGCGGCAGCGGGCAACATGGTCGTAAGCGGCAGCTAGGCAACTTGGGAGGATTGCTAGAGGAGGGTCAGGGGGTAGGTTAGCTTCGGGGTTAGGAGGGTTTTGGGGGTCGCTAGCGGCGCGCCGCGGGGGGTCAGGCGCGCGGCAGCTGCTGCAGGTAGGCCGCCACCGCGCCGTGCCGCGCCGCCGTCGCCACCTGAAATATCACAGGTTTAACTCCATAATCCCATCTGTTCGAGCGCCTACAATTTCTACATAGCAACGGGGAATAAAATATACGGCCACCCACAAATTTATATTTCAAGTACCCTACGCATTGGTCATTTTTATGTATTTGCTTAGTCATTTCACTTCCCTTTTGTCTTTCTTTGTTCTTACAAGCAAGTTGTAATAAATTTACGTTTTTCGAGTCAATCTTTAATTTCAACCAACCTACTATACAAAACATCTGGCGACCGTGAAAAAATACGAATCTACAAATTGCAATCCAAAGATACGAGGAATTTCAACAATACGAAATAAGAAATTACGTTCAGCGGTTATTCGACGATCCAACTATTGAATCATCTTGGTCAGAGTGATCCAGCTGAAGAAGTAATTATTATTTCTGGAAGTAGAAAGAGACGAAACTGAAGTCGTTGTTGCGGGATCTTGCTACGATTCGACTTTTCAGATAAGTGTCTTCCTATTCATCCACATTACAACCATTAATACCTAAAACCTTACTTTCTATCTATATCCTACTTTCCTGTGTTCTACATTATTGCTTCCAAGTCATAATAATCCTCATCTACTAAAATATAAAACATTACTTTGTTCTAATTGGTATATGTTGCATGATATTTGGCCCAAAAATTATATTACTTTAAAAGTAAATGTAATTTAAAAGTAAAGTGTATAAATGTTACAATAAAGTATATAAAAAAAAAAAGTTAATTAAGTGAATTAAAAAATTTGACGAGTTCATTGTCTGAAATAATCATAAGAAAAATAGTACCTAGCTACTCATTAGTTTTTTTTTTCATTAAAGTTACAAACCTATTAGATATTATATTTTGTCAATTGAATATAGAAAGCATAAACTTATCATTATTTGCCGACTATTTCAGGCGATCTAATTTGGAAAAACCTTGGAAAATCATTTAAGGCGAAGCTTAAGGCGAGCGGCCATTTTGTGGAGAACCAGGTGACACCAAATCAAGGAGCGTGAGCGATTTTTTTCCTTTTTACATACCTACAAGGCAAAAAAAAATAAGATTTAAAATTAAGGCGAAGTCTAAGCAAATTATATTTTATTTAAGGCGAAGTTAAAAAAAAAAATACAAAATTAAATAAATTTAAATGAACATTTAAGGGGAAGTTTATTATAATAAGATTTACATTTAAGTGGAAGTTCATTAATTATAATTATTTCAATATATATATTTTTTCTTTTTGTTTTTTTGTTAATTGTCTACTACAATGCCTAACGATACTGACAAGTGTGAATTAAAGACATTACTTGCTAAGCGCACTTCTTTAAAAGGTCGCATTACAAAATTTAAAAACTACATCGATTTGATTTCTAAAAGGGAAGATCTATCTACTGTTCAACTAACGGAAGTGTCAATCAAATTAGAAAAGTTTCGTTTATTAACAGTTCAATATGAACAAGTGCAAGATTCAATTGATGTATTAAATTCAGATAATTTAACATTTGAAATAAATGAGCGGGATGCTATTGAGCAAGATTGTGCTACATGTATGGCAATGGCACAAACTATTATAACTAAGTTTAGTAACAACAAAGATGAACATAACAACTCTTCCTTATCTCAGTGTAATCGCGATCATTTTGAAGCTGAATTTAAATTGCCTCAATTACAAATTAATAAATTTGATGGTGTATATTTTAGATGGTTAGAGTTTCGTGACACTTTCTTGTCTGTTATACATAATAACGATCGTATCAAGCCTATTCACAAATTTCATTATTTAATATCATATTTAGTAGGTGATGCTGCACGAATTATATCCAATTTGGAGGTTTCCGAGGCTAACTATAATGATGCGTGGCGCTTACTTTGTGAGAGGTACGACAATAAACGACAGCTTTTAAATCACCATTTAAATGCTCTCTTCAAAATTGAATCGTTGACTCGCGAATCCGAACGATCTTTACGTTTTCTTGTGGACCATGTTACTAAAAACTTGCGTGCGTTATCTAGTCTAGGGCAATCTACACAGCATTGGGACATTTTAATAATTCACATAGTTTCTTCAAAACTAGATACATGCACTTTAATTAAATGGGAAGAAATGCGTATCTCTTTGGATGAGGTACCTACGTTAGAACAATTTAATAAATTTTTAACGGATCGAGCGGACATACTTGAAACGTTAAATCGTAACAAATTAGATAAGATGAGAGGAACAAGTGGCTCCTCGCGGCCCTCAGGCTCTAATGTTAATGCTGAAAGAGTTCATACAAAATCATTTTCATTCTTACAAGGTAAAAATAACAGCAACAACTTTAAATCTTGTATTATTTGTAAGAATCAGCATAAAATATATGAGTGCGAAATATTTAAGGCAAAGAGCTACGACGAAAAAATTTGTGACGTTCGGAAATTTAAATTATGCATGAATTGTTTAAGGGAAGGTCATCAGCCTTACAACTGCAAACTAGGTCCATGTCGTGTGTGCAAAAGAAAACACAATACTTTGCTTCATCAAACGAAAGCAACAGATGGTAACTTTTGTTCTGAAAATTCTAGTGATACAATTGTAAACTTTTCTATACAACCAACAAATCAAGTTTTGCTTTCTACTGCTATAATTGAAGTACGAAATCCTAAAACTAATAAATCCATTAAAGTGCGTGCATTACTTGATTGCGGAAGTCAATCGTCCTTTATAACTAAAAGGCTAAAAGATTGCTTGAATTTAGAATCATGTTCTACAAATAAAATTAGTGTTATAGGTATTGGCAACAATTTGTCTAATTATATAACAGAAAGTTGCATTGCTCAACTCAATTCCATACACGAAAATTACTATATAACCTTAGCTTGTTTTGTTCTCAAAGAGTTAACAGGATCAATTCCTACTACTGCTATCAACTTACATAATTTCAAATTTCCAAACAATGTAATACTTGCCGATCCAAATTTTAATATTCCATCGTCCATCGATATGATTATAGGTGCAGACTTATTTTGGGATGTTATCGGTAATAAAGAACAATCTTTAAATTCAGGACATAACGTTAAACTGAGAAGCTCTAAATTTGGTTGGTTGATCACAGGTTCTATTTCAACAACTTTATCTAATACTAAGAAAATTCAATGTCATAATTCAGTTCTAACTAAGAATTTATATGCGGAAAATGTAAATGATTTATTACAAAGGTTTTGGGCCATTGGAGAAGTTCCAAATAAATCTACGCTCACTAAAGTCGAAAGGGCTTGTGAGCAACATTTTATAAAAAATACCATTCGCTTACCTAGTGGAAGATTTTCAGTTCAACTTCCTCTGATTGATACACCTGATTGTTTAGGTAATTCTCACAATATGGCACTACATAGATTTTTAAATTTGGAGAAACGCTTTAGGAAGTATCCGAAATTGAAAACCCAATATTCCAACTTTATCAATGAATACTTGAAACTTGGGCATTTAGAGGAATTGTCTAATGCAAAATCTCTGAGACAATCTCATTTTCTTTGTCATCATGCAGTATTTAAAGAGAACAGTGAATCTACTAAAATTAGAGTGGTATTTGATGGTTCCGCGCCAACTTCTTCGGGGTTTTCACTAAACGATATCCAAATGGTTGGACCAAATATTCAAGATTCTTTATTTGCTATTCTCATTAGGGCGCGACAATATAAGTTTCTACTCACAGCTGATATAGAGAAAATGTATCGCCAAATTAACTTGCATCATGAACATCAAAATTTGCAGTTAATTTTATGGAGGGAAAATGAAACAGATAGAATCAAAACCCTACGCCTTAAAACTGTTACGTACGGTCTTGCAAGTTCAAGTTTTTTGAGTACACGTTGTCTCTGGCAATTAGGACACGAATGTACTGATAAATCAATTGGTAAAATTATTAAACAAGACTTCTATGTCGACGATGTTATAACAGGCGCAGATAGCGAAAATGAACTTAAATATATTCAAACTGCTGTATCAGGTACTTTAAAGAAGGCGTGTTTTAATCTTCGCAAATACAAATCTAATTGCAAATCAATTCTAAGCTCAGATATAGTTAACTCAACTGGTGAGTTTAGTATTAGTTCATCAACCAGTGCTTTAGGTATTAATTGGAACCCTGACGATGATAATTTACGGATTTCCTTTGAAGCTCCACCAAAGGAACAAGTTGTTACTAAGCGGCTAATTTTATCATTTACTTTTAAAATATTCGACCCCTTGGGCTTGATAAGTCCATGTGTGGTATTAGCAAAAGTTATATTACAATCTCTGTGGCAAAGGGGGCTAGATTGGGATGAACCAGTCCCCAAAGACATACAAAGGTCTTGGAATGAATTGAGCAATAACTTACCACATCTTTTAAATGTCAACGTACCGCGAAGAGTTCTGTGTGACAATTACAATTATGTTGAGTTACATTCATTTCGTGACGCTTCTTTGCGGGCCTTTGGAGCTTGTATTTATCTAAGATCTATGAATAATAAAGATATCATTAATGTGCAATTATTATGTTCTAAGTCGAAAATTTCTCCTATTAAACCTACTACTATACCCCGTTTAGAACTATGCGCAGCACTTCTAGCAGCTAAGTTATCGAAGGCAGTAGTAACGTCGCTTAGATATACAGTCGCACGCCAGGTACATTGGTGCGATTCTACTGTTGTCCTTGGATGGCTTCGTGCTGAATGTCATAAATTAAAAACGTTCGTAGCAAATAGGGTTATAGAGATATCTGAACTTACCGATGTCGAATCATGGCATTATATTCCTACTTTAATGAATCCAGCGGATCTTCATTTTATTCTAGGGGTGTCACACCAAAATATATAATCTCAAAGAAAATGTGGTGGAATGGTCCTGAATTTTTATCTAAGCCAGAATCAGAGTGGTGTATTCCTTCCCCAGATATCTCAAATGAGTTTATCTTACCTGAGATAAAATTAAGCTCTACAGCAGGCGTGCTAGATGAAACTAAAGAAGTAAGCGTAATTGAGTTCGAAAAATATTCTAAATTTACAAAGGTTCATAAAGTGTTAGGTTATGTTAAGCGTTTTATTTTTAATCTAAGAAACAGAACAAATACACGTGAAGGAGTTTTAAGCTTGGATGAGCTAAACGATGCTTTCTATAGTCTATGTATGATTTCTCAAATTGAATCTTTCCCCAAAGAATATAAGTTATTAGAAAACAGCAAATCTCTAAGTAACAAGTCGAGCATTTTGTCTTTGACACCTTTTTTCGATGATAATTTAAAACTAATAAGAGTTGGCGGTAGATTAAATAATTCGGATTACGATTTCAATAAAAGACATCCTATCCTTCTCCATTCAAATCATCATCTGACTAAGCTAATTTTCGAACGAGATCACATTCGTCACATGCATGCCGGGCCACAATTATTATTATCGTTAATTCGTGAATCTATTTGGCCAATAAAAGGTCGGCGTCTTGCGCGAAACACGGTGCATAGATGCATAATATGCAGGCGTCATCAAGGAAAGGCTTTAAGTCCTTTAATGGGCAATCTACCCGTACAAAGAGTTATACCAGATTTTCCTTTTAAAACTGTGGGCGTTGATTTTGCGGGTCCATTCTATATATTGAATAAGAGAGGTCGCGGGGCGAGAACAATCAAGGCGTATTTATGTCTATTCATATGTTTTCGTTTTAAATGTTTGCATTTAGAGGCTGTCAGTGACCTTTCCAAAGATGGTTTTTTACAGGCGCTTCGCAGATTTATATCTAGGCGTGGAAAACCTTCAGAAATATTTTGTGATAACGGCAAGAATTTTGTCGCGGCAGCCAAAGAGATAGGCAACTTTATAAAGGCAAACAAACAAGCTATATTGGATTTTGCAACTGAAGATAATATTAAATTTATTTTTTCCCCCGCGCACGCTCCTCATTTTGGTGGCCTCTGGGAGGCCGGTGTCAAATCAGCCAAATTTCATATACGCCGTGTTATGGGTAATACCCATCTCACGTTTGAAGAATTAGGTACACTATTTGCACAAGTCGAGGCCATATTAAATAGTAGACCTTTATGTCCCTTATCGTCCAATCCCAATGATTACCGTTCCTTAACCCCAGGGCACTTCTTGATAGATCGGTCTATGCTGTCCTTACCCTCACCGTCACTTTACGAGGCCAATACAAATAATCTACAACGACATGCAAGGCTAGAACAAATTCGACAACACTTTTGGCAACGCTGGCAAAAGGAGTATGTCTCGGAGCTACAACAGCGATACAAATGGAAAACAAATTCGCCAAAATTACAAGCAGGAGATCTAGTTCTTTTAATAGAAGACAATTTACCGCCATTATTCTGGAAACTAGCAAGAGTGTCACGCCTATTTCCCGGATCCGATGCCATAGCACGAGTTGCCGAGGTGCGAACTTCTACGGGCACCAGCTACCGAAGACCGTTGGCCAAGCTTTGCCCTATTCTTACCGGGGACGAGCTATGAAGTTGAAAGCGATGCTTTCCACGGAGGGGAGGATGTTCGAGCGCCTACAATTTCTACATAGCAACGGGGAATAAAATATACGGCCACCCACAAATTTATATTTCAAGTACCCTACGCATTGGTCATTTTTATGTATTTGCTTAGTCATTTCACTTCCCTTTTGTCTTTCTTTGTTCTTACAAGCAAGTTGTAATAAATTTACGTTTTTCGAGTCAATCTTTAATTTCAACCAACCTACTATACAAAACACCATCTAATACTCTATTCATATCCAATTTAACCTAAACTCCTGCACTATCCTCCAACAGATGGCGTTGATATGAAATACTCTATAAAAGGAAGGATAGGCAAACGAGAAGACGGTTTGCCCACGGAAAGAACTCTGTATAAGGGCATCGTCGATACCTGTGCGGGCGTCAGTCCAGCGGCGTTTTTCACATTAGGTCCTGTGAGCCGCGCGAGTTGCCGCACGCACTCCATCTGACCGAACATCGCCGCGCCGTGCAGTGCCGTTTGCCCGTTCTGTAAAAAAAAACGTTGGTTAGAAAGAGATAAAAACGTATTTATTATTTCAAGGATTGAATATTCTCAGTGCAAAGTGAATTTCAGACTTCTAAATTCCACACTATACTGGCTTACCGTACCGCCACAACAGATGCCGCTACAAAGTGTTAGAAACAAGGTGGAGTCGTTTTATATTTTGTAATACAAGAAGAGGTGGTCGTGTGGTCGGAACTCGCCCGTATTAATTCATATAATTTTTAATTTAAATTTTAGAAGAGGCTTTGTCTCTTAGATAAAAAAATATAAATGTTGTGACAGATTGACAAACCAATGTGTCACAAAATTGTAATTAACAAACGCACGGTAGTGTGTAGGTGTGTTTTTGTTATTTTTATAAATTTTAGCATGAAGCTTTATTTAAAATGATATTAGCTTTCTCCACACCTTCCTCCAAATAAACTTTAACTGTGCTAAATATCATACTCCTCCGTTCCCACAATTCTCGTAAAACTGTACTGAAGGTTTTTGCTGCACGTATTGTACACGTATTAATATAATAATATTATCTAACACTAGTTTTAAACAGTAATATTTATATACCCTCTTCAGACCCAATTCAAACTTAAACGTGTACAAAAAGATTCAAATCGAGAAAATGGATTAATTTCATGCACACCAAATAAGTAACAAGCAATGTGTTCCGTTGTTTGTGTTGTTTAGTTGTAGATTGAATTAGATTGGAACGTTACGTTTAGGCCGCTGTATACGTACCGGCAACACGCCGAGGTTGGGCTTGTAGGGCAGCAGCTCGGCCACCACCGCGGCGTGGCCCTTGTGCGCCGCCTTGAACAGTGGCGTCGCGCCGTCCTGCAACGCCACAGATGGCCACAGTTACGCACACCTGGCTAAGACCTATATATACTACTAGCCTACACTCTCACTACTCCGGGCCTTACTCAACACATGCGCTAGAGTAGCTAATACCACATTAACCGAGAAGTAACATCGGATAGCCATAATAAACACAGAAAGCTCTGATTTATAAAGCGTTCCTTGCGCCTGGAGTAACGCCATCTTGCGTCCAGTAGTATCTACCTACTGGAAAACATAGACTATAATATTAAGTAATTACGTTTTTACCTAATTTTTAATATTTGTGTTGTTTTTCCAACCCCAACAATTATACCCACAAAAAGTCGAGTATCAATAAGACAATAATGGTCACCCCCGCCATGCCCCGCGGACCTAACCCGTTATACTAGGTAGTTACACCTGTGATAACTTTTACGCCTCGCATTTGGTTACATATTCCTCACACTTTGTTTATTGATGACTGTTCCTCCTGCCTAAATACTCGGAGCAAATTAAATCTCGACTTAGTTCTCGTTCATTAATAAGACGGTAAATGTCGGTGTATAATATACAGACCGCTGAGTTACCATGGACGTCAAGGCGTTCATCGAAAGCTGCTCAATGCTGAATGGCAATCAAAATGCTGCTCGTTTGTCGATGGCGCACGCCGACGTCGACTTAGTTAGCAGTATAAAAGGTCGACATGGCGAAACGTATTGTAAACGTATGTATTTTTGTCGAGTACGTATTTCGTACTCGACAAAAATACATTTCTAGTCTAATACATTTCATTCATAGTCTAGTCTATTCGTAGACTGATAGAATAGATCTTTCTGATTTCGTCTCTAGGTATCTGCTATACCTGTCGCACGGCGTCGACGGCGGCGCCAGCGGCGAGCAGCGCGCGCGCGGCGGCGGCGTGCCCGCACTGCGCGGCGATCCACAGCGGCGTGGCGCGGTCGGCGCGTGCGCGGTCAGGACGCGCGCCCGCGCGGAGGAGCGCAGTGCAGACCGACGCGTGCCCGTTTTGAGCGGCTATGAAAAGAGGCGTGGCACGGTCCTGAAATCGTATATACTATTATTTTTACAAGGTTAGCTTACCCTTAACGCCTGTATTTGAAATTCAGATGAACTACTTGGAATAGAAAGCTGGAGAAGGCAGTGGGCAATGTATAAGGGTATAGAAGTGGAACGCTGAGATGTAAGCATTGTAAGAACGACATACCTTCATACAGGAGTTGACATCGGCTCCTCTCTTGATCAGCTCGTCCACGACCGTCAGGTGGCCGCACTGACACGCCACGAACAGCGGGGTGCCGCCGTCCTGGACATAGCAGTAGGTTAAAAAGCAACTATCCTCAGTGTCCGTTTCTATTTAGAGTCAAATTTAGTTTCTTTGAATAAAAATAAATAGATAGTATAGTAGAATAGTAGAATTTAGATAGTAAAATATTGTGCTAATGAACTAAAATATCGACTATACTTATGGCATCGTATTATTTACCATTGTTTGCCACTAGGGCGTTGTTTCGATGCCATAAAAATTGTACTTAACTTCTTGAGGTGAGTAGTGACAAAAACTCGCACTCGGCACGCTGTAAGCCAGAGATCCAAGGACTTCCAGTCTGTGAAATCATAGTCTCACAGAAAGGGAAAATGATTGCGTTCTGTTTTGCCGTAAGTTGCAGGTGTCCCCACGGTTATTGTACAGAAAATCGCGTACCATGAGATGGCCGATGTTGTGTCTGCCTGTCTGTCTTGACACACCAGGCGCACCGCCCGTCAGTACGTACCAGGCTGGGCGAGTCGATGGCGGCACCGGCGTCCAGCAGCAGGCGCGCGATGTCCAGAAACCCGCCCTGCGCCGCGAAGAACAGCGCGCTCGTTCCTGTCTGTCCACATGCGCGTCAGTATCATCATTAACTTAAATCAATTTTTTCAAACTTAAATTATTTTCTGCTATCAGGGCCCGTGCCAGGCGGCAGCAGCGCTACAGACACGCTTCTGCGTAAAATCTTGAGACTCGGTTGCTCTCAAAGGCGAATTTTTCGAAAATCCTTTCTTAGCGGATGGCTACGTCAGTATATTACACCTGTTTCCCAATAGGGAATATCCTAGACATACATTTCTGAGATATTCTTTCATACTGCTTATGATCTCAAAATTTTTCTAGACATTTTAGTTCCTCAACGGATAGCAAATCAATATTGCACATACAGTCCTGCAGCATGCGGGATCAGCGCCCTGCGCCAACAATTCCTGCACGCATTCCGTGTGACCCATGGCCGCTGACAGGATCAGGGGCGTTGTGCCGTCCTGAAACACATCGTTAAGGTTCCTGAGTCTATAATCTCATGAAAGCCGTCTGGAAACGAAAGAGATGGATTCGTGCGTTTGATCCATAAGTTGTGAATTATCTGTTTATACTATAGGTATATATAGCTCCCAGACCGATTTCGGTGGCGGTGGCCGGTTTCATTGAATCCAGGCCAGCTGCGCAGGAGTTATTTTATAGAGCCCAAGTGTGTGCGCAGTACACAAGAGCACTCTCTCCTCATTTACTCTCGAAACCCAGTGGGACGGACAGACCGACACGACTGGCGAGAGATCAGGCGCAGGTAGGACTTTTTACATGCCTATCCGACGCATAGATCATCTTTCTTGTCAGACAATCAGGTGATCAGCCTGCATTGTCCTAACTAAATTTGGAAACAACATTTTTTGGTGTTCCAATGCGGGAATCGAACCCTCCGAGTCGAGAGCCAAGATCCAAACCACTGGACCACGGAGGCTGTTGCTGGTTGTGAATACCAAAAGGGTGACCATGAAAAAATAAATATGTAAAAAATGTAAATTTAATATGGAAGATGTTTCTGGCCCAAAAGGGGAAAAAGATTTTAAGATGTGTCCATATCTGTATTAAACACCTTATGACCTTGCTTATGATATTAAACAGTAATCTGTTTAATATCATAAGGATGGCCAATGGGTAATGCAAAACCGAAAATCCTTTTACTAACTCACCTCATAAGTCTTAAAAATCTGCCATCATAACTGTTCGAGAAGCTTCTGTTTTTTCTCTGCGTTGCATTCTTATTAAACGTGAATGCAACGCAGATTGTCCCACTTTACTTACAGAACGTGTGCACTGTGCTGTGGGCATTAATTGTCCACGCTCCGGTTGTGGCGCACGGGACTTGGGGCCGATAGAGCGTGCATGTGGACTTGTGGACCGATTCATCACTGAGATGGAACCTGATAATTTATTAAGACTACAGTAGGCTAGGCTAATAATTGGGCCGCCATGCTCTTTTAGATTAGATCCAAGTTCCTATCTGCCATTTTTTAGGATTACGTACCCAAAGTGTAAAAACGGGACCCTATTACTTTGTTGACTATCCGTCTGTGTGTCCGTCTGTCACCGGGCCGTATCTCCTTAACTTAGCTATCACGAGCTAGACAGTTGAAATGTTCACAGATTATGTACATTTCTGTTGCCGCGATAACAACAAATACTAAAAACAGTAAGTAGTATGTTCCACCGTCGTCGCGCCTGATTTAGGTAGGTGCCCGATTTTTATGAATGGCGGCTATATTATAATTTACGAAGTCGGGTTATAGTTTTACATTTTCATTGTCTCTCTTTTGTACGCTGCAGTTTATAAATTCTAAGCAGAATTGAGTAGCAAATACAATTAATGTAGCAAACGCAAGGAGCGCTTCTTAAGTATTTCGTCTTACCTCATTTATAGAAATAATATAGTACCTAGTACCTACTACCTAGAAGAAACGTATTGACTTTTACGAACATACCATAAAACCTATAGGGGCCAATTAAGAAAGTGCTTGCATGCGGAAGCCACAGCTTATGGCATATGATTTATTACAGCTGGCAGGCGACGCAGCTCGAACCGTAAAGGTAAATGAGATCGGACTCGGGGCCAAGTAAATTTTAATTATTTCCCGAATAGTTTCTACCGTGAACACGACCGATGCCTGAACATCAATTCTCGTATTCAAAGTAGTAAGTGAAGCGACTTGTTATCATTGACTGATTTTGTGGCGTTTGGACCAATCAGAACGCGTTTAGGCTTGTTTAACGTTAGACGAGAGTACCGGTTTGGCAGTTTTAGCGTGTCGGGACTTGATTGTAATTGTATTATTGCAGGTTTTATTTAGCAGAATTGACCTTTCTGATATTGCAGGTCACACAAGCTGAGTGCTGACACAGTTGTATCGACCGTGTGGGTTGTGACCTGTGAGGACCAGAGGCAAAGAGAAGTCAAAAAGTTTCGATGTCTGAAGTGTTACTACTTATTCCATTCTTAGCTATTGGGATGGCCAGCGTGATTGCTAATCAGTAACAGTATCTACAATGCAGAAACCACGTAGAGCTGCTGGCCACAATAGCTGGCAAAATTATGCCACAAATACACAGCCGTTCACAATGCGACTAGGTGTTTTGACCCACGTAGTTAGGGTCAGTTCACACCGCGACGATACACGACGCTACGCGGCATAATAAAAACAGAATTGGAATTTTTCCCTCATATTATAGTTTTTAATATGGCCAAAGGATCAATTCACACCGAAACGAAATGCGACATAGCGCTGTATTTTTAGGATATCTATTCAAAATTGAACTTTATTCACTACACACAAAGATACACGTTTCATATGACATCAGTCATACGCTGTACATGCGCTGTGCAGCGCGGTGTAACTTGACATTCGAACTCCCACACGTGTAATGAATAAAGTTCCATTTTTAATAGCTATCTTAAAAATGCAGCGCAATGTCGCATTTCGTTTCGGTTTGAATTGCTCCTTTGGCCATATTAAAAAATATAATATGAGGGATAAATTCAAATTCTGTTTTTATGAACATAATGTCTATAATTACGATTCTATAAAGAGAATCTATAAAGAGGTAGATTAAACCTCCACGCTTCTACGTTAAAAGTTAACACGGGAATAAAACGAAAACGCTCGCAATATAAACCACACAATAAACTTCTGTCGGAGCTACGACATATTTAATGATCCGCCAGAATATACATAGAACGCCAGCCCTGTTTGGCTCAAGGTTATCACATAGGGAAAAACTGTAAACATAATAATTGCTACACAAACTTCCTATAGGTACTTGGAGAATTCGATGTTGTCTGAGATTCGTGTTGTGCAGTCCTAAATTAATATTCAAAATAGCAATACAGAAAGTAATGATCAACTCTAGTAGCCATAAAAAACAGTTCACTGTAGACTGTAAGTTAAGTTTGTACAATGCGATTCGAATGAGAATAGGATCGACTAACACTCGAAATTAATAACGTATCTAAAACCTTAGATTGATTTTGCAAACCGCACTTTTCAAGTGATATTTGACAGAAAAATGTTATTGACATTCCTATTCTAATTTGAATCGCATTGTACAGTATACCCAGTTAGACGAGACGCGCGGTGACAGCACGAAAGCCGAGCACCTATTTTGATTCAGAGCAAATTGAGCCTTATCGACTAGGCTACAACGTACAAACTAATAATAACAACATAACCACGCGGCCCCCGCGCGGTTATGTTGTTGTTAAGAATCTGGACGTTGTGGCATAGTCGTTTAAGTCGAATTTGCTATGATTGAAAACAGGTGCTCGGCTTTCGAGCAGTCACAGGCAGCGCCTAGGCACTAGTAGGGCGCCAACGCGTTGGCGCCCTACTAGTGCCTGGTTTCCAAAGTTTTTGTCAGTAGTTTATCTATTCAATAGTGCTTAATATATTGAATAGATAAACTACCGAAAAAAAACAACAGAAACCCGACATAAAAGCGGTCCCGGAACTTTTGATTAATTATAGTCCAATAACGTGGGTTATGAACTTGGGACAAAAGGGACTGGATAGAAAGTAGGTCGGACGAGAGTCTCGTTAACCTACAAAATTAAATTGGTCAAAAATTACTACATCCGAAATGTTCAGCTACCCATTACAGTGCTAGTCAGTTTAGTGAAACTGATTGTGAAATCTGCGCCAGTTTTGCAACTTACGAGTACTTATTATTTACTTATACTTCGTTGTTTACGAGACACTAATTAGTAACTTAAGGTCATTAGTGTGTACATTTTAATAAAAAAAACTTGGTAGATGATTTACCAAATACTTACCCAGAACTTAGTATAAGAATTATGGGCATAAGGAAATAGAAACTTAACATCTGGTTAACGTTTTAGTAGGTTCTCACGCTCTCTCTCCCAACTCACCCTGTCCCTGGAGTCTATATGGACCTTCCCCGTGTCCAGCAGCTGCCGCAGCCGGTCGCAGGCGCCGCGCAGCGCCGCCAGGTGGAACTGCACGTCCGTGCGGGACTCCTTCTGCAATGTAAGAATCAAATGTTATACAATTTTAACGGCCTGTGGCTCAGTGGCTTGGGCGTCTGCGCTCTACCCAGCGGTCGCGGGTTCGAATCCTGCCAATAAATATGTTGTCTGGTCCCCGTAAGTGTAACACAAGTTCTTCGGATACTTACCACGGGGCCAGATTGACGTAGTGTCAAGCGTCCATAGATATTTTCATTATTAATATCGAAGGTAAATTGTAACTCATTTATCAATTTAAAAAAAAAATCAAACCACCAAACTGCCAAACATTAAGCACGCAGAGAGAGATAGTGACGATATGCTTAGAATATACAAGGGAATTTCCAAAATTCTCTTCCTAAATAGATAAGACCTAGAATTGAACACCAATGAGGCCATTTATTTGAAGAATTAGTAAACTAGAGATTTTATTACATATTTATAGATAAGTGGTCATAAATTCTGTGTGCAATTGTGCAAGGACCGTGGTTGAGTTTTGTTAAAGCACTACGGTCTACGAAATTGCAAAATGCAGTCGGAAGGATTACAGAATTAGTGACGTTGCGTTGACGTTGCGCTTATGAACAAACTAAACAGGAGTAAATTGAAAAGAACCTACAATTAAAAACAAACAAAATGTATGTAACTATGTAATGATTACATAATAGAATACCTATACAACAATAATTACCATTAATAAATTTAAAAAGTAGTTAAAGAACGTTTGTGCGCTGACTGCTGACTGCTAAAGCTTATTATAAGATAAATGATTTTGTTAATTATGCACAACCTGGGAATAAGGTGGTCACCTTAAAGGCTGCTTCTACGTACTGACAGCTATGTAAATTTTTTTTTTCAATAGAACAATTTTACCGTCGTTTTGCTAAAGGTGGACCCCGCGCGAGCTTCTTACGCCGCGCTGGTTCTTCGCGCCGGGTCAGTTCCCGAGCCGGTCGCGGTGGGAGGTCGCGACGCGGGTCAGTTCTAAAAGAGTTCGTTTCTAACCGTGTTTAGAAATAAAAAAAAAATTATTTTCATAATAAAATTTTTTGCAAATTGTTGGATATAAAATTATTATTTATAAAAATAATTAAATGCTAAGATTGATCTACTGCGCCGTGCTGAGAGAGTAGCTCAAGTTGTCTTGCGAGCGGTTAAAATAACTGTTCAAGAAACACGCGATGCGCGTTTACACAATATACACTTTTTATATTGCATTGCACTAATCAGTTTACATTGCGGAGTACGGATCACAGTGGAGCAGTCATTACGGAAATAAGAGGGTTTGCTAAGATTAAGGTCAAGGTTTTATACCTTGAACCTTTTACACTCGAAGAAAATGTATTTAAATGTGTCGAACGTCTTAACTATTGCGATGTAATTTTTATCAAAAGATCGGAAGGCAAACATTTTTGCTGGAGAATTTGCTTTACAATATAAAAACATCTGTTTTGTTCGAGCTTCGAGTGTGTCATGTAGGCAACGTTCTCCCAAGAATACAAGTTTGGCAAACGGATTGTCCTACAAACCTATTGTATTTTGGCATCTAGAAGTAGTCCATACGTGATGGTACTGAGATTACTGACGAGCACACTGACACACATATTTTCATGAGAAGAAGCGCTGATAAAATATATGTATATGTACTATGTACATATAAATCAAATTGTTCCGTCCCGCACTAGCCGTGTACTCAATTGCGAGAAGGCCGCAAAATTATAACATAATATATTTATACAAATAAATGAAATTGTAGTGTCTGTTTGTAATTTTAAATTAACAGCTTTTAATCCGGTACTTACAATAAAAAAACTACATATTTTTAAAAATTTTGTCTCTCCGTCTGTTTGTTCCGGCTAATCGCTGAAACGGTTGAACCGATTTTCACGGGACTTTCACTGGCAGCTAAATGAGGATATAAGGTATAACTAGTATAATTCCTCCATGGTACAACATAGGATACTCTAAAGCAGCGGTTCTCAAACTTTTTTGGTGACGGAACCCTTTTGGAAAGCAAAATTCTTGACGGAACCCTACAATAAAACATTAGTTTTTAAAAGTGTATTTTTTATTAATAAACATAATAAAAGTACAATGTAACAGTTACTGATTATTACTTACTTTAACATGCCACATGGCAAGTACATTATTACAAGATATTAAAAAAGAAAAAATCTAACTAATGGGAGGTATGAAACTGTTTTTTATTTTACATTAATTGGTTGATGTCAGGTTTGATAGAAGACAGTTGCAGTCTCACATCAGGTTCGGCGTCCAGTCTATTGTGATATTTTGTTTTCGTGGCTGCATACGTTGAGAATCCTGTTTCGCACAAATATGTTGTTGCGAACGGGAGAAGAATATTCAGAGCCATTTTGCCAAGCATTGGATATTCATTACGAATTCTGCACCAAAAATCGTTGAGAGGCATCGTTTTGAACAGTGACTCCATACTTGTGTCTGATGACATTTCTAAAAGAGATTCATTTATCTCGTTTGACATACTTTCGGGCTTTTGCAAGTTGGGTAAAAAAGGATTATGAATCCATGAATTCAATTTTATTTTTGTATTCTGTTCTTCGGGAAAATACTTTTCAAAAGATGCGCGCATCGAAGTGAGATATTGGACCAATTCTTCAAACATATCATCTTGAAACATTTCTGAGTCGTTATCGCTAACAAACTCACTGAGTGACGTAAAGCTTTCTATTTCTCTCTTATCAACGCAAACAATCCAAAAATCTAAGTTTCTTTTGAAGGCAGTTATTTTGTTATAGGCCTGGAACACTGTTGTCGGTTTACCTTGCAATGATAAATTCAATTCGTTTAGTTTTTGAAAGATATCCGCCATAAAAGACAATCGGAACAACCAAGTTTTATCATACAAATGCTCTTTCAAATTAAAAGAAGTATCAGCTGAAAGAAACATTTGTAACTCCGCTCTAAGTTTAAATAGCCTTGTAAAAGTTTTACCCAGAGACAGCCATCGCACTTCTGTATGGAGCAGCAGTGTTTTATGTTTGCTGCCATAATCTTCACACAATGAGAACAATCGGGATTGTAGTGGTCGTGAATTGATAAAATTAATTATTTTTACCGCTTCATCCATAACTAATTTTAGATTTGACGGCATTTGCTTCATCGCAAGGCTTGTCTATGCAGAATACAATGTCTGGAACTACAATTAGGTGCTTTATTTTTTATACGTGACACTGCTCCTGCTGTTTTACCTGTCATCGCCTTGGCCCCATCTGTACAAATGTTAATGCCATCGTTCCAACTGATTATTTTCTTCAAAAAATATGTTTATTTTATAAAAAAAATCTTCCCCGGTAGTGTTTGTGGGCAGCGGTGAACACATAAGCATGTCTTCTTCAAAAGAACTTTCATATAGATATCTCACGATAACCAGCAAGATAGCCAGACCAGCGACATCAGTTGACTCATCCATTTGCAAGGCGAATCGTGTTTTTTGTAGACGTGTAACTAGTTATTGTTTGACGTAGCTTGCCAGATCACGGATTCGCCGTGAAACAGTATCGTTTGATAGCGGCACAGTAGAAAGATGCGTTGCAGATTTTTCATCGAGCATACATTTTGTTATGTCTAACACGCAGCGATAGTGTGCGCTTCACCTGCTTGTGCAATGCGATAGCTAACTAAATATGATGACTCCGTGGCCTTTTCATTGATAGTTTGTGTTACATGCATCATATTTTTTTGACTTTCCAATAACTGTTCTTTTCTGCGAACAAAAAATTCTTTATTCTTGTCTTTAGACTCGGGGTGTACAGTTTCTAAATGTCGGCGCAATTTGGCAGATGCCAAGGAACTATTAGGAAGCAGTTTACTACATAGCATGCAGAGAGGTGAGCCGTTGGAATCAACAAATCCGAAACTGATATATGATTCATCATACTTTATTTTTTTCGTCTTTGAAACCGTGGAGCTTGACGTCGTGGCATCATCGTCTGGATCGGTAATTGCTGCATTCTCCGCGCGTACTGCTTTCGAACATTCAGCGTCATTAGAAGATGTTGTTGCAACACGTTTAACGCCTTTAAGCCAACGTTCCATTCTTCTTTATTAATAATGTTACACGTCAGGGTGGTGGGGTCAAAATAATGCACAATCGTTACTGTTTATAAGAGACCAAGTTTAGTCCAAAGAAGAAATGTACAAATCTGATATAATCAGAATACAGCAGGCAGTAGAACAATAAACACTAGTTACATTTCACGTTTAAACTCCGCAATTCGCTAGCCAGCTTTTAAGTAGGTAGGTAGGAACTTATCGCTTCGAACGCTAATCGTCAACTGACTGACGAGGCGCGACGCGCGATCGCCGCTTTTATACTTAGTCCTAGACTCGATCTCGAACATTCTCAAAAATACTCGAGTCGGCGCCTTTGATAAACAAAAAGCGGAAATAAAAATAGAAATACAAACAAATGCGTTGTAAACAATCTCGACTTTATGTTTTGAAGTAAGGGAGCATTCAAGTATTATGTAACGCAATTTTTGGGCGCGTCTCGTAAAACATTACGATGCGTTACAGGGGCGGGAGGGGGTCTTTCTTACAAGACGTTACGTAACATTGTTTCTTTTTTTTAAATAAAAATTTAGGGAATTAAAACTCCCAAATTAGCAACCCTTTTCGTTTACGTTTTCCGGGGAATCCCTCGATTGTATTATAGTCTGGTCGTCATTTTTCATTTGTTCTCGCAAGTTGGCAAACCTTTTCGTTTATATTTCACCGGGAATCCCTAGATTATATTGAACGTCATTTAATGTTGTTTTCGTTGTCAATATTCGTTTCAGTTTATGCAGAAGCACATTGCTCTAGTCGGTATTATTAAAGTAAGTTCATAGTGTTCATACTGCAATGTCCTCAAAAGAGGGAGATTTGTATAATCAGCTGTTCATGAGAGCCTATAAAGGCTCTCATGCTGACTTACCAGCGCAACTGTGTCAAAAAAATGCCAACGAAATTTGAAAAACGGCTAAAGAAAAACTAAAAAATAAAAAAAGTTTATAGAACATATAAATGATGTTATACGATAGTTGAAGGTGAAGGCCACGAAGAAGAAAGCAACAATGCTTAGTTATTTTACACAGGTAAGTTTACTGCTAAAATGTAATAATGACATAAGTATTATATGTAATCCAAACCTTGATTTTCCATAAAAGAACTGGTCACAAGTATTATATATTTCTAGCTACCTATGAAAACATCAAACACGCCAGCAACACTAAGGCCCAATGTTCCCTCGACTTCGCGTGCTCTTCAACAAAAACAGGTGCAACTGCTTGTATATGTTGTATATTATGTTCTTTTTTATCGGATGTGTCAATAATACCTATTTTTAATTTATTTTCTCTTGGTCTATAGGATTCGGATGTTATAGCTTCATCCACGTGTTCATCTCTTATGGAATCGATTGTCGCAGTCACTAGACATGAAATCACCGTCAAACGAAAGATGAGCGATACCGATGAGCAAAGTGAGAATAATGAAGAGACGCCGTCTACAGAACCACACACGACTTTGATTGATTCGGGCATCACTAAAAATGTTCCAAGCAAACCGGCTCAAGAAACGCTTATGAAGAAAATTGGTCTACTGTAACAGAGAATAAATGTTCTTACTGAATCAAGGGACACTGGTATAGCCAAAAATGATGTTCACGACGAAATAAACAAGCTACGCAAAGAGTTGAAAGAAGAAGAGAAATGCTTAAAGAAAAAAAGAGACTCCGCTAAGCGTGCAAAAAAAATTCGAGCCAAAGAAAAATTGGAGAAAACTGAACGTCAGAGAAACAATCCTGCTGCGGCACAACCTCGAACTGGCCCTGGACAGCCCCCTTTAGTTGACTCGCGACTTGCTCTCCTAGAGACCATAATTAATATTGCTATTCATGGCAGCGCTGCTGATGAACGCCGCCGAACAGAGATGACTAGGAGTTGTCTCACTCTGCCCGACCTGCATGAGAGGCCGTTGTTAATGGGATTTCAAATTTCTCGAAGCGGCACATATATTCATTTACTCCCACGCATTTCTAACACTCAAGAGGGAAGAAGGCACGTACGTACCGTACCGGTAAAGTTAGCAAGACCACAGACCGAGATGCACAAAAAGCACGAGGACGGGGAATTTCGCACTGCTACAATCAGGTCATTGGAATCTCTCGCGTCGCTTCTGGAACCGCAGCAAGTATTCGTTCTCTCACAAGACGATAAGGCACGTGTATCAATAGGTTTACCGGCAGTGAAAAGTCAGAGCCCTCTTTTAATACATATGGAATACAGAATACTTTTACCTGATCATGACTGGGTCGTGGCAGAGCGGCACAAACTTATTCCTTCTGTATACGCCGGCGTCAACGTGGAACCTAACAATTTCGGTAAGGAAGAAGCAGTTGGGTACAGCGGGCCGACACACATATCTAAGGAGCGGGAAACACGCATCCTCCACAGCGAACACCCATGCTTATGATTTCGAATCACTTTTATCAATACCTTCATTCAAACCCTTAATGATGACAGAATCGAACACCTTGAAGCCAGTGATCATCATCTTTGTAGATGGTGGGCCGGACGAAATCCGGCCGCGTTATCGCAAAGTCAAGAACTTTGCGATTGAACACTATAAAAAATACAACCTGGACGCCCTGTTTATAGCGACTAATGCTCCTGGGCGGAGCGCATATAACCGAGTTGAGCGTCGCATGGCTCCCCTCAGCAAACGATACACAGGCGTCATTCTGCCTCATGAACATTTTGGTTCACATCTTGACGGTAAAGGAGTGATTCCGGATGATGATTTGGAAAAACGCAATTTTCAGCACGCTGGGGAAACACTTGCTGAAGTGTGGAGAGAAATGAAAATTGATAATTACGTCGTATCGGCGGAGTATAGACAGCCCGAAGATAGCATGCAGGATCCAGCAGAACCAAATCTGGCGTGGTATAGCGTTCACGTCCGTGAATCGCAATATTTCTTACAGGTTATAAAATGCGTGGATGAATTTGCTGCTGTTCGCCATCGAGAAGTGCATTGAAGTCTGTATTTGCGGATACTTTCATGCCGCCACCTTGCCCAATACTTCAAACCCCAAGCAACCTCGTAGTACCCAGTTTGCTTGACAAAGGAACATCCAAGTTTTCTCCACTTCTGGTGAGGTTGTCCGTTAATCTGGTACCTCCACTAGAAGGGTTTAAGCAGATGCCGTACGATTTCTTTTGTCCATCTGTACAATCCGACCTAAAGAAAAAAGTATGTCCAACCTGTGGGATCTACTTCACATCTCACAAGTGTTCAAATGCACTGTCGCCACGTGCATGGCAAGACTGTCCAAGACCATTGTGAAACTAGAGTACGGCCACAGCGCCTTGCTGCCAGAAGGGCAAATGAGCTTCTCTGCATTGTGCGTCGTTATGAAACATCGTCTGAGGATCGTTGTTACAGAAAAACGTTACGGTGCGTTACAAGGGGGGGGGAGGGGGAGTCTAAAATCTTCAAAAATTGCGTTACGTAATACTTGAATGCTCCCTTAGAGCCGAAAGTAGCTTGTTCACAACTATAGTGTCTAATTCAGAGGCAGCTTTTATCAAAGGGACTGCGCGCTCACAAGTATACGCGCGGCGGCGCGGCGGGCGGAGTCAAAACGTTCGACCAGAGAGAAGTGTTTTGATTTTTTTTCTAAATTCTTGCGAAACCCCTACAGGGGTATCGCGGAACCCTAGGGTTCAGCGGAACACACTTAGAGTATAGCTGGTCTAAAGGTTTCTGTTTAATAAATATAAGGGTCCGTTTATGTTACTTCTACACAACCGACGTTGCAGACATCTGCTAGCGAGTTAACTAGTTAATACTCTTTATATCTTTTAACAACTTCCCGCCGTATATATAATATATATAAATATTATAAAATTTATAAGTAACCCCCGAGTCCCGACATTGTAAAGCGAGCGGAGCCCAAGCACGAACAATTAGCAACTACGTATTCGTAAAGTCTGCTTGCTCCAAGATAAATTATATAATTAAAAAAAATGTCTAGATAGAAAATGGCTTTATATGCTGACTGCAGAATGCAGTGCACACCTCAAAACCCAATTTCACCAACCAACCGACGACGCGACGGTGAAGTTTAACGCTGAGCTATGAATTTCGATATATATGGAGAGCTCTTAGCAAATTTAGAGCAGGCTGAAACGGAGAACTGCTCCTGTAAGACTGCAGGACTGGCTGGTCAGGAGCTGGTCAGGAGCGGTGTTACGTCAAATGTCAATATACAAAATTATAAAACTGATTTTCTCCCAAATAATATGTTTAATGGCAATTCGAAATTTAGATTTTTCGTAGTTTAATGTATGAGAGGTTGGGGAAAAAAGTCATGACATCTAGTCGGGGCCAAACACTTTTGAACCAAATTGGCGAAAAAATCTACTGTAATCTCTTCCTCTACATATTTCAACTAATAAAATAAAAATACTCTGCAACCCAAGTCGACTAATTTATTTTGACAGCTACTCCACCAATCGGAGGATTCGTGTTGGAGTAATGTACATACATAATACCTATACATTTCCTAAAAACACTTCTTGGGAAACTGTATCACAGAGTAAATAACACTAAGGAACACGATCGGGCACATTGCGAGTTGCGACAACTTTTACGATCGAAGACTCAAACTAAAACCGATTCAGTTACTTCACAGCAAACAGAAACGAACACGCGAAACTATTTCTTAATTCAGGGAAATAATTAAAAATCGATTTTGAAGGAAATATCACACGTTGGAACATAAAATATGTGTGACATTTACAAGCATGCAAGCTAAGTTATCGAATTTCTGTTGATATTTAATTTAATGCCCCCGCTTCCAACGTTCATAGAATAAAAATACACGAGACAGACCACAATGGAAACCGTCAGAGGAGGCCTATGCCAAGAGGCACTGACAGATATACTTTATGTAATATTGTAAATTAATATAAAGACTAAATGTGTTTGCCTTATCTAATCACAGAATAAAGGGCTTCCATGTAATTAGCATACCTACATGACTATTACTATTCAGGTAGTCGGAAATGTGCAACTTATTTTATGTATAAAATATTATCCCACCGTATCGACTACCGACTCTCTCAGTACAGTAGTAACTTTTATTGATAGTTCTAACTGGTGAATAACGTTCTATAATTAAAATGGAAACATGTTATAATAACTTCGAGTGATCTGATAGCTGTGACGAGTTCGCTTTCTAAAATATCCCATCAGATTTCTACGATGACTTTTTGGTTTTCAAATCCCATGAGCACGTACTTCTTGAGTCAAGTGGCCTGTTATAAAGATTAAATTGTATAAAGAGGAAATAGATTTTAATATCACTTACGCAAAGACGTTAAAAAAGTACCAGAAATATATGAGTGACGAGCATGGCCTAAACAATAAGCCGTTGAAAGCATACGATTGAAACCCATAAAGAAATTATAGAAACGTTGATGTTTGATGCTACAAAAATATATCAAAGCGCTCTGGAAGCGAAGATTTACGGGCATCAGAGGCGATAAACCCCGCTGAGGAAGTGCATCGACGATGGACGAAACACGAGTAAAAAGTGAACTATGTATAAACATTGGTATTTTTATCGCGTCAGATAGTGAGTTGGTATCTTTCTGTTCAATTCGATAGCCCCGGCTAATATCGGCGGAGATCCCTTCAGGATCAAGAAGCACACTACCATGTAGTTCACGGGCCGAGCTCCTGCGCTCCAACAACAGCAAGTCACAGATCGTCACAGGCCAAAGCCGTTAGAGCACTTGCAATCTTAGGACTTCCACAAAAAATATTACTAATCTCGAGGAATATGAAATTCTGACTAATTTTTTTATGATAATATTGATTGTAGTAATAATAGCCTGCAATATACTAGGGATCATTCCTGAATCTATATTATATATCGGACAAGTGTGAGGTATATGGCAAGACTTAAACAGCCTCCGTGGTCTAGTGGTTAGAGCTTGGCTCTCGACTCGGAGGTCATGGGTTCGATTCCGGCATCTGAACAAAAAAATATGTTGTTTCCAAGTTTGGTTAGGAAAATGCAGGCGTCTGATTGTGCAAGAAAGATGATCCATGCGTCGGATGGGCATGTAAAAAGTCGGACCTGCGCCTGATCTCTCACCAGTCGTGTCGGTTATCCGTCCCACTGGGTTATGAGAGTAAAGGAACAGAGAGTGGTCTTGTGTACTGCGCACCCACTTGGGCACTATAAAATTACTCATGCGTAACTGACCTGGTTTCATTGAAACCGGCCACCGTCACCGAAGTCGGTGTGGGGAGGTCGGTGGAGGAGGGTTATTTATATATATGTCAAGACTTTTGAAGTCTTAAAAACTCGTGTCGAGTTGGAAGGAAGATTTTCTAGGGTGATCATCTCAAGAGGGTTGACAATTTGAGATGTATACATAACAAATTTATGCAAATAAAAGATTTAGGGCCTTTTTCACAATCTTTTAATAAGTGTCGGATAGCTTATTTGGGAGTTTTGTCCCTGCCTACTGTAAATTAGTTTGAGATTCTATTAGATCCACGCCAACAAAGTTAATAATAATAATAATAAATAATAAATATCTAATGACGCTCCCCTTGTCAATCTGGCCCCGTGCTAAGTATCCGAAGAACTTGTGTTACAGGTACCAGAAAACGGGAAGTATATTTAATACTTTTATAATATATATATATATATATATATATATATATATTTAAGATTTTTATTATATTATACACATATTTAATACACATCCATTACCCAGGAACACAGAAAAACTTTTTTGTTCCTTCGGCAGGATTCGAACCCGCGACCCCCGGCTTGAGCACCAACGCGCTCAACCACTGAGCCACAGCGGTCGTCGCAAATAATTTGAAACTTATAAGAATCTGTGAAACAACCCTTAAGATTAGCAATGTTGAATTTTCAAACCAAACACCTTTACAATTGCCAATTTTTTTTCTACCTAATCTAAAATAGACTCATCTCTAAATAAAATGCTTTAATGTTATAGAAACTACTATGTGGTAAGCGATAAGTACATGGTCGCATTTTCGACGGTAACCCCAATTTCCCGGCTCACCGCGCTAACAGAATTAGTATGTGAAACACGACGGCTCCATTAGCTGCAGCTGGCGACTGGTGTTTCTCCGCCGCCTCATAACACGACACAATTAACAACCCGTGACTAAAGTAGACAATGACTTCGTTTAAGACACAGAAACATTGGCACGAACCCAGTTTTGGTGAGAATTCGAATAACAATTGGCATTTGTTAGGCGTTTGGGATGTTATAGTGCTAGATTTACACGCAAGACAAGTAAGCCAATCATTTTGTTATCCGGTGATCCCGAGCCCACCCACCCCCGTTAATCCCTGCTTGCTAAGCTGCTTGTCTAGCGTGTGCACCTATATTTAATTGACAATTTGGGATGATGAAATTTGGATAAATTAGAAATAGAGAGTTGTTTACATCCGGCCTTCAATGTCAGTTTTTGTGGCCTCAAAACTAGAACCAGAGTACCGGACGGTCAACGACGTACTTGGCTAGGGCTGCAACACTGTCGTAAATACACGAATAAAACACAAGCAAACTGTCCTGTACAAAAGAACAGTTTATCCATATAAATGTCTTGTACCAGCAGAAAGAAGGGAGCAAGCTAGCAAGCAAACAGAGAAGAGAGAAGCAAAAAAAGAAAAAAAAACTAAAAGTTAATGACAGATCCAATTTAACCTAAGCGTAAACAAAGAAAAGTTGAACACAAAACTACCAATTTAAATAGGTAGATTGATAGAGAATTTAGATAGGGAGATTGAGTAGATTGATTTGTCACTTATTAACCGTGCTATAAAGAAATACAATGACACATTAATAAGGTCGAATTATATATTTTTGTTTACTTTTAGATTAAATTGGATGTTAACAGTTTAATCTAAAAGTAAGCAAAAAATTTCAATAAGTCATTGTATTTCTTTATTGCACGATAAATAGGTGACATTTAAAATGGTAGCATTATAGCCCGCTATTACTCTCTTTGATTACGTTTAGATTATATTGGAACTGAACGGAGTATAGCAAGTACCAAGTACCAAATACCAGCCCTAGCAGTTACGCCCGTGGCGCTTTGTTCTGTTATTGTTTCCTCTGCAGTTATGTAACCGGTTCTATATATAATGGACGAAGAAAATATGTAATTACTGCAATTCCTAGAGCCATTATATTCTAGAAACTATTTTTACGAACATCGTCATTGACAGTCTTTTCCTTTTTGACTTTCTAGTTTCAAAGACATTCTAGTCCTTAACAATTATTTAGTAGCTGCCTATACCAATTAGTCACATAATTAGCAATCTTAGAATCTTTCAAGCAGCTGAAGTTTGTCGATAATACAGTTAAAAGTACCTAATATATATTCGATGAATATTCAACCAGTACTCAGTATTCACCGACCCGAATGACTTGACGCAGACCTACCGCATCACTGAGTTAGGATCACTAAAGGTCAGGCAGTACTCACAGTAGGCACCTAATTAGAATCTGCTATCAAATCTAGTATCTAGTACTAGTAGCTCTGATAGCTTACAACTGTAAGGGTCTGTTTCAAAACAGCTCAGTAGGTGTCGAATAGCTCATTCGGAAGTTTTGTCGATGCTTACTTTATAATGGGCGACAGAGACAAAACATCCATGTGACGCTTATCAGAAGATATGTTGCATGTTGAGTTGAAATAATTTTTTCGTCTATTCGATTAGACAGCATGTTAATAAACAATCTAGAACCCATTTTCGTATATCTTAAAAAATAATGAAGATACAAACAATTTAAATTTAAATTAAGAAGGAGACTGATTCGTCATTAAAAAATGTATGGCGGTAGCAGCTTGTGAGGTAACAAATCTGCTTATAATTTTTAATCGCGTCAACATAAAAACCTATTTCTTAGATGTATGTTTCTCTTTTCAACAATTTTAAAACTTAATTGGTTAAAATGTGTTATTCCACACTAGGTAACATCCTTATTGTGAAACAGGCCCTAAGTATATTGGACAAACCAACTTTGACACTGGCAACTTTTTTGAACAGATAATCTGCTTTGCAAATAGAAGAGGAGTCATAAAACTAATGATGATGTCACAACCAGTCCCTAATTAGCAATCATAGTTATCTCAGGTATTTTATCGCTGCCAAAAGTAAACAGTGATGAAAGTACAACGAGGATTACGGCATAAAGTACAACGAATAGCGATGTCTCAGATGCGAGTTGCGACCCAGAAGGAGTCATCACTCTACAAACTTTCACCGGGTCGTGAAAATATACTCTTCACTCCCCAGTGCCCATAAGCAAAGGTAAACATCGCCGTAATTATTTTTTGATTGAATGATTCTAATGATGGAATGTTTTGGAAAGCAAAGGTGACTTGTAATTGTAATGATGGATTTTCAGAGATTCCTCTTATTTTCTGTTCTATCAGTGAAAGACATATAATTGTCTTGAATCTAAAATATTTGGAAAAGGAAATTTGCAACTTAAGATGTTATAGGATTTAATCTTTGTAAAATATATCCCACAGATTTATAAATACAAAGTCTGTCCAAATTCCGACCATATCATTACTTCTTTATATAAAAAAACTCAGGCTTTAACTAAGCTAAGCCGGATTGGTATCAGGCCATCAGCAGTTGTCGGTTTTTTTATGAGACGGTGTTTATTGCGGGCTGATTAGAATCAGCCATTACAACACGGAAGTGCTATTGGCTAACGGTAAAAAGAGCGCGTCCAACAGTCCGCCATGATAATTGCATAAGCCATTGTCTGACCTCTGATATAATTAGCGCTACGTGCTCACTATGGGGCAGTGAAAGTTGCCTGGAAACAATGCACGGGATAATTATAATAATTGTATTAAGCATATTTGCTTCCTTATTTTACATATCTTTAAGCAGCTGCATTCTCGATTATTAATTTGGATTATGTATTAATCCATTGTAATAATTATGCGCGTCCCCGACGCAAAAAAATATGAAAAGTAAATAAACTCAACTCTTTGAACGCCTTAAGCAATGTCGGAGGACCGCTATGGAGAAGAAAGATAATACTAGGTATATACATATACTAATAATACTAAAATATAACACTAGGCGTATAAAAATTTTTGTTTATTTACTTTTTAGCTTTTTGGATCTGAGGCTTCTTACATTTTTAAAATTACATTTTCAACACAAGCTTCTACAAACGAATGCACCATATATTATGCATAAACCAATAGACCGATGCGAAAGACCGAAAACATTACGCGTCTATTACGTACACAGTTATTATCTTCATATGGAAAACACGAATTAGGTACAACATTAAATAATTAAATATTGACAATAATCCGTCATTGATGTATTAATTAAAACTATATTAACTATTGTTATTAATAATTGCATATTCGAAGTAAAGGAGCGTTTACTATAAGACAGTTACTACTTACTGGTCCCTGGTCAGTCAACATAATAGACTTTAATGTTTATATAGAAGAAAGCAATAATAACTGTTTAACCTGGTTTTTGACGTAAAGTAAGCTTGATCTTGTCCTCTCACATTTTACATCTATCAAATACTTCCTCTATTACTCCGTTTTGACATGAAATAACATCCAACCGCTTTCTGGCGACGTGCCAGGATTGGATCAAACGTAAATCTGAATTAAAGGAGTAAAGAACATGAGATATTTTATTTTTTTCAGGCTAATATTTACTGTCAAAATATGGAATATTTCATCTGTAGAGAGGCTACCTATTGTGTAGGAAGCCGCCGTAACGCTCTAAAGTTTAGGAATCGACCGTGTCTAATACTACTGTGAACAGTCATGTCGTACAGGTTTCCAGAACTCGCCGGAACCACATGCGAATGTAGAACAACATCATGATATCATCAAATAATAATTGTGTAATATTTTATGTTTCTGCGAACTATTGGTCGGAAATTATTGTGACACTTCATAGGAATGCTCATAAAGGCGGCGACATTCATTTAACATTTAAAGTAACGTAATTAAATAATACGAGGGCGGGTCAATAAGTCCGTGACTTTTGGATTAAAACACAGATTTTTTGATAAATAAATCATTTTATTTTTCAACGTAGTCCCCCTTGAGCTCTATACAATTTGTGTGTGTGATTTGTCGAGGTCCTCAAAATAGGCCTTTGTTTGCGGAAGACTTCATCATTGGAGTCAAATCTTTTTCCACCGAGCCATTTTTTCAGGTTTGGGAACAAGAAGTAGTCACTCGGAGCCAAATCTTGAGAATAGGGTGGATGTGGAAGCAATTCATAGCCCAATTCATGGATTTTTGCCATGGCAACTGCACATGTGTGCACCCTTGCATTGTCTTAGTGAAAAAGAACTTTTTTCTTGGCCAAATGAGGTCGGTTTTTTTTCAAATCCTCATTGAAGCGGTCCAATAAGTTGGCATAATATTCCCCATTAATTGTTCTTCCCTTTTGAAGATAGTCAATGTGGATTATCCCACGTGCATCCCAAAAAACAGTCGCCATAACTTTATTGGCTGACAAACCCACCTTGGCCTTCTTTGGCGCCGATTCACCCTTAGAAACACACTGTTTTGACTGTTGTTTGGTCTCTGGTGTATTGTGATGGATCCATGTTTCGTCCACGGTTAAAAAACTCCTCCATATTGTGATTAAACAACGCCAAACCTTCCTGTGAAGTTGTTACACGATTGCGTTTGTGGTCGACTGTGAGCAAACGCGGCACCCATCTTGCGGAAAGCTTTCTCATGCCCAAGTGATCATTCAAAATTGAAACCACTGAGCCATGCGAGAAGCCTATGGCTTCCACAATCTCTTGCACTTTCAATCTTCGGTCGGCCAACACCATATCGTGAATTTTTTCGATTGTTTCGGGTGTAGAGACCTCAACTGGGCGTCCAGGACGTTCGGCATCTTCAGTGCTTGTAAGGCCACAAATTGTGTGTGTGTGTTGCGAAATTCAGTAAACCACTTTTTTAGCATTGAAATCGATGGTGCAGAGTCCCCATAGTATTTATCAAGTTTAGCCTTGGTCTCGGTAATGGTTTTTTTTCGCAAAAAATAATGCTTAATAAGCACACGAAATTCACTTTTTTCCATTGTTTCCTCAAGTTACTGGATAGTCTGATAAAGATAGCTGTAAAACACAAACTAACTGACGCAGCAAGTTCAAATTTTGATAGGAGTCAACTGACAGATGCCTATTGACAGGAGTAGTGTTGCTTTTTCAGTAAGGAGGTTAGAAATTCAAAAAGTCACGGACTTATTGACCCGCCTTAGTAATGTTTTGAAACGTATTGTGCACTGAATGAGTAACTGAGATCAATAGTTACAGAGTTGTAATTTATAATACAATATGAATTAAATGAGAGACTAATAACTAACAGAGATCAATAGTGTGTGCAAAACTGCATTGTGGTGAGTCAATAGGAAATGCGTAGGAGACCTATTACTTCGAATTGCAATTGTTTCGCATTCGTTTATTTTAACGTTATAATGTGCAAACACAAAAGATGCCCATTTGCTGGAATTACCAGACAAAGTAAACGGTTTCAAGCTCTTAAAACATTTCAAGTATTAAACGACAGAAAATAGAAAAAACTTTACATGATGTTTCTAGTAAAGTTTTTTTCTTATCTGATGATCAGCTATCGTAGAAAATCAATTATAACAGTGGAATTTAATAAAAAGCCCTAGCAACAGTATTTCCCAACGTCGGAGGTTAACGTCCTTCCTTATGTCAACATAAGGGCAAATAACCAACTAACTATTTGAAAACTCCAATGTGCACCTGGAGTAAACTACCCCAGATCTCCAAAGTTTTGAACAGTAAGCACGCGATTGATAATAGCATATAATATTGACCTCAACCTAGTGACCCACAGAAATTAATTTCGGACGCATACTTACTGACGTACATAAAAAAATAATAATGCATAATATAGAAGACCTAAATACATGAACATCGGAGTAGGACAGGGGCTAGATTGTTTCATCGCTGGCAGGAGCATGCCCGTTGCTCGTGAAGCTTGACTAACTTTTAATAATCAAAAGTTAAAAACTATAACCCGACTACGAAAATTATATAGCCTATGTTACCTCGCTGGCTTCGCCGTAGTCGGGTAAAAAAATGAACGAGTGTGTAAACCAAGGCCTGTCTGATGTCTCCTTGATTATAATTGAATTATTTGATTTGCTACATTGCACAACCCAAACAGTAAATAATAATTAGAAAGGCGTCAATGTCAACAAATGATGTTTACTAAAAATGACCTTGTTACTGTTTTACATTCAGCTTATCAGTTAGACCACGACTCAGTTATTACTTTCCTTTGAACGTATACAGAATAACTCTCAGAACGAGGTCAACACATTTTAATGCAGATTTTATTACACACTATCAGCTGAGACCGGGATTGTATACAGTTAGATAGGATGTGTTTCAAAAAGATCCAATTTGAAAATGTAAGATGACTTTTCAGGTACCTATCACAAAAGGAGAACTGGGATCGTAGATAATATGTGCTTAAAGTTGAAAAATAGCCTTAGGAATGTTCGCTATTAAGTATTAAACCTTCCTATTCTAACGTTGATGAGGAAAAAGGGAACAGGAAGGATAATAGAATTCTTGAAGACCTAAGTACTTTAAGAGTCATTTCAGTATTGAAATAATATACAGTTACTACTGTGACATTATTTGGCGAGAAAAACAACTGGTTTGAAGAAAAAAATACATTTTTACGACTCCCTTTTAGGAAACGAAAGGAATTGAATACATTCGACATTCCACCTCTGTTTGACTTTGGAGCATTCAAAACTGAATAATTATGGAAAATACTCGTACCTAATTACCTATACCAATACAAGTTATAGGTTGTGCTATTGTCTTTCGTTCTTCTGAAGACTGAAATGTCTCACTCTGTTGGTACATGCTAATAATATAGGTTTACTAGTAGTAGTAGATCAAAATAACGATGTAGAGACAAAGTTTCTGGTTGTGTGGCGTCAAATATAAAAATTTAACTGCGCCAGTGATAATTTTACTATTGAACACGTATTATTACATAACGTACACAGTGAATCGCCTTGACTGATTGCTGTAGTCTTTTGGCGAGAAACCCCATCGTAACGTATAAGTTTCTGCCAAGGTATTTTCAAGAATTGTGATTTGCTGTCGTCATCAGAGCGGCTCGCGCAAGGACAAGATGTTTATAGACAATAACAATCTTAATATAATAAATAAATACTTACATATTACGTAACGAGTTACGTGACTTAGGTATAGAAAAGAACACAGTCTTGTGTCTTAAACCGCAGTGTTTGAAGAGGTACAAATTACTAATCTAACCATAATGATGTTTCATAAAAAACCTAATGCAAGTTCAATATGCCGTACTTCCGTGAACCTCACCGCAATATGTGCAAGAACCGGGAAGAACGTAGGTGGCTACGTTATTATTAAACAGTGTAATCATAGTTTTACAGCCCTTTTAGTAACTTCACTATCAACATCCTGATTAAAACATGCAACTGATGTGAGAAATATTCTATTAAATGTTTGACTTGACGTTCTGTTGCAGTATCCAGCAACATCACTCAAAAAGTCTTCCCATTTCGATAAAAAAGTACTTCAAATCTTTTGATTAAGCACGTTGACGCAGAAGGGGACATTATGTACCACATATGCGTAGCACTTTTGCATTTCACATTTCGCAATCACTTCACGTGACAAAAGGCAGGCCCCCCTAATCGATAAAGCTTCAATACTTGAGATCCCTGCCGAGTATGCGCTTTATGCTTTGATGATTCATATGTATTAGAAAAGAGGGTCTGTCTCAGTTGAATCAAAGGCCACTGTGAACATATTACATATACAAGTTTAATGGAGTCATTTGAATAGCGTCCAAGTTGTTTATATTACTACCCCGAGTTGTCTATATTTTTTACCTCTGAGAAATCACAGCAATCTTCATTTAATAGAAAGTGCGGTACATAAATACCATTGCTAATTTTCTCTTCATGCTCGATTCACGAATATGGTGGCGTGGAAGTAGTGCGATATGCGGAACCGTTTCTCCCGCGATATTCGATCCCACGCCCTCGGATCCCGTACCGCGGTGAGAGTCTACCGAGTCCGGGTCATAGGTTGATTTGGTAACGAGACATCAGCGCTAATGATTGTGTTACTTTAATAATGTGGGGTTCTAAAGAATTTCTCGAAGACCAAATCACCATCTCAGGAAAATTAAAGTATTCTAAAGAATTTTCTCGAAGGAGACTATTATGTTCTCAGAAATGTTATGTAACTATTGTGGTAACTGAATAAAAACTGCGATTTTAATGAGAAATATAAAAAAATTGTTATAGACATGTCATGCGTGGTTTTTTGCAATGTCTAGGTTTGTGGAAAAGTTCTTATACTGTGACTTGTGAGATCATCAGCGGAGTAGATGGTAATGTAAAGTTAAACATATCAAAAACCTCGATTCATACGAATTAATGGTATTTGACCAATGGCCAGTACGTAATGTAATTCTATTACAATTACGTCATGACACCACGATGTAGTCACATCTAAAGATAACTCTTAACTCGTCAAAGGTTGGAATATTTTGTACGAATGCAACTGGAATCTGGATTAAAGTTTAAAACAGACGAAGGTTATAACTTAAACCTCGACACAATTTTCGTAGGACAAAAAGGAAAACAGTGGACTGAATATTCAGATTTCAAAGCTGAAAATATACAGACAATGTAAGCATGTGAATTTATAGCCCAAAGTTCGATCTGCTGATTACGTGGGATTTGGGAACCACCAAACTTATACACGCATAGTTTCCAATGTCAAAAGGATTTTTTACAGCAATCAAAAAAAAATTGAGGGTAATACAGCCTAGCAGAAACATTTTGCCTAGCTAATCAGAAATAGTTATAGGCAACAGATAAACACACCGGCATATTTAGCGGAACACAAAAAAAAGATCCATAATTTAAAAAATATGGTTTTATTTTAAAATCTACTACCACGCTTCTTTTGTTATTTAAAGTTTCATTTGTTTTACTTAAAATGAGATCACATAAAGAACAGATTTTGCGAGTAAAGGCTATTTGTGAAAAATGGTATATTTTGAACTTTTCATATAATTGGGAAAAGTGAAAATGAATATTAAAATAACAATTAATTAAATTAGAAAAATGGTGATTAATATCGCGTATTTCCTCCACGTGCTCTTATTAAAGTTTCTACCCGTCTAGGCATACTGAGAATGATGTTATCGATGGTCTCCTGGGATAGTCTCCGCCATTCCTCAACTACGGCGATTCGCAGTTCACCCACGTTGGCAGGAGCTGGAATTCTGGACTTAACTTTTCTTTTCAGCAAGTCCCAAACGTGTTCTATTGGGTTCATATCCGGTGATCTCGCCGGCCAAATCATAACAGTGATATCCATATCATTAAGATAAGCTTGAGTTACCCGAGCGGTATGCGGCCGAGCATTATCCTGCATAAAAACAAAATCGTCACCGATATATGGGGCAAACGGTACGACATTTTCTTCTAAAACTTCTCTGATAAAGCGGTCTGCAGTCAGACTCCCTCTGTCAAACACTACCAAGTCTGTGCGAGCTCCCAAACAAATGCCAGCCCAAACCATTATTGATCCACCACCGTATGCAACTGTAGTTTCAAAATTTGTCTGAATGTATCGTTCTCCTTTGCGTCTGTATATTCTTTGCCTGCCGTCAATTTGATTTAAGAGAATTCTGCACACATCACTAAACAATACCTTACTCCATTGGTCCGCGTTCCAAAGTCGATGTTCCTGAGCAAAAGTTAACCTGTTTCTAGTTTCTACGATGATTTACCTCGAGCCTGGGAGCCATGGCGGGCACAAATGAACCCAAACCAGCCCCCTTACTCCCGACACAATCGAGAATCGAATCAGTTCGATCTCAATAGCTTTTGATACTCCCGACGCCTACACTAGCGCACGATCGTGCGGTGGCTCAATTTGTAACTAACCTGGATCGAGAAGTTCGTTAGATCGTAACTTTTGGTACTCCCGACGAAATCAATCGACTGAGAATCGAATGGCAGGATCGAAAACAAACGTCAAATTACACGATAGCTAAAGAGGTCTCATTTACAGTATCGAGTCTGCTTGTTTTAGTGTATTTGAACTAAATTACGTGATTTTACTGTAGTATTGCAGCATTATTTAATGTTTTTGAAGGTGCTAATAGAATGAGCGTTCGGGAAATGCAAAATTTACGAAGATTCACCAACTTCAACACATTAGCAATGGACATGGATTGAGGAATTTCGATGCAATTATCGCCTTAAAAATGATTTATTTGGCGTATAAGTCATAAATTATCTACTCATATGAAGAAACCGACTCACTGAAATTATATCACCGTTATGTGTAAAGTTATTTAAAACCTTTACGCATTTGTTTACACATTTGGCCGCTAATTCATGTATTATATTTTCACTTAAGACAGGGACTGAGACAAATGAAGTCTACATAATATGATCTATATTAACGTATCGTATGAAGACTTCGTTTCTCTCAATCTGTCTTTGAATAAACAAAGTCAATAAATAGTTTAAAAAAGTCGTATGTTGACATTGTTACTATGCTCCTTTTCTAAGTGTAAATACTAAACTCAAATTTGTTATTGTATCATTTACATTAAATATACCACTTATATCTTCACCAAAATCCTTTTTACAATACTACCAATTATCTATTTATGGCCAGTTATTGTAGTTATTGAATGTGTTTTGTGCACAAGAGTTCGAGTTTTGCTGAAAAATAAATCAAAATATGATTTTGACATTTGACAGAATGTCAATGATTATAAACAGGAATTTCGAAACTATTATATTTTACTGTCACAGTTTTTTTTTAGGAAAATAACCTTTAAGAATCTACCATTGTATGAGATTGAGGCTGATTAATTTGAATAAACATACACAAAATGTTATTTAAAGTGAAAAATATACAATTTTTACATATTTTTATTAACTATCAGATCAGGAAACTATGCCACTATGGAGTAAGGGGACCAGCACTCGTCCTCTTAAAATCTTATTTATCAAATAGGACTCAGAGGATTGAGATAAATGGAAAAAGATCCACAGGTACCAAAATTGAGATGGGGGTCCCACAAGGATCCATTATAGGACCCTTTCTTTTTCTGGTCTATATAAATGACCTACCATACCTTATTAATGGAAAAAACGGGATAGTCTTATTTGCCGATGACACGTCACTTACTTTTAATATTAATCGCCAAACCTCAGGCTATGACGAAGTAAATAATGCTCTCTCAAAAATAGAACACTGGTTTAGTGTTAATAATCTTTTGTTAAATAGCAAAAAAACTAAATGTATTAAGTTCACTTTGCCAAATGTAAGGCAAACTGAAACCAATGTTCTATTGAATGGAAAAGGTATGGAACTAGTAGATACAGCTGTCTTTCTAGGTATAACTTTAGACGCAAAACTACAGTGGGGCCCTCATATTGTTGGGTTGGCCGACAGACTCAGTTCAGCAGCATTTGCAGTGAGTAAAATAAGACAATTTTCAGACGAAAACACAGCAAGACTTGTATATTTTAGTTACTTCCACAGTATAATGTCCTATGGCATTCTACTGTGGGGAAATGCTGCCGATATAAATACTATATTTGTGCTGCAGTTGCGAGCTGTTCGGGCAATCTACAAGCTGGCACTTAACACTTAATTAAGAGAGAAGTTTAAAGAAACTGGAATCTTAACTGTAGCTTCTCAGTATGTTCTATCAAATGTATTATATGTTAAAAAAAAATTAAACCTATTCAAAAAGAAAAGTGACAACCACAATAGAAATACCCGAAATAAGCATAAGCTTGATGTACCAGTGACTAGACTTAGTAAAGTAAAGAACTCGTTTAAAGGCCAGTGTATACGCCTATACAATAAGATCCCAGAAAGCGTTCAAAATTTTTCAATCAATAAATTTAAAAAAGTAGTTAAAGAACGTTTGTGTGTTAAAGCCTATTATAAAGTTAATGATTTTATGAATGATAGCACACCATGGGAATGAGGTGACCCCCTGCAAGGCTACTTCTAAATTACATATATCATTGTACTCTTGTTATGTAGTTTTAGTCATAACATTGTTATATATGCCTTTTTTATATTTTAAAAGAACAATTTTCCATCTTTTTGATAAAAGATGGCCCCGCGCGAGTTTCTTACGCCGGTTCTTCTCACCGGGCTAGTTTCCGAACCGGTGGTAGGCATCATGTAGATCGACGTTCAGAAAGTGTATGAAAATACCTATTTTGAATAAAAAAATTTGACTTTGACTTTGACTTTAATCTTTGCGAAAGACTACGGCACTCAGCTATAACTTGTTTACACTGTGGACGTGACGCTTGCTACCGGATACAGCTAACGACGCTGATGAGACACGATCTCAACGCGATCTCTATTTCGATTCGATTGTGTTTGGGAGTACGTATCGGGATCGAAACTGAATCAAAATCGACATCGGATCAGACTCGTAAATCGAAATCGTATCAGTTTCGGGAGTAAGGCTCCAGCTTCTTCGAACCTTCTTCGTACCGTACACTCACTTACGGTTACACCCCGCACTGCTTCTAACTCATGTCGAGCTTGGATGGCCGTCAAACGGGGGTTCCTACGTAGACGAAGCCGAATGAAACGATCATCCATATTCGAAGTGCGTCTTTTTCTGCCTTGTCCTGCTCTTCTCACATAAGTACCGGTCTCCCTGAACCGTTGGATAACTGCGATTGATCGTTGAAACTGGTCGACGAAGATCTCTGGATATCACTCTAGGTTTGACCATTTCTTCGCATTTCGAGTGCCCTGGCAATCTCCGTTGGGGCTAAGTCAGGCATAATTCAGTCCTCAACTCCAAAAAGATACGCGATTAAAAAAATCTAACAAAAAACAGTATTTCAATGAAATTTTAAATCAAACTCAGAAGGAAGAAATACTCGAAGTTCGCTCCAGATAAGGTGTATTTGAATAAAATTAAAACAATTGCATAAAATGTGATGTTCAGTTGTTTTCTTAATTTGAAAATATTTCTTTTTAAATTAAATGACGTATAAACCAGCCAGCAACCTTATATGATACTGATATCAAACCTTTATTTTATGTTCCACTAAATATGCCGGTGTGTGTAGTTGCTGTTGTATGATCTAGATTGTGGCGTAACACGGCTTTTGGGTCAGAAAACAGAAAACACTTGACCAAACAACCTGTCACCAGTCCATTTTCATAACATCGTTATGTAACCTCACTAAATAATTCACGCATCCATTCGAGAATTTAAGCTGAGTAAAGAAGGGATAACCAAAAAATAAATATTTTATAAGGAAAAGAACATTTAAGCATTATACATTAACCCCCTTACTAATAAAACTATTTACACAACGGATAACTTAAACAACGTCGCTGTCTTTGTCCAATACGTTGGAAATGTCACTTGACAGACAAAGACAGCAACGTTGTTTAAGTTATCCCTTGTGTAAATAGTTTTATTAGTAAGGTGGTATATATATAGCTTTTTAATGGCTGTAACGTCAGCGAGCGAAAATGGTCCTCAGTCATCAACGCTAATAATTGTGACAAACAAACAATACTTGCCTATGCATAATCTTGTTAATGAATTATGAAATAGCATTCTATTGTGAACCAGCTATGCTTGGGGATAATAGACATAAGACATAAACACTAATTATTATGTACAATGTACAGTAAGTACTATTAAATCAACATAAAGATAGACTTAAAAATATGGAGTAATTTCGGTACTATGACCAAACCAACTTGGTGCCATAATATATTATTACATATATTCTTGATTTATTTACTTATATATAGTATGTACATGATGTTATCCGCGACAACGTACACGCAAAGGGTAATCCAGTAGTTTCGGAGCCTACAATGCAAACGAACAAACATACAATCTTTCTCTTTATGATATTAGTATAAATGTATAGGCACTTGTCTCAACAGGTTGCCCTTAATAGCGTTGACTATTTCACAACCAAACCGCAACTTACGGCAGGATATTGAACAACCTGGTTAACATTTCAAATTATAATTTATGTTCATAAAGTATTTTTATATATGTTTTACTCGATTATGTTCAATAAGGCTAAGTGAAAATTATCAGTTTCGCCTGTATCGTGTAAGGGATGCTTCGAACCTAAAATTATTTCTTTCCCTTTGATCTTAGATAATTATTATGGTATGGTGCTACGTTTATTATGACAAAGTGCATCTAGCGAATACATAAAGTAGTTAATATGATGAACTATGAACTTTTCGCACCAGACGTGAGACGGTAGCCTAGGAGCTCCCGTGGCCCCGTTGCCTGTACCAGCAAATACGGCGCGACGCGATTTCTCTCTAAATAAGTTGAGCACGTTGACTTGTGAAATCCTCATCGTCTTCTTCCTTTTATATCTCAGCGTATTCCAAATTTGCGATTCGAAGAATGTATCGCGTGCAAATGCTCCTTAGTTCAGTCTGGGCATTTGCCGAAATACTCATGGGCCATGGCACATCAGAATGGAGGCAACCACAAGTCACTCAATCAGCTATAGTCAGTGGGGTTAGCAGGAACAATTGACTACGTATTCGTAACGTTAACGTTATCGAAAGAGAATTGTATGAGCAACTCAGAACTCAGAATCTATTATACCGGGCTTTGCATATTTTGTAGGAGTCATTCTCCCAAGAAGTATGTTCTAGTGCATTTAAAGGCTCTTTAAATTGCATATTAAATATTCTTCGCATTTAAAATAATGTGGGCCAATGTAATAAGGAAGCAAAATACGGTTTTAAAAACTTGTTTTGGCAATTCGCGTAAGTAAAGGGGGTACCAATTAATCAATAATATTGTTAATATTGTTTTGATCATCATAAAAATCACCAACGGTATTAATTATGTATGTATTTGGACTTTTACGGCTTAATATTATGGATTTTAGGTTTTGCATTTGCATGCAGCTTTCAAATTGAATTGATTTTTTGAATTGATTCATGATGAGTCCTAAGTCCCTAACGCAAATACTTTATGACGATCAAAAAACCATAGTACAATACAATAAAGCCCTATAAAATCATTCAGACCTAATAAAATAACTAGGTACAGACATACGGACGGACAGAGCGAAACTATAAGGATTCCTCGAGTACTATGGAACCATACAAAAGTTGTTCCTTAATTCTTATGCAATCTATCTATCTTGGCAGTCCATCATGTAAAAAACCTCCCAACTACACGATTCCTGGTACAAAACCCGGTCACAGCTGGGGAATCTTAAGGCATGCGATATTGATGCGTTGAGGGTGGGTTCCATTTATAGACCGACCGACCCGACCAGTCCAGTCGCAAGTCACTGAACTGAATCGCGTTGTTCCACTCGCCTTTGTCCTTGTAATTTAATCGCTGTGTTCCTGTGCATTACACGGAGCCGGAGGTGCATTACACGGAGCCGGAGGTGCATTACAAGAGGACGCATCTGGATAAAAATGTACTGTTTGCTGAAGAATTCCTTCCTAGATCACCTAATTTTTGTTTGTTGATCATACACAGCTCACACTCTCACACACTCCTATTATTCTTCAATTTCATCAACACTCGACATCTACAGAAGCATACATTGTAATTCATGAATCATAACCATTTGCTACAAGCCTGTTAGTTAAAATAGCGAATAGATACATAAACATACTTTTTTTAATGACATCACTGCTTACTTGTTATAAGTGTATAAAAGTAAATGAAAGCAAGCCCGCTCGTTAAAGATTCAGAAGTTAGTTGGACGAATGACAGACACTTCCTGCTTATTTTTAATTGGGTCACCACGTCCAAGACGGAGACGTACGAGCTTTAATAGTCAACACCAAGATCGTTACGTTTAATTTCTACGATCCAGTATTTTACTGTCATTAGACATAAGGAGTTATTGCCAGATAAGACTAAGGTATGTAGCACCCATATTAATGGTACCCACGTTAGTTCACGCACGATGAAGCTACCGTTGATTGGCTCTCCGCTATCTTGGTGGGCTGAAGGGTAAGATCACGAAGTAACGTGTTGGTAATCTGCGGCTTTGCAGCCTAGACTTGTCACATTGAGGAAAGTCCTGTCACCCGTGATCCAAATCATTAATAGTGATCAGTGGCGACAGGGGAAGTCAGGCGACGATGATTGTAGTGGAGATAGACACCCATGGCAGTATACCCATTACATTACAACATTCCCCTTCAGCAAGCAATAATAACAAATTGCGTCTGTTAATTGGCTCATTACTGTACAGTTAGTCCGTCAGGGCTAATGGTGGCGGTCTCGAGTCTAGACGGAGCAGACGCCTGGAGCTAGTTTAGCTCGGCTAAATATAACCGACCTATATCAAGCTTATTGATTTATTACGCGATTGTAGGGATTAATTATCATGGTGGTAATAAGTAAGGAATACATTTAAAAATATTCATTTTTTATTACTTCAAAAGTAAAACATGGATCACTTTGTTGTCCGTCTGTCTGTCTGTTTAATTTATCTAAAACGAACGAAATGTCTTACCTAGTACAACCAAGCGATAAAACAGCAGAATAAGGTTTGTCAAAACAAGGGCTATTTGTTATCTAAAAAAAGTGGGGTTGAAGTGTCCAACAAAGACGGGAACAATGATTAGCTACTGTGTTCAGATACAATTTCATCTCGTAGTAAATAAATAAAACTTGAGAGGTGTCAAGGGACACCCAGATGGAACGAAGTTATAATATATATATTATAATATAAATATATAGTTGATAATGAAGAATTGAAGCCTATTTTAGAAGAAATATATATATATATACACTGACACACATATACACACAGACTGACAGACGGACAGAAAAATGTTAACAAGTTAATAAAAGCTGTGAATTTGAAATTACAAACAGACACTTCAATTAATTTTGTTTATCTGTATGATATAATATATTATATTATATAAACAAATAGTTGAACTAAGTATATATAGTGCGCGCGGAACTAGCGCCTTAGGTAGGGACAGAGGTTGCTTGCTGCTCGCAGTGTTGCCGCCGCGAAGTCCGGCTCCGTACTGAGTAATAACATCAAGCGCTCGGCTAGCTAGTCACAATATGTAACAGTCATAACAGTCACAATGTGTAATTGCAAAATTCTACATTATTGTCAAGGTGATAAGGTCGTTTTTTGTATCATTCTTAATAGTCGTTATTTGTGATTTACATTGTGATTTCGAGTGGCAAAAAGTGTCGTGCCAATATAATCCGCCTAGCCTCAATATCGCAACGCGCCATAAGGAACTGCGTTCCTAAAAATATTCTACTAAATGCAAGTGTCATTTTATTTCTTTTTTGTACAGATTTAAATTGGTAGTAGTGTATTTTTGTTTACTTGAAACTGAATAATCATTTGTTTCTATATCTACAAGGGTGAAAAATATAGCTAATGTTGTAAACTGTGTCCAAGTGATTAAAATACATTATTCTATTACGAGCATTATTTTAAGCAAGTTAAGTGCAACATTTGTTTCTTCAGTCTCATGAAAACGAAGTTTTATCTAAAAACTAATAATAATCTTGGAGAACATCCAAGAAACAAGTGTCTACAATGTTTCACATTTCTAAAACTTACACAAAAATTATTAAAATATACATTGATACTGATATTTGTATTGTTATTTTGTGTAATTACAGATTTAGTATTAGAACATTAAATATTATTACATATTAAATACATTGGACTTAGAACCGAATAGCTAAATACTATAATATGAGATTCATCATCATCAGTCAGTTGTAGTCAAAGATGCTCTTGGACTATAATTAAATTAAAATACATACAACATATAATAATTGAAGTCACCTCTTGGACTATAAAGAAAATACAAGTAGTGCAGTTTCTACAGAAATTTAAAAATAAATCATCAAGGAATGGCAATACTGATGTCGCATCATCGTGGTGGTCCCAACTTCGTGGGACTGTGAATTTAGTGTTAAGGCACTACGGATCTTGGATCGGCCGTCTGTAATGTTCAGTTTAATTGTAATAATTGACTTCAGATCCAACATAGATCTGATTCATTTTAATTAAGTTTGATTGTTAAATCTATGTTCCAATAATTATTTAAATATTTATTTTTTTTACCCCTGAGTGAGAACACTATTATTAGATCCAAAATATCCTTGGGTCCGTCCAACTACCTATCATCTTGTATCTCATTGTTTTAATTTAAGCAGTAAATAGGCACGCTGGATATCGATTTCATTATAGTTAAAGTCCTTCTAATAATTTATTAGCAACGGAAATTTCAGAGCTGGTATTCAAAATAAAAATACTTTTACTATAACACTAGCGACCCAACCCAGCCTTTGCAAGGGTTCAATGTAATATAAATATGAATCTTCCTCGTGAATCACTATGTTAACCAAAAACTGCATTAAAATCTGGTGAGTAGAAGTAGAGGATCTAAGCGAACAGACAGCAGAATCAACTCCATTTTGTACTACTTAAGTAAAGATTACTACGAATTTTAGGTAGGGAGTATGTTTTATTTTTGCATGTGATGAGTTTGAAACTATTGTCTTCGGGTTGAGCTTGACCGGATTTATAATATTGTTTTATGTAACCACAGAAGATTATTTCAATAATTTATTAGGATTTGGGAAGTATTAAGAATATTTAAGGCATTTATTATGTCCCGTATTGTAGACTTGCGAATTTTTAAATTTAAAAATCACATCATTTGGACGTCCTATTATTATCTTGAATTTAAAAAATAGAAATACACAAAACACGGACGATCTCAAGGTCGATGTAAAATAGCTTAGGTATATTAAAATAAAACGATTCCTGTATGATGTTTGACCACACTTCACACAAAAATTTGTACACAATTACTTTTGATTTTAATTGGCAGTTGTATCGTATGCGTGCAGGTAAACTGAAAAATGCACACATGAATCAAATCAAATATTCACTAAAATCGAGGTATCTGTAAAAAACCCTGCAATGCGGTCATAAAATACATTTTAATATTAAAATACAAATAATATCCACATACCTTTAGAGACATATCTGCTTTCAATCGATTTCCTCGAAGTATTACAAGTTTAACATCGTTAAAAGAATATTTAACATCACTGTAAACATTTTTATTCAAACATAATTGTCCCGGTTTTACGTCATTAATCAGTTAACACTTATTGTCCAATTTACCCTGTATATTATTAATAAATTGTCTTATAAACCGAGATCGTGTATTTTTATGTCCACAAAACGCAACTAAACACGCACACTTATCCTACCGCTCATGGAACGAATTAATTTTTCCCGAAGAAAAATAAATTCGCGCGCGCAGCGCAATACGATTTGACAGATGTCTATGTTGCCAGTAAAAACAAGCAATTCGCTTGCTGCCAGATCAGAAAAGTAGATTACAATAATAATATTAAAAAAAATAGTAATATATTTTACAATTATTATAACGTTGACAAATACAAAAACCTAAGACAACCTGAGAACCTTACAACTTATCTAGTTCAGATCACTACCTTAATAGTTTAATGAAAGAATAATAGATGGCGCTAAACTGGCATCTTTGGTTTATTGGACGACGAGTTATTACGATTTAGCGTGAGAGTTGAGATAAGAGGTTGATATAGGTAGCTGATGATTTTGTATTACGGTGATCTCGTGGACAACGCTGGGAATTTCCGTGCTTTCAAGCGTTTTTGCCACGATTATTATTGAAAACACTCCAACACAATAAATTCAGAATAAAAGACATAAACTTATTTTTCGCTTAGTATGACATAATAATCTTTATTCACGTGGTGCTTCCCCTTTAGTTCTTTGACTTTCTGGTCATTGCAACTTTGTGCTGTCTCCCGCTTTGCTTGGGGAGGGAACTTCGAACTCTTCCCACTCCAACCTTTCTTCTGATTAATTTCGTTGCGGGTCCCAAGACAGATTTAGCATGTCCCTCGGGCACCCCTGAAATCATATCAAAGGGTTTTTGTGGTTGGTTACCGCCGTCGATCCTGGCTCACAGGAGTTGCAGTGGTGGAAATGTGTGGTGGGCCAATGCCCGTTAAAAAAAGACGAGTTATTACTGTGGGATAAGGAAAATAACAACACAAGTGCATCCGTTCTATGTCCGAGCTCGACTGACTTTTAGCGAAGTGTCAACATTTATTTATTTTTAATTTTAAGTTTACATTATGTTATAATTTGTACAGGTAAGTACTAAGGCGGGTCAATAAGTCCGTGACTTTTTGAATTTCTAACCTCCTTACTGAAAAAGCAACACTACTCCTGTCAACAGGCATCTGTCAGTTGACTCCTATCAAAATTTGAACTTGCTGCGTCAGTTAGTTTGTGTTTTACAGCTATCTTTATCAGACTATCCAGTAACTTAAGGAAACAATGGAAAAAAGTAATTTTGGGTGCTTATTAAGCATTATTTTTTGCGAAAAAAAACCATTACCGAGACCAAGGCTAAGCTTGATAAATACTATGGGGACTCTGCACCATCTATTTCAATGGTAAAAAAGTGGTTTACTGAATTTCGTTGTGGCCGTACAAGCACTGAAGATGCCGAACGTCCTGGACGCCCAGTTGAGGTCTCTACACCCGAAACAATCGAAAAAATTCACGATATGGTGTTGGCCGACCGAAGATTGAAAGTGCAAGAGATTGTGGAAGCCATAGGCATCTCGCATGGCTCAGTGGTTTCAATTTTGAATGATCACTTGGGCATGAGAAAGCTTTCCGCAAGATGGGTGCCGCGTTTGCTCACAGTCGACCACAAACGCAATCGTGTAACAACTTCACAGGAAGGTTTGGCGTTGTTTAATCACAATATGGAGGAGTTTTTGCGCCGTTTTGTAACCGTGGACGAAACATGGATCCATCACAACACACCAGAGACCAAACAACAGTCAAAACAGTGGGTTTCTAAGGTTGAATCGGCGCCAAAGAAGGCCAAGGCGGGTTTGTCAGCCAATAAAGTTATGGCGACTGTTTTTTGGGATGCACATGGGATAATCCACATTGACTATCTTCAAAAGGGAAGAACAATTAATGGGGAATATTATGCCAACTTATTGGACCGCTTCAATGAGGATTTGAAAAAAAACCGACCTCATTTGGCCTAGAAAAAAGTTCTTTTTCACCAAGACAATGCAAGGGTGCACACATGTGCAGTTGCCATGGCAAAAATCCATGAATTGGGCTATGAATTGCTCCCACATCCACCCTATTTCCATATTTGGCTTCGAGTGACTACTTCTTGTTCCCAAACCTGAAAAAATGGCTCGGTGGAAAAAGATTTGACTCCAATGATGAAGTCATCTCGCAAACAAAGGCCTATTTTGAGGACCTCGACAAATCATATTTTTTGGAAGGGATAAAAAAATTGGAGAAGCGTTGGACAAAGTGTATAGAGCTCAAGGGGGACTACGTTGAAAAATAAAATGATTTATTTATCAAAAAATCTGTGTTTTATTCCAAAAGTCACGGACTTATTGACCCGCCCTCGTAAATAAAGGTTTTATTATTACAAATATAGGTAAGTAAGTATTTATTTTACAGGTTTTTACGCCACATTACTAAGAGGCTTATACAAATTAAACAATCTGAGGACAAGATTAAAGATGATTAAAATGAAATGATTTTTTTAAATAAATGTGTAGCAAAGTTATAATTTTAAACACGGCTTTCAATTCAATTTATTTAGGTATTTACTCCAAAATTCGTAAGTATAATAGTTACTTAGTACAAAATTTATAGGCTCTGGCACTTTCATCTAAGTACATAGATAACATGCAAACATTAATTCCAAGATTCACTTAAATTAATAACATTATTATATAAATATTCTAATTATTTCATTTTACTTTACACTAATAATTACATGTCAAAACTTTTAAGAGGTTATGTAACAAAAACAAAAAAACCATAAGCACAGAAAATCATACATACATTACACATTTAGAATAATAATAAAAATAGCAAAAATAGGAGCTAGTACATAAAATGTCGTAATAGTAATCAAGTAGTTAATATTGATTAAACCAGTAAGCAAGGACGTTTAAATAATAGCTATTATTTAAACGTCCTTGCCAGTAAGTATTAAATGTTAAATAAAATCATTTTATCAGCATCTCAAATGTCAATTTAATAAGGTTCAATTAATAATTACAATAATACATGTCAGGACTGAGTCATAAACAAAAAAAATTATTATACTTATACTTACTTTCTAAAATAGGGAAACAAAACTTCTTGAATTTAATTTTTTAACACGCTTTTATTAAACTTTTATTTTATTTTTGGAATATTTTATGTATATTATATTAAGAATACTTTGAACACATATCTAATATTTTATTTAATTAATTTGTTTCAAGAGATGTTCTTTAACGGCCTTGAGAGCAGCTCGCGCGTCATACATGAGGGAGTGGTCGGTGATAAGATGCATTCGGTAAGCACTTGCTAGGTCGACGCCAAAATCACAGTGGCGACATCTGTACAGCTTGGAGCCGCGGTGACGAGTTTTGATCACGTGCTTGCGGAGGTTCTCCTGAAAAAAAGCCCCGAATGAATTCGTCGGTACTTTATCTATTCATTAGCGCTATTGGTTGATAACTGGTTTCTGAACTAAAAATCACAATATAAACCATGTTTAACTTCTTGAACTTTCCGTTTATTCTGATGCTGATAGATGTCGCTGACACAGAAAGAAATTAAAAAACTTATACTATATTTAACAATAGTATTTGTCTAGTTAAAATAGTTTAAAGCTTTATTTATCTCCCAGAGTAACAAATGTTTTTCATAAAACAAATACATTGCCAAATTATAGCAAAACAAAAAACTTTATCCTCGAATTTGTAAAAGACCACTAGATGTATCTTTTGGGACAAGTACAGTACTGTAGAGATACAGTTAGTTTCTAGATAAACTAATTACTGTATCATACATACAGTTAGTTTATCTAGAGTTTATGTAAAATCCTCAGAAAATAGTGTACAGTTACTCACCAAACTGGCACAACTGAATTCACAATAAGGGCAAGCGTATGGTTTCGAACCTTCGTGACAGACCATGTGTCTTTTGAGATGGCTCGCTTGATCCGTTTTAAAAGTACACAATAAACATTTATGCTTTTTGCGTTCACCATGTGTTGCACTGTGTCTGAAAATAATAAAAGTTTACCGTTCAGTTGACGATTATATTATTGTAATAAAAACCTATGTGATTAGTTTTACTAGATACTGTCTGCGTTGAACCCTGCGGGGACCGTACATATTGTGGCAATTGACCAAAAATGGACTATTTTCTTCCCTATGGTCTAATCTATGATATCTATGCTAAATTTAATCAAAATCGCGGGACGATTTTGATCTAGCACTTTCGGAGCCTATTCAATGCAAACAAACAAACAAAATATATTTCCTCCTTATTATAATATTAAGTAGTATACTATTTAAATGCATGGTATTTAATCTAAATATAGATTATATACCACCTAAAAGTATAATATAACAATTAAAAGTGAGCGCCATCTGTTGACGAAATGTCAAAGTACATTATTTGCCACGCCCACACGATAGCATTATAGGAGACATAAGTGTCAACAGATGGCATTATACTCCCAAATAATTGACTTGGACTATAGCTTGATAACAAAAACAACCAAATATAACTCGTTTAAATATAAAGAGGAACTGACACAAGATCAATATTATGATTAGATCATGTTTCGAATATAGACTTCATTTTTTTCAGACTCTCTCTCGTTCAAATACAGAAATTTGAAAGAGTTATATTTCCTTCGTCTGTTAACAGATGTCGCTACCTATATACTTAATATTTATATTGACGTCGCGTCGTTACTCGATAAGGCTTAGATCAGCGTTTCCCATTTGCCGGGTCGCGACCCGGTATCGGCCCATTAAAATAAAATACCGGGACTTGCGACCCGGTATTTGTCACCTTGTTTTAAAACAATACCTACTATCGATCGACGCACATATTCATACACAGTACATCGTAAATGTTCAGTTACTAAATAGTCGATACCAAAATATTATTAATAAAACATTTTTATCCTATTACTATTATAAATATGAAAGTTTGTATGGATGGATGGATGTTTGTTACTCTTTCAAGAAAAAAACTACTGTACGGATTGCGATGAAATTTGGTATAATATGACAGTTTAGGTTCTGGATAAAAACATAGGCTACTTTTTATCCCGAAAAAGTACAGTATTCCCGTGCGATACTATATTTACGCGGGCGGAGCCGCGGGTAAAAGCTAATTATTAATAATTGTGTATCATTTTACCTAAAAGCTTGGGTTTAAAAGTATTAAGTAGGTCACGAAGGTGCAGTGTGAAAATTACCGGGCCATGGCAGGACAATGTTTGGGAAACACTGGTTTAGATCATTTTGCTTCCTAATGTAGTCTAAAGATTTTTTCTGCTTTTATAGGGTTTCGTGTCTGAAAAGGAAATAATAAACCTAACCAAGAGCATGTCAGGACATCTCTAGGAGGATTCCGTAAATATAAACGGTTAATAGATTTTTTTAAATTGCTTCAACAGTTACTCCACGATTTTGTTCAAAATAATTCAGCATCAGCATAAAAAATGGCAAGATTCTAAGTCTAATAATTTAGAAATGCCAGGGGGGGGGGGGGCAACTTATAAATCACATTGGAGGCCGATGACTCGAAATGGTTGATTCAATAAAAAAGTCATATATGAAACCTTTATTTTAAAAATACCTTTTCAGTGATATCCCACAAGACGGGGTAGAATAAAAAAAAATATCCCCACTTCTTATGTATGGAGATTGGAGAGCCACCCCTAAAAATCCTAAAATATAAAATTATTATTATCTTATGATGCCAAAACCGAGATGTATACAAAACTTATAAGGAGGAGGAGGACTTATAATAATATATAGGAGATCGGCAAGTCGCCATACATTTACTGCCTAGTAATTAAAATACGAGGCTCCAAAAAGGATGTATTGTAAGTTGTACTTTATGAACATAGGAACAAAGAAAACAATAATATTATTTATCAAACTTGGAGGATAAAAGATAATTGATTAAATATAACCTTAGCTATTTTGTTCAATATAATTAGTCTAGTGGCGGTTTGCGGAAAAGTGACATCTATTATTTGCGATGTCAATTACGTAATGAAATGAATAACTAGTTTGTTAGGCAACGCAATATGCTAACAAATAAATGATAGATGTCGCTTTCACGTTACTAAAACCAAAAACGTTATAATTATTTTTCTTATATAAATAGGATCTACCTCACACTCCAAGTAATATTTTTTTCATAAAACTAGTACGAAACTGCTGAGCTATCAATTCAGTGAAATTCAGAGACTCATAACTTTTGTTATATATATATATATATATACATATATATATGGCCGCCCTAGATGGAAAATCAGGCAGGAATCGCCAGTGTCCTTTCATCGATTTATATTATTACTAATTACTGAACTGAGTACGACGGAACCTTAAAATCAAACTTTTAAAATAAAGTAAAAAAAAGAAACGGCCGTATACCTACCTATGCCACAAAAATATCATAGGTATTTCTACATTCTCAAGGGAATCAAAATTCATAGAGACTTTCCGTTGACTGGCCTAGCAGTAATATCGTTTAATACATGACATACTACAAGGGGATTTGAAATTTCGAATTGAAGCTAGTTCAAATAGTTTATCATAATATGAAATAATGTGCTCATTCCAAAACATATTTTATTTATTTTTCACGACACATGAAAAAAAATCCATGCAAACTTGATAAGATTATAAATTTGGAAGCTGAATTTCAGTCACGAAAAAATGTCTCGAATCCCGAACTAGGTAGGTATTTAAATTTAAAATGTTCCTATGCGTAATGCTCGGTGGGGGTCACGTAATCACGTCCGAGTCGCACGTGATTTTTGTAAGATAAAGGCAATGATTACAAAATAGCTACAATACCTGGCAAGCTGTGCATACGATGTGGCCACATAGCTGCAGCCGTCGTGTGCGCACCGCCGCCCCCCCTCCGTCCCCGCGCCCACCGCGCCCTCACACCGCGCCGAGTGCTGGGATAGCGCGAGCCTGTAATATACAACATTGGGTTGATGATGTAGGGTACAAACGAGCAGCTCGCCTATGGGAAGCATAAAGCGCTACTGCGACCGTCGGTCGAACACCCGCAAAGGAGGAGCCGCAAATGCGTTTCCAGTCTCAAAAAGGAAGGACCTTTTCTTTAAATTTTGATGGTCGTATTAGTCTGGACATACCGTTGGCGAAATGTTATAGGTGTATACTGTCTACTAAGTACTGAGTACTGAGTTTATGGGTTTATGACTATTGGTACCTAGTTACATTATAAAGTAAAAACCGTAGGAGATCGCATTGCATTGGCACAATTTGGCCTGCTCGCATATTTAAAGGTGACTAGGGCATGCAATATCGATTCTCGGAATCTCGTAATATCGGAATCTCGGAGTGTTTGGTCCGATATTGCAATATCGGAATTGAGAGAGCCAATATCGTAATATCGGAATCAGTTATTTTTTTGTTTGAGTTTTTAAACGACGCTTTTAATCACGATTACTGTTAATGTAATAACTATATTCGTGAGCCTAAAGCTGAGGAGCACCTAATCAAGCTCCTAGCCCCCCAAAATACCCAAATATAAGTCTTTTTACGTCTCTCACTCTTATTTTTTTGACAGATCTTTAATAATAATGAAGAATGTTAATTGGTATACAAAATCGCTTAAAACTATTGTCCCAGAAGAGCTTGTATCTATACAAATACACTAGTTTTTGTTTCATTGAAAAATACCAAATATTGATGAATTTACAGGCATTTCAATTCTCGTTTAGCGTCTCAACACAGTCCAAAAATAATTTCGATTAAATTTCTCCTGCAGTCAAAGTGCAGCCTGACTGTCAGAGAAGATCGGGATGTATATTTGTCTGTAGGTGGCATGCCTCCGTAGAATCCAGCGTCGGCCCGGTTGTCTTTCCTAGATCCGTCCGTGAACCAGACTCATGTCATATGGGTGAACATCAATTGTTTCTTTCTTGATTGATCTTTCCCAGTCCTCCCTAGATGAGGGAGGACTGGGAAAGAGCCCAATTAATGTTTATATATTCAAAATATGAAAAGTGAAAACCTGGCATAGCTTCTCGAAGCTATACCATGTTTTCATACCGTCTATTATGTGACAGGCCAACAAAGTGTCTGAAAAAACTTTTTTTGATTAACTTATGTATATATTTATATATAGTTATATATTTATATATTAAATCTTATGTACATTATTGAAACTGAATCCGATGGTCATTTGTATCATCCATTTTTCTCGAATTTTGAAAAAAACAGTGGCCAACCCAATTAAAATAATAAGGTAAAAGTATATTTTCTAAAGTTATTATGTTGTTTTAGGACTGTAAAAATTCGAAAAACCAAGATAATATTTGATTTTTTTAAAATTGTTATACTCTTTCTAAGTAATTCGATTTTTTAATATTCGATTCGATTTTTTTTTAATATTCGAAAAATTTTATTTATTTAACAGCGCCACTGGAGCCTCATGTCATGATAATTAATCGATTTATTTGTTACTTATCATTGAAATTTGTACGTAATATGAGTTTTTTTCCTAGGATCTTGTTTCTAATCAGTTACATAAATTTATGACACATATTGGCTTTGTAAATGTTTTGTTCAATTCCGATATTGACATCCAATATCGAAACTCAATATCGGAATTGAAAATTGACCGATATTGCATGTCCTAAAATGACATTAATTTCATAACTCACTTTCAGTTGTTCATTATTATTCAATATACTTACATTAATCATTACATTACAGCAAAATAATCGCAACTTTGATTTATCATTACAATTTACAACGCAATCTGCAAGTTTTGCAACCTTTATTTTCCATAACTTTTTACGTCGTGGCTATTTAAACTGCTATTTATTATGTACTAAATTGCATCAGCAGTTTATAATAAGTCTTGAATAAAAGGTGTATAGAAGTATTAACCCTTCGAATAACCTTTGACCCTAACATGACATAGGCCATCTGCCTGCAAAAAATGACATACCTTGCTTGGCACGCGTGTGCATAATATGTTCCCACCCCGTCACATTCTTCTGCCTGCAGATTCCTAGGACGGGTGTAATTGCTCCTTTATTTATACCTAGATTTACTAGATAAGCTCAAAATACTCGGGTAACATTCTTTACAAACATGTGTAATTTTACACTATTAAAGTGGTTTGTTAAATGGTGACAAAGAGTTTTAAAATTCTGTAATGTCGTTTCTTGGCAGAATAGCAAGTTCAGCAAGCGGCTTGATAGTTGAGTGGCACTTAATTTAAGTACTTTTTGAGTATTCGGCCGTTATCGTCTCAGTTGTATCAGACTGTATAGCTTCAAAACATCATCATCATTATTATATTAATACGTGAAGCAAAAATTTTCAGTATACCTAGTTGTACTTTTACGAGAATACTGCTACTGGAGGAGTATGAAATTTGGTTGATAAATTAAAATGTATGTGGAAGAAGGTGTGCAGAAAGCTAACATATTTTTTAAGCGATGTCTAGAAACATAAAAATAATAACGACACACAGTACCGTGCGTTTGATACATTATATATATATATAATATAGATAACATCATGATACAATATTGTTGGTATGACGTTGGTTGACGTTTGTCAATCTGTCACAACATTTAAATTTATTTTTTATATTTTTATTTATTTAGGAGGCAAAAGAACCCTTATAAAGCACAAACTTGAAAATTATATGAATAATTTCGGGCGACCTCTAGTATTAAGTATACAATAAACAGTTCATTTTATGAAAAACTTCAGAGAATACGATGAACTTTCTTACATAATAAATTTACGATTTTATTTCATTGTTTCGATGCGAAAACAAAGAAAAGAGATTAACATTTATCTAGACACACTGTAGACTCTAGTTCAAGCTATTCCACTGGAACCCCAAAGCCCAACTTCCCCACTCCATCAGTGGGATTAGTGGGCATTACAGTCGGCGTGCATTAATGCAAACGCTGGCCATAACGCGTTAGTTATCGCGCAAGTTGCGCCGTCAACGACCGTCGATGGCGCAAGTTGACGCCACAACTCTGCCACAATGCCACAAGGATATGCCACGTAATGCCATTCAGTCTAATGCACCAAGTGATACCACACAAGCCTCTTCCTTAGAATCATATTAACTTTTGATGAGAATCACCTAAGGGTAAGCTCACACCGCAACGCCTTGCAAAATTGCTGGCGACCTAGCCAAATGGCCATTTACACAGCTGGCTTTCTCCCCGCAAATCTCGCATAACCCGAAGCATTAGCGTCAGATCATGCATTTTTAAGATAGCGAATAAAAAATTGAACCTTTCTTTGCCATATAAGAAGATACACGTATCATTGCAAGAGCTACGCTGCTCGGTGTATCTCGAAATTCGAACACTGACAGGGAATAAAGTTACATTTTGGCTCCCTATCTTAAAATGCAAGGCCCTTGGGTCTCTTGTACCCCAAAAAAGATAACGCGTCAACGCTACAAGACGCACAGAGTATTACTGCTATTGAATACTAGTAATAGTTAATTAATATTTTATCTAGCAGTATCCCCCGAAAAAATACCTACAACATCAAACATGCAAGCAAATGTGTGAGTGCACGCATAAGCTCGCGTAAAGCACCTCCTCCCATGGATATTTTATTATTATATTGTGTATTATTTCGCGGGATATTGCTAGATATAATATTAATTAAATTGTATGCTATGGATTGCCGCAAAGTAATGCCTGATTCTATTAACTGATAAACTGATATGAGTGAAGGAATAATTTCTGCACCACCAATTAAACACAAAATTAAACACATTACGAACAATATCCGCAAAATAATGACACCTTATGATTATAAAACACTATGGCAATTGATACGCATTTGCCAATTGATATACAAATTGTATCAAACGCGACACCACGTGTGTCCGGTGTCGCGTGTTAACCTGTCAGCGGCGCCTCGCCTCAAAGCGGTCGTATTGGCCACTTGTGAGCGAGTTGTGTGACAGTGACGCCGCGGTTTCCGCCGGTTAAGACTGGAAGGAATGCGATGCAGCGGCTATTTTTGTTCGGCATTCTCATGTGTTGAATTGATATCCACGTTCATATGATTAAGCGATATATAGTTCCCGTATTTGTTGCAGAATATAATTAAGTGAAAAATTAAAAGGTCACTGAAAGTTATTGGCTTAGAGCCAGCCAACGAGACTTTAAAGGGGCAGGTATACAAATATTATATATATTCCTTTTCGCATTCACCCATTGAACGACACCCAGAATTCTACGTAATGTCGGTCACTCGGGTCCCCCACGGCAAAAAACTAAAAAGTATATCTCAGAATCTGAATTGGCAAATAAACATAGATTCTATATTTTTAGGTTGACATACACAAGGGGTGACTTGCAGACAATGTGTTTGGCTTCAGTCCGCTTTTGTACTTATTTTGTGCATTAAGTAGATATACAATATGTTACAATACAATTTAAATGAAAGTTCTAACGCTGAATACTAAAACGATAGTTAAATTAAGTGACGCTAAAGTCACATGCTGACCTTGTCCATTTTAGCTAGCAGAGACAGCGACAGCCTGTAAATAGGTTTTAGTATTCGGCCGTTACTCACCCATTAATAAATCTTCTACAACACCTCTGACATCTAAACTCCTCACCATCCTCAATCCCTGGTATATCCTCAAACGGCAGTTTTTGTGTGCTGTGTTCTGACCGGGAATGGTTAGCCAAGCTGGACTGTCTCGTAAAATTCGCCCCACATATAGAACATGCGAACGGCCTCTCAAAAGTGTGCTGCCTTAAATGATCGCGGAGAGAGGACTTCTTAAAGATCCGACCACAGAAAGGACATTTATACTTCTTGATTATATTCTTTGATTCGTTTCCACTCTCGATGGATATCGGATCGGAGTGTAAGATCTCGTGGAAGAAGCATTCGGCTTGGGAGTCGGTGGTGTAAGGACATTGGTTACAGCTCCAGAGTATACCGGCTTTGGCAGGCACAGGCTTGCTGTTGCAGGCACCACTTCGGATGTGTCGGGATACTTCCTGAGATAAAATAAAGGATTCGCCGCATTGTGGACACCTGAAAAGTTTTAAAGAATATAATGAATTTTTAGGGTTGTGTTTATTTTTTTTATTATGTGCCAAAGCATACAATTTAAACAGATACATTTTAATATTTTTGTAAACAAAACAACATAGAAACAATAGTACACAACTTTAATGTTATTTATTTATCAAGCAGCAGCCACCGTGGTCCAGTGGTTTAGAGCTTGGCTCTCGAATCAGAGACTCGGTCGTGGTTTGATTCCCGCATTGCGATTCCGACAGCAAAAATGTTGTTTCCAAGTTTGGTTAGGACGATGCAGGCTAATCACCTGATTGTCTGACAAGAAAGATGATCCGTCGGATGGGCATGTATTGTAGTCGGTCCTGCGCATGATCTCTCGTGAGTCGTATCGGTTATCCGTCCCACTGGGTTATGAGAGTAAAGGAAGAGAGAGTGCTCTTGTGTACTCCGCATACAGTTAGGCACTATAAAATAACTTCTGCGTAGCTGGCCTGGTTTCAATGAAACAGGCCACCGTCACCGAAATCGGTGCAGGGAGCTATTATTTACCTAATAAAGTGAAATAAAGAAATACAATAAGACTTTGTTGAATAAAATGAAATTTTGGTCGAATCAAATATTTTTGTTTATATTTGTACTACTTATCTAGCTCTTTTGAGAAAAAAAAACTAAGTACTAGACTATCGTGGCTGACAAAGTAAAAATGTTGTCTTACTTCTTTTTTATATGCGGATGCACTTTACGGATGTGATCTTTGAGTTCTATGACTGTGGGCAGTATCACAGTTTCCGTGCAGTACGGACACTTTTTTCGCAAGTCCATGGCTGGTAGCCCTAGCTTATGTAGTCTCTGTTTCCGAGCAGATATTCTATGCTCAGAGCTGTGTCTGTGAATCTTCGCTTCATTGGCACTATTGAAAGACTTTGAGCAGACGATACATAGGTAGGCTTTTTGCTTGTGCTTAGACTTTAAATGTGCGGCTAAAGTTAGTGAAGACTTAAACTTTTGGTGACAATGAGCACACTGATTCAATTGCTGATAGTCATCAGTCGCGGTATATAACATTCTATGGTTAGTTCTAAGGCAGTGTTGCTTCACAGCTATGTTATATCTGAATTCTTCGTCGCAGGTTTCACATTGGAATATCGTCTTCTTGCGGATGATAATCGGCATTGATCTGTTCACAGCAGCGACAACGTCTCCATGTTCAGAACTGGTCAGATGATTGAGCATCAGGTCTGACAAATCACATTCGAATTTACAAAATGAACACCAGTATCTTCCTTCCATAGCTGAAACTATCTGTATATGCTCGTCGGAATAGAAATGCTGGATGAAATTGGAGAGCCAGTTGGTGTAAAACTTACAAGGGCTACATTGAAAAGGGGACTGGTGAACAATGGCGACCATATTGTCTAGGATGAGCTGTTGGTAGACGTCACTTTTCGTATCGCTGACCTTGCGGAAATGATAGTGGGAAATCAAATGTTTGCCCATCAAGTGGGTACGTACTCTGGAATTGCATCCTGAACATTGCACATAAATAGGATTCCTTCTTCGTTTCGTTTTATTCATTTTAATTTTCAACTTTGGTGTACTTTGGTTACTAGACTTTACCTCAGGTGCTTTCTTTGGTGGTTGCAAGTAAATATTTTCATTTAGATATCGAGAAGGGCGCGATACTCTTTTATTAATGGAGTCACTGATCGGTCGTATATGTCCCGAGAACTCCAAGTCATGCTCAGGCAGAACCTTACGCCTGTGTAAATTAGATTTTAAGTGCTTCTCGTATATAGCCCTTGACCCTAGTCGTCTGTTGCAGGGTCCGCACCAGTACTGGACTGTGCCTCTATTTTGTATTGTGGTTTGCATGATTTGAGTTTTTTCATTAGCTCCGGGCAGCCATTTTCCTTTTGTATGTCCCGGTGGAGGAGCATCATAATCTTCATCTCGCTCTGGCACATCAGGTGTACAAGGCGGTTTCCATTTACCACCAGTATGCTCCTGCTCTTCTCTCACGTCCCATTCCTCATTCTCTGGCGAATATGGACGCCATTTTCCACCGGTATATGTTGGCGGAGGCTTCCACTTCGATCCCTGATCGTCATCTTCATCGTCTTCTAAATCCTCTAAATCATCAGAGTCGTCATCTGGTTTAAAATCGTTAAATGGACCTATATTATAAGACGAAGATTGTATATCTTTCTTTACAGCGCCACTTATGCTAGCAACTGCTTTGATAAGTTTAGTTTGATTATCTTCGTTGCCTCCGATTTTCAGGCTATGACCACCGATCCAATCTTCACCTCTTAAGTTGCCTTCGAGAGGACTTATGCGAGGCACATCTCGTGAGGTTGTCGCAACTTGCAAAGAACTTGAATTATCTATAACAGATTTAGATATCGACGTAGGAGTTAGACGGGACAAAGAAGACTTCTTGACGCTACTCTGTAGTTCCAAGGATTGGAAGAAAAAATCAGCACCCAGGCCATAGGTGGGCTCCAAAGCGTCCATTGGAAGGACCGATTTAGCTGGAATTTTTTCCTTGCCACATCTCTGTTTTCTATGTCGCACATAGTTGTCCAGCCCAACAATTGTAGTATTGCATCTAATACACAGATGACTGTCGTCATCTTCTTCATCGTCATCATGTGGGGACAGCATCTGGAAGTAATAATTATTATCGTTATCAGAATTGATAGGCTAGGCGTGTTTCGCGACATCGCATGTCTGATGCTTGTAACAATTCGCGTGGCTCTTGGATATTAATGGTGACGTCCCCGACTTGTCACAGTTAAATACGTTTGAACTGCGGATTATTAAAGGCTGTGAATGCCGGCGGTTTCGTGATGAGCGATAATGTATGCAAGCCTCATTACTACTGAACTTTGCTGCTAGCCTGATATTTGCCGGCTGTCCGTTAGCGAACTTAGAAGAATGTGATTACTGTTTGCGCTGAAAACTGGGTTAAACGTAATATACGGCTTACTGCAATGCCTTAGTAGTTAGAACTATAATTCACTAGTACTAAACGTTTTGCGATTATAAATGGGTTTTGTTTTGCGGCCTACACATTAGAGGCTTATTAATCAATGCTTAACTTTTCAGTCTTTGAAATATTTGCCTGTAAATCATGATGATAAAAATTTTGACGACAGCAGCTATATAGCTATATACTATTATATTAATGTAGGTATATTGCCCTCCTCACTCATAGATGTGTGGACAAGGAGTGATGATGGCGAACGGAGAGTGGTTGCGGAAGGTATTGTGTAAGGACAGGCACTCCACAGTAAATAATCCGCCGTTCACCTGTCCAATCAAATGCCCGCGCGCCCATTAAACGTAAAATATTAGTTACCATTTGTACTGACTTTGCCAATTTTATGTATCTGTCTTATCGCAAAATTAATCATCTAGTGATATTCTCTTGGCTGTTCGCTAAATAGTAATGGTAATATTGAATTGAAGTCAATAATCAGTTATAAAATATGTTGTACTGATATATTTTAATTCCTGGGTATAGGAGAATCCTATCAATGACAAAATAGGAACTTATAAAAAAATTGCGATTCTACTAAAGCAAACATGTTTTTTTAGATACTTCAAGTTCTTAAATCTGGCATTGTTATGATTTTATAGAACTAAACAGTTCAATTGTTTAATAATTTCAAACACCTAATAATATTGTAGCTGGTTAAAAAATTCTAATTTTATAATGTATAAACTTTAAAATAACTCTTTATCGAGTACACCCCACAATGACAATGCGACTTGGTGACCTGACAAGGTGACGGTGCCGGCTGACACCTTTACACGACGGTGACAAGGTGACGAGTGACGGCTGACAAACGAGCGTGTGTCATTAGCGACATTATTGTGTCATTACGCGGTTCGGGGAAACGATTTGTGTGTCGACTGCCACGTCTGTCAGCGCTTACTCTGTATTAAAAAGCTTTGTCATATTGTACCATCGAACAAGTTGCCGCTCGACCAGGCAGACCACACATACTCACGTGTGAATACGTAGTTTAACCACGTCTGGAGTCATTGCGGTCACTTAATTTGAGTTAAAATATTTTGAGGCGTCCTAGTGCAAAGGAAAATATTAAGGAACTGATCGAGCAGGAATTTTGTCGATGGTACCTGAAGAACTTGGCGGTAAGATAAGTAGAGGAGATTGCGTTATTTGCTACATATAGCAAAACTTTTATAAATTTCCTAATTGCTATCAAGGCATAGTTAATGTTCTGTTCAAAACCAATTTAGCCTAAATGTAAACAAACCAACCAACCAACCATTTAGAATCTCACTTATTTACCGAGCAACAAAGAAATGCTACACACACATTACTTTCATTTAATTTCATCGTTTTGTTTACGTGTAGATTGAATTTAATCTGAACCAAGCCTTTACTTAAATTTAACTCTCCTACTTTTTTTATATGAAATAAACCAGGTAACGATCAGACGGATCGCCCACGGACACTCGCAACACCAGAGGCACTATACTTATAATTCCACTGATGATGCGACCTGTGTTCCTGGTCCTTAAAATCTCTTGAGCTTCCGGTAACCTCACTCACTCGGCGAAACAAAATGCAAGGGTTATTTCACGCCGGTTGTCTGCGAGGTCGTGGTATTTATCCGGTCGAGCCGGCTCCCACAGTTATTACTTTGTAATAACTATATGTAATGAATATACGGATAAAATTTCTTGAAAACAGATGCGTTATAACTTTAATGCTAACATTACAATAAACACCGATAAAAGCTAAGCTCAACGAACAAGTATGTTTGCCACTATCATAAGAATGTGTAATTTTTTAGCGAAATGTCATATGTACTTAACATTTATAGTGAATAAGTGTCGCTACATCTTCCATCTGCCGTTAATTCCTAGCACTGATCATTTATCACGAGTCATGCATCATGCTGGACATTACTCAGGAGTAAGGAGACACTAGGCCCGAACACCTTTACGTAATCTGTCCCTATGCGAAAACAAATGATACTAGTATTTTAGGGTTAAAATGCTCAGTTTTTCGTGACTCAATACAATTAATTGTACAAGGTTCCAATTCAATTTTGTTTTTGTTTAACCTTTTTCGTTTTTACTAAATAAGAGAAAATACTTTGAGCGATCAGCGATGGAAATCCGTACCTGGATCTATAAAAAAAATCTGTTAGGTAGAAAAGATGATATTCATCAAGTGGCCGCCGCCAGCTGTTTATCGCGTTTTAAATGACTTCCGCAAAATCTCCGATGAAGCGCGTATTCCACCTCACTAAATTCAGACGTCCTAATTGATTCAGTAACTAAATTCAGTCAAGTGAAATAGCATTTACGAAGTTAGGAACTTAGAATCCTAATTAGCATCCTAGATAGAAAGAAGTGTGGCTTCTGACTGACTAAAATCTAATTAGCTTTCTTTTTAGCATCCTTATAAGGACGTCCGAATTTAGTGAGGTGGAATACGCGCTTTTTAGGGTAGATTTATGTCTGAGGCTTGTTGGCTTATGCCAACAAGGGTTATATGTTATGCCATTCGCGGGTTTATACCCGCGACTTCAAGGAGACCCGAAGACAGAAGTCTGGGGCGGTTAAGGCAATCTTACTGGTCATGACAAACTAACAAAACGGAGAATTAAGCGACAAGGAAACTATTATTCCAGGCTCTTGCGGAGTATAGCGCTCTAATGCTTTCCCATTTAACCCCCGGCGAAAACAGGGGGGTGTAATAAATTGGACGTGTCTGTCTAAGTGTTTGTCGTGGCATCGTAGCTCCCAAATGGATGAACCGATTTTGATCTATTTCGTTTTGTCTGAAAGCTGGCATAATCGAGAATCTTCTTAGCTATAATTCATCATCATCGCTCACTCGCAATTCGGGGGTTACATGGAATTTCAACTTTTGTTTATTGTAGGTATTCTTTATTTCTTCAGATCTCTAGTTCAAAAAATGCCAAATAATGATAGACGTACGACGCCATTTGTAATTATAACACCTTCCGATAGAGAGATTAATTTTGCGCCTCTTTACTTGAACCGCCGCGCAGTGCCAAAAAGCAGTGTTTAAAAAAACACAGATTATCGCAATTTTGAACATTGATGTGATTAACCTCTAATAGTTTAAAATATATAATAATAGTCAAATTAATGTCTGAAAGGTCTAATCCCGATTTGAACAATAGATCCTAAAAGGTCAAACATTCAGATCTGTTTGTTCCATGCCGTACTGTAAAAACCGAGGCGCGGGGCGCGGGGGGTGCCTGGATCGATGGAGACGTCATTATTAGGACGACAGCCTTTGACGCGCGGCCACGTGTCTGCCGCAAGCCGCAACACCTACTTACACCTATACATAGTATTGTTTTACAGTTGATATTTTGTATATCGTATATACAGTAGGCCTGTGTCACAATCGCCCAATAAGTGAGGAATAGCTTATCCGGAAGTTTTGTCGCTGATTACTTTATACTGAGCGACAGAGACAAACTTCCGGATTAGCTATTTGTCACTTATTAGGCGGTCGTGAATCAGGCCCTTACATCATTTAATCGTTCATTAACTAGATGTTTCGAGCGACTTCGTAGGTGCAAACGACAATTATTACGCGAGTTCTTCTCCCGCGATGAAAAGTAGCCTTTGTCATTTCTCGTGGTCTACTTTATGTATGTTTCATTTAAATCGGTCTAGTAGTTTCGAAAGCTACTCAATGCAAACAAACAAACAATTATTTTCTCGTTATAATATTGAGTGTAAATATTATTACCCTTATTATTATTATATTTTATTACAATCATTTTTTGCGATTACATACTGTTTTGTATTACTAGGTATACATAAATTACTGAGAAGAAGTGTTTATTAAATTTTGATATTATGGTCATTGGTCATATTTTAACTGATTATAAACATTTATCTATTTTTAGGGTTCCGTGCCCAAAGATTAAAAACGGGATCCTATTTCTGAGAATCTGGGACTTCGCTCTGTCTGTCTGTCCGTCTGTCACCAGGCTGCATCTCCTTAACTGTGACAGCTAGACAGTTGAAATTATCACTGATGATGAATTTCTGTTGAAGCTACAACAGCAAACACTAAAAACTCCCTCTCGCTCCCATACAGCAAACGTGATGTTTTGCCCTTCTGTGTGGAACCCTTCGTGCGCGAGTCCGACTCGCACTTGGCTGGTTTGTTCCATAAATTCTCCTGTCAACAAGATGCATGATTCTATCGTGTAAGTAATGTAAAAAATGCAGTCACAGCCATAATAAAGCGGAAAAACATTAATAATTATCGCATTACGCGTAGCGACCACTCATTACCCAGGTCCTATAGGCACTGAGATATGCCTAGGATATATAAATAACGCAACTAATTATCGTAACATTAGAAATAATGATTTATACAAATGACTTTCATCACAGTACCCCTGCCTGAGTACCTACTTACGGGTGCATCCCCACTCCACAGTGGTACGTGTTCCACTGCAGTCTTCACCGGTGTCACTTTTTGTTGTAAACACGGTAAAATTCGGTTACTGGACGTATTGGAAACTAGTCGCGTGTAGACCTATAGACTAATAATACAGCATTAATTGTCCGCGGCATCGACCGCGTGAAATTATGTTTTAAACTTTCATCTCCTGCTTTACCCACCTAGGGGCTGAATTATAGAAAACGCTGAAATACGTAATTCATTATTTTATTCCGTACTCAATTCATACGAAATATGTCCAAGGAATAAAAAGTTTCATACCAAATTTTATCACCTATTTTACCCCCTTGGTTAAAATAGGTGATTATTTATATGGGCGAGTTTGCGTTTAGCGGAGAGTCACATACATGAGATGATTTTTTACTTTGAGTATGACAAATATTTTTTCCCTAAACGTCTTTACACAAGCAGTGAATCATGTGCCCGAAGTGTCCGTAATTGATTTTCGAAGACGTTATCTTGTATATAGATAATAAAGAGGAAAAGTTTGTTTGTTTGTTTGTTTGCATTGAAATTTGAATAGGCTCCGAAACTACTGGAACGATTTTGATGAAATTGTACACAGACGTTGAGTAGACCACTTGGGAGAACATAAACTTTATCGTGGCAAAATGTGCGGGTCCAGTGAGGTTCTTTTTGCGCGCCCGACGTCGCGGGCAGCGTCTAGTGATAGATATGGATGCAATTCACGTCTAAAAGTAACGTCAGTGTGGAAGCACTTTAAGGCTAGAAGCCGGTGCAAGATGCACACTGCACTCGCAGGACTTTTTCGCCATAAATCCGAGCGCCCCGCCTAATTCTAATGGAAATTATAATTGATTCCCTCCCATACTACCTGCTCACGTAATTTGTTGCTCCAGCGACAAGCTGCTAGCTGCTAGCATGCTGCATGATCGATGGCACCACTTACCGGCGCATTCGTAATCACAAATTCTAATTATTAATTCGATATTTTAATTATGTTCAAGATGTTGCAAAGTAAGTGTACTTATAGCAGGGCTTCTACCGAAATAACCTGGATTGTATGCTGCAAGTTCTTAACCCTATATTGTACACACTACAGTTTCGCGGTGACAAAAAGTCTAGTGTATCTTTTACCCTAAAAGACAAAATAGGTACTTACTCTTGTACTTACTATTACGTTGTAAAATTTTATTCACATTTGATTTGCCGCAATGATTTTAATTCGTTTGCATGGAGAAGTGAAAATAATCAATTAATTATTACTTAATCGTATTTTATATGAATATATTGTATTGAAGTGAGTTAAAACACCAGAGTATAATTAACTATTTACCCCATCTTCTGCAGACTTCAGATATTAGGTCTTTACCTATGAAATTGCCGTTTTGTATAAAAAAAATTAAACGATTTTTTTATGTATTTTTATTTGTATTAATCGAAGTAATCACCCATGCAATCAATGCATCTTTGCCAACGCAGTGACAGTTTATTGATGCCCTTCTTAAAGAAATCAGCTGGACGGAAGGCAACTAATTCTTCAAAGGCATTTTGTACTGCCTCTCAGGTATTGAATTTTTTTCCCGCCAAGAAGTTATCCAAATTCTGAAAAAAGGAGTAGTCTGTAGGCGCAAGGTCTGGTGAGTAGGGCGGCTGACGGAGAGCTTCCAACCCCAGTTCTTGCAACTTGGAGACCTCTGCTGTGCAGTATGAGGTCGCGCGTTGTCGTGCAGGAGCAGCGGAGACGAGCGATTGACCAATGCTGGTTGGAGATGTGCCAGCTTCTCCACCATTGTGTTCACGAAAGCTGTGATGAATCACACCGGCGCTACCACAATCACACCACCAAACAGAAACAGCGGTCACTGTTTCACTTTTCTATCATTATCTATCACTTTTCTAGGGGTAAGTTTTCGTTTAGGGCATTGTTTAGGTGCTGAACCGGGATCCAACAAACTTGCTGAGCGCTTGCGGTTATCAAACCGCAATCCATTTTTCATCGCAGGTAACAATGCGGTTCAAAATTCCTTCATTTGTGTGTCTGTTGAGCAGTGCAAGGCACGTCTCGACGCGTACTTCGCGCTGGCGATCATTGAGTCCGTGGGGCACCCATTTGTCAAGCTTTTTGACCTTGCCAATTTGACGCAAATGGACCAATGTTGTTTTGACGCTAATGTCGAAAGATGCTGCTAATTCAGCCGAAGATTGTGTATCATCAGCTTCCACAATCGCCTTTAATTCGTCATTGTCGACCAAAGTCTTCGGACGACCGCGAGGTTCATTTTTCAGGTCGAAATTTCCAGAACGGAAGCGAGCAAACCAATAGCAGGTGGTGCGTTGGTTTGTACTTTGTAGTGTTAGCTCCGTAAACGTCGTTGATGTTGCGTGCCGCTTGTGCCGCGTTGCTGCCACGACGGTACTCATATTCCATAATGACTCGAATTTTTAACGTACCATCCATGATGACGAAAAAGATTGAAATGCAATGAAAATGTAATCAATAAACAAATTACTACTTTTGGAAAAAGAATTCCATGTTTTTAAAATAAAATTAATTTGAAATTAGAATATATTATTTTTTTTACCTCTTTTCTTTTATATACTTATATATTTTTTTATGTTGTGTGCACAATAAAGAATATTTCATTCTTTGACAAACAAAAATTATTATGATTTGAAATGGCCAGTACTGCAGAACGCCAATTTCATACACCTATTATAATATACGCGACCTGTGCCGTCGAAATCCAGATGCAATACTTTGGTCGGCACTCGGCGTTGGTAATTGTCTCATAGTGTAATTCCAATGTCCTTACATAGGTACTTAATTTTGTTATCAAACTTTAAAACGTTTTAATTTCGCTTACATTGCTAATTATACACGTTATGATCGGAGCTGCCTTCGCACAATTCGCACGATTGCAATGTGAAAGTTCGTATCTTCGACTTGTAATATTTTCCTTGCATCATGGACCAATAAAAATAATAGTAATAATTCCTCCATGCTTGCATGGAGTCTGTACAGTGTACGTAGGTACAAATTGGCCACCAAGCTAAGCCTCTATCCGTCATTGGTTTAATGCACGAGACTGCGCGTCATTACTCCGCGTCAGCGCGCAGCCAATAGCGGCGCGCACCCCGTCGCGCGCATAATGCGCGCGCGCGCTCCCATATCTCACACGTCAGCCCTCAAAGGGCCACTCCACAAACGTATCTCGTATTCGTCATCGTTAGCCGGCCCAATAAATAATATAGACCGCTTATTTATAACCGTTTTTTGTATGACACGGATTTGTGGGTGATGCGGTCCGAGCGACGCGTGGACTGCCCGCGGCTTGTGCGCTCTCCTCCCTGGCAATAAGGGTTAGTATCGCTTGTGTTAGGTTTTTGTGGCAATATTTTTCACGGCGGACTTAATGACAAGATGGCATTTAATAGTTACCCTTTCCCTGAGTTATCGTAGAGGCGATTACTTCCCGGGGTCTTAATCTGTTACTCAGGTGTCCTCGGCCGATGCTGTCTTAATTCTGTCCTGAGTAGGTATGTAAGTATATTTTTTACTCTGTGCTGAGGACTCGTTTTTTGTTCGAGGAACTCGATATGTGGTTGTGATCAGACATTTCAAGACGCCGCACAGTGGAAAATTTGGGTCCGTATCGGATCAAAAATCTGTAACTTCAAGGTTTTTCATCGTATTGTATTGAGATTTGGCACATGTATACAGTGATATACAAAGATTTTAAAAACTTAAACAATTACTTATCACACAAGCATAATAAAATACATAAAATTATATAATCGTATAGTACCTATCTATACCTCACACCAAACTAATTGATCTCAGATTGGACAAATCTTATAATATTATTGGTTTCATATAACTAGGTTTTAGTTACTTATAATGTTATATCTAATTGTTATTATCCTCGCTATTACTAACTAAAATTACTTCCATTCCGGTGTAAATGTAGGATCACCTTCAGGTACCACCTTCAAAATACTTAGTGCCACTTCATCAAGATGCTTCACATTTCTCACATAAGGTTTTCTTAAACTTGAAATGTATGGATCTGAAGTATATAGAAGCGTTTTAAATACGTCTTCATTTGTAGCTATACGGGAACATTACAGTTACAGTACCAATCATAGTTACTAACATAAATTCGCGCAGTTTCTAAGGCTTAAACTCCAAATTTTTCGGGATCGATCATCATTCCAGAAGATAGAGCTTGTAAAATAATATACAAGCGTTTAATCAATTTCATCAACACCTGTTATGTTCGCCGAGCAAGTGTAATTGTAAAAGAACCTTCGTGCTGTATTTCCATCACTTGAGTTTCCACTTACTTGACGAGGTTTGTCGATAATTAATCCTAGCTCTTCCCTGAAACGTTTTTGAACAAATTCCTTCTTTTCTTTCTTCAATTTCTTTTTTTCTTCTGTTGTAGCAGACCAAGTCTTAAAGTCAAGATTGTAGCAAATGTGTAATACCATTTCCATGCTGCGAATCCAGGCATGCAATGTGGATAATCCATATTGGTAAGCACTTTCATTTTCAGGTCTAGCAGTCACTTTTAATAGGTCATTCATAAGTAGAGGAGTAGCCCCACATATCGTGCACGTAGAACCCGATGGAGTTTCTGTTAGGACCTGAGCCACCTTACCATCAATCATTGTTAGAAAAAGTTCGTGATTCACATTTACTGCAACACCATCTTTGTTTATTAATGACGGGCGTAAAGATTCAATTTGTCTGGTAATTTCGTCTACAACTGCCTTAGTTTTTTCAGGAGTTTCTTTACAAAATTCGATAGAAATGGGTCTACAATAACGAACAGATGAAGGTACTGGATTTTACCAAATAATGGCCTTTGAGAGGTCATCAATTAATCTAATGGGAACTAATGAAGTGACGAACAAATTGGCATCTGAAATAGTTTCCAATTCTTCTGGCAGTTTCTGCTTGTATTTACTTTGGCCAGATGAACCATCACATCCCCATTTACAGTAAAGGATTAAATTTCTGTGTTGTTCTTGGAAATCAATTTTTAAAAATCTAGCAACTGTGGTCCAGTAAGTCTTGTATATTAATCACTTTAGCATAAGTATTTGTGATTTAGATTGTAGAAGATGGTGGATAGCAAGTTTGTTTTATTTCTTGTATTTTGTAATATGGGGGAAACATTGTTTGTACACTTTCTTTCGTTGGTTAAATTTCTTAGGTACATATATTGTGCTTTAGTTAGACCCAAACCAATAAAAGCACTCAGTGCTTCTGTATCAGATAAAATCTTCATTTGGTTTGACTCTTTCCACATAGTCGAGAAAACTTTTTTCTTTTCGCTCTCAGAGTTTCTTAGCTCTTCAACAAGATGAGCCTCTGCATACTCACCTAAGGCCCACAGTCCTTGCAAAAAAGCATTACAAATGTGCTCAAACCCATATTCTTCTAGTAAAAGAGTGTTTTTCCTTTTATTTGTTGATTCTGAGGAGTCTCCATAAGCAATGCACGGTCTTCCTCGTTCACCAGAAGTGGATGGCAGTGAATGTGCTTCAGACTCCGGTAACTGTACTGAATATGACTGACTCCAGCCAGCTTGTATTATTCCGAATAAATTTGTCCTTTTTCCGTGATGCTTGAGCCCAGCGCTTATTGAAAGAAGGCAGAATATGTCTTTGAATGTCACCAATTACAAAACACAAGTTGTTTTCAGAAACATTTAATGTTTGCTGTAGAACTATGGACAACGATTCCAAGGTTCTGCCACGCTCGATATAGGGAATGATGAAATCGCCCTTAGTACAGTTGAAAGTTGACATTTTAATGGAAATAAGTAATTTAAATAAGTGTCACTTACTCGTAATATGAAATACACGCTGAAGTGTGCAATTTGAAGATATTTGCTTCCCCTTATATACTGGTTTTTTAGATATGAAATACGTACTAATATCAATGTTATGCATATTTACTCACGCAGGACGAGTGCAAAATAGATGATAAGCTATTGCTATCAAAATATTGTGGTTAATATTGTTTTTGTAAACTATGTCAGCAGTAACCGCAAAAGATACCGAATTATCTACTCCGACCTCTATCACATTTTGTCCCATAACTTCCAGGGCCGCAAACTTCCGCAGCTGATTTTTTAAATTTTTTATTTATGAATAGTTAGACTATCAATTAACACATAAAGTTGCGCGTGGGGAGACGTGGGTAAATGTGAAAACCTTCGACGAAAAAAAAAAAAGTGAAAAATAGGCCAATTTTTAAGTACTTACTCAAAAATAAAAAGCATATTAAAAAAAGTTAATAGCTTATTATTAAGAACATAAAATATCCTTTTTAAAAATGTATAAAACCGCATGCATGTGCTAAATACTTTTTTCTCAATATTCATTTGAATTATGTGTATGCAAACATTTGAATGAGCCATCCGCTACTTCAACTTACTTCAACCTATGAAAAAAAAATATTTATGCAGTTTTAGTACAAAAAAATGTCTGATTAGGATTATTTGGTTATTAGAGTATCGAATGCAATAAATATTTCATTCAAATTGTGATATTTTTAAAAACCATTTATGATATGCTCTAGTTCTACCATTTTCCATAGTGCGCCGTCTATATTTTTATGCTTTCGTTATATTTGTTGGCGCTGGCATTTGTTACCAATTAAGTCGCATGATTATATTATATTATGTAGCTATTGTTTTTGTCGATAATTATATCAATTATAAGTTAATGTACAAATTCATACCTACCCATAACCCATAACATATTAATGACAACAGAAATCAATGTTTCAGTAACAATCCCAATAACAATCCCACAATAACTACATTTTTTATTAAAAAAACTAACTTTAGATAATATAACCCGACTACGTAATCCATATAGGTAGCCTATTTATTATACCCGCCGGGCTATTATTACGAATCTATTGACACCTATCATTTATTAGAATCAGACCAGTAGTTTATGCGCTACGGTGGAATAAACATTTATACATACATAGACTGCCAAAATCATTACCCTTCCATTTGGCTTCGCCGTTGTCGGGTAAAAAGTAATTTAACCAGTTTTATGAATATCATAAACCTTTCATGTTTTTTATATTACTTATAAAATACCGTAATTTGATATGTAATTTAATTACTATTATTCACATAGACCCTCCTCTTGAATCTCTATCTGTTGCTCAAAACTGCAACAATCCGTTGATTAGTTTAAAAGATCGAAGCGAACAGGCAAGGAAGCGACTTCGCTATGAATTATGGAAAAAAAAGAATACTTATATTAAAATTAATATGTAGATATACCATCGTATAAAATTTGCATTTGTTATTAGGCAAGCTGTACCTGTTTATTTACTAATCTATTAAACTTAAGCGGGACAGGTGTCACAAAAAGCCTTTGAAACCCATAAAAGGGGATTTGTATGATTGTTATGTACAAATATTAACATAAAACAATAAAATACTTCGAATAAGTGCTATGAATAGCTAAATAATACTTGCGATAAAGAGGATGAGTACGAAAAGTTATTGAAATTGAGTATTATTGTAGTGCGTGTTTAAAATTCACAAAGCATATCGGGAATTAAAACGTCGGATCTGAAGGCAGGAGTATCAATAAATATCAATACGCGACGCGGCGCGCGGCGGCGGCGGCCGGGCGCACGCAAACCCACTATCAACCATCCTTTGACCACTCTATCTAAGGGCAAGTGTACACTTTACAGGGGTTATGTTTTTGAGGAATGAGGAATTAACAACTTTTTGTTAAAAAAATAAGAAACTGACTTGGAGCTTCATTTACAAACAAATTTTTAACCCCTCGATGAAAATATTGCACACCCCGGTGTTATAAGTTTGAAGTGTCTGTCTGTGTGTCTGTGTGTGTGACTGTTCATGGAATCGTAGCTGATTTTGATCTAGGTATTTTTTTGTTTGACACCTGACATGATCGAGAGTGTTCTTAGCTGTAATTCACCATCATCAGCTTGACGATTCGGAGGTTACTTAAGTTTAATTTGTATTAACTCTATGTAGACTAAATAATCAATAAATATCCTGATTTCTCAAATGATCACTTACAAAATAATTATGATCCCCCCATTCCCCATTTAGTAAGAGTTTTTTTCATGTCCTTTAGGGTTATAAAGTCATGCCACTAAGACCTAGACTTGGAATTAGAATACTCTGTTTTTGCCGATCCTGACAATTCTCCTAAAACTAGGACCTCAGAGACCTCTTTTACGGCATATCTAAGGTCAGTTCACACCGCGACGATACGTTGAATTTTTATATAATTATATTTTTATATTATATTCGAACTTTATTCACTTTACAAAAATATACACGTTTCATATGACGTCAGTCACAGACTGATGCGACACTGCACATGCGCTGTGTAGCTCGGTGTAACTTGACATTCTTACTCTTACAATGAAACGTGTTTCTTCATATGTAATTAATAAAGTTCAAATTTGAATAGCTATTTTAAAAAGGCAGGGCCGCGTCACGTATCGTTTCGTTTCGGTGTGAATTGACCCTAAGCCTACGAATAACAAGAACTACCCTAAGCCAATATCATAGAATCAGCTGTAAATAACAAGAAGGCAGCTCGCGCGCACCTGACACGGGAATTTGTCACTCGACACTCGAATAAATGTGTAATAAATGCGTCGATATATCGTCGGCAGTGTCCTGACACCGGTCGACACCGCTGGACACTGGCGGACACTGCCGAGAGTCGGACACAGGTGTCCGACAGTTACGCCATTATACGTTTCGCAAATATCGACGCATCTACCGCTAGATGTCGCGATAATCGCGAACACAACAATTAAACAACTTTTCATGTACAACAGCTTTCACTTAAACAACTAAACAATATATTGCTCAATTAATAAACAACTGTATTCTTGGCATGATATATGCATGTAGCTGTTAATGAATTCAAATGCAAGCAATATTTATATAATCGAAGAAGTTGTTAACTATCTTTATTGTATACTGATTACTGTATAGTGCAGTATTTCCCAGTGGGCGATAACGCCCCCTTGTGGGCGCTGGAGACCTAGAGGGGGGCGATAAGGGGCCCAAAAAAAATTTGGGGGGGGCGCTGATGTGATTTAAGGGGACGATGGGTGATTTGTAAGTTCAGCTACTTTATATTTTAAAATTCACTTATATACCTCCTACACAACATCCATTTATTAGTTTATATTTATATCCTATTTCATGGTATAAATATAAACTAAAAATATATTAAATATTTATTATTTTTAATGCATTCACAACGCTATTTTTATATCTTAAGATATTTAGTAATAGATATAAAATCAATCAAACACTGAAAAATAATATTCGTGTTTTCAAGTGTCGCAGTGAGGTTTAGGACTTAGGAGGGACCTCCGAAGACACGTATTAAAAATAGGTAATCTATTGTTGCGGCCAAGCTGAGTACTTGCCGAACACGGGATTTTTATGTACCTGATCTAGTAAAAATTATATCGAAATTCGAAGGTTCAATTATTCACGATTGGCGCGAACAAATATTGTACGATTTATTTGTGCAATCCTGTATTAAAGTCCGACAAATCAAATTTGAACCTGATATTAACAAACTTGTTAAAAACCATCAGATTCATCCTTCACATTAGATTACTTTTAATACAAATGTTGATTTTTGGTTAATTTTGAATAGGTAAAAGATACTCTTAATATTGTAAAGTTGCATTATTATTGCTCTCTCTGGTAAGAAAAGTCTCGTTTAGAATATATATTATATAGGTTTACTATACTCCCCTTCATGAGACTCCATTAAACTCCAGACGAGACTATAATATGTTATTGAGGCTTTTAAGGTGAAAAAAAAATGCTACATAACTGACTTTCAAAGTGGGCGTTAGACGGAATAAGTTTGGAAACCTCTGGTTTAGTGTATATTTATGTACATACTACATTATAACATGGAGGTCTATGACTTAATTATTTTTTTTACAAATCAACATTAATTGTCGCGCAACCTACAGCGTTAGGTCTAATAATGACACTTTGAGTGTTTGGTATTAACTTCGTAACTTGTTTCATTTCAGATGTCATAAAATGGCTTCATATCAGATGTATCATCATAAGTAGAATCATATTTGATAATTTTAATTCAGATTTTTTTTTCAGTTTTCAATAGAAATGCGTAAAATTGTTAGAAGTTTAAGTTAGGTAAAAGCAACTTCTGCAATATTATAATATATTCAGAAGCCTACAACTTGCAATTTGATCTTTTCAACGCAAACGTCCCTTTTTAATCCGTAACTTGAAGACCTTTCTCCTAGGTTCCGAGTGCGAATGCGTTTGTCTAGACTCTAGACTCTAGATCACGTTTCTCAACCATTTTTATGTCGCGACCCATGAAAAAGCCAAAAAGTTAAGTAAAAAGTCTTGCGACCCGTCACTATGGAATTATAATAATATGTACAATGTACAGAACGCGCTATTTTCATCTGCTATACGTTATATTAGGCTTCACTGGTTCGAACGATTTTTTCGACGTTCGATACAAAATATTCGTTTCTACATGTAGTTTGTATTAATTTTTTTTCAACAGACTGCGACCCCCTTCAAAAACAAACTCGACTCCCCGCTTGAGAAACGATGGCTAGGCCATCTAGACTGTAGAATCTAGAAAATTCCCATTAGCCCTAGGTTCAGTGATAATATACCGACAAAAGACACCGGGAAGCCATTGCAATAATATTTGAAGGCATAAACAAAACAGCAAGTCAGATGGAATAACTGTTGCAGCCCGGGGCAGCCGTGAGCCAGCACAGACCAGCACAGACCAACACAAATACTGCGCTAAGTCAATCAAACAATAACTATTGAGAGTATCGCCGATAGCTACGACGGACTCCGGCGTCGAAGGACCGTAGTCATGTGATGTCGATGGAATATGTATCGACTATCGATGTTGCGTAAACGTACATTGAATTCAAGCGTGTTTGACTTTGGGTGTCATGCAATGTTGCGAAAGATAATCAACGAAAATTGTCTATTGCTAATTTTACCAGAATCCAGATAAAACACAAGTGCAATACCAGATTTCAAAACATTCGTAAGCTCTTTTTACCCGACTGCGCCAGAAGGAGGGTAATGTTTTTCCAGTGTACGTACTATGTATATTTTATGTATGTATATTTCTTTGGCACGCTCTAAAACCTAAACGGCTTGTCGCATTTAAGCTTGAGAGGTATCATTAGATTCGTATTAGTCGTGAGTGTCACTGGGTATATTAAAATGACACAGTCGGGTTTTTTTAAGTTTATGTAAAAAGTTTGAGGGTCATATTTGTCCAGATTCCTGAAACATTACACACCCGTACCAGTCACAGTGTAAATACTATCCACAGCCTTATATATAATGCCAATATTGACAAAGTTGCTGCTCGACCAGTTTCTGAACATTTTCCCGCCTCAAAATATTTAAACTCAAATGACCACATCGACTGCAGACGTGGTTGAAGTACACGTGAGTATGTATGCGTGCGCACGATTCAGCGATTTTCATCTTACGCCTGGTCGAGAGGCAACTTTTTCGATAGTACACTGTCCAGTCACGGAAATTAAACCTTTAGTTTAGTCGATGCCGTCATCAACCGGAATCATCGGGAGATATAAACATCGACAATTTTAGAAGTATGTTAATCCGCTCAACGCTAAATTTCCTCGATTATATGAAGCTCTCCTCGACCATCACTAGCTCAGGCCACAATAAATCAACACAGTGGCACAATAAAGTGGACGATTTCAATTAAACATAAATCTCCCGCGACAGCATGCTAATGGAGTTGAAACGCGCGCGCGACCACGAACATACTATTATTATGATCACGTTCAGTCATGGTTCAGTCTAAGAAATGTATATAAATGTGACTTTCAAGAATCGACAAGGTACCCTGAAAAGAACTAAGCAACGAGGTCGGTTAGTAGGACGACAAATTTGTGAAACATCGCGGAAATTCCAAATGTATTTCTCCAGTAGATGATAATTAAGTTTAGGTACTTGCTTAGTTAGTAATATTGATGACTGTCCTTGAGCTTGAGCTGTCCCGACACTCATTGTTCTGTCTTAACTATGAACTGGAGTAAATCAATAACAGAACAGGTAAACATTTGACAGTGAAGTGATAAATCGAGCAGAGTGAAGAGTTGGTATGGGAAAAATCATTCGTAGTTTTTATAGTATTTAGTATGTTACCCGCAATTGTTCATGCCATTTAAACCTTCCCTGAACGTCCACAATTATTTCAAGACTAAAATGAGCCAACGGTCAAGCCGTTCACGAGTTTTAGTGAGACTAAGGAATTGCAATCTATTTTTATAAATAAGAAGAAGAAGCAATCAATCAAAATCAAAATGATGAAATCAATCGTTGTGAAACGGTATAACAATAATACCTGACTACCTGTAATCGCCAATTTAAGAAAGTACAAACACAATTAATTAAAAAATATCGTTGAACCTTAAGCTAGTACTTACTATTTAAAATAGCTCGTTTTTAACATCACCTTAATAAAATAAATCAAAACAAGAATATATTACTAAACTAAAAAAGTATTTAGCAGAGCGTGGTTTCGATCCACGGACCTCTGGGTTATGGGCCCAGCACGCTTCCACTGCGCCACTCTGCTCTCTACCATTGTAACGAAATTATGGTATACAAACAGTAATGTTCTTGCGTGATAGTGATTTATAACGATTATTATTATTTAATTACATTCTTACAAACATTTTTTGAACAAAAAATTATGTATCAAATCAATCAATCAAATCATTTATTCACTGAATGTAGTAAGTACATAGTATTACATATGCAGATGGTAAGTTTAAAAAAAACATACATAAAATGTAAATAATAATCATTTGTTAAAAAGCTTACATTAATTATTTACTAAACTACAAAATTAGTACTAATAAATCAATTTTAGTATATTATGTACTAATAAAATTCAATACACATTCAATATTATGACTAGTTTTATTTAGATAGAAAAAATAAAAGATACAATAAACCCTACAGAAAGCTAGAGCTTTTAAAGTTAATTCTCTCAGCTGATTGGCGTGCAATAAAAAGTGTCGACACTGTTCTGACGCGCTTATTACCGGGAAAATTGACTTTCGAGGTGATTGGCAAGGGAATTAGCTGGATGCAGCCTGTTTGCTTTTTTAAAGGAAAATCGCGTGACGTTAATCCATCATTTTGGCAGGAGACGCCATTATTATAAACTCTTTGTTCCACCGTTATTCTATCAACGCTGTGTTATTTTATTTTTTAATTTATTAGTTAAGTTAACTTACATAATTTGAAATTTTATCATAATTTTGTTTCACTTGCGTCATGATTCGCATCATCATACTTTTGTTGATAGTTCACAATAGCCGTTACTAGATGGCGCTATACATATAATAAAATAATGTAGATTTGAAGTAAAAGTTTCTTGTCTTAAATTAAAATATTATAATATATTTCTGATTTGGCTCTGAGCACATATTACGGGATTAGAAAATACAAAAGTTGTTTAAAATAACAAAATTAGAGCAACATGAAAATGGTTTATTACGTTTTGAGGAAAAAATTAGAGTAAAATCTTTACGTTTCGCCGTAAGTAGGTAGTTACTGTCGCTAATAATAAAATAAAAGTCATAAACGGACATGTTTTATAACTACTAAGTAACATACTTACATAATTTGTGACATTTAACAGACCTTTCTGAGCAGGTAATACTTCCATTAAGTACATAACGTCATTATGTATTAAGCATTGATCACGTTGTCACCTTCACGTAATAATACGCAATATTTTGTTACGCTTTTAGAATTTGGATATTGTTACGACGGTGGCCCTAGCGGGCACAGCTGCGCCCTATTATCTGTTCATTATTTTCGTGTTATATTTTTTGCCATCTCATTACGGAGTCCTCTAATCCGTCGGGAGACGTAATGGAGGTGATCATGTGTCTGTATTGAAATATGACATATTGTACCGCGGGGATTCGAATAAATCAAGAGATACCGAATAATAATTACGCGGCAATGAGCACACAAATCATTTCGAGCGCATACTAATGCTAACGTGAGATTAAAAACATCAATATCTGTCGATAGAGGTCGCCTCCCATGTAATTACAAGTTACAAGGGAGGATCACGTGAGCGGTGTGCCGTATAGCCGGGATAAATAAAGGAATCAAAAGAAGATTATTAATTGGTGCGCCTGCGATCCGCGCCGCCATGACGCTTTTGTAACGGATTAACAGAAATCGAAATCTCTCAAAGAAAGGTAAAATCCATATCGAATATCAATATCAACCATATATCATATAATATTATTATGCACATAAATTACCTAAGGCTGGGTATATATGATTCGGAATCCGGCGGTCCCGGGAAAATTCAGTGCACTGAAAATAGATGTCGAGTGTCGAGCTGTCATACATGACATTGACATTTTTGACTCGCCACTTATGTGTTCAATTTTCAACTCTATTGTATTAGCGAAGAGTTCTATTTTCAGTGCTCTGAATTTTCCCCGGCCTTACGGATTCCGGATCATATAGTCCCAGGACCCAGCCAAAGTATCCTTACATAGTTGGTACCAACTACCAGCCCGAACAACGTCCTGCTAAAACAATATTTAAATAAATTCACGTTCAAGTTGGCTGGTACCGACTTCAAAATTTGAAGATTGAGTAGAGAAATATTTAAAATTGTAGCCAATTTTAAAAGGCGAATCATTTACAAAATATTTTTTTGTGCATTTTCACTTTGGAAGTCGGTTTAATATTTTGTTTAAAAATAATAATTAATAATTTTTCCCTTTTTAGTGGTATTTGTTAAATTATTATTAATACAGTTTAGAACTGTTTAAAATAAACGATCGAATGTATAATTGAATACGCGCCAAGCTTCCATTAGGTATTGTATATAAGATGATGATGATGATGACTGTAAGTTACATACTGGCATATGCTAGTAGTTCTTTAAACAATGTTGAAATTTCCAAACGCGTATATTTAAAGACTGAGGAGTTCTGTTCAGTGCTTTCGGATCCAGGGTGCAGATTTATACCTTTGGTAGCATACCCTTGGATTAATTCTGAAAAAGTTAATATCACTATAAGTGTGCATATAAATTTCGAGGAGTTCCATCGATTCCTCGTGGATGCCATCATCAGGTCATCGCTTTGGTGACAACGAGAACAATTTCGGATTATACCCAATACATCAAAAAAATAATTTAATAAATCGGTCCATAAACGGCAGAGTCGGTGTAAAATACGATGAGAAGTACCTATTATATCATCATTATGTCATGATTTATGGAGTGACTATGGTAGTGATGATGATGATTACTTTAAGTGACATAGTGGCTTATGCTTGCAGTTCTTTAAGCAACGCCGAAATCCCCAAACATGTATCTATAAGGAGTCAGGAGTTCTGTTCAGTACTTTTGAGTCCAGGATATACCTTGGTGCAAAATCTTACTTTTTGGTAGCATATGCTTGGGTTACTTCAGAAAAAGTCGAAATCACTATATGTGTCCATATAAAATTTGAGGAGTTCCCTCGATTTCTCATGGATCCCATCATCAGGTCACCACTTTTTGAAAACGGGACCAACTTCGAACCCTTTGCATCGAAAAAAGAATTTTGGAAATCGGTCAACAGGCGGCGGAGTTATCGTTGAACATATAACCTCCTTTTTTGGAAGTTGGTTAAAAATGAAGTGGATTCCTTTCTTGTCCGCTTAGATCTTTTAAATTGTTCAACGGATTTTAATGCATTTTTCAACAATAGATAGAGTGATTTGAGAGGATGATTTATAATATGTGTAATTCTGATTTAATTTGATCTAAACATTAGCAAACATATTTAATGCGACCAAATGATGCGTCATTGCACTTCTTTATCCCACGTCACATTTACTTACATTGATAGGCGGTAGCATTATTATACTGTATCTACTATTGTCCTTTCGTTTACGTAGAGATATATTTTGACGTAGCCCTAGCAGGAACAATTGACAGCGGCGTAAACGTACCGTTATCGAATGAGAATTGTATGACAATCTGTCAAAATCATGACAGCGCCTATTATATATGTCATTCGTTAACGTTACGCTTATGCCGCTGTCAAATGTTCCTGATTTGCCTCCTGAACGGAGTATGGCTAAATAGCTACTAGCCACCATCACGAAATGCCGAAAAAACAATTGCAAATTGTCACTTACATGCCGTCGTTACTTTTAATTTTACCCCCCATTCAGCCTGATACTCCTAATATACAATTTAAAAATGCCAACAAACAAACGTAGCTAATAGCGCCATGTAAAGCCAGATAACTTTTACAAATGCACCTATAGGTGTACAATTTAAAATACACCTTATCTTTATCGACATAGGAGTTGTAACGCATGCGGGAGTAACTTTGCACGAGTGGAACTGAAAACGTTCAGAAACTGCTTACACGAATTAGCGGGCGGGTGGCGGAGCGGGAGGCGGAGGGGGTGAAATTAGAAAACTCACCCCCGGCTCCGCACGTCATAAACTGACGATTTACGATAACGCCCGGATTAGCCTGTTTGTCTGTGCATCGCGGGCACAGACAGACGGGGCGGATGAAAAGTGTAGATTTGAGGTTGAATTTTGATTGCTAAAAGAGCCTTAAAAATATTTATCTATGTAATTTCAATTTAATAAGCACAATATTAGGTATATGTATTAGGTAAGTTGCGGTAAGTATTAAATTCCTGGAAGAAACTACTTCAGCAGTAAAACAATTTGACTTGTTTTATTCTGCATATAATTTGCATAATTATATTATTTTAAGTTATAATAAAGAATTTTTATTATTATTATAAGATAAATAAGATTTTTGGTTTGTTTATTTTGATTATAATACCATCCAGAATTTAATCTAGAAATGTAAATAAATAAAAAAAATTCAACCAGTTTAATCTAAACGTAAATATGTGTATTTACGTTTCGATTAAACTGAATCTGAACGGAGTGTACTAAGTATCGCTTTCCGTTCCGCCCATGTAAGTGTTACCCGCTCCGCCCTTCTCTGCCGCTCCACGGCGCGCGCTCTGTCAAGGGGTCGTCAGGATTGTTTCACATTTACATCGCGAGGCACCGCGAGGCGCGAGCTTATAGAATGACGATTGCTACGATACTTGGTTACAGATTTATCCAACATTAGGCTAGCGTGGTGGGGATGTTAGTGCATCTGTGTAATACTACGATACTAATGTTGTAAAGAGAAAATATTTGTTTGTTTGCATTGATACGCTCCGAAACTACTAGACTGATATTGATGAAATTTGGCACAGATATAGAATAGGCCGCGGGGAAGGACATGGGCTACTTTTTATAGCAGGAAACGTACGGTTCCTGCGCGATTTCGCGTGTGCGAAGTCGCGGGAAACCTGTAGTAAGTTATAAGAGTTAAGGGGTAGCTCCTACGCCCTGCCGGAGGTCAGAGGTTCATATCTTGCAGTAGGCTATTGTAGTGGAGCTGTCGATCGTGTTACAATAATACTCGTGGTACGGTGTAGTGAATAGTTAGAGATTTAATGGCCGAATACTGAAACGCTAATCAAAATTAAGAGCCCTCCTATTCACAGTCTGTCTCTGTCTCAGCTGGCCGAAATGACAAGGACAGCATATTACTTGAGCGTCACTTAAGTCTTAACTATAGTTTCAGTATTCGGCTGTAACTAAAACGCCGCTGTAATTTTAAAAGCGGCTCTCAAAACTCGAAGAACTTGTGTTACAGGCATGAGGTACCAGACAACGGGAAGTATATTTAATACTTTTATATTAAACATGTTTTTAGATTTCTGTTATATTATACACATATTTAATACACACCCACGAACACAGAACAACTTTTTGATCCTTCGGTGGGATTGAACCCGCGGGCCACGACCCCAGGCTTGAGCACCAACGCGCTCAACCACTGCCCCACAGAGGTCGTCAAAAATACCATATATGGTTGTCTATACCTACCAAATTAACAATTCAAAGTCATCCATATTTAGTTACTAGCACTATTTGCCCCGCAGCTTTGCCCGCGTGAAATTAGGTTTTAAACATTCATTTTACCCTATTTTACCCACCTAGGGGCTGAATTTTAGAAAACGCTGAATGACGTAACTCGTTATTTTTTCCGTACTCAATTCATACGAAATTTCATGCAAATATGTCCAAGGAATAAAAAGTCATACAAACTTTTATCACCTATTTTACCCCCTTGGGGGTTGAATTTTGAAAAATCCTTCCTTAGTGGATGCCCACGTCATATGAGAAATACGTGTGCAAATTTCTAGCCTTAAGGGTTTGGACTGTGCGTTGATACATCAGATTAACTAATAATTATTCTTCCAAGTTTCCTACTTCCTAGCCCCTACCATCTTTGTTTCCAATTTCAATGGATTGACAGTTTGAAAGACTGCCACAGTCTACTCGTACATTCTTTAGTCACAAGTTTTGGTTACTCGACGTTATTGCGGTTGTTAAACATTGCGCGGACCACGCTTTAAGAATTTTGAGGATAAGATGAAGGAATAAAAAATATGATTAGTTTTTATGTCGGGTTTAAGTTTCAGGAAACCTGTAGAAATCATTTATTTATATTCTTATATGAAAACAAATTGCAGTCTCGCTAATACTCGAGAAGGGCTGAACCGATTTCGTTAATATTGATCTTGAAATAAATGTGCAAGTTCAGGGAAAGTATAAAAAGGCAACATTTCTGAGAAAATTTGGGGGATAATACTAAAAATCACAATTCAATTTTCCTATTCTGTTGTTCCTATACCTGTCAAACATATTTTGATGTTGGTTCGTTGCAGTTATCAGTTTAGACAATTTATTTATCCAGCAGGTCCAAAATGGCTATTAATGGCATTTAAGTGAATCAAATTATGAAACATCTTTCTTTTCATATTTAATAGATTATGTTTCATAATACGATTTTCTTTATATGGCCATTTTAGACCTTCTTTTCATAGTTAAGACAAAACAACGTACCTATGTCAGCTAGTATTTAATATTAACTAGCATGTCTTTAGTCTTTCGTTCACTTTTTAGCTAATGCCAAAGGATTACATATTTCAAACTCATTTCAATTCTCAGGTTCAGTTCTCCGACTTGAAGAATTCAAAAACCCCGCAGCATTGGTCACCCTACCGTTAATTTCTTATGGGCGCGCATCGTAAATAATTGTCGCGCTAAGAGAGAATCCTCGAAATGCCCGCGATTACCATAAATACCACCTAAACAGGAAGACGGCCTTCCTCCCGCTATATTTGTGAAAAAATTACACGCTTCCGGCCGACATTTTGTTTTTGACCCCCCCGGGGGAGCAGGGGGTCGTTAATTGCCGCACAATAACCGCGAGTTAGTGGAAGCTAATTATCGTTAGCCTTCCGACCTTCGCAATGAATATATTAAAAAGTTAACTCTTTAATGTTTTTTCTAGCCAATTGTTTGTCCCGCGATTATGGTAACTCATGGCTAGTTTAATCGTTGGTGCTCATTAAAAGATAGCTACAATGTACAATGGTAAAAACTACACATTATTATTATTATATACTTGACAGTTGACACCCAAATCAGATTTTAAGGCGGTTACCAAAGTGAAAGACAGAGATAAAGGAACAAAAGGTGCTGATCTTTTACATTTCAAAGCTAGTTCTGGGCAATGTGAGGCCGGTAATGACCTGATGGGAAGTGTAGTTCCCCTGTCGCTTCCGTGGTTAAATGACCCCCTTATCTCAAACCTGCTCATTTTCGCGCCTAATCTGCACGACATTTTTGGGAATATTTTGTAACTGGCATAATGATATGAAATGTGGTTAAGTTGACCAACTTCTCAGTCATCATGTTCTTTGTTATGCAGGTCTCAGCATCAATTATAAAATCCCACGTACAAACGATACAAAAAAAAAACACATGAGAGAGTAAATCCGAGGGTGATTTATTTACTACTAGCTTAAAGCTTTTTCCCGCAGCTCCGTCCGCGTAAATACAGTATATAAGAATAAGAATACTGTGCTTTTTTGGGATAAAAAGTAGCCTATGTGTTAATACAGAGCTCAAACGACTACCGTCCATACCAAGTTTCAATAAAATTTGTTCAGTAGTTTATGCGTGAAAGAGTAAAAAACATCCATCCATACATCCATTCATCCATCTTCACAAACTTTCACATTTATGACAGTAGTAGGATTTGAAGTCTTGGAAAGTTAAACCTTAACCTTGTTAAGTCTTGGGAAGTTAAACCTTATATTATACGTAATATAATTTACATACGTACATAGATATAGCCATGGCTGTGTTCAATGTAAGGACATTGAACACAGCTATGGCTATTGGCTATATTTGTAATAAGTACCTATGTTAAACTTTACTCTTTTTAATTATTTTATGATTCTACTTAAAATAGGTCTCCAGGTTAGTACCTGCTCTCTGCTTTAGTAAGCAGCAGCATATTATTATAACACAATCATTGGTCATGACTAAAATCAATGCAAGGACAAAGGAAAACAGATCTACGAGGTCTTACCGAAATACCGACTCAACGAAAAGACTAACGAAATTAGAGGGCAGCGCATGCAGATAGCACAAATAGCACAAAATTGGACAGTTTATTGAAAGACCATTATAAATTCAATTATCCGGAGGAACAATGGGTGTACATCATCTGGATCGAACTCCCAGTATCACGTACACCAGACATCTGCTCCGCAATAAAAAGACGGGAGAAACATACAATTTTATCGTGTCCATCGTAAAACTTTACAGGCATTCGGCTAATAAATCGCGTCAAATAAATAAGTGTTGAGTCGCTGGGCATATTGATTCGTCATGTGCCGCCTTGGCGCGGGGCGCGGGCGGCGGCGGTGGTCATAAAGGTGCGTAATGGCCGACGTTGGAAGACAGCGCAGTGGCGCGCATCGATTAGCGAACGCCAGACGACGCACCGCGATGCCGTCACCACGCCGTCACCACGTCAGCAGCCCCGCTACCCGCCACCACTCAATAGTCAGTAGTCACCAACCCGATAATTACATACGATAAATTAACAACAAGGTGACAAAATATAAGTTGCCACGTCTTCGCCGATAGATGGCGGTAGATATACCTTTATAGTAGCGAGCGGCTCAAAAGCAAATAGCAATATTAAAGTAATTAATAGCAATAATTATGAATTACGTCGAGATCGCACAGAACAAAGAGGCAATTTATGACCAAGATGCAGACGTCATAATGGCGCGTTTACTTTTATATTCAAACGACAAATAACAAGGGCATTGTATGACATATTACAGTAAATTACATAATATCGACTCAGTTTCCAATTAAGATCTACCAATAGCGTGACAGCTCATTGTGTTTGATTCGTAATTACTATCTTCAGGTGTGCTCAGTATATTACATAGATAATATCGTATAATACTGTCGTAAATTGACAAGTCAATTGCACTGAAACTAGCTGAGAAATGCATTCCCACAGGTAACTTAGTATTTGATGAGTAGAATACCTACAAAAATAGTCGAAGCTTCATCAGTTTCTATCACTATAACGTTTACCGCCAGTCTATTGGCTGATATTTGGCTCGTGATCTTCCAAGTCGTATTGCAGGCGATGTTATTTGTTAGAAATCATTTCTCGTGATTTTAGCACGATCTAAGGCGAATGGCATCGCAGAAAACTCAAAATTAAACGATGAAAGAAATCTCTAGAACGTTTGTTCTTTCTCTCTCTCTGACTGCGAGAAACGAAAAAAAGAAAATTTTCATTATCGTCACCCGCGGCGTCTGTTAACCGATTTATTCTTATTTGATGCGATCAAAATCCAAATCAATTGTGGGCTGAACCGGCGGACAAGAATTTATATGTTTTTGCCTTTTAGGACGATTGACGATGTCTTGGTTCATACCTATATGGAGTTTTTTTGCGAAACGACTGGCATGCATGCATGGCAAACGACTAATGTAAATTAATATTCAGTCAACAACCTGATCACTGACCAGCAGTTTTACTGTACTTGTACCTAGTACCTACATAAATAATTGGATTTCTGAAGGCTATTCATTATTGCTTCGGAACGATATACCAATGTCGTGATTAAAACCGTTTAATTTCGAATCTGAATTAAATATGGCGTCCACTATGAAGGTAATAATAGTCTCATCCCTGTCGGGATTCGAACCCTGTCCGTCGTTGATTAAAATCTCACTGCGTTTACAAATACTCACATTGATATATTTATAAATCTTACGAAACGTCTGTCACGAACAGCCAGTCAAAATCGACCCTACGCGCCAGACGGAGGGTCAATATTACTCTACACGGCTCGGCAGCCTTCTACCACCTGTCAAGTGATATATTAGCTTTAAATAACATATCTTATTTATGCTGGGATCGAAAACAAAATGTACAAAAAGGTTTAATATAAATCTAGAGGTGGGTGGGTGGACGGCGGAATTTGTACCACTTGTACGCCACGACCTGTATTCAATGCCACATTGCGTCCATGGCAATGAGTACATATTATTAAGTTAAATTAGTAAATAACAAGAGCGAAACAATTTCATGTTCAATACAAACAAATTTGTAATTTTGCTTGTAAATAAAATGTTCCTATGAATTATCGTATTGGTATTTAAGGTTCGGTCAAATATTGATTTCTTATGTTTACGCGAATATTGTTCATTGTTTTAAGCACTTACGGATTGTGTCGCGGTGCACTTTTATTTTTCTCGACGATACGGCCACTTTTTAGCAGCCGTCAGGCAACCCGGTCCAAGATAACCTATCAATTTTCAGTGAGTTGCGTTAGAAATACAGTATCGACTACCGGTACTACAATATCAATGTAATGATAAATGATTGAATTAAATTTTTTATAGTTAACATTTTATGACTTTTATTTTAATGTAGGTTAATAATAGACAGCATTGCTAGCTCCAAATCCCACTTTGTGAGGATAGATAAAGATGGATAGATGGATGGATAAATGGAGGATGTTTGTTACTCTTTCACGCAAAAAGTACTGAACGGATTCTGATGATATTTGATATGATAGTGGTTTAAGCACTGGATTAACACAGGCTACTTTTTGTCCCGAAAAAGTACAGAGTTCTCGTGGGATACTGTATTTATGCGGCCGGAGCCGCGGGCAAACCTAGTCAAATATAAATTGATAACCTATATACTCTCTTATGATTTAGTAACTAAATTAAAAAGGACAAAATACAAATCTCGACAAAAGTGGAGGGTTATCAAGATAAATGATTAAAATCAATTAAGATTATTCGTAACTATTTATCGCCAATGTCGCATTTCGAGCGACATTCGGGAAGGTATCACGAACGCATCGCCTGTTTGTGTATAACTAATAATTTATCCCGAAGCTTACAAGGACATAAAATAAATCCGTCAGATGCCATTAAAAATATCCTCCAAAAACAGGTCGAAAATAGACGCTTAGATCATAACGTTGGCTAATTAATAATATATCACGAGGGCTTTGGGCCGCCGGGGACAAATGTTTCCGGGCGGACATTTTTATTATTTTTATTTACAAAATAATAATTTATTAACGACCGCCTTCGGGGAGATTTAGCGAGCGTCATAGAGTCGAGGAGCTCCGGCTGAGTTATGTGCACTCCGACTGCCCCGGACCGGATTATGATGTATATTCATTATTTTTTATGATCTAATCTCGATTTTGTACCTGGGCCGTGGAAATAACCAGTAACACCCCGAGACCGAAATATTAATTCAAAAGTATTTTTCATTATCGAGAAAATAAGGCTGACATGCTTCTGTGTAATGTGCTCTGAAGTACGAAATGAAATAATATGTGCATGTCCTGTTATACTATTTTTACCAAAATCTGTAGCTCTTATCACTAATAGTAGTTTTATTATATATTCAGAAATATTGATATAACTACTTGATCAACGTAAAACAAAAAATATAAGCAGTTTAGTAGTTAGGTATATCTAAAAAATGTAAAAAAATTAAAATTTATTGTTTAAAATTCATAAAAGACACCTACATCATGAGTTTACTTGCATCTTTAACAAAAACATTCATTACAGTAAGTTACATGAATTTAAACGCACAAATTTCGGAGATATCCATAAATATGTTCCTGCAGCCGTATACTTCATACATTTTTATCTAGTCGTGACGTCACAGTTAATGCGACTTTTGTCAACAAATCGTGTGTAAACAAATCGTGATGAGATTTTTAATAAGCTGAGTAAGTTCACAGAAAAAACGGTGCATACGAGTACTATAATTAATTTATTCAATGAAAATGTCAAATGTCAATCGACTACCTACCTCCTGTGGCCTCAGTGCCTAATATTGACTTTAGAATCGCGGACACGATTGGAAATTTTCACAAGCACCTACAATTTGAATAGACCAACAAACCATAACATAATGAATATCAAACGTCTTTTCATTGATTGTGCGAGTTTTGTGCGAGTTATGCTAACTGCGTGTGCGTCATTATGGCCGCCACATAAATCTGTCTCAGCTAGACAGGCATAATCTTCCCTTTATGACGAGTGATGCATTGCACTTATTGTCTGCTTATGACATGAATTACATTTTTTTAATCTGCCCATTCTCTCAGAACCGTCTGTCGACTGCTCTAAATCACATACTAATTTATAAATTACGAGTAAATCTTTCATTTGGTTACTTATTAGAATTTTTAAGTATACTTGAGGTAGTAATAATGCAACTTATTTAATATTCTAATTTTATGGATTTATAACATTAGATTAAATCACTTCTAAAGCTTACATCACATTATTAATTCAGATGCATTCCGAGCAAAGAATATTCAAAAGATGACATGAGACAAAACAGCATATAGCAGTAACTTAGTAACCTTGTCAGATACAAAAAGGTCAATCAAAGTATTAGCATAAAGAGGTTAGATATATGGAGGTTCGGGTAAATCGAATGCGAAACGTTGACAAGTTCTCAGTAAAGATGATCATCGGGTCGCCTGTGACCCGCCTGGTGTGCACGCACGCCATAAATCTGTCAAGTCCCCCCTACCCCGAGCCCCGCGTACGGCTCACAACTCACAAGACGTTACTGGTTTTCGGCTCTTAACAATGCCATTAGATAAGCCCGATAGCTGTCAATGGTAAATTATGTACGTACCTGGTATAATGGTATCATAGTTATTTTTAATATAAATTAATATCAAGGATATTTTTCTCATCGTTTTTAAAGTGACACGACGTTGTAATTTACTATTTTGGTAGGACGAATTCTGAGACCTAGTTTTTTGGTAGGACGATTTGTGAGACCTAGTATTTTTAAATTTTTTAAAGCCTAGCCTACCACTCCGGTAAATACTTAATAGTAACTCCCAAAAACCTACCTACAGCTGCAACTTATTTAAAGTAACAACTATCGATCTTTCTCTAAAATTTAAAACAAACTATTGAAAAATTTGTTAACATAGTTGAATTTGCACCATCTCACTCTTTTAGTAACATTTCTCACAATAAGACGACTAATATTTTATTAAACAATAATTGCTTGTTCTATGTATTGTAATAAAAGGCAATTCATTGCACAAATATGTAGGAATATCGAATTTATCTAGAGTCTAGACCTAACAAAAAACATATCTACTAAAAAGTAACAATTCTTTTTTTACAATAAAAATAATAAAAAATAAAATTAGTATAGATACAAAAAAAAAGACATACAAAAGCAATAAACATTAAATAACTTGCATTTTTCAAAGATGTGTTATAATTTTATCTACGCTCCTAGCGCCATCTATGAACGCGAGAGACAAACGACGTAATCAAAACATGCTTCGAGGTTATATAAAATAACATTGCTTCTAAAAATTGTTTTATCGGTTATTAGATATCAAAATATGAATGATATTTCAATTTTAGGTTCATTTGTTATTGTTATAGACACTGCAAACGCTCAAAATTGACATAACAACGAAAAATAACGAACACAAGATATAGCAAAATAAGTTGGTGTATCGCATGAATTTTGATAAAATATCACACACAGTAAATCAATATGACATAATAATGAAATTTCATAACTTACTTGCACTTATTTGTGATGATAAATCCCAAAATAACCAAAAATGAAGACGTATTAACATGTAACTCAGTTCACTTTGCGGCCGCTGACAGACTATCCGCTGCGAAGCTAGCCGAGCTTGCCCGAGCCCACGCCGCGCCCCGCGGTTAACGGCTGTCACTCATGACAGGTGACATCGAACGTACTTCATGCATTTCATGCGACTACAAGTGTTTGGCGCCAAATTCCTATTGTTTTTTTCTTTCATTATATGGCGTCGGCTTATAACCATTTGCCAATTTCAAGTTTAAAAGGCGGAAAATAGAATTTTCGTTCAAATTTTCAACACCGTATTTCTAAATTCTAGTCAAGTCCAAAGTCTGGTCAAAGTACAATTAAATAGTCAGTGCAGTCAATAAGTCAAGTCAGTCGATTCAGTAAAGTTCCACTTTACTGAAAGTTCCTAAAGGGAGTTTTGGAGAAAACACAAAATAGCACGCTTTTTGTAGTTGTACCACTTGCCCACACTTGTGCACATCAACGAATATGTAATGGTTTATATTCTATCAATATTGCTAATTAAAAACTGAAATAACACTAATTTTGAAAGAATTACAAATACAACAACGTCACTGATTGATATTCCCGAAAAAAAATCCTAAAATGTTTTGTAATTTTATTTTTTATTATTACTTTTGAAGAAATAACAAAATGCCAATGCACATTAGGCATGCATGCCATTACAAGTTTTTAGTTGAGTAGGTACAATAATAATTAACTAGGTACTTATGTAAATGTTTATTATTTTGCTAGGGAATGGTAGGTCACAATATAATTGCATGCTTAATTTTTATAGATTAGTCCGGGGGACGAGCAGATGGATTACCTGACGATTATCGCCTCCCAAGGACAGCGGCTTTAACCAGAGTAGGTAGACAAGTGCTTTGTCAGCCGATTAAAAAAAACTACATTAATATGGCGAGATTAGCCGTAATTTGATGTTTCGTGCTCTGATAATCTTTTTGTGGTATATTGAGGGGTAAATAAATTATTGAAAAATAAAAAGCGCGTTGACAAGTTCGTGTAGCCTCTGGCGGCTGATTCAAATCGTAGCGGGCTGGACAATGGCCATCCGGCCACGATTCGCTTAATTAAACATGATAAAAAAACATGGCGGAGCACATTCAACATCAGTAAGTATTTTTGTTTGCTATTGTATCCTATAAGGATTGTGATAGAGAAATTAAAGTGGACGAAACACAGACCATTGCCAATTCTTAGAGAAAAAGTTAAGATCTGGATCAGTTCACACGAGGCCAACAAATCACTTTTTCAATTTATTTTAAGACAATAGTCGAACATGTTGGCACGACATCGCTGTCGGCATTTTTGTTTAGAAAATAATAAATATTGTTCACTTGCACTCAGAGAATCGACATTTCGTTGTTTATTTTAATACAGATTTTGTTACTACTTTTCAATATTGCTACTTATTTTCAGAAATTACGGATGAAATACTATGCATGAGGATAAAAAGTTGTCATCATGATTGTTAAATGCTGTACATAGACCATGGTCCATTCGATTGTTATGGTGCGGAATTGCATACCAACATGATTCTGGCGATCTCATTCGTTGGCCCGTATTAAAATATTATTCCAAACCCTTAATAAATTGTTTATAATAGCTCGTAAAATGTGAATAGTTTACAATAATTGAAACAATTTAGGAATACGCATAAATAGTTCTGATAACCGTTAGCAGATGGCGCGGCCTGTATCGAAACGTGAGGTGCACGCTAAAAAGTGATAAGGAAATTTATTCAGCATTTAACGATGTTAAATACACGAGGAGTTTCAGTTGGGGCAGGTGGATAGATCCATAATAGGTACGTATTGTGTAATGTAATCTATACATGCAAACATTTTGTTGGCATTTTGCATGCTCACTTTTATTATGGTGAATGTTGTTTTATGTTTTACATACTCTTCGCGGAAACGAGCTTTCAAGCATTTTTGTGTTTGAAATTATAGGTATTTAAGTTTGACTATTCGCGCTATGAAGACAGTGAAATATCAAAAAATCTAAATTGATCATAGACGGCGCCGTGTTAAGTTTTCAAGTGCTCACACAGTTTCAACAGTAATCCATACTAATTTATTTATTTAATTTATCAATTTCATACATACATTTAGACATACTAACATGTCCAACTACTGTTATAAATGTGAAAGTTTGTGAGGATGGATGGATGGATGTTTGTAACTCTTTCACGCAAAAAATACTGAACGGATTTCGATCAAATTTGGTATGGTAGCAGTTTAGGCTCTGGATTAAAACAGGCTACTTTTATCCCGAAAAAGTACAGTATTCCCGTGGGATACCCGATTTTTAAGCAATTTCTAGAAATGACTTATCTCTAACATGTTCTTCACTTCTTACAATGACGTAAAATATAGTTAGTTAGCTTCATATTATAAAAGTTTTCACGTGTTTTCGATAATTTAAGAAGAACGAGCCTTAGATTTGATTTTATGCGGAAAGTTAGGAGTTGATCAATGGCAACACCGGGTTGCGGGTGGAAAAATGTACCTCATTCTGCCGTAATCGGCCCGCAATCTAACTTGGCTCGTTGTCGCGCGGCGAGTGTTGCCTGTAACGACATCTCCCACTATTCCGGGGTAAATAAGGGGAGAAAGTTTTAATGAATTGCCATCAACTTTTGTCTCGATCATTTTCCTCCAAATTCTAACCTACTGAAATACTAATCAAATCGGATACTCTTCGACTCTACTCTTGTTGAATGTGTGAATGTTTGTTTTAGCCTGGCCATCCTAATGGCAGATCTAGAAACAATTACAATTAACTAGCAACTTCGTTTGGTTAGGATTAACTAGAACGGAACCCTAAGATAAAAGTAGCCTATGTTGCTCCTTATAACATCATCTATCTGCCAGTGTAAGTTCCGTGAAAATCGGTCCAGCCCTTACTTATCAGTAGCTGGAAAGAAACAGATCGATGGACGACATACACATACATTTTAAAAATTAATAGATATTTTATCGTAAGTACCATATATAACATATACTTTCATAACCATTTAGTTTAAAGCTGTTAATTTAAAATTACAAACAGACACTTAAATTTGATTTATTTTTATACATGACTGCAATAGAGTATCAAATGCGAATATACATGGACTGGATGTTTTACAAGCAGCAAAGGGAGACGGATCCAGGATACGGGAAAGAAACGTGTTCTGGGGATTCCTGAGCCAGGAGAATAAGGTAGGCCCAAAGATATAAACACAGAGACATGCTGTTGCATACTGACGTGCGCCATCTACTAAAAATCTACAAAAACTACGATGTATGCGATCGAACTACGGCCAGAAATGGCTTGTGAACTTGTGTTATTACGAACATTTTTAGCCTCGATATGCGGTAGACTAATATTTTTCCTCGAAAACGTCACACACCATCAGATTTAACTTGTTATCGTGCCGTGATCATATTACATATGTTATTGCAACAACAGTAAATAACAGAGCTGTAGATATCACAGACTGAAGGACGAGTGTTTACTATATCGGCAACAGTCAGATGAATGAAATTGACAGATATAGGGTAACGGCGCCAGTAGTCAGCCGGCCCGCAAATTTTTTTCAGTCTTATACATAATGTATGTTTGTTAATCCGATTTTAATAAATTATATAGACTATATAATTTAGGTAGTATAGTTTTTAAATATAGTTAAATTCAATTAAATATGGGTTTTTTACATCTTTACCTCAAACATGAAGTTTGCGAACTTGCGAACATGGTAACTATTTCGTAGTTTTTGTTGTTATATGGAAATCTTTATTTTAATACCTAGACAATTAATTTCTAATTTAGTATAGCTAAAAATACTATGTTTAATACAGAATTTAACGGTGATTTGAAGTGTCTGTTTACCGGGGTTACTTTTTGTGGGTGCCCAACCAGCCTGGTCGAGTGACCTGCATTATATTCATAGTTTATTTTTACCAGTAGTCGGCTGCTTCAAATACTAGCTATATGTATAATGTATATAGATTTTATGCTCCAATGGACAGCCATGTGTCAATTTTTATTTTTTAATTGTTGGCCTAGTTTTTATATTTTACAGTCTACTTAATTCGTTCTAAGTAAGTATTTAATTAAAGTAATTATATTTTTTTGAGGATGATTATTTTAATGAATTAGGAGGCTGAGTACTGGGCCACAATATGACCGAGTTCTAGATTTTTGAGACCGAGCACTGGAGAAAAAAGTAATTTTGTATGTAATAGATTTTATTATTTTTTTTTGCGAAAGGAGAATTTAAACAATGCTTATCTTATTTGAAACTTTGATAAATTACTGATTACTAAATACAATACACATTACATTATTAAAACCCTTATTAGTGAAAAAATACATGTGATTATATTTTCGAAAACCGTTAAAAGCCTGACTACTGGTGCCGTTACCCTATCTGGAGATTGACAGTTGACAGCTGATGACGATATTACATATCTCTTATCGCGTGATATGTACTTTCCATGTCCGATTTCAGATTCCATTGTAACTGTTGCAGTTTTTGTGTGACGCATTTATATCAAGCAAAATATTTTTTTTTGAATAGATATTTCAAAAACCCTTTGTCACATCATAAGAAAAATCGAAAAATGTTCGGAGTACTTATAAGTTATAAACTAACTTTTACATTTTAATAATTAATAGTTAATTGTAATTTGCAGTTGCCTTATACTTTCCAACAGCCTCGTAGTCCAGTGGTTTAGAACTTGGCTATCCACTCGGAGGTCGTGGGTTCGTTTGCCGCATTGGAACAACAAAAAATTTTGTTCTCAAGTTTAGTTAGGATAGGACAATGCAAGCTGATCATCTGATTGTCAGACAAGAAAGATGATCCATTCGTCGGATGTGCATGTAAAAAGTCGGTCCTGCGCCTGCGCGTCCTATTAGGCTCCGAGAGTTAAGGCTTCCTGAAACCCAGTGAGACGTGTGACCGACACGACTGGCGAGAGATCATGCGCAGGACCGACTTTTTATATGCCCCATCCTACGAATGGATCATCTTTCTTGTGTACTGTGCACACACTTGGCCACTATAAAAATAACTCATGCGTAGCTGGCCTGGTTTTATTGAAACCGCCCACCATCACCGAAATCGGTGTGGAGAGCTGTTATACTTTAGAAACTATTTCTGCCACTATCAAGATGGAATGAGATTATTTACTCTTTCTCTGTCTTGACAGTGGCGAATCCTTGATAATTTATAGTCAAAATTATCGGCAATGATATACCTGTCTAAGATAACAATATCGACAAGATCACATAACAGAACAATCAGAATAACAACAGGCATAATTACTATCCTTGTGCGACACCGCTTGCCGATCCCACATCTGTTCCGCGAAATATTTACATACCCCATTGTGTTGCAGCCTGCAGGTATTCGCGTGTGTGATCAAAAGCCTATGTAAAGTCGGTAGCAGATGTATGAGGAAATTCCTGGCAAAGATTTATGTACCTATTATGTAGTATGAAAGTTACGAACCTATCTAGAATATAATTAAGATACGCGGTCAGAGTGATACCAAGGTTTCAGAGAAATTCGATGTAAAATAACGCTTTCGACGACGCATATAGAACCTCACTTCCGGTAGCTACTTTTAAAGATCGATAATTCACTAGTAAGTAGTGACGTGTCACGCTGGTGACACGGGTGACTTCGGGTTGTCATGGGAAGGATGTCTTACCATCCTGCTCGTTTGCGAAAAATGATGATCTCGATAAAATGCAATGTCTCATTAGGTTCAATTATGGGTGTGTAGTTCCTACGTCTGTAGGGCCATTACCGTATAATGGCCACCGTTCACCGTCGAGATTTAATCAGGCCGTGCACGTCGCTCCGATGACAGATACGAGTGCGTGCGGTAATGAGCAGGTGACCATGGTGGCGTGTCACCCAACTCTGTGAAGTAATTAGTACTCGATATTCAGTACTAATAAAAAGAAAAACGAGCAGACGGATCGCCTGATATGTTTCCGTCACACGTGGAAAGCGGACACCCGAAGTTTCATTGTTTCGAGTAGGTAGGCTTTTAAACCCATCTTAATCTTAATCGGTATATTGGGAGTGTTACACAATGCGAGTGTTATTTTACGCCAATTTTCTTTAAGGCCTTAGCAGTTAGCACTTTAGCAGGTGTTTCTCCAAACCCGGACCGTTTGTATTAAAGCATGATTTTCCCAATCGACGACGGAACGAGGACGAAAAACAACGTACGTGTTATTTCACGCCGCGTTTCTCTGAGACCGTGGCGTTGCAAGCCGGCCAATTCGTGCCATAGCACTGTTGTTTATCTGTACGTGTACGTAACGTCAGGAAACGTTCGACTTTCAAATGAGCAACAACAACTGAAAGTAGTAATGTTTTGTCAATCGCGCGGAAAATGTTATACATCGTTTGTTTGACGATGTCGCGCGCGATCTGTGCAGTTCGACAGATGGATTGAGAGTTTATGTGTATCCGCTATGTAAATTGTAACGTTTCTCTGGGCACATGATTTAATGCTTACATCAAGGAGTTTAGGCAGAAAAAACACAAATAAAACCGGCCAAGTGTGAGTCGGACTCGCGTACGAAAGGTTCCGTACAAAACGGCTAAAAATAACTTTTGTTGTATGGGGAGGCTTAAATATTTATTTTATTCGTTTTTTAGTATCTGTTAATGTTATAGCGGAAACAGAAATACCTACATCATCGGTGAAAATTTCGTCTATCACGGTTCTTGAGATCCTGGGGAGTGGGGACAGACCGCTGACGGACGGACGAACAGCGGAGTCTTAATAATAGGGTCCCATTTTTACCCTTTGGGTACGAAATCCTGAAAAAAAAGTATCTAGTATGAACGAGTCTAATGCGCTATGAAGGTCATTGACCTCACACCGGACACAGTTGATTCCAAATGCACATAAAGTTTTTTGAAAAAAAAACAATTAAATCAGCTTTGCCTCAGTTAACACCCAAAATAACCTCAGCGCAGTAGACTCATTCATACATTTTTTTTTCGAATTGTTCATTTATTTTACTGGCTAAACTTCTTTACATAAGCATGGAACATGGAAGCATCTGGAAAAAGTTTCAGTACCAAATTGATTTTGCAAATCCTATAGATACCTACAGTTAGGATTACCATTTAGAAATGTAATAAGTCCTGACAGTTAAAAAAAAAGTACGGACATTTTAGTCACACTATGCAAACAATAAAATCTTATTATTCACTTTGCGGTTTGCCTTATAATGAATACTTATAGCCCATACGTACTGGTAATAAGTTAACAAGGGCAATGCAAAATGTCGGTATATCGAGTCTATTATTCCTGTATGGCTATCGTTAGGTGTAGATTGATATCTCTGTTCCTTATTAATTCTACTCTATGTAAATTACATTTTCGAAATATCTCCGCAGAATAGTTAAGTAGAGAGTAAAGTCAATTTTATTGTTGGACATTTGTTTTAAACAATTTTATCTATTTTATTTATTGAGACATAAGTAGGCATAATTACGATGAATTCCACGCGACGACGTCGGTAGTTGGCGTGTGTGGACGGTGGACAATGCGGGGACAAAAAGTGGACAAAAAGTGTCTGCCGACGCGCTATCTACTCTCCGCGATCCTGTCTCAAATAATGGCACAGGGGAGATGTGGAGACGACTCACTTTTTGAATTAATTGTTTTTGAACACTGTCGACATTAATATTATTATTATATAAAGGAGTCAAAATTCTACGGTAGGTACACAACGGTATATATTTTCTTGAAATCAAATTAAATAATGTTGATTTGATAAAAATATTTTAAGGGGACAATAGTGGACAATTTTTTTTATAGTAGACCGCATATTCTGTCGCATTAACGACGTCCAAATACTTATATCAACATGTTCACAATTAGTTTAATATTACTTTATACATTTTAACCACAAACAATTTATTTTATCATCATTCATCAGCCAAAACTTAATTTTTATGTTAGAAGAATGTAATAATACCATGTCATTTAATATTTGTTCTACATATATGTCAAGAAAATAAATGATCTAATAAAATGTCAAAGATAATAAATACCACAATAAAGAATATTAATAAATGGCTTAAGAATAATAAAAATGTTAAAAAGTGCTTAAATAAGTCCAAAGATATAAAACTATGATAAAATGTTAAAATACAATTTTTTATTCAATAATTTCAATAATGTCAGAAATTATAATATAATATGTATTATGTATTCAAACAAATTTCATATGCTAATTCAGCTAAATCATATGTCATACAAGATACTTACTGTCAGTACATCTCCTTTTTGTACAGTTCCTTTATTTCATTATTGTTATGTGTGTGTGTTTTTGTGCAAATAAAGAGTTTTCTAGTTACACAGCATATTAGTCATTTAAAAATTCTTTAACATTATAGTAAGATTTCTATATTAACTTTTTTTAAATTCTCTTATTGAATGTGTTTTTGATAGTCATTTATAAATTTTTACACACATGGCATATGCATTATATAAGAATAAAGTTGTTTTTGATGTTTTGTCTACGATTAGTCTTTGAATTTCTGAAATATTTTGTAGGTATCTTATCAACTAATTGAGTGAAAATGTAATAATTATCAATTACAAATTTAAAAAAATCTAAAATGTAACTAATGTAATGTAAGTTGTTAAAGTCAATATATTATATTGTTTAAATATAGGCTTACACGATTCATATGGTAGAACTTTAGCTATGGCACCGATACATTTTTTTTGTACGATAAATGATTTATCTATGTGTGTGGAATTTCTCCAAATTAAGAGTCCATAGCGCAGGACTGACAAAACATAGCCATGATAGGCCATAATTGCAGTCTGAACACTTACTGTCCACGCTAATCTACGTAAGACAAATACGAATCTTTTAGAACATATTTTTTCTGGGTATAATTTACATACCTAAAAATAAGTTCTCATCTACTTAATCTATAATTTCATCTTTATATCCTAATTTATGTTTCTTCTTCCCTTCCCTTCTTTATATCATAATAATAACGTATTTTTAAGAATATAAAAGAATAACTTATAAGAACGTATTTTTTTAACAAGTATACAAACACCACCCCTTTTTTTTTGACCTGACCTAGTATAAAATGCTGCTAAAGTGTAGTTATTAAATTCTATAAGTGCAATTTTAAGCTTGTCAGCTTGAAATTATCTCTTTTCTAAAACTCTTTTATTAGTTTCACCTGTATGTTTGCTTGCTTGCTTGCTTGCTTGTTTGTTGGTTTGTAACCAACTCCTTTGGGCTCGATTTTGTCCTACTTTGAACGATCAGATTGAATTCAAACTTTGCACACCTGTCAAAGACCGATGACAATGCAATAATTCGATTAAAATATTCGATTATCCTGATTAAATTCGCCAGATTTCATCAAATTATTTCCGCATCCTTTGCATGAGAGTAAGAGAGATAGAACTAGTGCGCGAACTACGCATGCGTGCAGTTCCAGGCTTTCTCTTTGGCAAATCATACTAAAAAGCAAAAAATAAATTATAGTTTAAAAAAACTAAAAAAACACGCTTTTATAGAAAATCTAACTAAAAAATAAAATTTAATAAATTTGTATTAACAATAGTTTAAATGAAAAATAAATGTTTGTTATTGTAAATAAGCGCGAGGTGCATAGTGTCAATAGTTATAAACATTTTATTGGCTATATAGATATGAAAAGGATCTTCACTTTGATAATATGATATTATTACAGATGTTAATAGAGTTTAATACGTGAATATTGTTAATATTTATAAAACGACATGTCATCATAATCAAGTTCTTTAGTTTCCATTCATTAAGATGTACATTTTTTATGTATTTTCGAATTAAAATAGGACACGTTATTTTAGATGCCTTAATGAAACCTTAAGGAAACATAACTGTGATACAATTTTCATGGGGTTTTGGTCATGTTGTCCAACGCTTAATATTATTTTATGTTTATTTGTAATATTAAATAGATACGGTGTTTTCCAAAATCTTGGTGATCGCGCCGGGATTTATGAAGTAAATTTTTAAATTTTTTCTAATGGGTTATTTTGTCTTTGTTTTCTTATCAAGTTAGCTATACTAGTGCATTGACTTGGACCAAATATATATTAAGTTTTTTTTATTTCGTTTCCTTTTTTTATCAGTGTTGTAGTTGTTATAATTAGTGTTTAAGTTTTCTTTTTGTGAAGTCGGTTTTATACTTTCTGTTTGTACAGCTTTTTCATTGCATAAGGTGGAACTTATATTTATATAAATTCTATATATTATTTTGTTTTTGTTCTGTATTTTTTTTTGGAGATCTATTTGCAGGCGTTTTTGTTATTGGACTAGCATATACTAATTTTAAGTTATGCAATTGTTGTCTTAAATTTATTATTGCCTTCTTAAGTGTATTATTTTCTATTATATTATCTAATTCATTTTAAGTGCTTTGTAGTAATAATAAAATGTTATCAGGTTTTTTTTCAGATGAATAATTCTATAATTATTTTGTAACAAAAATATTTTATTCTATACTATCTATATTTCTTTACTTAATGTAATAAAGAAGAAATGTTTGTTTGTTTGCATTGAATAGGCTTCGAAACTACTGGACCGATTTTGATGAAATTTGTAGAGGTGTAAAAGTAACGAAAAAAAGCGTACCCGTACGTATTCGGTACTATAACAATTAGTACTCGTTAGTCGTTACTAGATGGCGCACCCGTTACTCAGTACCGAATACATCCGGTTTGCTAGGGCTCTAGAAATTTAGTACACATCTAGAATAGACGACGGAGGAGGACATAGGCTACTTTTTATTGAGGCAAAATGTACGGCTTCTTTTTGCGTTCACGATGTCGCGGACAACATCTAGTTTTTGATAATCATAATTAATCTTAGGGCCGAATACTGAAACCCATCTTAAAATAGGCCCCCCCAAAATCACTGTCTCTGCTCAGCAGAATAACAAAGAACAATGAGATTTGAGTGCCACTTAATTTAAGTGGCGTTTCTGTTTACGGCAGTCGGTCGTTAATTAAGTAGTTACACTTAATTCTCGATAACTCTAAAAGAAAACATATTTAAATCTATTTCTGCTCGACCAGTTTTTAAATATTTAAACACAATGGCAGTGACCGCGACAACTACGCTGTTAAGCGATTTTCGTTTTATGCCTTGTTTCATTTGGGTAATTTGGGTACCTAATATGAAAATTTTCGTTCCATATTCCAAAAAACAACGAAACAAAAAAAAATACAAGCGCCGTCTCCACGCCACGCCTGTCCCCAGGGTCCAGTAGAGCACCCTGCGTCCACGTAAATCTACATCAACGCGCTGTCCCCTTCGTTTTGTTCCCATTCACTTAAGGCACGTCTCGTCCCCTTCGTCCCCTGCCGTCCACCGTCGTCCCCCGCGGACCTACGTCACCGCGGCTACCTTATTAGGGACTTGATGACACGCGGAGTATGTTAGTGTTAAGTAGGTATTTCTAGTTTATTCTCGAGTATTTGACACTAAAAGAAAAAGAAAAAATATTCAGTGGTTCGCAACCTTAAGAATCTTTAGAATAATAAAAACTATAACCCGACTACGCAAATTATATTGCCTGTTATAGCCCGAGTTACTCGGGTCATTATTACGAATTTATTGACACCTCATTTATTAAAATCAGATCATTCAGTGGTTTAGTCGCTACAGGGGAATAAACACACATATATAGTTACATACATACATACTTAGCCGTACTTGGCTAAAAGCAGTTTCATTAGGGTCAGTTCACACTGCGACGTCCAAACTCTTGCAATGATACGTGTATCTTCTTATGTAATATGAATAAAGTTCGATTTTTAAAAGCTATCTTAAAAATGCAGCGTATCGTTTCGTTTCGGTGTGAAATGGGCCCTTGGTTCGTCGTTAACTTTGATTTGGTACAAGACTGCCTCATTCATTCATTAAAATAGTGCAGGCCGGTCGGGGGATCCAAATAGTGCAGGCCGGTCGGGGGATCCAAATAGTGCAGGCCGGTCGGGGGATCCAAATAGTGCAGGCCGGGCGGGGGATCCAAATAGTGCAGGCCGGGCGGGGGATCCAAATAGTGCAGGCCGGTCGGGGGATCCAAATAGTGCAGGCCGGGCGGGGGATCCAAATAGTGCAGGCTGGGCGGGGGATCCAAATAGTGCAAGCCGGTCGGGGGATCCAAATAGTGCAGGCCGGGCGGGGGATCCAAATAGTGCAGGCCGGTCGGGGGATCCAAATTGTAACGTTCTATTTAGGGCCTGTTTCACAATCTTCTAATGAGTGTCGCATAACTTATTCGGAAGTGTTGTCGCTGCTTACTTTATATCGAGCGACAGAGACAAAACATGCTAATCATAATATTGCATAAGCTATCTGAAACTTAACAGTAGATTGTGACAAAGGCCCTTTTACTCCTTAGTCAAACGCTAAATTATACTCCGACAAATCATATTAAAATTCGACCACGTAAGTATAACTACACTTACTTGAGCAACTGCTCATTTATTTCAAAGTATAAAACTTTACATAAGAATACTTTACATAAGATATGGTACCTAATTGGCAAACCATTTGTTTTTACAGGACACAATTGCCTATTTTCTCTAGTCTCTAGTCACAACGAGACCTGTAATGTGTCAACGTCAGGTGCATATTGTTATTTTAAATTTATTTTCGCATAAAATTCAATTTTTTATACGAAAAACTCAATTTCGCGTCACGCGGCTGGAAGCGCCGTGACAGCTCCATATCGCGTCACTGTCAATCTCCGGTTTAGGATTGACGGCTGTCATGCGCGCCCGTCGATTCGAACGTCAATACCGAATAGATAATACGAGCGTTCTAAATTCATATCGAGTTTGAAATTCACTAAATGTGCTGTCAGTTACACGTCATGCTTTTGTAATGCTGAAAAACATGATCGCGAATTAATAAATAATGCTGAAAATAAATTTCATAATATAAGCTATGTTTTTAATAGCTGTATGTTGACTAAAAATATTTTTCTTCTATTTAGTGTTAGACAACATGATAATAAGCAGTCTTAAACCCCTTTGAGTAGATCTTAACAAATAACGAAGGCACAAACAATTTAAAGGAGATCGGCAAGTCGCCATACATTACTGCCTGGAAATTAAAATACGTGGCCACAAAAAATATTTATTGTAAGTTGGAACTTTATGAACATAGGAACAAAAAAACAATAATATTATACATCAAACTCGGGGGATAAAACTTAATTCATTAAATATAACCTAACCTATTGTTTAATAAATTGCCCTAGCGGCTAGGTTTGCGGAAAAGCGACATCAATTACGTAATGCAATTAATAACTAGTTTGTTTGGAAACACAATATGTTAACAGACATAATAAATATTTTTCTCGGTCAAAATCTAAAAAATCTAACTGTTCGGTCGCTAGATGGAGCTTTTACGCCTCAAATTGACAATTTTTACAGCATGATAACCCTAGACTATATATATATATATATATATATATATATATATATATATATATATATATATATATATATATTTGTATTATAATTTTTTAAGTACTACAAAACCACATATGTTCGAACTTGGCCGCTCTTGATGGAAAATTCGGACAGGATTCGTCAGTGTCCTTAACAATAAGAAAGAGAGCGATATATCGGCCTGTGACGTCACTATGTGCTACCGCCAAAAATATTTTGTTATTAAACAATGTATGACGGTAGCATATTGTGACGTCACGAATCGTTTTGTAAGAAAGAGATGGGCAACATTTTTTATTTGCCGTTTCAAAAAATTTGAAATTCGATACTCTATGGCAACAACCCCAATATCAATTTATGAAAGGACGTAGGAAACAAATTATAATTAGAATAGAAAATAAACACTACCTATGGGTACTTGATAAAAATTTTAACTGTCGATTTTTTAAACAAGTGCCTTCCGTTGCTGGGGGATTGCTGGTTAGCTTAGTGAAAAAACTTCATTAAGTATAAATTATTAAATAGAATAATATCAAAAGTCGATTTTTCACGATAAAACGCTATACATAGCTTTACAAATGGATTTGCACGGCATTTTAATATATAATGCTACATTGTTGGTAACTACACACAGTGTTAAATGAACTAAGTATTCGGTCATTCCTGATCAGCAAATAGTAATTACTAATTACTAATTACACGTGTGTGAAAATGTAAACGAAACTCAATGTAATAAATGGGGCGGCTATAATGCTTCCAAATTAAATGACACTTATTCCCCACGCAATAAAGAAATGCTATGACTTTAGAATTTAATTTCTCTTGTTTACATTTAGATTACATTTACTCAGTACGGACCACGGAGTATAGAAAAGTTCTGCATTTTCGAAGTCGATCGACGTTTGAAAGTCGTTTAATTTATGCCAGTTACTAGCAAGGTAGTTCACCGGATTCCAGTGACAGCGAAATAACTACACCTACAACTACACCTGCACCTACACCTGCAACTACACCTACACCAACATTTACAATTACAACCTACACCTATACCTACGTCTGTCAGTTTTCACCTACCAACCTAGTCTTACCTACAATTTCGACACCAAAAACTAGACCTGCTACCTAGAACCTACGCCTACATCGACGCCTACCAACCTACTCTTCATCAACCTACAATTTTAACACCAACGAAAGTCCGAGTAGGCCTCGTGCACGTAGGGTTCCGTACCATTATACCAATATTGTACATGTTTTTACTTATTATTCCGTTATTTTTATACGATGTTTTCGCCTTGTTCCGTTTTCACTTTGTAACTTCCTGACAAGTTGTGTAAAGGGAAGTTAATTTGTTTTTTTTTTTTTTCACTTTCATAACAATTTTATACTAAGGGCTTTTTACACTGAAATAATTCCTAACTTTTGAAACTACATAATATAGAAACCATGATATAAATCATGTAAAGTTGTTATTCTTGTTGTTAGGGAGTGCCGTTGCCGTTGTTATGACAAAAGTATTAAGTAATATGGAATACCATATTATATATAGAGTAATAACTCTATTCAGCTCCAATATTTCTCCTCTATTCTATTTATAGTGAAGATGATCAATACACAGATGGCGCTAGGTAGACAAATTTTAATTTTCTGTTCTTTTGTGAAGTGATGTTCTTTAGACACGATAAGAGTATTTTTTTATTTAAATGATTAATGAGGATTCTCTTTTGCCACGTGCACTCTGTGTCTGTACACGTCATGTTTTTTGCATGTCTAATCAAAATCGGTCCGGCCGTTTCTTATATATTAGTATTATTAGGAACAAACAGACAGCCAAAAATTTTTAAATTAATTTTCTGGTGTAGGTACCGTGTACACTATCAAATGCATTTAGTCCAAAGCTGTTAATTTGAAATTACAAATAGACAATACAATTAAATTTTTTTGTATAGACTAGCGACCCACCCCTGCTTGGCAAGGGTGCAATGTATATATGTATTAAATAAACCTTCCTCTTGAATCACTCTATCTATAGCTGGAAGCTGGATTATCAATCACTGAGTCTTGGTCTGTTACTTCCAACAGTAAATTTAAAAAACTTTAAACGTATTGACGTATTGAAAGTTAAAAAAAAAAAAAAACTTTCAATACGTCAAGTCGTTAAACGCTGAGTGATTCAAGTTTAAATAACTATCGGTTTACTTATTTCATTGGATGCTGGCGTAGAATGAACGGACTAGGCGTCGAATCGGCTGGCTAATTTAACTAGTTGACTGTAACATAGACAAAAGAGACTTAGGGCTGGCTTGTCTCACATAGACATGACTGTCTTAAAACTGTCGTATTACGTGTATCAACTATGAGATGTAAGTGAGCGCTCGCTCTTGGGTAAAATAGTTTTGTGCAACTGGCCTGAGTTAGTTAAGTGTAAACTGTCGTTCAACTGTCTTGATGAATGGATGGCAACTAGATGGATGTTTATTACTCTTTCACGCAAAACCTACTGAAAGGGCTTTGACGAAATTTGGTATTGAAGTTTAAGCTATAAATTAAACCATAGGTAGAAAGTAGTTTTATCCCGAAAAAGTACAGTGTTCCCGTGGGATACTGTATTATTTACGCGGGTGAAGCCGCGGGCAAAAGCTAGTAAGTAATATAGACATATATAAATCGTCTGTAATTGAACTCCTTCTTAACGGCTGGACCGATTTTGAGGATTTTTTTTGTGTGTGTTCAAGTGAATTACAATTGGACCCAGTAGGTGGCGCTGGGGTCAGTATGTCAACATTCAATTCTATGGCGATACGAAGTTTGCCGGTACAGCTAGTAATTTATAATATCCCCGATGAGTTACAGGCTTTGTCCCGGGAAAATGTAAGAGTTTCACAAGATAGCCATATTTTGTTTCTAGGAAAATTCCTAAGTAACAGCTAATAAAAGTCAGAGTGATTAATTATGATCCATTACGCAATCATTACACTGCAGCGAATCGTGTTAATTGATTCATTTGGCCGTATATGGTACACCGCAACTGTGTACACGTACGTCGCGGCTCACTACACACAGCTGTCAATCATACGTCAAACCAATGATTAGAACGTAAGGGTGAGCCACTAGGAACATTTTGCTTAATTTTGACGACCTCTGTGGCTCAACGGTTGAGTGCGTCAGTCGTCGTCGTGTATAGTATAAAAGTATTGAGTATATTTCCGTTGTCTGGCACCCGTAACTTCGAGAGCTTATCACGGGACCATATTGACGTAATGTGTAAGCGTCCATAGATATATTATTACTATTTTCTTAAACCTTCTTCATACAGTACAACTACGTTCTCGGTGCTTGGTATCTTTATGGAAACTTTGTTTTCCATATATCATCTGTCACTGCCATAGAAATACGATGATTGCCGAGGAACAATAAAAGTAGTAGGTACTACTGTAGACTGTCATTACTTTATCCTGTCAATGTTGCGCGCGCAGCGATCTCGAGTCCTGTGGTATGAATAGTCGCGTTGGTTTCAATGGGGGACTCATGTTTGAGACATTTTAAAGCTGATGCAGTGCCTATCCTTACTAGTTACGTCAGTTATGTACGATCAATGCGTCGAACAATAAATTATGACGAATGCGCACGCGCAGATCTTGTAATTTTATTGTTTTGTGAAATAATGATCAACGGGATGGTTGACTTTTGGGTTTATTTTTGTAGCATTTATATACCTAATGTGTATGTTGCGATTCCTTAGTAAACTGCAAGAAATTGCTCGACGAATTCAAGTCACAAAGTGTCCAAACTCTGGTTTCCCATTTCAGACGGAACTGGATTGACCTACCTATTAACCTATCTAATGGTTATTTTCCTAGTATAATGTCCACTGCCTAGAGCCAAATAAAATGATGGTCTCTATTGACTTGTAATAAATGATTAGACAGAGAGCCTTTTGTGAAGTTGTAGTAAGGCTATGTAATGTAAGCCCGGGGCGGCGCGGGCGTGCGGCGCACGTACCCATTAGCATATTAATAATAATCGAATCCCGCTAAGACAGTCATCACCGGCTCAATGGCTATAGATGTTGCTTGTTGTTAGAATTACTTATATATTTTGCAATAATCGGCCAAGTAGTTTCGGAGGAGTTCGGTCAACTGTGACAAACACTCTTTTGACGACCTCTGTGGCTCAGCGAATCTCGCTCTTTTCATAGTCCAGGGTCAATGATGTGTATTAAATATGTGTATGATATGATATGAAAATGTGAAATATGTGTACAGTAAAAAATTATTAGGTAAATATATTTCCGTTGTCTGGTAGCCGTAACACAAGTTCTTCGACAAATGAAAATGGGGCCAGATTGACGTGGTGTGGAAGCGTCCATAGAAAAAAAACACTGGCACAAGAATTTCATATTTATGATTTCGCCTTGTCAATAACAGCTGATAGTCTTCTCCTTATGCTGTAAATTTTGGCTTGTAATCACCATTATGTGGGGATGCTATTCTCTATGCACCCTCAACCTTTTAGGTTGTGGTAGTTTCTTGCGGGATATTGAGTAACGTCTGATTCTATTAACCAATAAAATGCATGAATCTCAACTTTAAAAAAAAACGGTGCAAATTAATGGATTTTTCATACAAACTTTTAACTTCCTTCAATTTCACCCCTGGAGAATTCTCCTTTTATCTAAATAGATTGTCATTCTAAGTTAAACAAGAGAATTGGGGGTCTGTGTTAAACACCTCGAAAACTGTAAAATCCAAGTGTCTTTTTTTCGCCAGTTTTTTCCTGAACCTTGGGTCTAGGCTTAGCATAGTTACTAGTTACAGTGCTAGGGTTCACAGTTCACACAATATCTCTAATAACAACCGCATCTATAAATAAACGCCAACAAATATATTAATAGCTTCCTTTATATCGCCGCAACACGAATTGGTTACATAATACCTGTAATATTGAACATTTCCCCTTATGAATTAATCACATGCAAAAACATCTGCCTTAATGAGCTTTCCACCTGATTGTAAGTGTGTTCTGAGAATCCAACGGATAATGAATTTACATCCGCCATTAATTCAAATATCAATTAAACGTACCAGCTAGTTACTGGTTTTTAGAGTTCCGTACCCAAAGGATAAAGACCCTACTACTGAGACTTCGCTGTCAGTCTGTCTGTGTACGTCTATCTCCAGGCTGTATCTCATGGTAGCTGGACAGTTGAAATTTTCACAGATGATGTATTTTTGTTGCCGTTACAACGACAAATACTTAACTAATTGTAGTGGGGCTCTATAGTCTATGGGACCCACAACAGACGTGTTTTTTGCTGTTGGAATTTGGAATCCTGCGTGCGCGAGAGTGACTTGCACTTGGCCAGGTAAACTGGTGGTTTGTGCGTAGGTCTGTTAGAAGTGAAATCCTATGTCTATAACTTGTGTTGGGTCGAAGTTTAGCAGTTTAGCACAAGCAGTAGCCTATCAAAAAAAAAATATTTGTTATAATATCTAGTTAGTAGATCTAGTTACATATCTAGTAGATATCTACTTCATGATATAGCACCTGCAGCCCCGGATTACTGAATAGTTGGTACAGCTTACACTCTACCAATACAGAGTGAGAGCGTTGGCTAGCATAGAATAGCATAGAAATGGCTAGCCTAGGTATAGAATACAGACTAATGACCTACCGTTACTAGATTCACCCAGATAAAAGAACCAGTCAAGAGTGAGTCGGACTCGCTCACCTAGGGTTCCGTACAAAGTAGGAAGATCATAAAATATAGTTGAGGAATCGTGTCTCGCATATTTTGTCGAGCCTGAAAATGAATGATGAAAGTTTGTATGGAGATGGTGCATTCTTTCATTTAAAATGAAATAAAATATATTTTGGATTGCTCACATCCAGCTCACATCATATTTCATATTTTAGACTTGAGACAATTGAATATGAATTTTGATTCCCTTGAGAGTGTCGTAATATGCGTATATTTTTTTTGCAGCATAAACGGCCGCAACATTTAGGACTCATAGGAGTCTGATTTTTTCACAGCTTCAAGGGACCATAATGGACCTGAGTACGCAGTTTTAATTTCAACTCAATACCTCCTCCTAAAATAATATATATATATATATATATATATATATATATATATATATATATATATATATATATATATATATATATATATATATATATATATATATATATATATATATATATATATATATATAATATATAGGCTGCGGGTAGAGTACCTAAGAAGCTGGCAGCATTGGCTCGCTGTATGCTTTGCACTGAGGCCCCAAGGACCCATAGTTTCGATTCTAAGAGGCAGAAAAATGTAACCAACCACCGACCACTTTGTAATTAGTTTTCACGCACAATTTTGACTCATGTGATCTTACTTCTAGGCACAGATTATACAGATATACATATACTAGTACTTCTAGCCGTCTAGCGTGACCGTAACAAGCTCCACAGCCGGGTTGTCGCTCCGCAACAAGTGGCAAATGGCAATACATAACAGCGCGTCATCTAATACTGCTATACCGCGTGTCCACTGTCGCAGCTTACACGGCACGGTGCAGGTCCGATCCCGGATGGTATAATGAGATTTTTTTTGGAGCACTTAGGTGCATGTTTGGATTGAGCTAAATTCCGACCCAAAATCCAAGCTATTATATATTATAGCTTATACTTATAAGTCACCCCCGACTTGTCAAGCAGTCATCGCGCTGATGTTGATGAATCTTCGCTCAGAACACTCTCGATTATGTCAGCTTTCAAACAAAAAAACTAGATCAAAATCGGTTCATCCGTTTGGGAGCTATGATGCCACGGACAGACACGTCAAACTTATAACACCTCTAGCTGTTTCGTCGGGGTTTAAGAAATTCGGGAGTAATTTAGAAGTTTTACATAAACTTATATCCATTTTGAACGTTCATAAAACATCTAAGGCCCACTTGCGCAGATCTGGGTTAAAGTTAACCCTGGGTTAAACGTAATGTTATCTCTCTCGGTCTTCATATTTATGAAAGAGAAGGCATAATATTTTAACCCAGGGTTAACTTTAATCCCGATCTGCGCAAGTGGGCCTTACAGTGTTTATCAATGTTATACGAAAATCACTTTGAAAAAATTATTAACCAATTACCACGCCCAATGGACACACTCACAAACTCCGGTATAGTCAGAAGCTGGTAGGCAGGCACTCAGGACATAGGCTATCTCCAGCCTATCTGCCGCGGGCTATCGGTAGACTTATGTGACGAACCTAGATTATAGGCGTCGGGAAATTGTTTATAGACGGTGTTAAAAGCACTTTAACTTAGAGTAAGTGATTTATAGGTAAGTTCTCAGGTAGCGTTTAGTTGAAATCAATCATAGAATATTATTTATACGTGAATCGAAAACTTCTGACCCCTTTTTACGAAATTTATGCAAACGGAGGTGTATGAAATTTGGCACAGTTAAAGTTTTGGTGTGCCGAAAGCTAATATTTTTTTTAATAATGCTTAGAAATGCATAAAATTAAAAAACAACGTTACATACACTGCCTCAGATTAGTAACACACACTCCCGTGCGTTTGTAAAATACCTATCAGATTACATAGTATTTCTACTTTTATAAAGACATCATTTTTAGCATTTTTCTTTTAGCTTAAATATCAAAATTACCATACATACTCAAATAGCAAAATTAGCAGACATCATTTTTATTCGTTGTTTTCTTTTAGCTTAAAAAGCAAAATTAATTTTCTTATCGGCCACTAAAAAGTAAAGATAATTAAACTCTTACTTTTAATTTGTACAAACCTACGTGCAGATCCTCAAAATAATTGAATCCCGTAAGACGAATGTTCAACAAATGAACTGGTCATATTTTAGCACTGGGTGGGTATAAGCTGTAATCCAATTAGTTGACTATAATTACTGCTGGCCCAGTCGGCGGGGACTGTTCTCGGGCCCACTGGGGCCGTCAGTCCGGGGCCGGGGCCTACTGGGGCCGTCAGTCCGGGGCCGGGGCCTACTGGGGCCAATAGGGAGTGATCGATACTGCGTGGGCGCATGACCGTATCGATCTTATGACTGTTTCTCATAAATCTGCTGTCTTTTCAATGATTTTATTCTCGTTTTTATTGCTTGTATGAGGTAACTGTCTGTGTGTAGTGGGTACACAGTATAAATGTATTATTATGTTCAATGTTGTGTGTTTATATTACTTATACTGTGGTCGGTAGTAGCTGAGATTTTCAGGGATATAATCAAGACATCATATTTAGACTTCGATATTCGTAATTATCAGTATCAGTAACATCGCATCCTTATTGCTTAAAACTATAAAGTACACATTTGTCCAAAATGAAGTTATTTTCATCGTAATCAACACACAATAACTACAATTTATATAAAAACTATAACCCGACCACGTAAATTATATAGCCTATGTAGCTCGGGCTATTAATACGAATCTATTGACACCTCATTTATTTAAACCGGACCAGTAGCTTAGGCGCTACGGTGGAACAAACATACATACATGCATACATAGACTGCCAAAATCACCCTTCCTTTTTGGTTTCGCCGTAGATAAGCGGGTAAAAATATGCAAATCACTACATAGTATAAAACAAAGTCGCTTTTTCTGTGTGTTCCTACGTATGCATAGATTTTTAAAACTACGCAACGGATTTTGATGCGAGGTTTTTTTAATAGACAGAGTGATTCAAGAGGAAGGTTTATAATATGTATATAACATGCATAATATAGTAGAGAAACACTGATCATTTTAGATTTTTCTAATGTCCTAAATAAACACATTTCTTTGCGCTTACATTGCAAACGCTAGCAGAACCCTACGAGGTAGATCAAAATAATGTACTACAGTATTGTACACCTTAAAAAGGTCTACAAAAAAGCCGCGACGATATATGCATGTCTACCTCATAGGTAACCTACAATAATCATTTTTAATCCGTTACTTTTTACGAGAAATAATGGCTTATTTACGAAGCGATTTTAAGCAATACAGCATTAATTATTATCCAATTAAGTACCTTAAATACATTGTACATTTAATATAGATCAATATGGCCCTTTACAGCATGTAATTTAAATGAATATTTTCGAAGTTATTACACATTTAAAAAGTAGGGACATAGCGGTTTACTTAATAAATAAAACTAGCTGCCCGTGCCCAGTTCATTGTTATTATTATGTACATGGTATTTTCAGATGCTACAGTATAGACGGATACAGCATGATCCTTATCAAATTAACTAAGTTACTCACTTTAAGCATTTTATACACATTATAGTAGCCATTAAACCATACATTTTAAATTAATATCTTATATATAGAAGATATTGTAAAATTTATATTCAAGCGCGAAATATATATACCTATATCAAGCGGTCTCGCACGTCGCGTCGAGGTGATAGGGTCCCGTTTATACCCATTGGGTACGAAACCCAAAAAAGATTTCTAAAACTTTAAACAGAAGTATATTACAATGAGTAGAGATTATTATTTCCTGAAGAAGTTTTTTCTCCAAGAACACTATTCCACGCGGACGGACAGATTAATTATTACAGAGATTATATATGTCTGTATTATTTTTTTAAGCAGCTTTTCACTAAATGCATATGCGGTATTTACAATAAAAATCAATTTTTTAAATTTAAGTCACTCCGTATATCTGTCTCTCTGTCTGTTTGTTCCGGCTAATATCTGAAACGGCCAGGCCGATTTTAATCGAACTTTCACTGGCAGATAGCTGATAAGCAGTAACTTGGGCTACTTTTATCTTAGGGTTCCGTTAAATAATAGGGTTATTTTAAAAAATCTTTAACGAAATTAAAATGTCTGACGTAAAATAAACAAACTTAACGCCAGTTTGCATTTTGTCAATAAAATGTCCGGATTTTTGAACGGTCAGGCTTCTTGTCAGGGCTGAAAACTTGTATGTAATGACTAATGACGTAATGACATGCACTATAGTGGCGTGGAGTTCCAATAACTCCATTCCTCCTCCATTGGCCTCATTTGCCACTTACCTTTTGAAGACCCTCATCCAAATCCCTACCTATTATACAGGCTAGGGTTTCCCTAGGAAGGAGAATCAGCCTTCGAAACTGAATTGCACTGTTAATATAAGTACACATATTATACCGTAACTGTATCAGAAGGTAATAAATAGGTATTGTGGTATAACGAGGCGCGTTTACACGGAAGCGTCACAACTCACACGACACACCTCATCAATCTGCGCGTCTGTCGAGTGGAAATGCGCTGTAAATGTGGATACGGTATTGTGGATATTTTATTTATTCGCCAATTGCCAGGTATACACTTGTTAGGTAGTAGGTAGGTTACTTGTATATTTGTGAACATGGGGGTTTAACTATGTGCGAGCGAGTACTAATCTTAGCAGGATTTTACTTATACTTGCGTGCAAAAAAACGACCCATAGATTTCGTGCTATGTATTAACATTAACCTAATCATTTTGAACGAAATATTCAAAAAATATTTTGATGATTTTATTCATCAAAAAAAGCTTTTCAAACAGTGATTATTTTAATTTTTCTTCCGTTTCCAATGATTATAATATCAGTAGGTAGTCTAGAAGTCTTGACTTACATTAAAATTATACATCTGTATAATTATGTATTGTTTAGTCAACCGACACGTCATGTTCAATATTATTCAATTTCAGGTTTTTTTTTATTAAGATAACAGTTTTTTTAATTCAGCATAAATCTTTAATAAGTATATATATATATATATATATATATATTTCCATTGTCAGGTACCTGTGATACAAGTTCTTCGCATACTTAGTACAGGACCAGATTGATGTGGTGTGAAAGCGTATATATTATTATAAAGTACCGTATCCACATCCGCGGCTTGGTAATTAATAGTGTGTGCAGATTGATGCGCGCGTGATTACCGTGCGACTGGCGCGCCGCGGTCCGCGGACCTTGACACCGGGCAGGTCGACCAGTTGAGCGACCGGTTGATACACCAGAACACTACTTTATGACACAGTCACAGATGCAGAAGGTTGCTGAGGTAGATAAAAGATGAGCAATTTTACCAGTTCTGGAAATGTGCGATATGTTGTGTTTAATTTGGTGCCATAACAATTGGCCTTACCAGGCCAGCCAGATCACAGCTGATGCCACTTGATACTAGAACGTCGATTCTGCTAATTAAATCCTGCAATTATACAGTTACGATCCAGTCCCGATGTGTTGAAACTGCAAAATGGTATAAAACGTCAAATCAACGTCAAACCCGCTTTGATTGGTCCATACTCAAAAAATGAGTTTATGCTATCAAGAAGATTCATTTTCATTCAATGAAAGTAAATTGAAACTGTAAGTTGATTACGAGAATTTGGAGTTTAGTTAACAGTTACCACATTGTTTGTTGAATTACTTTTAAAAAATCAACATTGTATAAATTAATCACTTACTAGAGTCACCCCGTGGTCGAAATTCGACCATATTTCATATTTTAAATTTTAAGTTTCAACATTATTAGGGTTATTTTGGCTCTTACAAAATAAAGTGGCATTAGAAAATATAATGTTTTCTATAGAAAGTGAAAGAAATATTGACAATTGTGTCAAACCAACACCTACTGTTATTATACAAACGCATTGTAGTGTGATTCATTAATCTGAGGTAGGTGTAACTTTTTTACTAATTTTATGTATTTTTAATAATTATTAATAAATATATAATAAATAAATATTAACCAGCACAATGATAAAGGAATTTTAAATCGAATCATTACCTGTGATGAAAAGTGGTTCCTGTACCATAAACGGAAACGCTCATCACAATGGCTGAACCCTGGTGAACCAGCCAAAGCCTGCCTCAAAAAAAAGTTACTTGTGAGCGTTTGGTGGACTAGTGCCGGTGTCGTTCATTACAGATTTCTTAAATCTGGCCAGATGATTACGGCAGTTGTCTATTGCCAGCAACTGCAAATCATGATGGAAAAGCTAGCTCCTAAACAATCGAGGTTGGTCATTCACTCTAGGCCACTGCTGCTTCAGGACAACGCTAGACCACACACTGCACAACAGACGGCTACCAAATTAGATGAGCTTCAATTGGAATGTCTAAGACATCCACTGTACTCCCCGGACCTTGCTTCAACAGATTACCATTTTTTTTCGAAATTTGGATAACTTCTTGCAAGGGAAAAAATTCAACTGCGATGGGGCAGTCCAAAGCCCCTTCAAAGATTTTATTGATTCCTGTCCGAATGGTTTTTTTAGTAAAGGAATCAATGAACTACCTATGAGATGGCAAAAGTGCATAGATAGCAATGGTATATACTTTGAAAAAATAAATATATTATGTTTAAAAGAAATCGACTTTATGTTTCTCCTTTACAAAACGCCAATTTCATATGTAATGACCTATATGATGTGATTTGGCAAATAACAATAATGAAACCGTTCCGCGTCACCGGCGTCACCGGCGTCATCGGTGTTCGTGGTGTATGTCGGCTTGTGTACCGTGTCGGTTTACGCCCGCGTCCGTGGTGTCGGTACGTCAGTGTCACGTGGTCAACAAACCGCGTATCTCACGAGTCACGATATACAATCTTATGGTATTTGCACATAATATTATGAAAACTGTTAACCCCTAGTCCGGTTCTAAAGAGACCTAAAAAGACTTTAGGGATTCATCTCGTATTCCAATATTTTCATTGTCAATTCGTTGTTTTTTTGATTACAGCAAAAAATCTTTTTTTTTAAAGTCCTAGTTATAATTTACCAACCGATTAGCGTACAGTGTACTTTTGGTATTTCATCGGATCTTATAATATAATCGTTATCGGAAGTTTTTCTTATTTAAAAATTAAATTAGAATTTAGATGTATTTCCTTATTACTAACTAGCTTCTGACCGCGGCTCCACCCGTGTAAATGCAGTATGTCACGGAAACACTATTTTTTTTTTCAGAATAAAAAGTAGACTACGTGTTAATCCAGAGCTCAAAATACTACCATACCAAATTTAATCAAAATCCGATCAGTAGTTTGTGCGTGAAAGAGTAAGTAACAAACGTCCATCCAACCATCCATACATCCATCCATTCTCACAAACTTTCACATTTATAATAGTAGTAGCAAGTAGGATTCCTTATTGCACTAGACTCTAGACTCACTACTTACTAGTATTAGTTATTCTGTGCCAGTGTATATGCGCCATTATCAGTAGTTTTTCAGCGCATTACAATTTACACGGTATCTCTCGATCTTAATCATTTCGAACACACGTTAGTGTAATGATGTAAATGTCCGTACTCCATAGATCGTATTGGGCCTCTGTTGGCTCATTAATATTAATTAAGTTTTAGTTATGCAGTATGAAGTTGCATTTTTAATAAGCAGTTCTGTGTCTAATATCAGGAACTAATTATGGATTGTGAAGCCGGTGCCTAGCAGCTGATTTGACGCCTGAAGTTTATTTTTTTACGCTTAAGAAGATTAGCTAAAAAACGCAGTAGAGATAAAAATATAAAACATTCAGGGCCTGTTTCACAATCGCCTAATAAGTGAGGAATAGGTTATTCAGGAGTTTTGTCGCTGCTTACATACTGAGCGACAGAGACAAACTTCCGGATTAGCTATTTGTCACTTATTAGGCGATTGTGAAACAGGCATTGTAAATTTTAAATTGAAGGGCAATAGCTGAACGTCGATTCTGCTAATTAAATTCTGCAATAATGAATGTATTTTAATAATGTTGTAATAAGTAATTGTAATAATAAGTGAATGAATGAAAAATGATTGCATCTAAAACAAATAAGAAAACTTAACATAAATAACCACAAAAGGCGGTCTTATCGCTACAGGCGATTTCTGCCAGACAACCTTTATAAAGAATCATGACACATGTTCACTTATATGTAATATACTGGTAGGTGGCTTCATAGACAGGCAAAGAGAAAATTATTTTAATATTCATCATATTATAATTCAAGATAATCATAATACTTTTTATAAGATATAAGTATACTATTTAGGTACACTACTTTATAATATTTACTAATACATACCTACACAAATACTTACATATCGTACTATAGAATAAATAAATACTAATTATAAAATTAGAAATAATACATACAAACTATGGACTATGGTAAAGATCACAATATTAATTGTGACAAAAAATGTTCCTTAACTCCATTATCAAATGCGTGCAAAGATTGAGCGCGTCTTAATGGAATTGGTAATCTGTTCCACAGGCTGACTGCGCGAGCTGTGACCGAAGAGTCAAAAAATGTTGTATTACTCGAAGGGGTTTTTAATGATATATTAGAATTTCGAAAAGATTTTACACTATCGTCCAAAAATTGAAAATTTTCTTTTCTGTAGGGTAACCCCCTACATAAATGTAGTCTTGTCTGCCCCCCTGTCTTTTATGTCTTGGGGTCATATTATGTTAAAACTGAAAATATTATTCTCATAAACGTCAAACCCGTTTTAATTGGTGCAAACGCCAAAAATCAGTTTATGATATGAAGGCGATTCATTTATAACTCAATAAAAGTTAAACGAAAGTATTGAATTGGGGTTTAGGCAGGTTCTTACTCTGGTTATTTAACCGTTTTCCTTAATGTCTAGTATTATGGTTTACTAATAGTTCGATACAGTATGACCATAATTCTTAATTATATGCCTTTAATGAAGACGCAGATAGTCCGGTCGTAGCTGGTGTGTGGTCTGACAGGTGGTGTAAAGGTTACGGAATTAGCCCTCAGTAAGTAATAGGTTGCAGGTAGTGGGTAGTGGGTAGTGGCCAGTGGGTAGTGGCCAGTGGGTACTATAATGTGCGCAGGTGGTGAAACCGCTGGTGCAAAACTTATTATCAGCACTGTAGTAGTTTGTTGTAATTCGAATTGAAAAAAAAGGAAAGCTCGTAAATTTTTTGCTGCTTGTTGGTTTGCGATTGCGTGTTTCTTTTATTAGTTTTGAGACTAGTAACCGAGTGCCATTGGACTTGAGAGAAATTGATATAAACGGAACGTAAGCATTACGTTTGTAAGGGTTGTTATTCATAAACTGATAAAACCGGTCAAGTGCAAAGGGTTCCGTACAAAACGGCAAAATAATCATGTTTGTTGTATAGAAATCTTTAAATATTTATTTTATTCTGTTGTTAGCACATTTTGTTGTTATAGCGGCAACAGAAATAATCATCTGTGAAAATTTCAACTGTCTAGCTATCACTGTTCACGAGATAAATCCTGGTGCCAGACGGACGGACGGACAGACATACAGACACAGCAAAGTCTCAGTAATAGAGTCCCGTGTAGGGTACTTTGGGTAGGTACGGAACCCTTAAAAAGTGAACTGTTAAGCACATAATAGCTGTAGCCTATTTTAGAGATTAATCTTCTAGTAATGACAGGATTTGCCGCTAAATCCAGAGCCAAAAATAGTTTCTACCTCGAAGGAAAAGTAGATTTAAGAAACAGAATACCTTACCGCTAATCATAAGAAGGCTTCTAAATCCGAACACTTTAATAAGCCGTAATCTAGCGGGGTGAAGATAAAACCGCTACTATACGGCAACCCGGCAACCTGAATCTGCATACCGGCATAAAGTAAGAAAACCCCCTCCCCCGGGCAACCCCGCACTCAGTGGCGGATGCAAACCAATAAATATATCTGTTGAGGGGGCTCGCGAGCCGCGCGTAAACATGGAAAACATTACACTGCATGCCAAGAAAATTGTCACATTGAGCAATAATGAGCCTAGCTCTGATCAAAAACTTTGGGGAAAGGAGGATAGATGATAATTAAATATATTATTCAGCAGAAGCAAAGTCTATGCATAAGTTATTATCGGCGTAGACGATCACTTTATGGTTCAGTACGAAAAGAAGTTGCGCTAGAGCGATTTCCAATATAACATGTGATTTATGAATCAATACACTAAATGGAATAATTGATAACAAAACAACCTATAAAAAAACCAGTTCAAACATTTCTCGGTGTAATATGTATTTTGTTATATTTTTATTTAACTAAAAAACTGTTTATCACTGCTGCTTTTAAATACAACAATTCTAAAATCCTTTTCACAGAAGCAAAGCAAATATTTTAACATAAACACATCTTCTAAATACTTTTGCGGCCCAGTTTTTCGTGCTGACAGTGTATCGGTAAGACAGGCCTCACTCAATATCGGATATTGTTCCCCACAATGAGTATTTACGTCATCGTTTGTATACAATGTGCTCTCTGTTATTGGAACAATTCTTTGCGAATTACTTCTGCGCCCAATGTGTTAATGAAATTCCTGACTTCTGGAAATGGTGGCTGTTGTAAGAAATAATATTTTGTTAGATATTATTGTATTTTTACATACAAATTGACTTGATGCGGTGATAAGACCCAGACATCGTTTTGGAAATAATTGTGAAATAGGAATTAGGAATAGGATAATTCATTTAATTACTCTAGTAGGTACTAGATACAGTAGCATCACAGATTTGAGATTAAAGATGAGAACAGACAAACAGCTACATAGTTGGCTTTCGATTTGATTACTACAATCATACGGTGTGTCCACGATTGTGTGCCGGTAATAAGTAGCCGGTATACGGGCCCTTACTCCCGAAACTGATACGATTTCGATTTACGAGTTGATCCGACGTCGATTTTGATTCAGTTTCGATCCTGATGGGTACTCCCGAATCGAAATCGAGATCGCGTTGAGATCGTGTCTTGTCAGCGTCGTTAGCTGTATCCGGTTGCTGACGTCACGTCCACAGTGTAAACAAGTTACAGCTGAGTGCCGTAGTCTATGGCGAAGATTAACAAAAATGTAAAAAAATAAAATGTTTACCTTAAATAACATTTTGTGTCTGTTTGTTTAAATAGATCAGCCTCAATCCCATGGAATGGTGGGGTTTTAAAGGTTTTTTTTTTCTAAAAAAACTGACAGTAAATAATAGTTTCGAAATTCCTGTTTATAATCTTTGATGTTCTGTCAATGAATCAAAATATGACTTTAACATTTGTTAAAGTCATATTTTGATTTAATTTGTCAGAAAACTCAAGAGTTGGGCACAAAACACATTCATTAACTACAATAACTTGCCATAAATACGTAATTGGTAGTATTGCAAAAAGAGATATAATTGTGGTGAAGATATAATTCAGTGGTACATATATTTAATGTAAATGATACAATAAGAAATTAGTGTTTAGTGTTTACATTTAGAAAACCCATATATTTAATATAGTAACATCAACATAGAACTTTTTATAACTATTTATTGACAGTGTTTATTCAAAGACAGATTAAGGCAAACGAAGCCTTCATATGATACGTTAATATAGATAATATTATGTAGACTTCATTTGTCTCACTCCCTGTCTTAAGTGAAAACATAATACATGATTAGGGTTGCCATATTTGGCAAGGCTCGTGTCGGGACGCAAAGAGAAAAAAAAACGTATGAATATCTTTTATTAAAAAAAAATACAAATTCTACTACTACTATATGGACGCAGTACTACACGTAGGTTGGTCATATTTTTCTGACGACTTTACTTTTTTAAGTAATTCTTTTTGGCCATTTACATATTTATTCTTTCGACAGAAGCGTTGTGGCCAGGTATTGCAAACAAATATTGACACAATTTGAGCATTTGGCATTTTCTTTCAGGATTTTCTGTAAGATTAAAAAAGTAATCCACTTCTCTTCTACTGAATGTATGGCCTTCCACTCTTCCGTGTCAACTGTAGCCTCCAAAAAGTTTTTTAAATAATTATATTGTTGAAAGCAACTGTCGTCCAAAAAGTATTTGAATTGCTTCGATAGCGCGATAAAACGGGACGTAATAGTGCTTTGTCGGGACGTCGGGACAGAAGGCCTCATAACGGTGACAGTCCCGATATATCGGGACGAATGGCAACCCTACACATGAGTCATCGGCCGAACGTGTAAACAAATGCGTAAATAACAGTGATATAATTTCGGTGAGTCGGTTTCTTCATATGAGTAGGTAAATCTGCAGTTCATACGTCAAATAAATCATTATTAAGGCGATAATTGCATCGAAATTCCTCACAATCAATGTCCATTGCTAATGTGTTGAAGTTGGTGAAACTTCGTAAATTTTGCATTTCCCGAACGCGTATTCTATTAGCTCCTATAAAAACATTTAATAATTCTGCAATACTGCAATAAAAATCACGTAATTTAGTTCAAATACACAAAACAAGCAGACTCGATACTGTAAATGAGACCTATTTAGCTATCGTGTAATTTGACGTTTGTTTTCGATCCTGCCATTCGATTCTCAGTCGATTGATTTCGTTGGGTTTTTTCGTTTAGTACCAAAAGTTATGATCTAACAAACTTCTCGATCCAGGTTAGTTACAAATTGAGCCACCGCACGATCGTGCGCTAGTGTAGGTGTCGGGAGTATCAAAAGCTATTGAGATCGAACTGATTCGATTCTCGATTGTGTCGGGAGTAAGGGGGCAGTTTATCGACCTTATTAATATGGCGATAGGGTTCACAAGCGGTTCACCGGTTTGTCCGCGACCGTACCACCAGAATCCGTATACGGCGATCAAAGACGACACTACGAACATTACTAGCATAAAATTATATGTGTGAATCAGACATTACATTAGGAGCCGAGTTAGAACAGACGGACGGACAGACGTGTGGGATGATGCTTAACAGCGCACATCACTGCCCTGCGAGGAGTGGCTGGTGTGGGGTCAGGGGATGAGATTATAGCGGGATAATTACTGGCGTGGTTAAAATATAACGTAGGTACTCTCAAATCATTTGTAAATACATGTTAAAAGCGAACCGCTAACTAACCATATACGAGTATTACCCCGGATGTAGTCAAGAGAACAAGTTTAGTTTTTCTATAAATCATTGAACTAAAATTAAACAGAAAACATACAGATAGCTTTATATTAAGAGGTGCACTCAGTGTGTAAGTAAATTGTTTGTTTTGTATATAATTGTGCCTATCCAAATGTATATTCACTTAATGGTATTAGTCAATAAAGAATTTTGGAAAACAAAACTCAAATATCATGTTACAAATTACAATTGCTACAAAATTGTTCTTATTACTTCGACTGTCTATATAATCAAAATATTTTAAAGCGTCTTAGGCCCGCTTGCGCCGGTCTTGGCTAAAGTTAACCCTAGATTCAAAATATATCATGCTTTGTCTTTCATAAATACGAAGAGATAACATGGTATTTAACATAGGGTTAACTTTAACCCAGATTTGCGCAAGTGGGGCCTAGATACTAGAACGAGCACTAGTTTAATATTTAAGCAATGGGCTGTTCCTCACAAACACTAGCGCCACTCGCAGCCTGCTGCGCCAGGCCATGGTTCTTGAGTAAATACGCCGCTGCGAGGGCCGGGGGCCATTCACAGTGTACTACAGCCCGTAGCCGAGTCGTCACAGTGTTTCTCAATTGCCGGCCTTACTTATCCTAGCCTCTCAGTCTCATCGCTTGTACCACATGGCAGATTTACATAAAAAGTCGTTATTCGTAACTCGCTATCGCCGTGCATTACTCCCTCGCCCTCCGGCTATCTGCATTACCGCGATAAACAACTCCTTATTGTCCGATACACTCACTTCTATAAAATGAACAATGCTTCGTAATACAGGTCATTGACCTTTAGGTAAAAATACCTCTAGGTTCCTTACTAACTGGATACGCTTTTAAGTTGACGCGTTGGTAGATCGTATTTCGCTATGCAACATAAAATTTTAATTTATTTTTAACTAATGCCGTATTCCTCTGACCTTTATCGTATTTGTCATGCTTTGGCACGAATTGGCTAGCTCGAACGAAACCACACCACGGCCTTACAGAAAATGCTAGTTGTGTTTCGCTCGCCTGTCAATAAAAGCAAACAAATTGAACAGTGATCAATGGTTATATACGTAACACGTGAACATTGCACACTATTTATACACAAGAGTGAGTTGATATTTGGGGGCGAGGCGACCTTGAGTCGGTGCGAATGAACGCCTTTACGGGCCATTCATGAGTCTGCGTAGCGCGTAACTTTATAGTGGAGCTATCACAGACGTATTATTCTAAGGACAAGGCATGTAAAGTAAATCTAAGCTCAAAAAAACTTCATTCAAGAAAAAACCACCGGCATCTGTTGAAAACCGATCGAAATACGATGTCTACAATCGTCGTATGGGTATTATAACAGGATTTTATTTTCAAATAATAAGCCTACTATAAAAAAAAAATTTCATCCCCACTTCACATTTATGGGAAGCCACCCCTAAAATACAAAGTTATTTTATGGTGCCAAAAGAAAGTGTACAGTGTACATGCAATCTACATATAACTAAAACAAAATTTCGTGAGTATACTTTTATTCATAACTAGCTTTTTCGCGCGACTTCGTCCGCGCGGATCGCCATTGCACCCCCGTGTAGTGTGCATTTCTAAAAACCATTTTTAACGGATTTCTACGACATAATAACTATCTGCGTGGTAAAATTGAACGTTATCCGATCAGTTGTTGATATTTCACTACAAAAATTTCACATCCATATAATTTTTATTTACTAGCTCGGATATTAAATTACATGGAAATCAGACTTTAAATATTTTTCATAGTAACTTTCAAACCATATTAACTATTATTAACATCCTCAGAGGGTAAATTCTAATAAATCCTAAAACACGTGTCTAATGAAATGTATTTAAAAGAATTAATCCCAATTTTAATCGAAAGCGGTGCAGAAATAAATATTTTATATATAGATTTTATATATTAGATATAAGTGGAATTATTCAAAATCACTTGTTAGTGCGCGTCTACATTGCAGATTAAAACTACTAAGTTTCACGTTTCTACTATTAGCGGCTACGGCTGTGCGAGCGTCTATACGTCGGTCAATCAGTTGGAACATCTCCTTTTATATATATAGATAGATATAGGTTACCGAAGTTAGCAAGGGAAGTCGGACAAACGGACGGACACACTGAAACTATATTATAATAATATCCTTGTAATTACTACGGAACATTCCTGTTATGTGTACACAGTTAAAGATAACTTTAGTTTTAACTCTACTCTCATTAAATAACACAGAAATTATTTTAACTTACACCTAACTGATTGTCAAAATTCTCGTATTAAATACACAAATATCATCTTACTAATATTATTATGTAAATTATTAAATTATTGTCGTAAATATTGAAATATAGCACAATAAAATATTAATATACATCAAACACAATGCAAATGTACATCTCGTAATGTTCCCCGCGGCTTTATAACAAACGCGGGTCGTCGGTTCAATCTCACGTTCTAATAACAATGATTTCGACTAGTAGAGAAATTCTTAATCAATCTATAAAGACATCAAATCTATGGAATTGAAAGAATCGTGATTGGTTTAAAAATATTTATGTAATTGGTTATTTCTTATTCTTCACTAGCTGATGTTGCCTGCGCCTTCGTGCGTTCAAAAGGAAATCCCGCGGGGGTATATTTTGTCGCGATAGCAGATATGTCCCCTTATCCCTTAGGTATTTTATAGTTTTGGCTAAAATTTTCTGGTCCGTTAAATTCTCACCTATAATGTAATGAATTTTATGTTTGAAATGACACAAATGGGAATTTCAGCTTTAAATGTTGCTTACAAGTCTCACCACACTGAAAAATCGATGGCTGTCGCATTTTTGGACGATAGGGTCAGCGCATACCGAAACGAGACGATACAGGACGTGGCGCTGCATTTTTAAAATAGTGATTCAAAAGGAGATGTTTGATTTTGGGCCAGCTCTATGTACAACACATAGGTAAATAGGAAAAATATGGGAATTTCATAAAAGTACAAAATTTTTTTTAAATAAATTACGAAATAGTTTACATGCGTAGATACAAAAATGATTAGGTATTTGAAAAGTTTTTGAATGCTTAACGCATATATTTAAGGCGCCCTATTTTTAAGGCGGCCATGACAGCTGTTTTGACTTTTGACGTAGTTGACAGTTTTTGGAAAAGACGTCTGCTTGAACGTCATACAGTCTTTCTTTGCCATCTCTTCCAGTGTAAACAATGATATTCTTACTCGAGCAATACAGAAAATGAATATGTCCAATCGGTTGGCAGAACTTACAATTGTTAACAGGATCAACCGCTATGCATTTCACAAGAATTGATGGTCAGCTTCCTGAGTAGAATTTTCCCTGAAATGTCCATGTCTGAGTTGATACTACATCGTCTCAAACTTTTTCGTCTGTGTGTTGCATGTCGCTTGACGGTCGGCCGCGGAGTAGGGATAAAGTGAAAGGCGCTCGTCAGAGCAGCCGAGGCCAATATGGCGGCGCCTATAGTTCGCATCAGCTGACCGTGTAGTGTATAGACTAGTACTCATTTGTGCCAGTGCTCCACGCTATTTTGTTATTAAGTTTCACTTTTACCGTGGTTTCATAAAACCACACAATCCTTTTTGACCTGGATACCTATCAAATAAAACAAGCTCGAAGCTATTTTGGGGAACATGTTATATGGCTTGGATCATTTCAGGTAGAAATATCTGATCTAATGGAAGTTGTAGCAGAAGCAACCTCACCCCTTGATCCTCTTTTAATCAGAGGCCGTATAAAATGTAGACATAGCTCAGGACGAACATATTACACCTATATATTGATGGCAAGGGAAGGACCAAGTTGGGATGATGAAATAATCAGCTACTATTGTAGTTGTGTCTCCGGAAAACGGACAGGAGGTTGCTGTGCTCACATCATGACCATTGTGTGGTATTTGGGTTGGGCTCGATACCAAGAGAGTAAAGTAGCACCGGCGTCATTCCTGGATGGAATATTAATAAAGGATGATGAAGAAAATGAATAAAATCATAAACCCTAACATGTTGCTTTATTACGTATACCTCTCTCTCTTACCTAAGTTATCCTGTAGGTAGTCTTATTTTATAGAAATCCAAGATTTTCATAATTCGTGTTATTTTTTTTAAATCGCAGATAATTACAATATACGTCAGTCAAATGTCATTGTGAAATGACATTCTTTGGATAATTCTGATTTGATCCGCCTGACGTTTTATTTTACGCTATCTTAAAACTGTCCCTTAACACGTTCACTGCGTTATCAGGTCTAATGGATCCGATCGTGAACTTGCCGCCGGAGCGGCATAGAAAATACTGTTCCTAACGCTGGTGCGGAACCAATATCTTCAGTTTGCTTAGTAGAAAAGAGACAGTTACTATTATATAATTGTCTTGTTAAATAATGTAACTTTTTACAATAAAAACGTATCGGGTCGATTGGTTCTAATACTGACCGGAAATAAAAAATATCATCTAGAGCGGATAACAGGTCCTTTCGACCTTATACCCGATGTCTTGATAGCCGCACTAGATTTAAGGACAGTTTATGTAGTGCATAGCTTAAGTGCAGTTGCATTACGATAGATACGACTACCAATGCGATTTTATAACTAATATTATTGAATAGCCAGTTATAATATTATAATATGTCCATAAAACTATTAAAGTACATTATTATTTATTCATTGTGGTTACATAATATTATTTTCGCCATCATGAAGTGGTCTAGGAGGATGCTTTTGATATCTGCTGGGGATGATGAAGTAATTGAAAAGTGATAATTTTTATTCTAATATAAAGAGTATGTAATCAGTTAATTTAAAATAAAAAAAATATTTTATCGTTGTTTTACTTGCTCATCACTAAAATTTTATCGATAATTCATCCGTCCTACGCGGACATAAGGTCTAAAATATCCTATTATTTTCATTATATATCGTATAAAATATATATCCGTTGTCTGATACCCGTAACACAAGTTCTACTTAGCACGGGATTAGATCGACGTGACATATATTATTTAATTATTTATTATATGTAATTTCTTTGTATATATTTTTATGTGTGTGTCTGAATAAACAATTAAATAATTTGAATATATACGACCCTATAAAGCTGCATAGATAGATGTTTAGAAACAGGTCTAGGATGCCTGATATAGTTCGAACTGAAAGGTGTTAAACGGTTGGTGTAGTACCGACTACTATCTACAAGTAAGACTAGGTAGCTAGTTCTGACTGATCTATACAGCGGTTCACCATTAAACAAAATATCGAATGTTTATCAGTTATATTTAATTGCTGAGATGAGGCGAAAATGCATAAGCCCTAATAAAAAGGATGTCCAAATATTTTTTTGTGAATGTTCTAAATAAGTAATGTAAGTACTTCTGCACTTAACCACATATCACTTAATAGTCGCTTTCTACTTGTTATGCGAGTTAAGACTATATACATTAGTAGAAGGCGGCGATTACCGCCCCGTGTCCGGGGTCCGCGATTCCCGGGAAGTTGTGACGTGGTCACCGGCGTTGTCACCGGCGTCACAACTTCTGTTGTTACTGTTGTCGCGATCATATCGTTGTTGTAAACATTCCACTAGTTGGTGGCTTTATTGGCATGTAAATCATATTCGTCTGTTATAGAAAAACTGTAACGTCGACGATTCTTTTCATTAATGGTAATAAACATTGCATAGGACAAATCATTAAAAATGACCGATGGAGTAGTAGGCCTAGACTTTGCCGAAAGTTTGTACCTGTACACTGACATAAAGTCTATGGAACTGTGCTCCGTTGCTAAAGCATAATATTTCTGGATATACCAATCGAGATTGACGCCTCGAATATTATGGAATTTTTGATTCATTTTAGTTTGTTTCAATTGAAAATCCTAACACACATGAAATAAATGATAGGTAACTGATTCAATATCCAATTCTTACAAATCTAATAAGCTTCAAATTCGCATGCGCGCGCGCAGCACGACGCAACACCGTGTAATTTGCCGCCATAAACCTGATGACAGATGCATCATGCGCCCGCGAAAATTACCCATTTTATGGCGGCAAATTACACACTGGCAACACCGACGGACACAGACGTCGCGTGGCTCACGTGAGTTACGATTCTAATCTTCTTGTGATAAGGTTTATAACAGAATATCGTAGACGGATATAAAGTTTTCAAATTAATCACGTTTGAAGGACAGCTGAGTGATCGGTGATGGATAGCCGCTGTCAGATTTCGCACGGCTTGCTACATCTTTTGTATCACTTGTGTTATTTATTTTCACAAATTGGCAACCCGTACAAGATACTAATTTCATGTTGTTGGGAATCGGTTCGATTGTTTTATGGAAAAGAAAGTGAGCAGACACTAAAATCTTTTTTAATGTACAATATTCAAGGATTTGTAGACTGTGAGTTCATGAGTTGTGACTTTCCTTTACCATAGGTTTTTATTTTTTAGTATTAGCTATAATTTGAAGAAGAAGAATTGAAGCCTATTTCGGAAGAAATATATATATATATATATATATATACAGAGATTAGCCGGAACAAAGACACAGACTGACAGACGGACAGAAAAATGTTAACGATTTATTTATTGTAAGTACCGATCATACTTTAAAATGCATTAAGTGAAAATAAAAGCTGTTAATTTGAAATTGCAAACAGATACTTCAATTTTGTTTATCTGTATAGATATAATATATTATATTATACAAAACAAATAGTTGAACTAAGTATATATAGTGCGCGCGGAACTTGTTGGCCGCGCCTAAGGTAGGGACAGGGGTGACGGCCGAGGGGGCGGGTTGCTTGCTGCTCGCAGTGTTGCCGCCGCGAAGTCCGGCTCCGTACTGAGTAATAACATCAAGCGCTCCTAAGGCCCGGCTAGCTAGTCACAATATGTAACAGTCATAACAGTCACAATGGGTAATTGCAAAATTCTACATTATTGTTAAGGTGATAAAGTCGTTTTTTGTATCATTCTTAATAGTCGTTATTACATTGTGATTTCGAGTGGCAAAAAGTGTCGTGCCTATATTAATCCGTTTAGCCCCAATACAATTCGCAACGCGCCATAAGGAACTTCGTTCCAATAAAAATATTTTGGTATTCATGATTCCATTGGTGATGATGATGAGGATAATGGACGAAAGTATGTGCCAAGATAAGAGCTAGCTTTGATGTAGCGGCGGCCCAGCTGATCAATAAAAATGCTATAAAAGGGAGAATTCCAATTTATTTCAATATTTACGAGTGAGGACCGCGGACATAAACTCATCAGTTTATGAGCCCTGGTACTTTGGGTGCAACGACCACCGGTGATTTAGGTGATAAGATAATTAGGTGCACTCGAGTGGGTGAGTGGGAGTGTGGGTGAATGAAATAACTGGACGTTTTTTGTTCGTGTGAATTTTGATGGTGTGACGAGTCGTTTTTTATCCTTTTATTTCGGTCCAGCTAGAATTAAAAAAAATGTGAATGAAGGAAATTGTGCACGTTTTGTGTGTTTACCCTTTAGGTTTTGAAAGTGTAAGGAAATCGTATTTTAATTGTTTTTTTACCTTTTGTTTTTGAGAAGCTAAAACAAAAATCATTAACAAGCCTTGGTTTATTATTTATCGGAGGATAATTTTTAGCAAGTCGAGCACGAATTTTAAGTTCAGATTTTTTAGGAATAAGTAGATAGAAATGAAAGAAAGGTGTACATACACTTAAGGCCTCCACAGACGAGAGGCCGATCGTTTCAGTTCGAACTGACGTCAGTTCGACCTGAATGATTTCGAGCACATACAAGGAAAAAATCGCATCCGACACAACTGACGTCAGTTCGGCCTGAACGGATTCGAGCACATACACGGCAAAATCGCATCAGTTCGTTCTGGTTGCCGCGAGCTACGGTTGAGTTTAATAATTGTGTAATAATTAAACACCGCGAAAACTCACTACGCTTGTTCACGATACACGCCCGCACGGCCGCGGCTCTGGCGAGAACTGAAGCGATTTGTCCACACATGGTTCGTTCAGTCCATCCGTACAGTCCATAATTAATGTTGCAAACTTAGTTATTTTACAAAGTTTTACTACTAAATTAAGTATTTCATTCCATACTTACTAGAATTTTAGTTATTAGTGTTTTAGTAAAAAAGAGCCAGACAGTAATCATATGCAAAATGGTCTAGGTTAGGCACAAAAAAATACACCTTATCATAATAATACATTCGTCCGTAATTTGCTTATATATTTACCCGTTTAATTACTATATACGTAATATTTCCTATTTCCTTTCCTAGTATATTTTAATTTAACGGTAAAATTTATAATAAAATTCAATACCTATATATAATGCGGTGGTTTTTTGTGGGGCTTTACGGATTCCTAAGTTTAGTAGCTTTTTTATAGTTTCCAGTATTATTTTAGTAGTTTTTAGTAGAAATCAACGCGAGTTTAGTAGTTTCGAAAAAATAGAGCTGTCAACACTGGAACGAATCGCTTCAGTCCATACGGACGACTAATGCGATCTCGAAATTGCACACAGACGATACGATTTTGCATCCGTTCAGGCCGAACTGAAGGAATACAGGACCGTATATGGGACCCCTCAGTTACCAAAGTTACTCTTTAGTCCCCACATTTGTAAATAATTTTTTATAATTAGGTAACAGGTATTGAAAATTATCAATAACAATTTGCAGAAATAGAACAGTAGGTATTCAGTTTGTACTTTGCACACGATTTAGGTAGATTTATCTACTTTTGTCTTTTAGTAGTTACGTGTTTAACAGATCGTTTGTAGCGATTACTGCCGGCGATCCTGAGGTTCAAACGATCACAGAACCGGTCTTCGGGACCGGGAATGTTTTTAGAAAAAAAAAACCTTTGCCATACGAAATATGACACATCTGAAGTTAAATGTATGGTTACTGGGAGAAAGATTTTTCAAATACGTCGAATCTCCGAGATCCAGTTTTAAAACTTTCTTTACAAAGTACTTCATTTATATACTTAATCAGTTACCAACAGACTGAAGAGACAATTTTTAACGATCAGTGGGTCGTTGAACCTTAGTGAACTTAGAAAATTTAGGCTTCCCATAACGTTCTATTTATTTTCAATTCTAGGGGCTATTCGTCTTTAAGAAAAGGCTTCGACAAATCCGTATACGTGAGATTTGGACAGTAGTTTTAGTTTACAATGTAGACACACACTGAGAAGGGATTTTGAAAAATTCCACCTTTAAAGGGGTGAAATAGTTGATGAAAGTTTGCATGGAAAATCTTTAAATCTGCAGGGATTGCGATTTTTAAGGGCTTTATAATAATTTACCCCCTGAGGGTGTAAAATAAGGGTTAGAAAGTTTGTAAGAATATTTAAAACCTGTCCGATTTCCATGAAATTTAAAAACCAAAGTAATAAATACAAATCATTGAATACTTATTTTATAGTCTTTTTATTCGTCCTCTTAAGGGGTGAAATAGGGATCCAAAGTTTGTATAGTGAAATATCAACAGCTGAGCGGTTTGCGTTTAATTTGGGCACGCAGATAGATAGTTATTATGAAGTAGAAATCCGTTAAAAAAGGATTTTTCGAAATTCATACCCCACAGGGGTGCAATTGCACGCGGATGAAAACTGACTGACTTCTAGACTTGCGACCCGCGCGCAAAAGCAAGTCTAGATTTTGTGATTCTCCTCCACATAGTCCAATGATTTCCCAATAAAGGGAAAGTTAGTAGTCGTCAGTCGATGATTATGATGATAGTTAATTAATATAATTTATAAATCAAAATGTTAAATTAAAACAAACTGTATTAATTTAAAATATTTTTTTATGGCTGACTCTCAAAAAAATTTACCTGATTAATGTTAAACTATTCTTTTGTAATAATATATATTTTTTTAAATAAAAAAAATAAGCAAATAGCGTCGAAAGTCCTAAAATGTACAAAACGTAGGCACAACAATAATCGCGAGGAAAGTGAGTTACGCGGGAAAAGGTGTTGCGGAGCGGTGGGCGGGGGGCGGGGGGCGGTCCGGCCCCGCCTCCGTGCGAGCGGGACCGAGATAGTGCACCCGACCTGCAGCTGCAAGGTCACAGTGACGGACGGGGTGTCGCAGTCTGTTTATTGTAATTATTGTGATTATTATTTTAATTAATAAAAATATGTTACATTTAGAAATTTTTTGAATTTTTTATCATTGAAAGTAAATTTTTTAAGATCATAAAAATACATGAAATGATACCATATACTGTTGAAGCTGGGTGCTCAATAATTATAAAAACAAGTAACTTACTTAAACGTCAAGACACATTTCCTATATGCATTATTTCTTTACTAAAAATTATTATAAAAGCCTACAAAGTAGAGTTCGTAAAACCATATAAAACGAATTCGCATAGTATAAGTATATCGTAAATAATAATAAATTAGCATAAACAATAAAACATACAAACACAGAATAAGTTGCATTGCAAAAAATATGCAAGTAGTGGGCCGAGCGGACGTTTGATTGAGTGCGCGTAGTTCTCGTTCCGTCCGCGCGGCGCTAGCGGCGCGACTGGCGCGTCACTCCGGCCGCGGCGCGCGTCCCGACTGCACCGTGTCACGCCGCAACCGCCGCTACCCGCGCGATCATAAACAAACCGCGATGTGCCAAACGTGCCCAGTGCCAGTGTTGTGACTCGTTACCTCGCCACACCTGTACAAACAGACAACTCAAACACCACGGATCACGTCCAGTGTACGTAAATATAACTCGGAAAACAAAGGATACACTCGCTTAGGTGCCGGTGACAGGTGGAATCGTGACATTCTTGTGCTTTGCTGTTATTCAAATTGGACTAATTGTACACATATCCAGGTATGATTGTTTGAACGACTCCAACTTTACTAACAAAGTTGTAACCGTGACTAACTAGTATTTTACAATCGAACTAACAACTTTTCCGAAACTTTTATGATTTCGATTCATACTTTTTATGCAAGTGTATGATTACTAGTGTTCCAAAATTAATAAAGTATTTCAAAATTAATAAGATGTGGTTTGAAGTAACTTTTATTTTAACACATAAAGTTATTTTTCATTTCGCAAAACTTTTGAAATTCACAAAGTTGAGTTCAGTTAGTGGCAACGCGGCGACGGCCGGCGCCGGTACTTTGTTGAGTTCCGGAACATGTAAAACATACCGTAACATATAAAATAAACCGATTTTCGCCTACAAATATATTCTACAAATTTTATTATTTTTTTGTTCGTCACATTAAATTGCCACTTGTGCGGATAAATATAAACAATGTATTTAGGTGGGCTGTTTTAATAATCATTTTATTATTATTCTTATGTAACAAAACGTGACTGGAAAAATAAAAATAAATTTACAATAGTTCTAATAATGAGTAGTAGTATGATTTTTTACTAAAAAATAGTGTATTTTTTTATTTTAAATAATTTTAACAACAACAAAATGCGTATATTAATATAAAATAAATTAAAATTAGGAAATGCTACATAAATTGATTGGAAAAGTGCATTTACCTCAGTGTAAATGTTACTCGTTTTAATGCACTTGCAACGAAATTAATTACTCCTGATCTACAAATAAGTAGGCTAAATTAATTAATTACCTATAGGCTATAAATAATTAGAATGTAAACAGATTAATGATGCATAGAACCGTAGTTATTAGTTGTAAATGACACGGATGATGTGACTGAGGCTTTTTTTTTCAAATCGGCCATCTTTAGTTGTAGTTGAATGCACACGGCGCGGCAGGGGCGGGGCGTGCGAGCGAGATAGCATGTAAACATTAACTTTTTTTGACGTTTCTCCAACACGGGGGTGACAATGTTCGTCGATTTTTTGTACAGTTTTAAAATTTGTTGGTTAATTGAAATATTATTATTTCATGTTTTAATGTAAATTCGTGTCTATGGGTAAAAATAATTTAATAACAAAATAAAATTTTAAAAGGTTGGATTATATTTTTTTTATTTTACAATTGTTTGTAAATTATTAATGAACATTATCTTAGATGTTTAAACATTTTCGTGTATATTAACATATTCATGTATCATTTTCGTTGCAACATGTTGGTATTTTAAGGTATTTAAAAAAGAAACAAAAAATCAAATCAATAAAGTTTTATTTCCATATAGGTACACACACACTTACAGAGGTACACAAAGTACATGTGTACATAGGTACACAAAGCAACGCTTATGGAATTGTCCCTACGTGACGCCTACCACCGGTTCGGTAACTTAACCCGGCGAGAAGAACGGCGCGGCGTAACAAACTTTTCCATCTTTTAGCAAAAAGATAGAAAATTGATCTTTTAAATAAATATATATATTTACAATATGAAAATTCAGTCTATATTATATTAACAAATGTCAGATACATATAGTAAGTCCGTAGAAGTAGCCTTGCAGGTGGCCATTCTATACCCATAGTGTGCGATTGTCAATAAAATCATCGACCTTATAATAAGCTTTAGCACACAAACGTTCTTTAACTACTTTTTTAATTTATTAATAGAAAGGTTTTATACGTTTTCTGGGATTCTATTGTATTGGCGTATACCTATTGACCTTTAAAGGATTTGCTTACTTTACTTAGTCTGATCACCGGTATATCTAGATTTAAACCTAAAGATACCTAATTATAGGTAGTAGGTACTTAACAACTATTAATTAAGTACCCACCTACCCACATTATTTACTTAGAGATGTTGATATTGTTTTTTCGTATAATATATAAGTAGTTTTAATATTTAAAAATAAAATTAACAGGCATTACAAACTTGTTAGTTGCACAATTTAAAAAATATATTTTTTATTATTAACTATTTGTTTAATGGTTAATATTATATTCAGATTTTTTACTTTGCCGTTATCCTCGGTTGGTTTTGATGGCTGTTGTAAGTGTTAAAGTGGTCGTAAATCTCTCGAGTCGCGGTTTAAAACAACCACCATCACTTTCTCTATTTTTCACTTCATCACAGACGTCTACACGTGTGTGAATTTGTAAGACAAATATGAAAGTCAAGTTTTATTATTTATATTAATTTCTTTAATACTTTAAGGATTAAAATTGCTTGACCAAGACAAATCTTTATTTGAAGATAAAAGTGGATCCGGAACTTTTCACTGCTTCTATATACACAATAGCATGGAAAATAAGATAGCAAAAAACATAAAAATTCTTACAGGATTCTTTAACTTGAAAAAAATTTGCTCAAACCCTGAAATCGGTAGGTACCTACCGGTTAACGTGTTGATAAAATACATACGTATGTAATTTAAAAAATAGCACATTTAATTGACATTACAATAACATACCAAAGTGCCATGTAAGCCTCACTCGTGTGAGGTAGTTTGCCATTTTGGCGTGGAAGGACAGACCTTGAAACCACACATTTTTGCATGTATAATTATACTGATCATAGGTATGTGTAACAAATTAAATATGCATGTTAAAGGTAATAAAGTTTTTAATAGGTACTTTACATTAAATCATTTGAATATAAAAAGTAAAGCCGCAGGCTTGGATAGGTCATAGAAACAAGTGCTCTCCATAATATGTAATGAAATAAAGTATGTCGTAAAATTTATCTTTACACGCATTTTAAATAATAAAGCCTAAATGATAAAATATCTGAAATTGAGACCACATTGCAGTGTTACCCGTACGTTATTCCTACAGTAGGTATGAAGACTGCAAAAGTAAGGTGTGCAGTAGACTTGATGCAAATAATAGCAAACCATAATTTTTTCCGGACTTATTTGAATTTTGTGGTCATCGAGGCTAAAGAATATTATTTATGCATTTTTGCTTTTTTCAATTATTGTCTTACTTCACCATCAATATCTTAGTAGGCATACACACCTTTTACTACAAAGGATCTAAATAAGTAGACAAAAAACCACTTTAGAATTTTTAAATTGTGGAATTGTGTCAAAATTATCGAATTTCAATTGGCTTAAAAACCTCGCTAATATACTAAATTAAATTCCAAATATTAACTAAAGTCCGACTCTTTGCTTTAAATTCTTTGTGATTTGTCGCTCATCCTATTTAATATAAAAAGTCACCAACGTTAAACGTTTTGATGACTATATAAGCGGTTAATAAGCAATGTTTCCAATAATTTTGAACAGGTTTTGAAGGTTTTATAATGAGTCAGGGACCACCCGTCACGCCGACTGACATTGGTAAACATATACACGGTAGGTGGTGCCATATGCTGCAGTTTACAGCATAACTTAAAAATTATTTAATTATTATATACAAAGGACCCGGACTAGACTAACTGAAACTTTGAATTATGAGTTAATTAATTTGACATTAAATGATCAGTCATTTTTATTTTAAATTGCATTTTTTCTTTTTCATACAATGATTTTCTATCATATTATGTAGTTGAACATACTTGATACAGTAACGTCTTAATATTATATTATGTAATTCTGATAGTTATCAGTGAATTTCTTGCCGAATTATTATCTACGTTATCTACTTCTTACACAGTTGTGATTTAATGTACATGGAGGTACAGTACGACCACCTTGTTAATGTCTCTCGGCAATCTTCGTTTCTCTATGAAAGTGACAGACGATGTATCAAAAACGACGTTCCAAAAGACAAGTTACGTGGTTTTATAATACGATTTAACTGGACTAAGGTTCACAAGTTTTTTGCCTACATAATAAAGTAGGTGTATAGTATATACCTACTACTTAAATACGTCTATAATTTGCCCATACCTATTAACTCATCTCAGATATAGAACAGATATAAAGTAATTTGTCCGCCTAGTGAGTGACGCGTTGTCACCGGACAATTAGCGGACAAGATGGCCGCCGCCCCCGTCCCGCTGCGCATACGCACCGCACGCACCAGTCTTGGACCTTGGTTGTTGTTTATTAGTAGCTTTTATATGTTTTAGTATTTTAGCAACTAACAGGTCTGATTACAAAAATATGAATGCCAATGCTTATTTTATGGTCGATAAAGCTACCGTACAGGATGGTCATGATCTTCCATTATGTTATGAGTCGTTATAATGTCATCATCATCATCTGGGCTAGGGGTACTAACATCTGAGGCACGAGTCTCTCCTCGATGTAGGACAGGCCACGCCATGCTACAGCTGGTTGCATTGTGGTATACCTAAATAATTTGTTAACACAATATTATCGTCATTATATAAAGTATTTTACTTGGAGCTCTCATAAAATACGGGCAAATAACATTAAAAACGATTATAATTATACTTTTTGTGAAGGCTGGTAGTAAAATTGGCAAGAACGTGTTTACTTATCAAATAAAATAACATGTAAATAGTAAATTACAAATGATGTTTATGAAATGATGTGTGATAACATCTATGTATTCTCAATATTCGCGTATGCATAATATTATGAGTCTATTATATTTTATTCGCCTGTAAATTTAATTAAAGTCCACCTGTCACTAACATACACAACAACATAGTCCTCTAAAATAAACATAGCACATCACTATCCTCTATCGGCATAGCATATTATTATTGTATATTTGGTGTGTCGTATCTTGGCATCAATGTCAAATTTTCGAAGATACATTGTTCAATAAATCTTAACTTTGAGCAAACTTTATGTGACTTATAAATATTTATGGCTACCTAATTCCTAAGTATAGGTTCATGCTAAAATTTATATTTTGAACGATAGAAATATATCATGCATCGGGTTGATGGTCATGACTATTTGGAGAAAAAATCCACATATCTCCTTTCATGGCCACGTCGTTTCTGATCTTTATTTGGAAGTCAAAAAACACCTAAATTACGAGCCTGATTTCTTAAATTACGTTTTTGAGAAATTTAGAAATTTCAAATTTAGGATCGTGTTTATCTTAATGTGGCTGTCCGAGCGCATCACTATTTACATAACACATTAGCGGCTGATCTACATGTCACGTCACTAGCGCTAGGGATGACCGATGACCTACAACTCTATCGATGTTCAGATAACGATACTAATGTATTGTTAAGTACCTATCTATAAAAATTTTAATACTCTATATATGCAGTATGGCCGTAATTATATGTCCCATAAAATCAGTTTACGACCGGATTAACATAATTTTTTGCTAGTTATTGCTTATGTAACTGACGGTTATCGGCGACTGAGCTGAACGTAAATCACGTTTGTCAGTTATGGGAAGACGAGATCAATTTCAGTTTTGAGAATACCGAGGTGAAGAGTAGTAAATTGGATGTAACATTTCTAATTATGTACCTGGTTAACCGAGCTTAGCTCGGAGTTCTGATAATTTAGAAAAAAAATATACATGCGCATAACAAACTGCCATCGGACGGACATAATAGTAGAAATTATTGATATATTATTGCACGACAGATATTTAAAAGCTCATTTGTTAATATGAGACAGATTTACCTATGCTAAAACGTTGTCAATGGTGTAAATTATGTCAATTTTAAAAGCATTTTACAAATTCGACTAATTAAATCAATTTTGACATATCGATCGTTTATAACGAGATTTTATAAAACCTTTTTATATATATATTTTTCTATTGATTTTAAATTGGGATAGATTGAATATTTAGTGTGTTGACGTTTTACATAAAAAATATTGTTCGAGTAGAGTTTTAGAGTTGAGAAAAATAAAATAACATGTGTTTTATGAGTTTTAATAATATATAATATGTAAGACCTGAGCTTATTTTGTTCGTGGTGTGGAAACCAGGGAAAGGAGAAGAGAGTAGGAGAATTATTACATTAAAATGTAAGAAGTACAAAAAATCATAGAAAGACAAGAGGAGCTTAAGGAGAGAATTGTAAAAGCTTTAATAAATTACAAAAAGGTGCCTAAAGAAAGAAAAACAATTAAAAACATGGAGAGTAGATTAGAAATTTTAAAATATTGGTTTATTCGGTTTGAGGCAAATCACGACGAGATATTAAATACAATAAATAAGGGAGACGAGACAACGACAATCTTGATTAGTTTACCGTTTACGAAAGATATCCTTTTGAGTTCCAGGAGGCCTATTTAAATTATAAAGAATTATTAGAGGAATATGTTGAGACAAAAAATATCACATACAATATGTCAGAAATAAGATTACCACAAACAAATGAACCGAAATTGTCAGGACAGCACCACGAGGGCCATGAATCGCACGATATGTTGTTCACTCATTCACAACAATAAATCATTAGTGCAGTACAAAAACTACACTATTTGAAAGGATGTACTACAAGGTGAAGCTGAACAACTATTGAAAAATTCATCAACTACAGAGGATAATTACGAGCAAGGGTGGAAAATACTCACCAAACGTTTTACGAATAAAAAACAAAATAGTATCGAGATTATGAAAAAATTATTTGAGTAAAAGAGTTTATTAACAGAATCATCAGCTGGAATAAAACATTTGTTAGACACAACATGCTTTAAGTCCCTTTAAAATTGTAAAATGAATACCGCAGATTGTGATGTCTTTATTAATTATATAGTCACCACTAGACTTGACAGAGAATCTAGAAAAATATAGGAAATTAGTATAAGTGGATCTGTCGAGATCCCAACGTGGGAAAGGTTGACAAAATCACTTGAATCAAGATTCAAGATGCTTTAAAACTTAGAAGGAGCTGTGAGTTATCCAATATTTACAGACAATAAAAATAGATTTAGAACACCTTTTCACAAGAAATCGTATATATCTCACACACATACATAACGTAAATGTCATAAAGAAAATATTTTAAAATAAAACTTGCATTCTTTGTTCAGGAATACACTTAATAAGCGGTTGTAAGAAATTTGAGCAGCAGACACCAGAGGAAAGATGGAAGACAGTTGCTGATAACAGGCTGTGCTTCAATTATCTATATGACAACCATTTTGTAAAGAACTATATCAGTGTGGACGATGCTAAAGAAAACATCACCACACGTTACATTTTGAGTGCGGAGGAGAACAAGAGAACGCAAATGACAAAAAAAAAGGAATCGAGCATTGAACTGGCAGCAAAATTACCCAAAAGAAAATTAACTGTCCATTATTCTTCTGTAGCAGAAAGGAACAGTTTGAGAGTGGAGAGTACAGAGAGAAAAATTATGAGAACGTATATGGCAAACATATGAACAATTTCGAAGTGATGATGAACAAGTCTGGAATAAATAATTGTTCGTATGTTAGCTTACGTAATATAATTGTAGCCTTAATCCGGGTTAAATATTTCATTCGTATAAAAGTACACGCTGCATGCGTCTCGTCGCGTCTCAGGTCCGTCATAATTTAGAACAATTAATTTTCTCGCTGTTTGCATTTCCACCGTAGACGAAATTAACATTTACATGATAATTATAATGTATTCGAGATTATGATTGTGTTACAATGTATTTGTTTACGTGTTTGATGTATTTTAATGAGGATGGATTGGTGTCGTTTGCTACTCTTGTGACTCATTTCTCAAGACTTTTTCCTTGTCTGTATCTTGGTATTGGGTATTGGGTATTGGGTATACGCCGCACGGCAAATTAAAGTAACGGTTTTTCTTTATTTTGTAAAAATAATTTGAAAATGCTATGACGATAATGTAAAGTGTTGATCACATTATATATACAATCTTTATCTCTATCTTATGGTAGGATCGACATACCTGCAGTGTACACTGAAAGTTATGATGTTTTGTTGTAACAGTTTCTACAGTTACAGGTAGACGGACAGACAGACAGCGAAGTCTCATACTAGGGGACCCTATTTTTTACCATATAGGTACTGAACTACGGAACCCTAAGAATGAAAATGTACCTACTATACCTAGTGCAGCTACTTACTACCTATGGTTATGTAAAACAGGCCCATGGCTCTATAGCCAGCCTTCTTATTATGAGTTGTGTGTGTGTGTGAGCATTAAACTGTAATGGAGTTCAATCTAAAATAGGTCTAATTACAATCTCATGTAAGTCCGATGTTATTATATTACACTAATTGAGTAGATTAAAACTTGTAAGCCAAGTGATACACATCTCATGAATAAATATCTTTACTCGGTTTACTGTAGCCGCTATTGAGAAAGTGAATTGAAACGTCAATAAAAGCTATTATGAATGTGACTTTTAGGAAACTTGCAATAATGTTTATAAATTAATTGTTTTCTTGAGTGGATTGTATCCACCATCGTCGCATCGAAGACTTGGCGCTCTTATATTATTCATCTTTGACATTTTTTGAAGTGAAGTTTTTTCCATCTCAAAAAATGCCCACAGTTACTGAGACCGGCGCGGTGTGAGGTAGGGCGGAGCGGGCGGATCACGCACCGCATGTTTGCCTGTGCGCTATTTTTAAATGCATCTTCGGCTTATGAATCTACTTGTATCGATACATCTATTGTCTGCTGTTACATAAAACGTTTAAAGCTGGCTTTTAAATTGACTTTTTATCACAAGTCCTCACAGGGCTGAGGAAAAGCTGAAACATCGAAAGAACAACAACAATAATAATAATATCTATGGACGCTGCACACCACGTCCATCTGGCCCCGTGCTAAGTATCCGAACAACTTGTGTTACAGGTACCAGACAATGGGAAGTATATTTAATACTTTTATAATATACATATATTCAAGGTTTTTATTATATTATACACATATTTAATACACATCCATGACCCAGGAACACAGAAAACTTTTGTTCCTTCGGCGGGATTCGAACCCGCGACCCCCGGCTTGAGCACCAACGCGCCGAACCACTGAGCCACAGAGGTCGTCAATATAATGCGTTATTTCATAGGAAAATGAAAAAGCTAAATCCCCGATTATTTTTATTCGTGTGCCACTTAAACGCACAACCGCGATATCGAGCGAGTGAGCCTGTCAAAACACCGCGGCGCGCGGCGCGGCGCGGCGCCCCGAACGCGAACCGACAACATTTGGCCAGCGGATGATACGAAACAACTCGGCGCCGACACATTTACGGCTTATCTAGATCAAAGCGCGATCAATAATCATCTCTAATTGGTTGTAATAAAAACGATTTTCCTCTGTCGCGTCAATCGGCAGTTTTTCTAAATCGCAACTAGTTTTGATTGCGGGTATTTAGTATTGTTTACGAGGAGAATATTTTTGATCCAATAATTAGGTGCGAGCCGATCAAAGTCGTACGATGTGTGTTGCGTGTTTTCTTTTGATTTGGCTACAACAAATGGATTTTTGTAATCATTTCATTATAATTTGTTATTTGATGTTAGTTTTTGTAAATAAATTGTAGTTTAATTTGATGCTGTCTATGAGTCAGAAGTCAGAACATGAGATTTCCTTTGTATAATCAACATTTAAATTATTGAAGAGGAAAATAAATCATTATAGTAATTATTTTCTATCTTGCTACAGCTGCTGTAATTTGGCCTTTAAAATCAAGACCTTCAGCGTGTTAATCTGTAAAATGGAATTGTTTATCAAGCCAACATGCAGGAGATTTCACCTACGTTTGCGATCCAAGTCAAGAAACAAGAAAATCTTGTAAACCGTGTAACTCCCCTTAAGTTGCCATCAGACGACAGTCATTATATTCAACTGCATGCAGGTACCTGCAGTTGACGGCAGTAGCCCACGCATCTAGCCCAGGAGCTCAGTGTAAGATTTGATCGACAATGCAAAGTACAGACGTTACTTAATTACTACGGCATTGAAAAACTGCAACGTGCAGCGCGGCCGTGAATTGATCCTTTACGCTTTACTAGTGGTCAGCTAGCGCCGCGCACTTTTTATGTAGTGAATAAAGTTGAATGTAACCACGCGGCCCCCGTACACGTCTAGCCACGCACACATAGCCGCGAGCTGTCATGCGTGTAGTATTATTGAATGACGATTAGTAATATCCTTACTAATATTATTAATGTGAAAGCGTGGATGTTTGTTACTCTTTCACGCAAAAACTACTGAACGGATTTCGATGAAATTCGGTATGGTAGTAGTTTAGACTCTGGATTAAAACATAGGCTACTTTTTATCCCGAAAAAGTAGTGTTCTCCGCCCGTGTATTTACGCGGGCGGAGCCGCGGGAAACAGCTAGTATTATATATGTATTAGGTCCTCACATATGAAATTGGCGTTTTATCGTACTGGTTGGTCACTTTGATCTCAAATATATCTTCTTTGGTTAGGAATTCCAATTTCATATTCATATTTACTCATGTATTTGTGTTGCGAAAACCGTAATTAATTTATTTTTCCTCTTTTTTACATCTCTTTTTTTAGTAAAGGAATCAATAAACTACCTATGAGATGGCAAAAGTGCATATATATAGCAATTGTATATACTTTGATAAAATAAATATATTATGTTTAAAAATAATCGACTTTATGTTCCTCCTTTTCAAATGTTTTAATGACCTAATATAAGCAATATATTCCATGCTACAAGCGAGTTAATTCCAATTTAATATCGATCTGTTTGTACTGTATACAGACAGCGGCCGCCGTCACCCGTCACCCGTCACTCTCGCGTCAATCACCGACTTTTTGTTCCCAGAATATTCTGATTATGGGGCGAAATTACATTGGCATTATGAAATGAGTTGTGCATTTCAATCAGATTTTAGCCGTCGCGGTAAACATCAGATGTTCACCTACATACTGAATTTAAGGGGCCAAGGACCTACCGAAATAAAATTCTTAAAAAGTCAAGCTTATAAACAGGGTTGACTTACGAAAATGGTAGAGGTGAAAAAGGTATGCCAGAGTAGCACCAAATATAATTCTGTAGTGTGAAATATCCCTACATCTATGGGAACCCAGCTTTAGCATGTGTGTTCTATTACTTCTATCGTACATTATTTCTCTATTATTTTATTAGAGTCCCGTACTAATATTATAAATGTGAAAATTTGCGGGGATGGATGGATGTATGTTTGTTACTCTTTCACGCAAAAACTACTGAAAATATGATGAAATTTGGTATGGTAGTAGTTTAGACTCGGGATTAAAACAGGCATGACATAGGCATACATTTTTATACCGAAAAAGTATTGTTCCTGTGGGATAATTTATTTACGCGAGCCGGGGACAAAATCTAGTCATTTATATTATATAGCATACATGGCTGTTATCACTTATCACTGTACCTGATAGTGACAATGTAGTTTTAAAAATGCTTTTACACAATCAAATGTACATTTTATTAGTTTGGAAATATTGGACATTGGTAAATAATATGGTACTGTGTCACTACTTACGAGACCATCCAATAGCCATGTCATGGCCGAAATATTATCATTAATATTGAACACCGAATAAGACTTTCTACGCGCCGCAACACCGGCGGCGCCGCTGAGTTTTGTATGGATTTACCGCTGCAGCTGCGGCGCGTGCGTTTGCGTATTAAGACGTGTACTGATTTACAAATACATTTGAAGCTCGGTTAGGAGAGTAACATGTAAAGGGCACCTCGAGCACAGGACTTGACTGAACTTGATCTAATCTCGATATCCTTGTAAGAGATTGATTAAAGCGATTTCGTGATATAAACTCGGCGCTAACTTATCAAAAGTCATATCTACCATTCCCTACATTGGAATCTGGACTTTAATCTCTCGAAGTAGGGTCTATTTTTGTTTGTGGCGCCTGTGAGTTGTGTAGTATAAAATATGCAGCGTAATTATATCGAATCTGCCCGGCTGTCTGTCAGCGTGTCAATCAAACGGTGACGCGCCAACGATCAAAATCGATTGAGCGCTGTCTACTAACTTTTGTCAAGGATAAAGCGTTCAGACGAAAACGTGCCGAGTCGGACAGAATGTATTGTTTGTAAGCTACTATGTATCCTACTTATATTATAAATGTGAAGGTTTGTGAGGATGGATGTTTGTTACTCTTTCACGCAAAAACTACTGAACGGATTTGGAAGAAATTTGATATGGTAGTAGTTTAAGGTCTGGATTAACACATAGGTTACTTTTTATAACGCTTTTATTAGTTTCACCTGTATGTTTGCTTGCTTGTTTGTTTGTTTGTTTGTTTGTTTGTTTGTTTGTTTGTTTGTAAGTTACAAATTGTAACCGACTCCTTTGGGCTCGATTTTGTCCTACTTTGAACGATCAGATTTAATTCAAACTTTGCACACCTGTCAAAGACCGATGACAATGCAATAATTCGATTTAATTTAATTTTAATAATTTAAAAAAAATATATAAATTATTATAATAAATAATCATGCGTGCAGATCCAGGCTTACTCATTGAAAAAACGTACTAAAAAGCAAAAAATAAATTATAGTATAAAAAAACTAAAAAAAACACGCTTTTTTAGAAAATGTAACGAAAAAATAAAAAATAAAATTTAATAAATTTGGATTAAGAATAGTGTAAATGAAAAATAAATGTTTATTATTGTAAAAAAGCGTGGGGTTGTAAAATAAAATGTTTATAACTATTGACACTATGCACCCTACGCTATTTTACAATAATAAACATTTATTTTTCATTTACACTATTCTTAATCCAAATTTATTAAATTTTATTTTTTATTTTTTCGTTACATTTTCTAAAAAAGCGTGTTTTTTTAGTTTTTTTAAACCATAATTTATTATCCAGTACAAGTACAGTCTTTCCGTGGGATACTGTATTTACGCGGGCGGAGCCGTAGGCAAAAGTTAGTAAAATATATAAGCTAAAGTTTAGATGTATGGATGTTTGTTACTCTTTCACCCAATAACTACTGAACGTAATTTGATGAAAATGAGGAAGGTAGTAGTTTAGACTCTTGATCAACACATAGGCTACTTAATAACGCAGCAAAATGTACGGCTCCACCCGGGATTTCCCCTTGCGCGTACAAAGTGGCGCCCAACGTTTTGTTTATATATTCCATCTTAGGCCTGGTTTTAACTTTTAAGCTAAAACCAGGCCTAAGATGCACGCACGTACACGTAATGGTGTATCTGACAGGTTTGCCTGCACAGTTACACCCGTCAGGTAAACTTGAGCTGAGTAGCGCGAAAGCCTGCACAGTTGTGCAACATACACGCTCCGGTGACATGTCCAGGCAAACCTGTCAGGTATATCGTTACGTGTACGTGAGTGCATCTTAGGCCTGGTTTTAGCTCAAAAGTTAAAACCAGGCCAGCCAGGGCAACCAACTAAGATGGAAAATATGAACAAAGCGTTGGCCGCGTAGCATTAGACTTAGGAAGGATACATAGTTTGCGGTGTACATCATTGGAATACTGGTCTGTAAGAGGGTAATTTAATGAATTGTCTCTCAAATTATTTATAGTAACACTAAAATATGTAACAGGGATTATGGGTTAATAGAGAAGACGTGAATCGTAGCCAATGTTATGGTATAGAGGTGGACTGTTGGTTCGGTGAATTACTATTATTTAACAGCCTCCGTGGTCAAGTGGTTGATGCATAATATAGCAGTAATAAGAAGTAGAAGTATCGATGTCATATTGACAGATGTCACAAGCACAGCCTATCTAGTTTCTTACTATCTGTAAGAACCAAGACGTCGCAGCTCAAACAGTGGTTAGAGCTTGGCTCTAGACTCGGACGACGTGGGTTCGATTCCCGCATTGGAACAACAAAAAATATTGTTTCCAAGTTTAGTTAGGACAATGCAGGTCGATCACCTGATTATCTGACAAGAAAAATGATCCATGCGTCGGATGAGCATGTAAAAAGTCGGACCTGCGCCTGATCTCTCGCCAGTCGTGTTAGTTATCCGTCCCACTGGGTTCAGAGAGTAAAGGAAGAGAGTGCTCATGTGTACTGCGCACACATTTGGGCACTTTGGTTTCAATCAAACACTGGGGTTTCAATGAAACCGGCCACCGTCACAGAAATCGGTGTGGGGGAGTTATTATTATTTACTGATCAACGAATCCCTATCCATAGTCATTTATTCTGTGGTAGCCTTGTAATAATAGTTAATAACACTAGCTGAAGCCAAGCGTCTATGCCACAAGCTACTCGCTATTTCCTGCGTTTTTTCACGCCATGTATGGATTACTCTAATTGATAACCAGGTGTATGACAGCGGCGGCTCCATGGCTCATTTGCGATTATACTTTCAAATTCATCATGACACGGTGGACATAGACTGTTGGTTTTGCCTTACACGCCTTAGGATTGTTTAGAACTTTTTATTGCGTACGATATGCGCCGCGAGTGTAACGACATTTGGTTGATTACCTTTTTATTAAATTGTTTGATATTTATGTACCTACTGAGTTTTTATTTTTTTTGTTGGTAGTTTATTATTAAAACTTATATCTATACAGATACACCGTTCAGATCCAATTTTCTAGATATATAAAAGAAGATTTCCCCACTGGCACTGACAGACTGACAGACTGACACAAAGAGCTATAGACGCTCGCACAAGTGTAACTGCCAATAGTAGAATGGTAAAATTTGGATATTAGTTTTAATTAACATTATACAACATAGACGCGCAATATGAAGGGATTTTGAAAACTTCCACCTTTAATGGGTGAAATAGGGGTTGAATGTATGTATGAAAAATCTTTATTTCTGCACCGATTTCGATGTAAATTGGGATTCATGCTCTTAAATACATTTCATTAAAAAGTCTTTCAGGATTTATTAGAATTTAACCTCTGATGGTTTGTTCATGCGTCAGCGTGAACATGGAGATGCAACTCAGCAGAGGAGAAACTGGGACAGAAAACTGCAGATATATATTTTATAGTTTATTGAAATTTATGAAATGAAAAACCTCTTGAAAGGTGTGAAATGGGGGTCCAAAGCGAAGCGTCGCGCCGCTTGCAGGGGTAGCTGTCAACGCTGTGGTACAGCGCGCGACGCTGAACAGGCTATTAGGCTAACCAACACATATTAAAGCACAGTATTTCTCTACTGATTTGTACGGTAGGTAGGTTAAATTGATAAGTACAATAATAATGCCACCGATTTTGATTTATACTTAAACAAGAAACGAATTCTCCCGCAAATGCAAACAAATTCAATACATAAAAATAACATCTGTGATATACGGTATCCGACAAATCGTGAGCACTAAAGTGGGTGTCGATGTTTTAAAGTGTATCGACTATCGTGTAATTGCACCGGTGACCTTTGCCTGCAGATGCGGGTGTCGTCGCATGACCGAGGAAACATATTACAGTAGCCAATACGCGCGCCGCCATTACTGCTGTCAACGTGACGTTCTTCTGACACCTGTCATAAATTACCCGCGTTTAGTGCACCAGTGCTGGCGAATAAAGTTCATAATTATATGTCGCGTGCATTTAATTAATATAGTGACATTTCGAGCTGTCATTCTCGTCGCGATCGCCTTAAAGTGAATGATTGGTGAACGCTGCCAATTTTAAACGTGGTCATCATCTGTCGGCCATTTTAATTAGGACATTCGTTACATGATTATAATAAACTGTCCAATGTGTTAAAAGGACCTTTGAGTAAATATATGGCTATTGCCATAAAAAAAGTATATTACTCTCGATCCGAAAAGAAAAAAAAGTATCTCCCCTGTGAGAAAACTTTAGAAGAATAATATAGCCTATGTCATAGAAATCACAACAGTTTTCGCTACAACAATCACTATCTATCGCGGTCGGCAGCCCGTCTGTTTGCGCCCATCCGCCATGTTTGACAGTTGACAGCGCCGTCAATGGCCGCTGCGCCGATTTAAAAATACGTCGATTGTCCCAAAGTGCTTTAGACACTGACATGACGAAATTGAATGTAATGCATTCTGAAATTCAGTATTAAATTTTCAAGTATTATTTATGACATTTTCCACGTTCGAATAGAGGTCGTGAAATCTTATGAAATATAAATTAAAAGATTTTGATCTTGTTTTTTTGTTTGAAAGCTGACAGTGAGAGTGTTCTTAGCTATAATTCATCATCACCAGGTCGCTCACTGCTTGACATTTTGGGGGTTACTTGAAATTATGAATTTTGTTTTGAAACATGTAACAAATCGTATGCGCGTAGTCGATGTTTTCGACGTGCCACAGTTTTATGAACCTTTATTGTCACCTCCACCTGCCTTATTCACGACTTCCATAAACAAAAAGAAAAAATCGCCCAAACCTCGTAAGTCGTAGCGCCATAAACAAACATAAAGAAACAGATAAAAATAAATTTCAAAGTAAATAATACAGAAGCGTCGAAACTCAAAATCAATAAAAATGTATAAATTACCGAAATTAACATAATTAAGGCACATTTACAAGCAGTCGTCCAATTATCGGGTTCTTCACATTTTTCGGGCGCTCATGAACAAGTAAATTATAGGCTTCAGGTTTCGTAAACAACTTCAAAAGTATTAGGTATTATCGCACCCAAAATATATCGATCGTATTTCATTTTGTGCCTTACTACTAAACGGAACTGGCTTAATATTATATTTTAGGGTCAAATCATTTCAATCGTCACTACTTACCAAATAAAATCAGGCATTTTTTTCCTTACCTTAGGGTCAGCTCACACAGAGACGTGATGCGCCGCTGCATTTGTATGATGGCGATTCAAATGTAACATTCACTACTTAAGAAGTTACGCCATTTTTATTTACACTTTCACTACTGAAGCGGCGCCGCACTACGCAGTCCAGTGCAGCTGGAAATTCAAACTCTTGCAACGATATGTTGCACTTATAAACACGGTAGTGTAACAGTCCAATTTGGAATCATAATTTACCTTCTGCGTCGTCACTATTTAGTGACGGTGTAGTGCATACCTCGTCGGCGCGTGTAGAAGGATGTCCGGGTATCTGTCACGCGTGTAGGCGCGGGCGCACCATTACTTACCATCAGCGTCTGTCGCCGCTCATTTGTCATACACCCGCCGGGTATTTATCGCGCACGAGTGCGACAACTTGACAAAATGCTCGCCAATATGGCCGCGTATCTTGTGTCGTGACATAACTTGCAAATGCTTTTATTCTAATATTAAGCAATAAATAAATATTAGTATCCCTTTAGCAAGTCGTTAGCATTTTCACAATCTCTTTTGTCTGTGGTAAGATTAGTAAACGCAGTGTTCTGAAAGATGTTCTAATGTGTGAGGGCCGTAAGTTTTAGTGTGTCAACTGTCATGGTAAATATTGCAATCAAAGTATTAAAAGTCTAAAAATAGCTTAGTATAAATAAATATGTAAGCCGCAGTAAGTTACCATGATCAATGATGAATTACCTCTTCATATTAAAGACAGGGCAGGTCTGGTCTGGGCCTAAAATGGCCACTTTAGGTGTTTCATATCATGTTTCATATATTTTTTCCATACAATAATCGTGAAATGGTAATATGGCTGCATGATTAATCTGATTTCATCATATAAGAAAACATCAATTTTGACAGTTTTCACAAGAAATGGCGTAAAATGGCGCACATAATATATTATATGAGTTGAAAAAAATATATGAAACACCTAAAGAGGCCTTTTTAGACCCCCTGAGTGCCAGCAGTGCGGTCATTAACCCACCCAACAGTACTAGTCGGTGACGATGATGATGAAATAAATACTTAAGCCGCGCATCTTCTAAGCATCAACTGTCGCGCAACCCGATCAACATGGTCGCGCGATTTTAGCAACATTGCCACAAATCGCGCGACATTGACGGTCGCGCGCACCATGGTCTACTCTTAAATACTCTATGAAAATGAGTTTAACAAAGGTGTTTATCTAGCAGTCTGTCTGTAGACAAACTGTTAAAAGTTCCGCGCTAACTTATAACATGTTGGGCCACATGTCGCGCCATAAATGTTGCCTTGTGGATACAAAACTTAAAATATAATGTATAATTTGAACATAAAATATGCTATTATCATAACCTATTGGCAATAGATTTTTATGTCTACTATTTCCATAATTTTTATATTTTTAATCGCTTGCCTATAGTTTTACCTTTTCCTTTGATGAATTTTGTGAAACTTGTTCTCTAAGCAGTAAATTAATATTTTACGACTGAATTAAATTAATTGAATTATTGCGAGGGAAAATAGAAGAGCTTCTCGTATATTGATTTTTGTTTCGATTATTTTTTCCACGATTAATTGGAATATTATAGAAATGATGTAGATTGTTGACGCATCAGCTGTCTGTGATCAATCGCTAGATCAGTGTTTCAGTTGAATTATCCAATAGTTTAGCAGTTATTTTCCTCGATTCTTTAAATAAAGTTCAACTTTGAATAGATATCGTAAAACTGCAGCGCCGCGTCTCGTATAGTCCCGTTTCGGTGTGAACCGCTCTAATGCAATTTTTCTTGTTAAACTAGTAAGTAGCACTCAGATTCGAGTTGAATTAAGTTTAAAATATGGTTAAGCTTACAGGCTACTTGCTTCTCTACATCTACACTTATTAGTGTAATAAAGTGGAAATGTATGTTTGTTTGCACTGAATAGGCTCTGAAACCACTGGAGTGATTTTGATAAGATTTGGCACAGACATAGAGTAGACAACGGGGAAGGACATAGGCTGCTTTATATAGCGACAAAATGTCTTTTTGCGCGCAGGAAGTCGCGGTCAACATAGTTACAATATAACCTACAGCTAGTGGCTAGTGGCTAGTGGCTACTACCCAACTACCTAGTCGGATAAAGCGACTTCAAATTACGTTTTAATGTATGTAAACACTACAATGTAATTGTTATGCATCGCTTCCTACATTTAGCGAAATTATACGAGTAGGTATGGCCGTCAAGTGTAGCTCTTGATTTATATGCACATTTAAATACCACAAGATTATTATTCGTAAAATGGCTTTTTAAATAGACAAGTAACTTTTCCAGTTTTTAATTACTGTCAACGTAATATATGTGAGTAGTGGATAAGCTAGACTTTTACACCTTTGGTCTACTTACAGAGTAAAAAGTTACTCTGCTCGGAGTTAAAAAGCTCTCATCAAAAGTCGTAAAAATATCGTAAATTTCGCAGCGAAGTTTCGAAGTATTCGTTAATAAACGAGAAATTCTCTATGGATGGATGTACGACTATTACACTTTAACGCTTGAAAGAACTTGATCGAGTATTATATCTTGGAATATAACTAAACGTTGACTCTTGAAATGCGTCGCTGAAATCATAGCCATTAAAGCCCGATTGTTTTAAGAACGAATTCGGGGGCAATACCTAGTATGTAATACACCAAGTCGGATATGTCAGATGTTTCAAAACAGTACTATCGGCTGAATAAGCCTTATACGTTTATTTACTATCGCTCAAGAAAGGAACTCCATAGACGAAAGCGGGGTGTGACTCACCTCATTTCACGCGTCTGTCCCTTTTTGTCAGCCGTTTTCTAACTTTGCTAGTTGCTTATGTTTTTGCTCCTATTTTTTATAATTTGCTAATTTTACTTGTACAAATTGTACGCGAGTTTAATAATATTTTCTATTAAAAAAAAGGATTGTGTGGTTTTATGAAAACACGGAAAAAGTGAAACTTAATAACAAAATAGCGTGGAGCACTGGCACAAATGAGTACTAGTCTATACACTACACGGTCAGCTGATGCGAACTATAGGCGCCGCCATATTGGCCTCGGCTGCTCTGACGAGCGCCTTTCACTTTATCCCTACTCCGCGGCCGACCGTCACGCGACATGCAACACACAGACGATAAAGTTTGAGACGATGTAATAAAAGTTTCACTTTAATATATTTTATTGATGTATGAAAAAAATTTAAGTTAAGATCCCTAGAAAGTATATTTGAGTGTGCAATAAAAAATTGACTAAAATAAAATTGTTAAACAGGAAGTTAGTTTCACAAGCCTCAGGTATCCACCTGTTACTAATAAATCAACATTCTTTTAAAAATCTTCCTAACAAAAGCGTTCCAATTCATCAGGAGTGATGTGAAAACACTTTTCCGCGTGAGCAGACGTTATAAATGATGACGAAACGGCGTCGTCACCTCCGTCAATGGGTCACCCCCTCTATATTCCTGCCCTCTTTCCTCTGTGAACTGTGCCCTCTATAGTCCCTCTATACCCCTGGCTGCTCTATGGTGGGCAAACAACATCATTTGTTACGCATTGAGCTCTTTTCCCGGTTGAAAGCTGTTCATAAAATCGCACTCCGTTTTTGTCGATCACAGTCACTTAGCGTTTGATACGTGGGTGCACCATGGGTTTTGGTAATGACGGATTCGTCCACATTTATTTTGCTGTTAAACCTTTTAGTAGCCCAGAAGTCTCACTGCTGGGCAAGGCCCGTTAAACCTGGTCAAATCTTGGCAAATTTATTCGGTTAAACAAAACTTAGTCGCTATGAGATGAAAATTAAAAAGTCAGTAATGAACTTATGACATCAGTATTATAATACACAATGTCTTTTAGAGAAGAATATTTTTTTATAATAATAATAATATCTATGGACGTTTTACACCACGTCAGTCTGGCCCCGTGGTAAGTATCCGAAGAACTTGTGTTACGGGTACCAGACAACGGAAATATATTTAATACTCTTTATACTATACTTATTTTTAAGATTTTTATTATATAATACATATATTTAATACACATCCATGACCCACGAACACAGAAAACTTTTTGTTCCCTGACGGATTCGAACCCGTGACCTCCAGGTTGAGTCCCAACGCGATAACCACTGAGCCACAAAAGTCGTCAAAGTTTTAGCTGCTATATTTCATTGACGCCGTGGTTATAAATAAAACCGGCTCAGTGCGAGTCTGACTCGTGCACGAAGGGTTCCGTACAAAACGGCAAAAAAATACGTTTGTGGTAAGGGTTAAATATTGAATATTTATTTAATTTTGTTTCAAGTATTTGTTGTTACAGCGGAAATACATGATCTGTGAAAATGTCAACTGTCTCGCTATCACGGATTAAGGAGATACAGCCTTGTGACAGATAGACTGACGGACAGACAGCGAAGTCTCAGTAATAGTGTCCCGTTTTTTACATTTTAGCTACGGAACCATAAAACCGGTTAAAATAAACTTCAGGATCCGATTAAAAACGATATTAAGTCTAAATTCATTTTGGAAATGATTTCTCCAAATTAGAATTCAACAAGTTTAAGAAGTATAGTGAAGTAGTAAATCACTTAAAATTATAAAAAACTAAGTGAAAAAAATGCACGCAGTATTAGGCAGTGAGGTGAACGTCCCAGTATTCGGGTGTAGCGTGGCCACCGTGCGGCTCAACAGGGTGTGGTTGTGCAAGTCACCCGTCCCGCACTCAGCGGCACTCGTCAACGGTCTGTTGACGAACCTCATCATTATCATCCGAAAAAAGATTTTCTGTGTTCCTGGGTCATGGATGTGTATAATATAATAAAAATTTTAAATATGTGTATACGAGTAGTATAAAAGTATTAAATATACTTCCCGTTTTCTGGTACCTGTAACACAAGTTCTTCGGATACTTAGCACGGGGCCAGATTGACGTGGTGTGAAGCGTCCATAGATATTATTATATTATTATTATATCATCTGGGTTACTTAGACGAGTGGCCCTCGCTTGTCAGAATCCTATCCTACACTTTATATATATATATATATATATATATATATATATATATATATATATATATATATATATATATATATATATATATATATATATATATATAGAAGGAGATGTCCCCAATGACTGACTGACCGACGTATAGACGCTCGCACAGCCGTAGCCGCTAATAGTAGAAACGTGAAACTTAGTAGTTTTAATCTGCAATGTAGACGCGCACTAACAAGTGATTTTGGAATTGTTCAATATCCGTTGGGATTCTCCCTAGGTGGTTAAAAATCTTTAAATCTGCACCGATTTCGATGATAATTAATATTCGTGCTTTTAAATAAATTTCATTAAATAGGTGTTTCAGGGTTTATTAGAGTTCCCCCTTTGAGGGTGTAAAATAAGGGTTGAAAGTTTGTATGAAAAAAAAAATGACCCGATTTCCATGAAATATCCGAGTGAATACTATTATAAATGTGAAAGTTTGGGAGGATGGATGGATGGATTGGATGGTTACTCTTTCACGCAAAAACTACGGAATGGATTTTGATTAAATTTGGTATGGTAGTAGTTTGAGCTCTGGATTAACACATAGGCTACTTTTTATCCCGAAAAAGTATATATAGTGTCCCCGTGGGATACTGTTTTTAGGCGGGCGAGCGCAGGGCGAATGCTAGTAGAATAGAAAACGTGACGCAGGCGATAGAGTATAGAATAGAAAAGCGAATGCATGTATTGTACAATGTGTATCTTATTAACCCTCGACAAAAACAGAGGGCTGTTGTAAGTTCGACGTGTATGTATGTGTGTGAGCGCGTGTGTCTGTATGTGGTATCGTAGCTCTAAAACGGGTGGACCGATTTTGAACTAGTTTTTTCTTTTGAAAGCTGACAATATCAAAGCTATTATCCATCATCAGGTCCCTTACTGCAAAAATGAGAGGGGCGATTTAAAATTTTATTTTACGTTGACCTTTCCATTCTTAACTTTCGTGTAAGAGTCAAAGGCCCCTTAATCGCGATCTACCTCATTTTCACATCATCATCATCATCATACATTGTTATTTATTAGATGATCATTATTTTCATGTTAACTACACACACAATGGAACCTTCTTACAGGCTGAAATCTTTGAGCGATACAGGCACCAGGGTGTGTCATAAATTATTTCGTTACATTTTTTTATCTACTGTCAACTGGACGTCAAGGGGCTGATGATGATGTCCCTACGCCGGCCCCCTACGGGCAGGAGTGACGGGAGTGCCGCGTCACGACGTCCGTCATTGTGACGAGTGTTTGTCCGCGGTTGTAAGTCTGTGACGCCTAACACAACTGACGTGCTCCACTTGCGACCGAACTCGGGGAAGAGTACGACCATAGATTTCGTAAAAGACAGTTAAAAATGAAGAACGCTATCAGTGTCATAAGCTGTTGAATATGAGCAAATTATAAATAACAATAAGCAAAACATTTCATCTAAAATTTAGTAATAGTGTGATATTGAATTCTTTGCTGTGCATAATATTTGCATAAATCAATTATTTACTTTCACATCGCTGCATCCTGAAAATCGCGTTCGCGTGTCTCTTCGACTTGTGCATACAATATAATGAAATCAAATCATACAAATGTCATTACGTTATGCTTATGCATATGAGGTGACAGGGAAAGTGTACAAACTAGTCGGTGCAATGTGGAGTGTATAAAGTATTAACTTCTCCGTAGACAAAGAGAATAACTTACATCTTTTTCACCGCGCAACAAAAAATACTATAGACTTACATATTAGAGACATGTATCAAGTCTAAAAATTACATTTGAAAATATAGAGGTCGGTGTTGCTCTGTAAATGGCCGCAAATTACGACAAACGAGTAAAAAAGATAGGCGAGATATAATATTATAGGCAAAACTAGTTTGAAAATAATAATTTTATTTAAATTACCTACAAAAGGTATTTCATAATAATTCCAAAATTAAAGGCTGTTCGATTTTCAACAGATGGCGGTACATTTACTTGGTATGAAGATATTTTTTGTCTAAAAGTTTGCAATAGCATGTCCTTGTGTATGCGTCTATGAGAAATAGAATGACACATTAGTTTCGTCGATTTTCATCCTTCTGTTTACGTTCAGATTAAATTAGATCTGAACAGACTACAGTGGCGAAGCCATCTCCTTCATAGGGAAGCCCCTACCCTGTACAATATGTAGAGATTTGGATGAGGGTCTTCAAACGGTAAGTGGCAAGTGAAGCCGATAGTAAAGGAGTTATAGGAACCCCACGTCACTGGAACAGAGCATAGTGCAGCGTGGAGCGTATCAGCCAGTGACAAGCGCCGACAAAGCGGCCGCCCGTAATTGTGTGATTTGATCCGAAAACGCTTTGTTGGGCAGATCATAACCGATAGATTTGTGATCCATAGATCTTTGTACCGCCGATCCACGACCCTAATTAAAGAACGGCGAGGAGTCACTGACTGCTTTGTTCCGGCTGCGATTGTTCGATAATCGCGTCGCGTCGTGACGAACATTTACAATTCTTTTAGAATTTCAAGTTATGGCACAAATTCCCCACGACCCGTCACTTTTGTGTGCTTTCGATCGTTAAGAAAGAGTAAAGAGCGATCACGCGACGCAACAACTTTTAAACAAATGAACCGGAAGCCTTTAAAGACTGACTTTATAACTTAGGCCGGGACTATATTATGATCTGGAATCCGGCGAACACGAGAAAATTCAGAGCACTGAAAAGAGATCTCTGCGCTAATAAAATAGAGTTGAAAATCGAACTATCGAGTGTCGCGCTGTCATATATGACTCTGACATTTGACTCGACACTTGTGTGTTCTATTTTCAGCTCTATATTACTAGCGCAGAGTTCTATTTTTAGTGCTCTGAATTGTCCCCGGCCTTACGGATTCCGGATAATATCCCAGTCCCCCAGCCTTAGATTCACACATTCCTAGATTTAAAAAAAAAAACCTTCGTCATAAATGTGTGTTAGTGTGTGTGAGTAAAATTGATCCCTATAATGATATAGAATTTGATATCAGAAATACTGTACTGTTTATCAGCCTTGAAAAGATGCTTATAATTACTATAAGAACAAAACATGCAAATAAGCTATCTGACGCCTATATTGTATATTGTGAAACATACCTTATTAATTAACTCTTTATTATTATTAACATAACGTCTTCGTGTCATTATAAGCAAGGACCAGGCTCGCAGCGGGCGACAGAGGTCTTCATCTCTCGTGCGCGCCCGCCATCAATACCCCATGTTATTTCATCATAAATACTTCATAGTTAATTGAAATTATTTTATTGCAATTGATTTTATGGATATTAATATTTTTGATTTATTATCTAGAGAACCGATTGGATGAAGTCTGTGGTAAAAGTTCTCAATGATCAAGGTCGCCTTAATGGAATGTGGATGAGACAATATATCATGTTGGTGGTCTCTACTTTTCTCATACTGCATAATATATGATAAAACTACCCGAGTCCTGTAAAATAGTCATGTAAATTATCCCCCCTACAATATAAGGTATCCAAAAATCAATTACAGATACTTCAGACACAAGATGCACTGCTTATGTAAAGACGTTTAGGCAGAAAAATAGTTTTCATACTCAAACTAAAAAAATCATCTCATGTACGGGGTGGGTGACTCTCCGCAAAACGCAAACTCAAATTAATATTTAAAGGATTTTTTTTTTCGAGTTCGATAATTATTTTGAGTATGCATGGCATATAACCTATATGCCCGAAGTGTCCGTAATTGATGTTACCAAAGCTTATATAAAATATATTTTCCAATGTATCAGACAAAACAGTAACAGTGAACAAATAATTATTTTCGTAAATATAATATTTTTACTAGTGGAGGGTGGGGTGGCGTTAGGGGTGGTTAAATATTAAGCAGTTTTATAATTATCATCATCACTTCCTCGATTTTATATTACATGTTAGCTCTGTCTAGATCAGGGATTAGCGAATTTTAGGGGTTCCATGGAATAGTCACCAGAGTTCCGCTAAAATTGTTACAGAGAATTCACGCCCCTGGGATACCTATATGGGATTCCATGAAATAAAAGGTTTTTGTTTGGGGTTCCGTTATCTTAAACGTTAATGACCCCTGGTCTAGATGACCGATTTTAAATTTTTTTCCTTTACTCGAGCCTGCGAGTGATCGCAAAAAAAATCATTAAGGTGCTAGTGAAGCACACAACCATAGGGCTCAGTTAGACGATACGCGCGAAGGCCGAGCACCTTTTTTCAGCTATACCTATAGCAATTTGAGCTTTATCGACTAGGCCACAACACAACGCAACAGTGCGACCGTCGCGCGGTTAGTTAGGGTCAGTTTACACAGCGACTAGACGCGGCACTGCATTTTTATGATAGCTATTCAAATTGAACTTTATTGACCACAAAAAAGACACAAGTTTCATATGACATCAGTCATGCACTGCACATGCGCTGTGCAGCGCGGTGCAACCTGACATTCGAACTCTTATACTGAAATGTGGGTCTTCTTGTGTACTTAATGAATTTTAATTTTTAATTGTTTCGTTTCGGTGTGAATTGACTCTAAAATGTTAAAAATATGTACGTTGTGGCCTAGTCGATAAAGCTCAAGTTGCGGCGGCCGCGTTGTGAATTGTGATTCTTGTGGTCGTATAAACGCGCCTCTGGCAGTAAGATTGCATGATGTCGCTGAGACATTCAACACGTTATGCGTTCGTTTCGTCTCACATCATCTGTATCAAGTGTAATCACGTGTTGTAGAAATCGGCGATACGAACAATTAATATCGCATTGACACTTATTAATCATACTTTGCCAATTATTACTTTTGATTTATTATTATTCATTATGTCTGTAACAACTGAACGCTCGTAAACCAAGTGTTTTATACTTTGGCAGTTATATGATTTTGATAAAAATAATATTATTATCTATAAATATAATGTAGTGAAGGCTTATAAATATGATTGTATACAAACAGCTGTTGTTTACAATCGTGTTATAAATTGGGGATTTATACGGGTCACCAAAGTGTGGCGTTAGTTGCCAACCGTCCTGTTTTCCCAGGACATGTCCTCGTTTTTACAGTGTCCTGGGGTGTCCTGGATAGTTTCAAAGCACCGTCCTAGTTTTTCAAAGATTATGTATTTTAAAATTCGTGCGCCACTTACAATTTTTCTTTCTAATTTTATTTTAATCAAATACTTTTATGAAAAGGTATGATTATTAGCATTAACATATATTTCATTTAACCTTTTTGCACTACACTTTAACTGTTGCAACTCTATTACTGCGTCCTGGTTTATCTACTACAAATCCTAGTTTTTTAAATTAAGTGTTGGCAACCCTAATATAGACGAGCATAAAGCCCCGTATACGCTAGGGAACATTTTATCCTGCAACATGACGCGCAACACTGAATTTACGGGATGCTGTTGTGACGTGATACGGCACGTGTTGCTTGCTCCCACTCCGAGATGAACGCTCGTGTCCCGCGTCATTGTCGCGCCATTTGTTGCCGAGTGTAGTCGTGTACTGCAATGCAATGGCTAGTCTGTTATACGGACTAACAGCATTCCGTAGTATTGTATCCTGTTTGTATAGAAGGTCCGATCATTTGCAGTAATGTTTCAAAATCAGATATTGACATTCGAGTGAAATTCACAGATTATGGTCAGACATTCGCGCTCAGACAACATCGCTTAGAATATTAATTCTTCTTTCTCAATGTAGTAAAAAATTCCGCGTCCACCATTTTCTCTTTCGCTTACGTTTCATCACTCCCAAAAAGTATGTACACAGCACTAATCACCATAACCTCTTCGGGCGACATCTCTATAAACACTGACTAGTGTGGCCTACAAAATGTTCCGCGGCATGTGTCTCGGGGACATTCCACGTAGTGGCCGAGGGCGTGTCCCGCAGCATGTTGCTCCATTTGTTCCCTAGTGTATCCGGGGCTTTACTCATCACGCCAATAAGATCAAGACTGTGGACACCCTCTATTAAATGTTATATTGAGACTAACTGAATGACCATGCTGTGTTTTAGTGACTCATGAGCAGTAACATATACTCCGTTCAGATCTAATCTAAACGTAAACAAAGAGAGCTATATAACACATAATGTTACCAATTTAAATATCTCTTATATACCGTGCAATAAAGAAATACACGTTAATAAATTATATCTGAACGGAGTTTATAGATATACCACAAATTTTCATAGAAATGTCCACTTAATGTAGTAGTGCCCTCATAGAAACATGCCATATATATTAAAAAACACTATATATTTTGTTTGTTTCGTAATTCGGTTAAATAAGACAAAGTTAAAAAATCATAGCAGGATTTCCACCCTGCAGTTCTGCGCTAAGGAAGCGCAGATAACGCGCGTTATACGCGCTTTTAACGAGATTCGAATGAATTTCAACGCGCATCTTCTGCGCGTTAAAATATGCCGTGTGCGCCACCTCTCCTAGGGTAGCCTTCCGATCTATGCGACTGCCGCGACCAGAAAACCAGCCAATCAGATTCTCTAGCCACGCTCACCGGTCGCGCGTCGTGGGTTGCCGATCGTGGGTCGCAGGGATTGTTAAGTGATCCATATAAATTCATACTAAGCAGGGGCTCCGCGACACTATTTCGGTCTCGGGTCGCGGTCTCGCGTCGCGCATCGCGTAAATCGGAAGGGTACCTACATAAGCTTATATTAATTTTCGACATTCTCTTTCCAGATTCGCCGACTGGAGGTCGTGGCAATAGTGAAATGTAAGTTAAGCAATTTAATGGTAAATTATCAGTCTAGTTACATATCTACAGGTAAATTACTCTCTAGTTGATATTCGATTACTCGCGGTCTGTGTCAACAATTAGGTCACATGGCCGAATACTTCGCTTCTTAAATAACAGACATGCTGTGCTTCTCATTGTCCCGAGCAGAGACAGTGGCAGTGTATGATTTATGTATCAAATCGACGACCTCTGTGGCTCAGTGGTTAGTGCGTTGGTGCTCAAACCGGAGGTTGAGGGCTCGAATCCCGCCGACGGAACAAAAAGTTTTCTATATTCCTTGGTCATACATGTGTATAATAAAAATGCATATAATCTTAAATATATGTATATAGTAAAAGGATTAAATATATCTACTCCAAGTTGTCTGGTACCTGCAACACAAGTTCTTCGGATACTTAGCACAGGGCCAGATTGACATGGTGTTAAGCGTCCATAAATATTATTTTTATTATTATTAATTACAAAGTCCTTGACTTAATACTTGTTTAGACCAGGGTTTCCCAACCTTTTTTTTATGGCTACCCCTGTGGGATTATCTACACTAATATAATAAAGAGGAAGTATTTGTATTTGTTTGTTTGCATTGAATAGGCTCCGAAACTACAGGACTGATTTTGATATAATTTGGCACGGATATAAAGTAGACCCCGAGGAACGACATAGGCTACTTTTATGGCGGCAAAATGTACGGTTTATTTTTTTTTTAATTTACGGGTTAAATCGAGGGCAAACATCTAGTAAATAATATTTTCATGCCCCTGTGACATTTTTATTGCAAAAAAAGTATATATTGTAGTATGGGAATAAATAAATATTGCAACTTTTAGAAACTTATCTAATACTGACTGACGACGCGTCGATTAATCTAATACTCTAAACGAGACAATCTTGTATATAATCGTAATCTCGAAGACGGCTGCCAGCATAACCGTAAAATTTTGTACGCAGCGAGTGTTTAGGGAGAAAAATGGATCTAGCTAGGTCTTATCCCTGAGAAACTGCGCATTTTTAAGCTACATATGTTTTTTCTTTCGTCGTGCAAAAATATATCAATAATTTCGACTCTATTATGTTATGTCAGTCCGATTGGCAGATAAGTATGTATAATTTTAGTTTTGTTCAAAAATTCGGAATGTTCGCAAAATATTTTTGTGATTCTTTTTATTTATTAAAATTTTTCAGAACTCTGGGTAAGAAGTTACCCAGGTACTGTTTATTATTTGTGATAAAAATTCCAATGTTGAATTTCTGCTTTGCCCCTTGGCGCGCCCCACTGATTTAGAACGAGCTTTAGACAATTGTTTATTTGTAGATGGTTGTAGATGAGGTTGAAGTTCGCTCGAACTTTTTTCTGTTTACAGTTTAAACTGGTCACTCATCAGGTTATTTGGAGTAACACGTCGCGCGTCGGCTCACGTCGGCAAACACAGTTTCCGAGAAATGCCCATACAAACATAGGCGATTGACTTGACACGAACACGTGACAACCACAATTAGCATAACGGTTCCAGTGAACTAGGTGTTACCTAACGCTAATGGTACCAGATGTAATGGTGGTATTCAGTGGGTTATTTATTTTGGAATAGCTGTTTTTCCACTCACCTGCCCGGCAACCGACCTGCTGCTGGGCTGCTGGGGAGCAAATATGTATAAAAATATATGGCTCGTATTTTAAGCTTTCGTACCTAAAGGGTAAAAACGTCCCATTTACTCAAGCTAGCCATACACGTAACCTTGAGGTAATCTTGAGCCGACTAGTATGGAACCAGAACACATGAAAAATTATCCCCCCCCCACTAATAAAAATATTTATAAACTATAGCAGTTATACAATGTTTTGTCTCTGTCTTATTCGTTGGAAAAGTCAATTGACAGACTATCTGGCTTATCCATTGGGTAAATATTTTTACTAGGAAGGGTGTAAATCTTCCGAACTGTAATAGCTAGACAGTTGAAATTTTCACAGATGATGTATTTCTGTTGCCGCTTGATCAACAAATGCTAAAAACAGAATTAAATAACTATTTAAGTGGGGCCGCCGTACAACATACGTGATCTTTCTGTCGTTTTGTACGGAACCCTTCGTTGACTTTGTGCGTATGGCCGACTCCCACTTGGCCGGTTATTTCACTTACCACGGCCCGGTGATGCCTCCCACTCGACATAATTTGTCACCGGCCGCCCCAGCGCTGCGCCGGGCCAGTGCCGGGTCAGCAAGTGGAAGTACAGCAGATACAAGTTCTCTGCGGGTGTCATATTTTGCCAACAGTAAGGTACACTTCGTTACAACATTGCCGTTTTGTCCCTGCGAAATGGTATAATGGTTCCACCACTTGCTCCTTCTCTCTCTGTTCTCTGTTCAGATCCAATTTAATTTGAACGTAATCAAAGAAACATAGCACTACAATGCTACCGATTACAATTAAAAAATACAGTGTCATCTTTTTATTTTCGTGTATATCATGATTACTAATTAGTATGTAATAATATGTATAGCATATAAGAGCGTGTTCACACGAGCGTGAATCGTCCCAACTTTAGGAGCGTTACAATTATCTTTTGTAATGTAATGTTTAAAATTATTCGCGTCGCCTCCACACCCCCATCGACAAAGATTCAACCGTATTTATTGACATACAATGGTCATTATTGGGTGGTTACCTCTTTAACAGTTACTCTGACTCTGCGCGTTCGCGACGCTGACTCGCGACTTCGGCTATACGCGATCAACGCTCATGAGCGCGTGTCGTCTGAACGCGGCTTACCAGCGATGTCAGTGTGGCCGCAGGGTAACACATTTTATGAGGGTAGTTATTTCTTGACAGTTGATGATCCGTCCATTCCGTAGCGAATATGTAGCTAAAGTACTAGGAAACCAGGAGCGTCTCGGAGATAAATCATACGTCGCGCGTACCGGGTACTGACGCCTGTCAAATAAATCAGCAGGGTTGTCACAAAGGTATTGACAGAAGTCATTGTTTTTGGTTTAGGTGGTAGACGAGCTGGTTAACACCTGACGGCAAGCATGTACCGCCCGCATGTGCTTGCAGTCAGTTGACCATGAGACTTTTACTAATGTGGTATTGTTGCAAGTCGCAAGCTCACAAACATAAAAAAGCAAATTCATACCGCGGAATCTATTGAAAATAGATATATAGCCTATAGGTACCCCGGTTTATGATGAAGTTAATTGTCTTGAATAATCAAGTCGAACGGTAACAGAGAACAGATATGACGGTGTAACGGACAGGACAATTGTTGCATGTACATGTACGGTGTTTGATCTATAAGCTAGTAATTATACATAATGTGACGTTTATTCAAATGTACCCACAATCGTGTAACGGATTTGTGAATTCCAACTAACATGTTAAATCAAAATTATAGTCTTTAAAACAAATTTAGCGAAAATTCAAAATATTAACAGTTTAATTTGAATGTGTATAATAGTTTTATTGGAATTCTTTATACCTAATTAAGATATTTTCTTTGGATTTAGATATTTTCTAGATTAAGGTTTATAATTTTACAGATTGAAGAATAGAAGAAATGTGTGTGTCAGCTCCGAGTTCCGCGACGCACGACTGGAGTTTACTCTAAAAAGTAAAATTTGGTGTGCAATGCAAAGCGACCGACGCATTTTCGGCTAGCATCCGTGTGAGACCGTACCGTGTGACCGTGTGACATCGTGAATTCGATTTTACTCCCATATATTTTCGCACCCCGGGCTTATATATGAAAATCGTTTCTTAAGGAGTCGTAAGAATTCTAAAAAGAATTACAATGTATTACTTGCAATAGGTTGGTGTCACTAGTAAAAATAAATTTTAGACACCCCTGAAGTGTATGAAAAGACAATAATTCTTGCAATTACTATTCGACACCGTCGACACACTGAGTTTCATATCTTTAAGTACATTACTATAAGGTCGATTTTCAAACAAACATACTAGATGAAAGTAGACGCATGAATCAAGAGCGTTTAGTGGAGTGCATCATGTTATTGCAAAGTTTATTCGTTTTCGGTCCAGCCAAAATGTTTAATTGCTCTTGAAGAACATAACCGTTCTTATTACTGTTATACAACAAATACACAATGCCATAATACTATGATGTTTTAAACAATTGTATATAAATAACTATTACATCCTTTTAGTACATATTGCTTCGCATTTATTTCCATTTAATTTTGTCTGCAGTTTGCGTAGTAGGTACCTACATGTTTTGTAGGGATAATCTGCCTTTCTTGTATTGAAAATCGAAATTAACAGTTGCGGGGAATGTAAGTTTAACAAATATGCATCCTCACAAACTTCGCAGTTAGTAACGAAAATGTCTAGTTTTTGTACCATTAGGGTCAGATCAAACCGAGACGCGATGCGGCGCGCACTTTTTTTTAGAGCAATTTCATAGCAAGACGCGGCGCTGCGCAGCGCGGTGCAGCTCCCAATTCGTACTCTTGCAATGAAACGTGTATTTTTTGCGTAGTGCATAAAATACAATTTTGAATCACTATCTTAATAATTTATTTTTTTATCTCTCGAATTGTCAAGCTGTATGCGAGCTGATGATGATGAATTATAGCTAAGAAGACTCTTGATCGCGTTTAAGCCTTCAAACAAAAAAACCGCAACGTTTAGGAGCTACGATGCCACGGACAGAGACAGACATCTCAACCGTATAACACTTTTTGCGTCGGGGGTTCTAAAGTGCGTCCCGGGTCGCGTCACGGTGTGAACTGACCCTTACAACTACATCGGACTTGGCTCGATAGAGACTTCGCCATACATATACAAAATGTCTTAATGTATGCAAGTATTTAACCGCGGATGATATATACAACTATCGCTCACATTCATCATCACCAAACCCTGCCTCTCTGTGATTTACTACTGGTAGCTGGACTGCCGCCAAGTCAGTACTAACGGCTGAGCGGGTTTTGAGCAGCTGCGATGAGTGCATTGACTGATGGGGAATCTTAAAGGGGAAATTTAGGGTACGAGAATGGTAAGCAGAGGGAATGCCCGATGGAGAGTGATTGTCGAATGTCGCCATCCAACGATACCGAAGAATTTCTCTTTGGGTCTACGGGTGTGTCAATGGATCGGCGAAACTCAACACTAGATTAGACGCCGGTTTTCTGTAAGGTAAAGTGTCCGGCACGAAGCATCGCTTTTCCCACGGAATTCCCAGATTTCGAAAACTTGTTCTTAATATATTCGATAAAATTTGTTGTTGGTACTAGGATCTTATAAAGACAAGCAGTTTTTGCGTGTTAAGTTGAAATGCTACAGGCCTCGTCATCGTCGAGATTTTATATTTTTACTAAGTCAAAACTATTTATACATTTTGTTTGAAAAGACAAAAATACTTTTAATCTCTTTGTCAGCGATAAAAGTTGTTATAAAAATAATATCTGTCAGCAATCTGATTAATATGCAGTCGTCTATGACCCAGCATCAGCTATCGATTGGGCTTAACTATTTCGGTTGTGGGTCAACTTGTGTCCTCGCGATCCAAATAGATCACAAAAAATAGATGGGCTTATGGACCAAATTATGACCTCGCGCTATTTGCATCTAACCGCCTTCTAAAATATGCTTGCCTAGTGTTTTGAAAGAAGTAGCGATACTGCACCGTCCAAAGTACCAGGCAAGCATATTTCAAAGAAGCGTAGGTGCAAGTCACTTGCACCGCGGTTTGAAACCGATAGCCCCGGCTAGTGGACACGCGGCGGAGATCCCTTCAGGATTTCCACACACACTTTTATACTGTTGTTCCCGGGCTGAGCCGCTAGGTCCACCAATTTAATAATGGTCATAACTTGAAATCGTAATCATGTTTCAAACATTTTATGTCGGTTAAATACGTAGGTATGCGGTTTGCCAGCAGACGTACTTCTTATTTTTATTTTTTTCATTGACAAGATGCACCAACAACATATTGCTATAACATTAATAATATCTTAAATCTAGTACAGTTTTATTTAACTAGCACAGTAGTCAATTACAGGTGCATGCAGATTTCACAGAGATTCTCCATTCATTAGAAAAATAGGTTTTAACTAAACAGAAAAAAAATATATAATCAAGGAATTAGAGTGAATCTGTAATTATATGAATGCTCAATTTTTACAATAATTTTGAAGGTAATTTGTTATAAATAGACATTTACAGATATTTCCAATCTAAATAGTTTTGGTACTTAAACTAGATTTTAATATTACAAATGACATATTCAATAAATTATATATATTATTTAAAAAAATCATAGGTTTAAATACTGTACATGTCAAAGGACCATGCAAAAAGTCCCCACCCACCAACAGACATTAAACCTATCTCAGTTAATAGCTCTTGCCATGCTGATTATTAATTAATGTGATGATGTTATGTATGCCTCAGGAATGGGGTTTTGACAGTAATTGGATTTTAATTTTTTAATGATTTATATTAGCGACCCACTCCAGCTTCGCACGGGTGCGACTTATTATACATATAAAGCTTCCTCTTGAATCACTCTATCCATTGGTGGAAACTGCATCAAAATCCGTTGCTTAGTTTAAAAGATCTAAGCTACTTAATTTTATACTGTGTGTAACTAGTATTCTTTTTTTTAAGAATATTTTTACTAATAGTAAAACCCACTTTAACAGAATATCACTAAAAATCTTTACACACTATGAAATGAAGTCGCTCAGTTTCCTGTTAGATAAGATCTCTTAAACTAAGCAGTGGATTTCAATGCAGTTTTTACCAATGGATAGAGTGATTCAAGAGGAAGCTTATATATATATATATAATACATTGCATCCGTGGGAAGTTGGAGTAGGTCGCTAATAAAAAACAATAAAAAATAAAATTCCATTTTCTGTCAAAACCCCACTTCTGAGGTGAATGTCCCCAAACTAAATAATTATCAGCGTGGCAAGAGCTATTAACTGAGATAGGTTTGAAATCGGACGACGACTACGACGACGACACTGCCCATACAGTTTTTTGAATGGTCCTTTACAATTACATATTTGTTATTTATCAAGAATTTCTTTAATGTTCTTCCAAACGTAATCTTTAAACTCCCAGTTAGCTTTAAGTTCCAGTTCAGAGTTCAGGTCTATTTCATCTATTTATTTTGAAATGAGGCCAATTCAGAATATTTATGCTCATTTATTTTTTAATCCCAATCAATATCGTCAATCAGAACAATCGGGAGGACAAAGGGGCTAATCCCCATTGTTGTATTGTGTGGCGAGTGGCGTGGTGACGCGTCCCCATTCCCCGAACTCATTATAGCGCCAGGATTATTTCAATCAATTTAAAATTCATTTCCATTGATAGATGTTTTTCAATTTTCTCAACGCTTCTTTTCAATTTAAGAGTGTTATAACCATAGACCTATATATTATAGACGAGGCATTTCGAGGCAAAGTGTCCACAGTTAAACAAAGTGCCCTACTTTCGGGGTTGTTTGGGCAGTCGAGGTTTGACATATTTTGTCATCTTAATATTTAGACATTTGATTCCCGGCTAACGCGGTAATCAGTCCGCACTCCGCATATTGACAAAATCTTCGGAAAAATCTAGGCGGCGTAACATTTTTTTTGTATGGAGATTTTTTCTGTCAAATGTACGTCATAGGCTATAGGCCATCCTTAGTTTTGAAAGCATTGGTAGTATTACCACTACTACTATACTACTGTACTGTTGGTATACTTGGTCACTTATATAATATAATGACTATTGTTACATTTTAATGTAAGCTGAAGGTTGAGCACTCACCTGTTTTCGTTAATAGCAACTTGAGCTGTGTCGACTATCGAATATAAATTCTCAACAAAAACATAACCGCGCGGCATTAAGAACGTTTAAAATAAACGATCGATGTATAATTGAATACTCGCCAAGCTTCCTTAAATAAGTTACATAGTGGCACATGCTTTCAGTTCCTTAAACAAGGCCGATATCCCCAAACATATATAAGGAGTCAGGAGGTCTGTTCAGTACTTTTGGATTCAGGGTAAGTATACCTTGGAGCAAAATATTACTTTTTGGTAAGGAATTTCGAGGAGTTCCTTAGTTCCCTCGATTCCTCATGGATCCCATCATCAGGTCGCCACTTATATATATACACAGCCGAACGTATAACCGCCTCCTTTTTTTTTGGATGTCGGTTAAAAACCTTGGCACATGCGTAAAAAAGCCTATTGCCTACCATTAAACGTATAGGTCATTGAACTGATGCAAGTGCAATAGCAGGAATTACTATCGCATGCAACAGGGACAGCAATAACATGTCAATGGCCGATATTTAGAAATGTCACTCCGATTCTTCAGCCGAAACAACTTAGAGATACAACAAACGACTGCTTGCATTTAAAAGTCGATAAAATTGCACTGTCGGAAGTCATTAAACAATAACACATTGCTGGTATTTAATACCTTGATGATTTTTATATGGTAAGTAATTTTCATCGCTGTAGAAAGTATAAAAACATAATTGTAGGTGTGTGTAGGACAAATAACATGCTGCGGCTCGTGAAAAATCTTACTTCAAGGTAATTGTTAATTGCGGATGAGAGCTATCAGTGTTAAATTTACGCCTGGTTGCGTTAGAGCTGCTACCTGGGCAAAAATATGATGTGCTTACTTTTTCCCGCGGCTCCGCCCGCGTAAATACGGTATCCCGCGGGAACACTGTACTTTTAAGCCAAATTATTTAATTTTAATTAAAATGCGTTCAGAAGATTTGCGTGAGAGTCACAACTCACTAACATCCATCCATCTATCCGTCCTCACAAACTGTCACATTTATAATTGTAGTAAGAAGTCCTTAATAAATATTCATTATTAGTGCAATGTTAGTTTCAAAATAATAATTATTATAAAACGTTTATTTCATCACCACAAATTACATTTAGGTTATTTACATAAAATAATACGGATTCAAAGGACTTTAAATGTGGATAGAAAGAAGTTTATAACATAATAAGAATTAAATGAAATCCAGTTTTCAGGTGCTCGCGCTCCAGAATCTGGATCTGGACTAGAAATCAGAACAATTTTGATTAATCAGTATTCGAGGAGCCCGAATGAGACATGTAACAAAAGAATTTAAGGTTAATAAGGTATAAAGTTAATATTTTTAGAACGTTGTATTTTTTTTAACATTGTATTGAAATTACCTAATTTTTTCTTTATTTTTGCACACAACATCATTATTTTTGTTTTTTTGAAATTTAATATTTTTTCCGCAATTTTCCGCAGCAATAAAATATAAAATTATTCCCTATAATTAACGCCTCAGCAATGTTATATAAAGACGTATTATTCATTTTAATTGTTGCTTAACTAAATATAATGTGCACGCCGCGTTATATTTAACGCAAGAAAAGTGCCACGGCATTTAATCGTTAAAATAAAATTATATAATTATTACTTACCTGTTAATTACGAGCTATTTATATAATAAATTATATTTAATTTTTATAATAATATAGTGGAATTCGCTGAAATCTGTAGCACTGTAGCCTTTGCGTGAAAATCAACAAGCATTTGTCAACTTTTTAATTGGTAGCTAGTCTTTAAATAACAATAATAATATAACGGGCACCTAATAACAGATATATAATACACAGCCACAAGCGCTCATCTATATACCCGCCATTAAATGTAAAACGATTCCTTGCAACCGCAAGTTGCAACATTATATCAAAAAATATTTTGCTGTTAATCGAGCTGTTTCATTAAAGTATTAAATCATTGAGTAACTTACATTTTCTAAACTAATATAATAAAGAGGAAAGATTTGTTTGTTTGCATTAAATAGGCTCCTAAGCGGCTGGATCGTATTTCTTGGGCACATATATTATACTAGCTGTTGCCCGCGGCTCCGCCCGCAAAGATACACTATCCCAAAGGAACACTGAGCTTTTTCGGGATAGAAAATAGCATAAGTTTTAATCCAGAGCCTAAACTACTAACATACCTAATTCCATCGAAATCCGTTTTGTAGTTCTTGCGTGAAAGAAGTAACAAACATCCATCCATCCATGCTCGCAAATTTTCACATTTATAATATTATAGTAAAAGTTTACGCGTTGAAATTGATTCGTGAGTCGTGATATACTAAGAATCTCTTCATAATGCGGTATCCACTATCCACCCGCATGGCAAGAAGTGTCGTCGCGGCTTCTCGATCCGAAATGGCCTTATTCCTCAATCTTAAATTCGTATATCTAATTGGAGCCCACCATGGGCTAATTCGGAAACACACGCGACGGAACCTCGCGAAGACCCGCCGCGATTAAACACGTACGCCGATTACTAATTCCGCATCGACGGTTACGGCCGGACCTCACACGGCAAGTTGAGGCCATAATTACTGAAAAAAGGCGCAAGATAAGGCTAATGAATCTATGCAAATGTGCGCCCACGCAGCTTTGACAGCGCCGACACCGAACGCATAGGTGGCGCTGCTGTCAGACTTATCTCGGTAACTTCACCCGATGTTCTTCTCTTTAACTTCACTCGATTTATTTCTTTTTTTTATTTATTTTATTTATTTTACTCGTGGCGTTCCTTTATCGCTGTTCTATATATAAATAAAAGTGTAAATAAATTTCCGATATGTATCGCGAGTTGAGACGAGACCTGTTTTGGTTGTGACTTGTTTTGAAAAAAAAATATTTATCGGGAACTACCTTCTTTTAAACATAACGTTAATCTAACGTTCGAAAAGTTATGCATGTAGAATTCGTCACCGCAAATACGAAATTACCAATTCTTTCTTTGTAAATATGTCAAGGGATCAGTAGGTAGCTAATTTCTAGATAATTCTTGGTAGACGTACCAATAGAATTGAAAGAGTTGTATGAAAATATCAGATTGTGTATCAGGTACGTGTGTCGTGATTGAGATAGCCGATACGAGGGCGAGGGCCGGCTGTCCGCGGCATCTGGCGAATTCACATGTTAGAATATACTCCAGATTTGAAAACTTTATAGAAATAAAATTCAGATCATATTTAAGAAATATGTATCTCTCTTCATAGCTCTTACTCGGTTAAATTAAATATAATGTATCCTTACTAATCCTGCTACTATTATAAATGTGAAAGTTTGTGAGGATGGATGGATGGATGGATGTTTGTTTGTTCCTGTCACGCAAAAACTACTGAACAGATTTTGATGAAATTTGGTATGGTAGTAGTTAGTAGGCTCTGAATTAACATACAGGCTTTTTTATTTTTAACATTTTTAAAATTTTCATCCGCACTTCACATTTCATCTATTTATATTCATAAAAACGCAGTGTTTCTCGGGAGTCGGGATAGACATAAGACAACTTTATCCATGTTTGGTGTCTTTGTAGAACTATGCGCTACATACAATAGAGCTGAAAATCGCGTAGAGCTGCAAAATCTGACATTTGACACTTGACACTACGATTTTCAGCTCTATTTTACTAGTGTAGAGTTCTATTTACAGCGCTGTTTCTTCTGTCGTGACCACTAAAAACGCTCGTGAGAACGAGGGCTTAGGATACCAGTGTAAATCCCTCATTATTCGTATAAACTAACTGATTTTAATCAACAATATATATACAACAATATAACAATAGTATTATGTACTATATAATTATTAATCAAACATACCTTTTATCAAATTCATTGTTGAAATAAAAGTCAATTTTCCCATGTGTGCCTCAAATTGCATTCGTACTTGTTCTTTGCGCAATAATCAATGCTATCACCAGTATGAGAGCTGAACATTCTGAACAAGCTCAGGAGCCTTTCATTCAATCCCCCGACTTTGCTCGTTTTTTTTTGTCGCCACCCTATCAAGACTGTTTATGGACTGGAGATAAAGAAACACAGACAGTCCTCACATCTCATTGTAACCTAGATGAAACAGTGTTGCCAGGCTAAATACCAAAAACGCCCTAAATCGCCTTTTAAATCTCGATACCTTTGGTATAAGATATTATTTTCACTTCATAGAACAACAATTAGTAATTGATTGATACCTCTGTATGGCAGACGAGATGTTGCTAACGACTTCTTACGCGCAAAGAGAAGTCCCGCGAAAAAAGAAAACCATACATTTTGCTCCGATAAAAAGTAGCATATGTGTCAATCCAGAGTTTAACACCATACAAAATGTCATCAAAATCTGTTCGGTATTTTTTGCACGAAAGAGTAACAAACATCCATACATACAAACATTCTCGTTTTTAATATTAGTAAGGTATTTTGACGTGATACCGTCTTATACATCGATGGACGCCGAGTGCGAATTTAAATTTAACCTTTGATGGCATTAAAATAGAAGAAGTTAATTCCGCAAAATTTTTAGGGGTCACAGTAGACAGACACTGTGATTGGAAAGATCACATAAGCCACGTATGCAACAAACTAGACAATTTTGTATACGCAATTAAAATGTTACGTATCAAAGTCTCGACCGCGGCTGGATTATGCGCATGCCACAGATATGTGTCTTCGGTGCTCTCGTATGCGCTATTGCTATGGGGGAACTCTGTTGAAATTGACATTGTATTTAAGGTGAAGAAGTGTGTAAGAGCCATTTGCGGAGCTTGGCCCTCAGACAGTTGCAAACACTTATTTCAGAAATTTCGTATTCTGCCTCTGGTATGCTTGTTCATTAGGGATATTTGTACTTTTGTAAACAAAATTCTCAGTACTTTCCCAAAGTTCTGACATTAATAATACAAGTACTACACCAAGACACAAGTATAAACTATATCTTCCTCAGTGCCGGTATGATATCTATAAACAAATGTGTACATCAATGCCATTACTGTATATAATAACAAGCTACCTGATCATTTCAAAAGCTTAAACCTAGATAATTTTAAAAGACAATTAACTAAATGGCTGTTAAATAATTGTTTTTATACATTAAATGAATACATGACATTTAAAGAAAAATAAATGAATATTACCTTAATTTACAAAAATGATATTAAATATATAATTTTTACTTTTTACATAACATTATAATGATTTTGACATAATATTTTATTAATGAATTTATTTGATTTCATGTACATTATAAATGTTATTTTTAAATTTACAAAAATGACATTAGATATCTTATTTTTACTTTCTACATGACATTATAATGATTTAGACAAAATATTTTAGAAATTAATTTATTTGATTTAATGATGATTATAAATTATTAATGTTATTTTTAAATTTACAAATATGAAATTAGATATCTAATTGTTACTCTTTACATGACATTAAATTTTGACATCATATTTTATTAATGAATTTATTTGATTGTATGATGATTATGAATTATGAATACTATTAAGATTTTATAGTTATGATGACATGTTGAGCTATATCTTACTTTTTATATTGATTTTTGATACTGGTGACAATCGTCATTTTTTTTTCTTATGCCCTTTTTTTTAATAATACTTAAGGGCTGTGATATATCTTTATTTAATTTCTATGACTAATACTAAAATTGTGTGATTTATTTAATTATTATTTAAATTGTTATGATTAATAATTATTGATGCTCCTAAATTATTAACCGTATTTCTATATTTTATTTTATTCCAATTTGTTGCAATTTATAAATGTTAACTTCACACACCTAACAACACCTTGCATGTTAAGGATATTTTGCGCGCCATTGTGATGGCAGAATGTTGGATCCTAGCTATTATAATATTTTTAAGACCTTACACCACCACATTCTTGCAATAACGGATTGATTGATTGATTGATTGTACACATGAAAAATTGTCACGTTCCGCCTGATTGTCACGTTCGTGAGATACCTACATATATATAGGTATTTATTTCTGTGTTATATTGTAATACATTTAAAATAAATATGTCATTTCAATCTAATATGGAAAACATGGATTAAAGATGATACAGTCGAAAATATTTTTAGTTCCTGCTGTCACCGCGTCATACAGTTTTTTCCCAAGCTGTAAATGAAAATCAAATTCCCACATTTGCCGCAAGGCGCGTAGGCTGGCAGCCCGAAATCAATGCGACGCGGCGGTACAACCCGGCTTACTGGCAAGGTTCCCCCGGATATGAAGATAGCGACAGAAAAAACGACCGAAGGGGGGGGCACACGCTATGAGTTATTTGTTCTTTTTCCTTGCGTTCGCACTTTTGTCACCTTTTGTGTTAAGTTGGGCTTGTATTGATTCGTGCTCAGACGGCTTACGGCTGCTCAGATGTTCGGATGTTTGTACCGCATAAGCATTGTGCTCTGGCGCTTGATTGTAAGAGTTGTTTGTTTCTCAATGGGAACCGATTAAATACTCTTATATTGTCATCTTTAGAATAGACGGTGTGCGGTGTGCCTATGTAGAGGTACAGGCTTAGGCTACGTTCCCACTAGCGTTTTCTTGTGGTCGCGACAGAAAAAACAGCACTGTAAATAGATGCGCTACTACAATATCGCTGAAAATCGTGTTGAGTTGTCCAATCTGACATTTGACACTAGCCACTTCGATTTTCAGCTCTATTGTGCTAGCGCAGAGATATATTTTCAGCGCTGTGAATTTCCTCCGGTCCTCCGGGTTCCGGATCATATTATAGTCCCAGCCTAATCCTCATCACAATGAGGAGTCCGGACGGCACGTTCACATGGCCACGTCGCGACGTCGCGTCGTCAACGTGAAACGGTGCGGTGTCGCGGCGTCAACGTGAAGCGGTGCGGCGTCGCGGCACGGTGCCTAGTCACTTGACATTACTTGAAATTTCACATAGCCATAATAATGCACCGCACGACGCCGAATCTTCGTGCCTTGTAAAATTCCGGAACATTCTGTGCCGTTCCGTGGCGTCGTTGTCGTACCGTGAACTAGCACGACGCGGCAAGTGGCAACGCACCGTGCCACGACGCGGCGACACGGCGCCGTTTCACGTTGACGACGCGACGTCGTGACGTGGACATTTGGACAGGCCCTGACCGCGTAGTGGGATCTTTAGTAGTCGGTGATGATAAACACAAGTGGTTGTCATCATTTTCATTGATTATAAGTTTCTTGTTTTGTAATTTAAAATACTAAAAACTTGGCTAAGGACCTTTACTCCAAGGCTTTTATCATTAGCAAACATTCTTCAATAAACATTTGATTTTAGTGTCCACATTTAAGGTTTTACGAGCACACAAGCGCTCGCACCCGGCTACGCTTGTGCCATGAATTAAATGGACCATGTCATTTGATCATAAAATTTTATACCCCCATTATGGGATGATATTTAATTGTAATATTTGTAACTGCTTAATGAAATGGCGCTTGAATTAAGTAGAGTTTTATGGAGAATCGAAAAGTAATTTACCAATTTTGTGTTTAAAATAGTTTAAATGAATCGTTTCATCATACTTTTCGTTTGCTGAAAATAAATGCAATTCATTACAATGAAGGCTATAAAATTTCCTAAAGTTAAGGTCTGGTTAAATCACAGGTGTCTGCTTAGCTGAATAACAAATCCAGCATGTGACTAGTGAGCCTTTTAACTTTAAGAAGCCTTTGAGAGGTCAGGCGTAAAGTAAAACCGGTCTTTTTTTTATTATTTATATATTTTTTATGGTTCGGTAAAAAAGGTAAAAACGGGACCCTATTACTGAGACTTCGCAGTCTTTCCGTCAGTCTGCCACCAGGCTATATATATCTCTTGAACGGTGATAGATAGACAGTTGAAATTTTCAAAGATGATGTAGTTCTTTATAACAACAAATACTAAAAATAAAATAAATATTAAATGTCGCGTCCCATACAACAAAAGTAATTTTTTGCTGTTTCGTACGGAAACCTACGTGCGCGAGTCCTACTCGCTCTTGGCCGGTAACCAAACAATACATATACATTAAATTACTATAATATCTTAGCAGGTGACACAGCATTTACAATAACGAGCTCAACATAGTAATGATAATAAATTCATGCAAATATAAAATTAACTTACTCCAGTCTCCATTGCACACAAATTAAATCGTTAATTTAATAAATAAAAAAAAACAATGTAAGAATAAAATAAGAGGAAATATTGTCAATAAATTTAAACCTTAATCAATCATGAATATAAATAAAGAAAATTAAAGCTAGAACCTACATAAGAATTGTCAACAACGTAAGAATGAATAAAAGAAGATGTAGGATATGGTGTGTGTGTGTGTGTGTGGGGGGGGGGGGGGGGTATACAATGCAATATTTATTAACAACATCACGAAGATATCACAAAGTACAAAATGAAATAACGATATCGACATAAAAGTTTTACCGTCTGTCCGTCTGTCATTAGGGACTAAGTTATGATTGAGCCGCGACTCCGCATTACCGTAACTTATGCGATAAAATCGCGATTATTTTTATCACCGCCGGTCGGCCATGCTGGACGACCGCAACTCGCTTCGTATTAAATGTCACTTGTCAGTTGTCACCGCGCATTTCGCAATAATTTGGTTCGCCAAAGGTATAGTTTAGGGTGAACGACCTAATTATTGGCATCTCACATCTATACATATCGATTTTTAGTCAGTAATTAAAGATGAAAATAATAATGGCTGAAAGACGTTGCACCATTGATGTACCTATAATGTAATACTATACACAAATTCCAATTACGTAACTACAGAATTTTGAATTTGCTTTTAGACCACCAAGTCGTATAGGTTCTAAGGGTAAGGTAGGTAGATTCTTGAAAGAATCTATGACAAACATCATTACTCATAACTTGACACTTCTTAAAATTATATGCGAGCCAAACTCCAGCGCAAACCGTTCTGTGGTTTGAACTATTTGTTAATATACTCCGTTCACTTCCAATTTAATATGAATAAAGTAAGAGATGGAATTCAACAATATTCATGTATCTCTCTATTGCACGGTAAATATGTGACTTGTAAATTTTTAGCATTATAGCGCGCTATTGTTTCCGTGTTTACGTTTAGACTCACTAGATGAGCCGCGCGCAACAGGAAATTACGCGGAAACTGCACATCTTGCCGCGATAAAAAGTAGCCTATTGCTACTCTACTATATCCCCGTGGTTTACTATATCTATATCTGTGCCAAATTTCATTAAAATCGGCCCAATAGTATTGGAGCCTATTTAATGCAAGCAAAAGAACTTTTCCTCTTTATAATATTAGCATGGATAATATTGTATTGGACTATAGATCCTTGTAACAGCTGTTTGACTTTTATGTATGTCGGATGTGGGCTGATGATGACACTTGATTGGTCCATGTCACCTCAATTGTGAGTTATGCGCGGCCAAGTGACGGTCCGTCATGAGTGTCTTGAGCATATTGATGGGACTTTTGACTCGGCATTAATAGCTGGCCGCCTTAATTACCGCCTGGAACGTAACAATGTTAGACGATCATCAATTCGAACGTATGAAGCTTCATCATCACTGTCCTGCGTTCAGATCCAATTTAAGATGATAAAGAAACAATAGCGCGCTACAATGCTACCAATTTAAATGTATAGAACGTGGGAGAGCCATGCTCCGGCACGTATGGGCTGGCTCAACTGTATAAATACCACTGCCTTATAGAAAACCGGCGTGAAGTAACGATTGCGTTGTGTTTCACCGTGTGAGTGAGGTTACCGGAGTCTCAAGGAGTTGGGGATTTTAAAATTTTAAGAGGGTCCAGAGGGTCCAGAGGAGGTGTTCTATCTTCACTCCTCTCGTGTTGCGAGTGTCCATAATCGCTTCCCATCAGGCGACCCGTCTGCTCGTTTCCTGGTCCGCAATTCATTTTAAAAAAATATCACTTTACCGTGCAATAAAGTAATACAATGACACATATTTTTTTCGAATGTCGCCTTCTTTAGATAAATTGAATCTGCACAGACTACAGAGTATATATAGGAGATAACACACGGTTCCCACTTCATTTCGGAAGGACTGAGATCTTGCAGAGCCATTACATCTTTAACAATGTTTCGTCCCACTTTCTGCGGTATGTCCGCGAATATCGGGAATTTTAGATAGATCGTGTTTGTAAACGATCCCGATTAGATGGTTCGAGGTTCAAATTAGCTCAGGCCGCCGGGCCGCAGGTTGGTCATGAGTCATGACTGATATAAGGGCTCAGTCCTTAGACAACATTAATCTTGGCCACTTTTAGGTCTCGGGCCACGGGCCACGGCACGTGGAGCTGGTACCACGCGAGCCTACTACTGGTTGACGTGATTTTTGACGTTCAGTCCTTAGGGTCAGTTCACAGTTCACACCGAAACAACAGACGGTCTATTTCTAAGATAGCGATTCAAAATTGAACTTTATTTGCTACAAAAGATACACGCTTCATCGCCAGAGCGGCGCCGCGCTACGCAGCGTGGTACTCTTGCTATGGGACGTGTATCATCTTGTGTAGTAAAAAGATTTCAGTTTTGAATCGCTGTCTTAAAAATGCAACACCGCGTCTCGTAGCGTCTCGGTGTGAGATATTTCGAATTCTGATATACAGGAGGAAGTAAAATGTATGAAACACACACCTGTCTTTCACATTATCGGTCCGATAGCAGGGGGCAAATCAGGAACATTTGACAGCGGCATAAACGTAACGTTAACGAATGACATATATAATAGGCGCTGTCAGATTTTGACAGTTGTCATACAATTCTTATTCGATAACGTTACGTTTACGCCGATATCAAATATTCTTGCGAGGCCCACAGACAGATCGGGTCATGCGGTTTTATTCGCAGAGTAGGTGTGACTTGGTAATTCTTATCTTAAAATTTTTAGTTTTTACTAAGTTCAGAGTTCGTTGACCCCAGCCAGACGTGTCCTGGTGATGATGAAGACATCATCATATTATAATCACCAGTTATTATATATGACGGCCATAAAGTCGCCCCAGTTGCGAGTCGTAAATAACTCATAAATGTATCGTTGCCAAAGGAGCTGACAATTCCTCCGCCTGGTGATGTGGTGACTACACTCGTTGGATAAAAGAGGACGGTATCCTTTTTTTTTTAAATGTACTTGAACGGCCTTTCGCTTTAAAGATTAAGCAGCGAATCAAAAAACGTTATATTTAAAATTAATCTTTCTAATAAGTAGTAAAACTATATAAAAATAATATAGGCTAATTGCGAGTCGGACTCGCGCACGAAGGTTTTCTTATAAAATGGCCAAAAAATCACGTTTGTTATATAGGATCCCCCATTAAATATTTATTTTATTCGGTTTTTAATATTTTTTGTTTTTTTTTTGTTGTGAAAATTTCAACTGTCTAGCTATCACCGTTCATGAGATACATACTATTCAGTCTGGGCCCTGGAACGAGACAGACAGACGGACAGATTGATGGACACCAAAGTCTTGATAATATTGTCCTATTTTTACCCTTTGGTTAGGAACCCTAATAATTCAATACCAAATACATAGTTTAAAATTCAGGTTTAAAAGTCCATAAAAGTTTTACACCCTGCTCGTGAAGGGCAACAATTTGTCATTATTTTTTATTCCTTTTGTCCCAGTTTCTCAGTGAGTCATGGTGACAGTAGTGTACACAGTACATGGTGCGTGTGTAATTAAGCCGATCGCCTCACACACACAGACTGACTGGTAGACCGCGGAAGACTAGATTAATACTGCCTGCGACCTACGATGTAAGATAATTGATCAAAACTGTAACATGACGCTAATGATTGCTTTGTTGAGGGAATTAAGATTAAAATTAGTATAGAGGTAGGGAATGTAACACGTTACACGGCCACACTCAAGTGTAAGCCGTTTGTTTGCGAGTTATTAAAGAGAAACCTTAAAAGTCCGCGAAGTTTCAATAAATATACAGAATCTAAGTTGTGTTACATCTTCTATAAATATATACAAATAAATAAAATTGAAGTGTCTGTTTGTAATTTTAACATCTTTTTACTTAATGCATATGAAAGTAAATACGTTACTTACAATAAAAAACAATATTTAAAAAAAACTGTCCTAATCTCTGAAGGGAAAGGAGGGACTTTTACTGGCAGATAGCTGATGTTATAAGGTGTAACATACACTACTTTATCTTAGGGTTCTGTTTAAAATATAGGGTTCCTTTTCCGTGAGGTCTATGCAAACAAAGTTGCGTTGTGTTGAATCTTAGATTCTCATGGAGAGAATATCCGTTTAGGTCCATGGCAGCGTGCCGATGTTGTAAGAAAAAATATGAAAACTTGGAGGATAGTTTATAATAACCTCACATACATCAATCTAATAATAGTTACTAGTGAGATATCGCGGTTCGTCACAGAATTGAACCTGTAACTGAGCACGTATCTATTACCGACACCGCTGCCGGGATTCGCAATCACAGATCCACACCAAATGTGACCGTATCGCTATAGCATAGAGTTTAATATCGAGTGTCTGCGAATCTCGCCTTATTAAGCGCGAAACGAGCCATCAACATCCATCATAATTGTGCCTCATTTTGTAATGCGCTTCGAGATGCTATATTTTCATATGCAAATGCAATTTTCTGCATACACCTTGACAACCCATATGCCCATATACTTAAGGTTTGATTTCTAGTGATTTCGGAAGTTTGTTGCGTAGGTCCGGTCCAGTCAACTTGTTGAAGCTGTTCTCTAATCCGCTGCCTCTAATGTGGGATTAAATTACAGACCCCTGAGGGACTCCTTTCATATGGAATGCCCAGGAATACGTGATATGCACTAGACATCTCGCTAGAAGCATCTACAAATCTTTTGTTTTCGACATTTCAAGTAAAAGTTTAGATTACGTATTATACACAACATTACAAATACTATTACTCATATACCACTAACACGAGCTCTTTGACAATATCCGTCGTAGGCTTCTGGCCTATGAGCGACGTGAAGCGCTGCTACACACGTAACGATAAAACTGCAAAGTTCGGTAAACGGTTGGAGTTTAAACTGTACGTAGTCGGCAACTCAATTTTTTTAAATTGTCATAATATAATAGTGACATTAGGTCTTTGAATTCTTTGTTTTCCCTCATTTTGTCTTCACTGCTTTGTCATCTGCATTAATTAAATAAATATAGTTAATTTTCCATGTTTAATATCACTTATAACTAGGTAGATATCAATTAGATACAAAATTATCTTACAAGTGCGGCTTCCTTTTCACTGTGGCCCAGGCCTGTCAAAAAGTAACCAACCTCTGAACCCCAAATCTCGTATTTAACTGAGGCTTTCCGTTTACTTTCAATGAATTATAAATGTAACGTCTTGATATCATAAGCAGATTTTTGTAGTTTGGACCAGTCAAAACCCGTTTGACGTTGGTTTGACGTTTATGAGAATACCATTTTTTTGTTTTAACATATCGAGATTGCATCTTAAATGTATTAAGTAGTGTAAGATTTAATTAGCAGAATCGACCTACTGGTTTCCCGTTAAATTTAACCGAACTGTGCAGTTTGTCGTTGCGTGTGTAGCGGGCATTAAACGCGTGTCACTCCTGTGATGTGCCAGTAGCGGGTCCATTTCATAGCTGATTATTGTCAACAGATTTGACTGGGTTGTTTACAGTTAGGTAAGCGATAACAGCTAGGAGAGTCGTGACAGGTGTAAACTGTAATCTATATGTCACTGTATAGTATAAAACAAAGTCACTTTTTCTGTCTATATATAGCTATGTATGCTTAGATCTTTAAAACTACGCAACGGATTTTTATATGACAACAGAAGGTTTATTTCTATATAACATGCATAATGTAGTAGAGAAACACTGATAATTTTAGAGGTTTCTAATGTCGTAAATAAACACATTTTTGCACTTACATAGCAAATGCTGGCTGAACGCTACGAGATAGATCAAAATAATGTACTACAGTATTGTACATCTTAAAAAGGTCTACAAAAATGCCGCGATGGTATATGTCTGTCTCTTAGGGATAACCCACAATAACCATTTTTTATCCTTTACTTTTTACGAGAAATAATGGCTTATTAACGAAGCGATTTTAAGCAATACAGCATTAATCCTTATTCAATTAAGTACCTTAAATACATTGTGTATTTATATATATTTGTATTTTATATTTATTTTATTTATTATATATATTTTATTATATTTATATAAATCAATTTGGCCATGGTATATACAGCATGTAATTTAAATGAATACACATATTCGAAGATATTACAGATCTAAAATGCAGGGTCATTGCTGTTGCGATCGGCCGGGTGTTCGCGCTTCTGCATCGCGCTATCGAAAACGCTCACGAATATATCCTAATGCAGTAATTAAGAATTGTCCATGGAGTTAGTTGATAACTGATAAGTTTTGTTGAAATGTCAAATAACATTTGAATTTTGAATGACAAATTTAACAATAAATTAGACTATAATTACGTACTCTCCTTAAATTTCCCGACATTAATTTTATCAAATATATATACTCCTCCTTTTAATATAATATATAGAGCGGTCTCGCAGTCGCGTCGAGGTGATAGGGATCCCGTTTTTACTCATTGGGTACGAAACCCTAAAAACATTTTCAATATTGTATACAGAAGTAATTGCAGTGAGTAGAGTTATTTGCTGAAGAAGTTCTATCTCCAAGAACACTATACTACGCGGGCGAAGCCGCGGGCAAAAGCTAGTTATTATATAAAAGGCAAAGCTGATTGACTGATGTATCAACGCACTGGCCAAACCTTTAGGGACATTTGAAATTTTTCACACATATTTCTCATATGACGCACGAAGGAAGGATTTTTTAAAATTCAACCCCGAAGGGGGTAAAATAGGGGATAAAAGTGTGTATGAAGCTTTTTATTCCTCGGACGTATATGCATGATATTTCGTATAAATTGAGTACGGAAAAAATGATGAATTATGTATTTCAGCGATTTCTAAAATTCAGCCCCCAGGTGGGTAAAATAGGGGATGAAAGTTTAAAACCTAATTTCACGCGGGCGAAGCCGCGGGCAATTAATGCCAGTAGGGAATATGCATTTGTTTTAAAACAGCAAAAGACGTATATAGGTATATTCCGACAGGAAACGTGAATATGGACCAAAGATTCAAATAGTACAGTATTCAGTTGCTAAATTAAAAGGACTAGAAAACGACGATTCTTTGCTATAATTGAAAATGAAAGTTACTGTTCAATATCCTTCTCCATACATTTTCAACTAGGGTTGTGATCAGTGACGTCATTTGTCATGCCTTTTTGTATAGGGCGTTTGTAATGTTCTCCAACGCCCTCACTTTTGTGATGACTGTATCTCGTCAGCGTTCGATCGTAGATATTCTATTGCAAGCATTGAATTGTATGCAACATTTAAAAAATCAATGCTTGATAATATAATGATAATGAATACGAGTATAAATATTTGAAAGTCATAACAGATATTGATGAAGAGGGGTCAGGGACACTGACAGGGAAGTTTTAATTAAGTTCTTACACTGAGCCGCCGAATTACGTGGACAGTTTTTAACGAAAACATATTAATCAGATCCCACTTACACCTCACGACAAAATGTTAACTAATTATTATTTTATAATTCATAATTAAAAAAATGCCTGATATTATATGAGATTGTCAGATTGGTCTGTCACATTTTGACCTGAAATACATTATACGTGTGTGGATTGTGAAATATATGTGTTTTGAATAAAAATCTGGCCTTTTTTCAATCTCAAAATGTGAAATTTAGTCTGTGTGAGGCCAGTCCGGTCAGTGTTTGTGGTTTATTTACTGTGGATGGCAGTGGCGAAGGCTGGTTCTCCGTCATAGGGAAGCCCTAGCCTGCATAATAGGTAGGGATTTGGTTGAGGGTCTTCGGTAAGTGGTATGTGAAGTCGATAGGAATGCTCATGTTATAGGAACCCTACGCCACTGGTTGATTGTTTTACACCTGTCCGATTTGAAGAAAGCATCGGAACTTATTTTAAGTTTAGCTCCTCGACCTATGCGTACTCAAATATCACAGATAAATTGATGTTTTGGAAATGTCGTACCGCCATCGTATCGTGTGGTACAAGTACGTCCATATCAATATCTGCCAATGCCCAGGTAATGAGGGGTCGCTAATTAAACGTCGTCTGTCGCCGCGTCAAATTATTCCAAAATGGCGGCAGTGACGTTACGTTATTGCCGGATTTATTTTATTCCGATTTTATTGACGTCCCGTCGATAGAGGCTTAATTCAAGGAATTAAATATGAGATGGACAGTTTGGATTTCATTTTGTAATTTGACGTTCCACTGCAGCTTAACGATTTACTGTGATAAGTTGATAACTGATATCAATTTAAACCTGGCCCGAGTCATCCCGAGTTTATTTTTAAAATGCAGTCTCTCTTTAGTCTCGGGTCATGCTCATTTGACCTTGAACTGAAACGAGACTATATTTCAACACACAGTGACTAGACCTGGCCCCCTGGCTTTTGTGCCACCCAAAAGTCTTCCGAAACAATGAACCCAAATGCTATTGTCGATTTTGTGCAAGTTTTGTTCGCCCTGGGGAGTCATGACGTATTGAGACGGTCTCGAGCTGTAATTAAATGTATGACAAGTGGGATTTATGGGCGATAAATATGTCAGTACTGTCGCGTGCACAGCGGCGATGGATGGATGGCATTTCTTCATAGCCTAGGCGATGATTGTGTCAATGCGGAGCCGCAATAAGTAATTGATTTTCTCTACAACATAGGTTGTTATTACTTGTAACACATTATAATGGTCTTGGCGCTGATCTTTGTATGTTACATTGCCATGCTTACCTTCAAATTACTGACCAGAAAGTTAAATGGATGGTGGATGGATGGAGCGTTGCCAGACGTCCCGAATTAGGCGGGACATCCCGATTTTATTAATCAAAATAAAATGACCGCGCAGGACAGCCCAATGTCCGCTTTTCGTGGATATCTCGGCCGGGTGCCTGGGACATGTTACTACGAAAAGTTTGGAGAGATTTCCCGGTAAAGGAGGATGGGCAGAAATGTATGAACGCTGGTCTACCTACTAAATACACACTAGCTATGTTCATTAGAAAGGTCTCTTTTTATGCTTTATTTCTTTATATAGCCATAAAAGTGTAAGTATTGGGGCCTTTTTGTCTAGACGGCAAAAACTAAAGAAATAAAACATGGTTTATGTCCTTTTGTTTGAGCGTACTTAGCGTAATTTGAACTGGACAGGGTGAAAAAGTTGATTTTCACCGTGGGAGAGCCATGCTTGGGCACGAATGGGCCGGCCTGCCCGGAAAAATAACACGGCCTCATAGAAATCCGAACTTATAAAACAGACAAATTAAAAAAATATATTATCACATCCTGTTTTATTACACCGTTAGATAGGTAATATGATATATTAAAAATGAAAATAGTGTTTGGAGTTAAAATAAAATACATTTTTTATTTCTTACGCAAGATATAAAATCTCACTAGTGAGGACGCTGTAGGTGGGTACTATTATTCATTCTGTTCTGTGCTTTAAGTATGTTACTCAAAACGGACCTACAAAATATTTAGGAATCAACATTAATTAGCACTTTTGTCGGTGACAGTACTTTTGTTGAAAAACTTGCAAGAAAGTGCAAAACAATGGCACAAAAACGCGACAAAAGCGTAATTACAGCGCGGGCGACGTACAATGCGGCTCAGCTACTGAATGTTCTCGATGTTTACGATTTCCTTTTTACATTTTTGTCAATGGAACCGAGATGCTCGGATGATTACCGCGAACTTAGCTGAAATATTGCGTCGTTTGACGTTCAAACCTGAGGTTTTAAATATTGCCGAGTTTTTATATTACTTTCAGTCTTATTTGTATCGTGTTAAGCAGGAACAATTGACAACTACCTATTCTTAACGTTATTGAAATTTGAAACAGAATTAATTGTAAAATTATGATAGCGCCCATACAATTGACACTCCAAAACGTTACCAATACGTAGTGGTCAATTGTTCCTGCTTGGGCTAGAGGCAAAAAAACTTTTGCACCGTTTATGCACTTGTAACACGTCCTGTACAGGCCGTACATCATCTAATCTATCGTCCGATCGGCTTGATCAGTTCGATTGGATAAGTTTGAACTAACCGTGTATGGACGTGGATTAAGCCGTGACGGACTATACTGTTTTTATGTCAATATGGTATGGTATTGATCCAATCGATTTAATCAAATCGATTGGACGATTGAATGTATGGCGCATGGCTACTGTAACATACCGACAATGGCGAACGAGCAGCCGGATCACCTGATGGAAAGCGATCACCGTCGCCCATGGATAGCAATTTTATCCGGCTATACTTAGTAGGTACCATGATATGCTCGTGTCACGTCATGAATATTTGAAATCTGTATTTATATAGCAGCAGTCTGTGACGTCACACTTTGAACGCCTTTCGTGAAGTCGACCATAAATACCTTTTAGTTTCCCGCATTTCTTTGAATGGTTATTGATAAGTTCGGTGGCAGACGGCACCCTATCGCCCCGCGCTGCATCCGTCCGCATAAATCTGTCGCATATGAAAGGAATTAAAACGTCCCCATTGTGGCCGCAGGAATAAATCTTGGAGATATCTCGCCGGCGGCCGACGAGGGCTACGGCCTGGGGTCCGGGGGCCGGAGTCCGCGGGGGCCGGGGGCCGATATTTCACAACTTTAGACAGCCGATACGCAGGACTCACTTTCTATGATAACACCTCGAAAAGGTTCGAAAGTCAAGTGTTTATGGGTCACAGAAGTGAGAAGTTTTTATATAGAAAAAAAAAACATATTGTTGTTACCTTACCTTATAATTGGTATCTGTGCAGTATTGTAGTGTAATACGCAAAGAAAAATGTCCAATACAGGTTTACGAGAATTGTGCAACCGGAGGAGTATGAAATTTGCTCGGTTAATTAAAGTTTGTGTGGAGGAAGGTGTGAAGAAGCGATTTTTTTAATAATGCCTACCTACTGCTTAGATGATTAACACACACCACCGTGCGTTTTATATATATATATCTTCTTCTTTTGGCATAGACTCCTATTATACATTACTCCTATTTCGAATTTCGATACACGTTGACGTCTGTCAGTCTGTCACAAGTCACAACTCACAACATTAACATTTTCTTTTATTTTTTTCTATTTATGTGGCAAAAAATTACGTTCAAAATTAAAAAAAATATTATGGGTGAGTTTCGACCACGGGGCGATCGCTGGTAGGCGGTTATAATTACACCGAGTATGGTAATTTATTATAAGATATAATATTTATGTTAGAAACAATTGATAAATCATCCCAGTCTAGGAGAGAAAGTAAAATTATGAAGTGTACAAGTAGGTTACCACTGGCCGTTTACACTGGCAGGTATAAGGCTCCCACAGACGAGAGGCCGATCGTTTCAGCTAGAACTGACGTCAGTTCGGCCTGAACGGATTCGAGCACATACACGGGAAAAAATCGCATCAGTTCGTTCTGGTTTGGCGCCAGCTACGGTCGTGTTTATTGATTGTAAACTCACTACGCTTGTACACGCCCGCAGTGCTGCGTCTCTGGCGAGAACTGAAGCGATTTGTCACACATGGTTCGTTCAGTCGATGCTGAACGCATCGACTGAACGAACCATGTGTGACAAATCCAAAAAAGTCCAGAATTAATGTTGCCAGCTTTCGGTCGGTAACAACAATCGGCCGACTGATGCGATCTCGACATTGCACACAGACGATACGATTTTGCATCCGTTCAAGCCGAACTGAAGGAAAATCGGACCGTATATGGGACCCCTGACACAGCTGTAACGTACTTGTTGTTGCACGTGTGAGTAGCTGGTGCCCGCTACTTCGTTTGCGTGGAACTAATGGAAACGGACACCTTTAAGATGAGGCTGGGACAATATGATCCGGGATACGTTGGGTCGGGTCGCTCAGAGTAGGTACTAAAAATAGAACTCTGTGCTAATGCAATAGAGCTGAAAATCGGACACACGAGTGTCGAGTTAAATGTCAATGTCATATATTACAGCTCGACACTAGATACTTCTATTTTCAACTCTGTTGTTTAAGCGCAAAGTTCTATTTTCAGTAATCTGTATTTTCCCCGGCCTTCCGGATTCCGGATCATATAGTCCCAGCCTGTAAGTTGCGATTCGATATATATATATATGTAATAATACATGTGTCTATAGTAATATGTAAAGAATTATTGATCATTGATGAATGATGACTCTGCGCAAGAGCATGGCTTTGGCAAAACTTTTTTTGATTGGCATATTATGGTGATCGCAAAGGCATTGGCAATTGGTGTTTTTCCGGACCAGCCGACTCATTCGTGCCGTTGTCTCACTGTAATTTTTTGAAATTAAACTGTGTTTAGCGGCGTTGAGAGTGAACGACATAGTTATGAATATAACGTCATTTTTCATATAACGCCGTCTGTTGAAAGCTACGTAAACTTGTATTACAACTAAAATACGGCTGCAATCTAGATTTTTGGCACGAGAGAGTATTTATGGATTTTAAATCATGAATGAAGCTCCATTTCTCGCGTGTACTCTGTACACGTCATGTTTTTTAATTAACGCTCGGTCGATTCTAGCTTCATATTTGGTAGATTAAGCCAACATCCATAAGTAATGGTATGCAGACAAGTGTCCTAAATCCCATTTATTTGCTCAATCACGGCCACTATTAGTTAGTGTTATTTATGGCCGATTCTAAGTAACTGTTTACTGGGAAATATCCAGTGCTGACTACTGATAGTTCATTTCCTCTGTTTCGCAAACATCTATACTGTAGGCAGTAGGGACATAATATTGAATCAGTATCGAGTTACACATAATATTATTCAAACACTTTTTTTATAATTATTAAGAAAATCATTTTGCCCCTGTAATTTTTATTTACATAGGTGAAGTGTTTTAGAATTTCAATAGTAAGTTTCTTTATAATATGAGGTGTCCTATCGGTTTTATTTCTATCTCTTAAACTCAAACTGGGTTTACATAAACTTTTTACGACTTCACGCAACTTTAGATAGCGTTAAAAGCCAATCATCGGGGTTTTATCGACAAAAGCGACAAATCACGAGTTCCACTTTAACGGCAGTAAAAACGCCGTTAAACCAATGACTGACCGAATCTGAACCGTTAAATCTGTCATGACAATACTGACTGACCACCTTGAGGAAAAGCGCGCTGCCCCCGCGACTAGATTTATGGCGATATCTGACTGACTGAGGATCAATTTCATAAATAAATCATTATTATTATTATTATTTATGAAACTTATCATATTATATTTATGTGCACCATCTTAGAAAACTTCTTTAAATCTTACTCTGACTATAGATCTATACTTCTATACGAATATTATAAAGAGAAGAAGTTTGTTTCTTTGTTTGCATTTAATAGGCTTCCAAATTACAGGACCGATTTTGATGAAATTTGGCACAGATATAGAGTAGACCGCGGGGATGGACATACCTTTTATCGCAGAAAAATATACGGTTTCCGTGAAATTTACTTTTGTCGCGGGCAACATCTAGTTGAAAATATATTCCTAGACCTTACAGAGACTAGAGTATATTTTGCAGACTTTTCTATAGTCACTTATCACTTAATCAGTAAATACACTGCTACATACATAGACATTATACATTTAAATCTATTCAAAATTAGTAGTAACTTATAATAAAAAGTCATGTGCCCACTTACACAAAAACAGACAACATTAAAATCATAAAATTACAAAGTATTTAAAAATGCTGAATTCTAATCTATTCCTCGATAAACACTAATGGAAACTAAATAGTAAATAAACCATCGGAGTGCCTTTAATACCTATTCATACTTTTATTTCAATTTATTTAGGAATTTAATTAGTAATTTAATCTTTTGAAAATTGTGTTAAACCAGAGGGTCAATTCTGCTAATTAAAACCTGCAATAATACAATAATTACAATCAAGTCACGCTAAAACTGCCAAACCGGTATTCTTGTAAACGTTAAACCAGCGTCTAACGCCTCCTGATTGGTCCAAACGCCACAAAATCAGTCAATGATAACAAGTCGCTTCACTTACAATACAATAACAGTAAAATGAAAGTCTACTTTAAATACGAGGATTGATGTTCAGGAACTTCTACGAATCTATGGAAATCTCAAATGTTATTAATAAAACTACAATAGCTCTAGATTTTAGCACTAAAGTCTAAAGAGATGTAGGTACTAGATACTTTAGTCTTTGGAGCTGAAGTCTAGATTATGTAGGCGATTAACATGTACTGTCTAATTAGCATTCAGACGTTTTTAGACTAATAAAAAATTCAACTCTCTTGAACTTTATAAAACCTTATCATAAAATACTGATCAAGCATTAATTCAGTTATTAATCGATTATATTTATAGTGTAAATAACAAATAGTAAAGCGGCATATTTTATTACCTGCGAGTTAATATTAACTCAGAGCGGTCAAGCCGTAAATGACTTGATGCGCCATAAGTATAATTTTTTATGGGCGTAATGCCGGGGCACACGTAATATTTTGTTAGATAATCCACTGATATGTTCCTATTATAATGATCGGTGGTCTTTCATTAAAGATTACTGAGATTTGTTATATTAATATAAATTAATTTTATCTCCTCGCGTGCTTATTGATGTTTTAAATGTTGATTTGTTATTTCATTTAAGTTTAGTGCGTACCTACCTTTAAAGTTTAAATTATTATAGTGGTTTTAAAATTAATTTAGCTAATACAGGTTTTGAGGTAGTCAGGAATTTTGATTTAAATTTTAAATACTTTTTTGTCGCCTGATCGCAGTTCGATCTAAAGGATCGAATAAGTATTAATTCAGTCCTGACCACTGACAAGTAACAACTGAGCCACCAGCCCCAACTCCCACGCAACTGACAAGTTGGTTTAACCGATACTTCCTCGTGTTGAATATTATTTCTATGTTACTTTTATATTTTAACTAAAATAGTTTGAAATCAGCGAAATATACCTACGTACAGAATGTTCTTAAAATTTTAAATAAATATATTTTGATGAAACAATAATATAAATAAACAAGATTATTAATTACTGAAACATTATCAGAAAGTTCTGTACAGCAGGTAATCTAAGGTTATTAATAAAATAAGTCTTGACATGACGTGTCACCGGTCTCTGGGAACTTATGGGAATTAGTCTGAATTCCTCACATGTATAAACGAGCTATAAATCGACTGATATCGGCGCATCGTATCGACTTACGACATTGTTTCATATTGAATTTACGGCGCATCACCAGGCGAACATAAATTGTGTGGCATATCCCCTCAAGATTTTTCCTTACACTATTTGCATATAAACTCTATCAGCGCTGGATAAGGTCCAAAATTAATTAACACCTGGATTAAACTCGTATTAACGTCGGTGTTTTTAATGTTTATCCGTTTTCGATATATCCTGTATTTTATTGTGACGTGACTGACTCACTCGGGTCTACGCCGACCTCGTAACGTTGAGATGTTATGATTTTTTCCCCGCAAATTGTACCTATGCTTTTAAGATACAGATTCCCCAGTGGTTGCTTATTAATTTATCAATTATTTATTCTTCGAATGCTTCGAATAAATTACCAACATTTGAAAGCGTCTTATTTATAGGTTCTGTGCCCTCGATTACATTTGTATGACATTTACTTTATGACGTACCTAATTCATTATCTATTAAAGGGTACCACCACCGTTTTGTTTAATTTTGAAATAGTGAAGTTATTATAATCTTTAATGAAAATAAATTATTATTTTGACGACCTCTTGTGGCTCAGTGGTTCAGTGCATTGGCGCATAAGCGGGGGGTTGCGGGTTCGAATCCCGCCGATGGAACAGAAAGATTTTGTGTGTTCCTGGCCCCTGGGTCATGGATGTGTATTAAATATGTGTATCATATAATAAAAATCTTAAATATATATAGTATAAAAGTATTAAATATACTTCCCGTTTTCTGGTACCTGTAACACAAGTTCTTCGGATACTTTGCACGGGACCAGATTGACGTGGTGTGCAGCGTCCATAGATTTTATATTATATAAAGATATAGATTATTAAACTAGATGTTGCCCGTGACTTCGTGCGCGCAAGAGGTAATCTCGCGGGAACCGTATATCTTGCCGCTAGCCGCGATAAAATGTAGCCTGCATCCTTTCTCGTGGTCTACTCTACATGCCAAACTTTATCAAAATTGGTCCAGTAGTTTTGGAGCCCATGCAATGTAAACAAACAAACAAATCTAATTCCACTTTATAATTTTAGTAAATGTAAGTGAGTGCATAAAAATCTGAATATCTAGTCCAGCTCCTTCACCTTCCTTTCGATTTTCCTTATACATCGTATGTCCATTGTCCATAACCCTCATTCATGGTAACAAATTGTAAAATTTTGTTCTTGTTCTGTTTCCAGATGAAGCGGTGGGCGCGTGAGAGCCGGGGCGACTAGAGATGCGCTCCAAGCAGCAGCCGAGGCCCTCCTACCGCTGGCTCAACACCAACGATACAGGTAGGTAAAGAACCTAGTAGTCATGTGAGCCTGGTAGTTGATGGTACTGATGGATGGCGTCTGACGGTCAGTGGTCAGTCTTAGTGACCCTAGTAACGAGCGCAGGAGGCTTATTGCGAGAGTTGGTTGTTTAAGTTTGGTGACAAGACATTTTGATGAACCAGAATCCAGATGTTACTTTAGAAGTCTTATTCAATAACACAAAGCAAAATTAAAAAATGTTAAGTAACCCCGAAATTTGCAAGCAGTGAGCGAGTTCGTGATGATTATTTGTAGCTAAGAACACTCGACCAGATCAAAATCGGTTCATCCGTTTGGGAGCTACGATGCCACGGACAAACACTTAGACAGACACGTCAAACTATAACACACCTCTATTTTCGTCGGTGGTTAAAAAACGCATCCTGTAATGCACTAAAGCCTCTTCACAGCAACAACGAGCATGACTAAAAATTAAAATTAATAATTGTTCGAATTTACATTTTATTTTACACACGAAAAAAAGCGATAAACACCTAACATAACTTTAATCAGATGCTTACAATATTATAAACGGTTATAAATATGAATTCCGTAAATTATACCATCAAAAAGAATGAAACATTAGATAGTTCATGTAAAACGAAACATGTGCGACAGGTTTTAAGGTCGAATTTTATATACAAAAGCTTTTGCATTTGTGCCCTGCCGTTCTCGGACTCCAAGCGTGACGTGACAGTTTTGAATATTCAACTAACTCGCAATAAATATAAAGTTACGACCATAGAAAAAAGTGCAATACAAAACACAAATGTAATACTCTGTAATAACTCATAGGTCTCTTTGTACGCGGCTAAGCCACCGTGAAGCGATAAATAATATTTATTTTTGCTATTATACGCGTTTTTGTCAGTTGTAATGGGTGTAAGCGCGGGGCGGGCGAAGCCGGGCGCGGCCCCCAAGCGAGCGGGGACAGGTCCGTCTCACATCTGATGCTTGTGAAGTCGAAGGGCTCGAATCTTCTCCTACTTTAAAGAATCAAAGAGCTTGTTGCATTATGCAGATGTAAATAAAAGTACCTGGGAGTCTGTTTTAGTAGAACGATAAAATAAAAAATATAAAAGAAAAAGAAATAGTAAGAATTACAAAAATGTTTATCTTACCGGGATTCGAACCCACCACATTCCTAATTTCCAAACAATGCAAAAATCATACGTATGTACGCAAGCAAACCAAGCTGCCAATCAGACTGACGCAAGAGAGTCGAAATTATTGATATTTTGGTGCACGACGAAATAAAAAAATATATTATTTAAAAATGCGCTGTTTCTAAGGGATAAGACCTACCTAGATCGATTATTCTCTGCATACTAAATTTCATGTCGAGATACCGATTATGTCTATATGGGCCAAAATACTTTTCGATGCCTAAAAACTGGTATCTTGGAATTAATATTAGATTTTATGGAAAATTAGTACAACACTGTGAATAAATTATACTTATAGCTATAATTTTTAATTAATTTATGAAGCTACTATATTTTATTTTATTATAGATATAAATATTTAAATTATTATTTCTACAATAATTGTAGAAATAATATTGTGCACGTCCTAACTGCTATATTTCATCCCATTTCTCTCCGTAGGGCTGCTGGAAGTAGAAATAAGCAGTCCTTTGTGTCATCTTTCTTTGTTAATTGTATTGTCATAATTTTCTGTGTATTTAATAAATTGTTAAATAAAAAAAAGGATTGTGTGGTTTTATGAAACCACGGTAAAAGTGAAACTTAATAACAATAAAATGCGCTTCTTGTGTCTTCGCGTGAACTACATAACGAGTTAAATGCGGTCTTTATCAATATACAGACTTTTTTGCGTTAGATTTTAAGTTAATTTTCTTAAGGAACTTTGGTTCTCATATGGCATACTAGATGGCGCTGATTTGCCGCTAGATCACGCTATAGGTAAAGCGAACCTATTTGCATAACATGTTTATGAGGGCCTTACTAATGTGAAGTATTTTTGGGTTGTAAACCAATCAAGAAAAGGATTGTGTGGTTTTATGAAACCACGGTAAAAGTGAAACTTAATAACAAAATAGCGTGGAGCACTGGCACAAATGAGTACTATTCTATACACTACACGGTCAGCTGATGCGAACTATAGGCGCCGCCATATTGGCCTCGGCTGCTCTGACGAGCGCCTTTCATTTTATCCCTACTCCGCGGCCGACCGTCACGCGACATAAAGTTATAAAAGTTTCACTTTAATAAATAAATAAAATAATTTCTGAAATATATAACATTATTGTCTTAACTGGAAACAATATTTGTCCACAAAAATATTTATATAATATATATTTATTCCAAAATCACAGTAACAACGTTGTCATTCTTAGTAACGCAGTATCTTTGCATACAAAATACTGCTGTACCTGAGCACGTGTCTCTAAGTTATACATAGCAATTTGTCACAATATTTCCTTAGACGGCGTTTATCTTAATACCTTTAAAAATTAAAAAAATGTATGTTTTGAACCTTATTACTATGTCAACAGACATTATTTACGTTAATCATTTAATGCAATAAACAGTGATTTTGTGGGTGTCCCCAACAAATAACAATTTCGTTATTACCTTAAGTTGCTATATGAAAATAAACCTTAAAGTAAGTGGTTAACGTCTTTTCGTACTTCATTCGGTTCGACTTGTTATAACTCAAGCAACGAATTATAGCACCTGCGCGGGGGGATTACGCTAGCCGAATCGTTCGCATCACAATTGGTGAAAGAGGTGCGTATATTTATTGCGTGGCCGCTGAGTTACCGGTGTCGAAAGGTACACACTGACGATATTTACATAATTATTATTTTTATGAGCAATCAGTCATGTATATGTTCTGTCAGTGTTAGAATATTTGCATTTTGTTATTTTATTTAGTGATAATTTACAAATAGTCAAATATTTACAACGGCGTAAATGCTACACTGCGTTACTTTTCAGCAACGTAGTTGTCGCATCGGTAACACAGTTGTTGTTAATGAAGTTTTAATGTTTAAATGAATGATTAATACGCTATTAAAACTGAAATAATCGACGTCTGCACTTAATGGCGTTAACGAACGCCGAAAAGCAACATCGCTACAGACTAAAATTAAAACTCTAGCAATTTTTTTTTAGGGCCTACCCTGTAGAAAATGTGTGTCCAGAGGGACACACATTTTCTACAGGGTAGGCCCTAAAAAATAATCAGAGGATTATTATAGTATTTTCAGTAATACATAGGGCTCTATTTAATTTAAAATTAATTAATTTCACACGTACGTATTATTCATCAAAAGCAAAAGATAATATGTCGTCAGTTGGCATTCATTTAAAGTTTTTTTGTCACTAATAGAATAATTGAACTTTTAAAATTAGGCTTTCCGTAACTCAGTAATCTAAATTAATAAGAATATTCTAAGAAACTAAGTTTTTCTGTGATTTAATTTTATAAGGGGTTAATATAAGTGTTACAGTTTAAAACTGACTGTGACTCTTATTGAAGAATTTTAATTAAGAATCTTAAATTTGTAAAAAAGTAACGCTGTTGTCTAATTTTTCGACACCTTGATGTATTATTTGCCACAAATATAGTTAACTCATTAAACTATCGCTGCAGAAGTGTGTATATTATAAATCGAACTGCAACGAATATATATCCACATAAAAAAATAAAAAATTGCTTACTTTAATTAAAATAAAATAACTAAAATTGTATGCTCGCATTATGTATCAAAAAGTATTTTGGCCCATATATACAAGATCATCTCGTTTAAAGTATAAAATAGTAATTTGGTAAAAGGTTAGGCGGTTACAAAAAAAATCATAAAGTAAATGGCCCAATGAGGTAAGAACTAATGAATGACCTTTGTGTAGTTGGTTATAGGTGTATAAAGTACTAAGTAGGTATGCTAGCCAAACACGGAATAGTAAAAATAATTTACGCTTAAGCTGTATGAGAACTGTGAGAGAATGAGAGAATGTGAGATAAGTATTATTTAACAATTAACTAATGTTCAAGGCCAATAATTCGGTAGCTAACCAGATGCGAATGTTTTAGTAGTGGTTATAGATGATTTTAATTTAGTATTGTGTAATGTGATAGAAATCGTGGAAAATTTTGATGACGAACAAATTAATAATAGGTAATCTTTCTTAGGTAGGGTAATTAGTATGATAAACATTTTAAATAATTCAGATTGTTGAATCAAAGTTTGAATAATTATCACATTATTAACATAGTTTTCATCTTGTGGAATCAAGATAAATTGCGAATTTATTGAATATACCAGCAGTGAAATTAAAATTAATCGCAAAATAAATCGCTTGCACTTCTGCAATCAATTTAGAAATTTGACAATAAATATATTTTTAGATAAATTCTCCACATTTTAGATGGTTAAATATGTCATAAGACAATATTTATGATTTATTAATGGCCAACTTCAAAATATGTCGGCTTCACTATTAATAAAATAAATCAAATCTTAATTGGTCATATTAAATATCAATACATAATATATGTACATTTTTGGTATTTTATAACTTTTATTTGATATATTTATAACTTTGAATTAATATTATATACAGAAATATCCCGCGAAAAAATACCCACAACCTGCGAGCAAATGTGTAAGTGCACGCATAAGCGTAAATCACCTTATGTCATCTTTTAATCTATACTAATATTAAAGAGGACAAAACTACTGGACCGATTTCAAGAAAGGTGTAGGACGTAGGTGTAGTTGTTGATATAGAAATTGTGGTATGTAGGTCGTAAGTTATATTTACTTTATTCCAGTTCAGACTTCATAGTTTAGACTAAGCTAGTCTCATAAAAGCCATCTTAATAAAACGTCTCGGTGTGAGTTGACACTTTACCCTAAACAGTTTGACGAATTAGATTTTCGCCCCCAAATATACTTCAGTAGGAATAGTTCGGGGGTCAAAAAACCTGCCCGCACGTTTAGTGGCCACCCCCAACATTTCGGCAAGTAATTTGGCCGTCTCGCATATGATTTACAAACACCATATTAAAACAATTTTTATGCAAATATCGAATAATTATCCTGTGTCTGTCTGCATCTTTAATGAGTCTGCATTTACCTTTTTGAGGTGTAGGTTACACTTTTGACATTCAGTGAGCTCTGTTTAGGAAATGGCATAATATTAATCAAAAATGATTCAGAATATTCGTAGTAATAATTCTTGAACATAATTATTATTTAAAGTTAAAATAATAACTTACTGGGAGACGAGGCTAGATAGTTTATTTTAAGATGGTCGGTGCGGGCCCGCGTGGTACCACACAAAAAAGTAATTTCCTCTCAACACAGAAAAATGTATGGCCCAACTTACGTCCTCTTACATAAACTTTACCAACAAACATACAGGTACAGTACACGCTTTCGTACCCTCTAAGAAGCTTGCTTGTTCGACATTAACTTTCTATCAGCTAACACGACAATGAGTAGCACCCTGGTAATTTATGATAGCCTGGTACGTAGCACACTCACACGGTAAGTTATGGCAGCCCGGTAGTCGGTAGTCGGTAGTCGGTAGTCGGTAGTCGGAATGCACACAACCTTTTTGTACATAAATTATGCGGTTGCCCATTAAAATTGCCCTATTTTGTAAACTGGTTGTCTAGGTGGACGGTAAATTTCACATTGTAAGCGGCGAAGCTGGCGATAGCAATTGAAAATATACACTTTCATATAATTTAAATGAAAAGTGTTAGTGTAGTATAGTGGATACTTACAGTCACAAGAAGTTTAATAATCGAAAGTTAAAAACTATGACCCGACTACACAAATTGAGCTTTTGTTACCCGGCCGATTATTACGAATTTATTGACCCCTCATGCATAAAAAAACGGATCAGTAGGCGCTACGCTACAAAAAACTTGAGAGGTGTCAAGGGACACCCGGATGGAAAGAAGTTCCTTTCGATTAATTAGTGAAGGAATTGTAATAAAATTTTATTTTTTTTAAGTTATAAAAATATTTTTTTTATTATTATTTAAAAATATAATGTAATATAAACTTAATCAGTAGGCTCAATTTTAGTAATAATTGAGAGAGAGAGAGAGAGAGAGAGAGAGAGAGAGAGAGAGAGAGAGAGAGAGAGAGAGAGAGAGAGAGAGAGAGAGAGAGAGAGAGAGAGAGAGAGAGAGAGATAGAGAGAGAGACAGACAGACAGACAGAGAAACACGCGCACGCCGCACGACTTACAACTATAGCAAAAAGTGTCGTTACAACTTTTAGTCTTAATTTTTTCCGTCTTGCCCCCTTTCGCAACGCGCGATAAGGAACTTCCTTCCAAAATACATAGACTGCCAAAAACATTACCCTTGTTTTGGCTTCGCCGTAGTCGGGTGAAAATATATGTGACTGAAAAAGTAATAGGATAAAACTGAAATTCGAAACAAAATGACTGACAGTGAGAAAAGTAATATCTAAAATAGGCTAACTAATATCTACATGACGTTAGCAAGTTTAAAAGATACCTAGACTAGTATCAACAAAATATATGCCGAAGGACATCTTATTTACTTGAATAAGTTTAAGTAGGTTGCGACGTGGCAAACGGCCATTAATTAATGCCCATAATTGACGGAACCTGTTCGCTTGACAGATTTATTGACAGCTGTCAATAGTGAAACGGCTACAGGCGTCAACTCATCGCATCTGCATATTCCGACCATCAAAAATGATAATCGAGAACATTAGAATGTACATGCATAATTATGCATAATTATGTAGAGGTGCGCTGGAGTCGATAGTTTGTCGATACGAAGTGTTAAAAATACTTTGACTGATAATGTAGAGTGCTTTTCACAAAAGAAGTCCCGTGGCAATGAGGGTTTTTAAATTCGTGACATCTGACAGCTTTTCGACACGACAAGGACCGTCGGCGACCTACCGAGCGCCGCGCCGCCTGGTGACAGAAAAATAATCGAAAATGTTTATTGACCGTTTTTGATACCACTTACGCTACCAGATGACGCTTTCTGTGCGTTGGGTCTGCCCCCTAGCGGCAGAAAAAATATCAAACACCCTCATTAGTGGATATAAATTTGTAAATTACACTATGTAAAAAGTGCTGCCCGAGAAATTATACTCAAGGTTAAGGAGTTCTGTGAAGCAGAACAGCAGAATCAAGGTATTCTGATACCCATAAATAATGCTGACAACATTGTGTCGCGCGATCTCAGCGCTGCATCTAGGGGACTTCTTTTCTGAAAAGGAGTTTAAAGTGTTGTAAAATCAATCACAGAAATTTGGGCACTCTGAGGCTGCACAGAGTAAAAATATATACTTTGTCTTTAATCTGTGCAGCAGCTGATGGTGTGAGGTCCGTGGCTTCAGCAGCGAATTTTCGTTTGATTACTAGACATTTCGACCTTCAATCATATGCCGAAATTTTCTGTAGGTTATCACTTCTGTGCTGTTCAGCGATTTTGATCTTGAGCACGCGTAACATGACCGCCGCTAAAAATGCGTTTTGTCTACACAAGAATAGAGATACTGACAAATTGTAGACAAAATACCAGATTTCCTTTATGAATTATGTTAATTTTGTCTATTCTTCCGTAAAAAGAAACTCTATGGTGATCATACTACGTGTGTTGGTTGACCGGCAACTTGTCCGATAGTACCTATATCTTCATTAAAACCAAAAGATTATATAGAAGCACTACCGAATGATACCTTGCATAAAAACACTCAATGTATCCTTTCGGGTGATCATTTTCAACCGCAAACACTAATTATACTGCACAAAAACAGCAGCAACAAAAGTGTGGTTTTAAGCAAAAAAAAAACACAATAAGCAGTGTTTCATAATCACTCAGGATGTCTCAATAAAGGGTTACCTTTATATGCCGCAATTGTTCCGTCCGGCAGGTACGTGTAAATTACCCTTATACCCTTGCAATTGTTATGTGTTCAATTACGACTGTCACGGCGCGGTTTGCTATGATGTAAACTTTTACAAAGACCAGTTATTTTTCTGTAAAAGTTTTTCTCAAAGCATGCGCGGTCTGTTAACAAATTTCGGTTCAAAACAGTAAGGGGTATCGCATACGGCGAAGATATATATAAATCTAATTTATTTTAAAGAGGCTTAAAACCTTTGGGCTGTGTCAGCCTCATCGTACATTCACTATTGAGCTCTTAATTTTAAACAATTATTAAGAAATGTAATTATGGTCTGAAAATCAGTATGCGGCAATCTTATAAAACTAAACGTTTATTAAACCTACATCATACTAATTAACTTTTAAAAACTTAAACAATTCTAATCTAAGGGCTTCATACCAACCACACTCCATAAACATATGATGGACATCCTCGGTAACACCACATACTATATTTACATTTCATATATTTATATATTATATTTCATGTTGAGATAAAATATAGCTTGCTATACAGTTTGTATGAACTATCACAGAAGGCTATATTTTTTTTCTTCACATTACGCAGGTATTGTAATATTAAATATATCCAGGAATCTTAAGATAAAATACTATAGTATTTCTTCCTTCTGCGACAGCCTTAATAGCTAGGGAGCTGGTGACAATTCGGTATATGTATTATGTATATTGTGATTTCCTCGTCGGTGATACTAAGACGTAATGTAGTCTGCAACTATTTGAACTAGAGAAAAGTGGTGGCGAGCTATGTTAGCTCTGAATTCCAAATTTTAAGTAAAGAAACGGACAAAATTATATTATAGTTCTTCAATATCTGCCATCAATTAAATCTTATTAAATACACAGGACCTCCATAAAAAATAATATTTTTTTAAAGAAGATTAAATGATATAATAGGTATTACCTATGAAATTGTCGTTCTGCAGTACTGACCATTTCAAATCAAAATAATTTTTGTTTGGCTATGAATTCTAATTTCAAATTAATTTTATTTTAAAAACATGGAATTATTCATACAAAACGGCAATTTCATAGGTCAAAGACCTAATACCAAATAAGATCTGAGTGCTAAGTGTGAGTTTGCTTCACACCACGTCAGTCTGGCCCCGTGGTAAGTATCCGAAGAACTTGTGTTACGGGTACCAGACAACGGAAATATATTTAATACTCTTTATACTATACTCATATTTAAGATTTTTATGATATTATACACATATATAATACACATTATCAGCAACGTATTCGTAATGCGTAAATATTGAGGTATCAAGTTTAAGATTTTTATTATATTATACACATATTTGATCCGGAATCCGGAAGGCCAGGGAAAGTTCAGAGCATTGAAAATATAACTCTCCGCTAATACAATAAAGCCGAAAATCGAACACACAAGTTTCGAGTCAAATGTCAATGTCATATAGACAGTTCGGCACTTGACTCTTCGATGTTTAACTTTAATTTTCCCCGGCCTTGCGGATTCCGGATCGTATAGTCCCAGCCTCAGTCGTATCTCTATGGCAGTGAACAGTGACTAAACTAGGCTTTCCTGAAGGGCGGCGAGCCCTGTAAAACTTTACGGCAGATAAAACCAGTTGTAAAACGGTGTGCCGTAAATTGACCGAGAACGGTAGCTGTTGTCGGTCAGATGAATCATGGGGCACATTCGACCCACAGGTCTTAACTGAGCTAGATAACTATCGGGCACGTTCGAACCCACTGATCTTAAATCATCGGGCCCTTTTGACCCACTGGTCTAAGATTATTGGGCTATGTCGCCCCTGTTCGGACATATTCCGCGCTATATTATACTTTAAACGAGACAGTCTTGTATATATATAATCGGTATCTCGAAAATGGCTTCAAATATTACCATGAAATTTAGTATGAGAGGAGTTTTGGGGGAGAAAAATTGACCTAGCTAGGTTTTTTCCCTGGGAAACAGAGCATTTTTAAGTTATATATCTTGTTTTTTCTTGCGTTGTGCAATAATATATCAATCATTTCGATACAATTGTGATAGCCTGTTTGTCAGTTTGGTTTGAATTTTTAGCTTTGTTCGGAAATTCGGAATGTGGTGGGGTGGGGATCGCATCTTAGCCAGATAAATATTCATGTGTTTTTTTTTTTTTTATTTATAAGAACACCGAGCAAAGCTCGGTTAGCCAGGTATTGTTTATGTAAGTTACCAAGTTTTTGAGGTATAAAAAAACAAGAAGTTATCAGCTGTTATAAGCTGTTCTGGGTACCTAACTCGTAAGGTATGGAAAATTCAATAATAATCTTATTTTTACATTCTTAGTTTCCAAGATGGATTACGATCTATCTTTTCAGGGTTTTTCTCTGATACCTAAAATTAAAATATTGCTACTTGTGACGGCTTCTGTGGCTTCTAATCCCGCTGAGGGAACAAAACATTTTCAATGTTCCTGGGTCATGGATGTGTATTAAATATGTTCATAATATAATAAATATCTTAAATATATATTGTATAGAAATAGAAAATATACTTCCCGTTGTTTGGTCCACGTAACACAAGTTCTTCGGATACTTAGCACGGGACCAGACTGACGCGGTGTGAAGTGTCCATTTATTATTATTACTATTATAACTGTACCTATTTTTATCTACCTTTATATTATTTTGTACAAATTATTGGTTGATTTTGATGACCCTTTACCAATTTATGACGACAGTTAACTTCAGATAAAAGTTATGCATACGGAACCGCTAGTTTTGGTTACGTCTGTCAGGTTAAATTTACGAGGCCGTAACTTTTATTTCTGAAGGCTGTCTGTCCTTTGTTAATTGTTAGGTTCCTTTAACTTTTTTGTTCCTACCTTTTATTTGTTGTCGGATATTTTATGGCCGTTGAATGTTACGACTCTAGGATGGCTTCCGTAGAATTTTGCTTCATAATTCGAATTGCACAAAAGTAGATTTGAAGCTTGAATGAATGAAGATCATAAACTAACAACAACAATTACTGTAGTTTATCAAGTAGAAAATGTTCTTTGAAAGCGGCTAAAAATAATCAAAACTTAAGAAGCTTTTTGCAATATTTTATTCGCCTTGTTCCATTTTCACTACTTAACTACTTGACTAATTGTGAAAAGGGAATTAAATTCGATTTTTTTTTCCACTTTAACAACTATTTTCTACTAAGGGCCTTTGAAATAAATCCTACACTTTGAAATAATTCATAACTTTTGTAACCACGCTACCTTTGTAAAAAGTACATTAGGTAGCTTCTGAATCTAAATTTTAGGAAGTTCTAAATTTTAGGTTAAAACCATAGATGAATAATATTATAACCTCCTCCTGAGTTTTGGAAGTCGGTGGAAAAAGTGTGAGAAACTGTGAAAAATTATATTATCGTGTCCGCCATTTTATTAAATACTTTTTATTAGAATGTCAGGATGAAAATATATAGGTATAATAACCTATGTTTGTTAATATAATCTTATAACATCTGTTCATAAAACTAATATGCTTATAATACGTCATAAAAGGACCGATTTTATAGGTCATAAAAGACGATCGATCAAAACAGTATTAAATCATTAAAACGACTGTCGATCCTCGTAAAGTCGGTAGTCAACCGTGGCCTCGTTATAAACATCCCATAAAACCTCCCTTTACGGCCCACCACAAATGCCCACTGCCGCATACTGATTCGCATGGGTTCGTATCTGGTCAAGGTGGTGTTTCTCATTGACCTATTTTGGACTACCAAAACCAAAAACTATGATGTCTGTATTTTTTTCAAAAAGGTCTGATCACATAGACCTTTTTAATCATTGTCTGACCAGGAAAATGAAAAACTTGAATTGAGGGCGCCTCAATTTTAACCGATTTTTGGAGTTTCATTAAGAAACGATTTGATATAATATATGAAATGCCCGGGAAAAAAATAATTATAATATATAAAGTAAAATCATAAAATAGTAATAATTTTAAATTTTAGGTTCCATCTCCATACATGTGAAGTGGGGATGAAAAATATTTTTTCATTCTACCCCATCATGAGGATCGTTGAATAGGTCTTAAAATAAAGGCAAGGTTTCATACATGATTTTTTTACAAAGTCAACTATTTTCGAGTAATCGGCCTCCAAAGTGGTTTCTAAGAAAATTTCACTTTTTCATGCTGATAGATTATGCCAATAATGGAGATAATCTTTAGGAAAATTATTTTGAACGAAATCGGACAGCAACTTTTGAAGTAATTTGAAAAAACCTATTACGTGTTGATGGTTACGGAACCCTCCTTAGACATGTCCCGACATGCTCTTGGTTAGGTTTATAATTTTTATTGCAGCAACACTACGAAAAGCTGGGATGTGTTGTGATTTAACATTAATGACATTTAAAGTAAGTATCGTTAATCTCGTCAATATGGCGAGGTTTTCTCTATTGTTGTTGTTGGTCATAGGTTGGTCAGTGGGGTGAGCAGGAACAAAGAAACTATGTATACGTAACGTTATCCAAAGAGGATCGAATGAAAAATATGATAGCGCCCATACAACTGACATTCGCTAACGTTACGAATACGTAGTTGTCAATTGTTTCTGCTTGGGCTACAGGACTATAACTTGATGAGTCTTTGTGATTTAAGATGAAGTGTTGTGTTCCACTAGTATTAAGAATTGATGTGAAAGATAATAAAGCGCTCTTAACACAAATAATTATTAGGACTTGTATATTGTAGCTGTTCGTCTTTGTCAGCAGACACCCGGAACTCAATAACATCTCATCGTTTATCGTTATGATCTCCTGGTTTAGACCATTCAAAGTTATTTTACCTCGGAGTTTGTAGGAGAGTGACCCTTATGTCGTCGGCACAAAGGCCCTGTCAGAGGTAAAATAACTCTAAACGGCTTCTGAACGATCTGTAGCATCAGATCAACCGCGCTTGACACATCTAATCTATGTTTATTATAATGTATTTTCACACAAATCTGCAAATTTGAACTGTTTATTAGAAATATGCAGAAAATATGTGTTAGTAGAAGTAAGTAATTTGTACAATTAGCTGAATGCTTATTCATAATACATACATAGCAGTATATTTTAAGTTTCCATAGCGGCAAGTTAACTTTTTTAAAAAGATTTACAACTGAGGACAATAATGAGGAATATTTCGTATTCATTTTTAACCCCTGACGAAAACGGTGTAATAAGTTTGACGTGTCTGTCTAAGTGTTGGTCCGTGGCACCGTAGCTCCCAAACGGATGAACCGATTTTGATCTATTTTTTGTTTGAAAGCTTACATGATCGAGAGTGTTATTAGCTGCGATTCATCATCATCAGCTCGCTAACTGCTCGACGATTCGGGGGTTACTTAATATTTTTAATTTTGTTTAATATTTTGTAATATTTTATTTTTTAGTATTTTAACATTCAATGGTCGTTTTTTAACAAAACCCTCAACTAATAAATCTAAGAAAATCAGATTACTCATTGGTGTTTCTGTGTTAAAACTTTAAAATTGCAAATGTGTAGATCATTTTGAAATCCAATAAGGACATATTTTAATAATGTGTCAATAATGTGTTTCCTCTACGAGTCTACGCTAATATTGATTTTGATAAACTATTCCAAATACTTGTTTCTCGCGGTAGAAAATAACATCGAATCTAAAGATATTTTATTGTCAGCCTGTCATGAGCTAAAGGACCGTTTAAGCCTGAAGGGAAAACGGTAAAATAAATAACCGTATATCGCGTTCACATAAAGAAAGGGTTGGAGACAATAAAAGTTTACAAATATGCAGTTGTATCCAATGTTTTTCTTAATCCCTATATTTAAGTGACCGCGTTATACATATACAATATAAGCAATTCCATCACCTTGCTACCAGGATGTTAGAACTAGCTTGAATATTAATTGATTGAAACGAACAACAAATGCTATGTTAATACGAGTATATAGGCCAAATTGATATGGGTGTCGTTTACTTTTAGTCGTACCAGGTTTTTGGGGTTGCTGGATACGAAAATGACGTCCATTTTGAATTTGTAAGTTGGTTGATATTTAATAAATGGATATAGGTGTCCGTTCATTTCTAGGTTTCTGGAGTCGCTGATTTTGAAATTTCTAAATGGCGAATATTTATTTTTCTGTAAAATTGATATGGGTGGTTTGGTGGCTTCGGTGTTTTTAGGGGTGCAGAATACAAAAATGATATCGATTTTGAATTTAAAATATAGCGAACATTTATTTTCAATGAAATAAAACTAGGTGTCCTTTTCTAGGCTATGTTAATTACAAACCAACATTTCTATAGCTTTATACTTTGGTCGTATCTCAAATTGCATCGCCATATTTTTTTTCTATAATCGCTTCTATCGCGGAAACGCTGCATCGTTCTGAAAAACATGATGGGAGAAAAATAAATTTGAAAATCCTGAATTTTCCAACATTTCTATAACTTTATACATCGCTCGTATCTCAAAGTAGAGCATTGCCATATTTTTTTTTTTAATTAAATAAGGGGGCAAACGAGCAAACGGGTCACCTGATGGTAAGCAACTACCGTCGCCCATGGACACTCGCAACATCAGAAGAGCTGCAGGTGCGTTGCCGGCCTTTTAAGAGGGAATACGCTCTCTTCTTGAAGGTTTGCAGGTCGTATAGGTCCGGAAATACTGCTGGTGACAGTTCGTTCCAGAGTTTTACAGTGCGCGGCAGAAAGTTACGCGAAAAGCGCACGGTGGAAGACTGCCACTCATCAAGGTGATGAGTATGTTATATTTTTTTTCTATAATCGTTTCTATCTCGGAAACAGGTAATCCGACTGAAAAAAATAATGAAAATTTCCTCCTCTTTCCAAGTAACCCCGTAATCACGTATTTTTTATGACAAGATACTTTTTTTTTAAATCCTGAATATCCAAAAAATTCTATAGCTTACATAGCTGGTAACTCGAACTACATAACATACTGTGATAATAATCATCAATCCTTATCAGCATCCCCAATAACTTTTAAATAAGTATCTAATACCTAGTAGTAAATTAAATAAGTCATTTAATTTTTACGAAAAATAAAAATTCTCTATTTTGGAAATTGAAATTGGAAGACAATTTTGTAATCAGCACCCTGGGTGATTTATATGGGTGTACTTTTCCATAAACTTCGAAAAGGACACCATATTAATTTTAATAAAAAAAAGCAGGCTATTTTGGAATTTTGAAACTTTTAGGAAGTTTTTAATTTTCATATTATTCTGCACCCCCAAAAACCTTGAAAACGACACCCATACCAAAAGATAACAAACTCGAACGGTATCCAAAAATGCTATTTTCGTAATTAGCCTGCAAATTGAATTTTTAGCAGCCATTAATTAATCAACCCAATCTGGTTGTATGCTACTTACTTTGTATAATGGGTGTAAATTTCGGTGCTAATTTGGATTAAATTTCGTCTCTTTTTATATGCTGATTTTTGTATTTTTTGTCACCTGAGTGATTTCGACAGTTTAGTAAATTAGTCGCCAACATATTAATTCGCTGCCAAATTCAGTAATACAGTATGCTCATGTGCAGTCGGCAACTTATTTTTTGTTCGCAAGATTAATTATATCCCATAATCCATATATAAGTAATAACAGTTAAGATAAGCGCCTTCGACACTCATCTGCCAATAAAAATCTGTAATGGCCGTACACATTAACGAAATCTGATCTTAATTTTAAGAGACAACAGTTACTATGTGTGCCCATAAATTGGTGGATAACGACATAAGCGACGTATCTACATTTAAATCTACCGGTCCACTATTAGACGAAGTCTGGTAACCTGGTCCATAAATCTGTCCCATAATGACCGACAAGATTATCGCTCGCCGACGATTTATCGGCCGACACGACGCGACGTCGGACGCCGACATGTTTATTAACCGCCCATCGATGACAATAATTTGAATAATTTTATATGACGCAGACTAATACGCGGGAGATGTGAAGCGCCAAATCTGTAATCCGCTCTCCATCCTATTTCTAGGTTCCTAGTCTCTTTAGTACCTACTAAGTAGGTTATTTTTAAATGAAATAGATAGGGAAACGAGTAGACAGATCGCCCGACACGCCCGAGACAGGGCACTACAGACCATCTTTTCTCCAAGCGTTTCGTCAATTTTTTGAACCCTCATAATAAAATATATTATCTAATAACTAGTTACTAAGTAGGAGTAGATGATCATAATATAATTATTGTCTAGTTTAATACCTAATATAAAGATAATGATTATAGAATATTATAAGATACTACTTACTTTATATAGTGCGCTATGTGCACATACATCTAAACTCCGGTACCATTTTAGGCGTAAAAATCCTATGGGCTTAGTTTAGAATTTCGGATAACGAGCGTTTATAGTTGTTCACTAACAGTTTCGTATCTACATTCACGTGAGTTACCGACAAATGCCGACACAGACAGACGAACAAACTATAAACCTATTCGATTTATCTTTATTCAGAGATGAAAGTTCGTTTCGATATGTTAACCTCGTAAAATATGTATCTTGTTTAGAATCTCTAGTATTTTATTGAATGGTGTGTGACTTGTTCACTGAATTACGTTTTAGACATTGTCGATAAAAACATTGTAGTGAATTTGTTGCGTAAGGTTTGTAGTTAGGAGTTTTTAAGCTTATTTATTTATGCAGCATGATAATAAAGTGATTAATAAATAAATGAAGCTAATAAGGCCTGTTGCATGTTTTGGGAAACATGCCCTTATAATAATAAAATGTACCACTATTGAGTTGATTGCTTTTATTGAGAGATAGATTCATTGCATAAATTGCATAAATAGCAATGAATAAAATACCAACAAATTATTCTAAACTTTGAACTATTTCTCTACTCAATCTTCATAATTTTGAAGTCGGTACCAGCCAACTTGAACGTGAGATTCATAAAATATTGTTTTATCAGGACGTTGTTCGGGCTGGTACCGACTTCAAAACTATGAAGATTGGGTAGAGAAATTGATAAAAAATAGACGAATTTAAAAGGGGAATAATTTAGAAAATAAGTTTTATTTCATACTCTTTTGTGCATTTTTACTTTGGATGACGGTTTTTTTTTAACGTTGATTGGTTAGATTTAATGCGTATCAAACTTGCATCTTGCGTGTAACTTTATCTACTACTAGAAGTGAGGAAATCTTACGGAAACCGTGCATTTTTCTGCGGTAAGAAGTAGCGTAGTGGTCGTCCTTCCCCGCGGTATACTTTATATCTGTTCCAGATTTCATCAAAATCAGTCCAAAAGTACGGACCCTATTCAATGCAGACAAACAAACATACAAATCTTTCCTCTTTATTATATTGGTACCTACAGATTGCCCCCCACATCAGCGTGATCTGCCGCTAACCTCCTGCACGCTTAGCATAACCACCGTAGAGATGGTTTCTTTCTACGCCAGAATAGACAAAATGACAGATCGACAAAGGAAAGCTGTAATAATATGGATACATACTGACAGATAATATCTTGTGTTGACAAAACCCATTTCAATGGTGGTCACGCTGAGCGTAGGTACAGCTGGGGTTCGGCCCTCAATGGCTTTAGTCCGCCGCGCTAGCTTACCGCGAAGTAAAAACAAATTATTTTCATTATATTATATTTATACAAAGCAGAGGCGACAATAACTTGCGGTGATAATGTATGGTGACTCGCGTCGGGCTTAACTAAACGCCTTATTACGGCGACGGTAAACACTATCGACGCTGCCGACGCCGCCGCCGCCGATGTTGATACAATTTATCAACCATCAGCCGGCTCCGTGGCTAAGGGAGTACGCTCGAGCGGAATAAACTGAATAAAATAGAACGCTGACGGAAAGATAGGCGCGTAGAGCTCGAACGGAAAGCATTGCTGGGCTAGTGGTGGTGTGCGCAAAATTTCTCTAAAAATAAGTAGCTGCTGAAAAATTTATGATGCCAGAAGGTTAACTATTGATTCAAGACAGGTCGAAAGATAAGAGTTGGCGCCAACAACATGTAAACATGTTACGTTGTGTACTGTCTATGAACATAAGTATTAAATAGCAGGTCATGATTATTCATAGACAGCACACAATGTAACATGGTATACATGTTGTAGGTACCAACTCTTAACTAACGGTCATAACTTAATACAGCAAGCGAAGAAAAAAGCTTTTCTGGTTTAATCGTTGATAATTTTACTTAAATGCACGCTGTGAAATCTGAGGATTTTTTAAATGATATAAAAGATTCATTTGCTTCTTGCTGTATTATTTTCCAGAATCTTCTAATTTTTTCCCGATTATACAAACTACATCGAACACACTTTTTACATCACTCCGATCCTATTTTGTGAGATGTTCTTGAGTTGTTGTTATCGGGTAGAATCGCTCCCCGCTCGTTCTCTACACCACACAGCAGGAGCGCGCGCCGATCACCGCGCGGTACTACACCTGGCCTGCGGGTGCCGCACTCCCTCTGCAACTTGAACTAGTTACTAGGGAATACATAAATATGATCGAGAGCTACAATGGACACGTGCCTTATTTTCGAGAATCTGGCTAGTATAATGCACATTTTTGGATTACTAGATGTAACCCGCGGCTTCGGGCGCTCCAAAGGAAATCTCGCGGGAACCGCGCCGCCGCGATAAAGAGTAGCCTATGTCCGTCCCCGTGGGCTACTCTATGTCTGTGACAAATTTCATCAAAATCGGTCGAGTAGTTTCGGAGCCCATTCAATGCAAACAAAAAATTAACAAATCTTTTCTCTTTGAAAAAATCGTACAGAAAAGTACAGTAGTAGGTAAGTCAGCCATATTGAGGCCAGTTCACACCGAGACGAGACGTGACGAGACGCGTTGCATTTTTAAGAGCGGCGCTGCGATGCGCAGTGCGGTCCAGCTCAAAATTAGAACTCTTGCCATGATACGTGTATCTTCTTGCGTACTAAATAAAGTTAAATTTTGAATTGCTGACTTAAAAATTTAGAAGCGCGTCGCGTCACGTCTCGTGACTCGTCTCGTTGGGAACTGACCCTAATTGTTAAAATATAATTGCGAATATATCTACAAACAGCCGCATTACATCCATAAAGTTTATCATAAGATGAATGGATGTTTGTGACTTCTTTCACGCAAAAACTACTGAACGGATTTTGATAAAATTTGACGCAGTAGTGGTTTAATCCAGATATTAAAAAGGCTACTTTTATCCTGAAAAAGTACAGTGTTCCCGTGGGATGCTGTACTCACGCGAGTGGAGCCCCGGGCAAAAGCTAGTATTACACACAAAGTGAACGCTGCTTTTAAGTTTGCGATTCACAGATCGGCAAAAAGACACTAGACAAGTGGACACGGGTGTATATTGTACGTACACGGCGGTCGTGACCGGGCGGGTTCGGTTCCCGGCAGGTGCAAGATCGCAGATAGCTGTGCCGTGTTGCATTGTGTTCTGCTTAGGAGACGATTTAGTGGACACTTTTCCTTGAATACCTTAGTAGTTAGTACTCTTACTATATACCACATACCACAGAGTACCGACCTGGTGCAATGTGATTCTTATTTTGTCTACACCAATAATAAAAAGAGGAAAGATTTGATTGTTTGTTCGTTTGTATTTAATGGGCTCCGAAAATACTGGGCGGAATTTTAAAAAAAATGGCACATATACTTGGAGTAGACCCCGGGGAATGACATAAGATACTTTTATACCAAAAAGTACAGTGTTCCCGTGGGATACTGTATTTACGCGGGCGGAGACGCAGACAAAGGTTGGTACCAAATAACTTAAATTTTTGATTTATAAATTGGCTTAGGGCTTTGTCGCTATGTTTTGTCGCTGCTTACTTTATACTGAGCGACAGAGACAACTTCCGGACATGCTATTCGTCACTTATCAAGCGATTGTGAGACAGGCTCCTAATGTGATAGGTAATTAGACAGGAAATAGACGAATTAATAATAACTCTAACCCAATGTAATATTGTTTTAAACAAATATGACACTTATTTGACATCAAATACTTAGGTATTATTAAAAATATATATATATATATATATACTAAAACATTAAATTGAATCCCGCCATGGAACAAAAAGTTTTCTGTGTTCCTGGGTCATGGATGTGTATTATATAATATTATATAATAAAATATTTCCGTTGTCTGGTACCCGTAACACAAGTTCTTCGAGATCTTACCACGGGACCAGATTGACGATTGACGTGGTGTGAAATCCATAAATATTATTATTATTTTATTTTATCTAAATCGGCGTAAAAAGCAAATTTCCTGCTAAAATCCTCTGACATTATTTTCTTCTGTAACATCTTTATTCTCTGCCGTTGTCGTCAATGTTATCTATTGCAACAGTGTTGACAGTATGAAATAATAATAATTGACGCGATACGATAGTATTAGATAGTGTGAGCAATGGGTGAACTGTTGAACTATCACGCCTGCGGCCTGACATTCAGATGTCCACGCCCAGCAGCCCAGCAGTGAATGCCATTTGTCGCTGATATCGACTTGTCGACACATCGGTGACAGACGGACTGGAGAATTTGTAGAGGCGTGAAAATTTAGTTTTTAGCCTTAGGGTCAGTTTACAGCGAGACGCGACGCGGCGCTCGATTTTTAAGATAGCGTTTCTAAATTGAACTTTATTTACTACTAACTTTTGCCCGCGGCTCCCACGGGAACAAAATTTTGGGATAAAAAGTAGTATAACTACCGTACCAGATTTCATCAAAATCTGTTATGTAGTTTTTGCGTGAAAGAGTAACAAACATCCATCCATCCATCCTCACAAACTTTCACATTTATATTAGTATAGCGACGACACAGATTAAAGAAAGTAGGTATGTAAGTATATATTTTTACTCTGTGGCGACGCGCACGCTACGTAGCGCCTCTCCAACTTCGAACTCTTGCAATGCAACGTGTCTGTCTTCCTGTGTAGTAAATAAAGTTTATTGGATTTTGTTGTTAAACTGTACATTCGAAAAAATGAATGTTTTGAAGATTGATATACATCTGAAATGGGTCACGTTAATGGACATCTCCTTGTTTCAATAATCAACATCGGGATTATACAACGAACTACGAACAAATTATGTTATATTGTGGTTTGTTGACTAACCAACTCCTAAATATTCATTTTCCTGACTGTCAATAATCAAATCTCATTAATTTCAAACAAAAAAACTCATAAAAATACAACACTATACTTGCGAATTTTCGAAACTTTGCACTTTGAAAATTCGCGTGGTGAATATTTTCCTAACATTTTGTTTTTCAACAATAAAAATCTTATAACTATACAGTTTTTTGACGTCTTGGTTCTTACAGATCCTTCATACGCTTGAGTGGTGATAATAATAATACAGCAACAATTGTGATATTCTTCTTTATTGGTACATGTGAGAGAGACGCTTAACACAGATACGTATTACATATGAGAGACGCTTAACACAGATACGTCTACACTATATATTATGTATAGCCTTTTGGCTAACTAGATAGGCTGTGCTTGTGACATCTGTCAATATGACATTGACATTTCTACTATATAATAAGCAACAGCAGCATTATCCTCTAAAACCAGCCATCAACATGATATCGGCCAAATTAAATGATCGTTAAAACTCGCGCAACAAGTGGCTCCACAGGTGCCCGTCCTCCCCTCCACTCCGCGCCGCGCCGCATCATCTTCCCCTCGCTAACAATGTCTATTAGTGACGTCACGTTTTGAAAAATAGCTTCTCAATAGTTTCAAGTCTTCGTGTGCGTTCTGTTAACCTGGTATAACTTCCTTACTTCTTTATCGTTATAAACGCGAAAGTTTGTAAGAAGTTACACAATGGATGTGGGGATTTAAATGATAATAACTACTGAACGGATTTTAATGAAATTTGGCATGGCAGTAGTTTAGTTAGACTCTGGATTATCACATGGCTACTTTTATCGCTGCAAAATGTAAGTTTCCCACGGGATACCTTTTTGCACAACATCCAGTGGTACAATAGAGACAAGGGCTGAGACATGACGAGTACCTAATAAGTAGAATCGTTAATTGTCTCAGTCCCAGTCTTTGTTCAAATGAGTTCAGTGCAACTACTTTCTTTATGTCCCTCGACAGTTATCATCTTTCTATGGAAATTACAGACGATGTAGATCATACGAAAAATGACGATTTCCAAAGGCATTAAGAACGTAGTTGTACTGTACGTGTAACGTGTGGAGTATGAATGCTAAGACTGCGTCGAAGTATTGCTTGAGCCAGCCTTCCGCGAATCCGAGCGCTTTTCTAGAAAAAAGGCGAATCCAAAATTAAACCTAAAATTGACAGTTCTCGCGGGATAGACTAGATTTACAGTTCCTCATTGCGCGACATCGCGGGCTAAATCTTGTAAATTATAATACTTTGAATCTTCCAAGTCCCAACTAGGCCCTGCACATACTAACACCGGAATGTCTCCGCTATCAGCGTGCAAGTCTATCACCCGCGCTGTAGCGAGGTGTCCACGCAATTTATCGCGCTATTATACGTTACGTTACACGGGGCACGGGAATCCGCGTGATCGAGTGCGTTTCAAATGGAATAGGTGTACAGGTAAACACATACATATTTCTAAACTAATACGTAAAGTACATAAGGTTAGGGAAGTAAACTCAGGCGTTTAGGTAAAACATTCTAAGTTGAGAATGCTATACTGAGTACGAGTCGAGGAATAGTGGTTTACATTTTTTTCCTATCCTACTACTATACTAATTAAGGTAAATGGGGGTAAATGTGAATGTTTGTCAGGATGGATGTTTGCGACTCTTTCGCGCAAAAACTATTGAACGGATTTTGATGAAATTTGGTATGGTAGTAGTTTAGGCTCTGGGTTAACACATACTTATTATCCTGAAAAAGTCCAGTGTTAGGTTAGTTCCCCATTGGATACTGTATTTACTTGGAGCCGCGGCCAAAAGTGGTTGATATTTTGTTGGAATTTAAATGGTCAATTCGAAGTTTCGACCATTTTCAAGGCTGTACTTACGTATAATCTTAAAATATAAGTGTAATAATATTATCCTAAAACACGATTAATTTATATTAGATTTAATCAACACCACCGTGATCAAGTATTACCTTATAGAAAAAGCTAATTAAAATTCCTCATCAAGGTACATGTTACCGGCTCAACCCGATAGGATTAACTTCCTAATAAGTCGCGGGACGCGGGAGGCGGGATAATGCCCGCGATATCCCGGGCGCGGGATGCGGGATTACGGGATTTATGGTCGGCGGATGCGCGTACGCATCGATAATACACTGCTATTATCTTGCGCACTGTAAAGGTAGTGATACACTTGCGTTCTTATTGAAAAGAGTTTTTTGATTGAAGAGTGATTTTGATTTTTGAAAATTTATTTTATTATTTATTCCTCAACTAAAATAACACAGAATACAATTAGCAAATTAATAATATGACTGTTGAACTAATTTATTTGTTACAAATAAATACATTAAAAAAAATAGAATTAAGTTAATTTAAGACAAATATTAAATAATTTTAAGAAGGTACTATGCAGTATGCTGTGTGTGTGTAAAAGAGAGTGTGAGTGAGTTACTGTGGTCAGTGGTGGGTGTTTATGCGCGTGTATATTGTGTTGTTTAATAGTTTATAGTTATGTGAATAGTGGCTGATTCATTATCATAATATTATACCTTTCTGAACAAATTTAAATAACAGTTGCTTAACATTGAATGCTGCCTAGACTCTATGGCTATTTATTTATGCACAAAATTAGTACACAGGCGGGCCAAATGCATCGTGACAATATGCTCTAACAGCCAACCTTGGTTAGCTATATCTTCCATAGGCTTATAGTTCTAGAAAAGCAATAAAAATTGCTTAAAAATTTTTATTGCTATTCTGCACTGACAATTTTTTTTCGATCCCGTATAACTTTTACTATCTCACCTCACAAATTCCAAGGCACAGCTCACGAGTGACTTATTCGACGGTGTGCGCCCGGCCTTAGCTGTTGCTGTTGTCCATTACGCGAAGACACGCAGGAGTAGCTTATCGTTAATTGGCGCGCTCGCCGATCACCGATGTACCCCCGGCTCCCTGACCCCCTTATACCCCCGCTCGTATTTCACTTACCCTATTACACGGTATAATTGTAGCGGTGTTATTATGTAGCTGACCCAGGTGTAGCGCGCACTTAGCTCTCAAGATGTATACTTCTATAATGACCATGAACATGACCTGAAAGAACCTTACCGAGCATTCGTTTGGAAAATTAACACCAAGAATTTTGTGAACCAATCCATCATCAACAACCCAATCATTCATTATCGACCAATTTCTTTTTTTCTAAATTCAAATTCATGTTGGTGTATAAAGTGTAGATGTAGTTATTTATTTATACCAGTTCATAGTTAGGCAGAAAAACGTCTTTTGGGTACAGCCTCAGACCAAATAAAATGGTGAAGAGTTCTGGTGAACACAAAGTGTGGCCCGGCCGGACTAAACGCCTCGTCGTGTCACGCACTAACAAATTTACCGACCAAAAATCATAGTCCTCCGGTTGCACAATTCTCGTAAAACAGTGCTTCACGTCTTAATATAATACTAAGGCGGGTCAATAAGTCCGTGACTTTTTGAATTTCTAACCTCCTTACTGAAAAAGCAACACTACTCCTGTCAACAGTCATCTGTCAGTTGACTCCTATCAAAATTTGAACTTGCTGCGTCAGCTAGTTTGTGTTTTACAGCTATCTTAATCAGACTATCCAGTAACTTAAGGAAACAATGGAAAAAAGTGAATTTCGTGAGCTTATTAAGCATTATTTTTTTCGAAAAAAAAGCATTACCGAGACCAAGGCTAAGCTTGATAAATACTATGGGGACTCTGCACCATCGATTTCAATGGTAAAAAAGTGGTTTACTGAATTTCGTTGTGGCCGTACAAGCACTGAAGATGCCGAACGTCCTGGACGCCCAGTTGAGGTCTCTACACCCGAAACAATCGAAAAAATTCACGATATGGTGTTGGCCGACCGAAGATTGAAAGTGCAAGAGATTGTGGAAGCCATAGGCATCTCGCATGGCTCAGTGGTTTCAATTTTGAATGATCACTTGGGCATGAGAAAGCTTTCCGCAAGTCGACCACAAACGCAATCGTGTAACAACTTCACAGGAAGGTTTGGCGTTGTTTAATCACAATATGGAGGAGTTTTTTAACCGTGGACGAAACATGGATCCATCACAATACACCAGAGACCAAACAACAGTCAAAACAGTGTGTTTCTAAGGGTGAATCGGCGCCAAAGAAGGCCAAGGTGGGTTTGTCAGCCAATAAAGTTATGGCGACTGTTTTTTGGGATGCACGTGGGATAATCCACATTGACTATCTTCAAAAGGGAAGAACAATTAATGGGGAATATTATGCCAACTTATTGGACCGCTTCAATGAGGATTTGAAAAAAAACCGACCTCATTTGGCCAAGAAAAAAGTTCTTTTTCACCAAGACAATGCAAGGGTGCACACATGTGCAGTTGCCATGGCAAAAATCCATGAATTGGGCTATGAATTGCTCCCACATCCACCCTATTTTCCAGATTTGGCTCCGAGTGACTACTTCTTGTTCCCAAACCTGAAAAAATGGCTCGGTGGAAAAAGATTTGACTCCAATGATGAAGTCATCTCGCAAACAAAGGCCTATTTTGAGTACCTCGACAAATCATATTTTTTGGAAGGGATAAAAAAATTGGAGAAGCGTTGGACAAAGTGTATAGAGCTGAAGGGGGACTACGTTGAAAAATAAAATGATTTATTTATCAAAAAATCAGTGTTTTATTCCAAAAGTCACGGACTTATTGACCCGCCCTCGTATGCCCAAACGAAACATACACAGATACATAAAACAGATGGTCCGATTTTCATCTATTTTTTTTTATTAGCTGACATGATTGAGAGTGTTCTTAGCTTTAATTCATCATCATCATCAGGTCAATCAATGGTTGACAATTCGGGGGTTATCTAAAATTTTTAATTTTGTTTATTAGCATTGGCTTTAATTGTTTATAATTGAAACTTTAACAAAAGAGATTCAATTTCAGGTTTTCCAGGTTTCAATTATTGTTTTATGCACCACAAGTACTAGGTCACCATAAATTACCTTTAGTATCAGACATCAGTGCGCCTGATAAGTTCGAGATTTAGTTACCGCAAGCTCACGGCAGCCGTGTATCTGTGATCTACTACCGAGTACAGACTCAGACTACTGCACTTGCAATAGATTACTATGGACTATCCTACAGTAGAATGCTCTTGAAGCATAATAATTTACAATAACGTACTGACTTAAGCTTCTACTTGTGTAGGATGCTACCTATTTGCAGATTTATAAACATTTGTAGGATGCTCTAGGCTCCCACGAGAAATATGCCTTCAACTGCGGGCTACCTGCATTTCAAACGCGTTATTCGCATAAAATTACTCATCTCCGTCGAATTTGTAGAAACTTTAACTTCGCGTTAGGCAGGAGGCTATATTTTATCATGCAGGACAGCCTACTAGATCAGCCCTGGTTTCCTAAACTTTAAAGATAATTGAACACCAACCAAATACTTTTGATTTTATGGAACCCCATATCAAATGAATACAAATAAACATTAATTATTGTTTTTGGCAGAATATGTTAGTAGTAGGCTAACATAAATGTAATGAGTTCTTCTCAAACCATATTTTGGGCTATTTCAAAATAATATTGTATAATAACCGTCGTATCATTTGACGGCATTTTGGCGGAACCCTGTTGACTATCCTACGGAACCCTCAGGTTCCGCCCTTTCCAATATTATTTTTATGTATTTGTTTTTATGTATGTGTGATTTTAATAACTGTATTTTTTATAAGTACAAAAATATAACACGACGGGCCACTATTACAAACCTATTGACACCACGTTTATTAAAATCGGATCAGTAGTTTTGGCGCTACGGTGGAACAAACATACATACATGTCGATATTACATAGACTGCCAAAATCATTACCCCTCCTTTACGCTTCGTCGTAGTCGGGTAAAATAAATACATTCTTGTTAAATGTCACCACTTACATAGGAGGTATTTATATGGATAATATTATTTACTACATACCTACTTGTGGCATCGGAAGTGTGGAAGATGTGTACAACTCAATGAACATACAATAAGGTCGTCATAAAACGTTACGACGGTTCATCCAATGGTATGTCCTTACCACTGCCCCAACGTGACACACGATAAATAACACCTCATCACTGACATTGTGTCTGCGAGCGAGACAGCATGTGTGCGAGTGGTACTGTCCGTCCACGCCCACGCTGCGCCCGCGCATGTCAGTTTTTCTGCAATGAACCTGACGTCAGACGTCGTATTGTGTACGACATGTAGTAGGCGACAGTAAAACTGTCACAGACGTGGTTGTTGGTCTAAATAATGTCGTAAACTTGTGTTAATCTTTTCACGAAAAAGTTCTTTCTACTTATTTTAACTCTTTAGCGAGTGAAGTCTGAACCTTACCTAAAGATGCTTTTATACGGGCAATTCATGGCCAATAATTGCTCGGCAACACGGATGGATCAATCTAGAGCAATTATTGGAGCGATGTGTAGCATTTTCAAAAATATTCGGCAATTGTTACGGCAATATTGGTTCTAGTTGCTCCATATACACTTACTATATTGGTTAATGTCGCTGATACGAATTGCCGAATTTTATTCAAGTGAATTGCTCGTGTATGAAAGTTTTGTCTAGTTTCTTGGAGTTGCTCCTTATCGCTCCGTTGCCGTAAATCGCTTGGTATTTTGTCACGTCGCAATTGGCCATAATTACTCGTGATTGGCCATAGTTACTCGTGATTGGTCAATTTTTGTTGCCCATGCAAGTGCACCTTTGTGTATAATTTATTTTGACAGACTTCCAATAAAGAAAACATACAATTCGGCTGCAAATTTTTTGTCACTCAAAACTGAATATTCATAATATAAAAATTCATAAGTTTTTAGAAAACAACCTTGCAGATTATATCTATGTCCTTATGTACATCTGATAATTAATTTGATTAACATCTAGCTGTCCGTCTGTCGTATTTGTATAATATAAATACTAATTTAATTGCATTTTTTAATAACTAATTAATAAAAACCTTGTAGTACTCAGTTAAAGGTGCCGGAATAAATGGATGATTTAGATTTTAGATAATTATTTTGTGTATAAATGTTATTAATTGATTTAAAACGCTCATTAATTTTAAAAGCACGTATTAATATTTAATTGTCAATATAATTTCCTTCCCACCTGTAAATGAATCATAACGACAATGAATCAAGCTGGTTTAAAACACCTTAGGATTTCGGAAATCGTTACCGACTGCACACCCTGGGAATAAGATGGCCCCGTGCAAGGCTGCTTCTATGTACCTACTTAATTATGTATTGGACTTTTGTCATATTATGTAAAGTTTGGTAAAATCAATTACGGATATTTTAGTTATATGATCGACTGCTTACGTGATCTAAGATGTTTAGGCAGAAAAATAATAAAAAAAAACCGAAATAAATATATTTTTCTGCTTATATGTCTTCACATAAGCAGTAGATCATATGCCCAATAATCCGTAACTGATTTTACCAAACCTTATATAGATTAAGTTACTACATTGTAAAAATATTTTTTTGAAAAGAACAATTTTCCTCCCATCTTTTTACTAAAAGGTGGCCCCGTGCGAGTTTCTTACGCCGGTTTTTCTCACCGGGCCAGTTCCCCAACCGGTGGGAGGCCATGTCGGACAGTTCTGTTATTTAGTTATATAATACCCTATAGGGAAATAAAAACTTTGGAGTTTGAATTATTGGATCAAAATAGTAAACTTAAATAGGTACTTACCCAAGTATTAACTATTAATTATCTCTGGGCACATTTTTCCAATGAAAATGCATCGAACTTTTTCAGAAGAAGTAGGTTTTCTATGTCTGCACATTGAGACGTCGATTCTGCTAATTAAATCTTACAATGATACAGTTGCAGTCGTCTCAGTATGTTAATAAAACATCAAGGTATTCTCATAAATATCAAACAAACGTCAAACGCGTTTAGATTGGTCCAAGCTCCAAAGTCAGTTGTGTCAATGAGTCATGATATCAAGACGATTCATTTATAGTTAAGTCTAAGTAAAATACGAGAATTGGGGTTCAGAGCTGGAGACGATGGTATGTGCTGATCATGATGAAGATTCCACGTCACTTTAACGGAGACAAAATGCGCGTGGTCCAGCCATTTCCCCATATCTAATGCCTAACATAATATATTTATATAAGTAACAATCAACATAAACACACTCCATATCAATAATCCTTTATTTTAAGCCACAAATCGCGTCCGACATTACACACTTTATTTATCGTTAATAAAACGCACTTAAGCACCGCCAGTCGAGCAGAAATCAAACCCTATTCATGTCCAGGCTAATGTATACGCCCACTGATGTTTTTTGCTTTGTTGTATGTGAGTTTCTTACAATATTATTATGACCATACTGGTCAGCATTCGTCACAGAAGGTATATAATTTTTTATGTTTATCTCATAATTTCTTGAGAGAGAAGGAAATACTACTTTTAATATTTTATTCCGGCCATGGTAGTTATCTACACAAATATTTGTTTGTTTGTTTACATTGAATAGGCTAAAGAAAAGTCTAGATGACTGGTTTTTTTGCATAAATTAATCTTTAAAACGAGTAAGTTCTCATAGGTAACGGGGTATATATAAAAAACAATATTTTTCATATCTATCTTTCATATATATCTACAGTGAATGTCTTGTGAAAACGCTCCATACAAAAAACCAGACTGCGTCATAATGTACCCAGTGACACGACAGACGAATCTAATGATACCTCTCAAGCTCAAATGCGACAGGCCCTTTCGGCTCTAGAGCGTGCCAAAGAAATATACATACATACATACATACATACATACATACATACATACATACATACATACATACATACATACATACATACATACATACATACATACATACATACATACATACATAGTACATCATACACTCGAAAAACATAACCCTTCAGGCGCAGTCGTGTAAAAAGGGTTTGCTTCGTACTTTGTACGAAAATGGATGTAGCTTAGATACAAGCTACATCCATCGGTTAGTCTTATGCAATTAGAGTAATTCCAGGTATGTCGTTAGGCACCTACCAGTACCTCGAGCGCCGCCGCCGCCTGCACCTGTGCCGTGAGAACAATACCTTGTCCAAGACCTTCGGGGGTCATGACCTGAGGTATCGAGGGCCTGTCCCGTGTCCAGTGAGTTCAGTTCAGTGTACTGCTAGAGGCAGTATAGTTTTAGGTATTTTGTTGTAATCTCTAATGTAGTTTAGACACAAATGAATGAGTTAGAACGTGAGATTAAAATTTAATACCGTTGTGAAGATTTGTTTTGCTGGCTTTTGATATTCTTCTATTCCCTCTTCCTAAGAATAATGTATTTTTGATGTTTTACTACCATAGTTTCGTTACATGTGTTTGCGTAACGCTGTGTACCAATTACACGGCGAGGCGTAGTTCAGACCGGGCTCAGTGTGTGGTTCGCAGAACTCTGTCTCCACTTTGTCATCTGGCCTGAGATTTAAATATCTAATGATAGCCGCACACCATACTGCTTATCTTCCAATCGACTTGACGCTGCCGATTAGATCACTTAGAACTGACCGTGTTTGGGCCTAGATTGGCATAACAGTTCACCCTACTACTACATGTTTGTTACACTTTCACGCCAAAACTACTGAACGGATTTGGATGAAATTTGGTATGGTAGTAGCTTAAGCTCTGAATTAAAACATAGAATACTTTTTATCCCGAAAAAGTACGGTGTTCTTTTTCGTTAGATACTGTATTGACGCGGGTGGAGCCGCGGGCAACAGCTAGTACTGTACAATATGTCAATATAGCACTGATCCAATCGGTAGCATCATGCCAATTGGACGATAGACAGTATGATGGATCACGCACGGCTACTGTTAGGCAGCTAAATTTTTTGACCAAGATTTTTAAGTGTATTAAATAACTTAAAATTATTTTGCCTAATCCCATTAAATATTCCTAATCATCACAAAGGCTTTAACGACCATCACAAAAAATATATCACATAGAAAATGAACCAGTAATGAAGAGAGAGAAGGAATTTTTAAACGTACATCTTGATTAGAAGAGACAAAGAATACGATAATTAAATGAATCGACATGCCAACACTCACTCGATTATCGAGGGGGTCTAGGGGAGTAGGGGGTGTAGGGGGTGCAACAGGGGGGCGAATGTCCCACTCAAAATTAACCTATAACTTATGCGAGACATTTAAATGTACATCCGGAGATTAGGTTCGCGGAGCCGTAGAGATGACTTACATTTTGGCAGTATAATCCTTGCTCTTGAAAGACGTGGAAAATGACGTTAATACTATGTATCTTTGATTTCCATTTTTATCGATAAAGTACTGTTTCTGATGACACAATAGCTTTTTTTACGATTTTATAAACATAGTAGCTCTCAGTATCAATATACAAATTATTGACTGATAATAATGTAATATTTGAAGCGGCTGCTACTATTGTTCAATGTTTACTATCTACTATGGGAAAAAAACACGAATGTCGCCCGGCGCCTCCACAGCCATCGCTGTTCTGAGACGGCTCCCACCTGTTCTTTTTTCCCTTCTGTCCGAAATGAAGTAGCCACGTCCACACGGAAGTGGACAGCCGGGGTAAAATGGCCGCCACCTCCCCCGGGCCCCTGGCACCCCCCCGCCTGCGGGCTTTAATTAAAGGCCAGTATAAGGTTTTAACACGTCTCCACCTTTGATAGGTTCTTGTCTCGCGATTGAATTGAAGGGATTTTTTGTAAAGGATTGTCTGGCCCTGGCCCTGACGTGGACTTTGATTAAGGCGTTATTAAGCCGTGTGTGATTTCAGGCGATTTTACCTGAATTTCAGCTAGACAATGTTAAATAAAGTTTTACGAATACTTTGTGTCTTCATTTCTAGCATTCTATGCTCTTAGGACGTAGGTTCTAGAAGCATTTCACGGGATTGTTATGTGAAAGTTGCAAATTATATTAATAAAAAAAATTGTTTGTTTCAGGTAAATTACAATTCTGTTTATATTCAGACTTGGCGCTATGTTTAAGGTACTGTGGCGTTGGGGGCGTTGCAGATCAGGCTGGGACTATATGATCCGGAATCTAGCGGGCGCGGGTAAATTCAGAGCACTGAAATAGAACTCTGCGGTAGTAAATAAAAGATGAAAATTCGGAAGGTCAAATATGACATTAACATTTGACTCGACACTCGATTTTCAACTCTATAGTATTAGCGCAGAGTTCTATTTTCAGTGCTCTGGATTTTACCGCGCCCACTGGATTCCGAATCGTATAGTCCCAGCCTCAGATGGCTATTGGAGCACCGAAATTGAAACACAGAGAACTGTGCATTTCATATTCTGTTTCATGACGTAATTTGTTTATACAGTTTTTATAAGACATCTTGCGCCCTATGCGCTGAGGCCCGAGACTTATTACATTTCTTTTGTGGTAGCGAATGACATACATTTAAAATTGTCTAAATATAAACATTTCTGACTATTTCTACGGAACCCATTTTGGGAATCTTGATTTAGATGCCTAAACTGTTTGCTTACTTAATAATAAGGGGCTGTTGCTAAATCGAATACATAATAATATTTAATAAGTGGCAGATTGCTTTTTTGCATGTTTTGCCTCTGTCGCTCGATATGTTGTCGTTGTTTACTTTATAAAGTACCGAATAAGCTATCCGACTCTAATTATTAGAAGATTGTTAAACAGGCCTATAGGTATCAGTGGCGTGGGGTTTCTATAACTCCATTCCTATCGGCTTCACTTACCACTTACCTTTTGAAGACCCTCATCCAAATCCCTTCCTTTTTATACAAAATAGGGCTTCCCTATGAAGGAGAACCAGCCTTCGCCACTGATAGGTATCATAGCTGTACTATAAGTTTATAAGTTAATCTGTCTTATCTATACAAAACTACACTAACACAATTTATAGATATGTCAATTACACAGTACAGTCGTCGACAGATACAACATACCACTTAAGGACCTTATTGCCGAGTAATACGGTCGATAAGTTGGCGACCGGTCATCTTCATGTACCGAGTGTTGACCCACGCCTACGCCCCACGCCCCACCACATCATAATACCACATTATACCACTACCATAGCACCATCGACCGTGCAATACCACATATCACCACTACCGCTATACTCGTATCTCACGGAATGATTCTCTAGACATGTTTATTACGCTCCTCCTCTGTGAGTTACGTGCTCTGTGGTAAATTATATTGTTCTGGATACGGGTTCGCTCCTGGCTTTTGAGGCTTCCGTATTAGATAGTGTAAGGTAGCTAGTAGCTACCCACTAATAACAAGTAGCTACCCACTAATGACAAGTACCTACCTACTGCAATACCTCTGTTCAGATCAAATTTAGTCTTAATGTAAATAAAAAATTAAATTCAACCAAATCATGTGTAATATTATTTCTGTATTGCGCGCTAATTAAGTGACAGTTATCTAACCTAACCAAGAGCATGTCAGGACATGTCTACGAAGGGTTCCGTAACTATAAAAACGTAATAGGTTTTTTGCAAATTACTTCAAAATTTGATGTCCGATTTCGTTCAAAATAATTTTACTAAAGAGTATTTAGCATGATCTATTTTCCAAATATACGGGGGGGGGGGGGGAGGGGGACCATTTTATAAACCACTTTGGAAGCCGATTACCTACTCGATTATGGTTGACTTTGTAATAGAGTCATGTATGAAACCTTGCCCTTGTTTTAAAAGACCTATTCAACAATCCCACTTAACATGTACTTAACATGTATGGAGAGCCACCTAAAATGTAAAATTATTATTATTTTATGACGCAAAAACTGAGATTTTCGTGGTCGTATTATGTCTTTAACTGTACCAAATTTCATAAATTTATATTCATAATTACAGAAGCTAGAAGCGCGGTCAGATAGACAGACAGAGGGATGGACAGAGCGAAACTATAAGGGTTCCTTGAGTATTAAGAAGCCGTAAAAATATATATTAAAGGAGCGTTATTAGTATTCGGTTCTCGTTTCAAAAATACACATAACATGGGACCTTAAGAGGAAACAGAAAAGACACGCAATGTATGGAAAAGCATACAAACGTAGTGTCCTTATTTCTTCTCCAAAACTTAACCGTTTTAAGTACTTTTTTTATTAAAAATTCGAAAAAGGCTTAAACGGTGTTCCTATGTTTTCATTTCTTTTATATAATATAATTTAGTCAAATTTGTTTTCTGGATGTTTGAATACAGCGGAAAATCCAGGGCATTTTTTTTAGTTTTTGGACGTCCATATCTCTTTTTTATGAAAAAACGAAATCACAGGGACATGCTAATAGTATCCGGCATCACCCAGGGAGGAAACAACGGACTACGTTTGTATGCTTTGCATACATTTTCCATACATTGCATGGCCCTTCTGTTTCCTCTTAAATGTTGACCAGATTTTCTTATAAATTCGATTTATAAGTCGTATCCGCGCGCCTATGCGCCGCGGCGCGCGCGGAGCAATCTTGGTATTTTACTTACATAGGTTAATTTTGTTTCACAATCTACTGATAAGTTTTAGATAGCTTATTTGCATGTTTTGCCTCTATTGCTCGATAAAATGTAAGCAGCGACAACAGTTCCGAATAAGCAATCTGTCACTTATTGGATTAGAAGATTTTTATCCCGAAAAAGGAGTGTTCTCGAGGGATACTATATTTACGCGGGCGGAACCGCGGGCAACAGCTAGTTAATTATAAGACTAAAGTGGCGACGGTTTACCTCGTTTCGAGTGCCAAAACCTATAAAATCTTAGTAGCTTTTGAATTTAACCCTATAAAGTCATTGAAGTCTATTGATGGACATATGGAAATAGGACAGTGATGAATGTAGGGCGCCCGCGTAGGGTTGCCACTTGCCATAACCCTTATAACATCGCCAGTCGCTCTAGATGGCATTAGAGATCTAAGGGTGGCATATTTTTATGAAAAATCTCGACGACAACATGAAATTACGAACGAAAGTTTTCGCGTTGTCCAAGGATAAGCGCTCACTTAGGACTCGACAGTCCTAAGACAGTTTTGTCTCACACAGACAAGCCTGTCTTATGACTAAAACACCCAAAGTTGTAAGTTAGTTGTGTCGCTCCTTGTTAGTTTCGTCTGTTTTGTTTCAAGTGTGCGCATCTTCATATATTTTGTAATGCTACATTGTCTTAAGACTGTCGTGTCAGTGAGCGCTTACTCTAACTGGGTACTAATAGTGATTATGCATAGAACAGAAAAAGCAATTTATAGTAGCCTAAAAATAAAAGAAACGACTAAAAATCCCCAATATCTGTTGAAAATTGAGCATGATATGAGCGGTCAAAGTTTTATAATCTATCTCTTTCTAGCAAAAGGAAAATTTAGTATAAATTTTCTATGCAAGTCGTCTAATGTGACGTCACGATACACATCGAATCTCTCTGTCTAATTAACTACTTTAAACGTTCATATCTTTATTACTGTTAATGATATCAAAAAACTGATTGTGCTACATGATTTATCAAACAACATAGATCTATTTAATTTAAAAAAACGTGGTCTTTGTTTGTAAGCCCTGGCGATTATTTCCTCATCAAACAATGACACAGGTGGCAAGGACACTATCCTGGTATTTTTCTCGCTGGTGGCAGCCCTGGCTAATGTGTCTAATTACCGATCTGCCGTCGCGGCGGCGCGCGGCGGCGCGCAGATTAGCTTGCCAGTTGTGACACGTCAGCTGATGACTGACTCTGGGCGCGGCACTTGCGACCAGCGGTCACTTGGCCAAGCGTGCAGGGGTAATAATACGTTAGAGGAGACTAGGGAGCATTGATACACTATTTACAGACGCGGGGCATAGTATTTATGTAATGAATCAGGAAACGAGCAGACCGATCGCCTGATGGTAGGATGACGGAGGGGATATTTAAGTTTCTTACTGCTTTTTTCAATCCCACCCATTCTTATCGGCTTCCCTTACCACTTACCTTTTGAAGACCCACATCCAAATCCCTACCTATTATACAGGGCTAGGGCTTCCCTATGAAGGAAAACCAGCCTTCGCTACTGGGACATAGGCTACTTTTTATCGCGGCAAAATGTACGATTTCGCTGGCAACATCTAGTTGTTGATATAATAAGAAACACTCCATGTACCATTTACAATTCTCCAAAAAAACAACCACCTACCTATGTCGATGGTCGTTAGTGAACACAGCTACTGTCGTCGGTCTTCGCCGACAATCCCACTCCCAGCGCTGGGCTTGTCCGGCTGCTGGCCGCTCGACCGTCGTATTATGTTCATCAATTTGACGACATAAGGTATGAGCAGGGGGGGAATTTACACAGGCCATTGCATGTGACAGCTGGGGCCATGTGGTAAGATGTAGCGGGGACGGGAAGATATTGACTTTCTTGTAATTATTATTTACTAGATGTTGTCCGCGAATGAAGCGGGAACCGTGCATTTTGCCGCGATCAAAAGTATGTCGTGGTCTACCTAATATCTATCATATGTCATCAAAATTGGTCCAGTAGTTTCGGAGCCAATTCGACGCAAACAAACAAACAAACCTACTATAGAATTATACAAAATATTATAGAATAGATTAAAGTTTACTTTTAAAATAACATTCAAAGATGCTAATTTTGTCTGCAGTAAAATCTGTCATAAGTTTCCAATGCATGCATTTGTACCAAATATACGTAATACGTGACAGTGTGTTGCCAGATAATATAATAACGAAATGATTATGAAACGAAATGATAAGTAAACTTAATTCAAGTAATTATTTAATTTGTAGAAAATATTTATCGTATATTTTTCAGTGTATCATTTAAGAAAATAACTTAAGTTTCTTAATAAATAAATATCCCACCGATACTCAGCCGTAGCTTATCCCACGCGCCGTTCTGATACAATCGTCACGTCTGCGGCAGGGGTCGCGGCGACCACAGATCAGCCGTCGCGCGCCGCCGGGACTGATAGACCCGTGCTTACTCCGCGTGTCCCTGCAGTGATTGAGATGTAATTAGTCTGTAGTTTGTGGAAACATTAAAATAAATAAACTCTCCACACCGATTTCGGTGACGGTGGCCGGTATCATTGAAACCAGGCCAGTTACGCAGGAGTAATTTTATAGTGCCCAAGTGTCTGCGCAGTACACAAGAGCACTCTCTCTTCCCTTACTCTCGAAACCCAGTGGGACGGATAACGGACACGACTGGCGAGAGATCAGGCGCAGGTCCGACTTTTCAAATGCCCATCCGACGCATGGATCGTCTTTCTTGTCAGAAAATCAAGCCTGCATTGTCCTAACCAAACAACATTTATTTGTTGTTCCAATTCGGAAATCGAACCTACGACCTCCGAGTCGGATGAAAAACTATAACCACTAGACCACGGAGGCTGTTTGTGGTAACATTAGATATATATTTAAAAGACAGAACCCAGGTAACCGGGCTTTGCTCGGAGCTCTAGTAGATTTAAAAAATAAATAAAATGAATCACAAAAATATTTTACCGGGGTTGAACCCACCACATTCCAAGTTTACGAACAACGCAAAAATTAACCTAACTGTTTATCGGACTGACATTATAGAGTCGAAATTATTGATATATTGTTGCACGACGAAAGCAAAAACATATAATATAACTTAAAATACGATGTTTCCCAGGGATAAAACTTATATAGACAGATTTTTTTCTCCCAAAACTAAATTTCATATAAATACTTGCAGCCGTTGCCGAGATTACGATTATATATATACAAGATTGTCTTGTGTTTGAATACGTGTTTATTTAAAGGTGTATGTAACTCAGTTGAATTGACTATGGTCATAAATTATTAACTACTAGTTGGTGCTTGTAACTTTGTTTGAGTAGAACTAACGGAAACGGAACCCTCTTTTGTAAAACGGAACCCTCTTTTGTCAAACGGAACCCTCTTTTGTCGAACGGAACCCCAAGATAAAAGCAGTCTAAGCTACTGCATAAAACATCAGCTATCTGAAAGGCCAGTGAGTCCCGTAAAAATCGTTTCAGCAGTTTCAGAGATTAGCCGGAATAAAAACACATAGACAGCGAGACGGACAGACAAACATTTTTTTAAAAGTATGTTCTTTCATTTGCATATAGTGAAAAAACTGTTAATTAAGATTTACAAACAGAAATGTATTATACTTAGTCACATCATTGTCTTACCACGTCTAACATTCCACTGACATCATGAGAATACTCACGTACAATAAATACTTCCAGTTTAGACACAAGCGTCACACTCACGTCTGTCTGTCCGTGCCGTCACGTAAACAGTAAATTATATGTACGTAATAAAAACAAACGCCTTCAGATAACCGGTTGAAGGGGGGCGAGCGTCCCCCCGGTTTATCTTTATATTAGTCTGCGCGGGAAAATTATGACAACTGCAAAAGTCTCCGTCCCTCTCGGTTCGTATGGTATTATCTTCTGTCGCACTCGCTTATGCAAGTGTTTGCAGTGATTTTGTGGAATGACCGTCGCGGGACGCTCAGACCTCAGATATAAGTTTCGGAATATAGCCTTTATCTCTGTTTTATTACTTTAATGAAAATTCTAGAGAATTTTCTTTTGAAAGTTGTTAAGATACTGTAATGGATATGAATACATTGTATATTATAATCATGGTGTACAGAAAGGACTTGGTGCGCTCTTTCAGCATGTTTGATTCACCTCAACGTTTCGACTTCTGCGTAGACATAGGCAGATTACTCTATGTAAGTCAGGGAGTTGGTACTTTAGGATATCGTTCCTCTATGTTTACACTATGTCTATATTTTGTGTTGCGTGCACTCACACATTTGCTTGCAGGTTGTGGGTATTTTATCGCGGGATATGAATGAATGTATGAATGAAATCTTTATTTCCTTAACAGTTACAAAAGAAAGAAAGAGAAATCGAAGTCACCTAGTAGGCCTATTGGCCTGTGTCAGGTGACAACGCTCTTCCATATCTAAACAAGCATTTAGTCAATGATTACCAAATATGTCTTAAAACTAACTATTACATACTAAATACATTCTTTTAAAGACTAAGATCATTATTAAGTACAATAAAAAAGTTTTATGTTAGGTTTCTACTAGTATTAAGTATTGAAAATATTAAAATAAAATGCACATTTGTGTGTGTTTTATTTGTTATAATAAGTTTAACATGTATTGTATTTTGCTATATATAATATTTATTAAATTGTATTCTATATTTTGTGTTTATTCATAGACTTATAATAAAGATTATTCAAAATCCATGGCGGATATTTTGTGCATATGATCAACAGCTGCCTATATCATGTCGTTTAGGAAGAAAAATAATAGTAAAAAAAATACAACTAAATAAAATTTTATTGCGCTCTCTAAGCCGTTGAGTTTATTTGCCTAACAAAAACAGGTGGTTTAAAGAAGGAGCAAAGACTTTCTCTAAATAACATCAAGGCAATCAGCTGTGTGAGCTATTACGAACATTTGATAAAACAGTCTTTGTAAAATGGTACTTATGTCAAAACGCGAATGCTCCAAGGCACTCAAAACGGAGACATTTTTGGCCTCCACAAGCCCCGTCCATTGCATATTATGTGTATGTGTTTATTGAAATATCAAGCTATGGACTAATTCTCACGAATGGAACGTCACAAAGAGTAATGTTATGGTTACTTGTACAGCTTACTTTGAAACTAACTTACGTCCATTTACGTCTAATAAATTGAAATGAATGTAAAATGTATTTAAATAAAATAGTTTTGACGTAAACTATATAAATGTTGGTAAGTTCTAGCGGTACTAGTGCCAGTGAGTTATAGAGTGTACTCATGAGTTATCTAGTAAGGTAGTGAGTTGTGTAGTGAGCGGTAAATCACGTCAGCCAGCGATTGGCCGTGAAATTACTAGGCGCGCAGAAACCGCGAGCGGTGCACGCACCTGCAGATAAGCTTACTTATAACCTGATATAAGTGTCCTATTTATGTGAACACTTTCGAACACTTATATACAGACTTTGAACCACCACGTTGGCCTTCCTTGGACAGACGCGTCTGTAAGTTTGTCTTCGCGATCTTTCCCATCAGCGTGTCTTTAGGTATTTGTACCTTTAAAAATTACTTTTGGCAAAATGATATTTGTACGATCAGACGTGTTAGCTTTGACATTAAAAGTTGTTTAAAACACATATATTATGTAAAATATATTCATCATACTAATTATTAAAGACCTATTAGTAAATACGATGTATTTTTAATTAATTAATTTCTATTTTTGACTTTGAGGTGAGATCTCATAATATTTTTCGACAAATTAATGACAGCTAAAAAGTCACAGTTGTAACTTCTAAGTAAATATTAGGTACAAAATAGACGACATTATATTATTATGATTGTATAATGAAAATGCTTAAACATCTCGTCAATTTAGGTCATTTAAAATTGCCGGCTACATACAGTTTGTTACGAAACGAAATGCATTTTGTTAAAATCAATTTCCTCTCACTTCATAGACAATATTTACTAGGAGCTCATGAGGCGCGGCTATCGGCGATCGGGTGCTGTACTGAAGGGCCGATGATTTGTGTAATTGTGTCCGATCGCTGACAGAACTGCTTGATATATCATGTCGCTTCGCGTAACTTTAGAGCGAGGCTCCAGATTACAGAAGTTGAAATTAAATGATGTTTATTTGGTAAAAATATGGTTGCAATAGGTGTTACATTTTTTTACAGTAGACCGCATATTTTGTCGCATTAACGACGTCCAAATACTTATATCAACATGTTCACAATTAGTTTAATATTACTTTATACATTTTAAACACAAACGATTTATTTTATCATCATTCATTAGCCAAAACTCAATTTTTATGTTAGAAAAATGTAATAATACCATGTCATTTAATATTTGTTCTACATATATGTCAAGAAAATAAATGATCTAATAAAATGTTAAAGATAATAAATGCCACAATAAAGAATATTAATAAATGGCTTAAAGATAATAAAAATGATAAAAAGTGCTGAAATAAGCCCAAAGATATAAAATTTTATGATAAAATGTTAAAATACAATTTTTTAATCAATAATTTCAATAACGACAGGAATTATAATATAATATGTATTATGTATTCAAGCAAATTTCAAATGCGAATTCAGCAAAATCATATGTCATACAAGATACTTACTGTCACAGCATATTAGTCATTTAGAAATTCTTTAACATTATAGTAAGATTTCTCTATTAACATTTTTTTATTCTCTTATGGAGTGTTTTTTTGATAGTAATTTTATATGCGCAGGCACCTTGTTATAAATTTTTACACACATGGCATATGCATTATATAAAAATGAAGTTGTTTTCGGTGTTTTGTCTTTGATTAGTCTATTTGAATTTCTGAAATATTTTGTAGGTATATCAACTAATTGAGTGAAAGTGTGTAAAGTCAATATATTATATTGTTTTAATATAGGCTTACACGATTTATATGGTGGAACTTTAGCTATGGCACGGAGTAATTTTTATTGTACAATAAATGCTTTATCTATGTGTGTGGAATTTCCCCAAATTACGAGTCCATAGCGCAGGACTGACGAAACATAGCCGTGATAGGCCATAATTGCAGTCTGAACACTTACTGTCCACGCTAATGTACGTAAGACAAATATGAATCTGTTTAGTGTTCATGACAGGTACAATATTTATCAATTGTATTTGTATACCTAAAAATAAGTTCTCATCTACTTGATCTATAATATCCATCTTTATATCCTGAATTGAATTTTCAGGTATTAAATTGATGTCAGTTTAAATTTTATTCACGTCTGCTTTATTATTTTATTTAAATAGGATTGATATGTCATCTGCAAATAATGTCAAATTATAATTAGTCTTTATTGGAATGTCATTAACATTAAGTAAGAATAACAGAGGTCCTAAAACCGAGCCTTGTGTGAATCCAAATTCATTTAAGGAAACCACATAACTGTGATACAATTTTCATGGGGTTTTGGTCATGTTGTCCAACGCTTAATATTATTTTATCTTTATTTGTGATATTAAATAAATACGGTGTTTTCAAAATTTCTTCGGTGGTCTCGCCGGGCTTGATGAATGATAATTCTTTTAATTTTTCGTATGGGTTATTTTGTCTTTGTATTAATTAGTATTTAATTCATAATTTTATTTCATATTTCTTAGTATTGTAATAGTGTCAATATAAGTTTCATCATAAACAAATCTGTCTAAATTTATTTATTTATTTTTATTGTTTGTTTATGATTTTCACACTGTTTTCAATGTGACAGACATTATCTTGTCTTTGATTTTAATTGTCTTCTTCATCTTCTTTTGGCATAGCCTTCCTTGTAATAGGAGTTGCTAGCGTCAGAGTGATGCAGCAGATGTTCAGTGAAAAGCTGATGGCGTACAGTGCAGGGAATGGCTCATCCAATGACTTCATGGGTACCTCATGCAGATACAAGTTATAATTACTAGTATAAAAACAGAATGATATGCAAAGCCAATGTTTCTTACATCGTCTCAAACTTTTTCGTCTGTGTGTTGCATGTCGCGTGACGGTCGGCCGCGGAGTAGGGATAAAGTGAAAGGCGCTCGTCAGAGCAGCCGAGGCCAATATGGTGGCGCCTATAGTTCGCATCAGCTGACCGTGTAGTGTATAGACTAGTACTCATTTGTGCCAGTGCTATAAAATTAAGATAAATGAAGCGATTTTTTACCCTTAATGGAATATTATTCCGAAAATTTTTAGTTAAATGTCTATAATGTGAAAAAAAGTTTCACTTTTACCGTGGTTTCATAAAACCACACAATCCTTTCTTTTAATAAAAAGATTTTAATTGTCAATTTTGAAGTTGTTAACTTGTCAAATGTCAGTTGTAATTTGTCAACAGTTTTTAATAGTTGCATAGATATTAGTGTTTTGACGTGATTACGTCTTATAAATCGATGGAGCCGGCTGCACGCACGAAAAAACATGACTCATGCGTTACCTGTTACCTGTTACCAAGTACCAGCGTTACCTCATTATTATTATTATTATTATTATTGCTGTTGTTGTTGTTCTTGTTCCTGTTATAATTTTATAATATAATTCAAAAGGTTATAATGTAAAATGATTGAAACAAATGTAATGTGTAAATTGGAAATTATAGGCTTCTATGTCCTTGTATTCTGAGTTTTGAGAATGCTGGTATATGTTTTTCATATAATATAAGGGTTATTAGCTATTTTTACTGTTCTCTATATTTATTTCTTGTGTTTTTATGAATGAATCTCTGTGATGGTGTACGATATTCAATTAGAATTCACAACTTTGCTCCTATCGCAGTTTTTTGTTGCAAACACTTGTGAACACTTTTGAGGTTATATTGTATATGTTGTTGTTTTTATTAGAATTTAATAATTATCTTCATTTAAAATATAAAATTAGCGTAGAGCTGATGTTTATCGTATGTTTGACACGTGTCAAATCTGAACGGGCGGACATATAAACAGTCGGACAGATGGACAGAGCGAAACTGTAAGGGTTCCTTGTGTACAACAATAGTACGGAATCCTAAAAATGAAAACTTAAATCAACATACGAATGAATCACTGTGTCGTTACTTACTCGGTAGTCAATGTGACCTTCAGTTACTGATTTACTGAATTTTCGAGGCAAACAAATCGAAACATTTCCTTCATTGGTACAATATTATTTTCTACACGCGTAAAATAAAAGAAATTGCTGAACTGTAGGTCAATAACCTGAAGGTGTTTGTATTCGTGGATATTTGTGAGCAGACACATTCTGATGCTAATGCCGATGGCTCTGCTTACGAATCTCCATTTGTAATAGAAAATATTTTCACTTTCCTTTTCTAATCAACGTTTCCATACAAATGTACATTTGTTTGATATAATTTTCTGGAGTCGATTTTATATTCCACAATATTTAATACGCATTTGATGTTTAAAATAAATTTTGAAAAACAAAACTCATCTCATATTTTTAACCCCTGACGACAATCTCGGGGGCTACCTAATTTTTAAAATTTTGTTTATCTAAAGCATCGGCTACTACTTCGCGCTACCGCGTTCTTAATGTCTTTCGGGAATTGTCACTACGATAGTATAGAGGTACTGTACATCATTTTGTAAGCCTTTATGTTAATCCAAGAAATGTACTAGCTCTGCATCACAAAAATGTAACATCCCAAACATAACTTATATTTTATGTCACGTCACGCGACGCGACGTGACAGCTGACGTGACGTCACGCCACTGTCACTGTCACGTCATACTTTGTGCGCTCCACTAAATCCGCTTCGAAGGACCAAATCCGTTTATAGGTTTTGGGCGCACAAAATAATAGATACCATAAATTGGGGCAGAAAAGGGACCTCATAATGTATCCATCTTTACAGCGCGGCGCGGGACAGACAACTGTACTGTAGGTGCTTCGGTCCCTGTATTAGGTCGATGTCTCTGTTTCCAAGTAAAAAAGGACCAGGAAAGTAGTTGAGAATATAGAAATTGGAATATACAAGAAAATATAATTATAGTCTACCGAGGGAGAACCATGCGTCGAGTTAAAGCTCGCTTGCTAGTAAAATTGCAATTAAAAATTTATAAATTAACTAGCTGTCCCGTCACACATTGTTCTGTCTTAACTATGAACTGGAATAAATAAATAACTACACCTACAACCTGCACTTACATCTACACCTACCAAACTCAGTAGTTTGGTAGGGTGCCCCAGTGGCCCGGCCGATTTTCAAAAAATAAACCATACCAAAAATTAAAGAAAAAGCTGATGATGATGGGCTGCAAAACTACTTAAATGTTAGGGTAACACGGCATACGTGGCCCCCGCGTGACGTCACGCGTAACGAGAGCCGCGCTATGTGCGAATTAGCCCTTAATTAATCAGGCCGCGCATTCGCCTTAACCGGAAAATCATGTCCTAATGTTTAATTAGAGGATAATGAATTCCATCTGGGGCGTGTTTAATTAAGTAAGCTTCTGCCTTACCTGCCGATGCAGGTAACACTGCAGAACTTAGTGGGTTTTTGTATTTTTAAAAACGTGGTATATCACGTGCTGATTGCATATTATGCCCTTATTTTAGAGTTTTTGTATCTACTATTAGAATTGTGAAAGTTAGTGAGGGTGGATGAATGGGTGGATGGATGGGTGGATGGATGGGTGGATGGATGTTTGCAAAAGGCAAAAGCTAGTTATAGTCATAATTTTGAGCATCAGCAAATAGAAACGTTTGAATTTAAAAAAAAAATTAATATCGCCATTCCATCCATCCGCCATCTACTGGCGAGTCATGGCGGTGAGAGAGTTTGATTTTCAGAAAATATTTTTACTCTCAAACAGAATGCTTGCTTCCGTTTTGAATGGGGGAATATTTTATTTATTACCTGTTTAAATTCCTGCATTTTAGGATACAAATATCGGAGTACTGTCGGCGGGGGCCGATGCGTGCGCGGTCGTGCATCAGATATCGTTCAGCGCCATCTATCGGGATCGCCCTAACGAGTGGACGATAAATTCCCGTCCGACCCGCTCGACGCCCGCTCGGTAATTAATGCCTACCGCGGCCATTATGATATTCTAAGGCTTGTTACGCTGATAAATGCCATGGCAGTATGGGGTAATTGACAGCCAGTGGGCTGTATGCTTCGCAGTCATAATAGGACAGACTGATAGCGACGACTGAAATAGTATTCCTCTCCTTATAGAGGTTGTTGGAGCCTGGAGGCATAAAGGCATTCATACTTGCGTAGACTGTAGAGTCCAAACGCATCGAAGCGAAATTTCGGAAACGTAATATACCGAAATTCACTCTTATGTCTACAAAATAACGCATATATTTCTGCCACGATAAAAAAAAAAACAGGCCGTGCACAGTCGCGGGAATTCGCTCGTTTTCTTCTTATCTCAGAGGGAATATGTGCATAAAGTTGCGATCTATATATAAGGTGAATATTCTTTATTACATTTCAGAATTAATTCTGTGCTAGTATGAACGAACCCTAATCATCTTAAATAGTGTGGGAAAACTCAAAATCATTTTGGTGAAAAATGTGAAATTTACGTTCAGTTCGATCCACAGTCCACCGATCATCCGACCAACCACACAGATCCTTCCGCGGTTTGGACTGTAGATCGAACTGTCGTTTTTACGACTAAAAATGCTACACGGTTTGGACCGCCGGCGTCTTACGGCGTCAAAATACGTCATATAGCACGCGTTAAGCCGCTGTGAATAATGAGCTGTCATCGACATGCCAGATCGGCCTGTCGGCCCGCGAATTATTGGCAGGTTCGGTTCGGAGCGCGGGTCGGAACAGCGCGTGCTATTTTACGCGACCAGAACTGTACGAGTGACAGGCACTTTTTATTTCTGACTACTTTATACAAATATTATGTATTTGAATACATAGCTAAAGTTCTAATCAAATACAAAGTGAAACTATCGCAGAATAAGTCCTTTAGCTGAAAGTGCCAGTCACTCACAAACTTAACACTACAGCGGCTCCGAGGTATTTACTATCCGTAACAAAATACAGGGGCTGTACTGTGTACACGCCGATGCGGAACCCGATCCACATTACACCATCAGGTTAAAGGTCTTTTCTCCAGCTATGAAAATTATTCAATACAATCTGCTTTCAGTTTGTATAAAGAGAAATTCGAAAAACATCTTTTTTTTTTCATTTCACCATCTTTAGATTTAAGGCCCCAACTGTACTAGTTGGGGCCTTAAATCAGTTGTTGGGGCCTTATATCAATTGTTTGGGGTCTTCTACTAGTCGTTGGGGCCTTATACCAATCGCTTGGGCTATATTAGCCCGGTGAGTGTCGGGCCTGTGTCGTTCTGGGAAACAATGTGCACCGTTAATTTACCTGTTGGCTCGCGGTGCGTGCCCTTAGAGCAGATGGTGCAGTATATTTATTAAATACATACCAAATGGTCCATCGACTTCGTATGCGCAAAAAGGGATCCCACAGTAGCCGTTAATTTTGCCGCTATAAAAAGTAGCCTATGTCCTTCCCCGTGGTCTACTCTATATCTGTACTCAACTTCATCAAAAAAGGTCTAGTAGTTTCGGAGTCAATTAAGTGAAAACAATCAAACAAAATTTTTCCCTATATAATATTAGTGTTGATTGGTTGACATAATAAAGTTGACAGTTCGAAGAGACATGTAAAATGTATTCGTTTATTCATTCAATCATTATTTCCCGACTGAACAATTATTTTATCTCGAAAATGTCTCTGTATAGTTTCTTTCACATTATGTTTAATTGATAATTCGTTTAAACGTATTTTTCTGCTGTCTTGGTATAACCCTAAAAATACAAAAAGCAGCCTGAAGGATTGTTTGTCTAGGGATCTGAAAGGATAGTTTTCCGTACCCAAAGGGTAAAACGGGACCCTATTACTGAGACATCGCTGTCTGTCTGTCAGTCCGTCCGTCTGTCAGTCACCAGGCTGTATTTCCTTAACCGTGATTTTTTTGTTGTAAAAAGTTTGAATATTATGTATATAATATACTAAAAACATTAAATTAAATACTGAAGAGGGCTGGGAATTCAACAAACGTGATTTTTTACCGTTTCGTACGGAACCCTTTGTGCGCAAGTCCGGCTCGCACTTGGCCGGTTTTTCGATGTTCTGAAATGTTTTGCCTAGAATGCCTAATTGATCCTTACCGTTCTCCTGCCCTACGTGGGTACTCGGGTTGCTATGATATCGGCCCTATAAATCTCGAGTAAGGCACGGGACGTCTCCCCTCGCAAATGACGCGATTAATGCGCGGGCGCAGCAGCGAGCGCCGCCAGCCACCCGTGTCCGCCGTGTGCCGACTGCCGCGTGTTTACTACAATATACAATCGGGTCACTTATTTATATACAGAATCGAATTATATGTTGAATCCAATATTTAGTGTTCTATCGTAGCGTATAGGTAACGATGCCAACTGCACCTTATCATTTTGTTTAATTTCTTGTTATATTGTGACATATCGATGCTAAATACTTGTCATCGTTGTGTCTTGACCCACGTATGTCACATAGTTTATTGACGAACATTATTAATGTACTATTATTTAATCATCTACCTTGCGTGTAGGCTATTCAATAATTTTCAATTTTATCACGAACCAGCTTTTCCCCTCGGCTCCGCCCGTGTAAATGCACCCCATGGGAACACTGTCCTTTTTCGGGATAAAAAGTAGCATATGTGTTAATCAGTTCTTCTACTACCATATACCAGTAGAGTTCAAACTACTACCATACCAAATTTCATCAAAATCCGTTCAGTAGTTTTTGCGTGAAAGAGTAACAAACATCCATCCGTCCGTCCAACCATCTATCCATCCTCACAAACTTACACATTTATAATAGTAGTAGGATAGTAGGATTTTCATTGTCTCGTTTTACATTAGGTCTTTATCTATGAAATTGCCGTTTTGTATAAAAAAATTTAAACGAATTTTTTTCATGTATTTTTTATTTGAATTAATCGAAGTAATCACCTATGCAATCAATGCATCTTTGCCAATGCAGCGGCAGTTTATTGATGCCCTTCTTTAAGAAATCAGCTGGACGGGAGGCAACAAATTCTTCAAAGGCATTTTGTACTGCCTCTCGGGTATTGAATTATTTTCCCGCTAAGAAGTTATCCAAATTCTGGAAAAAGTAGTAGTCTGTAGGCGCAAGGTCTGGTGAGTAGGGCGGATGACGGAGAGCTTCCAACCCCAGTTCTTACAACTTGGAGACCGTCTGCTGTGCAGTATGAGGGCGCGCGTTGTCGTGCAGGAGCAGCGGAGACGAGCGATTGACCAATGCTGGTTGGAGATGTGCCAGCTTCTCCATCTTTGTGTTCAGTTCTTCACAGTACACATCCGCAGTTATGCTCACCCCGTTTGGTAAGAAGCTGTGATGAATCACACCGGCGCTAGACCACCAAACAGTGACGCATCACTTTTCTAGGGGTAACTTTTCTAGGGGTAACTTTTCGTTTAGGGCATTGTTTAGGTGCTGAACCAGGATCCAACTAACTTGCTGAGTGCTTGCGGTTATCAAACAGATTACAGAATCCATTTTTCATCGCAGGTAACAATGCGGTTCAAAATTCCTTCATTTGTGTGTCTGTTGAGCAGTGCAAGGCACGTCTCGACGCGTACTTCGCGCTGGCGATCATTGAGTTCGTGGGGCACCCATTTGTCAAGCTTTTTTACCTTGCCAATTTGACGCAAATGGACCAATATTGTTTTGACGCTAACGTCGAAAGCTGCTGCTAATTCAGTCGTAGATTGTGTATCATCAGCTTCCACAATCGCCTTTAATTCGTCATTGTCGAACAAAGTCTTCGGACGACCGCGAGGTTCATTTTTTAGGTCGAAATTTCCAGAACGGAAGCGAGCAAACCAATAGCAGGTGGTGCGTTTGTTTGTAGTGTTAGCTCCGTAAACGTCGTTGATGTTGCGTGCCGCTTGTGCCGCGTTGCTGCCACGACGGTACTCATATTCCATAATTACTCGAATTTTTAACGTATCCATGATGACGAAAAAGATTGAAATGCGATGAAAATGTAACACTAATCAATAAACAAATGACTACTTTTGGAAAAAGAATTCCATGTTTTTAAAATAAAATTAATTTGAAATTAGAATTCTAAGCCAAACAAAAATTATTTTGATTTGAAATCGCCAGTACTGCAGAACGGCAATTTCATAGGTAAAGACCTATTATTTTAGGTTTGCATAACCTGAAATAATAGATTCATCTATCGCTTAGAACCGCGTACTTGTGAAGTATCAATGTTACTTACTATTTAATTTTTGTCCGTTTCTGGTGATACAGGATCACCGGCGGGGCTCATGGGGCGTCTCATGCAAATGGAGTCTTACCATCGCTTGTCAGCCAGACGACGTGTTTATTCACAAATGAATGCGCTGCCACACCGTAATATTTTAAATCCGCCATCTTGTCGATTACTGTCACATTCTGTATGTGTAAATTATGTATTTTCTGGCGCATCCTGTATCACTAAACATCTCTCTTGTACTCGTTAAGTAGATGAGTTATCACAGTAGGGAATTACTTTAAGATTGATTTAAGATTTAATAAACTCGAGATTTTTTAATGAACCTTGGACCTTGGTCCTTACGTATGCATTTATATTATTATTAATGGTAGGGATTTTTTTCTTCTTGTATACCTTGTGTTGTAGTTTGTGTGTAAATGCAGCTTGTGTGACTTAATTTTATTTAACACGTAGGTACGACCAATATTTTAATGTCTTTCAGCAATCGTCGTTTTTCATACATCGTCTGGCAGCATTTCTATAAATTAAAAAAAAGATGTTTGCTGTAGTAGGTCATTAGCAACGTGGTTTAATTGTGTGCATGTTTTTTAAGAGTTTAAGCTGTGGCTAACTGAACATGTAGAGCAGAACTTTATCTTAAATTCTTTTACCTAAACTCGGAATAAGGGTTAAAAAATAAAAATTATCATCAGTGGAAATTATTATGGAAAGAAAGAGGCGGATGTGAATTATGGAAATTACTTTACATTTTGTACGCTCATTTGTTTTTTATGTGCTATTGTACATTTTATATTTGTTTATTATATTACATTATTTGTATTCACATGAATTTTATTTAACAATGTGCCCATCTATATTCCGATGAGATTATAATATTGACATTAAAATCAACTGTGATCAATTTAAAACGATAAGATCTCGATCATAATCTAAACTCGTCAAAATTATGAGACCATTCATAAGCAAATGCCAAGTAAGTTATTATTTTCCCATAGATTATTAAAAGTAACGACGGTGTTGTACCAGTATTTATGGCCAATCTCGCCCATACGCCGTTAATAATAAGGTCGATAAAAAATGCCGTTACACAACTTATTATGTCCATAAGTTGTGTGATATACTGCTGTACCAGGACTCCATGACGCCTGAAGAGTCTTCCATTAAATTAGATGGATTCTACGTCATGTGGTCAGCGTATAGGCGAGGATTTGATTATATTTAATTAGTTTTTGGGGATCTGTACCCTAAGGGTAAAAACTGGACCCTATTACCAAGACTCCGCTGTCGGTCCGTCTGTCTGTCTGACACTAGGAATCTCATGAACCGTGATAGCTGACGATGTTTTTCTGTTGCCGATTTGAATAAGCTTTGGTTATGTGATGTGTCATTATTTAATCCAAAGGGCTTGACGAGGTTTTGTAGAGTTCAGCTAGAATTAAAAAACACCAGTCACCCTAACGTGAGAAAGGCGCGAGAGAGTCGAGAAACTGTGGCAACTGGCAGGCCGCTTTTTGATATTTTCTCGACTATGTCGCGCTTATCGAGACGAATTATTCTGCAACGGTTTATGAAGTTTTAAAAAAATTCGCAATCGATTGTATTTGCCACCTTAGATTTCAAACCCACTGTATAAATCTCCGTTATAATTATCTTGTAACGTATGGCCGCCTATCAATCGGTCGCGCGGCAGAGCAGTGCCAAGTCCGCGCGTCGGTAATTGGCGCATGCATCACCCGCCGCATATCTGTGACAATCGCCCGCCATCTTGACGGTGTAATTTAGGCGCGAAAAAGTTCACGCGTCTAACAGGTGTGAGTAGTGTGGCTATGAGTCTAGGGCGAACTAGGACAAAAGTGGAACAGTGTATGAAAGTTGCGTTTTCTTATGAAACATCAATTTCCCTCAATAACATACGTGCGATGACCCCTGTGGCTCATTGGTTGAGCGCGTTGGTGCTCAAGCTGGGGGTTACTCTTTCGAATGCAGCCGAAGGAACTAATAGTTTTTCCGTGTTCTTGGTACATGGATGTGTATTAAATATGTGTATAATATAATAAAAAATTGAAATACACGTATAAAAGTACTAATTAATATACTTCCCGTTGTGTAGTATTTACCCGTAACACAAGTTCTTCAGATACTTACCACGGGGCCAGATTGACGTGATGTGAAGCGTCCATAGATATTAGTATTTAGTAATAATTTTAACTTAATTCTTTCATATGATACTTATTACTTATTTAACTTGGAAAAATGACTTCAGGAGATTAGTTATGGAACTAGAATAGTTTCAGTTGGTGCCATTGTGACTTCAATAATTTTCCACGTTAAATAAGTAATAATTATCATATAAAAGATTTAAGTAGAAATTAATAATGGCATGTAAGAAATATTGAACGAGTATCACACTCGTGTCTTTGACATATTAGCTGACATTTTTATCGACCGAATCGCATTGGGAAATAAATTCGAATAAATAAACCGCAATGTAATATACAATGTCCCGTGGTTCTGCGGTGAGTAAACAAACTTCAATTTACTGTTGATAATAATAACTTTTCAATAAATTCTCAGATCAAAAATACTTATTTTATAATATTGTCATTTGGATTAAACTTGTATGTAGTTTATTAAGTTATTACATGCACTACTAGGTGTATAATTAAAAAAATCGGCAAAATAAATACAATGGTATTTATTTATTGCACGGTCACAGTGACATTTAAATTGGCATTTTAGTGTTCTATCTCTTTGTTTACGTTTACATTACATTAAACGGAGTATAGTAAGAGTTGCTTGTAATACTTTTGTCTCGTCCCACACTTGACCTAAGCCATGGTCACACCAGTCCTCGCGCTGTACATCACTCGAACTCGCCAAACGCAAGTGTCGAAGGTGAATATTTATGCGGCCCGAGTCCCGAGTCCCGAGTCCCGACTATTCGCCGGTTGATTCACGCCGACAGTACTGGGCTAGATATACATCAATTAAGCCATTCGTCTTACTCGTCTTTATTTTAACACACTATAATCACTAATTAGCAATTCGTTTGCCTGCCAGTTTTATTTTAATCGATAATCTAGGTGCTAGCAGCTACGATCTCGACACGAACAGCTCTATTCAGATCCCATACGTGAACATATATATTTCATCATCAGTTGCATTTCACTTGGTAGCACTATAGAAGATGTTATATATACGAATTCTGAATAAAGAATAGCGCCTAGCACAATAACCCCTTTGCTAATAAAAATATTTACACAACGGATAATCTGTCAAGTGACTTTTCTAGCGTATCAGACCAAGACCAATATTCATTATTGAAGAACTTATCCGTTGTGTAAATATTTGTATTAGTAAGAGGGTTAAAGTTAGGGCCGCGCATCGAAGCGCGTTCCAAACCGCGAAGGGATCTGTGCGGTTTGGACTGCGGATCAAACTGCCGGCGTCATACATATTTAGCGAGCGCGCAGATAAAACTCTAAAATACGCTCGCATCGACATGCCAGATCGGACTGTCAGCCCAAAAGATTATCCATTCAGCCCCGTCAGCCTGTCAGGGCCGCGCATCTACATGTTCGTTTCGGAGCGATGGTTGGAAATTGGAACGGATCGTGCTCCCGCGGTCCGAACTTTGCAGGTGGAGGGCGCTTAATAATGTGCTACTTGAGAAATGCGTGTAAACGTCAGCTTTTAAAAATAGTGACGGGGATTATAGTATGTGATATATCGATGTCACAGCCGCTTTTACGACATCCGCTCAGAAGTTTCGAGAGCTATTCGACTGTAAAACGTCTAGTATATCCGTGAAAACTCGTTAGTCACTTGTCCGCTTGTCTGTCCGTGTTTAATTTGGCCCGTGATCTGCTAGTTGATCGATAGCACCGCCCGCGCCGCGCGGTGTCCACATTTTTCACGCTAAAATCGGAATCAAAGGGTTATGTCCTTAGCTCGTCATTACATATAACGCCGCTGTCAACGTGCTGTTGCTATGTGAAAACCGACTCTATAGTTGTGGAAATAAGGGCTGCAGCTACGTCAGGGATGTTGACGCTGTCAGAACAGTAAAACATCTGTCATTCGCTAACAAATGCTGACAGGAATTGATGCTAGCACGGACAGTGAAAAACGCGGAATCGCGCGTCCGGCGTGTATTTTTAGCCGCAGCTGTCGCGACGTGTCGTGGATCAGTGTCTCACCTTAGACTAGTGAGCGGGTAGAGGAGACACGTCAACAATGTTGCCTAAAAGCAGCTGATCACCACAGACTAGTCAGCGCATAGAAGAGACATAATTTTGTCTGACAACGCTGCGCGAGAGCAGAGGTTCACCGTAGAGCGACAGATAGGACTGACGTCAACCGTTCACAAGCAAATGACAATCGAAGAAAGTTGCGTATGCCGGTCCTATCTATAATCTAAGTTAACGAATAGATGGGACGAGTCGTACTACGACGACGCGGTATCAATTTCGCAACCAACGCACGTATTTCACATTATCAGATGCAATCAATTTTAAAATATACCTAATTCGATTGGCGGCCAATAAGCTGTGAAATGTGTCGATTAGTTACTCGTACATCGAGTGCCCGAGATATTGTTACTTGATAAATTATATTCCGAGGCCGCCATTAAGAAAACAAATAGCTAGATTGGATTTACTGCACGGTCTTATAACTTCTAATAAACGTCGGACATTACTTTTTACGCTGGCTGAGATTACTTAGGAGCTACTCATAAACGTACTTAATAGTTAAAGATAATGCGCTCAACGGGTTTCACGAAAACGTAGCTTATTATATTTTTCATATACAGGCTACAAGCTAAGAATTATGCGATAAAATATAAACACGATATACCTATGTATGTAATTAATTAGTATGTACTATGTAGGTACTAGGAAGTAATAACATAACTGTGGGAATAGACCTGTGGCCCATGTGGCCCATAAGTCATAACATATAATGAAACAACATTTTCAATGGCGACAAAACGACTGATTTTTATCCAAAAAACTCATAGTGTTGCAACCTGCAAACAGTTTTGCCAATGCAAAACAAAATGTGTTTTCATTACATATGAAAACACATTGAACATATGATACACCATAACATCACATAAATACATAAAATCCATCAATATTCAAAAAAGCAAACCATTTTTTTTCCGCTGATGTAGTTCTTTATTAAATTGAATGTAAACAGATAAAGAGGCTCTAAACTGTAGTTTATTCTATGAGCTATTTACTTAGCGTGATTAGGACACTGAAACCAATGTACTTGACATTTCAGAAAGGTGATAATACTTTTCGAAGCTAGATTTGTCTCAGTGAAATATCAAATTCGACAGATAATGTTTTTATAATATTTATTAAACAAATTATTTGCCTGAAACACAGGTTTATCCCAGTTCAGGCGCTATTGCTAACTTTATCTAGACTAACTTTAACTATAAATTATTGCCTACTTCTGACCTACCTGTAATTTAACATACTTATTGTATTTTTACTGAACACATTATTATTATTATTATTATAATTTTACGCTGTACGCACACATTCTTTTGAACACATTAAGGAGGTATCTGGCAAACTGTACATATTTTATCCATTGTTATTTTTTCATTGATTAATTTTTTTCTTTTATTTAAAGCATAATTTCCTAAGTTTTATCATTGGGTTATATTATAAAAGAGTTGGTTTTTGATCTCGGCCCGACTGTCGCAGATACCTAGTAGGTAGTAAGTACATAGTACTTATGTACTATGTAATGTATTGAACAGTGGGATTAGCAGGAATAATTGACAACTACGTATCGTTATCGAAAGAGAATCGTATGAATATTATGACAGCGCCAATCGACATTCGATAACGTAACGAATACGTAGGTAACATTTTTTGTCGCAAGTTGTGAAGACAATATTTTTTTTAATTTACTGCTTCATGGTGCCTTCAAGATGTTTTTTTTATCTGTTTGCAGCCGAAACCTCGGACCAAATAAAATAGACAGCTTTGTCAAACAAAAACTTAGGCCGGTTTGGTATGTATGTAGTGCGCGTGTACGCTACGCAGCTACGCACTACATACATAAAAACCACACACCGCGACAGCTCGCCTTGCAAGGTGAGGGGTAGTTTCGTTACATGTGCATGACACTGTGTAATTTCACGACGAGGCGTAGTTTAGAACGTTTGTTTCGCAGAACACTGTCTTCACTTTTTTATTTGGTATGTGGCCTAAACACATTTGTTTTGTTCATAAATCCGTTGAAAGCTCCAATAAATACAACATCTTATAACATTAGGAATGTGAACATATCGATAAATTACACGAAATTATTAGAAGTAGGGGAGAATCGGTCACGCCGGTGCGGGGGAAAAAAACAAAAAAAAAAACTCCAAGTCACATTTCATCAATCCCGACTCCAGTAACATATTTCTCGGCGCTCATTGTGTTATTTCTAATAAACTATCTCCCAGAGATACTCCACGACGTTTATGGCCGTTTCTGACATATTTGTGATGGGCCCTGGATCCGATACGCGTAAGGATGTATCAGTGTCGATACTTCGGACTCCGAACTTCAAAGTAGAGCTCATCTCTCTCTGAATCTCTTGAAGAGTTATAGGATAGTTAGATATTATTATAATAGTGTATTATTGAGGCTCCGATGACATGTCGATGTGAGATAAGTGTAATATTAATTACAAGATATCTTTTACTTGAAACGAGACACTCCTACGATATTATTATATATAATTAAAGTTTTTGAGGATGGATGGATGGTTGTTTGATACTTTTTCACCCAAAAACTACTGAACGGATTTTGATGAAATCGGTATGGTAGGAGTTTAAGCTCTGGATTAACACATATTCTACTTTTTATAAAAAGTACAGTGTTGCCGTGAGATACTGTATTAACGCGGGTGGAGCCGCGGGCAAAAGCTAGTCTTGTCTTTAATATAATCGGAATCTCGGAAACGGCTGCAAATATTTCCTTGAAATTTAGTATGCAGAGAGTTTTAGGGGAGAAAAGTCGATCGATCGAGAAGTTAAAATATTTTTTTTTCGTCGTGCAACTATATAATATCAATAATTACGACCACTTTGATGGTAGAATGTCATGCGTATAATTTTTGCGTTGTTCGAATATTCGGAATGTGGTGGGTTCTAATCCCGGTCAGATAAATATTTTAGTGATTATTTTTATTTATTTTATGTTGTAAGGTTTCAATGATTTAATATTATAATATTGAACTGACTTAACATTAATTTGTTTCCACTAGAATCGATATAATATATTTTCGGTCATACTTCGTAATTTGTTGTAGGATTGTATCGATAAGCACACATCATCTGTCCCGCCCCTACGCCCATAGATTTATAGTTCTGGGCCATTTCTTTCGAGTTCCCATTTGGAGCGGTCATCTTTTGTCGGTTTTTTTTTATTATTTTAGTTTAGTTTATGATTTAATGATATAACTACTATGTGTGGGAACGTATCATCGCAACTTTACATATAAATTCACAAGGAATAAAATTATCTGCGCTGAATTTATGGGGATTTTTATATAGTTTACGGATTCGCCCTCGATTCGTTCTTGACTTTGTTCTTTGTATTAATTTTTATGGAAGTAGTGTTCCAGAACGGTTGCAATTTAATAAAACACATCCTACTACTATTGTAAATGTGAAAGTTTGTGAGGATGGATTGATGGATGTTTGTGACTCTTTCACGCAAAACTACTCAACGGATTTTGATGAAATTTGGTATGGTAGTAGCTTAGGCTCGGGATTAAAACATAGGCTCCATTTTATCCCGAAAAAGTACAGAGTTCATCCGGTGGGATACTGTGTTTACACATTGAGTGCCAGTTTCACCAACGCCTGTTGAAATTTATCGTCAGTTAAATATCATGTTATCTCTCTCGTTCTGCATATTATTGAAACAGAAGGCATGATAATTAGACTAACTATTAATACTAAAAAGCGTTGTTGAAATTGGGACTTAAGGTAAGATTTTATTTGTGTGCTTATCATGTTTATATTATTTATTTAAATTGACAGCGCTCTGCTGATTAAATAGTTGCCCAATCTCCTCAAAAGTTCATTACATCTACACTAAGTAAATGTATAAATGCTTATACAAATATTCGCGTGTGCCTGATTTTCACGAACGACATTTGTCTACAAATCCGTATACTTTTGGACAAATAAAACTGTCGAGTGGTCGTCGAAGTTTCGTTACTACGAAATAATTTCAAGTATGACTTAGAAAGTCGCGATCATAGGTCGAACTTACATAAATAGATCCAATCCGTGATTTATCCGCGGAGTGATCCGGAGATTAATCCGGCGTCCCCGCCATCGATCGTCCGACCTCCGATCCGACTCGAACTCGTGATCCGATAAGGTCGGACTATTTGTTGCTCACTTCGCGGGACAGTACCAACTTGTTTCACTGTGACAGTATCATCATCATCATCATCATTATAATTGATGCGAACCTTTTGTACGAAGCCAGGACAATAATAGTATAAAGAAATTATTCTTATGTCTAATTTCAAAAACTCTTAGCAAGTTCGTCCAATGCTAATCCAGATATTTTGATGGATTTTTTTTCGGAAATCCATAGCATACAATTTAATCAATATATCTACTACTAGCAAAATCCCGCGAAAAAAAAAACCGCGGAATATTGCCATATTAATTAAATTATATTAGATTCAAGTATTTTGTAAACGTAGGGTCAGCGCACACAGAGACGCTACGCGGCGCGCACTTTTTATGATAACGATTCAAAATTGGACTTTATTTTGTACATAAAATATACACGTTTCATTTCTAGAGCGGTGCCGTGTCACGTCTTGGTGTGAACTGACTTGACGTGACTGCTAACCCCTTCAAAAATTTAGTCATCATAGACCGTTTTAGTCAAGACCTAAAGAGGCTCATAATTATAAAACATAAAAATCTTGAATATCACAATTTTTTCTCTGTTGCACAGTATCCCACCTACTTCTGTGACACGAGCATAACAGCTCATATTCTACAAACAACGGGCACAGTGTCAGTCGGTCTGTCACGTCGTAACTACGGAACAGACGAGGTCGGCTGCGCGAGTAGTGCGCTGAGCCCGTCCATGCGAATTAAGCTTAAGTACACTGGACAAGGCGTGGAGTCGCTATTGTTTGTTTTTATTTTATGAAGGAGGTTGGATTTTGATACGTTGGCTAATAATAGAGTACTGAGTATAATAAACATCGAATACTAGCCCAAAGCGCAGCGTATGTAGTGTAACTGCAGTTGGTACAATTTTTTATGGACTATTGCTTATAAAGAATACATAATTAACGCACTTACCTTAATACAAACAACAATACCAATCCGGGGATGCCGACAGAAGTGAAAACAATAGCGTTCCGTCCTACCTCACACCAGTAGGTATATACCTCATACCAGTAGTTACGTAGTAACTATTTACTAATATGTGCTCATACCGCATCGTTGTCGATAACAGTGTCGCGAGTTCAATGTTTTTTTGTCCCATCTAAAAAAAATTCAGCACGCCTAAAAAAAATTCACATTTCACTTAAAAAATTTGCACAAATCGACTAACCTGCTGAAAAAATTCCAAGTTAACACACCACACATCAATTGCGTGTGATTTCCTTTGTGCATACTAAAATGTTTCATACAAAAATAGATAAACTTATTATCTTTACTTAATATAAAATGAAGTAAGTCCCTTCCGCTGTCTGTTCGCTTAGATCTTTTAAACTACAAAACATATTTTAATGCAGTTTTCAGCAATACATAGAGTGATTCAGGAGGAATTGTACGCTAGTTCTAAAATAAAATGTAGTATGGACTTCATTCGTGCCCCTGTGCCGCCCACGGTCCGTCAGCGGCTGTCGGCGCTTCAGTTGCAACTGTTGTCCCCCGTCCGCACTCCGCGTCCCTACTGTATTCTCTATAAATTACATTTATGGTAAAGAATTACCAGTAAACTGTGTTGTCAAATATAAATTATCTTAATTCTAAGCTATCGCGTGAAGCTTAACAGAAGTGAGACATTGAAATCATTTTGTATATGAGCGTGGCGACGCGTCACTTGCCAATGGCTATATCGTCTTAACGCATCCAGAAGTTTCACTTAATATAATACAGCTTATCTCAACGTTGCTCCTACAAACTAAACCACACAATCACACATACCGGTGACTGGCCAAACACCAGTGACTTAGGTGAAGACGATGACGTCACATGATAATAGCTTTGTCCGGTCACCGGTGACAGAGGCAAGATTGCGGTGAAGACGTCTGCCGCCGACATCGGCTTACCCCGACTGTACCCGTGCTGACGTGTGGCGTGTGCACACGAGTGTACCTGACATAGCGCCACGAATCACGACGCACACGACTGTTTTAAGTGACTCTAGGTGCTTTTATGATGTCTTGGTGGAAAATGTTATTGTTGATTACGTAGAAATAACCCGATATAAATAAATTATAATTATAGACTAGGCATGTCGGGGCAATAAGTCGTGTTGACACTTATACTTCTGGGGTTTTTTTGGGGCAGTTGAGGTTTGCCATTGATCAACTTGACAGGTTGACATTTGCTTTCAAAAGCTTCGCCCAATCATTCCGCATTTATTTTACAAAATCTTCTGAAATCAAGATGGCGTAATTTTTTTTTGTAATGATGATTTTTTCTGTCAAATGTGCGTAAACCCATTCTTAGTTAGTATGTAAGACTTTGTTCCGGATATCCGGAAATAACGTTTTAACGGTTTTTATTCGCGCGTATTACGTTACGCGTTACGCGTTACGCGATCGCGAATTCCGTATCGCGTACAATTTGTGTAAAATTTCAGAAATTTTTACACGCGAATTTTACCCCTAGTGGGGATACTTCACATTGAATGCGTTACAGATTTGCGAAATAAAAACCGATGTGTGTAGGACCTCCTAAGAGTGTAGTTTTTTTCCAGTTTGATAGACATTATTATGCATTTTTTTACTGCTAATATTGTTATCTTTTCAGTAGGTACATACAAAACTTCAATGTTATAAAACATAGGATTGAATTAACAAACATAGTAATTAATTTCTCTTTCACTTAAATGTACAGAAAAATATAATAGAAATAGAATAAACGCAGAATTTGTCAGTTTCCCATTTTAAGTTTGTCTTAAACCAGATATTGCCCTCTTCCAGACTTCGCGGGCGCGCAAAATGATGTCTCGCAGGTACCGTACATTTTGCCTCGATTAGCCTTTGGTCTCCCCTTGGTCTGCTCTATATCTGTGCTAATTTTCGTCAAAATCGTTCCAGCAGTTTCGGTGCCTATTAAATGCAAATAAACAAACAAACATACAAAAATTAATTACAGAAACATACGGAAAAAAATAAAATCGAAAAAAAATGAATAAGTCTACAGAGCTTCACGCATTTGATTGAAAATTTAAATTGATTGAAATGATAATATTAGGTCTTTACCTATGAAATTGCCGTTTTGTATGAAAAAATTTAAACGAATTTTTTTATGTATTTTTATTTGTATTAATCGAAGTAATCACCCATGCAATCAATGCATCTTTGCCAACGCAGTGGCAGTTTATTGATGCCCTTCTTAAAGAAATCAGCTGGACGGGAGGCAACTAATTCTTCAAAGGCATTTTGTACTGCCTCTCGCTTGCAACTTGGAGAACGTTTGCTGTGCAGTATGAGGTCGCGTGTTGTCGTGCAGGAGCAGCGGAGACGAGCGATTGACCAATGCTGGTTGGAGATGTGCCAGCTTCTCCATCATTGTGTTCATTTCTTCACAGTACTCATCTGCAGTAATGGTCACCCCGTTTGGTAAGAAGCTGTGATGAATCACACCGGCGCTAGACCACCAAACAGTGACCATCACTTTTCTAGGGGTAAGTTTTCGTTTAGGGCATTGTTTAGGTGCTGAACCAGGATCCAACCAACTTGCTGAGCGCTTGCGGTTATCAAACAGATTCAATTTTTCATCGCAGGTAACAATGCCGTTCAAAATTCCTTCATTTGTGTGTCTGTTGAGCAGTGCAAGGCACGTCTCGACGCGTACTTCGCGCTGGCGATCATTGAGTCCGTGGGGCACCCATTTGTCAAGCTTTTTTACCTTGCCAATTTGACGCAAATGGACCAATATTGTTTTGACGCTAACGTCGAAAGATGCTGCTAATTCAGCCGTAGATTGTGTATCATCAGCTTCCACAATCGCTTTTAATTCGTCATTGTCGACCAAATTCTTCGGACGACCGCGAGGTTCATTTTTCAGGTCGAAATTTCCAGAACGGAAGCGAGCAAACCAATAACAGGTGGTGCGTTGGTTTGTAGTGTTAGCTCCGTAAACGTCGTTGATGTTGCGTGCCGCTTGTGCCGCGTTGCTGCCACGACGGTACTCATATTCCATAATTACTCGATTTTTTAACGTATCCATGATGACGAAAAATATTGAAATGCGATGAAAATGTAACACTAATCAATAAACAAATGACTACTTTTCGAAAAAGAATACCATGTTTTTAAAATAAAATCAATTTGAAATTAGAATTCTTAGTCAAACAAAAATTTTGATTTGAAATAGCCAGTACTGCAGAACGGCAATTTCATAGGTAAAGACCTATTATTATTATTATATTTAATTTTTAAAACAGCTGTGAGGTCAATGACTTCACAGCTGTTCTGTGTCGTCACTCGTCAGCAAGTGCTATATAATTATACTGTGTAAACAATATTTTTTTCGCGTTTTATATTTTTTTTAATCATGTGCCCAAAGATTCTGTAATGGATTTCGCAAAATTTTATAGGTAATATTTATTAGTTTTAGTAAAAATAAACTCGTCAATTTACAATAGTCAGAATATTCTGGCTGTAGCGTCACTAGCGTGGCTACGTGGCGGGTATTTTTGTCGCCGTCAATAAATAATGGACGGGTCAAAGTCTGAGAGCTAATGTGTGTTGATCTTATCCTGGTCGCGGGTGTACCTCCATAACCCCTACCGCGTTGCCCGACTCGAAAGTCTAAAGTGAAAACTCGATCAGAAGTTACAAAAAAGAGTTTGTATGATGTAGATGTAGATCTTGTAGCTGTTATAATTGATAAAAATTACATGCGTACTTTTAGTATGCAAATATACAAGAAAGTTCTATGAATATAAATAATGCAATGTAATGCATAGTTTATATGGAATCGTTATAAAGACATTTTGACAATACGAACTTGGATTACTACTTAAAATGTCACTGCAGATTTATAAATATCTCCCTTTTAATTCTTTTAAATAACATAGTCATTTAAAAATTAAAAATAAATATAACGTGTAAAGAATAAATAACTATTCTCAATTTCGAGTTCCTATCGAGTTGGCGTAGTAACTGCTCCGTGTTTTAGTATACCAAGATGAATGTAGGATTACTAAAATATCTAGCGACTGTCCACGAGCAGGCGGCTGCCAGGTTACAGGTAAATATTCGATTAGCTTCGCGTAATTAGAATATATTTAAACTAGAATACAACCCCTAGACAAAGGTTGTATGTATGTGTTTAGAGATATGTATATCATATAGATGATTATGTATTAGAGCTAAAATCACTCGATCATATCAGGTTTCAATTAAAAAGAAACTAGATCAAAATCGGTTCATCCGTTTGGGAGCTACGATGCCACGGACAGAGACACAGATAGACACAGGCAAAAATGTATGAACAATGAAATATAGAGCCGCAGGAACATATTTGTACATATTATCTCCGAAAATAGTACGCTTATATACATACTAATTACTAACTATAATGAATGTTTTAGTATCTGATGTAATTAAAGTAATTATGTAGGGTTTTTTACTAATTTAGCAAACAATTTTGAATCTTTTTTGTATTTTTTACATTTATCAAGTAGCCTCCTATTACTAATAAAACCTCATTATTTCTAAATATATAAATGAAACTAAATATTTTACATGAAGTCGTCTCTCCTATTGCAGTAAGAGCACAATATTTGCGGTTTAGGAACAACAATATTAGTGAGATGGTAGAAGGAGTCATTTTATTACTCTCCTCCGCCAGGTAAGGACAAATCCTGACTATTTAGACGCAGATCACATGACTTACTTTATTACCAACACGTCCATATATTTCTACATACAAGGCCTTATGTCATGACAAGTGTGTGGGCGGCCTTATGCACTTGCAGCGCGGCTGTGTGTGGGCGACGTTATACACTTGTCACGTGCAGGGGCGTTTTTAGCTGCGAGTTTGTGGGTAACTTTCACTTGTCGCGGGTGCAGAGGCATCTTTAACTAGGAGCATTGGAGTGATAGGAAGTTGCGGGCTCTCAGGGGCGTATTTAGCCGGGCTCTGCACACGTCGGATGCTCATTGCAGGGGTCACAGCGCCGTCTTCAGATGTCTTCGTCGCGGTTCTGCTCTGCTGCAACCAGCCTAATGAGTATTTTGGGTGTTCCCTTTTGTTACTTTTCTTTATTCAACTTGTGTTTTTAACCCCCGACGAAAACAGAGGGGTGTTATAAGTTTAAATGGCTGTCTGTATGTATGTCTGTGGCATCGTTGCGCCCAAACGGAGGAACCGATTTTGATCTGGTTTTTTTTTTGTTTGAAAGCTGACATGATCGAGATCATCATCAACTCGATTACTGCTTGACAATTCGGGGGTTACTTAAATTTTTAATTCTTACGTTACCTTATAACATATTACATAAGTATTGTGATTAAATTAGGTTACGAATAGTAAAAAAGTTAAAATAAATTAATGTTTTGTGACTAATTTGGACTTTTAAGTAACCTAATGCAATAACATAAAAGTAATGGATTGTTTTGCTTGTTTCAGGTAACCCTGATTTTTAAGTAATTATCTGTAAGTACAATTACTAACGTGTGTATTTAAAGTCTTCGCTCTCGCCGGGTTTTACTTCGACCCGGTGCAGGTGGTAATTTTAATATTTTTATACTATAAATCTTTTTTTATTTGCTTTTCATTGACGTTAAAAACCACTTTTGTTTTTTTTTTGTCAGTTCATAATAAAAAAAATGTTTTTTACTATCTTGAATCGCAGCACATATGTAATTCTCATTGTAAACATAGGTGCTAGGTAGGACACTATATAAGAGGTACGACGGGACTGACATATTGACAAACACAACTATGAGCTAACACAACAAGCACAGCCCCTTGCGACTGCCATTTTCAGTTGATTTGCTTGACAGCTATGACATCAATAACTGTTGTACAGATATTGATGACTACAAGTTACCGTTAATGCGGGATTTACACGGGTGACTGAAGCCGCACGGTTTTTGCCACATGGCGAAAATCGACCGTCTGAGGATGGGCATGATCCAGAATCCGGCAGGCCCGGGAAAATTCAGAGCATTGAAAATAGCATTCTACGCTAATACAATAGAGTTGAAAATCGAAGTGTCGAGTGTTGAGCTGTCATGTGACATTGACATTTGACTCAACACTTGTGTGTTCGATTTTCAGCTCTATTGTATTAGCGCAGAGTTCTAATTTTAATGCTCTGAATTTTCCCCGGCCCGCCGGATTCCAAATCATATAGTCCCATCTTTAATGCCAATAAGGTTACTTTCGACCTCGCCAAATTGTCATTTAGATTTTAGACGGTCAAGTTTCGCCGTCTGGCAAAAACGTCACCCGTGTACTCGTAAATCCCGCATTACGTACGACATGAAAGCCGCCGATAGGTTCCACGTTAAACGGGGTTATGTTGCATAGTACTACTGGTAACCCTTATAGTTTACTTCGGTCCGTCCCTCTGTCTGTAGCCTTTGATAACTTCTTTAATTATGAATATAAGTAAATTGGTACAGTATATTTATTGAGGCGGGACTAGTTGTTTAAGAAATTGCTAATAACTTAAAAGTCATAAAAACTTAAATGAATTTAAAGCCTTTCACGATAGGAATGTTACATTCGTTTACAACAAAAAATAATTTCATACAACCTGTAAGTTGTGTAACACGAAATATAAATACATACATTCACTTGAAACGTTTAAGTTACGTGTAACGACCAGATGTACTGCCATGTTTATTTATGTACAGTACAATCAAACATATACTGCGTTTAACGGCCACAAAAAACACGCAAGACGAAGGGAGGAATCCATCATTGTCCGCGAGAAAAAACGCGCGACGGCCAATCACCGAGCGACGTTTGAATAATTGTTCCGCGGGCGCGGGGCGGAGCGCGGACCAATCGCGTGCGCCCGCGCATCTCGGACCCTAATGATTAATGCCCGCCGCGGATATATTTACGAGCTCGTCCGACTTTGATTTGTCGGCCGTCACCGAAGTTTTACGATCGCGTGTCGATAGCGGCCGGACTCGAACCCGCACAGCACGTAATACACCCCGTATAAATAGTTTTTGATTTATTGAGACGTGTCGTTCGCATGTGACGATCTACTTCAAAGGTAATCACGAAAATGCAAAACCGGCATCATAATGTTTGATACACTTTTTCCTTACTCGTATGAAGTACCTTTGTGTTTTGACGATAAGAGCCGACGAACTACTAGTTACAAGGGCTTATTAACTTACGTGAATATTTACACAAATGCTCAATCAGTAAACTTTACTTTAAAAACAAATTAATGAACTATTATAATTGTAACTCATAATATATTAAATCGATTTAAATAAACTCGCATCTATCGATTAATTGCTTAAAATCGGTTACATTTATGTATTTTAAAGGCGATGGGATCCGTATGCGGTAATTATGTAATCCCGCGATTCGGCATAATGAGGTTGGGCTCGTCCCACATAAATCTGTCCCTGCTCCTGCGCCCGCGCCGGTAACGCACGACAGGGGCGCGCAACATTTTTCACATTCAACATAAAAAGGTTTTTACATTCTGACGTAAATACTATTCTATATTCGCTTTGAGATGCATGCACTGCATGTGAGTCATCAGTGCAAAAGTCAAAATGGCTTGCTTCGATTCGTCAATGTGAACAAGGCTCAAGCGTCATTGGTCAATTTTGACATTTGCACTTAATATACATTCTTAACCTAGTTTATTATAGTTTAGCCATATATTTATTAAAGCTGTTATGAATACTTTCTTTTACTCTAGCCTTTATAAATAAAAATATTTATACCGCGGATACGCGAATCCATGTTGCTGTCTTTGTCTCATAAGTTGGAAAAGCCGCTTGACAGACAAAGACAGCAACTTGGATTCGCGTATCCGTGGTATAAAATAAGGCGGTAGAAGTATTTTTATATTTACGACACCATTTGCCTACTGACCCGTTATAATGTCAGTTATATCAGGTGACATCGGCACTAAAAACCAAAAATAGTTGATTGATGCACGCATAAATGTTTTCAGACTTCTTCTGTTCCCCATATTCACGTTTACGAGGTAGTGGGCGATGACGGATGTGACACATTTTACGAACCGCTAATGAGCCGCATCAATTCTGTATTTTATTGTGACCATTTTCGCGATACTCTTACAATGTCCCCGTCAAATATTAATCCAGTCAAAAATTTGTTTTATGTATTTTATGGCCGCTGTCTGCTGATGTTTGCACGAGGCGCGGGGTTCAGAATTTTAAAAATCCAGTACCTATCCAGTATTACTGGAACTTTAAATAACACATGTTATTTATGTTTAAGATCATTGTCCATTTTGCGTATAGTTTACGTACAAAGTTACTGAATGCAGGTCGGTATTTTTATTCCTGGAATTGGAATACACTATACTAAATATTTTGTTAGATGTTTCTTGCAACTTTGTTCGCGCAAAAAGAAATCCCGCGGTTACCGTGCAATTTGCTGCGATAAAAAGTAGCCTATGTGGTAATTCAGAACTTAAACTACTCCCATACTAAATTTCATCAAAATCCGTTCAGTTGTTTCTGCGTGAAAGAGCAACAAACATCCATATATCCATACATACAATATTTCCCGTTTATAATATTAGTAAGAGTTACTTGGCATTTGTCGCAAGTCGAAACTCGCCTGGTTCCGTTAGGAGCAGGTTGCGCGGCTATCACACGCTGGAAGTCGTCACTTTCAGATTTAATGAGGAATGCCATGTGTCTAGATAACTAGACATACTATATGTATGTAGGTATGTACCTAAGTAGATAGGTAATAGATACACCTACAAGATATAGGTGTGGGAAACAACCGTTAACGCTCAGCGGCAGCCTTCTCAGTTAATCATTTCATGAATTTTTTGCCCTGCTAGGTAGAATATCAACAAAGTTCCTGCTCTACCAGTTTCTAAACATTTTCCTTTGCACTAGGACGCCTTAAAATATTTAAACACAAACGAAGTGACCGCATCGACTGCAGAGTGCAGACGTGGTTGAAGTCCGCATATAATTATACGCGAGCCCGAATTCACACGTGAGCATGTATGCGTGAGCACGATTCACCGGCGCTGTTAAGTGATTTTCACCTTATCTACCGTTACCGAGCGGTAACTTGTTCGATAATACAATACGTAAACAGAATGTATATTCACTAAAAATGGTATTGACCAATAGCTTGAGTCATCTAACACACCACCTAGAATGGAAAGTGGGACTTGACTTATTGACAAGATATTATTCAGAATATCCATAGATTTAACAATAATAAGATTAATGTTGCCGAATAGAGATTCCTGGCGTTTGTATTAGTCCGTTCTAAATGCCACCATAATCCAGCCAATTGTTTTGTTCAATACCAGAGTAAGTATTTAGCACGTATTAGGAGAGAAAGGAATATTGACAGAACATTAAAATTATTTTGTCCACAAGCTATTATATCCCACTATTGGGCAGTGGGCGCAACAACACCACTCAGCTTATTGGTAGGGAAAACACATTTAGGTATGCAGTACGCATCCGTCCTGGTAACTTTTTTTCGACTAATTAGAAATATTTTGCCCCAAAAATATTGCTACATCTACCTATGGCGGACCAATTGGCGCCACAATCCTGAATCGCGCTATCGAATTTTTCACTTTTCGGCGCTATATAAACAACATCTGAAATACTTACAAGTGAGCTTCGGCTTGACCGAGCATACCATCCGCATGATCGGAGATCTCTCTTCGGGACCTCCATTCCCACATTGGTGACCCTTGACAAAACACGGCTCCTTCTGGACATCATCAGCATCACTCCTCGCCCCATCGCACCACGCCACGCCAGCCAGCATTCTGCCTCATTGGGTACCTCGACCAACGCACCGCGGCCTTGTCGTACTCCTGGTCGGCTTCAAAGGGGACTCCCACTACGACCGGACAGCACGTAGCATCGGCCCTGTACGGCAGCACTCCGACTCACTGGAGCCCGTGCAACAGCTTCATAGTTCTGACTCAAGCAAACAAGATTTCATGAGACCCGTGATCCGACCTCCGGTCTTCTTGGGCGGACCAATCAACTCCACGATCCTGAATCGCGCTATCGAAGTTTTCACAGTTCGGTGAGATATACAAACGTCTAAAATGCTTGTGTGTGTGTGTGTGGGCTTCTGAAGATTTCCCTTTGGGACTACCACCTCCGTTCCTACAACCCAAAACCGTAATGCAATCAAAAAGAATATTATTATTTATTTCTTGTTTTGTATAGGATATGTTCAATACGTGTAAGTATTATTTATATCAGGCAATGACATGATTCATTGTATAAATCATCGAAAAATCTCAATCCAATCCCTCCCACACTTGATTTACTGTTCGTATTAACTATCTGTTTTAAATTACAAAATATCATTTGTGTTTGGGATCCATGAGAGATTTACGACGACCCTCCTGAAGAACTTTTAATTATAGCCCACAGTGATGTATTTAAAAAAGGACAGATGTTTTTTGAACGTCATAAAAATGTTGTCGATCCCTGACGGCGCGGTGTGTTGAAAAATATATTATTATGGTAGGATATCTAACTGGCTTAATTTCTACTTTTCTTCTAAATTATATCATAAACCAATAGAGTCGTAATAGAATTCATTTTGTATGAGAAAAAATTGCCAAATTGTCGTATTAATTAATCTAACGAAATGAGCTAGAACTAAGGCCTTTTTAAAAGGCGATTGAAAGGTCTGGCGAGAATTTAATAGAAAAATTAATACAAACACAGCAAATAATTTATCCGTCAATCAACATTAATCTTTATTGACAGAATGGACTGACACTAGCGTCATTGCCAATAAAAATGAAGAATAGAATGACCATAATTTTCTATAAAGAGGTAGGACTTGCCCCATTTTTAATCCACGTAAAACTATCGCTTTGCGTTTAGTACGAACTTTCTAGGAGTAAACTGACGATTATGAACTAGGTTTAGTGTCGATAACGGTAACTAACCTGGTAAACACTTGACTAATTGAATTTATTCGACGTTCGGTCAATTTAAGGTTACTAGCGCAATTACAAGATACGACTTGAGCACAACACTGACCTGTAGTTTACGGCTAGAAACACCATAAATATCGAAACACTAGGATATTGGTAACCATTTGTAAATTACAATAATAGCATGTTCTTTCACTTGACCGAATTTTTTATGTATCTATGTGTTGGACAAATAAAACTGATTGTATAATTTCATTGTTAATTATTATATAACAATACACCTAAAAAAATAAAAATAGCATAGACAAACATATTTTTTTACAGATATAACTACAAAGAACGGGGACAATATAGTATATTAACGTATTTCGTTACAAATAAAGTCATGATTACGAAGGAAAATTAATAAATGTAGACAAGTTAATATCACAATATTCTTTCATAAACAGACTGTAATGAAAAAATCATAAACAACTATCGTCACATAATCATAGTATTCAAGGATAATGAAAACAGTTCAATCATAACATTTTATGAAGAGCGAATTCCTGAGCACTCCCAGGATATTCTGATATTGTAGTACCGTTTACTCTAGCTTTGTTATAAACAAAGGCTATTTAATTAACATTAGTACTAAATCTGAATGGCAATTACATCGCGCCATAAGATTTAAATATTATTGCCGCCTCCTATAGAGCTCGGCCTGTGAAATCATCCAAACATTTCCATATTCTAATCTGTTCGCGCAATAACTATCGGAGTATCGTTTAAACGGGATTGTCCTGGAGATTAGTGCTTTGTACTCGCCCTAGTATTTTCTTGTTTACAAGTACAAGTATTTGGGTGTAACATAAATTTATAGTAAGCTTTTTGTTTATATTTTAGGACAAACATTACTGTTTATAGAATTTCACGTTTGACGATCATTGCTAGAGTATTTACTATTACCTAAATGGTTAACATAATCAATAAACATTTGGGGTTTGCTAGGTATGTAAAATACAAATTAATGCGCTGTGCATAGTAAAAATAGGCTTCCTTAAACAGTTTTTTGAGACGAATGGATACATTTTAGTGCAGCAAAAATTGTATGTTAATGTTGATCATATTTGTAAGAGGACGTTTGTATTCGAAACGCGTTTTTTGTAAATTTTCTCGATAAAAAAAAACAAAATAACCATTAAAATTTATATTCTAGCAATAATAATTGTATCATTATTTATTTGTGAACAAATAATGAAAATAAAATGACAGTAACGTAATACATAATAAAAGGAGGGGAACTGTTGTTTTTATTTTTCGATTGGAATTCTACTCCTACTACTATTATAAATGTGAATGTTTGTGAGGATGGATGGATGGATGGTTGTATGGATGTTTGTTACTCTTTCAAGCAAAGAATACTGAACGGAATTCGATGAAATTTGGTATGATAGTAGTTTATGCTGTGGTTAGAAACCATAATTATATTATACATACACCACAACCACATAGGAGACTTTTTATTAAACATGTTTATAATATAATAAAAGTCTTAGATAAATGTATTGTATAAAATGAATTAATAGACTTCCCGTTGTCTGGTTCCCGTAAGTCGCAACAGAAAGGTTTGGTTGTGTCTTTGGTTACTTACCACGGGGCCAGATTGACGTGGTGTGAAAGCGTCCATAGATATTACTATTATTATAGTCGTGTTTCATTGCTGACCAAACCAAAATCGTTAGAAGTTATGGGTCACTGACCGCTTATAACTTTGTTTAAACTCTTAAATGCCCTATTTCACCTCTAACTCCAAAGCAAGACTATCGTAGGAGAGACGAGCCATAATCATTACTTCGCATTAACGACCGTAATCGGATAAGAAAGTTTATCTGGGTCAATAATACAGCGCTAACTGTAAACAAACGAACGTACCTGCAGAAAGTACTACAATAAAATCAACACAATAGGGCATTAAGATTGAAAACGGTCACAGAGCAGTGCGCAGAGGCGACTCGGTTCGTACCTATCGCGAATTTGTCGACTCCGTAATCCCGGGGTGAGTTCGAGCCGTTTCCTTTATGGCAGTTCTCACTCAGCCCGATTGGTTGCGCTCGGAAATTGTCCATAATAAGTTACGACTAATGGCCGAATTGTGCAGTTTTCTTATCCTCAATTTCTTTGAAGATGACTTTAAATTTTGATGACCCTCCCGCTCTATTTGTGCCACTGCGTTATGTTGAAGGATAGCGGTTATTATCTTTTTATGACTACATTATTCCAAAATAACGCCTCGTTTACGGAAATTGAATATGAAATTGTTTATAAGATAGCCCTAATTTATAAGAAACAAAAGACTTTTGCTGGATAACAACGAGCTTATCCAAAACGAATTCTTTGATTTGAATATTTAATTTGATAAATTTTTGCGCAGATGACTTCCTTCGTGCTATGTTAATATTTCGCTACTGATAGGCAAGCTTGCATTTCATTAACATTTAGTAATTAAATGTCTCTAGGCTAACATGATTATGATGTTTAGACATATGACATTTACAGAACTGTTTAGTATGCATCATTGAAACATAACTACACCTTTTATTAGATTGCATTGTAAATTGTAATAATTACAATGATAACTTTTATGTCCTACACAAATAAATTAAAAGTATAATATAAATAACTTCATCAAACTTCGTCATACAATATACTTTATTTCTTTTGGATGCTAATAATAATAATTTATAGTGAAAATATCCAGTTACTTCATTTATTTAAAGGGGTGTTGACATACAAATAGTATTTCTTTAAGTCGTTCTATGTACTAATAATTTTTGTTAATATTGGTTTATGACAATGTAGTCGTAAACATAGCGATTGCTAAGCTGGTAGGTATAAAATTAGCCACTTCTACTCGCTACTCTGTGTCGGACGCGGGCGGGCGTCGTTTATGGCAGATTTCACTCAGCGCGATTGGGTGCTCCGCCTAGTGCACTGCCGTGTCAGCGCTCACGTCGATGACTTATTGATTGTGTATTATGGACCTTAAACAATTACCAAGCGAATATTTTCTAATCTATACTAACTATCTATACTAATATAATAACGAGGAATGGTTGGTTTGTTTGTTTGCATTGAACGAGCTGCGAAACTACTGGACTGATTTTGATGAAACTTGGCACATATAGATTAGACCGCGGGGAAGGACATAGGCTAATTTTATCGCGACAAAATGTACAGTTTCTGCGGGATTCTGTTTGCGCGTAGAGTTAAGAATTACAATGACACATTCATTTGGTCGAATAATATACTTTTGTTTACGTGTGCATTAAAATGGATCTGAACAGAGTACCCATGTCTTATACTTTAAACGAGCAATTTTTGAACATATTTAAAATCAGAAACTCGGGAACGACTCCAAGTATTTCTATGAAATTCAGTATGCAGGTCACCCAGGTCCAATAATAATAAATATTTTAAAAAGTCTTAAACCCGTCGAGTATTTTTGTGGTCGAAACATAAAAAGTGCTAATATAATATACTTAGCTGAAAATCGAAGTCAAAAGTTTCATGTCAGATTTGACAACTCTACACGATTTTCAGCTCTATTGTAGTAGCGCAGAGTTCTATTTAAAGTGAAGTTTTGCCGTTGCGACCACAAAAAGACTCTCGTGGAAACGTAGCCTTCAACTCAAATAGAGTGTTTATAATAGCAATAAAATTTATTTATTTTCGCAAGAAATTTTCCCTTCCTAAAAGTTGTCAAAGATTTTGGCGTGAAGAGAGGATAGTTAAATCTTTTAGAGGGCTGATTATAAAGTAATATCCGCGGCTTAGAACCCGCTACCTGAGTATTAAACACCCCACTTCGCCGTCGTCCAAATATTACAAGTGTTTTAATCGAGTATACAATGCACAGGGCGCCCTCCTTATTGCTCCATATCATTAGCCTAAAATTAACATTACAGAAATATACACGCCAAATATACGTTCTCATGAACCTTATCACAGCGGTATACAGTTCAGAATGTCTCGAACGACCGCAGTTCCAAGTTGAAAGTAAACAAACTTTTAGCGTTCCTATTGCAAGGCGATAGGGTTCATATTGGCATTCGTCGCGCGAGTCCCGTTTCGTTGGGGATGGCCTGTAATGCGACAGTTTGTAAGCATGAGCTTCTGGGGGTGCCGGGGGTGCCGGGGGGTCGAAGGTCGTAAAGAAATACGGTACAAGTTGTTTCAAGTACCTGCAGGACGCCGGATGTTGATTTAAGTTCAATCCACACTAGCGCAAACCGCAGTGTCGAAGCGCAGCGGAACGAAATCCTGAATACGTAATACAGCTAATTCACTCCATTTGAGATATTATAAAATAACCTAACCCATCTACACATTTAGAAATGCCACGGGGCGACCAACTATAAACCACTTTGGAGGCCGATTTATTTATAATATTTTCGAGTGAAAATAGTCGACTTTGTAAAAAAGTCATGTATCTTTCCATACCTTTATTTTAAAAGACCTATTCAACGATACCCCACACAATGGGGTAGAATGAAAAAAAATATTTCTCGTATTTCTCGTCCCCACGTCACATGTATGGATATGATGTAGCTACCCCTAAAATATAAAATTATTCTTAATTTATGTTGCCAAAACCGAGATCTGTTCACAGTCTATAACTATAGCAAATTTCATCTATTTATATTCATAATTATAGAAGCTAGGAGCGCAGACAGACAGTCAGACAGAGCGAAACTATAAGGGTTTCTTGTGTATAACGGAACCCTAAAAAGGCTTCGTGCGTCTTATTTTTGTGTGCATTTAGCTGTAGACATAGGTAGAGATGCTATAATATTATAACGTTTAAGAATTTCACTTTGCCGCGCTAGTATGAATTGAGCTTTACCTCGGCCCTCGCATGTTTATTTTTTAATTTGACGACAGAGGACATCTCGGTCGGCGATGCTGAAGGGTGTGGCGTGTGTTCAACTACGTATATAACTTGTATTCAACTACACATGTAACTAGTTTCATTTAATTCAAAGTTACAAGATTCTCTATAGTAAAACATAAATCCCTTCAACCATCATTTTTTAAATGATATAGAAATGGTATTTTTTTTAACTTAAGTGAGTTTTAACAACAGATAGGTAAGTTTTAGTGGCGAAGGCCGGCTCTCCTTTATAGGGAAGCCTGTATGTAGGTAGGGATTTGGATGAGGGCCTTCAAAAGTTAAGCGGTAAGTGAAGCCGATACGAATCGAGTTATAGGAACCCCACGCCACTGGGAAGTCTTAAAAAAGGTTTCCTCATTTTGAAGAACAAAGCTGGATTAATATATATAGGATAGGATAATGGATCCGAACTAAATTGTAAAGCGAATGAAAAGGCAAAACAAGATCAATAAAAATGAAGAATTATCAATAGGAGCTGATATTATCGAACATTTGATGCAATTGCACCAAGTCTCGTTTGTTTCAAACGGAACGGTAACTTAATAAGTCCTCTAATTAGCCCCAGCATTTTAAAATCGGGCCCGTCTTTGAAAAACGTCCACGACATTACACGATTATAGGGGGCGAGGGGGGGGGGGCTAACAAATGTACCCCCGACACAAAAATCGGTCCGATTTTTAATTAGCAGCCGGATTCGCACGTGATCGGAATGGATCGGTCATCCGCATTAGACGGCAAACGAAGTTACAGGAGTTGGCGCCCAATCAGCTCGTGCCTAATGAGACGGTTCTTTATGTGTTTACTTTGACAACTGTCTCCGAGTGCCTCGGTAGTAAATCGGTAGGAAATATTGGGAGATGAGAGATAGACAAGTATTCACGAACAGCCGAAAAAAAAGACACGTAAACGTGCACGCGCATCCATCGTTAGAATTATATAAGGTATAGTAAAATCAATTGCGGATATTTTGGGCATATGATCTAGGTACTGCATCAGTAAAGACATTTAGGCAGAAAAATCATTACAAAATATATTATGCTACGTAAAATTTAATTGCGCTCCCTAAGGGGCTGAAGTCATTAACCTCACAGAAACAGCTGACTTGCTTTAAAGTCAGCTGTTTCTGTCTTTGCCTAAATAATATCAATTCAATCAGCTGTGCCGTATCGCCGCAACGAACGTAATGTAATTTTATTTAGTATTTTCTTTTTTTGAATTTTTTTATTTATTTTTCTTCCTAAATGTCTTTACACAAGCAGTAGATTCATATGCCCGAAATATCCGGAGTTGATTTTACCAAACCTTATATAAAGGAAGAAAAAAAACAGGATAAAGGAAAAAAAAAATGTAAATAATTTTATTTTAAGTATATAAAAATAAATCAAAATAAACATTGTTTGAAGAGGTTTTAAAGTTGTGTATCCTGCATGTGCCACACAAAAAGGAAACACAAATCATCAACAATAACACTGACTATAAGTTATTTAAATTAAAAAAATCGGATGAAGTCATGTTTAGTTTAATAATAAAAGAAAAGAAAAAGATAGATGCAACGACAATGCGACATTAAATATTTTCCTGTTTCGGGGGAAATATTAATTATGCGATAATTTCACAATTGCAATATTTATTTTTAAGCACTTAATATGTATTTGAAGTTTTTTATCATTTATTTCCAATGACGATTCACGATTCTTATTATGGTGTCCGAGTAGATTGCGATGTCATTAATTAGTTATCACTATATAGTTCGCCAACTGGCAACTTGCCAAATACCAGTGGCCTGGGGTTCCTATACCTCCATTCCTATCGGCTTCAACAACCACTCACCTTTTGATGACCCTCATCCAAATCCCTACATATTATACAGGCTAGGGCTTCCCTATGAAGGAGAACCAGCCTTCGCCACTGCCAAATATTCAACCGCTTCCTAAAGATAAAAGCTTCTAAACGACAGGCTGATGCCGTCTCTGTGTAACATTTTGAAAAGAGCACTTGAGAGCCTCTTAATTAAGAAGCGTTTGAGTTGGTAGTGAATGTGTATTGTAGAAATTATTTTACGCCTGACATCCCTTCGAAATTTTGTAAAACGCAGCAAAAGTAAGAAATATTCATCCAGCAAGTTCGCAAAATAAATACTAATATAACTTCGCTAATGTAGGGTTCAAAACAGAGCTAGTAAACACGTATGGGGGGGTTTTTTCTCAAAGTACTTAGTACTTTTTAGCGAGAGTCGCTCGCAGACCTCTGTCCGGGCTCAAAGGCTGTCCGGCCGTCACTCACCCTCCTCTCCCCTTTGGTAAACTCACCTCCTGGTAGCCCCCCCTCACCCCCCCGCGGTAAATAGCTAAAAATAAATCGCTCGGCGTATGCAAGCGTTTCTTTGCGAACAGTTGCTTTGAGGCGATTTAATTCGCTTATTTCGCTGGCGGGAAATTACTAGTGTGTTCACGAATTAGGGGTTGTAATATGTTGATGGGAGGTAGCGTTTGAGCGACTTTATTGTTATTTAAAACTGATAGAAAAAGTTGTGGCTTACACTGAAGTTTCATAAATTCTGTGATCAACTTTATCGTCTTTCAGCGTCTTTAGATATGTCGGAGTCGTCACATAAAATTAACAAACGCAGCATCACGATACGTACCAATTATTTAGACAACATTTTCTGGTTTGTAGGTTGTCGTACTAAGTTGTCCAACTTTCACACCACAGCCAAAGAGAACTTTATGTAAAGAAACTTAATAAAGGGCTGTATAAAGTGTATATTACTGAGCAAAAATTGAACAATTTGGATAAATTCTATTGTAATAAAAAATACACAGATAATTATGTTTACGCCTATTTCCCATTATAGAAAGGCACTAGCAATAACAAATCTCCAATAAAAGAATCGTTAGTATATCGCGGAAAAGGCAAACACTTCAGACCTCTAATCAGAGAACAGTAAATCGCTACCGCCCATGTCCTTACCTGGCCTCAGCGGAGGTCTGTTCCCGTCAGCTCAGCGATTGTAAAGGTGCGATGTGATCCCGCGGTGTGTGCCCCGCTTAAAAGTATTATTCCGTATACGCTGATGTAGGCGGAATTAACGGACGTCAAGCGAATAAAAGGAATTTTGTATGCGTCTAAAACGGTTTCAAAAACCAGGGCCACAGGAAAACATGGAAGCTGCCTCGATAGTTCACATAGCACGACGAGTTTTCTTAATAATCCTACGTAGCTATGAAGCATTCGACATATTATATTGTATTTTGTTTCAGATCATCCTACTTCTAAGTAGGTACTATTATAAATGGGAAAGTTTGTGAGGATGGATATCCATCCATTGATGATACATACATATATTGTATGTATTCATCCGGATATATTATATGTATGTATGTTTAACAGCCTCCGTGGTTTAGTGGTTACAGCTTGGCTTTCGACGGAGGTCGTGGGTTCGAAACAGCATTGAAACAATGTTGTTTCCAAGTTTGGTTAGGACATTGCAGGCTGCATAGCATTGCACCTGATTGTCTGACAAGAAATATGATCCATGCGTCGGATGGGCATGTAAAAAGTCGGACCATCGCCTGATCTGTCGCCTGTCGTGTCGGTTATTCGTCCCACTGGGTTTCGAGAGTAAAGGAGGAGAGAGTGCTCTTGTGTACTGCGCACACACTTGAGCACTATAAAATAACTCCTACGTAGCTGGCTTGGTTTCAATGTCACTGAAATCGGTGTGGGAAGCCATTATGCATGTATAATAAATGAATTGATGGATGTTTGTTAGTCTTTCACGGAACAACTACTGAACGCATTTTCATGACATTTGGCATGGTGGTAGTTTAAGCTCTGGAGTCTGCATTAAGTCATAGGCTACTTTTTATCCCGAAAAAGTTGTAGTGTTCCCGTGGGTTACTGTATTTACGCGGGCGGAGGTGCTAGTCTGTAATATGTAAAGATCAATAAAAAAATAATAGATAAATTACCAATCTTATGTGGTCACTGGTTACTCAGCTAACCCTACACACAAAATAGACAAGTAGGTAGTCTTGCAAATCTTACTTTCACTTAAAGCATTGGACAGCTTGGTCTTAACCTGTTTACTGCTAAATTGCATTAATTTCTAGTAAGCGTTAAGCTAATACTGTTATTAATATATCCGGAGGTCGCGGGGGGTGCGGGGGGGGGTCTGATCGCGGAAACGTGCGCCACAGACTAATGACATGTAACGGCCTGTCATACGTCAACGTCGCGCACCCATCACTCACTCCCTGGTCTCTGGGACAGGCCGCCCGCAGGCGAAATAAACACTTATCGCGGTGGAGTTGAGTGCATAATTGCGTAGGGCAAATGCAGTCGTCGCTCGGTCCGGCCGAGACGACCAGTTTAGCATGACCTCCCCCGCCCCGCAAATCCAGAAGTAGACAGATGAACGCGCGGTTTAGTGTTGAAGCTTGAGGGGTCCTCGTCGCTGGTCGTATAGGACGTATGTCATGGCATATTATCAGTCTCTTAATTGAAGATAATAAGGCCCGACATGTGTCAATGTCGCGTTTTTATGGGGGATGGGGGTGGGGTTTCCCCTACTAAGTCCAGCTATTAATAGCCGTCAATATACAGGAACGTGGAGTCTAAAGGGGCCGTTAAAAAAAAGTATTTTTACGCATAATGTTCAATTAGTTTAAAATCGGCTGTTTAGTATGCGGTTCTGAAAGGACATTAACTTGAAGTTTGAGATAAAGGATTTTAAAAGCTTTTTTACTTGTTTTCATTTTGAATGTCTCTACCTAATCTTTTATCGCTTTTATCACTGTTCATTTTTAATGAAATAAATATAAACTACTTCATTCGAATTTTAAGATTTGCCGACCTCAAAGGAGCTCTGAGGGTTTGGCAAGCTCCAGCCCTATAGCCCTAGTCTTGGCAGACACTTGGTAGTAAGTTCAGTTGGTACTTGAAAAACCTGCTAATATTTGTAAGTATAATATCAAAAAACTAGACGGTGCCTTCGACTTCGTGCGAGCTGAAGGAAATCTGGCGGAAACCGTACATTTTGCCGCGAAAAAAAGTACCCTATGTCCTTCCCCGTGGTGTACTCTACGTCTGTGCCAAATTTCATCAAAATCAGTCTAGTAGTTTTGGAGCCTATTCAATATAAACAAAAAAACAAATCTTTCCTCTTTATAATATTAGTATAGATATCCACGAAATCTGCATAAGAGTGCGGACCTGCAACTCAACTACCTAAGCTACCATATCATAAGTAAAACTAATTTTAGTTTTGAGTCTATATGGCCGGATCTATAACATATTGTCCGGAATCCGGCGGGCCCAGGAAAATTCAGAGCACTGAAAATAGAACTCTACGCTTAAATAATAGAGTTGAAAATCGAAGTGTCGAGCTGTAATATTCGACATTGACGTTTGACTCGACACTTGTGTATTCGATTTTAGCTCTATTGTATTAGAGCAGAGTTCTATTTTCAGTGCTCTGAATAATCCCCGGCGTAACGGATTACGAACGAACACAATAGTCCCGGCCTAAGACACTATCCCTATGTGAAAGCCTACTAGTAACGAGAATTAAAAAAAAATCTACCAGTCGACTAATGTAACGTCGCCTTAAGACTTTATCCCTATGTCCACTGATATATTATTATATCTATCTGATGATGATGTTACTTATGAATTACGTATACCGTTACCGGCTGAGGCGGGCGCGGGATGCAAGATAGAACTTTATAAATCGCCATTGTTCTGAGATCGTATTGCCGCTCACCTGCATTCGTGGGGCAATATCAATCCATCTGCCGCGGGGGAGGGGGGGGTGTCACGGGGGGTAGGGGAGTTGGGTGATCCTGACGTCTTTGAGGGATATTTAAGGCCACGTCACACGGAAACGCCTGTGAGCTAGATTGTTCTGTTGTAAATTTTAACAACTTTTTAGTAAAGTTTTACTCGTAGCATGCAAGAAGCCAGTGGTTAAACAGCCCCATTCCGAAACAAAACTAATTTTTGTCAATGGTAAAAAGTACACTCACAACGCAAAAAGTTTATTAGAAATTGCGTAAGAAAAATCGATTTCGTACTTTATAAAGATCCTCTGAATTAAATAAAATACGTAGATCAAAAGCATTGTACGCTACAGTGGCGAAGGCCGGTTCTCCTTCATAGGGAAGCCCAAGCCTGCATAATAGGTGGGGATTTGGATAGAAATGGGAGTTATAGGAACCCCACGCCACTGGTACACTATTAGATCAGTCAAAACAAACTTCACCGTTGACATAAACTTACAGACCAAATCACAGAAGCTGGTCTGCACAGCGTAGTAATAGAACAGCTGTCACTAGACATTTTAAACTTATATATATATTTGTCCAAGTGAGTTCGTTTAGTGTGGATGACGTGACGAGTCCGCGACGTCTCACCTGACCCCCGAGACCCTCTGGACCTAGGGCTGCCACCCGTACACTACATGGGAGTATTGTTCTCGATAATGTGTATCTACAACCTACGACATTCATATGGGGACTACGGAAATTATATTGTAGCCTATGTTACCCGGGCTATTATTACAAATCAATTGACACTTCATTCATTAAAATCGGACCACTAGTTTAGGCGCTGCGATGGAACAAACATACATACATAGACTGCCATGATCATTACCCTTCCATTTGGCTGCGCCGTAGTCGGGTAAAAATACTCTTTATACAATGCTTACTATACTAGGAAGAGAGGAATAAGGCTTCTTTGAAATTGATTACAATGAGCTCCTGGTTAATGTAATATATAACTTAGATTACAATTCTTTTAAAAACAATAAAGAATTGTATGTGCAGCATATTGTACCAAAAGTCCGTACTCTTTACATACTTTGAAATCAGATGTACTCTATTTATTCTAATAAAAGTTGGTAACCCTACCTGGACCCCTGTCCGGGTGGGTGGGTGATCCCCGCGGTGGGGGGGGGGGTCCGGCCGGCGGGTGGACGTCCGACTTGACGTCTTTGAGGGTATTTAATTTTGTGCAAATGACACGAGACCTCTGCAGACGGATTCTTTGTTCAAAAACAAACATGCCGCCTTCGAGCGTTGATATTTTATTTTTTAAACGGAGAATGAATTTTCTAATGAGACAATAAAAAGCTAGACCTAGCTAGTACTTACACTAGTGCATTTTGACAGGATTTTGCATTTCAAAATGTGCTGAAAGGGTGAAGCGTTTAATTTTATTTAACAAATAACAAGGAAATTATTAATTTTCATCAATATATCTTTTTTTAATGAAATAATTTGTTTTTTTTTTAATATTTTTTTAAAAACTTTGTATATTCCAATTCAGTTTTGTAATTGCATTAATTTATTTATTGTGAATTTTAGTAAAATTTAATTATGCAGCCAATATCTTTGAGAACTAAATTTAAATAAAAATAAATCATAGTAAAATATTATCAGCAAGTCAATACGAATTTACTGAATACAACGTTCTTTGAGCGCGACTTCGATGTCCGCCTCCCTTATTATCCGGGTGGGGTCACAGTGCCCCCCCGTGTCACGTGTCACGTCACTGTCCGCCGTCACGCCGCGTCTCGAGCGCGACGCGCTCAAACTTGAAGGATTTGAATATCTTTTGTACATTTGCGAATATCGTCCTTGTTAAAATATATCGTTTGTTTTCTAATTTTTTAATTTTGTTCGGAATTGCATTAGATTAGGGATTAATTTAGTTTTATTTATTCTTGTAACTTATTTCGTACTTTTAACAATCGATGAAAATGTTGTTTGAAAATGACTGTCGAATTGCCGTTTCAGTAGCAGTGGATAAAGTGCGTTTGACTGATGATGATTTGTGACTGATGAGTAATGACCAAGAATTCAATTTATTTAACTTTTTGTCTTGTCCAAGACAAAATTTATGGAATTGCGGTTAAGAAAATACACCAGGCGCACATAAAATCTTTATACCTTTCGTAGGATCTGTTGATGGAGAAAGAAGTGATAAAATGTTCAATCACGTAAGTCGAACTATTTCAATCACTTTCTTGCGTAAAGTAATTTATGTTTTTTCTTTCTTATTTAAATACATATTTGATTGTGAACAAGCAATTTGTAAACTTATCAGAAGGGTGATCTGGGCACAATGAATCGGTCCTGCTATTTGCTAATCGTAGCAAAATGTCACTTTGACATTTAAAGTTGTGACGTGTGTCACAGCACCTTGCCGCCGTCTTAGTGCTCGGTGCAATATCAATCCATCTGGTGGGTGGCACCCCCCGCGTCAGTCTTAAATGAGTGTCACGGGTGCACTCAGCCGCGGACGGACCCGCTATTGCCTCGTTATTTGTTATTGTATGGCTCTTTATGTTTATTACGTACTCAATTTTAACATTCTCCACGAATCACCCGAACTACTTACGGGCTACGGCTGCCGGCTACGTCTTTGTGCTTTTACTTAGATTGTTCAGGTGTATTCTTCGACCATTACCTTGAATAAAGATCTACGCCGGCCGTCTGGCAGATGTTAAACATCGATATTGCGTATTCTTCTTTAATTTAAGGTTGGAGCTTCCGCCACTTTTCTCTATCCTCCACTAGTATCTTCAGCTCTCTATACGACATGACATTAACATTCTCTGTAAGCTGCCTTATATAGTTTTTCCTTGGCCTTCCCCTGCCCATCTTTCCTTCTATTTATATTTTCCTTATTAATGTGTCGTGTCTTATAGGATGCCCAATCATCTTTCCTCTTCTATTTACTAAAGTTTTTAATATTTACGTATTACGCAAATTAGATATTTGTTTTAAATAAGCGAGGTGTCGCGTAACTCGCCACGCTGATATATCGTCTGATGATGTTGTTTGACATCAAATGTCTGGAAGTTCCACATGTTACTAGTACTTAACTCCATATCAACTCCTTTAGGTATTCGAGAAATGTCCATAATAAAATAAACACAAACGGGGAGGTCGGGCCCGATTGACGTCGAATGCGCGTCACGTTGACATTTCAATGAGCACGGGCGCGGCATGAGGTGACACGTCACTTTAGCGGGTACTGTACACTGGTCACTGACGCACTGACCGGATCGCTGCTGAAAATATATAAAAATAAATAAATAACTACAATTTTTATAAGACTATACCTGACTACGTAAATTATAAGAACTATGTTACCCGGGCTATTACTACGAATCTATTGACACCTCATTCAATCAAATCGGACTCGAACAAACCTACATACATAGACATAGACTGCCAAAATCATTACCGTTCCTATTGGCTTCGCCGTAGTCGGGTAAAAAATGTAAGGACGTTTGACCTACTTATAAGTATTGTTATTTATGCTTAAGCTCCATCAATTTTACTACTTGATTTCTTTTATAAACAGTTGAATATGCGATGAAATAAATAAATTTTAATGAATACTCAGGAGTGCATTAAAAAAAAAACACGACCGTCACCTGTTATCTGGGATGTGGCGTGCGTGTAAGTAATATTATCTCATCAATTTGCCAGGCACACGCAATTAGAAACATGCAATGTTTACAAATTGACAATCCTTTATCATCATTCTCTTTGTGTCGTCCATCCACTTCATCACATGAACTTTTATATTAATCTAATATTACTTGGGATATTCTTTTTATTATTTGTCATTATTGATTTGACCAGAAAATGTAATAAACCTTGTAAAAATTTAACTAACACACGTCACTTATGCGGGGTGTGTATAAATGTGATAATTATACATTTAGCAGCGAGAGGAGAGTGGCCTAAGTTAGCTGAGATGACGCCAGCGCTGTCGCTGCCACGTCTCCAAGTTTACTCAGCTCCGTTAGAAATTTCACTCTAGACGTGCGTGGTACAAGTGACGGCCTCCACAGTGCTTGTTTTGTTCATAATTAAAGTATATTTAATTAAGACAAGAGTATGTTCATGGGAGCATACCTATAGGAAGAGTTACTAAGTTATTGAGCATAAAGTGTTAGATACTTCGGTGTAAGTGTAAGTAGCAATTTTATTTATTTTACCTGTTACTTTCGCATGTACAGTGAAAACCTGTTATAGCGATATATTATAAAGACCAACCGGATATTGCGATGAAATTTTGAGGGTAGACATGGTACAATATAAACATTTTACTGTGAGCAATAACGGCTATCGGCGATCAATTAGCAGCATTTAAGTAATTCGTTTATGTGATACGCCCTAAACCCTGGTAAGCAGACTGAGAAAAAAAATGTCAGAAACTTTATGAAATCTAGAAGCATCTTGAAACCCGGTGGATCCAGTGACTCGCACCAGCCGCCAGCGTCTCCCAAGTCACTTGTGTCAGGCCCGGTGTCTCGCCGACTATGACACGCGACTGAGCCCCGGTCTATTTCGGTGCCGATGTTATCACTGATTGCACATACGTCACGTCACATTGACAGCACTGCGCTCCGCAGTCACATTGACAGTGCCTCGCGATGTCGTATTGACGGCGCATTTGACGGAATTATGTTTATGACGGTTGTTGTTCCGTCGATGTTTATTCTATTGATGGGAACAGTCTGGTGCTTCAGAATAAGAGAAATAAATGTTTTTATGCAAAAACGAATGTGGAATTTTGACATTATTCGGTACTGAGTGATGGATAGGATAGCCGTTAGAAAAGCAAGAAACAAAGAAACGCAAAGAGTAAAAATGTTTTTGCGTCCTTGTAACTTTTAGGAAATTTTAATTGAAATGAAATGAAAAAAATGAAAAAAAATTGTCGAAAACAGCAAAAACCTAAATTTGTATTAGGCTAACATAAGTAATTAGCTATTGACCATAGCAGCAAATAAATATACCAATTTCAAACTAAGATCTGTTAAATCAAATAAAAGTCCGTGATCGTATAAAAATTACAATTAAAGTACATATAAAGTAGGTCTTAGACGTAGACAGTGAAGAGGCTCAGCGTCAGGCTGACAGTTGCAGCCTTCACGCCCGTCGTGTCTCGCGACTGACGTTCTTAGGATCAGCTCACACTGACACGCGACGCGACGTTTCAAAGTTGAAATTTATTCACTAGGTTTTCAAGAATATACACGCTTCATTGCAAAAGAGGCGCCGCACTACGCAGCTCGGTGTAGCTCGAAATTTGAATTCATGCAATCAAACGTGTATCTTCTTGTGTAGCAAATAAAGTTCAACTTTATATCGCTATCTTAAAAATGCAGCGCCTCGTCGCGTCGCGTTCCGGTGTGAACTGACGCTTAGGGTCAAGTCATACGCAGCGAACCTACTCTGAAAACGTCATAATATAGCAAATTCACTCTTATATCCACAACGTAGGTAAATAAAATGCACATATTCCTTTTGAGAAAAAAGCGTTGGTCGCACACAAACGCGCGAATGCGCACGTCTTCTATTTATCTCAGAGAGAATAGTATGTGCATTACGTTGTAAACATAATAAGGGTGAATTTGCTATATTGAATTTCAGAATTTCGCTTCGCTAAGCTGCTGCTGCTGAGCCTGCGCTAGTATGAATTGACCTTTACGGCATAACGTTCTTCTTACAGCTTGACGGTCGACTAGTCGAACGAACTTTATTTCAAATTCATATTTTAACTTCAATCGTTGGCAGTGAGTGACGGTTTGTCGTTTGTTACTAGATGAATAAACCAAGTTAGCTATTGGTCTAATAGGGCTTATAGATTCTTATGGGAAAATGTTTGGGTGATGATATAATATGGGCAGTTGGTCACATGCAAACACCAGACGCGTTGCGGATCTTTGAATAACGTTGACAAAAACAGTCACGTAACTGAAATATTTAGTTCCTAAATATACATAGGTCCACCATGTGAAACTACATTCCTCAGAAATAAGACATAGAAATAATACGTATTATTTCCTCTCTCAGTTTAGAATAAAAAAAACCTTTTTTATTTGGTCTGAGTTTCCTCTAATCGATCTTAAAATTGTAATTAGATTTGAATTGAATAATTAAAATTGAAATGGAATTTTTAAAAAACATCGCGTTTGCGGATTTAAAGCATTGTTTGCAGTCCTCCGTCCCGCCGTCCCGTCCCGTCGCTGTCTCGCTGTCCCGCTGTCCCGCGCCGCGTGGCCGTGACAACTGTCACGTCACAACTGCAACTTGCACGCTACTTCATTACAACTAAAACCGCCTGTCTGTCACAGAGCATTCATCATCATCAAGCTACTAGTAACGTGTCCATCTTTATGAGAAGGATTATAATATTATAAACGAGTAGGTTCTAAATTGTAGCTAATATATAAATGTTATGTGCTACTAAAAATATGACTTTTTTACATTGATTTAGTACGTTAGTTTGTTTTTATTGCAAACCATCTAAAGGGTTTTGTGTTTAATTTTGTCTGGCTGATGAAAACTATTTCAATTGACAGAAAAATTTTATACTGACTTGTATAAAGGACAAAATCATACAACGTACTCTTACTCAAGGGAGATAAAGATATTAGAAATGATGCTTTCGCCGAGCGCTGTCCCCAAGCCTTCAGCTGACAAAACAGCGCAGACGTACAAACAGAAAAAACGTTTATCTGAAAGACACATCAAAGAAGTCCTCATATAAGCACTTGATCGGGCGCTGCACTGATGTCCATCGATTGTCGGGGGGCGGGGGGGTGTTGGGGGTTTGTGGGGTGTCGGAGGTGGGGGGCGAAGGGGTGAAGAAAGCTGTAAAAACAGTCGGAGCCGGCGGCGTCTCCGCGACGGCCCAATACGTCCCCTGCCGGCCGTCGATTACGTGCATACGCCGCGGTACCGCCAGCAAAGAAATTGTTAGTTTTGATGACACATTAAAGTAAGTAGGTAGTGGTTTTTTTTTGTTAATCTCCAATGCGGCAAACCATTGCACCAGATAATGGAAGAAAATAATAATTTCAATGTACTTGTAGCTTGCTGAAATATTAATTAACAAAAAACTAAATTAGTAATTTAAAGTGTCAAATAGCTTAACTGCATGTTTTGTCTCTGTCGCTCGATATAAAGTAAGCGGCGACGAAACTGCCACAACTGATTGTGAAACAGGCCCTACGTAAAATTACACTCATCACTTAATCATCTCTTATTAAATGTATTCAACAAAACTTGTGAGTAGGTACTCCATGGCCCGCTGCTGTCGGTACGCGGTGCACGCCACACGGAAACACACGAGCGCTGGTAATACAACATTCGTTATTTTTCGCCACCTCAGGCGTATTGATTAGTGCTCATTGGGCCACGTGCCACATGTTCCCACTTCCCACCCGACACGATGCGACGTCTCGTGTGGAAGCCTCATGCCTGTTACACACGTAACGATAAAACTGCACAGTTCGGTTAAACCAGTGGTCGGCAACGCGCGGTCCGCGGGCCAACATCACTCTAAATTTTCTACTTTTTGCACTATGTAGCCCATGTCTGCTAAAATATTGCCACACCCTGGTTTTAACACCGTTACACCGAAACTTTTTCCGGATTCCAAATCAAATAGTCCCAGCGTAAGTTCAATTTCAGAAATCTAGAAAAAATCCAAATTACTTTTAGCTCGCTATAATTTTGGTGAACCAATTCTAGAAACACCAGAATTTTTAAACATTTTGATGTCACAGCAAGTCCCAGCTATAATTACTACGAAAAACAAAGACAAAAGTCGTGTTATATTTTAATGAAGAAAGTTTTCGAGAAAAAACGACGCTGACTAACGCGAAATTATGAGCCGACGTGACGTCACACGAAATAACTATCGGCGTAAACTTTTCAAATTAAACTTTAGGTTAAATTGACCTTACCATAGAATTTAAGTGTTAGCGCTCTGCAGCGGAACGGTTGAGTTCGAAGTTATGATTTTGTGTATAAAAGAACTTTTTTTTGCTAACTGTACCTATTTTATGGTGCAAATGAGTTCAAATGATCTTCTCATGACTGTCTAGAAAAGTCTATGTTTGATGAAAGTTCAGCCTCCATATTTAGATAAAAACCTACAGCCATAGATTAGAGATAAAAAAGCTTAGGTAACTCACGGCCAAAAACGCATCTGCAAGCCACATGGCAGATTTATATGTTACTTTTTCCGCTCACTGTTTTATCATAAAGTAAATTTTATTATAGTGTTTAAGCAACGCAACTGCAAATATCTTAGCGTAGGAAATGTCGCTTTCACACTTTTCAGGGTTCCGGGGGTAGAAACGGGGGTCCCGTTTCTACCCCCGGATACTGGACCTGTTACTGGACCCTGTTCCTGAGACTCCACTGTCTGTCTGTCTGTCTGTCACCAGTCACGGATTACTGTGATAGCTAGAACAGTTGAAATTTTCCCATGTTCTATTCCTATTGGCGCTTTATTAATAAACACCAAAAACAAATTAAAATAAATATTGAGCCCCCCCCCTCCCCCTCCCCCCTGTCCCATACAAAAAACGTGTTTTTTTCCATTTCGTACGGAACCCTTCGTACGCGAAACCGACTCGCACTTGGCCCGTTTGTTTTGTCATACAAAGTCTCCTATAATTCTCATTTTACAAAGTAGCGCGCACATTGTGTTAACCGCCGTTCAATTCGGTGTATAAACTCGCAACTCACAGCCGTGGCTAAATCTCCAACTTTTCACTGTTTTTAATTAAGTTGATGTCACAGTTACAAGTGATTTCGCGTCGCGTCGCGTTGACGCGGCTTCTTTACTTCACAACTAGCCGACCAACTCCATCGAACGTTCCAGAGTTGTTTCAACGTTTTTGAAAGGATTTAAATTCGATATTCGAAATGATTTGACATTTGCTAGGGTTGCGCCTTATTTTTGACGTCGTAACTTTTTAAATTGACTGCAAACAGGTGATGGTTTTTCAGGCCTCGAAGATTACATTATATATAGAATAGAAGCTATACAAAATAGTGGCTATTTACTGAATACTTTCACAAAAACATGATCCAAGCAACATAATTATGTTACCAAGCTGTCTTTTTTGATGATAACATTTGCACTTATGAAGACTTATAAATTAGAGACGTTATATAACGAGGCTAAGTCGGTCCGCAATTTAAGTGCCTCATTGGCACTCGAGTTTTATATTTGACAATTAATAGGTCCTGGCTACGAAATAACGACTAACGAGTAAAAGACGAGATATTATATTATTATATTAAAAGTAGAGGAATATCAACAGGCGCGTTGCCTAAAAAATTTGTTTTCGTCTATTCGATGTTAGACAACATGTTAATCAACAATCTAGAACCCATTTTCATATATCTAAGAAAATAACGAAGTACAAACAGTTTAAATTGACGATATGAAAGAGAGCGATATATCGGCCTGTGACGTCACGAGTTGCACCCGCCATACATTTGTCATTACGAAATGTATGGTGGTATCAACTTGTGACGTAACAAATCGTTTTGCGGGAAAGAGATGGGCAATATTTTTTATTTGTTTATAATTTTTAATCGCATCAATCTGAATACCTATTTCTTTTAGATTTATGTATCTTTAATAAACAATTTTAAAATGTAATTTATAAAAATGTGATATTCCACACTAGGCAACATCCCTATTGTTGTAATGAAAGTATTTAGTAATAAGTTCAAAACTAGCCTATTATCACTCATCATGTTCGATCGCTTACATCGTAGTATCGATCGATTTTCAACAGATGGCGTCAATTTTTCCTTGTTTGAAGAAATTTTGAGGCCAAAATTGAACACTCAATAGCTTGTCCTCGTGTCTATGTCTATGGATGAAGATCAAAATTGCGCTTCTAAAACCGTCCTAATGTTCAATTAGAGTAGTCTTACTAATTGCGGGGAAGACAGACGGAAACGAGACAAGCAGTAGACAGATATTCGGGAAGTTGCGAATTTTTAACCCCCGCCATGCCAGTGACAGATTAGACAGCAAACTACTTGTTAGACGGTTTTAGACTTTCAAGTTTTGATCGTCGTTAACCTGTTCTCTCTGTTTTATATGGGGCGTTCTGGGGTTACGTATTTTTTTTAAGCATTCGATGTCATATTGCTACAATGACGCTAGAGTGTTTTTGTATACGTAACATCAAAGTTGATACAAAATCAAACCCTACGGATTACATAAAAGAAGAAACATAAAATAATATTAAGAACGTGTCAGGTGACGCACCCGACCTCCGCTCCGAAAACCGCTCAATATCGAAGTACTTAATAAAATCCTATAAAAAAACGTCGTTGACCCATAAGAGAATTTCGCCGCAAAATAAGTAACTTCCCAAAGACATAACCTGAAATTGGATTACAGCACAAACGCACCCCGTCCCTCTCTCGTAAATATTTTAAAAACACCACTCGGCAAAACTATCCCTATCAGGCTTAACCCTGCTCCGGCGCGGCGGGTCCCGCGGTCCCCGGCGATATTAAACGGCCAGGTATCCGATACTCCGATATTCGTCGAATCCCATCACGGCAAAGAAATCAAATTAGATATACAATAAGCGCAGTCGTGGTCCGATTTACATATGTATTTCAGCTATTCGGTCGCTTGATATGGGATTGCGGCGGTTACAATATTGCCTGCGTAAACAGCCTTGACTCCACTGACTTGACGGGGATCTTTTAACATTGATTTTATTGTACAACACAAATGGAAAATACTCGGCGTTTTCCACATAAACATTTCTTTATCTCCACGGAGTCTTTGATTTATAGGGGTCGGATGTGTTTGTAGGTTTATAGTGTAAGTTTAGATAGCCTATGATGTCCTAAAAGCGTTCTAAGTTCGAAGTACTATTCTTTATTTGAATTCCAATATTGACTTTCATATTGAGAATTGAATTATTTCTTTTCGAGATATAGCCCTACTACTATTAGAAATGTGAAAGTATGTGAGAAATGAGGATGGATGGATGTTCGTTACTCATTCACACAAAAACTACTAAGCGTATTTTCATTAAATTTGGTATATTAGTAGTTTAAGCTCTTGATTAGCTCATAGACTACTTTTTTTCTGTAAAAGTAGTATTCCCGTGGGATACTATATTTATCGGGGTCGCGGGAAAGAGTTTTTATATGTATCATTTTACTTTATAAGAATGAAAACAAAGAAAGCATTTTTTTAATTACAATCCTCTTAAAATGATTATTTTGTCTAATTAGACGAAATCATTCCAATAAGAAATAGAGGCAATTCATCTTACACCAGTTATTCCAATAAATATAGTAAATTCATCACACAACGAATTTCTATAATATAAGTACGATAAAGCATAACAATAGTATATGTAAAACTGAACAATCAAAAAGTGTTCGGAACAATCGCACGATTTTCCCTAGAGGAGGCCGGTCTTTCAGCGACATTCCGGGCCGATATTAAATCCACTCCATCCCATAAAGAATTCCAATGGACTCCGGCCCTGAGACAATGAAGCGTCCCCGCCGTCCCCAATGCGGTCACCTTCTGGGATGTTTTGGAAATATGTAACAGTGGAGAATTCAGCAGTAAACAGCGGAGGGTTAACGTGTTTTTAAATGAAACGTAGCGGGTTAAGCGTTTGGAATGTTTGTGTATTGCTCACTCTATGAATTTTTTTTTTAAACTATTTACATGTATTTTTTTGTGTTTCAGGTAAATACGATACAACATAAATACATGTAACAACATATAGACTACAGACAAAAGAACATACCTTGTAAGTACGAAATATTACTCATACTTTTCCTTATTTAAAATTAAAAAGGTTTATGATACTCACTTAGACATAAGATATTTTTTATGACAAAACATTTAAAAACAAAATTAAAAGTTTTAAGTCATCTCCGAATTGTCGAGCAGTGAGCGAGCTGATGATGATCAATTATTATTAGCTTTCAAACAAAAAAAACTAGATTAAAAACTGTTCAGCCGTTTGGGAGCTACGATGCCACGGACAGACACACATACAGACTTACTACACCTTTCTGTTCACTCAAATCCCATACTTTCGTCTTTAATTACGTCTTACATCCACCTGAGCACATTATCCCACACATCCCGGCAATCATCCCGGGATCACGCCACCGGGACTGGGAATGTCCCGATATCATTTATATCATGGTTACATTACTTTCATTGCGAGGAATTTTGCGATGTGATTGCTTTAATATTTGGCCATAGAAAGTTGATTTTCGTGCGTACGGTTCCGTAGTAACTACAAGGAAGCCTTACAGTTTCGCTCTGTCGGTCTATCCTCCCTTGATAATATAAATAGTCAAAACGTTGTATAGTTATTGCATATAGACTTTATTTTTGGCATCACATAATATTTATAGGATTGTATTTCAGGGCTAGAGTTCAAAGAGTCAAACTATTGCAGTCGATTTTGATACTTGTAGGGCTGAATTAGTTCCGATGTAGTTATGATAATAGTAGCTGGATTAGAATAATAGCATCGCTTATTTACCTCATTACTATTGGTTCAAGTTTGAACCAATTATTTAACTACCAAGGCCTAACAGAGCGGGACCACAACACTGCGTTGCGGCGACGCCTCGCACCAACGCGGACGTCGTACAATCCTTGTAAATTGTATTGCAATGCGACGTCGTTTTTGTCGCTGCTTACTTTAATCGAGTGACAGAGACAAAACGTGCTAATAAGCTATATTATGTCAATTATCAGTAGACTGTGCAAAAAGCCTTTAGATACATTTATTGGATGATAATATTGTTCAACCATGTCATATGAGGCCATTGGGCGAGGCCACAACACTGCGCTGCAGCGACGCACAAGCGACGTCACACAATTCGTGTAAATTGTATGCAAATTTGCAATGCGACGTCGTGTTTGGCGATGCGTCGCAGTTGCAACGCCGTGTGTGGCGTCGCCCTTGCGACTGGGTGATATTTCACAACTGTCGAATATCAATGATAAGGTACACAGTACAGGAGGTCGCCTGACCCTCGGAGGTAAGAGGCTGATGACTGAGGAGGGTCTAGACTTTACACTCTGGAGCGCATTCGACAACTCCGACGAGAGATATATCTACTCAGTAGCTTTTGCCCGCGGCTACACTCGCGTGAATAATGTGACCCACGGGAACATTACACTTTTCGGGATAAAAAGCCTATGTTTTAATCCAGGGCCTAAACTACTACCATACCAAATTTCATCAAAATCCGTTCAGTAGTTTCGACGGGAAAGAGTAACAAGCATCCATCCATCCATACATCCGTCCTCACAAACTTTCATATTTATAAACGTAGTAGGATAGTAAGATATCTCATACCTGTAGTTTATTGAGGCACTGCACTCTGTTCAGATCCAACTGAATCTAAATGTAAACAAAGATTTTCGACCAAATTAGTTTGTTATTTTATTTCTGTGTTGTACGACTGGATGTTGCCCGCGACTTCGTGCGCGCAAAAGCAAATCTCACGGGAACCGTGCATTTTAACGCGATAAAAAGTACCCCATGTCCATCCCGTGGTCAACTCTATGTCTGTGCCAAATTTCATAAAAATCGGTCCAGTCGATGCAAACAAACACACAGATCTTTCATCTTCAAAATATTAGTATAGAAGTATAGATAACTAAGAGACATTATCTAATATAGAATCTAGGATAATCGGGTCAAAATTTTAAAAAGTTTTGTATGTGTAATAAATTTAATAGTAACTACACGTCGCCCTGTTGTCGAAATTCGATCATAATTAATGTTTTAAGGTTTCAACTTTTGTAGGGTTCTTTTGCCTGGGGGTCATAGATTAGTTCGGACCACCCCGTTAATTCCTTACGATGAAGCGTTAGGTGTGTAGCGGGCATAAGAGAGGTGTGGTTTGCAGTGGCGAAGGCTGGTTCTCCTTCACAGGGAAGACTTAGCCTCTATAATAGATTGAGATTTGGATGAGGGTCTTCAAAAGGTAAGTGGTAAGTGAAGGCGAAAGGAATGGAGTCATAGAAACCCTACGCCACTGGTGGTTTGTAAGAGGCATTGCATATCAACCTTAAACCTACAACTTAAAGTAAACACAAGTCACAAGTCACAAGTAGTCGAAGTTCAACTAACCACCACGGCTACTGGCTTGCAGGTGAATCTACCCCCGTTATAAAAGTGGAAACGATATGTAAATCGTCAGTTAAATATTGCGTTATAATAAGCCGGCCACTGCGGTCGCCTGATAGATTGATTCCCCCGCGATGTACTATAAAATATAGATACACACTTTTATAAACGCACAAGTCCATTCATTTCATACATACTTTCACACATATAACATAGATTTTTCATGCGGCTTCGCCCGCCAAATAAGAACAGTGTACTACGGGAACACCTGTACCTTTTTGGGATAAAAGTAGCCTATGTGGTAATCCAGAGCCTAAACTGCTACCATAAAAAATTTCATCAAAATCCGTTGGGTAGTTTTTGCGTGAAAGAGTTAAACATCCATCCATCCATTCATCGTCAGTCATCACAAATTTTCATATTTTGTAATAGAAATAACTAGATCCATTTACTAACTGTTTTATACATTTATTAACTGTTATGTACATTTACTAACTGGTATATTATACATTTATTAAATGCTTTATACAGATCTAAAATTTCGTCTTATTTGCGAGTACAATCGTAAAACCTTAACAATCTAAAAGTATTCTTAAGTCTACCTTTCCGTCAGAAAATAAATGTTTAGCTCCATATATCATTATGATATATTTTTACACATTAATTGTTATATTTTTTTGTCTTATGACGCATATATAATCTTTTTTGTTTATCTGTCGTAAAATATTAAAAAAGATATAATTAATAATTATGAGTATGCGAATTTGACATGAATCATAAAGTAATGTGCTATTATTCAAGTTGTTAAAATGAAACGCTTTTAATTTACATTTAACTGAAAAAGTTTATTACCAAAATACATTATCCAAAATAAGAACGTAATGTTAAAATAAAAATAGACGTTCACATGTCCTTGGAGATATTTTAATGTTACTGAAATGATTTTTAGATCTCAGCGTAGATACACGATGTGGAAAAATACCACAGTTATATTATCTAGGAATCAAATATATTCTAACAGATTTCATTCACGAACAAGCGTACCTGAGGGGCGAGGTTGTTCATCGTTGCCATAATGTCGTTTGCTGAATCTATATTTTATAGGTTACCGCGGTAGGTACCGATGGCGCGGCCGTCTGTGGCTAATTAAATATGCTGTCAAATGTGTGTCACATTGTTTTTAATTGATTTCGTGCGCCAACTGATTGATGATTCTATTGATGTGTACTATGTTATGTGTATACATACAGAGACCGTTATGAAAATAGTTGTAGAGACAATGCCATAAAGAAAAAAGTTTTTATACTGTCGTGGCGACGCGTCACAACGCCACGTAGCCACGCATATATCTAGTTCTAGTACGTTTCAGCTTCTGTCTAAGCATCAAAACACCTTCACGAAGAAATCTTTAAAATCGCACACGTAATTTAACACGTAGCCGTGTACGTAGGGGGCGGGCGGGGTGTAGGTGTAGGGTGGCCCCACGGAAGCGGCATTAAAACTTTTGAGTGATTTCGCTCAGTCAAACGCTGCAAGACGGCAGTCCGGGCAAGTGACCACTCGTCCGGCAAACGGCGGACAAACAGGCCTAAATATAAATAAAATATGACGTTATTTTCGGACTGTCCGGTACCGTCCAAACAGGACCCGGGAATATTAAGCAGGACTCCTGGAACATTAAAAATGTGTTATTTGTTTTGTGAGTTTAACTTTGAGTTTTGTTTGGCGTCAGAATGTTTTAGTTAGAACTGAGTGTAACTAACAAGCGTCCGAATAAACTTATGTAGAAAGATTAACAAGCAAATGAGCATTGATATTAACTAGAGGTGTAGTGTGTTAATAATCTGAGGTAGTGTGTGTTGTAGTTAGTTTTATGTTTTGTAAGCATAATAAAAAAAAAACTTTCTGCACACGTTCCTTTTACATAAACTGTAACTGAGCCAAATATTATGCTTCTGCGCTCGCACAATTCTTGTAAAACTGTACTGAAAGTTTTGCTTATATAATATTGTTCAAAATCAATTAATAACCTTATATAATATGATGATATCGTTTGCAACATAACAACGCATTTGTGATTTTTTTGTAGCTGTGATTTTTTTAGTAATGAGGATGTTTGATATTTTTTCCGCCGTTAGGGGGCAGACCGAACGCACACAAAGCGTCATCTGGTGGCGTAAGTGGTATCTAAAACGCTCAATAAGAATTTTCGATTCTTTTTCTGTCACCAGGCGGCGCGGCGCTCGGTAGCCCGACAGTCCTTGTCGTGTCAAAAAGCTGTCAGATGTCACGAATTCAAAAACCCTCATTACTCTCTATATCTAACTTACTTATCAAATAAAAAAAGTAATATGTTTATTGCAATAGTGTAATGTTAAAATCTTAAGAATCATTTGTTTCATAACTTAGAAATCAATAGAAAATTAAAAACGTGTCCACAAAATATGTATCATGTGGTCACTGTCCAGGACGGACGTAGACGGCCAGGAACGAGTGGTCGTCTAATTTGTGACCAGCGGGGAATTATACCGTGTGCTCCGGAGTCCAGTCGGCTCGGACTCTTATGTTGATGTCTGATGTCTGGGGGTGGGTTCATTGCTGGACTTTTAGACTTGTCAATATCTAGAAGCCTATAGAAGGCTGTATATTGGGGTTTTTGTGATAACTTCTTAGACATTTCGATTGAAAGGCCTTCTTCATCTATAGGATATTATGTTAGATTTTATTGCACCATTTTATGGTAGCCATTCAAAAATTGAATTTTGTTAATTACACAAGAAGATACACATTTCATTGTAGGAGTTTGAATGTGAAGTTGCTACACAGCGAATGTACAGTGTATGTCTGATGTCATATGACACTTGTATCTTCTTATCAATTTGGAACACCTATCTTAAAAATGCGGTGCCGCGTCGCATATCGTCGCGCTGTGAACTGACCCTTAGAGGGTATATTTTTGCAGGCTTCACATCTATCAGTAAACTTCACATTATAATTTTTATTCAGTTACAATTTGACCATTTATCTAAATCTTTACCTCTTGTATCAGTAATAAACCTTTCCTTCACTTACAGTAACGTCTGAAATCGAGACATGATGGGCATTGGGCATACACAATCATGCTGAACACGTCGACGTCCAATTATCGTCTATCGCTCGCCTTAAACACGATCCATCCCCCGTCAATCCGTGAGTGTCCGAGCCCCCACCGCCTGGGGGACGGGGGGGTCCGGCAGATCAATGCCGCCTTACAACCCACCTTCGACTTTAAAGTACGTTTGTATAGATTCAATTAATTATATGGCTGTTTCTTCGTGTTACGTGCTCTGATATACTGGGGATCGATTTTAAAGTGACTGACAGTGCATATAGTGAGTTACGGTCAGTTCACACCGAATGCGACGCGGCATTTTTTATGAAACATGTATTCTTCTTGTGTCACCACACCAGAAGAATACATGTTCCATTCCCAGAGTCAAAATAAAATTCAATTTTGAACCGCTATCTTAAAAATGTCGCCTCGCGTCGCGTCTCGGTGTGAACTGATGTAGTATGCTCTAAGGACAGTCATGTGATGTTTTGTTCTGGATTCTAAGAGTTGGCTAACGTACGAACACTGAAACGTTACGTAAGTGTACTGATGTCAAATGCTGGGGGCTTAGCAGGAATTATTTACTAACGTATTCGTAACTTTATCAAATGAAATTGTATTTTTTTTTTGCACTTTTGGCGCAAAAATAATTTTCATCCAATTCTCATTCGATAACTTTACGAATACGTTGCTGTCAATTGTTTCTGCTAACCCCATCCGTTCTTGTCAATTTGCCAAGTACCACTTTTGGACTCTATTGTCATAGTAATAGGATAAAAAAGTGGTGCACCTGGTCTGTCTGCGTCCTATTATAGTAGGTACTCCTATGTCATCTCGTAGCTAAGTCCTGTTGCATCTTATTGGATCCTAAATACATAACTTAAGACTGAACATTCTAATTAGAAACGAATGTAGCTCCACAAAAATCTTTATCCAAATCTTGCCCCTCGTCACAACCCGAAAAAGAAAACTCTCATGGGGGACAAACAATTTGAAACGAAATGAGATTTTACTTACCAAAAAAGTTATGTATATGGAAGCGGTGGGTAACATAAAGGATTTATTGAGTCAGTCCTCGGCGATAAGTGGTATTCTAGGCGCCATTTTGTGTCCCAAAAGAGTGACGAAAAATCGGAAAGTTATGAAAGTTTGACGAGAAGGGTTGGCCACTTATGTAATTTCAGTTTGTAAGTATTTATAGTTGTTTCGGTTTTTAACCCCCAGCGTTTATAATGTCAAGAGTATTTAGTAGGTATTACTGAGTAGTAATACATTCAAAAAGATGATGACGACAATAAAACAAAGAGTTAACGTTATCAAATATTTGGGGACTACTTCAAATCGGACAATATTTTGTCTTCAATCTACCTTACATAATGCTCACGGTGCAGATAGACATTCACTTATCAAAGACATTTCTTTTTAATTGGCCCCTCCCAGAAATTTCCATTAAATTCAATTGTTATCTTCGCATTAGGCCCGCGATAAGGGCGAGGGTGTTTTGTGTTTTTTCCCGGTGCCAACCCTTTGACGTTATCTGACGTCACGGGACGGACGGACGGACAATGCTTTTTGCAATTTGTGAAATTTTTGCACAAATGCTCCGAGGTCACTAGTTTGTGGCTGAATTTTTGTCCTGTTGTGGAATTCTGTTTTGTCAACTGTTTTTATTTTCCTTTTGAACTTTTGTAATTTGTGTAATTAACATTTAGGTTAAATTTTTTTAAATCTGCAAACTAATTCAATACCTTTTTTAAATTCTAAACGTAGTATAGCAATTCAACAAAGACATAGAACCACTGCAGAATCAGAATGGTTTATTCCCAAGTACACATCGATTTCAGATTAATACAATTTCAATTTATATTCAATCAAAGTGTGTGTATTTATGGCAGTGTGTCGTGGAAGCGACCCGTCTCCCCTTCGTCCCCTTTCGTCCCCCGTTCGTTATCACGTCCCGGACATAATTTAAGACGGGAGTCAAAGGGGATGCTCGGCCGTCTCGCCACTGGATCCGTCAAGAACATCTGCACTTTGATTTGTTACTGATTTTTCACCGTCACGTATCCCAGTTAAATGTTCTGTGTAATTGTTTTGTTTCTATATTTTATGTAGACGATATATTTTGGACGTGATTTAAAGTTCTTTGTTGCTGTTACCACTTTATCAAATTCATGGGTCATTAATTTTAGATCTATACGTGCCATTATTGATATATTATTTATGGCCTGTTTCACAATCTTCTAATAAGTGTCGGATAGTTCGGAAGTTTTGTCGCTGCCTTCTTTATATCGAGTGACAGAGACATAACATGCAAATGTCTAAGTGCCCTAAGTGTAGTTTGCCAAGAGACAAAAGGTGATATAAGATTAATCTTACTATGTAATTCACAATAATATTTTTATTGCATTTGTTCGTCCCCAAAACTTAGGCGAACCGCGTCCTAGAATGAGCAAGATGTCGACGGACGCGAATATGTTTATCGCAATTCGCAACGACGACCCCCCGCGCGCTTGACGAATGAATTATGTGACACCTCTGTATTATGAAGTCTATAAAAATATTGACGGAACCATCGTCATTAACGAACGGACTGGAATACTAATTGTTGCTTTGTTGAGAATTGATCACGGATGAAAAGGATATGGAAAGAAGGAGCATTCAAAAATAATGGAACTAAATACCACCTGCCGATATTTACGGCATTGGCATTGAGAGAAAATGGTTTTGCAGTTTTTGAGCGTATTGCATATTTACTGTATTTTCCCCGTGAAAGATGGATCCTGAAGGATCATACGATAATCCGTTATTTACTTTACTTAATCTTCAATTTTACCTGTTTCGAGAGGTAACAATTTAAAAAGATAACCACAAAAAATCTATTGAAGAAGTTACGAAAGTTTATTCGAAAAAATATCTGGCAGAAGCTAATTTAGCTCTGTATCGTTCTCAGTCAAACTTTTAATTGTGAAGATTTTAGGAATAATGTTAATGACACAAAATTCTTATTCTAAATTTTACATGAATAATCATCACTTAAAAAGTTGAAATACATTTTTGGACACTCAATTAATTTTTACCGTCTCCATATCCCGAATCCTGATCTTTGGACTGTCGAGATTAAAACACATCCGATTCCTACTGGTTCAATTATTATAAATATGGCCGCGATGTGGGTCAGTGCGGGGGTTGCCGCGCCCACCCCAGAGGAGGGGACACCCGTCAATCGATTGTCAAGGAGTGCAGGCGGACGGTGGCGAGCAAGACTTGCGCTTGTGCATCTAATTGATATATCTAATGCGAAACTTGGTCGAATACTTCGAAAGCAAATTTTGAGATTTTCCACTGTAGCTTTAATTCACATTTGTCTAATTCTAAGACAAAAAATACTTGAGAGGTGTCAAGGGACACCCGGATGGAACGTAGGTAGTTCTAATATATGTATATACTTTATATCGGCTATATATGCCAGTGAACATCCCGTGACAATCGGTCTTGCCGTTTCAGAGATTAGCCGGAACAAACACACAGACTGACAGACGGACAGATAAATGTTAACAATTTATATTTTATTGTAAGTACCGATCATACTTTTAAATGCATTAAGTGAAAATAAAAGCTGTTAATTTGAAATTACAAACAGACACTTCAATTTTATTTATCTGTATAGATATAATATATTATATTATACAAAACAATTAGTTGAACTAAGTTTTTATAGTGCGGGCGGCTTAGGTAGAGACAGGGGTGAGGGGGCGGGTTGCTTGCTGCTCGCAGTGTTGCCGCCGCGAAGTCAGGCTACGTACTGAGTAATAACATCAAGCGCTCGGCTAGCTAGTCACAATATGTAACAGTCATAACAGTCACAATGTGTAATTGCAAAATTCTACATTATTGTCAAAGGTGATAGGGTCGTTTTTTGTATCATTCTTAATAGTCGTTATTACATTGTGATTTCGAGTGGCAAAAAGTGTCGTGCCTAAATCAATCCGTCTAGCTTCCATACAATTCGCAACGCGCCATAAGGAACTACGTTTCAACAAATATCCAAATTTTGTACTTTATATACACTTTCTGAACGTCGGTCTACATGATACCTACCACCGGTTCGGGAACTAGCCCGGCGAGAAGAACCGGCGTAAGACACTCGCGCGGGGCGGCACCTTTTAGTAAAAAGTTGAAGTAAAAAGAAAAATTGTTCTTTAAATGACAAAATCTGACACAGCAGAGTGGACCGTGGGAATGGACATATACTATATTTTATAGTGGCAAAATGTACGAGTCACTTGAGAACATTTCCTGTGGCGGGCATGAATTCGCAAATTAAGATATCATGATATTGCTAAGATGCCACTAACTTTAAATGCATTTTGTATGACTATCGTTAGGCAACAAACGTCGCATGCAAGTATGCCAACATGCCACTAGCACGTTGAAAAGATGAAATTCCAACACTGTGACAGTCACTCAGCTCTTGCGAGACTATTCCTGAAGTGTCGCACTATAAATATAGTTTATAGGTCTATCAATCCCGTCGCAGCAGCTGGACCACTCGTTAGGGGACGATGATTGATGCCGTCTCCGAGACGTCTCACAAACAGAATATATTGCGTAATGCATTCCTTTTTAAAAAAACACGCCTATTTTTACCTGAAAAATGTGAAGATCACATTGATGTATGCGCCCGAATAGTTGAAGGGTGCTGAACAGAAATATAACATCTTCGTTATGTTTTTATTCCTGCTTACTAATCCATGGAATCCTGATGTTCGGAAAATTTGGAGCCATTTAAAGGAAATAGCTACCTTTTTACCGCGGCTCCGCCGGCGTAAATACATCATCCCACGGGAGCACTGTACATTTTCGGGAAATAAAGTACGTGTTAATACAGAACCTCAATTCTCGTATTAGAAGTAGACTTTAATTTTACTTTGATTGTATTACAAGTGAAGCGACTTATTATTATAAACTGATTTTGTGACGTTTGGACCAATTTAGGACGCGTTTGTCGCTGGTTAAACGTTTACGAGAACACCAGCATGGCAGTAGCGTATTGGGTTTTGATTGTAATTGTATTATTGCAGGTTATATTTAGCAGAATTGACCCTCAGAGCTAAAACTACAAAACAAAATTTTATCAAAATACTTTCATTAGTTTTTGCGTGAAAGAGTAAGAAACATCCGTCCATCTACCTATCCATCCTCACACACTCACTTATAAAAGTACTTTGAACTCCTACTCTCCTAGTAGATTATTTTCAATTAAATGAAATGCCTAAAGTAATTAAATTGGTTCAAAGGTTCAAAGGTTACATAACAAATGATACATGATTCTGGGTTGTTATTACCTAACCGAGCACCTTGTACAAATCTTTTTTTTTTTGGTTTATGGTTGTTGAAAGTCATGATACTAAAAGGGATACAAATGAAAAGCAGGAATGTTAACCCATACACTTGTAGGTTTAGCTGGATGAGAAATCCTCGCGGAAGACGAACCATGATATATACCAGGAGAACAGAAAAAAGAGCCGGTGGCGGGTGACGGCGCTTGATTTATACAGTAAACACATAAATCCGACCTCGCCTGGCTGATGTTAGGCGCTGATCTGAGGTGCGACTGAAAAATGCTATGATGTGAGTTTCATTTCTTATATGGTGGGTTATGCAACTTTGTAAGACTTCGACTTTGTAAGAACACGAAAATCAAAGAAAATATTGTAGGTACTCAAGTAAGAAGAAAATATTAGAAGCTAAATATTTAACAAATACATTGCAAGCTTAATAGAAGCAGCAGCAAGTTAACAACATTAGTTTTAGCCTGGTCCCAAAGTGATCCTTATATTATGTCGAAAAGTTTTTCGCTGCTATAGCAATAAAAAAATAATTAAGTGTTTATCATAAATGCCCAAAATGATGTTTTAAAAGTTTAAATTTTCACAAGCGAACATATGCGCAAGTCTGTAGTGGGCCTTATTTTATCTCGAGTTTTTCGCGTCACACAGCAAGTATGAACGCAGATGCAAAGATAAGAATTGAAGGTTTTATCGCCCGAGTTATGTTTTAAAAGTTCTTTTATTTGTCCCTGTACTGCCTAGCCGATGTTGAACAGGAGTTAGAATAGAAAAATATGCTGCAACTATTGCACAAAATGAAACAAAGGGTATCCCAATAAATTACAAAACATTCAGTTCATTCAGTCAGTAAAATTGTTTCAAAAACGGCAATAAAAATAAAGTGAATGATGCTGAAACTTAAACCCATAGTTCACCAGAAGACGAAAAAATGTAACGAATTATTTGACAACCTGACGTTTGTTTTGAACCCATAAGACGTGGTACAAATCCTCAGTCGTCAGTAACTCAGTGCAACCCTTCCACCCCTAAAACCTGGCACGGCTCGTGGGGGTGCGTGCAAATATGACAAATTTATGTAAAGGGGGGCTCTTTGTGCGGCAAGGCGGTGGGGAAATTAGTGCTCATTTTGTGTGATGTTTATGAGCAGAGTTGCGCTTCAAAAATACGGTAATGTGCTCTGCGGCCGGCTATGTCTGTCGGGGTATCGATTGCGGACCTGGGAGGATACTTTTGAATATTTTGAATTGAATTTGAGATCTGCAGAGAGATCCGAAGATTTAGAGATTTTAGGGGTAGGGGTAAGAATGGAATATTTTGTCACGTTTTGGTTTGTCCATATTACACAAGATCTGGGGACCATCCTGCCATGAACAACGAATTTCAAGTTTATAGAAAAGACCTGTTTCACGATTTCATATTTTATGTCATAGATATTGGCCATTACTTACTTCTAACCGTCTTAAAACATTTATTTTGTATATGGGCAGCGTAAAATATTGCGCATTTCGTAGTACGTGACTTTTGAGGCGCGGCTCTAAATCATGCCGCCTGACGGTCTCCAGTGACGGCGCGTCAAACTCCTTCCACGACATGCTGCCCTGGTATATTAAAAGTTCACTTTAACTTTAACGACTAAACTTCAGTTAAAAAACTAGTTAAGTGTAACGGATTTATAACGTAACTTTGACTAACGAGCAGCTCATCTGATGTTAAGTCATTTTCAATAACTTCAAATATTTTTTTGCTAGATGCTAAATAGTTCTTAATAGATGCTAAATTCTGATTCAGATGCTGCCTAGTGTTTAAAATATTTTTAAATGTCGCGGTAAATAAAATAAAAAGAAGTTTTTAACACGAGCCACTATTTTCTTAGAACAGTGTTGTCTCTTAAAGACTTATGAGACTGATGCTTTGAGAACTTCCGCGTAAGCATTCTCCAATCGAAACAGCAAGTCCCCAATTTCGTAGAATATAATATCTTTAATAATTACAAGTCGAGAATTGAACTGATATCCTTCAATGGGGGCTTGGGAGTGGGGCGGTGATTTATTGGGTCATAAAGTATTATAATTAAAAGCTGGAAAAGGGGGAAACTATACGGTGGACGGAAGTACAGACCGTTTGCGCGCCCGCAAACCCTGTAATGGGTACCGGTATGTGGATCCTGTCACCGACCGATTTTGGACCCTAACACCGTGAAATGTGGGTCATAATCCCGTGAGATATTTAATGGACTAAATAATAAAAGCCTCGCGAGTTATTCTTTGTCTCAATAAGTTTTCAACATAAATAGAGAAACTGATTTTTGAAATCAATGGGTTTCTGAAAATACTATAATATGCCTGATATTGTGGTCATTGTAAAGTAACATTTTTCCAATGTTTTCCCATAAAAATCTGAATATTCGAATTTAATGTTTAGTTTGTAACCAAAAAGTTTTCCGAATCCTATTACTATTATAAATGTAGGAAAGTTTGTGAGGATGGATGGATGTTTGCTACTCTTTCATTTAAAATAACTATAGAACGGATTTTGATGACATTTAGTATGATAGTAGTTTATGTTTTGGATAAACACATAGGCTTTTTATCTATTATTTTTATTTTTACTTTTTATCCCGTTATTTTTATTTTATCTTTTTGGAGTTTACTCCTTAAGAATCGATTTTCATATAAGGCCCCCGGTATGAAAAAAATATGAGCAGTAACATCTACTGAACGAATGACAGCGTTACGTTTTCGTGCGCAACCTATTCTGCGCACCTGTCACTTTTTTTCACATGGCGCGAATTTTTGAACTCAAATCGATCGCTAAAGTTTTTGTTCCTTCTGAGGGACGTGTTTTACTTTTTAGAGTAAACTCCAGTCGTGCGTCGGAGCTGACACACACTTTTTTATTTATTTATTTATTATAAAAGTACAGCGTTCCCGTAGGATACTGTATTTACGCAGGCGGAGCCGCGGGCAAAAGCTAGTGTCTTTTAATACGGTATTTTCCTGTATTTTTTTACATTAGTGAATAGTGCTCTGACAAATAAGACAGTTTACAAAAGGAACAGTATACAAAAATCAATCAATTTTCAGTATATCAAATGATATTGTTGTGTTTGATACGGATTGTTTGAAGCACTTTTGTGTGTCTTGTGAAAACGCCCCATATAAAAGTCGTACAAGCAGGTGACGTACGAAGGTGATGCTACGAAATGATATATTATATGCACAAAATTTCCGATATCTCCGAAGTTTCCTCATTTACGTTCATACATACGTAAATCTTTTTGTACTTGTCAACTAATTATGTAGGTTTAATACACTAATGTTGTAAAAAATTATTTCAACTTTTTTGTGACTTTGAAATGCATGTAGTTTTGTACTACACATAAAATCCTAATTCTTTTAAATTTTATCAAGTTGTGATACCTTATTATTTCTTAATGTATTTAAAAAAACTAATGTGTAAATTGGGTATTTTCCTACATTTTTAACCCAATTGTATAAAGTTGAAGCCAAGGGTGGTAGTTTTTACGAGTTCCATCCAAGTTCCTTTGGTTGCTGCTGATGATGATGATAAAGGGTCTCCAAGTAATCATCCACCGTCACAAATCATCGCTCCAACTATGCGCAAGTACATCGGCGGCGACGGCCCGTCTGCCCGCGCGGCGTGACAAACGCTGTGTTTATTAAACTTAAAACATAATACGGCACTGGCGTAAATCATGCGCCGCGCGGGGGGGGATCCGACCCACTCCCCCGCAACCCCCGCAGAACCCTGCAACCCCCCTCGACACACCCGCGTCCACTAATTTTCAGAAATGGCCACTGAAGTTCAGACGTCGTAGGAATGCATCTGCATGTGATGTTGCGTTCTTTTTAATTTTGGCTTTAAACGAGCTACATTTCATGTTTAGTATATTTAAAAAGTTGAAATATTTTGTGCGCTCCGCTTTGGCCGGACGTTAGTTTTTGTTTTGCTAAGTAGAAAGGATTGGATTACTTTTTAGATATGAAGATTGAAGAACGTGATTTAAACTGAGAGCTGAATGAGTAGTAGAAAATGTAATTACTATTAAGACTTTCGTCTTTTTCATTTGATAACATCACCCCTGGCATAACCACCGTAGAAATGGTTTCTTTCTAAGGAGGAATAGAGAAAATGACAGATTGACAAAGGTAATCTGTAATTTTGTCCATATTATCTGTCAGTATGTCTGTTTTTGTGATGACAAAATGCATTTCTATGGTGGGCATGCTATGCGTGCAGGTAGAGATAAATTCAACTCAACCTAAATTCGATTAAACAGCCCTCAAAAATCCGAAAAGTGGAACAAGCCTTACATCCTCATCGTTGAGATTCCTAATACAGTCGATAAGGACCTTGTAGACAGTTTAATTTCAAAAAGGGAGCCGGATGGATAATGTTCATCCTTCAGATAGTAGACCGGAGGGCAGGTGCCCATTGCCCTGGCCATTAAAAGGGCACATTATCGCAACACACGGCGAACAGCGATGACTCATTAGAATTATTTAGAGATTTGCGCGCGCCTCGTCTCACGAAATTAAATTCTGTCCGAGAGCCACAACAAATCATATTTATTTACACCTAAAATACCTCGGGTGGCCATTACGCCGGCAGAACGCGGACTGCGCCGACCGCTCAGGAGATTAGGCAAGGAGCGACATTAAAGTGAAATTATTTATTTAGGGCCCACCGGCTAGATTACATTACTCCATACACATAAATAACGAAAACAATACCAGCTATTCTAATAAATTATCTTTTTATTGCCGGATTGTGAAAATTTTAGACACTTATCCGGGGGAGGGGGGCCGGGTTTTGTCCCAATTATTTATGGCGGTCGAGACGCGGGGGTTTTGTTCGTCGGCGCGTCTGTCGCCTTCTTATGCGGACCTCCTTTTTTAATTAAAACTTTCGTGTAGGTTAATTAATGGGCGCATAATAATTAAATAGATATCTTTATTTCGGTGACATTTGAGAGCGTCTTAATTGGGATGAACCTGAGTTATATTAGACATCGTGAGTGGTATCGCTTAGATAAGGTTAAATGCTAAAAGTGGCTTATTAATATGGACAATTATGCCGGGTGGTGGTCGGCATTTTCTTTGGTGTCGCGTTTCCTAAAGATCCTAGCAGTGACCTTTAATGCTCATTTGTATCATTTGCTCATGCTCATACGTATGTAAAAGTGTTTTTGAGCATAGATATTGTATTTTCCTGTTAAGTATCATATTAATTTACAACTGATAGTTATTCTATCAGAAAAAATTGTTTTAAATTTCGTTCACCAGAAAATAGTCTAAAAACTAAAAACAATAGTGATAAGTCACGAGTCTATCTGCAGCCCGGACACAAAATAAAATGATTTATAAAATTGTAATAATAAATCTCGGCAAGTAGTTTATGGCTGTTTATCCTATCCCGTAGTTTGTAAACACGCCGCCATGAATCAAACTGCACACGCCACCCGACGTTCCATTGTCCGACCCGACGCCACAAATCAATCACAAAAAAGTCCAAAAACCGAAGCCACTAAATGTCCTTCAAACCAATACGGCACGGGAATACCTCGCTATGAATAATCTAATAAATAATCTTCTCAAACATAATTTATTAGATACGGCACTACAGGACGGAAGAGAGAGTGGGGTGCTGGGGGGGGGGGGGGGAGCGGTGCGAGTGGGACGGAGCTAGTGTCGTCCGTCATAAATAACATCGGCAAAAACAATGGACAATGGCTTGTGGTGGCAGATACGTCTTCTTTAGCCGGGAGAAGTGTGCGCGTTCTAATGCGAGACTGTCCCGCCTGCGCCGAACTCGTGCGCAACAGAGTGTTGCTACAATTGAATTTAGTTGTCGTAATTAATATTTCAAGCGATTGCAATCTTTATACGCATTACAATACATAGTAACAATTACCTACTTGCTGTTAGTGAATTCACGCAATTCAATGGCAAAAATGATCAACATCAGCTCGATTTTTCCTAAAGTGTGATTCTAAGTCACCACATGTTGACGACGGCTAATGCTAGCCGTATATATACGTAACGTTATACCTGACAGGTTTGCCTGTACCGGCAAACCATACTGTATCAGCTCAAGCTTACCTGACAGGCATAACTGTGCAGGCAAACCTGTCAGGTAAACCCTTATTTTATGGCTAGCTTCACATACATACAGACACATTCTTTTATGCATTGTATAATGTATTTTGTTAAAACTTATGTTTCTCTGGTACCTACACAGGTAGTAAAAGTAACTGGTACACAGGTCACAGAAAAAGTTGGAGATTTTCCGGATAAAAAGTAGCCTGTGTTTATACAAAACCTAAACTACTACCAAATTACATCAAAATCCGTTCAGTAGTTCTTTCGTTAAAGAGTCACAAACATCCATCCATTCATCCATACTCACAAACTTTCACTTTTACAATAGTACTAGGCTAGTAGGATGTATTCGCCTGTACAATAGAATCACAAAAAACGTTAAACATTTATGCACAATGCCCTTCCCGGATTACCTCAGTTTCTTAAGCCGCGCTGTCTAAATTTAGGTACATAACTAACTCCCCCTCACCGAATTCGGTGACGGTGGCCGGTTTCATTGAAACCGGGCCAGTTATGCAGGAGTTATTTTATAGTGCCCAAATGTGTGCGTAGTACACAAGAGCACTCTCTGTTCCATTACTCTCGAAACCCAGTGGGACGGACAGACCGACACGACTGGTGAGTGATCAGCCTGCATTGTCCTAACCAAATTTGGAAACAACATTTTTTGATGTTCCAATGCGGGAATCGAACCTACGACCTCCGAGTCGAGAGCCAAGCTCTAAACCACTGGACAACGGAGGCTGTTTGATACATTAATACACGATCGTAGTACCCGAACTGTTTATGTAGATCATCAATGAATGATATAATATATGACGATAATATTAGAAGGATATGCTGTTGATAATGACGCGCATTGCAAAAATCCCACTCCGCCCACGTGTGGCCACTGGGCAGTGAGCATGCGCGGGCGCAATTACCGTGCTAATTGACTTTTCATGTCGCCGCGTGTGGTCCCCTGTCTTCTCTTATTTCAAACTACTTAGTAGAAAACAGGAATAAATATTGTCTTTAGACATAAGTCAGCGACAACTTTATCCTGCATTGTAGAATATCCATTTTTTAAATACTAAAATGTTTTTTTTTTATTGATTGCTATTCCATTGTCTGTCAAAAACTCGAGATCGGCTGGACCGATTTGGTTAATTTTGATCTTGAAATAATCATGGAAGATCAGTTTTTTTAACAAGGTTTAAAGTTTTAAACGGTGAGAAATATTGGAAAAATTGCGAGGAAAATAAGACAAGCAATAAAATTTTCCTACGTGTCAAACATTTGATGTTCAGTTTCGGTATCCAGTTTCTGTCAAATATTTGTACGTGCGTTCAGAAATTTTGTTGGAATGCAAAATTCTATTTCAGAAAAATCGCCCTGCCAGTAGGTTAGAGAGTGTAGACAGCAGTTGGTGTAGATGGTGGTGTAGGTTGCAGTAGTGTAGGATGCAGGTTGCAGGTGTAGGTTGTAGGTGTAGGCTATTTGTTTATTCCAGTTCATAATTTTCAGACCGAGCAACGTGACGGACAGCTAGTCTAGAAAAAAAAGTAACCGCCGTTATTGTCAAGCAGTGAGCGAGCCGATGATGTTAAAGCATAGCTAAGAATAATCTCGATCATGTCAGCTTTTAAACAAAAAAAACTAGATCAAAATCGGTCCATCCGTTTGGGATCTACGATGCCACGGACAGACACAAACACGTCAAACTTATAACCCTTCACCCCTTTTGTTTGCGTCGGGGGCATAAATGCACTACCTACAAAAATTTAACAAATAATATTTAAACAAGCTGAAATTATTTTAATTGTTAATAACGCATTAAAATCGTTTCACTCGGTTTGGACTTAGGATACCAGATACAGACAGACTCGTCGATCTTATATGAATACCCTTTTTTGGCCGTGGGTAAGAAAAAAAAGATATATGTCTACTATTTAACTGAGCCTATTTCATTAAGCATGACTAAAAGTCATGAATCATGATGCAATAAAGCAACCCTCTTCCGTTTCGATTTCGGTAGCATCACTTTATCTACAAATATAAATATTCATGTATATGTATATAGACATGGTTTATGTCGGTGTGTTTGTCACCTTATCACGTTTACGACCGCGATGCTCTTAGTGAAGAATGCGATATTTTTGTGGATCGTAAAACTAGTTATCTTTAGTTTTCTACATACATTTAGTTCTTCATATGCTAATCTCTTCCGATTTATTGGTCGATAGGCTATTACAAGGTAATTAAAGTTATTAATTAAATAAGGTTACTTTGCCGGTGGTATGTTCATTAAGCTATTAGTATAATATAGCTAGCAGTAGGTATGGAACATTGACTCGGAATCATTTAAACTTTATGCAGCTTGTTTATAGATAAGTAAAGCATTTTGTCGTCTACGTTGCAATGATGAATGAGCATTTTTTAATAGTGATTTGTGATTCATTGTTCATTCTTGAAATTATTCATTCTTGAAATAGGTATGGGATTTTGCATTTGCAAGAAAGCAATACAATTTTCCAACTTGTAATGGAAAACAACTTGGGCGAAACATCAAAACGTAAATTCCCCAAAGGATTTTTCAAAGGGCTTTTTTGTTGGTTAGATATTTTGTAACTTTTATGATATTTAAATCTCAAATTGGAGCAGCGGTCAACGCTCAGCATTATGCGAGCTGCTTCGAGTCTGGCCGTATAAAATAGTACATAAAAAGACACTTCGAATAGATCTATGAGTCTACAAAGCCTCCATTTACATTTTAAGCCCCGACGAAAACTGTCTGTGTCTCCTAAACGGCTGAACCGATTTTGATCTTGTTTATGTGTTTGAAAGCTGAAATAATCGGGAGTCTTTTTAGCTTTAATTCATCATTATCGTCTCGTTCACTGCTTGACAATGAGGGAGGTGCTTTACGCGTGCTTATGCGTGCACTCGCGGGATACTGCTAGATATAATATTTATTATATAATACAGCAAAGGGAGTACTTTCAAGACTTACGATTAAGATTTAATTCGATATTTATATTTTCCGAAGTGAATTCTGTTCCTGACAGAAAGAAAGCTTTCTGAAAGTGTTTACAAGATTTACATAAGTCGTTAATAGTTTAAGAAAGGATCGTAAAATCCCACGTAGATATAAATTGGGACATCCCATCAGGAGCGTTCTAAATTACGAGGAAACGCGAGTGAATTTACTATTGTTTATCTTATTCTATGCGGGTTATTTTTGTATGAATCTACTCTTCTTATATCTCGCGAGCATTTATAACAATATACCACCTTTGTTATAAAAATATTTTAACTATTTGCTAATCAAGTTATGTTTAAAATAATTAAAACCGACTTCCAATGTAAAAATGCACAAAAAAGTATGAAATAAAACTTATTTTCTAAATAATTGCTTTTAAATTTCAAATTTTAGCCGAATTTAAAAGGAACTATTTATAAAATAAGTTTTATTTCATACTTTTTTATGCATTTTTACTATGGAAGTCGGTTTTGATTTTTTTTGTTTAATATATATTTTTATAATACCTTTATGTTCACCGACCTCTGTGGCTCAGTGGTTAGCGCATTGGCGCTCAAGCCGGAGGTCGCGGGCTCGAATCCCGCCAGGGAATAAAAAAAAGTTTTCTGTGTTCCTGGGTCATGGATGTTTATTAAATATGTGTATAATAATATAATAAAAATCTTAAATATAAGTACAGTATAAAAAGTATATATATATATATATGTATATATATATATATATATATATACTGGGTGTCCCAAAAATACCGTCTCATAGTGACATGGGAGATAGATTAGCCTTATATCTCTCGGATAAAATAAAAATGACCTTAGTAAAAGTTGCTTAGTTTTCGAGATATTTGGATTTTTTTGGTTTTATTCAAAATCTCCATTTTTAGTTAGTTTTTATTTCCGCATTAGTACAAATTCCTTTAATTTATTCATTTTAATTTTTTTTAAGTATCTCGAATAGTTGTTTGATGCATACAAAATAAACTTTTGTCAAATAGTAGTGTATTTTTTAAGAAAAAAATATTTTTGTGTTGCGTTTTAGCTCTCCCAAAATTTCGACCCAAATTTTGACAATCTGCCGTAGAATAAAAATGTACTAAAGTAATCTGGCAAATTATTTTAAAAATTACTCAATTTATTGCAGATTTAGAAATGGTATAACACTTACATGAAAAATTTACAGAAACTTAGAAATTGCCATTTTTATCATTAAAGTCTAATTCAAGCCGGACTCAACTATGAAGTGAATATTCAATATTCAAACACAATGAAAAGGCCACATGTTGTCCTTTGTGTTCGGCGTTTGTGATCCTGTTCTTAGGTTAAAAACTGAGTGAGATAGCTGTCAATGATCAACGGTAATGTTTGTTAAAGGCCTAATAAGTGCAAGGGAGCGCGCAATATGCGCTACTCTCTTCCCACATTTTACAACACCGTGTTCCACGAACGATCTCGTGGACTTTAGTACGTTCTCTTCCGTTTTGTGCGATACACGTGCTATTTTGTACTGCTCTCGTTTCTCTCATTTTTTTTATTACTAGGCGTTATTTTTGGACTCTGATTTGCTTTCGATTTGGACTATTGTTGAACTGATTTGGTGACAACAACGACGGTTTGCGCTCTTACAGACAGCTGGCTGGTTTTACTGTGCTAAGAATGGAAAATCCACGAGGTGCTGCTACTCAATTTACTCATCGTGAGTACGCCGACATGTACTTAATTTATGGGGAAACCAGGCGTGTTTCTAATCGAGGCGTAGTAACTTTAAATTCAAGATTAGCTGCAAGATTGTACGCGGAACGTTATCCAAACCGTACACCGCCATCGTATCATGTGATTGAACGATTGGATTCTGCCTACAGAGAGGGTAGAGTCCCAGGAACTCGAGGTGGTGAAGGGAGACCGCAAACAACCGACGAAGATGTCGTGTTACAGCAAGTTACCGAAGATCCGTCAACTTCGGTTCGTTTGATTCAAAGTCGGACTGGAATACCGAAATCATCTGCTCATCGCGTTTTAAAAAGGAACAGGTATCATCCGTACCACATACAAAGAGTGCAAACTCTCCTTACGAGTGACTATGCCAGACGGGTACAATTTTGTCAACGAATGTTGGAAAAAAATAGGGAAGATCCCGACTTTTTTCATAAAGTACTGTGGAGTGACGAGTCGCAATGTAGAAGAGATGGTTATTTAAACCTTCATAATATTCATAGCTGGCAGCTAGAAAACCCACACGAGAATAGAGAAGATCGGTCGCAACACATGTTTAAAATAAATTTATGGACCGGAATCTACAACGGTACAATAGTAGGACCAGTGGAGCTGCCTCCAATATTAAATGGTCACACCTATTTGGAATTTTTAGAAAACCAATTGCCAACGCTCCTCGGGGATGTGCCACTGGAATCATTACGAACGATGTGGTTTCAAAACGACGGCTGCCCAGCACATTACGCTCGAGACGTTCGAGCACACCTGGACCGCAGGTTCCCGGGAAGGTGGATTGGGCGACTGGGGCCAATCTTATGGCCACCACGATCCCCTGATCTTAATCCCCTGGATTTTTTTTATTGGGGATGTCTTAAAGACAAAGTTTATGGTAAACCAATACGCAACGAAAGGGAACTACGCGACAGAGTCACCGCAGCGGCTCAAGAAATATCTCAGATAAGTTTGAGAAGATTAAAGAATAATTTTATCAGAAGATGTCGATTGTGCATTCGTGTTGGAGGTCGACAGTTCGAGCATTTACTGTAATAAATCTAAGTTCTAAAGTTTTTTTCTAATTTTATTTATTATCACAGTGCCCCATAACAGCGAAGGAAAGAACGAAAAAACAAATTAGGGTTGCAATAGTACATTCAGTTTTACAAGTCTACAGATACAAAAGATAATAAAGGTCGATAGATAATAAGATTGCGATGAACATTCCTGGTACTTTTTCATCTTCTTTACTACATAAGAGTCTGGCTTGAATCAGACTTTAATGATAAAAATGGCAATTTCTAAGTTTCTGTAAATTTTTCATGTAAGTGTTATACCATTTCTAAATCTGCAATAAATTGAGTAATTTTTAAAATAATTTGCCAGATTACTTTAGTACATTTTTTTTCTACGGCAGATTGTCAAAATTTGGGTCGAAATTTTGGGAGAGCTAAAACGCAACACAAAAATATTTTTTTCTTAAAAAATACACTACTATTTGACAAAAGTTTATTTTGTATGCATCAAACAACTATTCGAGATACTTAAAAAAAATTAAAATGAATAAATTAAAGGAATTTGTACTAATGCGGAAATAAAAACTAACTAAAAATGGAGATTTTGAATAAAACCAAAAAAATCCAAATATCTCGAAAACTAAGCAACTTTTACTAAGGTCATTTTTATTTTATCCGAGAGATATAAGGCTAATCTATCTCCCATGTCACTATGAGACGGTATTTTTGGGACACCCAGTATATATATATATATATATATATATATATATATATATATATATATATATATATATATATATATGGAAATCATTATGACGATTTGTAAATGGTGTGATGGCCTATGCTTGCAGTTCTTTAAACAACGCTGAAAATTCCAAACTGTATCTTAAATGTATCTTTAAGAAGTCCGGAGTTCTGTTCAGTACTTTTGGATCCAGGGTATACCTTGGTACAAAATCTTATTTTTTGGTAGCATATGTTTATACTTCAGAAAAACGTCGAAATCACCATCTGTATTTATATAAATGTCGAGGAGTCCCCTCGATTCCTCATGGATCCCATCATCAGGTCACCACTTTGGTGAAAACGGGACCAACTTGGGATTATACCCTTTACATAAAAAAAAATAAGTTGAAAATCAGTCCACAGACGGCGGAATTATCGTTGAACATACAAAAAAAATATTTACATTTATATGTAGAGCCGAATGCATAACCGCCTCCTTTTTTGGAAGTCGGATTATTATGAAATTATCGGCATGGTAAATTTGTAACTAGTTAAGGCTCTGGATTAACACACATGCTACTTTTTAGCCCTGAAAAGTACAATGCTCTCATGGGCGGTAGGAATATACCTAGTAAGGTATATTTACCAACATGGGTAGGGCCGCGGGCAAAAGCTAGAATTTTTATAAGTAACGGGATCCCTTTTGATTCTGTTTACGCGATTGTGGAAGTATGTTTAACGTCTGGCTCTTGTGGTTCCTGAACATCAGTCATGTCAGTCATCTCAGTCAGGTCAGTTAGCAGTTAGCACTTGGTAAGTTCACAGTTAAGACGTGCTTAGAGCCCTTGGATTCTGCGCATTATTAATCTAATGTTTATTGTATTATTGTAGGTGTAAGTAGGTCAAGAATTATTATGGTCTATGGAGATAGTTTCCAAAACAAAAATAAATTGACCAGATTTTCCTATAAAATGTGAGTGAGTGTCCATGCGTAGTGCGAGTTGGGAGCAAATGTTATATTTCTGTAAATTACGAAAACTCTTGTTCATAATGCATAGTGTCATTACTTTAAATGTAAAGTTGTAGCCTAATGTCGAGTTAAATATTTCATTCGCATAAATATACACCCAGCATAAAAGTGTGTTCTTATAACAGAGAGAAAAATACAGTATGTTTTTTGTACCCCCCTCTGATCCTAATTATTATAAACCAAGTATTAGATTTTGTTAACTTTGAAATATAAAATAGATTTTAACAATTTCCCATGTTCCTCTTTCCATGAATTCCATCTTCCACCTCCACAACTTTACCGAAACCTCCCAAATGTGGGTCCGTAACTCGCACCAGTCCTTAAGGGCCGCTCGAGTCGTCTATAACGGTACTGGCAGGTCGCCAGCCAGAGGCTTCGAACCCTGATTTACGAGCTGCTAGTCTACCTCACCCGGATCCAGTTCATTCAGTGAGAAATAAGTACCGTAGGTGCCTATATAAAATTGATTTTTATTGGGACTTATACGGCTCTCAGAAAAATTAAAGATTTTCAGCAGTCAGCTAGACTGAATTTTGAAGGAATTTTAGAGTAGGAGACCTTAGGACTTGCTAAGCTAAGGATGCCCTGGATCGACCGGAAAGATACTAGGGCCACACGTAAAACTAGCGTGAAATAATGCTTGCGGCTGTCCATGGGTGGCAACAATATTTGCCATAAACGATTCGTCGGTTCGTTTGTGCCTAAGAGAGGGTACTTACAATCAGCTAGCATTGTGCCTGTTTTCTAGTTTTCAATCTGCAACTACAGTAATTTTCCTAAGTAATTTAGCGTTTCTTATGACACCACCTTTAGGTACATAAACTGTGTTGAGTGACAGGCGATGTATACAAGAGGAGCCGGCGCGCCTGATGTATGTGCGTCTGTGTAGCGTCAGAAGTGCTGCACGAACTGCACGTTCACTCGTAGGTATATAGACTATATGAGGCAAAATTGGGTTTACTCTTAATTTAACGACCTCTGTTGCTCAGTGGCTGAGCGCGTCGTGCTCAAGCCGGAGGTCGCGGGTTCAAATCTCGCCAAAGTTTTCCGTGTTCCTGAATCATGGATGTGTATTATGTGTATAATATAATAAAAGTCTTAAATAAAAATATTTCCGTTGTCTGGTATCCGTAACAAGAGTTCATCGAGAACTTAGTGCTGGACCAAATTGACGGCTTTCACATAAATTATTTTATATGTTAAGTAATATAGCGCAGCACGCTGTGACACCCTACTAGTTACTACATGATTATGTGAAAGTTCCTGACAAAACATGCTACAATAAAAATTAAATATTATATTAATTAAATAATAATTATTTGGCCGAAAAGCCTTCAAAAATGTAAAGTAATAAAAAATATGACACGTGAATCTAAGGTAATAACATCGATGCGAAATATAAAATGCACGTCAAGAAAAACCTCGATGTAAAATCTAAATCTAGACACATTTGTCACCGCATCCGTAACTCGCGTTTTATCGGCCACTACTCTTTGATTAAAACTATAAAATAAATCGTCAACGTTAAAAATACAACGTCTTGTCACGTCGAGCCGCCGACGCCGACGCCGACGCACTCGGATCGAATATTTTACATGTTTTATGACAGCTTTTATGTTTGACATAAATTATTGACACCCACCGCAAATTGACAGGTTGTTTTGGGAGGATTAAGCAAAGTAGCGGCAGGTCCCCTTAGTTTTTAGATATCTCTCTTTTTAGAAGGCCTTAGAATTAGATTATAGATTTGTACAGTTGTATTTAGTTTTAGTGTAGAGTACGTGACTAGTATATATGAAAATAAGTGTAAACAGTATCAGACTTGTGTGAGATAAAAGCCTCGATAGGAATATAACATAATATTTTAATATAAGTTTTTCCCCGCGGCTCCGCCCGTGTTAATACAGCTCCCCGCGGGAACATTGTACTTTTTCGGGATAAAAAGTAGACTACGATTAATATCCAGAGCTCAAAGTACTGCCATACCACATTACATCAAAGTCCTCACAAACTTTCACATTTATAAAAGTATATAGTAGGACTTCAAAATTAAATCATTCGAACCAAATAGAAGCTAAAATATTATTAACTTTTCGTACCTTTATTTTTTCCAACTAACTCTCTCTTGTTATGTAGTAGTATAATATTTATCTTCACTTCATTATCACGTATTTTACGTGACACATCGTTATGTCTTTTACACGGTATTTCGTGTTTTTGCACAATATGTCTCCGCTATTTTTATTCGATTTATAATATTGCACCTACGATTTAAAAGCCACTCAAGAGTGTCTCGCGGCATAATATTCAGGTGTTAATAGTGTAAACCGTATTCGTCAATGTCACAGAAAGCGAACATAAATATAGATATGACAGTATCATCTTAATTATTTTTGACGTTGATTTAAATCATAGATTAGTCTAGTTTTGTAACGGCCGAGAAAAAACGATTCTCGTTCTATTGACGAAGTGACGCAGCGCGTGGGAGCGCGGCGGTCGCCAAAAGCGGCCGCCATCCGTCATCGGCTGACGTGACACTGTTGCTGCAGTGTGCATCTAGCCTAGGACTTCCATAGCGTGTTCCTTTGCAATTCAATAATCTAGTTTTTTGTAAAATTAGCAAGTAACAAATGATCGTTTCGTGAATGCTATAAGTAGTCATTTGCAATAACGCCAGGGGGGGAGGGGGCAACTTTATAGCACTTTGGAAACCGATTACTCCAAAATGGTTGACCTTGTAAAAAAGTCATATATAAAATGAAAAAAAAAATTATCTCCACTTCACGTATATGAAAAATTAAAAAAAACCTAATTATTATTTTTTGATGCCAACAATTATATACTTACACAATTTATATTATAACTATAACAAATTAAATTAATTAATATAGGAGTAGAAGGGCGGACAGACGGACGGACAGAGCGAAACTATAAGGGTCACTTGCGTACTATGGAACCGTAAAACGAAGTAGATGTACCAACTGTTAAGCACGCAGATTTCATGAGACACGTGATAGTCCAAGCGCCAGCGGAAGTTGGCATCTTCCCCGGAAGTTCGTTACGCGTCGGTCGCGGGCGGCCGCGCCCGAAGCGCCCCCCCGAGCCGCATTCCGTCTACTTTATTGTCCACAAAAGCTTCCAACTTCATATGCAGTTATCATCTTGGAGCAGTTGGAAGTTGGAAACTGATATTTATGAATAACTGCTTCGTTTTAGCTTCTTTTAAGCTGGCTCTGTGGAATGCTGTAGGATTTTGTTTCGCTCGCTCCTAGACTATAAAAATATGGTTTTGTGTTATTGAAGTCTATAACGTTATGATCCTGTTTTTATAGAAACTAGCTGCCTAGCGCAATACGCTACTTAAACTTGTTTTTACATTATTGTGAAACTTAAAAACCTACAAAAAAATATTTTATAAATATACACTTTTTAAGAACAGCCGAAAACTCTAATCGCCATGTTGGTAGATAGACGTCATACTAGTACTCTTTGTAATTTGTGCTATAGTCCGAGTGTCCATAGTAGTAAAATGGCGGTGTGACGTTTCGTTTGACGTTTTGACATAAATAATTTTATAAGATGTCATGAACTATTTATTTACAGAGACGTTCCGTTTCACTACTACATAATATGTGTTTAGTATGTTTGTGTCGTCACTTTCTTGCCGGATGTTACTTCGAGGTGTTTGCATCAGTAGAAATTAAAAAACAAAAATACATATTTTTAAATTAACTTTATATAAATCTTAAGTTTTTAAATTATGATGTCGATAGAATATGTTTTCCTAAGCCAAATACTAAAGGAAATACTCCTGCAATGCATGAAATGAGGGTGTTTGATATTTTTTCTGCGGCAGACCTAACGCACACAAAGCGTCATCTGGTGGAGTAAGTCGTATCAAAAACGGCCAATAAGAATTTTCGATTCCATTTCTGTCGCCAGGAGGCGCTAGGTAGCCCGTCGTGTCAAAAATCTGTCAGATGAAACGATTTTAAAAACCCTCATTAATATGAGTCAAGTAGGTAGCCTATTGTAGTAGACGCGACGCGACATATCTCGGTTACTAGATTTGACGGTCTATAATTGGCGGTGCGACATATGTCGCGGCATTTAACTAATACTATAAGCGTTTAAGAAACTGTAAAATGGCGTTAAAAAGTAAAAATGTCACTAAAATCTCCATAAATGTCTATATTGATTAATTCCAAGCTTAAGTGTTCAATAATTTTGATTTTATAGTTTTTAAGTTGCAGCTTCCTTATACCGTTTATTTTAATACAGTATAAATTTTATACTGGGTATAAAATCACAGATGTGGCGATAAAAATCAAATAACAATAAGACAAATTTGAACGCCAATCGCCATCAATACTAATTTTTAAGAGGGATAAGGCGAGTGCGCACTATATAGCGATGCATGATTTGAGGCAAGAAAAAAAATCATGTAAAATAATATTTTTAGATCATTAAAAACATAAAAAATTAAATGTAAAATTTAAAAAAGTATGTCAAGCCAATATTTTTTCACCATTTACATAAACCAATACCAATGTTATAATTTATAAACTTACTATATTCTGTTCATATCCAATTTAATATTTTTGTAACCAAAAGGACGTTACTTCTCGTGCAATAAAGATAAACCAGAACACACGAATTAGGTCGAATATATAAAGGTTAGATTTATCTGAACAGAGTACGCAATCATTAGTGTATCAATAAATATGCAGCAGTGTGGCCTCAGCTTTACAAACCGGTGTAGCCGTTAAGGGAACAGACAACATCATTATATTTTGTTACTATATCAAGACACGCTCGTCGTAAATAACTCAAAACTCCAATTTTGTGAGTTTGACTCATCGCGGTGAGAACGTCGATCGCTTGCAAACGGACACAAGCCTCAGTAGGCTAGCGTGGTATTCCTCCTCAGACCGAGGAAAATCCGCTAATTGATGACGATGATAATGATTTCGCTTACAAACGGTAAACTGGCCAAGTGCGACTCGGACTATTTGCGTACAGAACGAAAAGAAAAGAAGTTTGTGTTATTCTATTTTTATTATTCGTTGTTAAAGCAAACATACATTATGTGTGAAAATTTCAACAAAACGTCTAGCTATCGCGATTAAGGAGAAACCGCCTGATGGCAGACACAGACAGCGAAGTCTCAGTAATAGGGTCCCTACTCCCTGTCCCTTTGGGTACGGAACCCTATATAAGACCAGCGAAACAAGTAGGCTAGTAATCATACATCATCAGATGATGATGGGAGGTCTTGGAAAACCATAACTAATGAATATGTTTATTTATTATCAGCGTGTATATTAAGAGTTGGCACACATTTATTGTTTTTATTCTACTTCACAGAATATGAGGGTATTTAAAATTTGCAATCATTCAATTCGATGTAACAAAAACGTGTTGACATTTGAAATTCGATTGGACCTCGTTATGTACACGCATGCTGTATACACTCATGTACTATTGGTGGAAACAAACATGGCGGAAATAAAAAGATACGTAAAGTTGTCACATTCTGGTGACTCCTTCTCGTCCTTTACGGCAACCAAACGACCTCCATACCACCAGCCAGCTCCAGAGCTATCGTCCATCCACGCCGAGCGATCTTGTCTCTTATCACGTACAGATAAAGTACGTTTTGCCGTGTATCCGGAAAGACGTCTAGATTTTAAATTTCCAACTGCCGCGACATTAAATCGTAATCGAACACTTTAGTCTGACGGTCGCGGGGAAGTATGGCGCCCGGGCAGTATAAATATGCACTTATCTTTCTTTTTAGTTAAAGTAAGTCTGCATTATGCAGGGCTTGCAGTGGGCCACGTGTGCCGCGAATAAAATTTTAGCACCCGACATTGTTCCAGGGGAGATAGGCCATTCTGTTGCAATAACGAAGCAAGTGACTATAACTCGGAGCGAGCGCTTATTTTTTTTATTGAAACTAGGAGTTGGATTCTTTCATTTTGGCTCTGTAATTTGATGCTTTCAGTCGATTGTCTTTTTATGTTTTTATTCAGTATTTTTCTTTTATAAACCCCGATAGCTTCTGTTTTCTGTTAACATCAAACGATTTTGAGAAACTGGTACATCTATATCCTAGTACATCCTAGTATTCTAAAGTACAAACAAAATGTCGATTTTGGTTTGGAAGTGGCTAAGCCTTTGAATTAAAGTGCATTTGATATTAATTGGTGTCACAATTTTTAATATAATTTTTGTTTTGTTTCAGGTAAAAATCAGAGCATACAAATTCAAACTGAAAAGTATTTTTTAGAGGTAAGGTATTATGATCGTATATGGACAATGAGCATGTTATAATGTTATTGTTGTCAGAACAGTTTTGATCTAAAATAAAAAATAACTAATTAATTCGTCAGTGTGCACCTAGCCTTAGCCACAATTATTATCAATCAATCTGCGCGGATTATCGCAGCGCCCGACTGACGTGTTTCGCCGTCAACTGACGTGTGACTTATATTTTTAATTACGGGCTAATTATGCCGATAAATTGGCCACTCCAGTTTAATACGGTTTTGGCGGGAAATATATTTTAGCATCCAATTTCGAAATTATTGAATTTTTACACCGCGGCACTGGCAATAATATTATTCGAGCGCAGTTTGTTTTATTATTATAATGTGAATTATTTTCGCTGTTTTGTAAGACACTTTCGTTATGATTCATTTTCTGAGTGTAACGCGAACGGGGTAAGCCGTGCCAAGGAAATAAAGTTGGGAAGCATTACCCTCCTTCTGCAGTCGGTTTAAATGTTAATGGCGGGAAGCGGGTCAGTATGAATAAACAGGTCAATAATATCAACATGTTCGATATTACTGACGTCTGAACATGGCAGGTGACAGTGGCGCCAGGCGCGAAACATTATTTCATTGACAAAATATTATATTGACTAGAAAGGTTGAGATGGTGTCAAAAGCGACTCACTCGGTACCGAATACCACTCGCACTGCGCACAACGAGTTTATGGCACCTTCTAGAATATCTCGCGCTAATCATGGTGATAGGTGATAGGGCCTAGGGGGCACTGGGCAAAAACAACCATTTAAATTTTATGCACGTTTTTTAAATACAAAAATATTGAAATCTAGTTTTATAGTAAATGATACATAGGTAATCATAAGAACAGAAATAAATAGGAGGACATCGGTCCATGACCCAAGAAAAGCGACGTCGTTGTTGATGATGATGAGACAATAAATACTATTAAATAGAGACAACAAATATTTTCGGAGAGAGATTTATTGAGACACTGTCAATCAGGTGCCAATGTCACCTTTGTCAAATGTCACCTTATCGCGTCGTTTTGGACCTTTTTGACGGACGGACACATAAATTTAAAAAAGGTTTGAAATGAAGCTCGAAACAGGATCTTAGTGACAAAATAATAATAATGAACACTAAAATTATAGCCCGTTGAGCATAGACGTATCCATTATAGACGACGCATCTTGAGGCAAAAACTGTCCCCACTTAAATGGCCCCTCTCTTGGAGTTGTTTGGGGCTATTTTGACATTTGTGGTATGGTGAAATCAGGATGGCGTAACTTTATCTTGTATAATGATTTTGTTCTGTTTAATGTACGTCATAGCCTATCTGTAGTTTTGAAGTCTTTGCCGTTTAGAGTTATTTTAGCTCGGTGCTACTGTGAGAGTGATCCTTATGTCGTCGGCATAAGAGTCCTGTCAGAGGTAAAATAGCTCTGAACGGACTGTAGGTGCTGCATGCGACTTTGCCTGTTTTAACTACCCAATTATCTATATAATAACACTTAGAATATCCATAAAAAGGTTTATGGCCCGGGACGTCTCGTGTCTTGAAGTCCCAGGACTTCGTAATTTTGGTTGTCTAGAGTCCCGGGACTTTCGGGTCGAGACTCGAGACAAATTGTGGAAGAACTGTATTGCTTTGTTTTACGTAAATATCCCACGTATTCGATCACCAAATGTGGAAATAATGGGCGCTGAACCTAGTACCAGTATCTCTAAAGTACACAACGAGCCTAAATCAAATAGAACAACAAAAAAAATATGCAAGAAAATGTATCCGAGATTATGGAAAAAAGAAAAACAAGAAGCAACCGGAAAACGTAAAGAAAGTTTGGAACTACTGTATAAATTAATTAAAATTAAATTAAGTAGGTAACGTTTATTTCGGGTGGCATAGACCCATATTATAAATACCTTACAGACTAAATATATAAAGCCTTAAACACAATTAAACCGACATCTGTTGAAAAGGAGAGTGTTTTCCTATAAGGAAAGAGGAGAGTGTATTCCTTATATATTCTAGTCGGATCACACAATTGACAAACAGAATTATTTATAAAATATTTTTTCTTAAAAGTCTCAAAGTCCCGGAAATTCCCGGGACTTTGATTGTAGGTTGTCTCATGTCCCGGGACTTTGAAAATGTCGGGAATTACTAAACCCTCATCCATAATGAAGCAACGGTAATTTGTAAAATAAAAATCATTAACAACACGCCAGTAAAACTATTGTTCGCTAGTCCGTATTGACATTTAACTTGGTTAGAAAGTGACATAACATCACTTTACGTCAATAATTCTACCGGTGTACTATATTATTATATATGCAGTAGAATGTAGTAGAATATTTTAAAATATATGTAATAAAAATGTAGTTTATAATTATATTATCTATTTTTGTAAAACGATGATACGTGTGTTGTCAGGTCACAGGTGTCACACAATACGGGCTAATTTAGCTTACTGGGTGACTTCGACTAAAATAACAGGTACATTTTTGTTAATGTAACTAAAACTAAGCTTATAAAAAAGAGGGTTTTAAGTTTATTAAAAATTACGAGCAAAGTACCAATTTACCGGCACCTACTTATAAATTCTGAAAGCCTTTGACATCAACAGTAATATATCTGCGACCCTGGTACCACACATCCATCACACGTCAAGGCCGGGTAAACAGACAGGTAAGCGCCCACCCTCCCCCGGCGGGGGGTGGGGGGGGGGGGGGTAAGAGTGTGATTGATTCGTAAGTAAATATTCCATCAGAGATCAGATGCTTATCGTAGAGTTATGACCTTGTCAGCGAAGTTTTTTTGTATTGCACTGAAGTTTGGGTGTTTTTTCTTCAAGTAAAATTACCTAATGTTTTAATACAGTTATTGCGATCTAAATAAAAACTTTTTTTTAACTAAGAAAAAAAAACTTAAAATCCTGGTGTTATTACAATATTTTCTTGTATTTAACACAGAAGTGTCCTTCCTACCTTCCAAATACACTTTTCTCCAATTGATTTAGCAATGTAATATAGGACACAATCAAGAAAAAAAAATCAGTACTTTACCATAATATTATAAACTAGATGTTGCCCGCGTCTCCGTACGCGCTAATGAACCGCTAATGAATGAAAAAAAAAAAAAATAATGCCCGAAGGAACCGTGCATTTTGCCGCGATAAAAAGTAGCCTATTAGAGTACGTAGACTGCGACTCTATAATGTGCCAAATTTCATCACAATCGGTCAAGTAGTTTTGGAGCCCATTCAATGCAAACAAACAAACAAACCCTATATTACAAAACTACACAGACGTGTCCTACCGCCAAAGACACTTTCCTCCAATTGATTTAACAATGTAACTGTCCTATTTTAATGAAAAGAAAAATCAATACTTTACCATGATATTATAAATAATCTAATACCATTATGACGCAGGTAGAATTGATATTCAGTAATAGATGTGGAGCGCCGTGCGGCTGCCGCGTGTTACATCCGATGTTGTTAGTAAATAGACGTTAGATGTATGATTTAACGTGTTATGACGGCTAACGAACGGAAAACACTCGCAAGTCTCTACTGATGGAATAAATTATGCATAATGCCCTCTCAAATTTATCCTCAACCATCAATATTAACAGTGGATGACAAACAATTGTATTTTTGGTGCTGACAAGTAACAGGTGGATAATCATGTCTGACTCCAGGACTCCACTAAGATTTACTAATTAATTTGAACACACACTACTTTGTTTTAATGTTAAGTTAAATGATTTCAAAACTAGGGATGGGCTATGACGTACATTTGAAAGTAAAAATCTTCATACAAGAATAAGTTACGCCATCTTGATTTCACCATACCTCAAATGTCAAAATGGCCCCAAAGCCTCCAAAGGTGGAGCCATTTAAGCCAGTTTTTGCCTCGACAACCCTCGTCTATAATATTACGTCTATGGTTAAGTTACTTGTTAACCTACCATGTTAGCCTACTTTGGATTTACACATTAATAATAGCTTTCACATCGAGTTCGGTGGCGATGGCTGGTTTTGTTGAACCCAGTCCGGGTACGCAGGAGTTATTCTGTAGTGCACCAGTGTGTGCGCACTACGCAACACCACTCTCTCTTTTTTGACTCTCGTTATCCAGTGGGACGGATGATCGACACGACTGGCGAAAGATCAGGCGCAGGGCTTACGAATGGATCATCTTTCTTGTGAGACAATCAGGTGAGGTGATAGGGCCGCATTGTCCTTACCAGACTTGAAAATAACATTTTTTGTTGTTCCAACGCGGGGATCGAACCCACGACCTCCGGGTTCGTGAGCCAAGCTAAACTATCGGATCACGGAGGTGTTAACCATTACATATATTTAGTCAATTAAAGACAGATTACCACAGTGAAGGAGTTACATGATATTATCGAGAATAAAAATGTGAAAAAGATTTAAAAAATGTTGCTTATAAATATGTTGTACCTATCCCCCTAGTCCAGAGTTCAGACCAGATTCCCTGATCAAGACGTTATTAATTCCCGTCGCGTCCCGGATGATTGACGGCTATCTGATACGTCACCCTAACACCCCCCTGCCACCGACACCCCTAACACCCCCACGATGCAAAACATCTCAATGTGGAATTGATGGAAGACGTCGATGGACGACATTTACTATGTCTGTCCTGTCAATTTATACTCAATTATATTATTTAAAGAGGATAGATTTGTTTGCTTGTTTGCATTGAATAGGCTCCAAAACAACTGGGCCGATTTTGATGAAATTCGGCACAGATATAGAGTAGACCACGGGAAAGCATATAGGCTACTTTTTATGGCGCAAAAATGTACGGTTTCCGCAAGATTTACTTTTGCGCGCACGAAGTCGCGAGCAACATCTAGTTAATAATAATAATTTTATGTTGGATAACTTTGTCTACACGATTGGTTCTATATAACCAGTAACCTTACCACAGGAACCATGAACATACAAGAGTATGGAATAATACAATGTACTTTAGCGCCCGTCACGCGTCGCAAAATACGAGGGCGGGTCAATAAGTCCGTGACTTTTGGAATAAAACACAGATTTTTTGATAAATAAATCATTTTATTTTTCAACGTAGTCCCCCTTGAGCTCTATACACTTTGTCCAACGCTTCTCCAATTTTTTTATCCCTTCCAAAAAATATGATTTGTCGAGGTCCTCAAAATAGGCCTTTGTTTGCGAGATGACTTCATCATTGGAGTCAAATCTTTTTCCACCGAGCCATTTTTTCAGGTTTGGGAACAAGAAGTAGTCACTCGGAGCCAAATCTTGAGAATAGGGTGGATGTGGGAGCAATTCATAGCCCAATTCATGGATTTTTGCCATGGCAACTGCACATGTGTGCACCCTTGCATTGTCTTAGTGAAAAAGAACTTTTTTCTTGGCCAAATGAGGTCGGTTTTTTTTCAAATCCTCATTGAAGCGGTCCAATAAGTTGGCATAATATTCCCCATTAATTGTTCTTCCCTTTTGAAGATAGTCAATGTGGATTATCCCACGTGCATCCCAAAAAACAGTCGCCATAACTTTATTGGCTGACAAACCCACTTTGGCCTTCTTTGGCGCCGATTCACCCTTAGAAACACACTGTTTTGACTGTTGTTTGGTCTCTGGTATATTGTGATGGATCCATGTTTCGTCCACGGTTAAAAAACTCCTCCATATTGTGATTAAACAACGCCAAACCTTCCTGTGAAGTTGTTACACGATTGCGTTTGTGGTCGACTGTGAGCAAACGCGGCACCCATCTTGCGGAAAGCTTTCTCATGCCCAAGTGATCATTCAAAATTGAAACCACTGAGCCATGCGAGATTCCTATGGCTTCCACAATCTCTTGCACTTTCAATCTTCGGTCGGCCAACACCATATCGTGAATTTTTTCGATTGTTTCGGGTGTAGAGACCTCAACTGGGCGTTCGGCATCTTCAGTGCTTGTAAGGCCACAACGAAATTCAGTAAACCACTTTTTTACCATTGAAATCGATGGTGCAGAGTCCCCATAGTATTTATCAAGCTTAGCCTTGGTCTCGGTAATGTTTTTTTTTGCAAAAAATAATGCTTAATAAGCACACGAAATTCACTTTTTTCCATTGTTTCCTTAAGTTACTGGATAGTCTGATAAAGATAGCTGTAAAACACAAACTAACTGACGCAGCAAGTTCAAATTTTGATAGGAGTCAACTGACAGATGCCTATTGACAGGAGTAGTGTTGCTTTTTCAGTAAGGAGGTTAGAAATTCAAAAAGTCACGGACTTATTGACCCGCCTTAGTAATATCATATCTGACTCAATTTAGTCATAATTCTACAAAGCAATAAGGCATTTCATTTCTGCAATGATGGAGTGGCCGCCAATTGAGTGCAGTGTGATTGAGTGCGACTTGAGTGCGACTCAGATCCGCAGATAACGACAGTCACCGGCTTCATTTTATGCCGCCTCAAAACGGGTTATTGTATGAAAATAAACAGAATAAATAGTTAGTTAACTTTTAACAAAAGACGCGTCATCTGACTCGTACTAAATTAGCAATGCATAAGAAAAGTCGGAGAAAGCGAACGTAAGAAATGTCGTCTGTCCGTCACAGAACTCACAGAGGGTCGCTGTAAACACAAACACAGGGAAAATCGATGACGGCCATTGTCCGACCCGCGTCGAATACGACCTGTCAACTTTGATTGAATCAACTAGTTGAAGACCTAAGAATGTTTAGATGTGAAAAATTATAAACTATTATAAATTGCAAGAATTTCTGACGAAGCACATCGACTAATGTTTTAATTACTTTTATCATCGAGATAACACTTTTATTTGCTATGAAATAAAACACAGTTAAAATTTTTAAGTAACCACCGGATTGTCAAGCAGTGTGCTAGCTGATGATGACGAATTATAGCTAAGAACACTCTCGATCATGTCAGCTTTCGAACAAAAAAAAAAAAACAAGATGAAAATCGGTTCATCCGTTTGGGAGTAACGTCAATTTTATAACACCTCTCTGTTTTTGTGGGGGGTTAAAAATCGGTCCGCTACTATCTATGTGTGTGACTGTGGCGCGGGCGGACCGAGACGTCCGTCCATCTGCGCGCGACATCTGAGCGGCGGGAGACCCGCACGGCGCGCTCCCCGAGCGCTGCAGATAATGATGTTAGGCAAGCAATTTTGACGTTGTTTGGGCATTTGGCTTCGGGCGTTTTTTATTTACTAAGGCCCACTTGCGCAGATCTGGGTTAAAGTTAACCCTGGGTTAAAATACCATGCCTTTTCTTTCACAAATAAGACGAACGAGAGATATAAAATGATATTTAACCCAGCTGCGCAACTGGACCTCAATTGAATTGTAAAATTGTTCAAGATTTGATACATTTTCTTGCAGTTTTATTAATTTGCGAAAAGTACTTTTAGGACATGTTTCACAATCTACTGTTTAGTAGATAGCTTATTTGCATGTTTTGTCTCTGAAGCATCGCTAGATATAAATCAAAAAAGAAACAAATAAGTTATCCGACTTATTAGAAGATTGTGAAACAGGCCCTTAAAATGCCCTCTTCATTAATTAAAAAAAGTTCATATTTTTACCCGACTGCGCCAGAAAGAGGGCAAAACCCTCTTTTTATGTTATGTTTGTCAAAGATTTTAAAACTCAAGATAGGCTATGACGTACATTTGACAAAACAAACATTCATACAATGAAAAGTTACGTCTTGTCTGCCATCTTGTTTTCACCAAACTTATACATACACTTTTTTCCGCAAACGCCTCGTCTATAATATATACATACGTCTATGATTCGTCTGTACTCTGTCGTGAGTGTCACTGGGTACATCGAAATGAGGCAGTTGAGGTTTTTTTTTTCGACAATAATGGTTACTGTAATTTAATCCTCTAATAAAAGCATTGATAGCTACTAGAAAATATGTAACAAACAATAGTAAATGAGTAGAAACCAGAAAAGCGCAGGTTTAAGGCATCTGTACAACGCCAGTGACCTTGAGCGTCAAGCTCCATACTAATTTTGTGTGCGACACGGGCGTATCGCGCCGACCGGAGAGTATTGAAATCGGATAAAAAATCGCTACAAATATTTGAGACACAATTTTCAAAACGGCCTTCCCCTGAGTCTTGTCTTACTTAAAATGCTGAAATAATTTTCACACTCGTGTGACTTCTAGAAGAAGCGAAAAAGGTTTTACTTTAAAATAAGGGTGGACTTGGAATATTTTAAAATCAATCTTCTATACATGCAGATAAATAAAATTTAAGTGTCTATTTGTAATTTCAAATTAATAGCTTTACACTTAATGCATATGTAAGTATATTCGGTAGGTACTTACAATAAAATATCAATTTTTAAAAATTTTGTCTGTCCTCCTGTTTGTCTATCTGTCTGTCTGTTTGTTCCGGCTAATCTCAAAAACGGCTGGATCGATTTTCACGGGAATTTCACTGGCAGAAAATAGGGTTCCATTTCCGTTAGTTTTATGAAAACAAAGATGCGCGCATCAGCTAGTATTCAAATAAGATTGTAAATTTATAAAAAGACAGTCGTGTAGTCACTAATCATAAAACCATATTATTCGCAGTTGACACTACTTTAATAATAAGACGTAACGACCAAAACACATACCAAAATGAAATTGATATAAATCTTGACAAAATTCTTAAATGGCTACATAATAATAATTTAAAAATAAACTTAAGCAAGACGAAAATGATACAATTTAAAAATCGTAGACGGCCAACTATTGATCTTGACATTTGTTACGGCGATACAAACATTGAAGTTGAAGAAGAAGTTGACTCTACAAAATTACTAGGTTTATTGGTGGACAGACGTTGTGAGTGGAAAACGCACGTAGAATATATATGTAACAAGCTCGACAAATTCGTATTTGCTATTAAGAAACTACGTTTGACGGTATCCACTGAAACTGCACGAAATGCTTACCACGGGTACGTGGCCTCAACGCTATCATACGGTCTTATAATATGGGGCAATTCCGTGGACTTTATCAAAGCTTTCCGTGTTCAAAAGAAATGCTTAAGAGCAGTTTATGGACATTATTGGTGCTTGGTCGTTGGATAGTTGTAAGCCACTGTTTAATAAATCTCACACTTTACCATTGATTTGTACGTACATCAGAGACATTTGCACTTTTGTCAAACAAAATCCTGAATATTTCGCACTAAACTCTACTGTAATCAATAGAAACGTCGCTCCACGAAATACATTTGAACTATATTTACCTCAATGTAGATTTGACATATCCAAACGCAAGGTTAACGTTGGTGCTATCAGAGTCTATAATAAACTGCCCAATAGATTTAAGGAATTACCTCCCACTTCCTTTAAAAGAGAGATATCTAAATGGTTATTAAAACCCTGTTTCTATTGTTTAAATGAATACGTGTCTCATGTAGAGCATACTACACTAGCGACATAATATTATAAAATGTATGTCTTAAGAAATATGGATATTATATATATATATATATATATATATATATATATATATATATATATATATATATATATAACATTGACATGTACACAATGTGACATAATGTACAAGAACATGTGCAATAAACATATTACTATTATTATTAAATATAATGCAGATTAACATATATTTTTTGGGATTTTTCAATACGACCATGACTGAGAAAAAATGTTTCAAAGAACTCTATTTTTCAGTTCTATCGAGCGCACAACCCCTTAATACATAACGCATTAAAATCGTGGCAGTAAACCTCCAACGCTAAACGTAGACTGCAAACGATGAATATAAAACAAGAAATATCGCAAAAGACTTTCGAATAAATACTGAAACATTTTAGCACAGTAAATTGTCTTCAAGAGCTGACCACCCCCCCGGAGAGAAGGGGGGTGGGGGGGTGTTGCCCCCCGTTCGTCTTGCTTATGACTGACAGGCGGACAGCTTGAGTGATTGAGAGTGACTCAAGGTATAATGCGCTGAGGCGAGATAGAGGGTAGATGGCTAAAAAAGATCCTATGTCCATATACTGGCAATGGAATTTGAATTCTTGGTTCACGTGTTAAGATGCAAATTTGGTTGGAGGTGCATGTGATGTGGGTTTTAAAATTATAAAATACGAATATGCAATGTTATTATGAATTAAAACAAGGTGCGCCAGTTTATAAGCGAGCTCTGTAATAATTACAAAATAATACACAGTAATTTGTATGCAAAACCTAGATAAAGAATTGGAATAAGATAGTGAATTTTGTGATGTCGCCTTAGAAGTTTCTCGGTTCTTAAAAATAGTCTATTTTATGTCCTTTTTTGTAAAATGTAAATATGGCACATAAACATAATATACACAATACGTGTGTCACAGACTCACATTGAGTCACAGGTGACAGACTTCGTAGAATGTATTGCCCAAGCTACGTATGAACTAGGGTTCCAAGAACATAAATAAGTATTAATTACTGCTTTGTCCCCCATAAAGAACCTGCTGACATAACGTCCGTCTTCGTAAAACACCAGGCGCACATACACATTAAAAGGTCGCAAATTATTCAACGCCATTCCTGTTCACTCCATGTGCCTTATGTAGTACACAATAGAGTTGTATTCGCGTCTGCAAGATATATTTAGTTGCGTAGGACGTAGGTGTCCTACACGATGATAGGACAATTTGATTCGGAATACGTTTATATTATGGTATACTTACATAAATTCGGAACGCTTTACTGTAGGTATCGATTTAAGAGTGTAAGCCGAACTGTGCACTTTTATCGATCGTGTGTATGGCAAATCGTTACGATAATTTGCCATAATTTTCCATACACACGATCGATAAAAGTGCACAGTTCGGCTTACCGGTAAATCATTACGATAAGTCGTTAGGTCTGTAGCAGGCTTATGTCATATAAATAAATATACAAGAGCAGCGCTCGGCATCGTCCGTGGTAGTTTTTTAACAGTAAGCGTCAATTCACACCGAAACGAAACGCGACATGGCGCTCCATTTTATATATAGCTATACAAAATTGGAACTTTATTCGTTATACAAGAAGAAACATTACGTACTAGATGTTGGCCTCGACTTCGTGCGCGCAAAAGTACCTCCGGCGGGAACAGTATATTCTACCGCGATAAAAAGAAGCCTATGTCCTTTTTTGTGGTCTGCTCTATATGTGTACCAAATTACATCAAAATTGTAGTCCAGTAGTTTCCAAGCCTTTTCAATGCAAACAAACAAACAAACCTTAAATAGAGCTACTTTACACTACTCGGTGAAATCATTTTCTCTACCAAATTTTTGACGTAAATATTTTCATTCAAGCATTAATGTTATTTTGTAACCTGTACATCCCGTAAAGGTCGCCGATTAATGCCGTCAGTTGTCAATCAGCTGATCGCGGGTCGCGGGTCGCGGGTCACGGCCGGGCCTTGACCCCACCTGACGTGCTACCTGCTGCTACTTATGCGTACTTTGCTCAATGAAGCTTAAAATAATCACAACCGGCCAAGTGCGAGTCGGACTAGCGCACAAAGGGTTCCGTACAAAACGACAAAAAACCACGTTTGTTGTATGAGAGTCCCACTTAAATATTTATTTTATTCTGCTTTTAGTGTTTGTTGTTGTAGCGACAACAGAAATACATCATCTGTGAAAATATCAACTGTCTAGTTATCTAGTTAGTATAGTCATTATGAGTTATACACAGGGTTATACATTATGAGTTATACACAGGGTTATACATTACGTGTTATACACAGGGTTATACATTACGCGTTATTCACAGGGTTATATATTATGTTATACACAGGGCGACCGACCACTAGTTCCTTAAATGTCATGAAAATAAGGGAAAATCAATTATTGGGTTTGCCACACATTACTGCTGAAAAAAATTAATTTGATACAGCATTATCAATCACATAATAATCTGTGTGATAGACATCGCACACAGTCACAGCACATGTCGCCTACAGTCGCGAACATAAATGATTTCACTATAGCAATTATATTTTGACATGTTGATTGGCAATTGGGATTGACAGTTTATATGCCCTTTTAATAAAGGATTTTGTATTAGATTAAAAAATAACATTAAATTATTACTTAATATTTTATAAAGACATATTTAAGACATTTATTTATTACTATTTTAGCGAAAAGGCAGTTCTAGCATAATATAACTCTGTAATTATAACTCATAACATTATTTTGTAACGTAGGCTGTTAAATGACTGTAGTATATTTACCAAAGTAAATGTAGTAAAAGGTTATTATAGAATATCGTTAATTTATCCGTTTTTGTTAAGGATATTTATTTAAAGTGGCAGGTTACAGCTGAAGTAGCAGAAAAACCCAATTTAGTAAAAGGTAGTGTGAACGTGAGCATACCAACATATACAAAATATTTCTATTTATAGCATATAAAAGATACTTTGGACATGTGTTATTGTAGTAACAGGTATAGATATGATATAATGTTGAGGAAAAGTCGTCAATAATTGATAAGTGACACCCCACGCATCAACTTTATCTACGCCATCAATTAAAAAATAATTATTATTTGCTATCATCGGGTTTTCATCGTGTTGATATGCATTTTACATAAAAAATAAAGGTCCTAAGTGCCATGATCAGTGACTACCTTAAAATGGATCTTGTCTACTGAATAGACAAAATGAAAAATTGATAAATAAAATCAAATATTGCGTCTAAACAATTTATAATTTTTAGGGTTCCTCACCAAAAAGGTAAAAACGGAACTCTATTACTGAGACTTCGCTGTCCGTCCGACGTCTGTCTGTCACCAGCTAGACAGATAGAAATTTTCACAGACGATGTATTTATGTTGCAGCTACAGCAACAACGACTACAAACCGAATAAAATAAATATTTAAGTGGGGCTCCCATACAACAAACGTGAATTTTTTGCATTTCGTACGGATCCCTTCGTGCGCGAGTCCGACTCGCACTTGGCCGGTTTTTGTATTCTTTCGCAGACATATCCCATTTGTTCTATGGTCGTGCTGCGCGTGCGTAGATAGCGTAGAGGCACCGGTAACATGTGAGCGAAGCCGGACCGGTGGTGGTAGGCATCCGTAGGCATCACGTAGGGACAACTCCGTGAGTGTTACCTAGTAACCTAGGAAAATAATCAATTTTGATTGATTTATGGATGGTTGCTAACGTAGTTACCGCCTTTGTCGCCAACTCGCCAACAACAGACGTAGCATTATATTTCATTTAAACACAGGTATGCAATCGTTAACTTATCTATGGCTCAGAAAACGTCCGTCCATCCATTTTCATTCAATTCAGGTCACTAATATGTTGATGCTGTCAGGATGATGATGATGATGTGCCGGGTCAATATGCGCGCTGCGCTGCAGTGTCTATTCCAGTGCGATAATAATAAGAAACCTGTCCGTCCGTCCGCCTGAAGACTTCCCGACGGCTCGCACAGGTGGGGCGGTGTCGAGGGTGGTGACATTCTGACGAGCGAAGCGGGCAAATCCTCTGTCTATGATTTGTTTTTCTCCAATTATGGCCGGCCCCGTTGCTCTAAAATTGGATCAATAGGAGCCTCTGAACTTTGAAACAAGCCGCGTGCAGCAAATTATAGGAAGTAACATAATACGTTCAACTTCAAAAAGAAAACATGGATTTTAATTTCTTTACTCATAGTCATAACTCATTATAGTAATTTGGATGGTCGGGTGTCGTATTATGCAATAGCTTAAATGTCGTACTTAAGTTAGTTCATGCTGTATTTAAAACATAAAAGCGTTAAAACTAAACGTTTTTGGCACAACTAGAGCTTATTTAACTATTGCAGCTCTACTGTTTTTCCCGAAAATGTATAAAATTATAAATACAGAAAAGTGTTATTTTTTTAATGTTTGCATGTTTATAATTCGTCATATTCAACTTACAAACGCGGGTTTACCGCTACCCGCTCCGTTTTTCCGTGTCCCCGCTGCGCCGCACCGCTCCAGTACGCATATCCGCGCTGTCGTCTCATATCAAACTGCACCCGTGTCTGCGCGTGATTGATACGATACACTATACTTGCCAGTATTTCATATTAATTATAATATGAATTTGTATGCATTTAGAATAACATCTTAGCAGACTCATCACAGCCTGGTACTGTAATGTTTACTAGTCAGACGTTGTAAAAGTTTAGCAATATAATTTATTATTTAAAAATTATCTATTTGTATTTGAGGTATGCCGTATGGACTAACACACTATCCAACCTCTTCGCCACTCATGGTCGCCTGGTACTTTACGTAAATTAGAGGATGCAACCATATTTTGATTTTCATAGTACCTAATATATAATAATTTATATATAATATATTAATAAATTATAAATATTTAATATTTTTTTAGTTGACATAACATCTGTCTATAATCAAGGCATTGTTATTTGTGATTTGATTGCGATACTGATATATATTGTAAGGACAAAAATCCATTAGTATAGTGTCATTCCTTGTCTGTTTCTAGGCGATTAAAAGTGGATAGGTCATCATGATTTTTTAGATGATTGGTACATAGGTAATTAATATCACAAGGATGTCGCTGAGGGAAATCACCTATAAAATAAAACTTATAAGAAGAATAAAACATGGAAGGAGTACTAGAAACGAAGCAGTAAGCAGCTATGTGTCTCACAAAACATCAATGGCAAAAACCCATAAGAGTGAAAGAGAAAGCAATTCCATGTCTTCATTTTTTCTAAGGTTATCAGTTGTCGCGTTTTGATTATCTTTTGATATCCTTTTTACGATGTTGGAAGACATATAATGTAGATAAGTGGGATAAGGAACCATATATGTTACTTCTTTTACTAATAGCCTATATGCTATAATAATATATGCTATAGTCATCTTTATAAATATTTGATTATATTTTTCATAAATATTTTCTCTATACGATGGATGCTCTGTACAGATCCGATGTAATATATAATCGTAAACAAAAAGGTTAAGAACAACCAAAATAATGAGTCAATAGCCATGGATCTCCTTGTTGCACGGTAAATAAATGTCATTTAAATTGGTAGCATTATGTGTTCTATGGTTCTCTTTGGTTACGTTAAGGTGTATACTTACAATATGTTAATTGATATTATATATTCATCATTTGTCTCAATCCCACTTTTATTAACTTATGGTAGTTAATTATAAAATCTTTAAGGACACATGACGTGTGCGTCACGTCGGATGTGTTAATTGGAGGCAAACAAAAAAACTGCATGCGTCAGAGTCGCGGCATACGGGCTAAAGGTATATGCACATTATGTCGTGCCGGAGCAGGACGGACCGCATCGCAAATATTCGGTCCATACATTTTATATTAACTATCTATAAAATGTATGGAGCGGCCCACATCTAATATCTATAAATTTATATCATATGCGGGCCGCATCAGTCCTTCGCGGATTTTGGTTATTGCGACGATTAGCCCCGCCCCTCGCTGCGCCCCGACAGTGTGCTATAGAAAGCAGCAGCAGAGTGTGGTATAAAAAGATTTTTCGTAGTTGTTGCTCATTATGGTCTTCTAACAACAGGCAAAAAAAATTCTTTGTCGAAGCTATCCTTAACGTACAATTACATGGACATCTGGCAGTGTAGGTACTGTACTCAAAATCCGTCAATCCTAATGCGCCACGTTGTACACATCTTGCGCTGCGATGCGGCCCGCTGCGGCTCGGCCCGCTGCGGCTCGGCATTATGTGCGCATACCTTAAGGGTACAATGTTAATTAGATCAATATTCAATGCTGACTGTCTGTCAACTGAACTGAACATTGAAGTGTAATGTTTCTAAATATGTGAACAATTTGAAAATTTCTTTCAAAGCTTTCATAACCTATAGACTGGTGGTCAGTGGCACGTTAGCCTCCTGTGGGTTGACTTTTCAAAACATTTATAAATAAATACAATAGAACAGATTTACAGTTGGATCCTTTTCTTTTGATGATGATGATTTTTCTGTTTAGAATTATCTGCGCACACGCCGTGAGCGCCGGCACTGAACCCGCGCCCCGGGCTCGCTGATTGATGGGATAGCAGAGTAGTAATTATATGGTGCGATTATTGCACGGTGCATATGAGGCGTTCGTACTCATCATCAGCAGTCAGACGAATAATACCCTTTGTTTAAAAGGTGCAAGCTTGCTGGAGGTCTGTCTTAAGACTTCATAAATATTCTCTGTTAAAAAGATATTAAGTCGTCATCATCATGAAATGACTGAAAAGTAGACTTTTTGAGCTTTGAGAGGAATTATTCGTAGGTTTTCATTATTTACTAGCTTCTGCCCGCGGGTACGTTCGAGTAAATAAAGTGTCCTACGGGAACACTGTACTTTTTCGGGATAAAAAGTTGCCTATGTTTTAATCCAGAGCCTTTACTACTACCATACCCTACCATACATCACAAACTTTTACATTTATAATAGTAGTAAGATTTAATATCATGTCTTTGTCTTCCCAGAGAGGTCTTTACCGACTTAAGAATCAAAGTCATAACATAACAAATTTTCTAAACTACTTTAGTACCAATACGTTACATAAAACATTGCTCAATAATAACAAGGTCATTGTCCTGAAATATGCAGCAAAGTGACACGTCGCCAGATCCATCATGGCGGCCTGTCAATCGGCCAGATAATTTAATTGATGACGTCACTCAATCTGCCGGCAAACAGAAGCGTGGGCTGAATCACTTAGCGATTGAAATCTTCTTGTAAGTTCTCAAGATTTCTAGAACATTCGCATTGATCAGTTATCCCGGTGGGATACAAACGACACACACACGACACTCTAATTATGTGTGGGTGTAAGTATGTGGAATCTCAAAAATTATTAAAAGTCTTCTGAATTTACGGCCCGTTTCAATAACCTATCTACCAATAACTATTTGTTAAAAATGTCACATTTGTATCGCAAAAAGCCGGCAGATGATTGAATGACGACGTTTTTAACAAATATTTATTGGTAGATAGGTTATTGAAACGTTAGACGCCAAGTCTTGATCCGTAGAAGTAAAAAAAACTATTTCCCCTGCCCCACATTTGAACCTGGAAATAAAAGACGAAATTAAACCGAAACTATCTTATGCAAATGACCATTAATGTCACAGAAAAACTATCACCGAGATTAGACTTTCAGCAGTATATCTTGCCCGCTTCGCTGACGAAGAAAATGGCAGACATAGCCAGACTACCCAGACTCAGGCAGACTCGAGGTGGGCCCGTGGGAGCCATAACGATGAGCGCTAAAGAACTGCACTCATTTGCATATGCACTTGAGCGAGGTATTCCGCTTTAGAAATGGGGTTATATTGATCCTATGTTCGATTATTACAATTTTAAGGGAGGCTTTAGGACGGCTATGAGCCTGTAAAAGTTAATTTTGTTCTAGTTGTTTGTGACTGAAACATAGGTGTGTTTCCATGACAAGAAAGTGACTTACGTCCGATTCTCGCGCTTTTCAGGTCATATGCGATCATTCTGCCAAGTGAAAACAGTGACAGAATGTGTTTTAAGGAGCCCTTAACTTTAAGCGTTTAAAAAATCGGCCGTTAGGTCATAACGAGCGAAACATAGATCAACTCGTTCACCAAATATAACAGCAAAAAATATATATATATATATATATATATATATATATATAGAGCCGAATGTATAACCGCCTCATTTTTTTGGAAGTTGGTTAAAAATAAGTCTTCATTAGAATCAACTATTCCGTAAGCACCCATCAAGTAAGGCACAATCAATTTGACAGATTGAAATGCGCCATTAAGGCTGTGTTGAGTGATCGGGAGTCGGCGGTGAATAATATGATAATTGTGGGATATCTCAATATCTACCAACGCCACTAATGCTCCACAAACACCCATCAATCATCACGAAAAAACTGATCGGGGCACAGTGTGGATAAGACATTTTTATCTCTACCTGAATTGTAGAGATGGTAATTTTTGTGGTGTTGGAAATTTTTCGTAAAGGTAAGGAATTACAGAAAAGGAATTACAAAAAATTTTTAGTACGATCTTAAGGTTTGGACTCTTTAACCATTTCGTAGCAAAAAAGTTTGTTCTTTCGTATCTATCTAATTTATAAGATTATCCTTATGTCTTTAATAAAATTAAACAAAAAATGAAAATCGACTTCCAAAGTAAAAATGCCCAAAAAGGTATGAAATAAAACCTATTTTCTAAATAATTCCCCTTTTAAATTTGTCTAAAATTTTTACTATTTCTCTACTCAATCTTCATAATTTTGAAGTCGGTTCCAGCCCGAACAACATCCTTTTAAATCAATATTTTATAGAACTCACGTTCAAGTCAGCTGGTACCGAATAATATAATAATTTATCTCTTTTTAGTTATATTATTATTACCACATTTTAAGAAAGATATAAATACAAACAAGCTTCCGCCATTCTCACTCTCTCGGCAAAACAAACTCAAGCGTTATTTTATGCCAGTTTTCTGAGAGACCGTGGTATTTCCCCAAATAAGCATTTCCACCAGTGATGATAATGATTAGATACTATATAATTAAATAATTATTATTATCTATTGTAATAGTCGACGGAAAAAATGTAGCAGTAAGCATTAAATCATCATCATCACTATAATATATTTATATTATAGTGATGATGATGATCACGAATATAATTTTAGCAAAAGCAAAATTTTAAAGACATTGATATCGGGATATAAACTCTGATGAGTAGTGAGTACCTGTGTCATCACAATAATATGTTGGTATTACTTGTGAAGTTGATGGTGATGATGATGATTATTACTGTAAGTGGTATGGCTTGCAGTTCTTTAAACGACGCCGGAATCCCCAAACATGTATCTATAAGGACGCGGGAGTTCTGTTCAGTACTTTTGGATCCAGGGTATACCTTAGTACAAAAGCTTACTTTTTGGTAGCATATGCTTAGTTGGAATACTTCAGAAAAACGTCAAAATCTCTATATGCGTCCATATAAATTTCGAAGAGTTCCCTCGATTTATTGTGGATCCCATCATCAGGTCTCCACTTTGGTGATAACGGGACCAACTTGGAATTATACCCTTTATATCAAAAAAATAATTTTGAAAATCGGTCTACAGACGGCTGAATTATCTGGCTGAAAAAAAAATATACAGCCGAATGCATAATCGCCTCCTTTTTTGAAGTCGGTTAAAAATAACAATAACATTACATTCGTGTATTATTTAAATGTTACTAAATACAAAATATATTAGTGCCACTAATGTAACAATTTAAGAAAAGATGTGACATCTGAGTTTTTACTTTTAATTTAAATCTAAATAGCCATATCCACATAATCTTTTCAACAAAAAGCAAAAACTAAGTCGTTGAGATGCGCGTACGCTGTTTATTTTGGTCCCTCGTCAGTCGCGCATCGGTCGTCATCGGTCAGGTGGACTGACACTGCCCGCTGACATGCACTTTTCACGTCTAGTGACAAATGAAGGAGTTAATTTTATTATGGCTTCGTTCAGCTTAGATTTAGTTGAAAAGGGTAATTTTTTTTTGAAAATAATTAAAGTTTTCATGACATATTAGTTATTGAGGCTGTGAACTGAAAAAATGAAAGATCAAGTATCGTAAAAAACATTAGAATCCTCAAGTTAAATTTCTCCGAAGAAAAACCTCTACGAGTAAACGGAGTAGATATTCGAGCAAGGTCACTCGTAATCCATCGTTTTAATAAAACTCATGCTGCAGCGAAACTAATGAGCACCCGATCACGTGACAACTTAACACATACTCTCCCTATATCCCTTATCTCGCCTCATCAAGGATCCATTTCGTTTGGCCAGGGATTCTGAAGAGTGGTCTAGCTAAGATGTCAATAAAGATTAAGAGGATCCACAGCATCAGGTTACGGACGGACAGATCCAGTCGGTGACGGGTGATTGACGCCGGGATCCTTTTGGATCGCTCGTCAAAGGCACGACAGGGCTTAATGCTTGTTTTTATTTCCCAGTAAATATGACGGACAAAATGTATTCAGTTATGGTTTCTTTACAGAATAAAATCTGCTGGGACATAGGCTGTTTGCGAGAATAATGCTAAGTTGTCTTTGATATTGCGGAAAAAAATTCGTATCCTAATGATTGCTATTAGGTTACAATTGTTTTTTACATATTTGCTGCGTCGCATCTATGAATTCATAAAATGCAACGCCTTAAAAGTTTTTCCTCAAATATATATAACTTCTCAACTGTAAGGTGTCGTGAGACAGGTTAAATTTGTGTTGAAGATTCTTGGCACGCGCGTGGACCACCTAGGTTTGTCACTCATTGACAATTGACAAGTGGCATTTAGTCTAACGCAAATAGGTCGTGACTCAACGTCCATTGACGACGACATTCGATACGTTAACCAATCACTATTGTTTTGGATCTGTCATAAAAGAAATATTGAAAAACATTAATTGTGTGACAATTTTATATTCTAGAATCTAGATCGATATATATAAGTTCTAGATAGATAGTTTTGCATAGGTAGCTTAAATCACAACGATGCTACAGAAGTTCTCATAAATCTGGCAGTAGTATTCCGTATTCATGTTGGACTCAAGTTAGTTAACGAAGATTGCGTGAAAAAAAAATCTTCTTATTTACGGAGTCTTTAAAATTTCAGTATCTGATAACACTAAAACTTGCATTCCTATTAAACAAGATATCTTTACTAATATTATAAACGCGAACGTTTCTAAAAACGTATGGATGTGTGGTAAAGTTTGTAAGAATGTATTAGTGTTTAGATGTTCGTTACTCTATCACGAAGTTACTACTGAAAGGATTTTAGTACTTTAGGCTCTGTATTAACACAGTGGTTAATTTTTATCGCAGCAAAATGGACGGTTTCCGCGAGATTTCGTTTTGCACATACGAAGTCGCGGGCGACACCTAGTATAATAATACCCTTGCAAAAGCAATACAACGTTCAATTTATAAGCCTTCAGTTCCCCGCATCAGATGCAATGTGCATAATGTAGGTGTCAAGATGTCGCTCAAGCCTCAATCTTCGTCTCCTTTTTGTGTGGTCTGTTCGTAGAACCTGACTGACTTGATACCGAACACCAGTGTTATTCAAGGTTGCTTCGTATTATAAAGTTTAGATACTCTGTTGAGTTTAAGTTTTAAGTGAATATTTTTTTGCTTTTAAGCCTATCGGAAAATTTACTTAGGTTTTCCCTTGAAATTTTTATGTAAAAAGCGAAATTAAACCGACTTCCAAAGTAAAAATACACAAAAATCTTAATTTCTAAATAATTCCACTTTTAAATTCGGCTAAAATTTTAACTATTTCTCTACTCAATCTTCCTAATTTTGAAGTTGGTACCAGCCCAAACAATATCCTACAATATTTTATGAAACTCCCGTTCAAATTTGTTGGTACCGACTTCAATAGAAATAGTTAAATTTTACCCGAATTTAAAAGAGGAATTATTTAGAAAAAAAAAAGATTTATTTCATACTTTTTTGTTTATTTTTACATTGGAAGTTGGTTTAATTTGTTGTTTAAAATAATATTTTTTCCTTTTTAGTGATATTTGCTAAATTATTATTAATACATTTTAAGAACGTTTACAATAAATAATCGAATGTATAATTGAATACGCGCCAAGCTTCCATTAGGTATTGTAAATAAGATGATAATGATGATTAATGTAAGTTACATAGTGGCATTAGCTTGCAGTTCTTTATACAATTCCGAAATTTCCAAACGCGTATCTAAAAAGATTGAGGAGTTCTGTTCAGTGCTTTTGTATCCAGGGTATACCATAGAGCAAAATCTTATTTTTTGGTAGCATATGTTTGGACTACTTCAGAAAAAGTCGAAATCATCCGAATCCGAATCATCGTGTTCCCTCGATGTCTCATAAATCCCATAGATGTCAAAAGGGATTATACCCTATACATCAAAAAAATAATTTTGAAAATCGGTCTGTACAAACATACAGCCGAACGTGTAACCGCCTTCTTTTTTTGGAAGTTAATAATATATTCCAAGAAAAAACACAAACAAAAAACTAAATGTGTCAATTGACTAAAACTGATTAGTAACTAAAATATGTAATACAACAAAAGGAAATGACGATATACTTCCTGATCATGTAGAAATATATAATTATTTCAGCGGTGGACAACTGATAAAGCTGATGATTATGATAAGCCTGCAGAGGTCGATGTGTAAACGTGATGAAAGTTGCTTATGGGTTAACAAGATCCCAAAACCATATAATGATTTAGATTTCAGAGAGCCGAATAATAATGGTATCAAAAGATCAAATCAGTTTGCATATTGAAGAATTCTCATCGATATTTCGTATGCGCGTTTCTATATTTCCTAAAGGCAAAACAAAAATATTTTATTGACCTAAAATGGTCAATAAAATATTTTTGTCGCAAAGTAACAGACTCTATATTTGTAAAATATAGAGTCTGTTACTTTGCGAATCTTACAAAATTTGGAAATCCTCTTCATATTTCAACGCATTGGGGAAAAATAATTTTATGGGGTTTCAAAAGCAATGCTTAGCGAAAATGAATGACATCATAGGTCGCTTATTTGCAATACATGATGCAATAAAGCTGATGGTATATCCTCCCCCAGATATAGGATCCGCATTAAACGGTCAGCCGAGCACAAAGCCGGGCCAATCAGCGGGACGATTCTTTCTGGCTTCACGTATTTACGTCACATTTCTTCGATTTTCGCGGCACGTTCGAGACGTAATAAGCGGACGGCCGTCCCCCGTCCGTCACTGTGCCCCCCCAGGGTGGGGGGTCGTGGAGTTAATGAAGTTTTCTCCGCGATTCCCACAGGTCGTCACATGGACGGAGTTTGCGGCACATATTGTGCACGTCGCCAGATATTGGCCGGGTGAAAATGTTTTAATAAGCGCATCCCGGCCGTTGCTCGCTCTTATTAATGTCTATTGTTTGGACTTTTGTTATTGCACTGACGTTCGACGCCGCTTGTCCGTTATTAAGCGGACGGTTCTGAAATGTCTTAATGTTGTCGTTACATCTCTTGCCACACCATTTCGCTTATATTAAAAATGTTATCATCATGATGTTCCCGATACCATTTTTTCTGTCTGCCATCATGGCGACTTATAAAGGCTTAGTCAACATTCATGACTACAAATCAGATGACTTTTCTTCCTAATTCTGACATCACTTCAACACTGACGCAAATTTGAATAAGTCCACAGCATGAACAAAAACGAGTATGCTGACTGCACTATTTATTCTAAACTGCATGCAATTTCAACTCATGCACGTTCCCGTCTGGTTCCAATTGCATGTCCAAATTAACAAACTTTCCAAATCCGTCCCCTTCCGAACTTTCTATTCAACGCTGTTTATGTTTTTGCGAATTACAATTTATCACGGACTGATTCATTATCGCCTAATCGGTTTGTCTCCTAATTAATTGCACGAAATACAATAGTTAAAGATTATGTCATAATTTTGGAAATCACTTGCTTCTTATAAAACTTATTAACAGCTTTCTTTCGTAGTTTACTAGATTTTTTCCATTAGAAAGAAATTAAATGACTTAGCTATATCGGTATTATTATTATTAATCCAGATGTCATTATACCAAGGCACCATAATCCTAAGAGCAACCAGCGGGTGATTCGATAAAGCTGTATTGAACGTGAATAGTGCATTAATGACATTTTTCACATGTTCCTCACACACGGGTCAGGTTGGTGGTGGGGTATGGGGTGTGGGGTATTGGGTGGCATGGGGGGCGCGGACGTCTCGCGTCAATCAGTTCGGGCAGACGTGAGGGGAATGGCTAAGACGTTATGCCCTGGTGCTGTCGATTACTCGTCTCCGTAGCTTGGACATCGCTTTATGTTATAACCTTGTACATAATAATATGTATTATGTAGTTGCGTCTTATGTAGGTACTCTGATTATCTTGACTAATGGAATTGCTTGCGTCTAATTTAAGAATGATTTCATTAGCCTCTGAATGCAATAGCATATTATTTGATTAACTTCCAAATAACACCTTTAATCATAAAGGTGTTATTTGGAAGTTTTCAATAATAGTATTTGTTGCTTAATACTGTCTCCATAAACCATCTATGTATCATATCTATTTGAGCATTATTTTCTGTATCAATTCAAACCTTTTCTTACGTAAGTAAATCTTGCCTCCAAGACCAATCCATCGACGTGGCGTCAAAAGCAAACTAAAACTTCGTAAAAATAGCCAACAAACTTCAAAAAAGAGAACTTCAAGAAAGAGAGAGTTGTAATTTATGAACATAGGAACAAAAAAAATCAAAAATATTATACATGAAATTTGGGGGATAAAAGATAATCGATTAAAAATAACCTAACCTATTGTTCAATAAATTGCCCTAGTGGCGGTTTTCGGAAAAGCGACATCTATTAGTCAATTACGTAATGAAATTAATGACTGTTTGTAAACGCAATATGCTAACAGATATATGATAGATGTCGCTTTTATGTTACGAAAACAAAAACACATAATTATTATTTTTCTTGGTATAAATATAAATCGCACTTGATGGAAAATCATGCAGGATTCGCCAGTGTCCTATGTCGAAAAATTTTTGAAACAAATTGAGAATGCACATTTGAGTTGTCTTGTTAAAAGGTTTCCGGCGGTTGTAAAAACGCTCCAATACTTGAAAATTCACTCGAATAAAAACTTCCAATTCGATTTCGCATAAAAAGGTTCGCGACCTCTGATCACTGGCGACCGGTGACTGAGTGAATGAGTGAATGGGTGAATGAGTGAGCCGTGGGACACCAGTTGATCGGTGTGATGCGCCCTGTCCGTCAAACACTGCCGGCTAACGAGCATGGAGTCAGCTTTATGCGTTAATAGCTCCTTCTTATTTCATGAGATAACAATTTTATGGCTGACGCATTTTATGGTTATCAAAATTAAAAATAGCTTAAATATTCACTCGGATATAACATGCCTTATATTTATTATTAACTATACCCTGTAAATTGAGTAAGATGGTGACATCATATTTACCGTCCACAGCCTTCTACAAAAATCAAAACATGCAATATAAAAAGATGGATGGGCATTGGGCACGGACGAGCGTATCATTCAAAACTGAAACTTTATTTCTGACATCACTGATTTTTAAATCGGGTAGCGAGCGGATTAGTTTTTTTGACAAGACACTAAATTTTGCTACTGCGCGGCGCGTGCAAAATAAAATTTGTCGATATACAGAATTTATTTGGTGTGTATCGGAGCAGTGAGTGAATGTCACAAACGGTGAACACGGACTTTTTCCGTTTATTTACAGCCGCGCGCTATCGAACGCATTAAAACATGCAATAGCGGGAGTAAATCAAACGGCCATAAACGCCGGGGAAGCCGACTCCATACCGGATGATTTATTCGGGCGGGCCGGTCGCGACGTCACGGTTTTTTCCCGGCCTTTCGGAGTTTTGGCGGGACGGCGCGACGCGGAGTCAGAATTTGTGAATGATTTTCCATCCTCATCCTGCGTTTCGTGGCCATTTGTCAGCGGCTGAACAAGATGCATGTACGCGCTGTTGTCGGTGTTTTTTGTCGTTTTTTCGGCTTTTTAGGCTTTTACGCGGGCCCATTGACACGTGAAAGTGTGTTAGCGTCGGGCCAGTTTACAAATACCGCGTTTTTCACGTCGCTTTTAATTTCTCGTGTCGTGTTTAATGGCGCTTTAAACGATTGCTCATCATTAATTCGCTCTTTTTCATCATCTCTGTTAATCGTTTGGAATATCGTTTATTGATTTGTGTGTTTCTCGTATTTGCCTTGTCGCATTCGAAACCGGGGACTGTCTTTGTCTTGGCTCAGATGGTATGCCGCGACAGACGAACTTGGTCTTTGAAATGTTCATCTTCCCGCTTGGTACTAAAAAGTTAATTGGGAAAATGCTGTAAATGACACAACGTTTTTCATGGCTTACCGCGACGTACGAGCCGCCGTTCGCCTGATTGAAGCGTTCCCGCAAAAATAGCGGCCAACAGCACGCGGCCAAACCGCACGCGCGAGTTACGACTTCATTGCACATACCGCGTGTCGAATTAAAAATACCAGACAAAATGACGCTGATTACAGCCTGGTGTACTAAAGGACGAGGTGCGTTGCCGGTCTTCTAAAATCTCATTGGGCTTCTAGTTCCCTCCCTCGGTGATACGCAACGCAAGCGATAATGGTTGCTGGTTTTCTATGAAGTATGAGGTCTTCAGTCATGGTACCTCTCTCGAGCAGACCCCCATTCCTGTCAAAGCATGGCTCTTCTACGGGTTGACCCGCTCATCTGATTGATGATTGATCATCTGAATAACAAAACTCTTCACTTCAAAACTAAGAGACAGTCAAGCGTTTAATGAAAATATCTTTTCGCCACAACTGCGGAGAGCAAATTCAAACATTCACATGAAAAACATACGGAATATACATTAGAGTTCAAAAATCACCGTGCCTGCCCCGTTAACACTGTTAATAATAGGCTCCTTACCCCCAACACCTCCGACACCTCCAACACCCCCCGGCGGTCCCTCTCCAGCCTTATCTGCAGTATTAACCCATAAAACATTATAATTTACAGCGTTACGTCGCCGCGCTATGACGCTGCGCAGTCGGTGGCCAGCGTCTCTCAAAACGTCGCGTCGTTATAATTAAAAATTTGAGATCAAATATTTCATAAAATCTGAAATTGTTGATTCATTCATTCAACAATTCCAGATTTGAGCCATTCATTTTGATCAAGAGGCCATGATTTCGCATTTTTTGTAAAAACGCAGCTACGTTCTTAAACTTCATATTTTATAAGTCATGTGTAAGGGGCCCCATATACGGACCGGGTTTCGTTCAGGTCGGCCTGAAGGGATGCAAAATCGTATCGTCTGTGTGCAATTTCGAGATCGCGTCAGTCGGCCGGATGCGATGATGAAGCGATTCGTTCCAGTGTTGCCCAGCTCTGTTTTTCCGTAACTACTAAACTCGCGCCGATTTCTACTAAAGGCTACTGAAAACTATCAAAAAAAGCTACCGAACTTAGGAATCCCTAAAGCCCCATTAAACCACTGCATTTTAGGTTTTGTTATATTAAAAATTTATTATTTATTAAATTTTATTATTACCGTTAAATTAAAATATACTAGGAAATATTACGTATATAGTAATTAAACGGATAGTTTTAAGCAAATTACGGACGAATGCTACGATTTATTATTATGATAAGGTGTCAATATTTTTTTGTTTTTATTGTGCCTAACCTATGCTATTTTGCATATGATTACTGTCTGGCTCTTTCCAACCAAACCACTACTAACAACTAAATTCCTACTAATAAAATACTTAATTTAGTAGTAAAACTTTGTAAATTTACTAAGTTGGCAACATTAATTCTAGAGTGAACGGATGGACTGAACGGACCATGTGTGACAAATCCCTTCAGTTTTCGCCAGAGCCGCGGCCGTGCGGGCGTGTATCGTATACAAGCGTAGTGAGTTTTGGAGGTGTATTATCTAATAAAATTCGAGTACAGTAAAAATACAATTAATAATCACCGTAGCTCGCGGCAAACCAGATCAAACTGATGCGATTTTTCCGTATATGTGCTCGAATCCGTTCAGGCCGAACTGACGTCAGTTCTAACTGAAACGATCGGCCTCTTGTTTGTGGGAGCTTTAAGAAATAAAAAACAAAAATATTACCTAATAAAACCCTAGACGTCTTTTTTGAGCTAATAGGGTTAATTCACATCGAAACGAAACAATACGCGACATGTCAGTGCATTTTGAACATAGCCATTCAAAATTGAACTTTATTCACGACACAGAAAGATACACAGTTTCATTGTGAGAGTACGAATTTCATGTTGTACCGCGTTGCTCAGCGCATGAGCAGTGTATGACTGATGTCATATGAAAGTTGAAACATATCTTTTTGTGTACTAAAAAAGTTCAATTTTCAATAGCTATCTTAAAAATCATGGGCTTAGTTATGCATTTATTCAACGCTTGTAAATCGAAACGTTCCTCCAACAACATTAAGTGAGCGCACCATTAAAAACCGATGCCATGCTTAACTGACAAAATTCTTAACAAAAAAACAAACAAGCATCAAATTTTAATTAATTTACAAAACAATGTCGTAAAGTTTGAAAACCGCTGGCGGGAGATACTTAAAAATAACGAGATTCCAGCAAATATTGTAATAGCCGGGCTCGTTTGTCGACTGTCGATAACGCGTGTCGATACACAACCCTACGGAATTAGTGTTGTGCCTAATTCGCGGTACACATCGATATAGGCGCAACCCTACAGATTACATAATTAGTGTTGTACCTAATTCGCGCCGCGGTCAATACACGTATTTAGAACTTAACCCTTTACAGTGTACAGTACACGGGTGTTTTTATGACCCCATTGACAAATAGCATTGAATGTTTGAAGTGTTTGCAGTTTTGCGGATCTACTGACGAAAATATTTAGCTGGTTTCGTATGCAATTTTTCAGATATTTTTGGAGATAATCCTGTAAAATTAAGGTGCATACACACTACTTAGAGACTGATCTAATTTTGTCCAATTACAGCCTTATTCTAAACTAACGTCGCATATTAGCTGTTTACTTGCACTATCAGTGGCGGATTACACCGACCCAATAAGAAGGCAAATAGATGCCGTTAATAAACAGGTAAATAGACCTTACCCCATTGTTAATAAGGAGTATAATGGCTTATCCCATTGTTTGGACATCATAGTGTTAACATGTCTTAAATCGCGCGTTTTATGTGCCGCGTCTTACAGAATTGTGGGGTTAGGTGCAGTTGTATGTGTGATGAGAGGTAGCGTTTTCGAAACACTTGTGTGACGTGTGCGAACTTATACGAACTACAATTGACTGTTTTTTTTTTATAAAAAAACTAAGTACAAAATCTTGTTCAAATTAATTTTGGGAAATGGGTTTTATTGTAGAAAATATTGAAAATGACGAGAACTACAATCCTTTAAAGGATCAAGATTGACTTAACCTATAACCCGCATATTCTATTGTTTTTTAAACAATTAATATATAATAACTACTCTGATTTTTAATCTCTTTCAGTAAAAAAACAGCCGAAACATAACTCTGTCTTTACTAACTGACAAAATATAAAGAAAGAGATAAATGAGATGACAAAAAATATAATTTTACTAAATTGGATAAAATATGACTAAGGAGCCACTTCGTATAAAAATATTAAAATACGAACGTATTCGCTAGCTCCTACGTCTTGTACCACACCATAACCACACGTTTGCCGAGATTACGGCTGACTGTTTGTCCGTGTATTGATATAGAACTCCACCTAATGCTCTGTGTATTGATATGTGTGTGTTTATACACATCCTATCTCCTAATCTGCTCTAATGTGTGTACTGTATGTGTAAATTCACGCCTTTATCTATTAGCGGCATTTGTTCTAATTTTTTTTAATTGGATCTCTCGAATTACTTTTTTATTAATTCAAGATCAATAGCCTTTCAATCCTCGCTCATTATTGATATTGGAACATTATTATAATATGTTATCAATCCATAAGAAATAAACAAAAACTTATTTCAAAAAGCAAATTCACAAGAAAAACTATGATCGTCAGGCAATGAAACAAATAAAGCAGTTTTTTTTACAATTAATATTTATTATCTAAAAACATGTTCATAAAATCAAACATTTCATTAGTAATATTGCGGTCAAAAAAGGTCGATACATTCGAGATAAGTGTTGCTAGCATCAGACAGGTATCATTATGCGGGCATACTTAGCCGGAAGGTGGGTCACCCCGCCCCCCTGGGGGAGGCAATTTAATTCTGTCCACGTTCTAATAATGACCGTCATAATTCGTTCAAAGTGTCCGGTCTGGGACACTTTAGCCCCCCCGCCCGATTCCTTTGCATTTCTAGGGGTTAACCCCCCTCCCATTTTCGCACTTGCACGTGTGTGTGCGATTTGTAATTGCCTATTTTAATTTCATTTTAATCCCTTGGACTATGATCAGTGTTGGCGAACCTCTTCGAAGTTTCTGGGCGCCTATTAGCTGATGGAAAATGCTGGTTTTTGAAATTACATTAATGATATTCATTATGGTTTAGGTCAAATTGATTTACTTGGATAAAAAATAAGGATTGTGTGGTTTTATGAAACCACGGTAAAAGTGAAACTTAATAACAAAATAGCGTGGAGCACTGGCACAAATGAGTACTAGTCTATACACTACACGGTCAGCTGATGCGAACTATAGGCGCCGCCATATTGGCGTCGGCTGCTCTGACGAGCGCCTTTCACTTTATCCCTACTCTGCGGCCGACCGTCACGCGACATGCAACACACAGACGAAAAAGTTTGAGACGATGTAATAAAAGTTTCACTTTAAAATGTAATCTGAAGTTTGTAGTACTGTAATCACAGCTTGCTTAGTATCCAAATCATTTCACCCAAAATATACCAATTTAATTTGTAATCTTAACCCCTTTTGTTTTGATACTAAAAGCGTCCGGAAGCCATTTTCATAAATATCATCAATGTCTTGTGTATGTATGATCATGTATGAGTGTACGTTTGTGTGCGTGTGTGCGTGTGTATGAGAGTGTGAGTTTTATCAACACGTGTGCGTGATTTATCTGTATCGTAAAGGGATTAGAGGTCCCTCCGGTGCGATTGTTAGCAGTTATGAGCTGGTGTGTTTGGCTCATAATGTTTGGAGACATTTTGGCCAAATTTCATAATTCTCATAAAAATCAATCATACCAACGTCTTCGTCGTCAACGTTCATAAAATTTACAAATTCTAAGTTATGAATAAAAAAATAAGTTTTTTTTACTACCTTATCTTTCTTGATATAATTAACTGGTTAAATGAAATGGAGTTAAACGTTGGTTTGGCGTTAATGAGAATAGCATTTGGCTGTTTTAACATATCGAGACTGCATCAAAACTGTACTATTGTAAGATTTCATTAGCAGAATCGACCTAAGTACAGGTTTTTATCAATAAAACTAATATAATTTTCTTCTTATTACAGGTACGTAAAGCTGAATCTTCAACAGTAAGCGCTAAGACTGACACAGAAATACTTAAATATCTAGAATTCTCCCCCGGTTATATTATTTGGCGTTAACTAGTGTTGTACATTTATCGATGGGGCGTCGATATTTACGGGTTTTAATTAGAGCGCCCCAACACTAATGTCGATACGTGCTAGTGCGGGGCTCTAATGAACATTTTACTTTGCATTTTTATTAGTTTGAAGTGCTGTCTCGCATTATTAAATATGTTCTTAATGATGTTAGACAATCGATACGGGAATTCATTTTGTATTTAGATTCAATTTTATATTGATTTTGCTTTAAATACGTCCACGCGCTTTAAATACGTCGCGGGTCCACCCGCGTAAGTAGAGTATCCCACGGGAACACTGTACTTTTTCGGGACAACAAGCAGCTAATGTGTCAATCCGGAGCCTAAACTAATAACATAACAAATTTCACCAAAATCCGTTTAGTAGTTTTGCGTGAATGAGTCACTCACAAACATCCTTCCTTCCTCACAAACTGACATAAAAGTATGATTATTACTGATAATATTATGATCAGAATTTTCTCATAATTATTTATGAATCGGGCGGGGACCGTACATATATCCGCGATGAAAGTAGCCTATGTCCTTCCCCGTGGTCTAATCTTTATCTGTGCCAAATTCCATGAAAATTGGTTTCGAAGCCTATTCAATGCAAAGAACAGACCAATCTTTCGTCTTTATAATATTAGTATAGATATACTTTAGGTGATTAAGCATTGAAGCAACATTCTCTCTTCGTCTTATTTTACATTTCGTTACATAAAGACCACAGACCAATAAGTAGTAAGTACTCAGTATTGTCATTCATGGTATGCAGCACACACGTTCAGTAGTCGGCAATTCCACACTTGAGCTATCTAGTCACGTGTATTCATCACTGATGAGCTAAAAAATAAAACTGCACCAAATGAACACACAATCACAAGTCTGCCTTGCCTCATCAAAAGAAATCCAAACAAAATAGGAGACAGACTGCCCGCTGAATACAAAGAGGGGCGAGACGGAGATAGGGAGCTGGACGAGTGGAGGGAGACAGAAAACGTTCGCGAACGAAACAATCGCAAGCATAATTGATTTTAACTTAGAGACTGCAAATGAAGTCAAGTTACCGGGCGCGTGGGGTGACCTGCACCTCGCGACCCGCAAGTGGAGAACTATCAGTTTTGTGCTAGATAGTTCATAGCCACTGCTTGCGTCGTTAGTATTTAGTTTTTATGCGGTTGGTAGGCAATAAAAATTTGCATACTTACAAAATCTTGAAGTTTGTCTTTATATTATAGTCTTTTTACATTGGCAAAAAATATGATTTACAGCACTCGGTTGCATAATCTATTATTGTAACATTCTTTAAGATTCCTTCATATTAAGTTATCAGTTAATTTAAAATTTATTTATTCTGTTTTATGATGGCCTCGTTTGTTGTATTGTAACATTCTTTAAGATTCCTTCATACTAAGTTATCAGTTAATTTAAAATGTATTTATTCTGTTTTATGATGGCCTCGTTTGTTGTATTGTAACATTCTTTAAGATTCCTTCATACTAAGTTATCAGTTAATTTAAAATGTATTTATTCTGTTTTATGATGGCCTCGTTTGTTGTATTGTAACATTCTTTAAGATTCCTTCATACTAAGTTATCAGTTAATTTAAAATGTATTTATTCTGTTTTATGATGGCCTCGTTTGTTGTATTGTAACATTCTTTAAGATTCCTTCATACTAAGTTATCAGTTAATTTAAAATTTATTTATTCTGTTTTATGATGGCCTCGTTTGTTGTATTGTAACATTCGTCAAGATTCCGGATCCTCACTTATCGGTTAATTTTAATATTGTCAGAATCGATTCCATTTCAATATTCTGATTTGTCAAACTCCGAGACAAACTTGAAATGTCACTGTCTTAGAAATTATTTGATATTTGTCGTACGTTTGACGGGCGAAATGGAGAATTTAATGACCGGTCTGTAATATAACTTGCCACATTTAGTTTATTCTTTTAAATAATAAATAGTCGCATGTTTAATATTTATTTCTTAATAAGTTATTCTTATAAATTTCTTAATAAATTTTGATTAAAATTGTGATTTGAAAATGAAAAACTCGAATGAAAAAATGAGACTAGACAAGCTTTTTTTGGAAAGTTAACAGAAATAACTACCACCGGTTCAACCCTAACCCTCCGAGAAGAACCGGCGTAAGAAACTCGCACGGGGCCATCTTTTAACAAAAAGATGGAAAATTGCTCTTTAAAAAGCAATATATATTTTACATTGTTAACTTTATCTGTTAGAAATAACAAAAGTTAAAAGTTTATTTGACTATAATAAAAATATTTTGCAATTAAAAATAGAACGCATTGATTTAAGATCTCATTTAATTTCGAGCAGCGAGTCAGCATGTCCCATCATCATCCCTATTTCAATTGTGACAACAAAATAAATAATTTAAGAGACACTTAATCTTAAGTTCCCCTGGTATTTTAAAATTTTAACACATTAATATTTTGAGGACGACTTATTCCTTACTTCTGATTTCCTAGTATTTCGTTGCATCTATCATGTTTATGAAAATCTCCGATCGTAATCACAGGTCCTGATATACATTTACTAGGTCCAGTGCCCAGGGTCTATAACGAAGGGCTCATTTGAATAAACACACGACGGGCCCTGTTGGCTTAATCCTGATTCATTAGGGTCCAAGGAAGGTGCGGATTTAGTGTAATGAGACGAATGTTTTTTCTGGAATGTTCTTTATAGAGGCATAATTAGGCTGATGAATCTTGGTGAGCTTGGGTTTTTAGACTTGGCTCTTTAGGGCTAAATAAGCAGTATGTTTCTCACAAAGTGTTCTAGGCCTGTGCCGCCGAGGCTCAAGTTATTACATTAAACAGAAACCTAATCCTCGTAATTAACTTACACTTTCATCTTACTTTTATTGAATTATAAATGAATCGTCTTGATAAACTGATTTTTGGAGTTCAATCAAAAATCAAAACGAGTTTGACGTTAGTTTGACGTGTATGAGAATACTATTTTGCAGTCTGTATCATAACTCTATTGCAGTATTTAATTAGCAGAATCGGCTTTCTGGTTGCTTTAAGTTTGTCGTAAACATCATTAAGTGTGTAAAATCGAACGAAAAATTGTGATGTCAAATGCAATAATTTCGTTACTTTGGAGGATATGTTTGATCTAACTTTATTTCGTTAGTTGGATGTTAGAGTGTTTAACGTGGATAAACATAATGTTTTCGTCTTTTTTTCGCTTCAAACTTTTTAATTCTCTCTTTCTTTGTTGTCCTCTATACTGGGAAAACCTTACTCGTACTAAATCGTAGCATATTCATCACTACTTCCGATCTCTTGATAAGTTCGACTCTCATTCGACTTCAAGTCTCCGGATTAGACTTTGTAAAGTAATTTTATAAACAAATCGATCTTTTTCTTATGTTTATTTTCATATTTAGCTCTAAGAGCAAAATACAAAAGTTAAAAAGATTATCAGGTATACACGTATACTTATATTTACCTACAGAATTAGAAATCAATAATTAACTAACAGTTAGCCTTTAATTCTAAAGGTAGCGTGCATACTCGGCATGTGTGCATTTTTTATTAAAAAAAACTCTAATCTTGGCGAGGCACTGCCATTTCCCCAGATTCAAAACTTAAATAGGTAATAGTAATTTTTAGACTAACATGCTACTGTGGGCTTAACACAAACAATTGACAACAACGTACTCTCGTAACTTTAAACTTTAACCATATTTTAAATCATCCGAATGGACTGTAGTTGATAAAAGTAATCTCTTTTTAAACTTCTATGATCCACGCTTGCACCAAAGGTTCTCCATTGACGGTAAGTTTACACTGACGATATTAAAACTGACCAATGACGCTTAAACCCTGTTCACATTAACCAATTAAAGTAAGGTATTTTGAGATGTGCACTGATGACTCACATTCACAAAGTACTTATTAAAAAGTTAAGGTACTGCTCTCCATCTCTCATCTAACCCTCAAATATGGCGGTAGTCATTAATGCATTAAACAATACAGTTCATGTGTCCCCGGTCCACGACCGCGATCCCAGATAGCCGCGCCGCCCGGCGATGCTCGATATGGCAAACACACGGGTCAGATATTTAAATTGGACAATAAAACACCGCCTGGCGTCCACCGGGCGTCGTGAGTTAGTTTTTTTTAAATTATTTAATGAGATTGGTATGAGATAGGTGAAATGGGTTTACCTAGTGACTCAGATAATGTAGGTAGGCTGTGACAGTTTTTTTTGAAAATTGTTTGTAATTAATTCAGTTCGAAAGAATAGTAATAATTATTAAGTACTTGTAAGAGACTGTAAGAGAAGTCGGATACTGAAACGCCACTTAAAAAATACCCCGGGGCCCTCTAAATGACAAGACAGCATGTGACTGGACAGTGTCTTTTAATTTAAAAAGCGTTTGGGAATTTGAACTGCAAACATTGCAGGCTGCAACCCTTCACCACCTACCTTGTACTCGAGCAACGCTCCCAATCACGTGTGCCTAATAGACGTACATCTTAAGACAATTACGCCGTCTTCGCTGACGCCGCTGCCCACGTGCGTCCCCCGGGCGGCTGGAATAGGCTCGAATGCAGTAGGGAATACTAATTAACAATTAGGGGACGTCTCAGTAGATCGGCAATAGTTGGTTGACATATAGTCATAATAAATCAAGAATGCAGACTTTGACTTTCTTCTTCAGAGACCAGCATACTATGCTGACCGACATGTGTTCGATTTTCGACTCTATTTTACTAGCACTCTGGCATTGGCAATTCCTATTACAGGGGAGGCTATGCCAAAAGAAGAAGAATATGTCTATTTTAGAAGTCCAGAGTTCTATTTTCAATGCTCTAAATTTTCTCCTTCGGCCCTCCGGATTCCGGACAATATAGTTCCAGCATTATATTAGATGAGTCTCTCGCTGCTGATCGCTTAATTCTTTTAAACTATGCGATGGATTTTAGTACGGTTTTCATCAACAGGCAGAATGATACAAAATAATAAGTTACCTGCATTATTTTATTATATTACAGAAACTTTGGATAAAATTTTGATAGTTGATACACAGACAAATCTTGAGTTGCTCCTTGAGAACGTATTCTGTTTTTTATAGCTGTCCTCATTGGTTAAAACTATTATATTTTACAATAAATCAATCCGTCACCGAGTTAGTGACCGGCGCGGCGCGGGCGGCGGGCGTGCGGCGGGAACTCGGAGACGGTCGGGTTCAACAGAACCATCACTAACGAATTTGTCACGCCGCCGTAGACCTTGTGCCTGGCAGACGCGGCAGGTTTATTGTGTACACGGTGTACGGTGCCTATACCATATTCGTTCCATAACGTTACGAATACGTTGTTGTCAATTGTTTGTGATTTTTAGTAACTTAAAACAAAACGTCATAGGGGTTGGGAATGGATCTTTAGTGGATTCTTACTAAATTAAATTATATTAAAAATTATTTGGTAGTTAGAAATTATTTTCTTCAGATTGGTGCTTCGCGTGACAAAAAACATTGTATGCAGGTTTGTTTTTTCACGTAAATAGCTAAACCAAGATTTCGAAATGTGACCAGATTAAACGTGTATTTAAAAACAAGTTAGTTGTACATCATTAGTATTAACGCCTCAATTTATCAATAATATGTTTTGTCTCTCTAAGCTACTTGTTTTTTCACGAGACATACGAACACGATCATTAGTAAACTGTATGTATGGCCGCGAAATTAATATACAATGAGTGCAATACGATTAAATTATTGGCCATATCTAACCGTTCCCAACTCCCATCCTACCAATTGTTCCATCATCACTGATACGTAGCTGTCAGCGTACACCAAAAAACTAGTCCCGCGCCCGGCGCCGCCTGCTAATTAATATATGTGTCACATATGACAGATTGATAATTATAATTAATAACACGTTGAGGATTATAACAGGTTTGGAGATAGATGGAGGGTGTCAAATACCCTTAGTTCTATCAAGTGTCATGAAATGAACTTTTAAAATAAAAAATTGAAATATTTTTACAGATTTCTAGAGTGATAGTAATTTTACTAACCAAATTAGTTTTAGTGATCGTAGAAAATTATTTGAAAACGAGAATGGAATTGAATGGACTAGTTGAGAAAATCTTTGTCTCTAAATTGGACTCCTGCAAGAAATATGTACGTAACGTCCTGCTTGGGTCATAACTCATAAATAACCTGAGAAGACACCTTTGACCAGCATCAGCCGTGGAGCGGCATACGGTAATAATACCTACTATGAACAAAATGAACAAATTTTCCCAGAATTGTCAAGCAGTGAGCGAGCTGATAATGATGAATTGTAGCTAAGAACACTCTCGATCATGTCAGCTTTCAAACAAATAACACCGAGATAAAAGTCGGTTTATCTGTTTGGGGGCTACGATTGCACGGACACACACACACACAGATAGACAGACACGTCAAAATTATAATACCCCTATCTTTAAAAATTGACGCCGCACAATAAAATTCCGTGAAGTGCAAAAAAACCCCTGACGTTGGTAGTCGGTACAAAATACAGATTCCTGGAGATTTAGAGACCTTCAATATTAAGTGTTTGTAAAATATGTCATTTGTTGGCCATAAACTTTGAGTATCTATTAAGTTAATTAGCATTTTTATCAGTTTAAGGGCTTATTAAGGGCTCATTAAGTTTAAACGAGGGTTTAATGTCGGCGTATGGATGTTTGTGATCAAACAAAAGGTTTACGACCACATAAACTTGCTACTGAGTATTGCTTTTAAAATAGTTCCGGATACAGAGCAAGCATTTCACAGAGACAGTGTTGTATTCAATTAATAAAATAATATATTGATAAAACACAGTGTCAAGTGGAGTAAATAGAATAAATAATATTTTATTTATGTTGAAAAAAGGTTTTAAATACCTATGTCCTATTCTCTTATTTGGAATTACTAATAAATTTTTTTTTGACAGCTTATGGCTTATAAGCTTTGCGAACCATCATAGGGGTAAATTATCTTTACGATGTATTGAATATTACGATTATAGTAATATTTATAGTAAGAAAACATAATGGCTTATAATATGTAGGCTACCAATTTAAACATTAAATAAAGTCTAAGTTGAAATATCTAAACATATAGATAGTTTTTGAATATTTAATATAACAAAGCATATATGTAACAAGTCGTCTCCGTGGTTCAGTGGTTTAGAACTTGGCTCTTGACTCGGAGGTCGTGGGGTCGATTCCCGCATTGCAACAACCAAAAATGTTGTTTCCAAGTTTGGTTTGGGCAATGCAGGCCGATCAATGATTGTCCGACAAGAAAGATGATCCATGCGTCGGATGGGCATGTAAAAAGTTGGACCTGCGCCTGATCTCTCGCCAGTCGTGTCGGTCTGTCCGAACCCAGTGGGGGTTTCGAGAGTAAAGGAAGAGAGATTGCTCTTGTGTACTGCGCAACTGCAGTACACAAGTGCCCAACTGGGCACTATGAAAATTACTCCTGCGTAGCTGGCCTGATTTCAATGAAACAGGCCACCGTCACTGTCATCGGTGTGGGGGGGAGTTATTATTATTATTATAACAAAGCATGTATACCTTAATTTAATTAGGTGGTGAAATTTTGCGCGTTTATGTTGAGATTACATACCATAGTAATCTCAACATAAACGCGCAAAATTACGAAATATCAGAAATTTTGTGCATATGCTACATTTCGTAGCAACAATACTAGCGTGTGACGTCACCTACTAGTACGACTTTTATATGGGGCGTTTTCACGAGACTCACAAAAGTGCTTCAAACAATCCGTATCTTCGAAAATTTTTATTTTTAGTATACTATTCGTTTTGTAATTTCTGTCTTATTTTTCAGAGCACTATTCATTTATGTAATAAAAAAGAACCAGGAAAATACCGTCTTGTTCGTAACGGTTACAGTTACAAAATGCGATAAAATTTGGAACACCCAGCCATTTTGATCTGATTTATAAATAACGTTATAAAATTTGGCGTGACGACATTTAGTGATTAGCACATATATATTAAGAATTTACCTGTCTATTTGATTAGGGAAATTCCCATAGTATTGTTGTTATAGGTTCATAATATTAATACGTCATTTAAAAAATTAAATTGTTAATTTTTTAATTGTTTTTAAATAAATGTATAAAAATACATTTATTTAAAAACAATTAAAACTATCTGTTCTTGTTGAACCTAAAAATGCCTACCAATAAGGACGAGGGCAGAAATCTAGGAAATTTGCTTTATGTCAAGATTTCTATTATGTAGCTCCTTAAATAAGCATTAAATCTCTCTCGAGTAAATGGCCGTTAGGGTCAGTTCACACCGCAACGACACGCGACACTATGCAGCGCTTCATTTTTAAGAAAGTTTTTCAAAATTGAACAAAGACTTCAAAACTAAAGATATGCTATGATGTACATTTGACATAACAAATCTTCTTAGAAGGAAAATGTACACCATCTTGATTTCACCATACCTCAAATGTCAAAATGCCAAACAACTTCAAAAATGGGGACAGATTTTGTCTCAATATGCCTCGTCTATAATATATTATATACGTCTATGAATTGAACTATATTCATTATACAAAAATATACACGTGTCATATGACATCAGTCACACACTGCACATGCGCTGTGCAGCGCGGTGCAACTTGACATTCGAACTGTTACAATGCAACGTGTATATTCTTATGAAAATAATAAAATTCAATTTTGAAAAACTATCTTAGTAGCGCCATGTCTCCTACCGTTTCGCTTCGGCGTGAATTGAACCTTACAGATAAAAATCAAAATATTCTGTGATGTCTACTGCTACGCTACTCTACGTTCGGCTCGAAAGTGTACTTTTACGAGCAGAGAGAGATCAAGCGCAGTTTTTTCACATGCAGGTAATAGACATAAGTTACCTGTGAACCAACTATTTTGTATACATACAATTTTATATTACAAACAAAATACCATACGAAAGCTTTTGAATTAAAGTCCTTTTAAATCTTTAACTTTGATAGTCACGTGCAGCAAGGATATACATCCACAGTGGAAAAGTTTGAATTTATGTCAGGTTTTCTAATCACATTTCTTACCTATTTCTATCCTATTTTACCAATTTTTTTTATCGTTCCTTCTATTAACATCGCTTTACATATTTCAAACATTTTTCACTCAAGACGAAGTCACAACCTTGTGGAAAATGAAATGTTATATAATAGATACTAACACTAGCCGACCCGAACCTACACCTACGCCTATAAGTACACCTACACCTACGACTTACAACCTACTGGGGCCGGCCTTTTTTTTTCCTGCAATTTTTCAGTGTTTAAACCTTCCCTGAACTTCCACAATTATTTCAAAATCAAATTAAGCCAAATCGGTCCAGCCGTTCTCGAGTTTTAGCGAGACTAAGGAACTGAAAATCATTTTTATATATGAGACATTTTAGATATTAGAGAAGACAATAAAGGGGTGAATATTTAATAGTTCATTTGTTTCCTTACATTGAATAGGCTCCGAAACTACTGAACCGATTTTGATGAAATTTGGCACAGATATAGAGTAGACCAAGGGAAAAGGGCGGCTTTTTATCGTGGCAAAATGTACAGTCGCAGCATCTAGTAATACCTAGTTTCATTGGTAACTAGTGGCGGCATATTCCCTTTGAACTTGACACACCTTATGACTAACCGTGTACCGTGTGCAGTATGTAACGACCCAATTAATTGCTAGTAAATGCATTAGGCATTAAACAAGTGCAAATCAAAAAACCAAACAAAACTCGTAACGCTATACATTTTATTATTGATTTTATCGCTCTTCCGGACATCACTGACACAAACGAATATAAATCCTAAGAACATCGTCTTAAAGTAGATATTTTATTACCTCGGTCCGTACGGGTTTACGATCGATATGAAAAGAAATAAAAAACGATTGAGACGTGAATTATACTGTTATTCTGAAGCCACTAAAATATATTTTATACTGTACTTCCATTTGTAATTAAATTTTCATTAATTATATAAATAGCTCATTAAATAGCGAAAACGTTCGAATATGAGTATTTATCTGTGATTTTATTGGCGGTTAAAAGAACAATTTTGTAGAAGTTAAATACTTAAGTAAACATTTTCCATTTTTTTTAAATCCAACGGACTATTGCCTTTCATGATACATCAGTATTGTGCTGCCCAGCAGACCCAGCTGACCCAGCCACACCTATGAACTACATTCCTCAATTTGCACCATGTTTTTCTTTAAGTATAAGGGTCGTTCTCACTGCGACGATACGCGGCGCTCCATTTTTAAGATGGCTATTGAAAATTGAACTTTATTATTTACATAGGAAGATACACGTTTCATATGACATCAGTCATACGCTGCACATGCGCTGTGCAGCGCGGTGCAGCGCAGGGCGGTGCAAGTTGCAACAAGACATTCGAACTCTTACAAGTTACAATGAAACGTGTATCTTCTTGTGTAAAGAATAAAGTTTAATTTTGAATATCTGTCTTAAAAATACAGCGCCATGTCGCGTATCGTTTCGTTTCGGTGTGAATTGACCCTAAGGGCTTGATTCAAATTCTTCTATTAAGTGTCGGATAGCTTATTCGGAAGTTTTGTCGCTGCTTACTTTATATCGAGCGACAGAGACAAAAAATGCAAATAAGCTATCTGACACTTATCAGTAGATCGTGAAACAGGCCCTAAGTATAAAATTATGTTTTACACTGATTTTCATACTCTTTAAAAATTCTTACTACGCGACGTGCCGAACGCGTGTAACCGACCCTTAAGTAATCTTAGTCTAGGAGCCAACGTCGATAGTGGCAGTTTTATGCCGAGGCGAGGAGCCGATGGCTCTCATAACTCCTGCGATTCCATCGACGACGAGTTATGAATGACGTGAAGAAGCGAAGGAGTATGAAGGAATGGATGTGGTATTTTTTGATAAAGAAAATATTCATTGGCTAAATGTATATATGAAGCTAAGCATACGTTAGGTTTGCAGTTTGGAAAAAACATACGATGGATGAAAAGTTGACAATACTTTTTATGAAAATTTCATTGATCATATTAAAATTACCTATGTATATATATAATTTTAAAAAGTTCTCAAAGGCTAAATTTAAATATTAAAAATTAATCTATAGAGCAATGTTTAATAATCACATCTTTTGAATTTCTGCAGCCCACAAATCACCTTATTCTACAGTGAAATAAAAGATGTGTCATTGTATCTTTATTTAATGCGCATTGATAAAGTCGGTAACATTTAAATTGGTAGAATTATAGCTGCCCATTTTTAATACGGGTAAATGGCCCACCACTGCATCTCCTGTGTAGCCAGGATCTACAGTGGCAACCAACCACAAAAACACTTTGATATGACCTCAGGGGTGCCCGAGGGATATGCTAAATCTGTCTCGGGATCCGCAACGAAATTAATCAGAAGAAAGATTGGAGGAGTAGGTAGTATTATAGCCGCCCATATAGAGCTTTGTTTAGAACTTGATTACATTAACGCGTGGGGCTCCTATTACTTCATTCCTATCGGCTTACCTTTTGAAAACTCTCATCCGAATCCCTACCTATTATACAGGCTAGGGCTTCCCTATGAAGGAGAATCAGCCTTCACTGGAGTATATACATAGTCTAGATTTGCCATATCCCACTGCAGTGGTCCACCACATGCTTCCATTAATATTTTGCAAGTGCAGTTGTCCAACATTTGCCTCCATTTAACATTTCGCCAGTGCAGTTGTCCATTCGCCTCCTCCATCCTCGTGTCGTTCCCTCACAATAATAATACGTCAACGCCAGCCCGCTATCTAAATGGTGTTTGAATTGTTTCCATCAATAAGGCACGAGTGTGGATCCCTGTACTGTGTGAGACTGATTTTATTACTACTGGCTCTCCGACTATAGAATTTAAGGCCCTTGGACTATTTGTTTGAATTTTCTTTGTGGGTTTAATTACGTGAATCTATGCTTACTACGTTATAATAAATATTATATAAAAAGGAATTTTACTTGTGTAATGAATTTTTAAAGTCTAACTTTGCTTCTGCACTTCACTACGGCAATCATTGCTTATCTATTCGTTCGAAACATCTATTTTCCACGAAGAATTTCTATTAAGCCACGATCGGTTAAACCGAGCATGTCGCTCATTTGTAGTACAAAAAAGCCCTAAATGAGGCTAGACCTAGGCCAATACATTACGGGATCGATAAGCGCTGCGTGCGCGTGTAGGGTGACAAGGCGTCGCATGTCCGCGGACAGTCCCGGCTCGCCGACAGCGTGTTCACACGATCAGATTGCACTTGCTTTATAGCACCGAGCGGAGCCCATTAGTACCGGCCGCTGCCTGAATTGCCTAATTAGAATTACACGGCGCGGACCGGTTCGGGGTTCTATTTGCACTGATTTAATCGGGATCTGAGAAAAACTGAAGTGCTCTTCGAATTGTTCTCAGGCAACAATCGGATAAGTTCACAATAGGCAATAAATGCGTTTAATTGTATGTCGAGAGTAAAAAGTATTATTTTATACAAGTTAACAATTAATTTCACTTAGTTTCTCAACGTTCAAACGGTGTATTTACTGTGAAGGAATTTGTGATCTGTAATTGTACACCTTATGGATCGATCGATCGATCGATTTTGCAAATTGCAGCATTAAATTTCAACTTTAATGATTCTCGTTGTAATGTGACCCTCTCAGGAGTCGTAATCAAAGAAGTTAAAAATAACGTACAGTTAGAGGTGATCGCTCCACACCTGCTCCTGTTCGCTTCGGGTCTGCTCGATTCATAAACCGCATAATTTACTGACGTTTTACTTTATCGTTATAAATAAACAGTTCTGTAGTATAATAACACTTTATACTCGCATTATCTAAATTATACGAACATCCGAGAAATGCACGCATAAAGATATCCGTGGTGCAACACAAAAGCATTATCGGTGAAATATCGATACAATTTCCTTGATCTGTAAAATAAAATCTCGCCGCTTGACGTTTTGTTTAAATTTACGCACGCGCGCATCGAAAGGTTGTCGTAAAATTGAGGACGTTATGGTCGCTGATAAGTGCGACGTCGCGTCGGGCCGGACTGGGCGGACTGTCCGCGCGACAGGTTTATCGTGGACACCCCACCGCGCCGCTCTATTTACACGCAGATTTTTGCGAGTTTTAGAGGGCTACGTCAATTAGATTTTATATGGTTATGATGTCCACTAGTAACTCTCACGCACTGTATTTTATTTGGGACTTATCGCGATACCTCTACATTTGCATACCAATAAAATCAGACCGAACCAAAAGGTCAAAATGACATAATATACCCCGGAACTGGCAACCCCCCGGTGGCCGGGAGGTTGCCAGTGCCGGCGCCGGCGACGGGTCGGTAAGCGGACGAGTAGCTAATGATTATAAATATTAGTTTGTCTTTTATGTTCAGATATTTCGTGTTACTTTTACGAAAAATCTCATAAACTTACATGCCCCGTATCTACACAGACAAAGCCACGGGAAACTAGTTAATTAATATCCAATACTCTGATGGTGGCTTTTTTCTCGATAATTTATTATTGTTGACATTTAGCGAGGACAAGCGCTGCGACAACGGACAACCCATCCATCATACACATCCGCGTCCACCTTACCTCATCCATCCACCTACCAAACTTAAAGATACTTTATCGTAACAGAATAGAGTATATTTTACAATTATACAAATGTTTTAGAGTTAACATATGCCATGTAATCTCTCATAGAACAGGTAAAAGGCAAAAGTAGCTGCAACTTTGTTGCTGCTGGCCTATACTTAAAGGTCAGCTCACACCGAGACGCGACGCAGCGCCGAATTTTTTCATTACAAGAGATATTGAACTGAAACGTGTGTCTTCTTGTGTAGAGAATAAAGTTAAATTTTGAATAGCTATCATAAATATCTCGTTGTGAACTGACGCTTAGACAAGGTCAGACACAAAGCAGTGATCATGTCTGTCTCATATCGTGGATATTCTTATGAATCGCAACCTTTACCGACTTATCTATGAACACACCAGTGGCGTAGGGTTCCTCCATTCTATAGGAATCTTTGGCTTCACTTACCACTTACCTTTTGAAGACCGTCATCCAAATCCCTACCTACATACAGGCTAGGGCTTCCCTATGAAGGAGAACCAGCCTTCGCCACTGCAACACACAGCCAAACTTACTGAATGGACTGCGTTGAAATTTGGCATACAGATACGTACATATTTGTATGTTGAATTTTGTGCTAAGTTTACCCTTGCGAAATAGCTACCTGAAATTCGCCAAGTTCTACATCAGTTTTAGTAACAGTTACATGATAACATTTTAGAACTTTGCTGTTTTACTTTACTTTTAATGCATACAAAGTTCTAAGGTTACCAAATTCAGTTATCCAGGTAATAAGTTTATTTCCTAGCACGCACCCCACAAGCTGGTCACTGGTGACACCTCAGGAGACACCAGTGGTAATTAGGGAACGCTCATTGTTAACGTGACGACTGACAGACAGACAGACGATCGATCAATCAGATAAGATCCACAAGATTAATACTTTGTCGTCTAAAAGCTTACAAGATTTCATTCATACTGTTTTTGTGTTCGATGATGAGTCACAATTAATAACATTTTTTTGTTATTGATTTAGTTGATTTCAAAGTACTGCTTGGATGACTATCTGCTAAAGTCAAATTCGATAAACTGACGTGAAATACGCGACTTGGCACTGCATTTAATTAAAAATTGAACTTTAGTCAGTACACAAAAAGATACACGCTTCATATGACATCGGTCATATACTGCACTTGCCATTCGAACTCTTACAATGAAATGTGTATCTTCTTGTATAGTCAATAAAGTTCAATTTTGAATCGCTATCGCGCTATAAGATGAAGCGCGGCGCCGCATCGCGTAACGTTTTGTTTCGGTGTGAATTGACCCAAATGCGTCATGCGCGCATTACCAAATCTGTTTTGTCTCTAATATCATCGTGTGATGTCCTTGCAGCTACTTTATCCAGGGTTTTAGGTAGGAGCAGCTCGAAGTAGATGGGGGAGTAGGTAAACTAGCAAAGATACGTTAAAATAGTCTTTCCTTTCCTAAATGAAGATAATATTATAGGTGTATCCGATATTTTATCTTACGTATTTTCGGAATATGTGCTCACTATCCTATTTGGCTAGAGGTACGATGACAACAGACATCTAGCGTCATAAATTATATTTTAAGGCCGGACCACACGGTCACCGTGATTGATCGGTCGCGGTCGCCGGTCGCGTGATTGATCGGTCGCGGCATCCATCACGCGACGCCGGACAGTCGCCGCGTCTTGATCCATCAAACCCTTTAGACGTGTCGCTGTTTGTTCCGATATTTTTAAAATAACCTCAAATGTAGAAGGCGGATAAATGTAACACATAAAGTTTATTATGTACAGTAGGACTATTCCATAAATAATACCTACTAAAGTTTTCAAGTGTACTTTAGTTTAGCAACTAAAGCGGGTTCACCAGAATTCGATTTATAAGTCAAATAACAAACCGACCAAGTGAAATTACGAATTAATTTCAAATTGTTACTTTGAGGTAATTAAATTTTATAGTTATTTTCATATGAAAACCTGTCTATAAAGACAGATGTTCATTGTTTATTCTCGTGGTTTTTAATTTAGTAATGGATGAATATCTTAAATGAAAATAGTTTGATATATTTTTAGTCCAATGAAAATGTAAAAAACATAGAATAGATTCAGTTTCTAAAGTAAAACTGACCAATAAAGATCGGCGGAGACAGTGACATATCCTCCTGTATGCCATGTCTTCCTTATTTGGCCAAACAAACTAAGTCCGCATAACGAGGCGATTTGTCAACAACTCGTCGCATATCGCATCGGCGGCCATCTTGTCGCGTGTAAATGTCACCCGGCGACCAATTACAACAGCCGCTGACGACAGCGCCTCTACCGAGCCTTTTATAGCACGCGTATCTCGCATCAGCCCCAATTAACTGACTCAATATTGACTGATGTATCGAAAGTCAGTAAAGCACCAGTGAATTTATATCTAATTAAAAATCGGAATCGCATTTGCCATTTAATTACGCGATATACCTACGCCGTCCTAGCGGTGCGATAGCCCTCTTTAGTAATTAACGTTTATTTAATCGACGAAAAATCCAGTACATAAATCTTCGGGACATTACAGGAATAGTTCGCCACCCCGATTTTAATGCCTTCGGCTATTAATAATTTGAGTGCGGAGTCGCCCATTGTGCTCTCTAGTGAGGGACACTCACGACCGCGGACATCAGCGGCCCTATCTCGTAACTCGGCCGGTATCGGATCGCGGCCATGTAGAGAGAACCCGACTTAATATGTGCATCACGACGAGCGCGTATATGGCTGTACCCCGCCCAGCGTCCGCAACCAGCGGCCAATCCTATCGCGCACGCCGCCGCCGCCAAGCATTGTATGTATATCGCGAAGATGCCACTACGAATAAATTGAGTTTTCCTCGACGCATTGACGTTCCGAGACGCCTCCGCCCGGTAATCCACCGGACTGGATTTAAGAGCACTTATCGCGACACTTTTGCCCTCCTCGAACCTACAAATCAATCGTCCGTCCGCACTCCATAAATTAGGAGGAACGATGACCCTAAATCATTGGGCCGTCTGCCTTATCGGTATTGTTCTTTTTTCCAGTCGACTCCTTACACAAATGAGACTGGGCGACTTATTAGGTTTCGGTATTTCGTCCGCACCAGATCGACGGCTTCGATAGCGAGAGTGGGAACGCGTTGGTTGAATTTGCCTTCATTATTCGATTCGACTTCCTCGTTTGTATCCTTTTAAAGTTTAACAATTTTAGCTTCTGTGAGAACGTCAACTTCAAGTACCTACTTAGTACATACTCGATAAGTGATATCGTTAGCTTAGAGCTGGTCAATATTATATGCAGAATGCACGTTATCGTCAGGGAATGGTATGTCCGCTATCGGGTAGCCCGTATTTCATCAGCTGACGCTCCCATTATTTTTCGCTACTCTTTAAAAGGCGCATTAACATAAAACAACGCGGCACGCAGGCCCGTCCATATTTCTGCTACCGTCGTCGTGACGGCCGGCCGCGGTATTGTGCGCGATACAGATCTCCCGACGCATGCGCACGCCGCCTGGATATTTAGAAGCTGTCTCTTAAATTCGCGTCCGAGGCGACTTAACGAGTCGCATTCTGCGTACGGCGACATGCGATCGGCTATTGTCCTTTTCCTTTATTTAGAATCATTCCATAACTGGACGATCATCCCGGGTAATGCTGCGGTACACTATGCGATGTCTACTAACTTAATCAAGACATTTATTACCTGCGCCGAGATGCATTGCGTGCACTCTATTGTATTCTTGCCTGAATGCATATAATTATAATCAATGAGGTTAATGTTATGGCTTAGGATATAAAATATAATGATTTCCATCTCGATAAACGACGACGTTAAAAAGTCGCAAGACTAAATATAACCAAAATTTTGTAAGAATATACAAAAAAAGTATCTAGCAAATTCCATTATGATAAAAAGTAATAACGTAAATATATTCATCCAATATCTCCGGGCGTGTATGCTGATTTTAGTCTAAACACATTTGCGAAGGTGGCCGCAAATGCTTTCTCTAATTTTCTTGGACAATAATGCGGTGCGACCTTTCCTCCGGTGCGGTGACAGCTCCTATTACAGGAGGTCGCTCTCATAAATACGTTATTGGTCTCCCACCTCCCTCATTACGTTGAGATCATTAGTCGTGATAAAATGCGCTGTACTCTGTATTGCATTCATAAAATCTTATTTGCTACATTGTCTCCGTTACGTGCGAATTTTGGATGCGAATTAGCATGTTGGTCTGGATTTACTTTTTTGTGCGCAAATATTTAAAGGTGATGTTTATTTTTAGCTTTTATGTTTTTTTGATCACACTTTTGTTATTTACTTTTTTCTTGTGTAATAATAAGTGTGTAATAATTTATAATTATTTTACTGTAAGTATTAAAAGCAAAGTTTCCGCTTTATCTATAAGCAAATGTCTGTAAATAATATCAAGTATCTATATGGAATCTGATGCGTCCATCAATAGTCAAACGACTGGGAAACTGCTGAAGTAACTTCCACAGTCTCTAGAGATCAGAAGTGGGATTCGACGCAGTCAGCGCTCCGAAGTCTCAAAATATGATAATATGTGCACTATCTATTCACGAAGCAGCAGCTAATCTGGCCGGCACATCGGCTGCTGGGTCTGCGCTCAAGTGTCCTCGACGGTATGGTAATCGAATCGATCTGTACCGTAAAGACGGTTCTTAATGCTCATCCGGATGTGATAAAATAGTCAAAGTACGAGCCTTGCGGTATCCTGCCGGATTAAATCATAAACTGCTGCTTTATATTGTTTATAAATTCTAGGAATTTAAGTTACATAAATTATAGCATTTAGGTATAACTTTGCCATAGTTAGAATTTAATTTCATAAGATGTATATGAGTAAGTTTTCTCCTGGCCGTAGGAAATATTGTCTCTTTTACGCCGGAGGTTTAATTTTCCTGGTATTTTCTACTAACAATTAAATAAGTATTTATTTTATACCTACGAAACTAAAATCTCCGCGCGCCACTGCCGTGTGTCACAAGGAATGGACACTAGACCGCGAAGGCGATGCTTTATGATAATGAGATCGAGACCGAAATTGGACGCAGCCTGCATAACACTCTATGCATTTGGTACCTGGCATGGACAGATTAGTTAGACCATGAAAATATATTTATCTTCTTTCGTGTTTAGATTTGACACCTACATAAGAAAAATAACTTACTTAGTAACTTCAAAATAATATACAGAGGCTATTTTTATTAAATAATGTTTTTTTTCTACTTTTCAAAGATAGTCGTTCACATTTGTTTTATTTTGATTTTATATTTAAAAACAATAAACCAAAAAATGAACTCAGGCGAATCGTGGTCAAAACCAGTCTTCAATAAATCAAGACATTATTTAAAATCCGAGATGATGCCAAAGAGAAATTTTTATTGTTCCCATATTTGGTGCTGACGGATTTCTCTTGATCATCCAACGATCAGCATACCGTCCTTACAACTTTATTACCTAACTCCTCCGATAGACTAGGAGGTATCTGCCGGAGCATTTCCTAGATAGCATCTAGTTTTATTTTAAGTCAAGGTATGTAATATATGGTTGCAGGTGCTATGCCATTCCTCTAGGCAGGTGATAAGGTCTTAATAAGTAATTATCTGATTATTAAAATATTGCGAAACATGACATAATTATGTCCTACCATCTATGCTTGGACACTCTTGAAATTATCGTCATTGTAATACATATAGATTATGCCTTAATACCACCCTCTATATGTTACATTGTTAATACATTTTTGTGTCTGCTAATTAAGCTTTAACTATGTATTAGGTCTGAATATAAATGCTATAACACCACACGATTTTTTTCCATTTGAAGGTAGCGGAGATTATTCGATAATTGTGATAATTTAGATAAAAGTAACATCGCAGGATTACCTATTTCAACTGGAGATACACGGAGTTGAGCTTCGGCCGTAATCTCGTTTACTTAAGATTACGGCGGTGCGTAAATTGTCATATTATCTGTTATCTATGTTTGCAATTTACCATGTAGTGGCGCATTACTTTTATTTTTCTCGAAGATAAAGGATTTCTTTGCTAAAGATAGCACAGACAATCGGTATTATACCTTTGGCTTTAAAACTTCTATCTTTTTTATTTTAGGTAGGAACTTTGTTAAATTTATTGTATGTGAAGTATAGAACAGAAAAAAAATTTTTTTTTAACTATTGACTTTCTTAAAGCCTGACTTAGATACTCGTCACCAACAAAATCAACATTTATCGTCATAATGCCAACAGCCGTGCCCACTACGTAAACATCGCTACCGCTGTCCCCAATAGGTAACTCTATCCCCGCACTCATAGTATCATTATTTATAATTTCACGTCAGCAATCAATCTTCTGTCGGAAGGCACTCCAGCTCGTATTTGCTTATTGTCCAAACTGTACCTGGCCCATTTCTATTATACCTTCGTCACGCGATGCCTTGTGATCACAAATTGGTAAAAATTCTTGACTTTTGACGTGCGTGATTTATCAAGATCGAGATTTTTGTTTTTAAATAATTCTGTGCTAAATTGATTAGTAAGCTTATTTTTTTCTCTTTTCTAATAATTTGGGCTACTGCTATATTAAAAGATAATATATTATTGACCCCACTCAGGGATGCTTGATGCTTAAGGAGCTACTTAGTAGATATTTTGATACAAAAAATATGAACTTTATGTCAAAATCTCTACTAAGTAGCTCTTAAGCATTAGATGTCCTCTGAGTGTGGCCGTTACGATCATTGTGAATCTGCAATAATTAAATAATGATAAAATCCAAAGGTACAAGTAGAACATTATATTTCTCAAATGGTTTTTTAAAAGCCCAAGGTTTTGTTAATTATAAGTTTACTTACGAGGTGGATCTTTTCATGTCATAAATAATCGATCAAAACACGGGAACTGGTTTCATAAATATCAATCCCACACTAATAAATAAGACGAATTAATGTCCGAACGGAGCTGTATCGAATTATGCAAAATTCGAAGAAATCGTACAATACCCGAACGAATAAATCGATCGGGAAAAGTTGAGTTGCCATAAATTAGGGAATGGCAAGTCCGACGCAGCCTTCAGATTCCGCGGGCAGAAAATATCGCACCCGAATTCCTCGCGAGGTGACAGGCCCCGAGCCTTCAGGGGACAGGAGGGAAGAGGAGGAGGGGGACAAGTTCGACTCCCGACTCCTCCCACGTGCGGCGGACAGGTGAATGCGTGCGCGGGCGCAGCCGATTTGCTCTGTTTTCGTGGCGTGGAATACATTAGTGATATACAATACTGACTGAGATATGGCATTTTGTTATCATAGTGCCACTGCGTGTACGAAACTGAAGTTAGGTTCTATATTTGTAATGCTCTGTGTGTGCTTCAAATGACTTCTCAGAACCAACTTTTGGAATTAAGTCATTTAATGCTCGTTTGGAATATTGTCATAGGTTCTCCAATAAAATACCTTCTAACATATTTGTTGTCCATAACTATCATAGTTTCATGAAATGAATTAAAGCTTTCTAAATATATTTGTGTACATAAGTCGAGTACTGCATTAAAGCATTTTATTTTTATGTTCACTTACAAAGACCACCTTAACTTTGCTCAACAGCTCGATTAAAAAAACTCACCTTTGTACTGAAACTGCTTAAATATTTAGTGACGTAACTAACTCCACAAGCCAAAGGTTTCGCGCGAGCAAACCTTTTTAATATGTAAATTGACTTTCCACTTCATAGTCATATTATACCGTATTTGACTCATATCACGTCTTACGCAGTATAAATAGGGTCAACCTTTCAGTGTCCGAAAAACCATAACTGTATTCCTTTAATTTTAGGAATATTGGAGGTTTTTTTTTTATTATTATAATTGGCTTTGAGTTATTCATTTGTCATATTCTGATTTGGTATTAGAAGTAAAGCTCACCAAAAAGTAATGATCTTAATAAACATAATAAATATGATCATGCATTATGCTACGTTATATTACCCATTCGTATTCTATTTATTCTGTTAATAATATTCTTGACATCATAATCTTTTTTTGGGGTAGTAGTTTTGATCAAGATTAACTGGAAAGAACATAAAAATAGATCACACCATACCATTCGAATAATTCGCGGGGCATCGATATGCAAAAACAAAAGTGCATCACGATGCATATGCAAGACATATACAATGCATATGCAATACAACAATGAACAATGGCAGCATAAATCAGTATAATTAGTTCTGCCGATCGGAGTGAAGTCATTGGTCAAACGAGCGAAGTCCCCGCCTCTAAAACAGGTACATGGATCACTTGTAACGTCAGCAACGTCGCTCACACCGTGACTCCATGCTAGAAAAAAACTGTTCTTGGTTGGTATCTTCATTAATCATATCGACTTTAGTTTGAGTCTCGACTGATGGCGGTCATAATTTGAATGTCTACTTGAGTTGGTTCATCTGCTCTGCTAAAACTAGCTTCTGATGCTCTAGTAGGTAATCTGGAAGGCTTTCTATGAAAGCTTATTAATAATTTATTCTTTGGCAATGAAATATATATCTATAATATGATTCAACAGTACAGTAACAGTATCAACTTATGGCTTGTAATGAAAGTTGAAATTTCTTTTTATTATTCTTTATAATATATTGATACCACGAAAAGTTGTTAAATTGTCAAGACTTGTTTCTTTTTTTGCTATCTGTACATGTTATTGTGAGTGCATCGCGCAAATAGCACAGCTCACTGCTCGTCTTTACAACTGTACGTCAAGTTCTGCCCATATCTACACAGTACTTCTAGACCCGCTTCTAGTCGCAGATCTAGATTAACTTGTCCTGAATAAATAACTAGATGTGAGGAACAAGCATGATATACGATGAAAAGTTGTAGTTAGTGCCATTTATTGATAGGTAATTGTTTAAATTATTAATTCACTAGCTTTAGACCTCGGATTCGCCAAACATAATAAACCCAAACATGACTCTGGAATCACCGTAAGGCGTAAACAATAGGTGAAATCTGTGTATAAACTCAACTGGCTTATAATTATGCGTATTTACTTGAAAATATCTAAGCATACATAGGAATGAAAAAGTTATTATGTTATTATAAATTATTATGTGAAGATAAGAATATAAATCGTTCGAAATCAAGTTTATACAATCGCCAGAACACATTTCAAATGAGTCAATCTAAAACCTTCAAAGAGATATATCCAACCCCACATTAGTACAAATGGAGTGATTTGAGGTCTAATGAAGTGATGTTCCGCTGTCCGTCTGTCGACACATACGTATTGACGTCCTCGGCGACATTGCTCACTGTCTGGGGTCTCTCAGACCCCCTCATTTGTTTTGCGTCAACCATCTTGTATCCCTAATTTTGCCGTCTTCAAATCTTATGCTGTATCAATATTAATTCCTTTTTATTACTGGACCATTGATCTTAACAATGTTTTTATGCGAAAGTTTTGAGGACGTTTCAATTTGGACACAACATTTCGCACACATAATTGATAACCTGGATAGGCCCCCACTTTTAAGCAGGACTATTAATAGAAAAGTTTTTACTAGAAAATTATACTGTACTCGAAGGATAGACAGACAGATAAGTGAACAAAGTCGAGGTTAACATGTAATAATTATATTTTTTCTTATTGGTGAAAACATTAACTTTCAAAGAAATAAAAATTTAAACTTAATAATTTACTTCTAATGAGAGATTAGTCGCCATGTCACCCATGGCGACTAATCTAATATTAATTCTTCGCAGAATTCTGATCAATATAAAATATTGCTAATTATAATAAAATATAGTATTTATAAATAACGAGATTATGTATTCATGATCGCCAAGGCATCACTAATTTTGGTATTTGAGGTATTGGCTGAAATTCTTAGGATTCTAGTTAATAATATCTAATAAGAATAATAAATATAAATAAACTAAAAACAGTTTTATTCTCAAAAGCAATACTCTAAAAGTTACTTTTTGAACTATTCAAAGGAAGAAAAATAAAATATTATAACCTGCCGAGAATTATCAAAGGAAGGTTAAGGTTAAGCTTCTTGTATCTAAGAATGAAATCAAATTTTTTTGTATTGTTTCATGTATGAAACAATATGTATGATTGAATATATATTATATATTAATATATATTATAATATGAATCTGTTGATGAAGGTAATGTATTGTATTGTCGTTAGTGAACAAGGACACCTCTATGCAGGTACAGGTCACTGTCGACGTCCGTCCGCGTCACAAATGGTAATGACGGTTAAGTGTTTTCTGTCTGAAACTATTCCACTCGTAAAAGACGATAAATTCCTGCCACCAGTATAGAAGTTACACCATTCGTATCAATGTTAATTGAGTGCTGATATTTTGCACCTTTATGTAGTTTTAGAATTTTCGTGACACCAAATTTTAAATTTGAGAAGAGAAATGACCTTGACAAGCTTAAAGTGAATAATCTTGTAAAGATTTCGAGGTGGCTTAAAGTCCTAAAATTAATGAGATAAATAAGAAACACGAGTTTGATATCGTTTTATTAACCGATATGAATAATCGATACATCTGCCCGTAATTATTCGGTATTGCAATAACATCGATAGTATCAATCAACGTCAGCAGCAAGTTAAATTAATACCTTTATGAATCGAGTGTCGTCGCTCGCTGATGGATGGCTGACGTGGCAAAACATTCGCCGTATTAATACGCGTAATGAGTTTTCATTATTCTTAGTGCCATCATCATCACTCGCATCAATCATGTAGTTTGTGTCATTTTTTTGTAGATTTGGCCAGCTTGGGTCCTGAACATGGGGATACTTTTGGGAATTTGATTTTGAACAAAGATTATTTTACCATTAGGTGTCCGCTGTCCTATGCGGAAGTCGTAGTCCACATATTACGTAAAGCTTATTAAGATTTTTTTTAACAAAGATATAATATAAACATATGTTGGTCACATAAACGCTAAGTACCTGGTGGCTTTTGCTTCTTTGTTCGTGACATAAAATCGATACTGTCCTTGGCCATTTGAATTGAATGAATTGAATCAGTTTGCATTAGCGTTGAATCGTGTGTCACTCATTAGATTTTTACGAGGCTGACATCAACTGATCATGTTATGGCTGAGCTCATCAAAACGGAGGACTTCGTCAACTTTTTGTTCAGCGTGACAAAGACTACTTTATGCCTATACTATCATCAGAATTAAAAATCAGGAAAAAGATTTGATATGTGTTAAACATTTTGCTTTGTCAGTCACAAAAATTATTCGAAATATTCTAAATACTACAAGATAGATCTAAACAGTATCTAAATTCAGGAAAATGTAGCAAGCCTAAAGCAACAGGTCCACATTTATACTCGTCAGTGTCAGCGTGTATCAGCGCTGGACTATTTGTTACACACAAGCTCATTAGACTGATGAAATGATACAGCCTCGTATTTTGGACGAGCGTAAATCAAGCTAGCGCTGAAACTGTTCTCACTTCCTACTTAAGCGTTTGGCTTCGGATGCACTTAATCAAATAGGGATTGCACTTTGGTGTTCAGTGCGAAAGTGCATAAATTTATCGCTTTTAAGAAGACAAAATAAACATTGGATATTCAATTTGACTTCACACTTGGGTAGTTCCTCTACTGATATTATGCTTTCCTGAGTAGCTAATATGTAAGATAAAAAGTATAATTATATTTAATTGACCAGACGCAAATTTCCCTGATTTAGCATACGAGTCGGATGTCACTGAAACTTTACTGAAATCGAAAACGAATGTCCTTAGACAACGAACGTTGATGTCTTAAAATGTTGATGATAAAAGAAAAACAACGAACAAATAAATCACATGTCAAAAAATAATCGATTAAATTAATTACACCAAAGCATGACCAGCAAATTAATCCAACAGTGAAGATCATCGAATGAAGTGACGGGACTTGTTGCGCGTGACGTCACGTGACGTCACCGTCACGGCCGGTCCCGCCGATCCATTTGTCACGCCAACAAGCTACTGTCCCGCCAAATGGACCCGACTCCTACAAACGTATTTTTAACGGATATTCTGTTAACGTTTATGATTTTTCATTCTCCCAATAAAGGTCTCGAACATTTTCGGAATCAAGTCGCAATTTTTTGTTATTAACTGTTTTAGGGTTAGCTGAAAATTTTTACAACTGCCTGATTGGGTGACTGCAGAAATGCGGTATAATTTGCATACATGTTCAACAGCTGATGTTAGTTACAATCTAATAAATTAACCACTGGTTTATGCCAATATTAAATCAAACTGAAAAGCATAAAAATTATTGCAAAGTTGCGTTAATCCAAATGAAGCATACAAAAGCCAGTTCTGAAGACACATTTTTGTTCATAATTTGTTGGACCACATCAATCAAAATATATTTTTTGTTGACGAGCAAATCATAGATTACGTTAGTAATTGCTTAATGATTTATTACCTATAAAAATATTATTGATGCACACGGCGTTTCGTGAGAATTATATAATCCGTATTAATATCTGCGAGATATCCGTCATTTTGGATACTAGCTTTTGTCCATAAATTTGTCTGTTGAGAACGACTAACTAACAAACTTATATTAATTCACGATAAGAGATAAGCTGGAATGAGATTGAACATTGGTTAATAATGATAATAACATAGTCAATGAAGGCGTGTAAAATTCAGAAATCCCAGTCGGCATATTTTGTCTGTGGTAATGTTAAGGTGTTTAAATAATTTAAGTGAGTTTCAATATTTTATAAATACAATTTATAAAATATTGAAACTCACTTAAATTTTACCGACTACTCAAATGTTTGAGTAGCCCCAAATCACAATATTGCTTTGTGTTTTGGAGCTAGTAACGGCCAAATACTGAAACACTTATTACGTATTGGTAAACGCCCTCCTATTCACAGACTGTCGCTGTCTCTGCTAGCCGAAATGACAAGGACAGTATGTGACGTGAGCGTCACTTAATTTAACTAGCATTTCAGTATTTCTCATTTAGTTATTTAATAGCACTACTATTATAAATATGAAAGTTTGTGAGGATAGATGGATGAATGGATGGATGGATGGATGGATGGATGTTTGTTACTCTTTCACGCAAAAACTCCTAAACTGATTATTTAGATTATTATTATATATATTGATAGAAAACATTATTGTCATACATATTTTCTGTTGCTACATCTATCGTTTTCTTTCTTAACAAATTATTTTATACACTTTATTAAAAACTAACGGCCCGATAAAAGTTGGATGATTCTTGAATGCACTCTGCTTTGTCACGTCGGCTACAGGCTGGGGGAGCTGGAGGGGGGAAATGGCAGGCGCAGGGGGAGGAAATGAACTGTCCACGACCATTGCGATTGAAATTCAAAAGCCGTCATTGATTAACCGAAAATTATTAGAAAACAAATAAAGCTAACTTTTGCGGTGCCAAATAAATATGTTTATTGTTTAATGTAATGACTGTTGTTAAATACAATAATATAAGTGTATTTTTTATTTCATTAAAAAAATAAAAGCTATTTTTTTATTTTATAAACCTTGCAGAAATCAAAATTAGAAAGTGTATCCTTTGTTGCGTTATGATATGATTTCTTATGAATCTGTCATTTAGGAATCAAAGTAAGAGACAAAACATTTCATTTGATGAAAAGCATGTTGCAACTCATTACGATGGTGACAATATTAAGCCCAAAAGAATCTTATGGAAGGAAGGATGACCTGGGAAAACCAACAGAGAGTGATTTTTTTATTACTATTTATTGCTTGTGTCATACAAGTATCCAATATTAAGCAACCAAATTGCAAAAACGGACATCATATCAGATACGTGGATTAACACTAACATCTGCCTTTTGATTGATCATTAGATAACTATGACAGGGCAACATCGATTATACCCGCCACTGATAACTCCTGCCTATATCTACACAGCATTACTAATAAAAATCTAATTTCAAACCTATAACTAACGATTGCCACACTCAATAATCGCAGTTAAACCCCGGTGATAGGGTCCACACTAGGTTGACGAAGGAGCACCTTATCGACGGACCTATTTATGTTATTCCGATATAATCAAGATTTATAACGCTTATTGCGACTCGGGCCGTTTCGTTAACGGTGTCATCCGTATCACCGATCGATACTTTATTGTCGATTATCGAAAGTTTCGACGATTTCACGGTGAATTTTGGTAAAATTAAATCTATTGTTTCACATCCCGCCCGCTCATCGCCTTTGAGATGTCCGATAGTGCCGGTGAAACCAGATGATTATAACCGTCAGTCTGATCCCTTGCGGCGATTCTGTTTGTTGTTTAATTCGAATCACGCTAGTACGCGTCATGTAAATTGTCGTCGGGCCCAGGATTCGCTTTGTCTGGTACATTTGTGGCGCATCTGATCGCTCGGGGGCCAGCAGCTTCGCGTCTTTGCCGTCCGGCGGATTGACGCGATGCGTTTTAATCAATTAGCGTGCAGAACGTGGTTCACGAGCCAGTGGGCAGTGAAATAAGCCACGCGGGCCACCGTGGCGCCGACTTTTCGACCGCTCTCGTATTTCAGACCGTTTTTTCGGCCATTTTTCGGATGATAACTCTATAATCGGAGCGAAAGTTTTGTTTTGATTTTACAGCTCGTGAGTTTCGCTCGGGCGTTTTTTAGTTGTAAGATAATACTTTGAAACTGTGACATTGAAACATCTTTGGTGCCAGTTATTATGTAAATGTACACAAAATATGGCTAATAAATGATGAATAAAGCGTCAATTATCAACGTTATTGATAGACACTGTTATCAGTCATACAATGAAAATTAATTATTTATCCTGTTTTGAAGATGAATGACCTTCATATTTATAAAACACTGAACATTTTTTATTTTTCTTATGATTACCGGTAATAGGAACTAAAATTTATAACTGACACTTATAAATTCTGAATTTAGGAATAGGAAAGAATCAATTTTCAAGCTTTAAAGTCTAATGGATAATGTATATAATAAGGTAAATGGTAACAGAGCTAACACCCATCAAAATGCAGTGACAGGTCTAATGTTTATCTCCTTGCAACTGGTTTATGACGGTGAGAGAGGTTTTAGTTAATTTAGATTCTACACTATCATGAATGAATGGGCACAAAATGTTAATATCATAGGAATTGGGCGGGGAAGAACTAAACAAATTTAGCCAATATAGATGTAGCAAACAAATATGAAAATGTCCCTAAATCGAGGGCAGTGGACGTCTTGCGCAAACAATGTGATTAGTGATTGATTGATTGTTATATGAGTTTAGTCGGTCCGATCAATTATTGAAATTATCGACTGACATAATTCTGATAAATCGATAACAAGTTTCAACATTTGCTTATCTTCGATCAATATTTTAACTGTCGCAGGGTTGCGTAATATCTAAACAATTTTCCTTTAGGATGTCAAGGAAACAAATACAATTCTGAATTTAACTAATTTTTCTTGCCTCACATAATTTAGTAGATAAATGTTATCAATTCTTGAATTATTATCAACAAACTTATTTGTAAGAAACTATATATTAGATTTTTATTTTATTAAGAACATATTTCATCACAATAATAATTCAACAAAATGAAAGTTCTTTAGTCATAAAATTTGCTTGTAACTTGTTAAACATTTTCTCAAAACTTACAAAGACTTGCTTGACCCAATTACTTTCCTATGTTGGACTTCGTTGTTATCAGGCTTGCGGTACTTCGGTAATAAAACATTTCTTTGTTGACAATTGACTTTGTTACAATGGCAACAGTGTGTATTATCTGTCGGTAACTTTTATAAAATTGTAAAGATATGAACAAAGATTATGAGGCTATATTCTTTGTAAATCTTTTCATTTCATTTTTTTTTCTCTTCTCATCTGACGTAGTTGGATAATCTCTACCTTAAAATGATTGTAATACATATTAAAATTACTTTCAATTACACAATTAAAGCTTTGCGTGCTTCCATTTTTTTTCCTACTTTTTTGGTTTCCTACTTACTTAGTACTTTATAAGACTTACAATTGTATGTTCCGTCGTCTGTTGACAATTTCAAATTTACATTACCAAAGCCAGCTGACATATCTCTACTCATACTTGGATTAAACCACAATCACTGCCACCACATAGCCATGCACTACCTCATCAAGCCTAAATATTTATTAAAAATTTAAATGGAACTAAATTAATAAAAACGTGAACAAACAGCCCTGTTCATGATACCCAACTAGTGAAAAACCTATGAAAGGAATATACACATTGATTATTGACTGCTGACCAGTCTCTCTTTGTCAACAGAGGAAGCCACCAGCCCCGATAGCGGCGTGAAGTCCGGCGAGCGACGCGCGCGGGGCGAGGAGGGGGACCCCCCGTCCCCCACGACGCCCCCCTCCCGCGCGTCCCCCGCGCCCGACGAGCGGGACATCGAGCACAGCATACCGGCCACGCTAATACAGGACCCCAATGCTGAGAGGTAAGCAGCACTTGACAATCGCAGTGCAAATGGAGGGCCAATTCTCGTCACTAAAACCTGACAACTTGCAGTTTGGCTACAGCGACAGGGCATGCTGTCGTACTCGCACATACGCATGTGTATTGGTCTCGAAGTTTAGTTGCATTAAGTTATATTAGTCTTTCAAAAAAATTAACTACCACTAGGTTAGAGTTAGGGTAGAGTCAATGAGCCACAAGCGATGTTGAAAACTAGTAATCCTGGTCGGATGTACTATCCGTAGAATTACTATAATATCATTAACTCTATTTATGAGCAAACGAATCAACTCTTTGCAAGTTTAACAGGTTGTTATTTAGCTAGCCGCAATAGCAGATGATTGATTGCAAGCCATTAGATAATAAAAATACGCCAAGTAAATGACGTAAGCCCACTGACCTCTATGTGTTGAATGAGCACTCAATTTACTACCCAGAAAATAATCAATTGACACAAATAGTCAAAGTCACGTGGAGCTAGGAAGCGATCAATAATCCAGTCGTCAAATATACACAATACTTCCATAAGCTGCAGCTATCTCATTGTGTGTGGTGGTCTCTTCAATCCACGGTGTCCACTTTAACGATCCCATTGTTTTCGATGATCACTTGTCAACTAGTGTCCGCGTCCGTGACACGACCACTCCATGACACTTCTCATAGGAGCTCTATTACGCGCAGATAGAGGCGATAATCTAACAGTCGACGTCTCAGACGCAAATAGTTGGAACAGAGAAATGAATGGAAACGCGATAGTGACAGGCAGTAGGTAGTGACACTAAAAATGATCAAGACTTCTCCATCTGACACTCCATCAATATCTGTTCCAGTGCGACCATTGTCTTTGATATTCTGAGTTTATAGAGAAAAATAGGTTTTTATTAATAATTTATCATTGAATTGACAAATTGCTAAATATTCACCTGTCAATATTTGATAAAATATATTATAGCGTATTTCTAAAATCACATGATGATCTTACGTATGTTTGCCGTTTCTCACCGCTAAAGACGTATGAAGACCTAGGTAGTTATCCTTTAATTATTAAGAGCATTTTGTAGCTAATGTAAATGGTAGGTGGGTTACCTTTCTTAGTAAACATAAATGAAACACATATTATGATGTATTAAATCAGATGAAGAAATAGTTAAAAACTTATAAACTGAAAATCCGTAATTAAACTAGATGTTTAGATAGTAAGATGATCAAAGATTACTTTATCGAACAAATTTAGCTGCTTCACGTTCCATCACTGTCAATTAGGTGCAGTGAGACGCGATCCATCATACATCCTGCAGACCGCTCCTCCGGGTCCGCTGGATCTCAGTATATTTTAACAACTTTTAAATATCCATCATCGTTGACAATTGGGACTGGATGCTTTTGGATGTGATTTTGAAATTTACGTAATTTTGTGATCTGTTTAGATCTTAGTATTACCTTAATATTAAATATTTGTTTAATATCTATCATCGTTGAGTTTTGGTCTGGATGGTATTGGATGTGATTTTGTAATTTACGGAACTTTTGTGTTTCATCCGCTTTGGGGGTAATTATTTTATATTATAATGTGAGATTCGAGATTGTCTACGGTTATATTTTAATAGCTCAATAGTTAATGTATTTATTTCTGTCAAATAACTTTACTATTCATATCACATTAAAATGTTTCCGTGCTAATAAGGAAAACGAAATGATCGTACGTGACTCAGTCAACATTTTGATTTGACAGTATCCCCAGCGCGAATCAAGTAAGCCGAACCCAATATATTAACGTTCCGCACTTTTATTGCTTCGAAGACATCTGTACCGGTTTTAAAATTCACGTTGTGACTGCGAAATTATTCAAACAGTGTCAGGTGTCCCCTATACGCCCGCACGATGTGGAACTAAATTTTGAGCCATCGTCCTTACTGGTCGACTGAACAGAGCAATTCATTCCGGTAGAAATCAATTGGCGTACGGCCGGGAAGCTTAAAAATTGTTCATGAGTATTCTTGTCTGTGGCTCCGACTGGAGCTTTGTATGCACGAGGGAAAGAGAGCACGATACGTGACACATAAATACGAGTGATTGATTGACCCGCAGCCGACTAATGCTTATAGGAAACATTAACAGCTGGCGATTCTGACATAAATTATGCTTTAAAAATATTTGGCTCACCATTTCTTTCTGAATTATCGCGATGACTGCAATCTTCATAATAGTTTACATTTAATTTTTATTAGTTCACACGATTTCTGTTGAAATAGATGTGTTATGTTTTTTCGTTTTTAGAATTTATGCGTTTCTGAATTATGTTTTACTAAGCTTTTTTATTTTAAATTACAAATATATAGTCACTAGATTCATTTAGTTGAGAACCAAACTCAAACTTGACATAGTTTCCTCAGATTTAACACAGAACACTGATATCATTACAATAGTTTTATCAATTAAAAATACTTTCAAGTACTTGTTTCGTTACTCTATAAGAATTCAAAAATAAATTAGTTTAAATCCAAAATCTTTTGACAGGTTTTTTGGGTTGGTTAGAATTTGTCATTTTATCTTGTGTTAGCTATTTGAGGCTTACGCTGGACTCTTTTTATAAAATATATTTGTATTTCTAATGACTGATATCTAGCCCCACTCACTATAATGCTGTCGTCACTTTCATTTAAGTTATAAAAACAGTTCGTCGAGTGAAATACGTCTCTGAATCTGAAAAGAAAAAAGTGTTATTAAATTGACACATCGTCAATACTTCATCAAAGATCTCTTGGCTGATGCGAGTGAGTCAGCGATGCGGCGTGGCCGGCGCTGTCGGGTGGCTGTCATCAAAACGATCACCCGTCATTGCAAGTCCACCTAGCGCACGGCACGCACGCTTGCATTACGCCACCACCCCTTGAAACTGAGCGGCTATAACCGTCTCGCTTCTCTCGCCTGTTCGTCACACCGAGCGGCAGCTGTCTCTTTCTATCGCGGGGGCGCGCGGGAAGGGGGCGCTGCAGGCGGGTCGTAAATCACGCGGTGTCTCATTCCACGCGGGACCGCCGCCGCCGCCGCAGGCACCGCGCACTTCCCTGCCGACCGCCGACAATACGGCGCGTCTTTCGCGACGTGTTTACATTCTGTTCTGTTACTGGGAAGTTCAATATTGTCCTTTTGAATTGTGCCACTGATTGTATTGTGTCGTTTAATGGATCCTGGAGCGTTTCGTCTTTCGAGAGCTGCAATATTTTGAAAACATTTCGTCCAAAATGATCGTCGAGCACGACCATGTCAGGTAGGAAGTTTGAACAAGTGTCATTGAAATCCAGTTTTAATGGAATTGTCTCTTCAGTTAGATATCTAATATTACAATTTACAACTACCGTGTTAAATGTATTATTACAGTTGTTAGCACATTTATCTGTTGTAAGATGTAACGCTATAAAAGTGAACAAAAACGTAACCATTTATCATTTGCATTTAATTCTCGTCTGATGCATAAATATAATTTAAAGTAGTTGTAATCTGGAATGTTATAATTTATGTTATTTATGGAGAATATATGCTAATTTTATGGACGTCACTTTACAAAAACTTTGTCTTATATTTATAAACTCATTATGAGGCAAAAACACGAGTTTAGTAGAAACTATTTACTTAATATATTATCGGTTAGACAATAAACATTTTAGTTTCCTAAACATCCAAAAATGTATAGTCTTATTGACTCCATTAATAGCTTCTCTGGATAAGCTGCTAGCTGTTTATCAAGTTGGTGGGGATTATCATGATGTATAAACTGAATTACTCTTTGCATTAACATTTTAAATTATTTTTCTGTATCCAATGTCAATCAACAAATTAATTTCGTTTGGTCTTTAGCTTTTGTATTAGTACTAGAATAGAAAACTTCTCGAGAACTTAAGTAAAATTCGCACCTTTTATTAAATGAAATGAGTAGGTAGATTGTTCTAAATAATACTAAAAATCGTTTAATGTTTTAGATATATTGTATGGTAACATGAATTTTTCATAACCTTATAAAAGCTGGGAAATATTTCGAAGGCTTAAAGGCCCCTCTAATAATGTGATTGATTATTATCATTATATAATAGTTGATAATTCCTAGTAGTTCCTTATATTTGCTTGCCTGCAATCAATACTAAACGCTTTATTGTAATCTTGATTTGCGATATTATCATAATTTGTTTAGCTCATTTGACCTGATAATATTTTCTTTGTAGAAAATATTAAAGAAAAACATGGTTCTTAGATCATAATCTGAGCAAACGTAAATGACATACGTTGATGTTTTCACCTTCTGTGGGGTATTTCTATGAGCCGTGATAAAATTCATAATGATCATTGGATTACTTATAAATTCTCTAATTAAAAAAAGCTCTTTGGCATTGTTATAATTTTTTTTCTTATTGTTCACAGGGAGAGTCCAAGATGTCTATCACGTGAGTCGTCGGGTCCGCCACGATGTCCCTCAAACGACTCCGTGTACTCTGGCCGCAGTGCCCCCAGCCTCCCCCTGCCCGCGGCACTGCAGGCGGCCCTGCCAGCCGCCATACCCGCGGCCCTCCTCCCACCACACTCCGCAGCCGTAGCGGCCTACCTGGGCGCCGCCGCCGCAGCAGCGCAGCAGCGTCTCCTCATGTCCTGTCAGGAAGACATAACAGACTCCGAGCGCGCCGATGCGGTACTCGACTTTAGTACAAAACGTAGTGAATCGCCGACTGAAGATGATGACGGAGATGATATTGTAAATCTCACTAAAAATGAAAACGGACCCCTAGACTTGTCGGTTGGCACCAGAAAAAGAGGTCCAGATGATTCTCCGTCACCAGTTCCGACGAGGAAGAGCTCTAGGTCTTCTGAATATAAATCTCTGGCCTCGCCATGGACGACCCCCGTGGCTCCTCATTTACCATTTTTTGCTGCTGCCGTTGCTAGTTTGTCGCCAAAGGGCGGAGTTCCGCCCGACTGGAATGGAAAATTAAAACATGGGGCTCCGACGCCCAGTGATGCAACTAAAGCCTTAGAAAAAATGAGTGAGCTTAGCAGGTTAGGTGGCGAAGAATTATTTAGATCAGTTCAAAGTGCAGCTCTAGGGGCGGGGTTGACTCCGAACGCTGCCGCTCGCCACTCGGCATGGCAGTCCCATTGGCTAAACAAAGGTGCAGACCAAACTAAAGACGTTTTAAAATGCGTTTGGTGCAAGAAAAGTTTTAATTCGTTAGCTGATCTAACAGTTCATATGAAAGAAGCGAAACACTGTAGTGTGAATGTTCCGGTACCATCGTCGACCACGGCTCCTATGCCGCCATCTCTACAACCGCCATCGAGTTCGCCGTCTACACCATCTCATAATTCATCATCGTCAGGTGCCTCGTCTAAGAATAATCATAGCGATTTGAATATGCTAATAAAAGAAAATATGCCTATACCTAGAAAATTAGTTCGCGGTCAAGACGTTTGGTTAGGTAAGGGCGCCGAGCAGACTAGGCAAATTTTGAAATGTATGTGGTGCGCTGAAAGTTTCCGCTCACTGGCGGAGATGACCAGCCACATGCAACGTACTCAGCACTATACAAATATTATATCACAGGAGCAAATAATTTCGTGGAAGTCCTCTGACGAGGGCAAAAGCTCGACGAGTGCACCGGGAGCCAATAACACGGCTCCCCCTGTCACTGGCACTAGCAGTCACGTTAGTGCAGTATTGACCTGCAAAGTTTGCGACCAAGCATTCAGTTCCTTGAAGGAACTAAGTAATCACATGGTTAAAAATTCACATTATAAAGAACATATTATGCGTTCTATAACTGAAAGTGGGGGTAGGCGAAGACAAACGCGAGAAAAAAGAAAGAAATCGTTGCCGGTTAGAAAATTACTTGAATTAGAAAGAGCTCAACATGAGTTCAAAAATGGGGAAGGCAACGGGGTTCCAATGGGTAAGCCGATGAGAGATTTTGGCTCCGGTAGTAGGATAACTTGCGAAAAATGTGGAGATAAAATTGAGACTGCTGTTTTCGTCGAACATATTCGACAATGTATAGGTGCTCCTATGTCTAACAGCCAAAGGAATTTTCTAAAGAGTGCCCTACTTTCTAATAATATCATCCCACCCGATGTGCCCGGTCACGTTACCCCTACTAGTCGCGATGGTCGTAAGAGCATCAATGATGAAATTCCGTCGCCCAGTTCAGTACACCATCGTTCTCCTTCATCAGTTAATGATTCATCTCCTAGTTCCAAAGACCCTAATGCTAGCAATGAAAAAAGTTCTTCGCCATCCGTTCTTAACGCTATAGAGCAGCTAATCGAAAAGAGTTTCGACACGCGTTCACGTCATTCTGTTCCCGGAATGCCGGGAGGCGCTTCTCATGCCCCAATCGGTTCTAGCATTCTTAAAAGACTCGGTATCGACGAAAGCGTCGATTATACTAAACCTCTAGTTGACCCACAAACTATGAATATGCTGCGAAATTATCATCATCAGCAAGGATACAGCCGCCGCGAACGTAGCGGGAGTGAATCTAGTTCAATGTCAGAAAGGGGTGGCAGTAGAGTAGAATCTTTGACCCCCGATAGGAAGCTAGATTCCTACCACATGACCCCCCGAACTACACCCGACACCCGAGGTTCCCAGACTCCAGCATCGGAGGACCGCCCCTCCGATGTTCGGATAAAGAAAGAAGTACCCGACGAGGAGGAGAGGGAAAATGGTGTAGATTTGAGCAACCAACCGGTCCGAGTTAAAACTGAAGTAGAGGAGGAGGACGAGCCCGTTAGGCCCAGTAGTTCTGTGGAGGAAGACGTCAAGCCGACCATCCCCAAACGCGAAAGCGAGGGTCCCAGCCCCGCGGCCAGTCCCCGCAGCCCCGCCAGCGACCGCTCAGCTCCCACTCCCGGTGCAGACAGGAAACCGGCATCTAGTCTGGGCGCCCTGTCGTCTATGTTCGATAACTTGGCGGGCGGCTCATCTTCCAACGAGCCGAGCTCCTCCCGTCGCGGGGGCAGCCACCCTTTAGCGGCTCTTCAAAAGCTGTGCGATAAAACCGAGACGAACTCCACCCGTGCGCCCGCGCCGGCGCCGTCCCCCGCTGGCCCTCCCAGCATCTTAACATTCAGTTGGGCTTGTAACGACGCCGTCGTCACAGACTCCATAATGAAGTGCGCACTATGCGATACGCCATTCATTTCGAAGGGTGCCTATCGGCATCACCTCTCAAAGATGCATTTCGTTAAAGACGGAGCCCTCCCGGAGCCGGTGCCGATGAAGGCGCCCCCGGCCGCGTCCTCCCCGGGTACACACAAGAGCGGAGGCTCCAACGCGGCGTCTCCTCAGGACCCGCGAAGCCCCTCACAATCGTTCGACGAGAGTCCCCATTCTAAGTTTCTAAAGTATACGGAATTAGCGAAGCAATTATCGAGTAAATACGTGTAAATTGTTGGAGGTCGGCCGGGCCATCAGATGTGATGATACCATATCCTGCTACGTTGAAAGTCTAGGGTTAAGTCGCGACGCGACGTTAAGTATTTCAAAACTCTTTGCCAATTTAATTATTATTTAGGTAATCGTTAGAGAACACCGCCAGGTTCGGTTAGTGTAATTATCGACTAGCGACATAAGTATACGCCAAACGTCTTACGTTCGTTTAGATGTAAGGAGATATTTTCAAAATATTGCCTTTAGGTAAAAAAGGTTGTCGCGCGGTCCGCGAGGCCGCGGCTTATCTTCCACACTACGATGTAATTCCATTTCGATAATTGTAAATATAAGTCATGTAAGTTTTAAAAATTTGATTCGATCTCTTGTAAATGTATATTTTTTGCTAAATATTGTAAAACGATTCGTTCGTTATAATCTTGTAATTCGCTCATTGTATTCGACTTAGCGGCGTTCGGCTACCACGTCTAAATTTAGGTTCGTCAGTATTCTAAAATTTGTTGCAATATTAATTTTCGTGTTTTTTTATTACTTATGTAAATCTGATTTAGTCGTAAATCGTTTTTAGTTTGTTTAGTTCTGTATGTATATTTTGAATTGTTTTTATGTCGAGATCCGTGGGTACTGGATACACTGTAATCTCAGAGATTCAATCTCGGTTCGTCTCGTTCGGCGCAATGTCAATAATGCAATATTACAAACATTTTTAGTGTAAATTCGCATAGATACGCTCTCACGTGCGGTTGCTATTTATTATTTAGTGTTAAGTGAGTATTCTTAGGCGACTCTACTGTGAAAACTTGTATACCATTGTACTGGCGCGTGGGTCGCGAAGACCCGTATACTGAAGTGATAATTATACAATTTTACTTTGAAGGAAGACGACATTAGTATACGTTAAATTTCTATATCTTCCAAAATACGACATGATATACGACATGTATATACGGTTACTGTGAGTCAAATGTTCTTTTATATATAATAATGTACACTTTATAATGTAAGATTTCGAAATATCAGTGGTTCGCGTCGGTTCTGACCCCGGGTCTGTGGGGCCGCAGCCCGGCGCTCCGTGCCGCCGCGGCCGGCACCCACCACTTACGATAATACGACGAAGTATACGCAGGCTCCGTTGAGACTTTTGCTCATTCTTAAAATGGTGTTGAAATATTGATTTTACCAAATTTAATAATCTTATTTAATATTTTATGTTGTATTTCAAAATGCAATTAAAAGCTCAAAGAAATATATATGTTAAATACTATAAAACGGTTATTTTATTTATTTCATAAACCCTAAGACACAATCTAAATGGTATAAATTTCAATCTGGTCGGAACCTTTAGCCAAGTTGCCATCGCTCATTACGACTACAAAGTTCTAAAACGAAAATGTATTGGATTTGACATAAGCATCTCTAATGCTTGTTATGCTTATGTCAAATCCCATACATTTTTGTTTTCGAACTTCGTTGTCGAAATTAGCGATGACAACTTGGCTAAAGGCTCAGAAGGCTTAGCCACCATGCCATCTTTAATTACAATGACGATCTTCGATATTGAAAATGCATGGGATTGACTTATTACACCCGAAATTAATAATTAATCTTAGGGGTGATATTTCAATCGTCAGTTAATTTTTACCTGAGGAATAAATATGTGACTTTCGCAGATTTTCTATGAAGAATCTGTCAAAGTCACATTTATTCTTCAGGTAAAAGTTAACTATTGAAAAATCAGCCCTTAATCTCCTATCCTATCTGATATTTCAACGATCCTAGGATTAACTTCACCTCAATTTACGTAAATTTTTGTTTCAGAATCTAAGATTGAAGGCAATCTAAGATTTTAGATACGTTATTAATTTCGGGCGTTAGCGCTCGCTAAGTGACAGCGCGCGATAACGTCAATTTTTGATTTCTAACTTCATCATCGTAATTAGCGAAGGAATCTTGGCTAAAGGGCCAGGTCTGCCTTTAGTTTTTTTAGTTACAAATGTATAAAATTAAATATTATCTTTATGACCATTTCTTGCACACATAAGGAAAAAAAATACAGACAAGTCTTAATTACCTAGGAAAAGTAGATATTAAATTCAAAACAATAGTGTAATAATTTCTTAAAATGCTTGAAATTACTCGCTTGGGAGTGAAAGTTAAAACTAACTAGTCGCTAAATTTGAAAAAATATGGTTTTATAATTTTTTTAATATTTGATAAAATCTCAATACGTAGTTCCGGTCAATTTGATGAGGACGTCTTCTTTATTTTATCAATTAATGTTTTATCAAGGAATCTTATTTATAAACATGTATAGTGTTCTTTGAATTTATTTGTATTACAATGAAGACGTGCAGTCACAATACACCTGTCAATGACGTGTGAGTTTGATATCATATTAGTGATAATATTATTAAAATAGGAACAAATCATGACAACTTTCAACCTAGTTATAAAGATTTCCTGATAGTATATTGGACCAAAATATTTGATAAGTGTAACCACCCTTAAACTAGTATAGGCTATCTACCAATAAGACAATACAATCGAATAAACTGGAAATGTGGAACAAAAAGTAAAAGATAGTGAATGTTTTTGAATTAATTAAAAATAAATGATACTACTGGTAGTATTCAAAATATACTTGTGGGAGCGGTGGTGGGAGATCTCCGACCGAGCGAGATGGTCCGTGGCATGCTCGGTCAGGCCGAAGCCCACATGTAGGCAATTCAGATGCTGCTATCTACGCCGAGCTGTGAAAACTTCGATAGCGCGATTCAGGATCGTGGCGCTAATTAATCCGCCACTAGGGTTGTCATTTTTATTTCAGCCTATAAGTTTTGATTATTTTTAGCCTGAGCTAAGAGCTCTATACGAGTATGGGATTGATTGATGGGATTTATCTATACGGGATACTTTTTAGTTTTTAATCCTAGATCCCTTGTCCCGGCGGGACGTTTTAAATAATACTTAAAATACGGGACGTCCCGGGAAATACGGGACGTCTTGCATCCCTATCAGCCACATACTTGAACAGTACATTACAATGCCTCTACTTTAACTGTAGTTCTACTTTATAGAGTGTGTAAGTATATCAAAGACAAAAATTAATTCGTATTTCTTAAGAATTTTCTGATTTTTTTATGTAACCCCCGAATTGTCAAGCAGTGGTAACCTGGTATTGATGAATCATAGCTAAGAACGCTCTTGACCATGACAGCTTTCAAACAAAAGAACTAGATCGAAATCGGTTCGTTTGGCAGCTACGATGCCACACACGGACAGACACGTTAACTTATAACACCCCTCTTTTTGCTTCGGGGTGAATAGAAATGAAGTCTCCTATGTATTGACAATGATATAACTATGATACGCAGTAAAGTTATAGTGGATGCCGACAAAATTATACGATTTGATTTGGATTGAAAAATAAATAATGGAGTTATTTGAAAACACTTCATTACTGAACGGTGACGAATTGAAATCATACTTCAGGTATTGTCGTCGCCGTCGTCGTTAAGAACATAATAAGTATAATGGCATTAGACTAGCGTTAGTACAGTATCCCAATTCCGACGGGAACACTGTACTTTTTCGGGATAAAAAGTAGCCTATGTGTCATATCAGAGCTCTATAACTGCCATACCAAATTCATCAAAATCCGTCCAATCGTTTTTGGGTCAAAAAGTACAAACATCTATCCATACATCCATCCATCCTCACAAACTTTCATCTAAGTTAGTAGGATTAACATTTCAATTTATTAATATTTTCTAATTATTGTGCTCTGTGTGTAAATAAATATAAACAGTGACTAGTCATTTTCATGCTTCAAATCAGAAACATCTGATAAAATACAAAATTTGCTTTGAAAATGTGTTATTACTAATTTCTTGAACGCGAATTTAATTTAATTTTTTATTTATTAGAATCATATTATTTCACACGAATGAGAAGTTCAGCGCCATCTATCGCCTACAATATGGAAACTAGCGACAAATTGATGAAGGCTAATGAATCCTACTAATAATATAAATGTGAAAGTTTGTGAGGATGGATAAATAGATGGATGAATGTTTATTACTCTTTCACGCAAAAACTACTGAACGGATTTCGATGGAATTTGGTATGGTAGCAGTTTAGGCTCTGGATTAAAACATAGGCTACATTTTATCCCGAAAAAGTACGGTGTTCCCGGGGGATGCTGTATTTACGCGGGCGGAGCCGCGGGCAACAGCTACTATCTTTATATTATCTTGAAGAAATATCATAACATTATTGGGTATCATTATTTTAAATGTAATTAACTAAAATGTAATATAAACAAAAATATTATTGTATTTGTCCCAAGGGTTATTAAAAGTATATAAATTACAAAATAAAATATTTTCTGGAATTCTCAAAAGATATTAGTTACTTTACCATACCATTTTATTTCAATGAAGCACAATTCTGATTTTTATACAATGTGAATTGTCTATCAGGCGGTGAACACTCGAAATGGTTTATTGATTGATGTGTCATACCTAATGACACTTATCGCACAATTACAGTTAATGCGGTGATAATAAGTACACGATGCCGAATGTTTCGAGATGTTATACAGTACAGTCGGGTAGATACCTAATCCGAATGAATTGTGCTAGCGAAATATATATTGGTACATTCTTGGGACAATATATTAACAATAACGATTCATAATTATCATCGTGTAAATTAAATAAATAACAAAAGGGTAAGTTGACTGAGTAATTTAAAATATTTAACTTTAATTCTTATTTTCTGAAATATTGAAGTATTATTGTAAAAAAAATATAAAATGTTAGGATCTGTAGTTTTGTAATTTGGTGCATTTCAAAGTTACAAAAAAGCTTTTTTTTTTACGTAGTGTTTCTTTACATTAATTGTAAAAAACCCTACAAAATTAGTTTACATACATGAAATGGCATTCATTAAAGTAATTATCGAGATAAACGCAATAATTTCGGAGATATTAGCGAATATGTGTGAAATGTGGACGGACAAAGTTGTATGAAATTGTGGGACATTCCATACGACTGCAGGAACGCGTGACGTCATACTTTTGTATGGAGCGTGTTCACGAGACTCTTGTAAACAAATCGCTGTACCTATGAAAATATATATTTCTATTTGTATATACTGTTTATTTTTTTTTGAGAAATTACTCATATTTAATAGTAGGTACTATTCATTCATGCATGAGTCTAGTCTATTATTCAATATCATAGGTTTCATAAATGGAGTGCGTTGGAATATTTTACAAAATTTAGTTTGAAGTATTAGGTAGCATCGAACCGTGTTGTCAACACTGTGCTGTGGAGAACTATCACAGTAACGTCCTTCTGCTGTGCATTGCAATTAACGTCCCAAATTAATGACGTATCTAACGTCTTAGATTGACTTCAATCTCAGATTCTCAAACAAAAATTGACGCAAACTGACGTGAAGTTATTCCTAGGATCGTTGAAATGTATTGAAATATTGATCTCAGACAGCTTACATAAGGTTAAGATTGATTACTAATTTCGGGCGTAAGCCTATTAAAGAAGGTTAAAAGCATCGATTCTGTTTTGATATTAAATAAAAAAAAATATTGATTTGAATTATATAAAGCACATTATAATATCATTCACAATGCATAATTCATTTATTGCCAGAATGAAGTTAAACTTCAAACTTCAAAACTTTATGAGGTACAACGTCAAAAATATTGACAGGACAAACTTCGCGGCCTGGTTCAGGCGCTTGCTTAAAATTGAATAACAATTTATATTCTTAACATAATATATAACTTATACATTAATTACCATTTGTATAATAATATATTTTTGAACTTTTATTAGTTTATATATTATAAAATAATAAAGCTGTTGCCCGCGGCTCCGCCCGCGTAGATACAGTATCCCTCGGGAACACCGTACTTTTTCGGGATAAAAAGTATCCTATGTTTTAATTCACAGCATAAACTACTACCATACCAAATTTCATCGAAATCCGTTAAGTAGTGAAAGTGTAACAAACATCCATCCATTCTCACAAACTTTCACATTTATAATATTAGTAGGATGTAATTTTTCTTCATCCTTTGAATAATATTCCTTAGAAGAATCTAAGGAATAAAATCATTTTGTTAATAATAAGTATATTTTCAATTTTCTGTTAAATGTTAATAATTTTGTTTCTTTCTCATATTATCTGGTAGTATATTATATATTTTTACTGCCATTTAATATGGACTTTCATTAAGCGTTTTTATTCTAGAATATGGTAAGTGTAATCTGTCTCTGATTTATGTCTAGTATTGATGTTATTAATATCTTTAACCTTTGTGAAATAAATTAATGTTTAAATACAAAAATTCTCATATCCTGTATGTAAATAGATGGCAGTGTTAAAAGGTTATATAAACCTGGTTGTAATGGACAGTGTCGTGCGTTGAGCCCTATAGAACGGTCGCGCTCCGCATTACACACGATGCAAATTTAATTGTTTGCGAGTCGCGTGGCTGCGCCGCTGCACCATAGCGTTGGTGGCCAACGAGTTGCTGGCGTTCATCCAGCACGACATCGACACTATGGACGAGGTCACCACCATGCAGATATGGAAATCTTTCTTCACGAGCGAGGAGATTTGCACGGGCAAGCAGCTACTCTACGAGACGCTCGGCCAGAGCGCGAACATGCCATCACGGAGGCGAGATGGCGGCAAACGAAGCGTGCAGGACATCATCTAGTGAGATGATGTCCTGCATGCTTACGGCATCTCAGCAGTGGCTGAAGCAGATGGATCCAGACGACGTGCCGACCTTTGTGGCGAAAGATCTCCACAAGCTGCCTGTGGTAACGATGGACCACGTCGATGTCTTCAGCCTGCTGAAGAACTTCAACAGTATGAAGGCAGAGCTGGATGAGATGAGAGTTAGATTGGATGCATCAGAATTTACCATCCGTGACTTACGTAGTAAATTACTACAGCTACAGTTAAAATGTAATAATTTAGTAAGTAGGTCACCCGATCATTCAACCGCCTTTGTCAACACACGTCGTGGCGGCGCGCTAGCTGACACATCGTTTTGCGTGTTAGCGGAATTCGACGAGTCGGCGACCACCGCCGCCCCCGCCCGACTTCCCCTCCGGATTGTGCAGACGCCGAGTCAGCTCAGCAGAAAAAATTGCGACTGTCGCCGGTCGCCCCGCACCTTCCTCGCGGGCGAAGACATAGGGGGCCACATGGCTGTGGAGAGCCGCAAGACTGAGCCACCTCGACCTGGCAAGGATGAGAGTAGGAGGTGCGATGAGGAGGGCTTTATACTGGTGGAAAGAAGAAAGAAGAGGAAGCCCGCCGCCCGCAACCATCGCGGCACCGCACCTTACGTACTGGAACTGCGCCTGCGGTGTGAGGTACCTGCGACGTCGTTGTACGTATCTCGCCTACACTGGTCCATGGAGGTCGAGGACGTCGTGGACTACATCCGTAAGAAGACGTCCATCGCCTTGAGGGTCGAACGTCCGGAGTCTCGCAGTGAGAGTGCCGACGCATCTTTTGTCGACCGTCGAGGTGGAGGAGTTCTGGTCGACGGGTGTCGTCTACCGGAGGATCCGGGGGAGACTCCGGAACGAAGCGCGCATCACGTCGCCGATAACACGTGATAAAGTGTAGTTTAAGTATATAATAATAATACGTATGTTAGTCTGTAAGGTATTTATAATATGGGCCTATGCCGCCCGAAATAAACGTTATTTATTTATTTAATAAAGTATGCAACTATCTCGATTTCTTATTTGGGCTATTATTCTATTGCATTTTTTTGTTAAATAAATAATTCGTGAATATTTACGTTTTTCCCCACAAAATGTCTAGCTCTATATACTCCATATCTATGTCGAAAGAGCTGTTTTATAATCTGTGCTACATTTTAAATGGTATAGTGTAGAAGTAAATTTTGATAATTTAATTTTGTTTTCTATGTGAGTTTTCCAGTTTCCGTGTGTGTCAATATTTATTCCGGGTAAGAATTTCGCAAAGCTTGTACAATAGTAACGTAAGAGGTAGGAAGTAAACTGGAATACTGTTCCACCGTACGGAATCCATATTACGAAGTGCACACTGGTAGAATTGAAAGTGTTCAACAAAAAATTGTCCTTCATTTATACAATAGATTCTGTAACTCCTTTCGTGGTTGCTCATACGAGATGAAACTGCAGCATTTTAGTATGGTAACATTAGAATCACGAAGGCACATTTCAGACATGTAATTTCTATATCAACAATATAACCACCTCCTTTTTTGAAGTCGTATACAAATAGACTGTACGCATCTCCTTTCTTCATTGAGTTTTTGCCTCCCTGTGAGTACTTCTAGGAAACAAGTGCCCCCATTTCCGACCTAATCACCATAAAACTATCCTGGCCAATAATAACCCTGTTAGTTACAGGCTTACGTGTAAATACAATGAGCTATGGTCGAATAATTCGGGTGTTGTTGTCAACCATGGTCGTCTTGGTAATTTCAAAGCACAGATCCATAGATACTATCAAACTGATGTTACTTATTAGTTATTTGTATTTTAATTCTGTAATGATTTTCTTATATTAGAACTTTATGTTTTTTTTATGAAAAGTAATTGGTCATTATTAATTCACATAATTTATTATTAATCTTGACATCATTATCCTTAATTTTATTATTAGTACTAGCCTTTTCCCGCGGCTTCGCCCGCGTAAATACAGTATCTCACGGGCACTCTGCACATTCTCGGGATAAAAAGTAGCCTATGTGTTAATCCAGACCTTAAACTTCTACCATACCGAATTTCATCAAGATCCGTTCAGCAACTTTTGCGTGAAAGAGTAAAACACGTACATCCATCCATCCTCACAAACTTTCACATTTACAATAGTAGTAAGATTACTGTTTACATACATTTATCGCACAGACAGACATATGACACTTATTTGACCTATTTTATTATTATTATTATTTAATTTTGTGACTTAGTTTTACGTATTGCTTATATACCTACCTATAAGCTGTTGTTTTCATGTGTAATGCGTTTTTTCTCTAGTTCTAATTCTTGTAACAATGAATTAATTCATTATTTTTATTGTTGTTATTTTAGTATTTTTATTCCTATTGTATTTTACGCAGACTAAATTTTAAACATTCTGAAATAATTAATTTAATGTTGTAAACGTATTTTATATACATATTATTATGAGTATAAATACCTAATTTAATTTTGATTTTTATTTTTCTATTCATATTTTTTTGTTTTTTACTTTGCATGATGAATGTAATTTAAAGTACAATCAGGTACTTATATCCTAATGCTAATGTATTTATACGATGGAAAATTGTAACTTTTGTTGGTTGTTCATAGTAAATGAATAAATAAAAAATTAAACAAGATTTAAATGTTATATTATCTTCTTTCTCACCTTTAGAATTTTCATAATAATATGCATTTTCACAACCCCAAAACGCGATGGGATCTAAACGTCCCATTGTTAATAACGCCAGAGCGGCTAGACCATCATTATGGCCGCGATAAATTAATTACGAACGTATAATTATAGCTGTATCGGCCGGACGCAAAAACGTTACAAATGGCGAATAAATCAAACTATCCATCATATCCTGGCCGGGATCGCATAAATCCCGGGCGCTGGGGGGGTTAAGGGGGAGACGTGGTACAAAATATCGTTTTAATTATCTATTGTAGATATACTGTGATATATGAGCGATGGCTTCAGTGAAACAAATGATAAGCACAGCGGTTCAATGTTTTAAATACTTCATTGGTAAGTTGGTCACCTACGTAACGTCTTTTACAGTTAAATTTCAGCTAATGAGTGTTTGGAAAATAATAATGTTGGTATCATCACAAAACTGTGGATTGACAGAAGTCATGCCCTTTCACAACACGCAGATTTTTTCAATGAAGTGGACCAGGAAACGAGCTGACGCATCACCTGATTGTAAGCTATACCGCCCGCCCATGGACGATCATAACACCACAGTAGTTACGTTTTGGGCCTCCGACCTCACTTACTCGGCCACACACAACATAAGCGTTATTTCACGCCGGTTTTCTGTGAGGCCGTGGTATTTATTCGGTCGAATCTGCCCATTAGTGCTGAAGCGTGGCTCTCCCACGGTTATTATGTTTTCTTTCGCCATTTCAATAGAAAAATGTATGAAAACATCTATTTTTCAACATGAAGGCGGAATCAAAAGTGTATTAGGGTCAGTTCACACTGAGACGCGACGCGACGCTGCATTTTATAAATAGCGATTCAAAATTGAATCTTATTCACTATACAAGAAGAAACACATTTTATTGCTAAAACGGCGCGGCGTCGCGCTGCGCAGCGCGGTACATCTTGAAATTCATTGCTAGAAATGTGTAAATAATCTTGTGTAGAAGCATAAAGATCAATTTTGAATCGCTATATTAAAAATGAAGCGCAGCGTCGAGTCTCGGTGTGAGCTGACGCTTAGTCGCAAGGGCCGGGGTTAATAATGTCACCCGATACTCAACCCGCAAGTGAGTGATGGGTCCCTTTGACCCCTCGTTGAGTAAATAGCCAGATTTAGATCGCACAATAAATGATTTACTCGGCGGTAATGAGTAGATTGATGGAAGTCAGCAGCCCGACATTTGTCTCCCTAAAACAAAGAAAACCGCTGTTTTCCTCTTTCGGGAAACTCATTTGACTCTCCTATTGATTCTAAAGATGTTTTATTTTAATACACATTATAATTGAATTGATAGTAATCAATTAGATTGTTCTAATATTATTATACCTCAGATTGTAAAAGAATATAAATAAGGTCTTATACTTTAAATGAGTTAATCTTGTTAAAGTTGTACAGAGTTATAGGTTAAGTCGATGTTGTAGTTCTCATAAATTCCAATATTTTCTACGATGAAACCCATATTCCAAAATTAATATTTTACGAGACATTGGACTTTTAAGTTTTGAAACGTATTTACGATTTTTGTATCTACTTAATTTAAAAAAAATTGTGCTTTCAATTTATTTGTTTTTAATGTTTTAATGTAGCTAATGAGCTGTTATATTACTATAAATACCATTAATGTCGATAACTACGAAAACTAAGTCGTAGTAAAAGATTAAAAACCAAGTTTTTTATATATATATATATATATATATATATATATATAGGCAGTTACTCTGCAGATATGTAGAAAAACATCTACGTTTAAACTGCTCGTCAACGAAATATATGGCAATGGTATGGCCGTTGTAATACAGATGCAATTACGTTTACATGTAACCTAATTTTATCATTGGCTGCCGGGGCTAATTGTTCCAAAGTAAAATGTCCCATGTCCATTTATCTAAACTTTTAGTCTTCATTATTAGTTCTTAAAAGTTAAAGTACATAGCGGGAACTAGATTCTTTACTTTGCCTATTAAATGTCATCAATATTTGATGCGGCTTAGTAATACTGCGAAGTGCGTAGGGGTTGGCTCTTGAAATTGCTAAGAGAATTTAGTTTCATCTCGTTTATTCCTCCGTTATAAAACTGCAGAACACAGCATAACTAAGTGGCCATAAACATTCGCATTGCCATCTGTCCGGTGATGGATGGCTGGACACATGTCCGGCGCCGCCCGCACGATCCACAGAAAACCTCACAAAAACTCACACAAACTCGCAAACGATTCAGTCATTAATCAAGTAAGCGTGCACAATCTCATGAAGTTGTCATAGATTCGGCAATCGGCATTGTAGCAAATGATGTTCCAATGCCACACAATAGATTTAAACCATTAGCTTCTTTAAAGTCGAACAATATTCTTCTAATTTTAGGAAAAAAGACGTAGCATGTAGGTAGTAGGTACTCTGCTGTCTCTGTGACAGTGAACTGTGAAGCCAGTCATGTGATAGATGCACAAATATAATAAAAGTATTTTTTTTCATCAACATTCAACATCAATGAAAATAAAATATATTTCAACACATGATTAAACTTCGCAGTTGATTGAGCACTGAATAATTAATTTATTCACATGTTAGACGCACAGCGTTGCTTTATATTTAAATTTATTGTTAATTGTAACATCAGATAACTATACTTACGTATTTTTATATTTGAAGCACAAAAAATGTTAGTATCTATCCCAATATTGCATTTAATTTAACCCAATAATAAAGCACGTCACCAACAAACACTCTTCGTCTAGAATCCTCATGTTGAGGAACAATAATCGAGTGCTTTGTCAACCCCCGGCTGCACATTTGACGGTGACGGATGACGCGTGGCCGGGTGGGGTCGCGGAGTCCCGCTCCAGATATATACCCGTCCATCAATCGGCAGCGACGGGTTGAGAGCGATATTTCCACGCCGGCTCACGTGACCTGCATTCGAGCTGTTTACTTTGTAAATGTCTTCGTCTGGAGTAGACAGCTAACGTCAGTGCGGCCACACAAGACATTTCGCTTGAAAATCATAATGCAGTAAACTTTTTACCTGGAAAGGAAAGCCAAAAGGAAGAGTAATGAATTTGGCAGTCTATGTATGTATGTATGTTTAGTCCGATTTTAATATTCTAATAGTTGTTACAATAGCCCGGGTAAGATAACATATCGGATAAAATTTGTAGTTATTAAGCATTCACATGATTGTGTTCCACTTCCATAGAAGGAAAATAAAAATTGATTTTATTGTATTCTACTTAAGTTAAATTAAAATAATAAGTACGTGAATGAAAAGCTTTCATCCTAATTGCTAATCTAAAAAAAGAAATACCTCTACATCTCTAAACCGTCTCAAACAAAGCGTGAACGGTAAACATCATTATCGCGGACTCGGTGACACTTGCCGGTGACGGTGACAGTCGGTGACAGGAGACGGAAGGGTGAGTAGGGTCGGGTGACATCAGGTGCCGCGGTCAAAGGGTTAGACGTTTTCATAGACGCCTTCAGTTCTTTTGTAAGACAAATATTTGTGACTTCGAATTACATTTTACTCTATTTGTAAGTTGTAATAAACTTGAGACATTTTTTTCGGCACGAAAATACCGGCGAGCTACGTTTCCACGAGAGTTTTTTGTGATCGCGACAGAAAAAACTGCGTTGTGAATATAACTATGCGCTAATATTGTTAGAGCTGAAAATCGTGTAGAGCTGTCAAATCTGACATTCGACACTCCTATTTTCAGTTGTATTGTGCTAGCGCAGAGTTCTATTTATATTGCTGTTTTTCTGTCTCGACCACAAGAAAACTGTCGTGGGTGCCTGCCATGTTGTATTTCGCCGAGTGAGCGAGGCTACTGAAGCCTCAAAGACCAGCTATGCAGGTGTTAACAGCTTAACATCAGGCGATTCGTCTACCGGTATGTGGGTCACATTTACAGGACAAGAATATTAGCATAATAGCTCCCCCGACCATTTCGGTGGCGGTGGCTGGTTTCGATGAAACCATTTTGGCTACGCAGGAGTTATTCTATAGTGCCCTAGTGTGTGTCCAGTGCACTAGAGCACTCTCTCTTCCTTAACTCTCGTAACCCAGTTTACCGACTTTTTACATGCCCATCCGCCGCATGAATCATCTTTCTTGTCAATCAATCAATCAATTAATCAATCCTTTATTGCAAGAATGTGGTATACATAAGGTCTTAAAAATATTATAATACCTATGATCCAACATTCTGCCATCACAATGGCGCGCAAAATATCCTTAACATGCAAGGTGTTAGGTGTGTGAAGTTAACATTTATAAATATAGGCAACAGATTGGAATTACAAATATAGACATACAGTTAATAATTTATGAACATCAATAATAATTATATCTAGTCATCATATAATAAATTATATAAATAGTCAAAATGTAAATACAACGATTCAATGTCAGATAAAATAATTTAAAATAAGTCATTAAATAACTAAATATCAAATTACTTTTTACCTTTTACATAACAATGATATTATAAAATACATATACATGTCTAAAAATTAAAATTACATATTTAAAAATTGTACAATTGAAAAACAAGTTATTTTTTATTATGAATTTATTATTTAATATGAATATAAATTTATTTAGGTCATAAAAACAATTTTCTAGAAGCCAGGATGACAGATATTTTTTAAAATTTATTAACTTTAGGTACATAGTTCTTTAAATTGATTGGATTAATGTTCAAATATGTGTATAGCCTGTATTTATTATACATATATTAAATTTATACCTATTAGAGTGCTAAGTGTGAGTTTTTCTTTTCGCATTCGATCCTGAGCGCGTTTGACGTTTACTAGGAATTTGTATGTGATTTGTACAGCGCCACCTAGTTGTAAACGCGACAACTAGGTCAAATCACATACAAATTCCTAGTAAACGCCAAACGTGCTCACGATCGGATGCGAAAAGAAAAACTCACATTTAGCACTCAGATAGCGCGGCAGAGCGCTATCGCCAAGTATAAAGCACTTCTGAAAAAAAAAAATGATTTTAGAATGTTTGATTTTACTAATTCACAGGAACAAAATGTGTGACTACAAGTTCACTGATAAATTTGTAATCGTTATTTATATAACAAATCTTATAAATCGAGAAGTGGTAGGTTATTTTAGATTACAGTATATGCTTCGGGACGAGTGGGCCCAATCGACCGGATAAATAAGACGGCCTCACAGAAAACCGATGGGAAATAGCACTTGCGTTGTGTCTCACTGCATGAGAAAGATACCGGTGTCACAAAGTGGGACTCTTCTGGTGTTGCAGACAGCGGCAGTAAACGTTTAACTAACTATGGAATAAATCTGGACACGAGCAAACGAAAAGAGCTCTAGAATATACCATACAGGCTGGTGGTAACAGACGCAATTCCTTAAACAACGGTCTACAGCTTTCCAAATACCAGGCGCCACAAATAGCTTCCACACATTTTTTTTGAACACGAAATGCTGTATCCACCTCCACCGAATTTCCCCAACAACAGACCGTATGAGAGGACCGATGATAAGTAGCCGTGGAACGCGGTTAGCGCTGCCTCAGTACCTACAGTCTGGCGTAATCTACGTAAAGCGTAAAGGAACCGGTCGACCGGTCGAGCTTCTTACACACATGCTCTATTTGGATCTTTCAGTAGCAATTTTTTTCAATCATGAGCCTAGGAATTTTACCGAGTCAACTTCTATAATACATGTGTGCTGTCATAATTATGAAAATTCTTAAATAAAGAACTAGAAAAAGTATGAAATAATGAACTACTTATTTATTACTTTTGTAATTTAAAATTGAATAAGTTGTGTTTTGTATTTAGTTTTGAGATGTTCGCGTATAGTAAAATAATACTCGCTATAATATGCTACATTGGGTCCATTTATTTACAGAATGACATAACAAAAATATGACATAACAAGGAATACCAATATAAAAATTTATTACTTAAAAAGGTTTATTGATTTGTAAAATGTACATAACAATGTTTAAATTTTCTTTTTTTAATTGAAACATTGCACACAAGCCAATTAATTATTTATTTCAAAGTTAAATCAGGTGATCACGCAACGCACGTGAACACACAACCAGACAAAACATTTTTATTGTTGTTCCAACGCGGGAATCTTACCCGCGACCTTCGGAGTCGAGAGAGAAACTCTAAACAATTGGACCACGGAGCGGTAGTTTTTTTTATCACCATAATTCATTTATAGCATAGTGTGAGTATACCATGAAAACAGCACGATTGGAGGTCTGGATCCAGGTGAATAGAAAACAAACTGCTGTATTATTAAAATCAATGACTTATAACAAAAATTCATAACCACCTAATTTACTACAATCGATGGAAAACGTTACAACTACCCCCATTTTGAGAAACTCAGGTATTCGATTTGGGACTCTAAATGTATGAAATGAAGGTGTATAAACGGTCGCGGTGAGTTAAAATATGAGTGCTACAGTCGCCGCCAACAGTGATTGATGTCCGCTGACTGACGTGTGCACGAAAGTAGGGTGTGCACGGGACGGAGGCGCAAGGGATAAGCGATTAGCGAGGTCAAATCTAATTAAATGGGTGCTATTATAGCTGTAGAACTGAAAATACAATCCGGATTGCTTTAGACAATTCAGCTAGACATTTGACGACATTTTTATAAAACAAAGCATTAGGGTTCTCAAGTTTGTGACATCTGACAGCTTTTTGACACGATTAGGACCCAATTTTTAAGTGTTGCCTGATGGCAGAAAAAGTGTCGAAAGTTCTTATTCAAAATCACTTTCGCCACCAGATAGATGGCAATTTGGTGAAAACCCTCAACCTTTGCTTCCTGTGCAACTGGAGAATCCGTCTAAGAGGTCGTCACAATACCATAAAAATGATAAAACTGGCAATAACTGACTAGCACTAATTTTTAGATCACAATATAACATTTACGTTTTTAATATATTTCGGGAAACCTCGTTTTTCACGCGTCGTCTGTTATTTCCATAGATAAACGAGTGGACCGAGGGATGCTAAGAAAGTAGTTGCACTGTACTTGTTTAAATAAATGGACTGTAGACATAGTTTGTTTTAATTCCTCTCTTAATCAGGCGACACAACTGAAGCCGTCTATTAGCCGCTGGTCTCCTGTAACCTACACCAAGTCTGTAGTCGTGGTACGTTACGTAAATAGTACAAGGTGAGCTGGTCGTTTCTACCCCCACCGGCGACAAAGGGTTGATTCTTCTGTTTGGAGGCACTTATCATTTAGTTCGCCGGATGTTTGGATGACAGGGTCACTTTTACCCCTCACGTGGTCTTGTGTGTGTTGTAATACATGGAACTTAAAACTCTCAAAGCATACATGATACGTAAGTTAAATATTTTTCGCTGAATAAGACTCTTTTTAATTAAATGAACCAGTAAACGAGCAGACGCATCGCCTAATGGTAAGCGAATACCGCCGCCCATGGACACTCGTAACATCAGAGGAGTTACACTTGTAATTCCTCTGGTTTTGCGATTTGCGTTTCCAGTCCGTGAAATCCCCAACCCCCCTTGGGCCTCCGGTAACCTCACTCACTCGGCGAAACAACGCAAGCGTCATTTCACGCCGGTTTTTTGTGAGGCCGTGGTATTTACCCGATCGAACCGGCCCATTTATGCCGAAGCGTGGCTTTCCCACAGTTAAGTATTATAACATTTAAGTACAGTATATGTCTCTATTTTACGGTTTATCTCTACGTATATGGTATAATGTTATAAGGCCGTCATATGGCTACATAATTATTATATTAATTCGTACAGCAAAAACTTTCAGTAGGTACAGTTCTACGAGAATTCAGCAACCGGAGGAGTATGATATTTGGCACAGTTAAAGTTTATATGGAGGAGAGTGTGAAGAATGCTAATTTCTTAAATAAGTATGTAAAATTATTAAAAATAACAACAATACACACTACCTCAGATTATTAACCAAGTCACCAACACGTTGACGTTTGTCAATCTGTCACATTTATATTTTTTATAAATGCCATGCAACTACGGGTGCCACTTAAGGACGCGTTTCCAATATAAAAATATTGGAAACGCGTCCTTAAGTGGCACCCTGGCCAGTGACCATCCAGCCTGCACATTTAATGCCGCGGCCTTGAAGCGTACTCGTGGGCAAAAATTATAAATGACTGACACTAATGACGGAATTTAGTACCGGTGCTGGATTTGCAGGCTGGACGATCAGAATGGTTGTTTACTCTTACTAGTCAAACCAACTCAACAAAACCTCGTAAGTCCAAATAGATATGAAGCACCTGGTTCCATCTCTTATCAGTCTCAAGCGCCGTCACACGGATCAGTCTGCACATGACATCACTTGTCTTATTAATTGCGCGCTCTAATCGATCGGCTCCCACGATCTCTGCACAGACATACACACAGATTACCCATATCACTTTATCCCTTCACGAGAAACACACTCTTATGGCCCGGAATCAGAGGTTAGTATTGTGTGTATGTATAAATAAGTTGGGTTTGAACTAGCGGGCTTGATAATACAGTTTAACGACAGTTTTTGTGATGTCGGAACGCCACTTGGTGTTATTAAGCGCCGCGTATAGACTACGCTGTCCTTTAGCGACGACAGCCTTGTGGGGATAAGACTTAAATTGTTGATGAGAACATCTATTGAGGAGGTGAATGACGTCTGTAGCTGAGTGGTTAGCGCGTTGTTGTTCAAGCAGGGCTACGGGACACGGGTTGCGATCCCGTCTAGAAAACAAAGAGCTTCCAATGTTCCCGAGTCATGGATCTGTCTTAAATATAGCATTTGCCCGCGCCTCACCTAATTTCATGGGAACGATGTGCTTTTTCGGGTTAAAAAGTAGCCTATGTCCTTCCCCGTGGCCTACTCTATATCACAGCCAAATTTCATCAATATCGGTCCAGTAGTTTCAGGGCCTATTCGATGGAAACAAACAAACAAATATTTCCTCTTTACAACATTATTATATAACATTATTTATTGAAATATTTATAAGAAATATATTTATAATATGTATATTGTATAGAAAAAAAGGTGTATTAAAGTTATAAAGGTGGTGTCCAGGTATGCTGGAAGAAATTCCAATTTGGAATAAGTAGCACCTTTGTACTAAACGCGGTTTTCTGTTTTTAAGTTGTCAATGTCAATGTTTTACTATGTGTACATAAATTATTAAAATAATAAATAAAAATAAATAAATATATTTTCACTTGTACCCGTAACACAAGTTCTTAGAGAACAGTACGGGACCAGATTGACGTGGTGTGAAAGCGTCCACATATATTATTATTATGATGACTTGGCGTGATCAGTGGTGACGTAGTATATTTCACCATTTTCACCATGAGGCGCCACACGAGTTTTCACATGTTACAAGGGATTTTGGCAAAATAAAACTTGTAAAATAACCACCTAGTTGACTGATTACCTTTTAAGAATATAGGTAATTTATCGTTAAGTTTTAATTTAAGTAGCTAAGATAAGACACAACTGATAACAGCTAAGATTAAGCTCTTTAATACACTTGCAAAAAAATACATTTAAAAACTCAGACCAAATAAGAAATTAAAGACAGAGTTTTGTGAACCAATGAGGCCGGTCTAAACTACGCCTCGTATCACGCACACACATGTAACGAACCTACGCCTTACCTTGTTTGGCGAGCTGTCGCGGTGTGTGGTATTTTATGTATGTAGTGCGTAACCATTACGCGCACTACATACTTAAAAATCCGGCCTCACTTTTTTGACAAAGCTCTGTCTTCACTTTTTTTTGGCCTGAGATCAAAAAGTACCAATTATAAAAATTTTGCCAGCATCAAACATGAGAAAAGTCATTAGCAATCTGCACACGCAGGTACAGTTCGGACAGCGGATCACACTGTGTTCCAACTTCTAAGCCATGGAGTTTGGGCCACAGAGTAAAAAATGTGTTTGGACTTTGGACTGCGGATAGTCGTGCTAATTACGACGTCAAATTCGTCCACGGTTTGGAGTGCCGGTGTCTTACATAATACGTCGAAATACGTTATAGCGTGCGGTTCAAACTGTGAAAAATGCGCTGTAATCGACATGCCAAATCAGACTGTCGGCCCAGCACACTTACACGTTCATTTCGGAGCGCCGGTTGGAACGGCGCGTGCTATTTCCCGTGGTCCGAACTGTACGTTGTCAGTAACTCAGTAGTTTTGACGTAATGAGAAAATAACGTTGCCATTGAAATATAAACCTAAAGGTCGCTTTCCGATGCACGTGACGCGCGACGCGAGACCGCGACCCGCGAGCGAATTAGGGTCCCGGAGCCACTTCTTAGTATGAATTTATACGGAGCACTGAACAATTCCGGCGACCCACGCCCGCGCGACCCGATCGCGTCGGTAAGCGGCCTTCCAATCTACGCGCCCGCGACGCGAGACCGCGACCCGAGACCGAATTAGGGTCCCGGAGCCACTTCTTAGTATGAATTTATACGGAGCACTAAACAATTCCGGCGACCCGCGCCCGCGCGACCCGGTCGCGTCGGTAAGCGGCCTTCCAATCTACGCGCCCGTGACGCGAGACCGCGACCCGAGACCGAAAGAGGGTCTCGCATCTATGACTGCTTAGTATGAATTTATACGGAGCACTAAACGATATAAAGCGTCGCCTGATTCGCAGGTTTGCTGGTCGCGGTAGCGGGTAGTGGTTGCATTGCGGTCGCATAGATCGGAAGGCTACCTTAAGACAAAAACCACTTCGATGCCAATAAATATTGAAGACTATAAGATCTTCTTCAAAGCAAAAAAAACATCAGCAAGACAATGGGTACCGATTCTCACATCAATCGTAACTTTCCCAGATATTGTCGTGGACTGATGAGGCGTGTCCATGCCGTCACTATAAATCCACGGGACAAGGGGAAAGCCATGCTTCGGCACGAATGGCTCGGCCAGAGTGAGACTACGGCCTCATGAAAAAAATGAGTGTGGCCTGAGGATACCAGAGGACAAAAACGTATCTACGACTAGAAATTAAAAGGCTCACTTGCAATTCAGCGATATTCTATTCAGATCCAAACAAGAGATAGATCGTAAACAATACGGTATTTTTCTGTATTTTTTATTATATAAATGAGTAGTGCTCTGAAAAATAAGAGAAAGTTCACAAAAGGTATTCCTTTTCGGTCTTATTTTTCAGATTTTATACAACAGTATATATACTAAAAATCAATATTATCAAAGATATTGCGGATTGTTTGAAGCACTTTTGTGAGTCTCGTGAAAACGCCCCATATAAAAGTCGTACAAGTAGGTGACGTCACACGACGGCCATATGAACAAAATTTCTGATATCTCCGAAGTTTGCGCGTTTATGTTCATACATAACATGTAAATCTTTTTGTATTTGATGCCAGTAAACTAATTATGTAGGGTTTTTTATACTAATGTAAAAAAAATATTTCAAAATTTTTGTGACTTCGAAATGCAAAACATACAAAAATTACAAAACTACACATAAAAACATAATTATTTTTACTTTTATCATGTTGTGATACCTAATTATTTTGCGGCTCCGCCCGCGTCAATCCAGTGTCCCACGAGAACACTGTACTTTTTCGGAATAAAATGTACTCTATGTTTTAATCCAGAGCCTAAACTACTACCATACCAAATTTCATCGAAATCAGTTTAGTGGTTTTTGCGTGAATGACAAACATCCATCCATCCATCCTCACATCTTTATATTTATAATAGTTGTAAAACTAAATTTTTACATTACATACGGCTAAATTGATGTGTCGTTGTATTTCTTTATTGCGCTGTTAATAAGTGACTCTACGTCTACTTGTTTACATTAAGGTTTTTATTTGAACTCTGGTCTGCAATCGCATCAGGCGAACACTCCGTCGTTTACAGCATGTCCACAGCATCACGGAGCCCTGACAGTCCCCCGGAGTAGTCCCAGTGACAGTTGATTTATGCCCGTCAAGCCGTCACGCCGTCACGCCGCGCGCGCATCTGCGCTATATTGAACAAAGATTATGGTGTGTTAATAAAGTGATATTTTTACTTTTAAGGGCTTGATATTGTTTGAACTTTAAAGTTATATTATGTTGTTACAGAAGTAATAGACAGCTTAATAATATTCGTTGTGTCTCTGATACGAAGAAGTATTTTAATATAATAATTACACACCAAAATTACTCTTTTTGCCTTCAAAGTAAGGGATGATAGAGGAGATAATAATATGAGTCTTGTCCTGAATTTTTTGATTCATTTTAGCATGGTTGGCTACAATGCTATATTTATTTAATCTGAGGCTACAGTTTACAAAGCTAAAACTAGTGTTACGCATTATATCGTTGTTTGTTTTTCTTTTAAGTGCCCGTTGAAGTTCTTCATTTTATAATTTTATAATAATACGTAAAGCCAAAACTTTGTAATCCAAGTACGAAAGTATTCAAACGGAGAGGAGCATGAAATTTGGCATAGGTAAAGATTATATGGAGAAGGAGTGCACCTCGCTAATATTTTTTATAATGATGCTTAAAAACATTTAATTGATAAAAATAACATTACACACACTACTCTAGGAGAATTACTAACACAGCCGTGCGTTTGATACACGTTGACAACATTTACTATTTTATTATTTTTTATTGTTTATATCTAAAAGCAAAGGAACACTTAAAAAGTTTAAACACAAAAATTATTTGCAAAATGGACGAATATCTGGGAGGCGACATGTTGCTTAAAAATATGTAACATGTACATAATATTAACGTATTTACTATATGTCACAGTCCATATTATATATCAAAATTAATCAAATTGATAATTTACAGTGATTAGATAAAACACACACACATTCTTTCACGTATACCGTCTGTCTCTTCTGAACACTTACCGTCTTCGTCAATAAATCATAACCTCAAAAATATCATGTTTGCGGGAGCGTTTGGCGCGATATTGTGATCTATTTCGACGATAATCCCTACCAGCTGTGATGAAACCATTTTATTGCGTTTTTACAAACGTCGCACATAATTTTAGTGCTAATGACATGAATATTTCAAGGTTTAATATAATATCTATGTACTATAGATCGCGCTTTGTGGATAAGGGTCAGCTCACACCGAGTCACGACGCTACCGATTGAAAATTAAACTTCATTCATTTTCATTGCATGAACGGCTTTCGCCGTGTGGTGACGGTGAGTCGCTTGACAAATCGCCTTGTCAAATTATGTTGGCAAAATTTCCTAGCGACCCATCCAAGTGGCCATTTACGCCCGAAATTAATACCGTATCTAAAATCTTAGATCCTATCAAAAACATTTTCATGTAAAGTGATGCCAAGATAATACTATATGACTCGCACTGACTTCTGACTCTAGCAAACTTCTAACTCTACACGCCTTAACTCTACAAGGCTAACTTCAAAACTCTACACCTCAGTCATAGTACGGCACAAGTACATTTATTAACATTTACAAGTTATTGCCTCGACATGCCTCGTCTATAATATATACGTCTATCACCGCAAGTGCGAGAGCACAAGAATTGTCATCATGACCAATGACCATACGAGCCATTAGAATTGCATTACGGTCTCCAAATCAGACGCCATTAAGACTGTCACCGTCAGAAATACACTTCGTTATGTTACACTCTAATTAACAATCTGTCGACCCGCGAGCTGGCAGGTAAGTGACGTTGACGGGTGACAGGTGACAGCTGACGTGACGTGACATTGACAGGCTTCGGTAATGAAATTGTGTCGGTGACAGTTCATTGTTTCGCGGCAATTTGGGTCCTACGCTATTGCAATAAATGTCATTTGGGCCGTGTTTAGAAGTTTGCGATCGCTAATGACACGTCGGCTCGGGTCAAATAAGGGGTTTTGAATGGAAACTCGATATAGAAATCGAATACGAGGAAAACGTTGTTAATAAACTTGTGTGACAAATTGAATAACATAGTAGTTACGACCACGACCTCAATGTCTTTCGGCAATCGTCGTTTTTCATTTAGAACGCAGATATGACTTATGATTAATATTTTCAAAACTAAATATAAGCTGATGTATTTTTGACAGAACAAATCTTCATAAAAGAAAAAGTTACGCCATCTTGATTTCACCATACTTCGAATGTCAAAATGGCCAAAAATTCCAAAAGTGGGGCCATTTAAGTGGAGACAGTTTTTGCCTCAACATGCCTCGTCTATAATATATACGTCTACGCTTACGAGTGTTTGAAACGATGGTTTGTACTTTGTGCGATGGAAATATATTTTAAGCCGTATGCAAACCAATGTTATCTATACAAATATATAAAATTGAAGTGTCTGTTTGTAATTTCAAATTAACAGCTTTGCACTAAATGCATTTGATAGTGGGTAGGTAGTTTGATAGTATCTAACCCAAAAAAAATATTTAAATTTTATTTTTGTCTCTCTGTCTGTCTGTTTGTTGCGGCTAATCTCTGAAACGGCCGGACCGATTTTGAAAAGTTTCACTGGCTGATAGCTGGCGTTAAAAGGAGTAACTTTGTCTATTTTGTTTGATCTTAGGATTGCGTTTAAAGAAAAATAGGGTTCCGTTTCGAAGTTGCATTAAACAGCTAGTTAGTACTAAATATAAAATCTCCAGCTCCAGGCACATGACGATATAGGTCACAGGAGACACCAGGCCGTCTTGATGGCTAGTGACTACGTCAGTAAAGTCGAGCGTCGATTATCCGAAAGACGATCATCCGAACGACCGCTTATCCGAACTGCCTACTGCCTTTTTAACCGATTTAAAAAGAGGAGGGTCTCAATTTGACCTGTATGTTTTCAATTTAATATACTACAAGACCATCTACGCTTTTAAATTTAACATAAGTTTAGTTCAATTGAACATTCCTGCTTGTCATTAAGGACAAATAAAAAATAGTAAGTATTTAAGTATGTTTTTCATTTGCCTTCACATGAAAGGGTTGTGCGCTGGATAGAACTGAAAATTGGAGTTCTTTGAAACCTTTTTTCTCAGTCATAGTCGTATTGAAAAATCCCAAAAAAATATATGTTAATCTGCATTATATTTAGCCGAGTACTGTATTTTTTTAAATTGAAATAAAAATTTCAATTTACAACAAGATTTATATTTTATAGACAATTTATAAAAATATGCTAAGTCCAGCCTTTTTTTTAAAGTTAAAACCTTTTTTCTCTTCTTCTATAAGTCACACCAGTGTGAAAATTATTTCAGTATTTTAAGTAAGACAAGACTCAGGGGAAGGTCGTTTTAGTTTTCGCAAATTTTGCCTCAAATATTTATATAGCGATTTTTATCCGATTTCATATACTCTCCGGTTGGCGCGAAACGCTCTTGTCGCCTACAAAATTAGTATGGGACTTGACGCTCAAGGTCACTGGCGTTGTACAGAGCCATGTAATTGTACAGAGCCATGTTGTACAGTTCGATCGAAGTTCTACTGTGTCTAAAAATACAATCAGCTTTTATTGTATAAAGTATTTTGAAAAATTAATCGCAAATAATATATTGATGTAACATATTCGTCCGGTAGTTTAAATGACCGTAGATTTTTTGCGAGCGTCCCCATGACATTAACAACATTTGCTGCCCAAAATCATTATGGAGCATGAACATTACTATAAATCAACGAACTACAAAAATACAATAACGTGCTTCTGCCGCCAGGATTTGCATTAGTGATTACATTAATCATCTCTCACAATGCGGCAATAAAAGCCATAAAACTCTGTATAGGCGGCCATTAATTGTCATTGACAGCTGACACTGACAGCGCGGGAGAGATGATTGACAAATGTCAGACGCGCGCGAAATTTCTAAGGCCCCAACTTTTTTTTTTCTAACGATGCATCGATGACTCGCGCATTCCTTTTGACTATCTTGATGACGTATGATGTAGATGACCCAGAGTATTGTTTGTTGAAAATTATTAAATGTCATAGATTTTGCATCGTCATATTAAATTCGTTTTGTAAATTGTCCCTCGCTATTGTCGAAATTTGTAGTACAACGTTTTTAATAACGTTTTTTTTTCGGAATAGTCGCAATTTATACATGTTTTTATCGCAACATCATCATTATGGTAATTTAAATGATTACTACCACAAATAGGTATATTTCAATTAAAAAAAATTAAAAATCCTGGGTAAAATGTTTGTTCCGAATTTCTTGAGTACATAAATTGTACATCATGAATTCATTGTCGGCTAGACAATTCATGAATTACAATATTATGATATATGTAGGTGTGCTAAAAAATAAAACAAAAAAGACGTGTGGCACTCGGGGCTGCCGCGGTAAAGCTATTGCATAGCATTATCGCACGCACACAACGCCGTGTCGAAGACTGCCGAACTGAAACGACGTTAGACGATGCACGGCCTTCAAGCCACACCTCCGTGCCCGTCGGAGTGGGGAGCGTGAGGTTTTTTCGTTACGGAATTTCTGGATTCGGTCCCCGCGCTTAAGGCCCGCGATAGAAGCTATGCAATAGCTTAATAAAGTATTTAAAATTAAAATCAACAGAAGAATACACAGATAAAGTTTTGCAAAAGAACAATGTCCGACACTGGTCACTGACTGATAATGATGATTAAAAATATTTCGATAGATAATATTGTTAGTGTATGGGTCAGTTCATACCGCGACGATACGCGTACGCATATTCGAAGTCCAACTCTTACAATGAAACGTGTGTTTTCTTAAGTAACGAATAACGTTCAATTTTGAATAGCTATTTTAAAGTATCGTTTCGGTGTGAAGTGTGAACTGGGCTTCTAGTCAAGATGCATTCGATAATTTCGACGGCAAAGTTAGAAAACAAAATGTATGGAATTTGACATAAGGCATCGCAAGCGACATGCCACTTAGCGATGACTTATGTCAAATCCCATTCGTTTTGTTCTCGAACTTCACCGTCAAAATTATCGAATGCATATTGACGAAAGGCCCTGGCCCTGAGAACATGAAATATTTGGCTGAAATCATGATTAACTAACTACTGAGAGTAGACGTTTTTTTGTAAAATATGCTAAAAGAAAATATGATTATGATGATATATATTATATAATTATGTTTATTTGTTTTGTATCATTTTTTTTTGTAGATATTTATGGGTGTCTGAATAAATTGATTTGATTTGATTATGAAATCGTTAGATAGTTTAAGTTCTAACTTCTATATATTTTTCGATTATATACATTTCATTAGATATTTAGACAGGTTGTCTTCTGAACGACTCGACAGTCGTCACGGATTGAACAATGTTCAGACATTGACGAGTGTTCAAACTATTTTAAAATCCTTTATTGTTTTGTTACAACCCTAAAAATTTTATTTATACAAATTTAGATTCTATTGCGACAGCTCTAGGGTCTGGAATGTTACCAGGTATAGTCGCAGCAGAAAACGGTATCTGGCGATCTGTGATCCTTCGTCAATTGTCAGATGGCGTGTTATCTGGCTGCCAGAGTGCCAGACTCGCGTCACTCCAATGGGTACATTGAATGAAATGTCAATTCTCACTTAACTAATGGATTTTTATTTTTCAATTTTAAGCCGTTCCGATTCGTTTGTCGAGTGATTTTCCGCGTTTACGTGAAGATGGCTATGGTGGATTGAATGATTCTCACGTTTTGATCTGAATTCCAATTCTTCTAATTAACTTTTCTTTTTTTTTTTTTTTTTTTTTTATTAAATAAGGGGGCAAACGAGCAAACGGGTCACCTGATGGTAAGCAACTACCGTCGCCCATGGACACTCGCAACATCAGAAGAGCTGCAGGTGCGTTGCCGGCCTATAACTCACACTTTCATTTTACTTTTATTGAATTATTGAATTATAATTGAATCGTCTTGATATCATAAACGTATTTTTGGAGTTTCGACCAATCAAAACGCGGTTGATTGGTTTGACGTTTATGAGAATATCATTTTGCAGTTTTGACATATCAGGACTGGATCGTAATTGAATTATTGCAGGATTTCACTATAATATATTATATTACCAGGATTTTGATGGCAGAATCGCCCGGTACATATGAAACGGTACATACAAATTAAAGTTTAGATTTTCTGTAGGTTTTCTGACTTATCAAAATTAAACTAGGCTCGATTTGGTCCTTCACATACTTGGTACTTCAATGTTAATTTAACAGGATTGGAATTATCGCTACCGTTAAGTTTGTACTGGATAGCAAACTGATAAGTAACCATGGAACCAGATTGACGTGATAGTCATCTATAGATATCCAGAGACATTATCCATCCATTTGTACAACACTTTTTAGATGTACATAATTAATTGTACAACGTAAATAGAAAATACTTGCGCCAAGTCGTTTCCACCAGGCTCCCATAACTCACAGACCGTCATATTTCCATCACGAGAGAAAGAACTAGATTCATTATCACGCCTATATATCAGCGGTGTAATGGCGCGCGGGTAGCAGGGGGGGAGGAGGTTGATTCATAACCCATAAATCAATGGATCGCCCGAGTAATAGGCCAAATATTGTGAGGGTGGTTCGCGTGGGGAGCACCTTGGCATGGTGCATGGTATATATTGTAGGAAACTTTTCTGGCAGTGAGCGTTGGTTCAAGGTTAAACTACTCGTATTTCACATTCGGGTTTGAATATACGCGGTTTTAAAGAACCTTGATTGTGATTACAAGCATGTGCCTCGTGCACCCGTGAGATCATATCGTGGGTTTTTGTGGCTGGTAACCGCTGTCGATCCTGGCTACGCAGGAGTTGCAGTGGTGGTATGTGTGGTAGGCCAATTGCCCGTTAAATAACAGTTGTGATTGCAAGATTTGTAGACAAGTTGCCACAAGTAATTTTCAAGCAACTGTTGATAGCGTCGTTCGCAGTCCTTAATAGGTGGGAAGGGTTTGAAACGATCGTGAAATTTGAAGACGGTAAAGCTTTTTAAAAGATAAAACTGAAATATGGTAATATAACATTTAAAGTGCCTGATTTATTCCAACTGAACTGTCACTAACAAAATGAAAGCTAATTTTAATTAGACTTAAATATGATTGGTGTCCGACATGCCCAATAAATATCATACAGACAGAAATTGAATGTAGTGTCACTGAGGGAGGCCGGTGCTGTAAAATAGTGTTTTTATGGAGAGTGTTTTATAAGTTGATCTCGCTGGCACACGGCATAATAAAATGAAATGAAACAATCCCCTGATTTATTTTATACGGACGGTGTTATCTGCGATTGAGCAATTATGATTTTTGATGATAATACATAGTGTAATCAAGAAGAGATATGGTAATTGAAAAATCAGTTCATATGATAAGGGCAAAAGAAGAAGAAATACGCCCTAAGGACCGTAGGAAACTAAACCACTGATATGATGGCAAATGTAAAGGGATTCAATAATATGCAGCTCGTGATCCAAGATTTCAAAACTCCAGATAGGCTATGACGTATACATTTGACAGAACAAACCTTCATACATTTTTCAAAAAGTTAAGCCATCGTGGTTTTCACCATACTTCAAATGTCAAAATGGCACCAAAAATCTCAAAAGTGGGGCCACTTTGCTGGAGACACTTTTTACCTCGACATGCTTCGTCTATAATATATACGTTTATGCTCATGATACGAAAAAATGATTTTAAATATATCTATGGACGCTTCACACCACGTCAGTCTGGTCCCGTGCTAAGTATCCGAAGAACTTGTGTTACGGGGACCAGACAAAGGGAATGATGTTTAATACTATCATATACATACACCGCCTGACTAATAAAAAGATTTACACAACGGATAACTTACGCAACGTTGTTGTCTTTGTCTGATGCGTTGGAAAAGTCACTTGACAGACGAAGACAGCAACGTTGTTTAAGTTATCCCTTGTGTAAATATTTTTATTAGTAACGGGGAATAATTAAAAAATTAACGTTTTATGACCCAGGAACATTGAAAACCTTTTGATCCTTCGGCGGGATTCGAACCCGCGACCTCCGGCTTAAGCACCAACGCCCTAACCACTGAGCCACTGGTCGTCTAAATGCGGGAGGGAACCTAATTTGGACTTGTTATATTAATGGTTTATTTAGGCATTCTTTCCTTAATTGAAACAATTTTTGTCTATTAAAATTACGCAGTCAACGTAGCTATCAAGATTAATAAATTAGCTCATATAGTATCTGTAAATGAATGATTTTTTTCTATCAATCCCGATTGCTCTCCATCGCATCAATAGTCCTGCGATCGACAGGCGTGTATTATTTATTTGTGACAGACCGTCAGGTTCGGCCGCTGATCTACGGCCGAGTACCTACATCCGCCGACAAACCTGGCGTACCACTTTTGAACCTTTTTGCTTTAGTGATAAGGTCGAATCGTGGTACACCGGACTGTACATCAGTTATCAAACGCTGATGCCGAAATAAAAACGCTTTTTTTGATGAAATACATGAAAATTTACATGCATCGAGAGTTTGAAGAGAACGTGACACATTCTAATTTCACGTTGCAATTGTCAATTGAATTTAGAATTAAAAACTTCAAACTTTTACTGTGTTTTATCGAACCAAAGAGTTTGTAGAACTAAAGAGAGAGACAGGGGGGAACATAGGAATCCTAATTTTTATAGCAAGCGTTGAAATAAAAGGATTAGAGGACGATAAATTGGAAGTTCGTTAAATCCGAACTTAAGTAAGAGAGCTTTGTTCGCAGGTGTACTTCCTGAGCATGCTCCGCGTTCGGGGCAAAATGGACGTAGATTTCTGCAACCTGCATGATGGTGTGGGGTCTTACACGATCTTGCTGTCATTGTTGCTTGTGTGGTGGTGGTGTTTGCACGATCTTGTTTCTGAGTGTACGCACAAGCAGTTTAGAAGGAGGGAGATGCTTTACGAATGCTTATGCGTGCACTCAAACATTTTCTTGCAGGTTGTGGGTATTTTTCGCGGGATATTGCTAGATATAATATGAATAAAATTGTATACAATGACAGGCATTGTCACTTAAACAAGAAATAGTGTGAAGAGCTGTAGAGCTCAGAAGCTGTAGGTTGATTCTGCTAATTATGTTCTGCAATGATACAGTTACGATCCAGTCCCGATATGTTACAACTGCAAAATGGTATTCTCATAAACGTCAAATCAACGTAAGCCCGTTTTGATTATTGAACTCCAAAAAACAGTTTATGATATCACGACGATTCATTTATAATTCAATGAAAGTACAATGAAAATGTAAGTTACTTTCGAGAATTGAGGTTCTGTATTATGTCGCGGTCGATGTGAGTATAGATATTCACAAGTCCACTTGGTGTTATCTTCACATATTCCTTACAGATAAACTCTTATGTAGCGTCACCAAAGCGACCAGGGTTCTGTGAAACTTAACCCAAACCCTTTGATGTTACGAGTGCCCAATGCTAATGCTGGCTTGATACTTCTAATGAAATTGAGAGCGAACATAGAAGAGACAAGAGGAGGATTACGAGGGCTGCACTAAAAGTATCGGGAATGGAATATTTCCACTGTTCCTGTCATATTAAAATCTTTTTAATTTAAAACTCCTTGGTTTTAAAAATCGAATACCGTTTATTTATTTAAAAAAAAGATTCTCGGTCTTGTCACAAGGTCTTGTCAAACTTGTTTAGTCGTTGAGAAAATGGAATTGACTCGAGAAAATTCTAGAGCGGTGATTTATTATGACTTTCGAAGTGGTTTAACACAAAAACAGTGTGTTGACCGGATGACTTCTGCATTTGGTGATGAAGCCCCATCCAAAACCACTGGTTTGCTGAATTTCAACGTGGACGTGTCAAGCTCAGTGATGATCCCCGTCAAGGTCGTCCAAAAACTGCAGTCACCCAAGAAAACGTTGATGCTGTGCGTAAGCTGATTGAGGAAGATCGACATGTGACATACCGCGAAATTCAGGCAACTTTAGACATTGGCATGAGTCAAATACAAGTAATCTTGCATGAACAATTAGGTGTAAAAAAGTTGTTTTCCCGATGGATACCGCATTTGCTCTGTGAAGAGCAAAAAGCGGCTCGCGTTACTCGGTGCGTCAGAACTCTCGAAAGATTCCACGCAGGATCCTCAAATGCTGTATACAACATCGTATCAGGTGACGAATCCTGGATAAAAGCATACGAATCCGAAACAAAAAACCAGTCACGAGTTTGGGTGTTCGAAAATGAGTTAAAGCTAAAAAAATTGTTCGTTCACGGAGTGTTGTAAAAAAAATGGTGGCCATGTTTGTCTCCAAAACCGGCCATGTTGCGACTATTCCTCTTGAGGGACAAAGAACGGTTAATGCAGAATGGTATGCTAACATTTGTTTGCCACAACCTGTGGCAAACGTTTCTGAACTCCGTAAAGAGAACTGCAACCGCCGCATCATCCTCCATCACGACAATGCGAGTTCTCACACCGCGCACAGAACAAAAGAGTTTTTAGAGCAAGAAATCATAGAATTATTAGACCATCCGCCGTACAGCCCCGATCTAAGCCCTAATGATTTCTATACTTTCCCTAAAATAAAGAATAAATTGCGTGGTCAGAGATTTTCATCACCAGAAGAAGCTGTGGACGCCTACAAAACGGCCATTTTGGAGACCCCAACTTCCGAATGGAATGGTTGCTTCAATGATTGGTTCCATCGTATGGAAAAATGTGTCAAATTTCGCGGAGAATACTTTGAAAAGCAATAAATACATTTTTAAATAGTAATGTTGTGTCACTTCCTTGATTCCCGAAATTTTCAGTGCCGCCCTCGTACCAGTTACTATTTAACTAAGGTTTCTCTTTCACCAGCCGCCATGGTCTAGTGGTAAGAGCTTGGCTCTCGACTCGGGTTCGATTCCCACATTGGAACAAAAAAAATGTTGTTTCCAAGTTTGGTTAGGTTAGGTTATCAGACAATAAGGTGATCAGCCTGCATTGTGGCTGATCACCTGATTGTCTAACAAGAAATATGATCCATGCGTCGGATGGGCATCTAAAAAGTCGGACCTGCCCTCTCTCTCATCTCTCGCCAGTAGTGTCGGTTATTCATCCCACTGGGTTATGAGAGTAAAGGAAAAGAGAGTGCTCTTGTGTACTACGCACACACTTGGGCACTATAAAATTACTCCTGCGTAACTGGCTTAGTTTCGATGAAGCCGGCCACCGTCACCGATATCGGTGTGGGGGATTTTTTTTAAGGTTTCTCTTACTTATATACTTATTACAGTGGACAAACTAGATTACATTTACGCGTGGGGTTCCTATAACTCCATTACTATCGGCTTCACTTACCATTTACCTTTTGTAGACCCTCATTGAAATTACCCATTAAACATGCTATAATATATAAAGAATAATATATAAAGAAAAAAAATTCCCTATAAAGAAGAACCAGCCTTCGCCATTGCCACAGTAGGTGATTTTTCAACTCCTGATGATGCTAAATGAATACGTAATACGAACCAGGCTTTGACAGACGCGGACGTGGTGCCGTGATTGTCCGGCCATCCGTCATCGGCGTAATTAATGAGATTTATGCCCGAATATTTTACCCGCATTACGTTAGCTGATATTGTTATGGCGGATTTTAATTTATAGTTTTAATTTTTATTTACGCTGAGACTGGATTTACAGGAAGTGAGCCATTCTGCAGCAAGGTTGATTATTTTTTGAAATTGTTGGATTTAATTTTCTATTAATTGTTTTTTTCCTAGTGTTTGTAACAGGCTTTGCAGATGGGTAAAACGTTTTCTGTGTTACAGAATACTTAACTGAAAACCACGATCATTTATGTAAACAATGATCATCAGTCAGAAATAAAATTTTTACTAAATTCAATCAACTGAAATTAACTTACTTGTCATTCGAAACTAATAAGAATATAAATAATATGGCTCGTCCATCTTAATATTATATAATATTGTAAGTAGAAGTAGAATATAATATTAATTACAGTAATTAAAGTACCTACCTACATAACAATATCAAAATTGAAGTGTGTTATAACAGATCACGGGAGCCATTACAAGTTTAGTCCGATCGCTTACATCGTAGTTCGATAGCGATAGATGGCGTTACTTTTTTATTGTATGAAGATTTTTTTGCTAAATGTATGCAATAGCATGTCCTTATGTCTATGGTTTTAACTAGCAATCTACTGTGTTTTATCGCACACCGTGTTTTCGTCCCAAATCGCTCCACCTCCCATCGCGGCGTTCACGGCACACTTACGAAACCTTAATCCCATCACCATCAACTTTAAATCACCGGGACATTATCAAAAACAATACCGAAAAAAACCAGTATCAGCCTAACAGTTCGTAAATCCAAAAATTATCTCGACGCGAGATACCGGCTGACATATTTATGGGTTCAGCTCAGGACGTAAAACTAATCCCCCTGGGCCCTGGGGTGGGGGGAAGGGACTTCTACATTCGTCACATAGCCGCCGTAAATTATCATACTCGCAATGATATGACGGGGGCCGCCCATTAAACGCGTTTGATTTAGATGGGCCCATAAAATTGATTTATGCTCTCACGCCAACAAAACCCGTGGCTGTGAAGCAACTATTATATTAACATTTTCGTGAATAACCTTTTTGGGGGTGCAAGGTTCTACGTGAAGCGCCGCTCGAGCTAAATGCATCCGTGCACCGTCATGTTTGAGTTCAAAATCGAATGCTGCGAGTGGTCTGTTACAAGCTGTTCTGGAATCAAAAAAGTATTCACTCATATAGTTGCATGGAAGTTTAAAAGTATGTCAAAATGTGCTCTAGTTCAGAAGTAACATGGGCGATATTCGTTTAACCCCTCGCTCGTATAAAACCCATTGTTTTTGGATATGTAATTTCGATTATTTTATGACCTAATGTTACATAGTGCTTAGTTATAAAGGTAGGGAATGCTAGATTAATATTTAGATATAGTTAATAAGCTTTTTATCGTAGTTTCAACATGTTGATGTGAATAGCCGTCATTATACAAAATAGCTATTTAATTTTTAGTACTATCACCTGTTTTATTTTCATCTATGCAAAACTACGCCTTTCTTATACAATGAATCAACATAAAAATTAATTTTTGTTATTATACAAAACCTCAATTCTCGTTTTCAATTTCAATTTCATTTCAATGAATTATAACTGGATCGTCTTGATATCATAAACTGATTTTGGGGTTTGGACCAATCAAAAAGCGTTACACGCTGGTTTGACGTTTATGCGAATAGTATTTCGCTGTTCTAACATAAATCACAAAATAGAGACTGCATCGAAACTGTATTATTGTAAGGTTTAATAAACAGAATCGACCCTCAGATTTCAGAACCTCAATTCGCGTTACATTTAACTTAGACTTTCAATTAACTATAAATTAATCGTCTTGATATAATAAAATATTTTTTTAAGTTTGAACCAATCAAAACGCGTTACACGTTGGTTTGACGTTTATGCGAATACCATTTCGTTGTTTTAACATATCGAGACTGCATCGAAACTGTATTAATGTAATATTTGTTTAGCAGAATCGACCTACTGGTTCCAGTAAAGAATAAACTTCAATTTTGAATGGCTATCATAAAAATGCAGCGCCATGTCACGTATCGTCGGAGGGAGTAGGATGTCATAAACTTGTCTGTTTTTCAAGACGTTACCTACTTATTAGGCTGGAACTATATGCTCCGGAATCCGAAACGCCGGTGAAAATTCAGAGCATTGAAAATAGAACTCTGCGCAATATTACAATAGAGTTGAAAATGGAAATTTCGAGTGTCGAGCTGTCATATATGACAATTCTGTTATTTATGACAGTGACGTCACGACGAATGACGTCATGTATTTACAGAATCTTTCGTGTCGTATTCACACCGAGACGCAAGTCTAAATTGCACGTGGCGTCCTGTGACGCAGCGTAGCATAAGTAGGTAATTATTCCAGAATTATCAAGCATCGTCGCGTCTCAGTGTGACATACAGAGAGACAATAATATTATGGACACACCTAATTCAAATGAGCGTCAGTGCCAATTTCACCAACACCTGTTAAAGTTAGTCGTCGATTAAATATCCCGTTGTCTCTCTCGTTCATCGTATTAATGATAGAGAAGGCATGCTATTTGGACAAACAATTAGCCCCAGCAGGGTTGGGCAAATTGGCACTTAAAATAAAAATAATAGGGTGCTTCACAAATCACAATGTAGGTACTATCAGGGAATCTAGTTCATAAGCAGGTTGTCTGTTATGTATGTAACATCATTTGTTCGTATTAATATGTTATCAATACAATATCAAACTGAAGTGTCGTTGACAGGTGTCTTGTGACTGCATGCCGTTATTATAATACAAATAAATTATGAGAACACTCCATCTGCTTATGAATTAGATTCCCTGATAGTACAACAAAAGATTGAAATGATTTTGATTACTTTTAAAATCCTTTATACACATAGTACCTAACACAAAAATATAACAGCAATTAAATTTTTTAAGCCCAAACTAAAAGACCCAAAAACCAATTACAGCTTCGAAAAAAACTGGTCCAAACGCAATTGACACCTCCGAGTTTTATGGTCCTATAAAGTGGGCCTGGTCCAATGGTACATGTGGTGCCACCACCAATCCCACTGCGGGTCGTAAACTAGATAACTGATGGGAGTCGAACCCGTGATTCGTGCCGTATTACTTAAAATTTAATGGCACCTTTGATTTACAACTCCAGATATTATAAATCTCGGTTTTATGGGATATAGGATTACGTTATTTACTTGAATATGTTTTTATACATTTTCTATTTAGATATTTTGACACGGTCCTTTATGTGCGTTTTTACCCGACTACGGCGAAGCCAAAAGGAAGGGTAATGATTTTGGCAGTCTATGTACCTATGTATGTGTGATCCATCGTAGCGCCTAAACTACCGATACGATTTTAACGAATGAGAAGTCAATATATTTGTTATAATGACCCAGGTAACATAAGCTATATGATTTGCGTAGTCGGGTTATAGTTTTTTTAAGTTTTGATTGCAGCTTTCTTATTTGGCGTTCATACGATCCAATGAGGATTTTGAATTCGTAACATCTGACAGCTTTTTGACACGACAAGGACCGTCGGGCTACCGAGCGCCGCCTGGTGACAGAAAAAGAATCGAACATTCTTGTTGACCGTTTTTGATACCACTTACGCCAACAGATGACGCTTTGTGTGCGTAGGGTCTGCCCCCCACCCGCAGGAAAAAATATCAAACACCCTCATTGTAGGGCAATAATTTCTGACATTCTTACTACAAGTAAATGATTATTATTGGAGGTAGTAGATGTGCGACTTATGCTGTAGTTTGTCATTTCTTTTTATACTATTGCCGACACTCATTATACAATACTATATTAGCTTCACACGTGTGCAATGTTTTATACAATTAAACCCTCCTCTTGAATCGCTCTGCCTAATGCTTGAAACTGCATTACAATCCGTTGAGTAATTTAAAAAAGATATAAGAGACAGGAATGGAAAATATTTTATCCTATGTAAAGAAGTGATAAGCCTAGAGCAGTGGTGGTTACGAGTTTTTTGTAATGCTCCGTGTTGGAAGTTGCAGCATGTGCAGATATTTTCATCACGGCTTATGACAAGAGTCTTAATCTCGGTTTCACCAAACTTCTCAACCTTCTCACCAAACTTTTGACGACCTCTGTGGCTCACTGGTTCGGCGCGTTGGTGCTCAAGCGGGGAGTCGCGGGTTCGAATCCCGCCGAAGAAACAAAAAGTTTTTCTGTGTTCCTGGGTCATGCTCATGGATATTTGTTAAATATGTGTATAATATAATAAAAATCTTAAATATATGTGTATAGTATAAAAGTATTAAATAATATATACTTCCCGTTGTCTGGTACCCGTAACATACTTGTACTATTATGTATTCTGCACCGTAACACAAGTTCTTCGGATACTTAGCACGGGACCAGATTGACGAGGTGTGAAGCGTCCATATATATTATTATTATTATTCTGAAAACGCGCTTAACAATAAACCCGGATACTTTCTCCATCATTCAATGTTAGAACGGGATAGACAGATCTTAAGCCGAAGCTCAGCGTTAAACGTCGTTTAGATACGTTGGTGCAATTGGGGCTTAATATCCTGATTCCAGCAGAAAATTTTGAACGTGTCAATCATCATCATCATCCCTTCTAGTGTCAACAATAACTACAATTTTTATACAAAACTATAACCCAACTACGTAAATTATATAGCCTATGTTACCCGGGCTAGTATTACGAATCCATTGATACATCATTAATTAAAATCGGCCCAGTAGTTTTGGCGCTACGGTGGAACAAACGTATATGCCAAAATCATTAACACTCAAGGTAGGCTTTGCCATAGTAGGGTAAAAATTGTTGACACAAGAAGGGATTGTGATGACTAATGTTTTTTTTTTAAATAAATGTTACTCGGACTGTTGAATAATACAGCTTTGAGAAAAAGTCATGTATGTAGGGTACTCACCAGATTACAAATAAAAAAGCGATACAATTTACATAAGTAATAAAAATCTCGAGTGGTAATAAAATAGTGATTTATCACCGTGCACTGTGTACATTTATATGCATGGATGACGTGAGACATCTAACAGACCGCCCAAGAGATGAGATCTGATGTGACGCCAATGTCCAACATAATTATATCGATGTTGCACATCGGTTAGGGAGCCTAAGCCGCCTAGCAGGACAGCGTGACAGCGGCGTGAACGTAACGTTAACGAATGAAATATGTATGAGCACTGTCATGATTTTCACCGGTTTTTATACAATTCAGCGGTTTACGCCGCTGTCAAATGTTCCCGGTAGGACATTTCAGGATTAGCCTGCTGCTTGACGATGTTTTTGACGGATTAGATCTTTCTTAATGACTTAGTAACCAGGAGCTACGAAAAAGAGTATTAAAATATCGTCTAGTCATACACCATATTGCCTAGCATCCAATCGGTATGACGCTACTGAAAGGATCAGTAAGAACTGACCATGGTTGGGCGTGGACGTGGTCAAGTTCTACCTGATCGGTGTATGGTGTGTAGCTACTGTTAGAAAGATTGATGTCTGAGGCAAGATGGCCAAAAGCTGCAATACGCGTACAGATTTCATCCAGAGCAGATCACGGATTTGGTTGACTACTTAAGTGTTTCTGTCTAAAACTAGGAAAAAAATCCTCTAGGGGAGAGAATTTTTTAGATTTATTTTAGAGGTTTGTATTTTCTTCTTTTTAGGTAAATTAAGCTATTGAACTGTAACATCGACAAGCAATTTGAAAAGTCAACCGTAGAAAATAAACTTTTGGAAGTATGTTTTAATGTATAAAAGACAGAATAATGTTACAGAACATTAATTTTATTATTTGTTTATCAGTTTATTTAGTTTGGGGAGATATATTTTTTTGAGAGTTGGAACACCGCACAAAAATCGAAATGCACTGTAAATAGAACTCTGTCTATTGCATAAGCAATAGAGCTGAAAATCGAACACACGAGTGTCGTGCTGGCACAATGGTCTGCTCCAGACCAAATCGTTACGTGTGTAAGTTTTCGAAGATACACAAAAGGTTTGTTCCTCTTTACGCGGACCTCTTGCTAGAACAGCTTGCCTTATCTACAAAATATGACAGTCAATTTAGCTGTCTGACAGTGTCTACCCACAAGTAGGAAATAGAATACGTGCCATTGAAAATCAATCAAAACTGCTCTACCTACACGTCGCATCTTGATAAGCGGATATTAATATGCTGATATATTTACTATACAATACTTGTCATATAAAGTATCGCGTGTCTTGAGTCCAATTAATTTTTCACCGCGATGTCGCAGCGCGCGGGCGCGGCCGGGCAGTACGCATATTGCCGTTATTGTGGATGTTGCTAGTGTTGCTCCCCTAGTACATAAATCAATTTGTCAATGCGCCCTGACGTGGCAACACTGGCAACGCGAGGAACACAACACTTTTATGTGTTTTTTATTCCTTCTCGAAATAATCCAGTGAACGATGTGTGACAAAGTGTCGACGGGATGTATTTTTGAAATTTTATATTTGCTATGTGTGCCAACTGCCAATTTCTTTTGGCGATTCGTTTTTCTTTGTTTCATAAAAAAGCTTTTTGAGTGTTTTAGAGGGCTCGAAACAGGTTTCATTAAATGTCTGTTCTTCATTGAACCTAATTTTATTTTAATTTCAAATAACATCGTATTTAGAATATTATCATCAATCGAAATAGTAAGTTACGTAACTACTTTGGTAATAGAGAAAAAAGTGAAGGGGACCGACACAAACGCCTCTAACTATCTCTATTCACTACCACCTGTGGTTTGTGAATTATTTTATGTGTTAATTAATACTACAGTGATTTAAATTTTTAGGCGCTTATATGCCATTTGATACTGACTTCTTTTATCTTTAGTAAGAACTGAATTAAATTGTTTCAAACTTCAAAAAAAAATTCTTGGATTTATTTTTTGAAATCCTTATAGTTTAGTTATATTTTGAAATAATTTGTGCTACAGGTTTGACAAGCTTATACTAATGCAGTGTAGGGAATCCTAAACTTTTAAGGTGAGGGAACACCAAACAAAAACTTTTTTTAATGGAACTCCATATTCGGGGAGTGTGTCAGTGGGAGGTTCTGCCATCAGCCTTGGTCCGGGCTGAATTCTTGCTAAGTATCTACCTACTTACATAATAAAAATAATAACTCCCCACGCCGATTTCGGTAACGGTGGCCGGTTTCATTGAAACCAAGCTAGTTACGCAGGAGTAATTTTATAGCACTCAAGTGTGTGCGTAGTACACAAGAGCACTCTCTGTTCCTTTACTCTCGTAACCCAGTGGGACGGATGACCGACACGACTGGCAAGAGATCAGGCGCAGGTCCGACTTTTTACATGCCCATTCGACGCATGGATCATCTTTCTTGTCAGCCAATCAGGTGATCAGCCTGCATTGTCCTAACCAAACTTGGAAAAAACATTTTTGTGGTTCCAATGCGGGAATCGAACCCACGACCTCCGAGTCGAGAGCCAAGCTCTAACCACTAGACCGCGGAGGCTGTTAAACCTACTTACATATCAAAGTAATAAGTCCCTATCGTGAAAATGGCGCTAGGTATTTCAAAATAATAATATTTGTAACCACGGTGTTATTTATAAAGTAATAAAATTTTTTGGCGGAACCCGGTTGTCTATCCCACGGAACCTAGTTTGGGAATCCTTGCCGTAGTGGACTTTGCAAGAAGAAAAAAATAACTGCTTGAAATATTATTATTGTATCGAAAAAATCGAAATAAAATAATTATAATTGTTGCAGTATACCTAATACTGTGCAGGTTCGATTCCCAGGTTGTGGCGTGTAGCAATGAGACTTTTTCAGATCTCAAGTACATTATACGGACGCTCTAACGGTGAAAGAAAACATCATGAGGAAACCCGTACATGGTTGTCCCCAGACGTATTGACCAGTCATTCCTCTGGACTAGGCTGACTGTGTTGTGAGAATGCCGTATGTGCTTGGGCAACTATACGACATTTAAAAATCCAACTGTCCCCGGCACTACAGTATTTCAAGACAGGTCTCTTCGCTCGGAGAATACTGCATAAATAATTCAAAAACGGATGAAAAGGCCTACATACTTACTTAATACTCGCGTGATTAAAACTTTACATACCAACTCATACAATATTTTATTGAAATTATAAGTTATATGGTTGTAAAACTTTTTTAAACTACAATGCGTAAATAATATGACAGTATATTATATACCTAAGTCCCCTTACGTAGAACAATAAATAACTATTCCATTGTAATGAAAAAAAATCATTGAATGCGTTTGTAATTCTTTTTATAATTTATGGCGAATGCGTAAAAATTGGACACGGGTCTGGAGTTAGCGTATATTTTATTTATTATTTTTTCTTTTGATACATTATAACTAGCAATAGTGCAATCAAAAAAAGTAGCAATCAACACTTGACGTGAGATATGTGTGGCAATATGTTCGGTTCCCTTCGGCCGGGAATCAAATGGTCGCGATCATGCCACGTGTTTACTCAATAATTCGATCCGATTGATTTCTTTTTCAAATCATAGGAGGGTAGCGTTTTTGGTTCCTTTTTATGCAGTTTACTATATTATCCGTATACATAACTCAAATTTAGTACAGTATTTTTTTTGTAATTTCCAGAAAAACCTCATGATTAACATTTTATGAAGTATGGACAATCTCGCATTATCGTACTCCGCGCCGGTATTAAAGAACACGCGCCCGCCGCGTAGTATGGACCACGTGATTGTGACTCCGCGTTAAGTATTTTACAGGATAATCTGGTCAAAATATAAGGTCACATGGTATACATATTTCGAGGATCGAATACTGATGACGCTCGCACTCCTTGAATGTCTACTTTTGTTTACTAGTTTTTACCAGTCAGTATTAGTCGCTGTGTGCCGTACCTTACGCCCGTGACACTAGCACACCAGTACACCCAGTCCTCGGTCGCGACTCGTCATTTCTCGCATTGTCGTAATCCGTTGATTTACTAGCAGCATTAATCAGCTTGACGGCCGATAGGGACTAAATCACTACTCACTTATACTTGCGGCACGTCAGACCCTATCACAACTACACAGTAACTATAATCGCGTGTCTTCAAATTATAAGTTTACATGTTATGCTTGTAATTCTTTTTGCGAATTTTGTACGATACACGCTTTTTTTTGTTTCTGTTTTATTTTGTCTAGCGTATGGCGCGTTGATTTATAGGCCGTTTCCTGCGTCGCCGTGTTTGAGGGTTTGCCTGCAACTTGAGATGGATGTGCGACTGAAACATTGAGATTTATTGCGTCACGAATTGTAGCAGCTGAACCGACATGAACCCTGTTGATTCTTTTTCTTATAGAAATCAATATTTGTTTTTTGATAAAACATAATGCGCTGTTGCAGCATAAAACATGCTACAGACGTAACGATAAAACTGCACAGTACGGTTGAGTTTTATGTTAAGTGGGGTCGGCAATCTTTTGGAACAAATGGAGCTTGTAATATAATTTTGTACCTAATTGATATCTACCTTGTTATAAATTGTAGTTTAAGTGATATTAAACATGCAAAATTCATTATTTTTATTAAATTAATACAGATTAAAAAAGTACAGTGAAGACAAATGAGAACAAATACTAATGTAAAACAAAGACTTCAAAGCACCTAAAAACTAATTTATTATTATACAATTAAGGCAAATTTACAAATCTTCAGAGTGACGTTGGCATGCGGACCGCGCGTTATGTCCAATGTACAGTTTTACCATTACGTGTGTAACGGGCATAATCGAAAGTTCTTATTTAACTGTATCAAGCATATGACTCATTCTTACGTCGGTCAAATGTGACCGTAAGATTGTAATATAACTAGCGAGATTCTAAAATGTCGAAAGATTGTAAACCCTGCTAGATACTGCTTACAATCGCATTATTTTACGTGTCAATATTAATCTAGCCAACTGAATATACACGTCTGTACTAGAAGGTACCAGGAATACATACCTAGCGTAGGTGTTAAGACGCCTACAGCAACTGAAACAATGAACACCAGTCTAACACTACCAGCAATGGACGACAAACGGAATGAAAAGTCCATCGCGCAGGGCCCCCTACCCTGATGTAATTATTCATTGTGTTTTTAACGGGCGCGGCAGAAGGCTCGCTGTAAGAAGGCACTACGCTGCGGTGCGCGCCTCAGCTATGTCGTAAAAATTGTTCCGGAAAGGTGTGGAGTGGGCTGATATTGTGTACATTTTTTCAACAAGTTGCCGTAGAAACAACTGACGATTTGTACATCGGTGCATGGAGCCATTAAATAGCTATATTACTGTATTAGACGACAATAGAAATAAGTAATGTTTCTTGAGCTATCTAAGCATGATAACATGTTTGTTCGGTGAAAAGGTCACTGGCCAGCTCACATCGAAACGAGACGTGACGCGACGAGAAGCACCGCGACCCGGCGTTGCAGGTTTATTTTCGAAATTCAAACTGTTGCAATGAAACGTGTGTTTTATTAAGTAGTGCAAGTTCAATTTTGAATCGCTATATTAAAAATGCATCTCCCCGTCTCTTCTCGTCGAGTCACACCGCGCAGCGCGGTGCAGTTCGAAATTCGGACTCTTGCAATGAAACATTGATTAATTAACACAGTTTAATTTTGAATCGCTATTCGGTGTGAACTAACCCTAACCATAATATTATGTTGATAGCTCAGTACGTGCTAATTACTTAAATTTTTACATTAGGCACGTCTCACCTATAAGCTATTGTCACAAAAAAAAATTATAAGAATCTTCTCCACGCCACCCCTGTGAGGCATCCAGCGCAACCATCTCTTGACTTGTTAATGCCGGCAGCTCCTATCTGAGCATATTGCAAGACTCTAAATAACGCCATTATTCCTCCGCCGCCAAATATAGAAACGGTATCAGGGAAAATATTTGAAATTGAATTTATTATTTAGGCCCAATCAACTCGCGTGCATATTTGATTGAGGAGGCTGGAGGGCTGAGGGAAAATACGGGTAGTTTTGGACGTTAGTGTTATGGCTGAAAGTTTATTCTCTGGGCATCAGGGTCAATTCACACAGAGACGCGACGCGGCGCGCACTTTCTATGATAGCGATAAAAAATTGAACTTTATTCGCTACACAAAAAATACACGTTTCATTTGAATCGCAGTCTTTTTGTGTAGTAAATAAAGATCAATCTTGAAACGCTATCTTAAAATGTGCGCGCCACGTCACGTCGGGTCCGCTGTGAAATAACGCACAGCCAGCATTATCATAGAATACTCAACTAATATTTTTGTGGAATGGTCTTTTGCCTAAAGTTTTTATGCTTGATGAAAAATCCTATTGTTGTCCTTATTTTTTAAAAGTTAATACTGTTCTATGGAGTGGTATATTAGGTATATTGATAAAATATTATACAACAAATAAAGTAATTAGTTAACCGTTCGATTTTTCCACACCCTACCCTTTTCAGTCTAAAACACTTTTTGTGTATTTTATAAGGGGGAAAACGATAAATAAGTGTACACGTACAGATACACAAACAGACAGACTGAAATTTATAGACCGTCTTAAGTGCCGGGGTGAAAAAATTCCGAGTCCGGGGCGTGAAATGAATCAAATGCGACGTTTAGGGAAATCTCACGAACCCTTTGTCTTAAACTGTTTTGTAATGATTATTATCAGTATTTATAGAGACCCCGTGGTCTTGTAGTTACATTTTGTATTACCAATGACAAACGAAAAAACAAGAAAATAACGTAATTTTTTCACAGATAGAATGAGATTGTAAGAGTTGCAAATAATGACTGACCTAAAGTATCTCCTCAACGATATATATATATATATATATATATACTGTAGACATGGAGGTAGGTCATGTTTCATGATAACAACAATTCACACTTTTTAATTTTAACACTTTTTCTCACTATAATTATTAGATGATGCAACTTTTTACCTTACACTTTTTCAATTTTGTTTAGCTGATAATGTTTATAAAATAAACGACCGATTTCGACATAATCTTAAACTGTGGGTAGATGTCAAATTACAAATCATTTCTAAATATTGTACAAACTGAATATCAGATATATGTCAGAGTGAGTAACAACTACGAGTAACTCCTTTTTAGGGTTCCGTAATACATAAGGATTCCTTATAGTTTCGCTCTGTCCGTCCGTCTGTCTGTCTGCCTGTCCGCGCTTCTAGCTTCTGTAATTACGAATATAAATGGATGAAATTTGGTATAGTTATACATTGTATATAGATTTTAGCATCATAAAATAATAATAATTTTATATTTTAAGGGTTGCTCCCCATATGTGTAAAGCGGGGTTGAAAAATTTTTTTTTTTATCCTAACCCATCGTGGTTTCCTAGTTTTCCCAGGTTTCATACCCGACTTTTTTACAAAGTCAACCATTGACGAGTAATCGGCCTCCAAAGTGGTTTGTAAGTAAGTCCCCCCTCTGGCATTTCTAAATTATGAGACTTAGAAACTTAAATTTTTTCCATGCTGATAGATCATGCTAAAAACTCTCCAGGAAAATTATTTTGAAGCAAATCAGACAGTAACTTTTGACGTAATTTGATAAAAACCTTTTACGCGGTTATAGTTGTTAATGTCCTGACATGCTCTTGATTAGGTTATCTTTATTTAAGAGCTGGATACTAAGTCTTTTGCTCAAAAAATGAAATCGGATGGGTATTGAATTACATAGAAATTGAGGTAAGTTCAGGGTTGAAAACCTAAGCACATGGGGTCCGGGTGCGCACAAACTATCCAGCGAGGAAACTCTCGGGCACTCTGCCTGATGAGGATGACCTTTTTAGTTTCCCCTTTTAAGATTTTTTTTGTATGTTACAAATATTTTGTCATACCTAGATACTAACTTGTCGTATTGTGCTAACCCAAATACAAATTATAGTCAAAAATACTTATATTTAAAATTAGATAAAAATGTATATATTACGATATGTTTCACTTAAAATCATTGCTTAGGACAGAACCCTAATACAATCCAAATCAGAACAAGGAAACTTTTTCCCATGAAAACTCATAAACTATTTGAATTACTTTTTAATTATAAAATTAAACTCCGTTTGTCTGTTTTATGGTCACATTTCGGATCACGCAATCCTTATGGCAATCTTATATTACAAAACCTTTTATGTCATTTTCTTGCTTACTTCTTATTTATTATTATTAATTAATTACATAGACAACGTAATATTATATTATAAAGAGTATATACTCTTTAAATTTGGACGATGTTTATATTTAAAAAATTATTAAAGGGCAAGGGAATGAAGGTAACCAGAGCGACCTTGATTTTAGTTTAGCCAAACCGTGTTGGACTTCGTAAACAAAATTTATATGTAATTATAAAATAACTGTGAGAAATTTATGAATGTCCTGACCATAATATTAATTGTTATTTCTGGCTAAAAAGAGCGCAGGCAAACAGCCTGTAGCTTGTTTTTATTGTATAAAAAAGTGTATGTCTTGACTTTTGAGGGTCAATAAAATGTCTGTGACTTCACGTGCATTGGCTGTAAAGTCACAGATATTTTGTGTGCCAAAACTTCTAAGTAGTCTGTGCAACTTCTGTATTAGCTAAAATTACTAAGTTTTGAAATTTAGCCGACATCAAAAGCATTATCTTGTGTGTAAATAATTTCGAAAGACGCCTTAAGCCGCGGCTCCATCGGCGAGCTTTAGACTAAGTTCTATTTGCCTCAGATGCACTGATAACGGCTCGAGTGGCAGATATGGCGGTTTTTGTGAAAGGCGGCAAAACTTAACAATATTTGTGTGTTAGTTGGTTAGTCAACGTCCGCGTCGGTAAAAACAAAGTGATGTGCCGCAGAGAAATGGAAACAAAATTTTGGTTTGAATGTGAAATCTGTACTCTATCTTGTTACAAAATAAATAGGTCTCAATGAAAATATACAAATAAATTATATATATATATATATATAAGGATCGTAATCGAGTTTAATTAAGTTAACTTTAAGTATAAGTTGTTTCGTGTTGTGGGGACTGTAGCTATTTGAATACCAAATAGAAAAAGCGTAATTTTATACAAAATTAAGAAAATGAAGTAACCCTCGAATTGTCAAGCAGTGAGCGTGCTGATGATAATGAATCACAGATTTTTTCAGAATTTCTTGTTGTGGGGTTGTTGTATTGAAAAATGGGTTCATCTAATTGGGAGCTACTATGCCACGGACAGACATACACTTCAAACTGTTTTCTTCGGGGTTAAAAATATTTAAACAAATCCTACTACTGTAATTATGAATGTGAAAGTTGTTACTTGATCATGTAAAAACTACTAAACGGATTTGACGAAATTTGGTATGGTAGTAGATTAAGCTCTGGATTAACACATTTTATTCCGAAAAAGTACAGTGTTCCAGTGGGATACCGTATTTACGAGGGCGGAGCAGCGGGCAAAATCCAGTAATACATATTATGTAATTTCTTCTGAATTTGAATTGAATAGACGCTTCTTTCTTCTTTCAAACACCACTTTGAGTAGCAAATATGGCAAACAAAAACGGAATATAAGTGGTTTTGGCTAACTATATAACCGTGTTAGTCTGTCGGTTCATAAATCCCAGCCATTAGCGGCTTCGAGTCCCGGAAAGCGTACGTCTTGGTGATTTGTGAAGAGACGGCGCCGGGGGAAAAAGTGCTATTTGATTTGTGGCTATAAAAAATATCCACAGCTGAAAATATAACCACCGCCTTTTGGAAGTCGGTTAAAATGCTTCTGATGCTATTTTAGGGTTAATTATGTTTTAAATTTTTCGGCTACATCTTTGTGATGAGTGAATGATGGGAACGGAATATTGAAATGTTGAATGAAATATTAAAAAGTTGAACGAATGATACATCGATGAGACCGTTCTTTGATCATAATGAAATTTAAAAGCTACTTCCTACTGCATAGAGCATTATTCAATAGGTGTAATATTATGAAACCATGTTGCTAATTGAAAAACGACGATTGCCGAAAGTCATTGAGATTGTGGTCGTACTGTACCACGGTCTCGGTCAACCTATAGTGGCTACCTACCTACCTACCTCACTGCAAAGAAAACCTTAAATCAACGTTATATTTTGTGATTAATTAAATATTCAAAGTTTTACTACCACTTTGAAGATTTAAAATAAACAAGTGAATAAAAATATTTTAAGGGACAGCTCACATCGAAACGTCCGTCACGGACGCGACGCTGCATTTTTAAGATAGCGATAATAGCGGCGCCGCGCAAAATTCGAACTTGCAATGAAACGTGTATCATCTTATGTAGTAAATAAAGATTAATTTTGAACTGCTATCTTAAAAATGCCAATATTACTCAAAGGTTAGTCAATGAAGGTTTGGGTTATTTTTGTTTAAATGAAAGTTATGCGTCCTAAAAACGATCAATTTTACGTTTTCTTTAAACAGTAGCTCACACGATGAAACCGACGATGAAACTGTGTCAAACATCCCACCCAACCCAAACAGCATCAAACACGTAGATTGTTTGTCAAATCCTTCAAACAAAATCGCATATTATCAGATTATTTGTCAAACAAACTTGGCAATTTTCAGGGCGATTACATCCTACGCGCACATAGCTCATAGCTAATTAAACTATTTTCGCTGATTTTATTAATATTGTCGAAAGTATACGCATTGGTTTTTCCTCGGAGTTTTTTTCACTGAAAATATCGTAGTAAAAAGTCTAGGCCTCAACGGCTAGATATTTAAAGCCCAACACACTTACTAATTGTTTACCAGCCATTAGGGCGCGTTTATGACCACAAGAATCACAACTTTCATTCATATACAAATTTAGCTTTATGATTTATCTATAACGCTCACACAACCCAATAATCATTCATATTAGTTTATACGTTGTGGCCTGGCTGATAAAGTACAAATTGCTGTGAATGAAAGCTGGTGTTCGACCTTCGCACGCCTCGTCTAGCTGTGCTCTTAGGGTTAAACAATCTAACGCACAAATTCTCAAAAGCTTCCTAAAACACAGACTGTCGCTGCTTTTCAAAATAACTGTAACACAGCCTGTGACTGAGCCATTTTGGACTGAAGTAAAGAGGAAGGGTACTAGATCTCTGAAAATAGCCAGGTCGAAATGACCAGACATTAAGTACTTATGTATCCAATCTAACCGTAAGCTATAGTATGACATATTTCGATATGGCATGCTGTGGCATGACATGCTGTAGTATGCCATACTGTGGTATGACATACTGAGTATAACATACTACATCCCCGGCATAAATAAGTCCAATTAGCAACATGCGTCAGGGCATCGCCGCGTCCACACAAAATATATGATGAGTGTGTAGCGAAATAGAAGGGCAATTAAAAATTTATTTTTCACCTACAGTCTACACATTTTATTGTGAACTAGCGACCCGCCTCGGGCTTCCCACGGGTGCAATATATTATATAGTATTATCATGACATCTAGAATTACATAGTACAGAAAGCTTCTTTCTTATAGGCGCACCTTTTAGTAGAACACTGTGTATTCACTCCTGCAATTATTTCACTGAACTTATTCAAGGAATATAATTATGTCACTAAAATTGGACTGTATTATAATTATTTTCCTAGTAATTGTGTTGGTCTATGACCTCTTGATTGTAAGTCCTTCGTGCGCTCGTGTGGTGATAATAATACAGCAGCAATTCTTATACTCTCCTTTATTGGTGCTTACCACAAATACGTATTACAATATGTAATGAGATATGCTTAGCACAATATTATACGTCTACACTATGTATAGCCTTTTGGCCAACTAAAATAAACTAACTCGATAGGCTTTACTTATGACATCTGTCAATGTCAATAATGACATTGACAGTTACATCTTACTGTTGATATATGTAACAGTAATAATTATATTCCTAGGGATATAACTATATTACGGCTTTATCTATCGTACTGCGACATAATACATATAAACCTACTTCTTCAATCACTCTATTGAGTTGAGCAGTTTAAAAGATCTAAGCGAGCAGACAGCGGAAGCATTTTATACTAAGTATGTTGAAATGTATGAATAAAAGAATTTGCTCAAAAAATCATGTTTAAAATCTTAAGTATGCAACCAATATCTAGAAGGTAACAATTTTAATCAACAAATTAACATCAAATTCAGTTACATGTATGTTACATGGCGGTTGTGGGTTGAATCTCACGCGCGTCCCTCTGTCCCCTCTGTCCGCGTGTGTTTTCTCTGTCGGGCTGCGACACAACTCACACAAGTCGCTTTTTTCGACTTAATGAAGTGATTTATCGCTTCCTTCACGGAGGATTAGCGCTGCACAGTATTGATGGGTCCGTTTATACGTCACGAGTCACACTCACGGGACGACTGTTGTGGGAAGTGGGAACAGATGGTGTTATAGTGTGGATTTTTTTTTAATGAAGTTGTTGCATTTATAATATTACTTATTAGTAAGGATACTTCCAACTCATTAGATCGCGCGGCGCTATGTGTGGGTAACGTGTGGTACGTCATATATGACGCAGCGTTACTGCCTCCCAAATAAAGGCTGTATAATTTTATTATAAACGCACGCACACATAGCGCCGCGTCACTGCCTCACAAATAAAGGCTGTATAATTATAAACGCACGCACACATAGCGCCGCGTCACTGCCTCACAAATAAAGGCTGTATAATTATAAACGCACGCACACATAGCGCCGCGTCACTGCCTCACAAATAAAGGCTGTATAATTATAAACGCACGCACACATAGCGCCGCGTCACTGCCTCACAAACAAAAACTGTATAATTATTGTATAATTATTATAAACGCACGCACACATAGCGCCGCGTCACTGCCTCACAAACTAAAGCTGCATACTTATTGTATAATTAATTAATTATAAACGCACGCAACATAGCGCCGCGCACACAAAATGTTATGTGCTAAGCTATCTATAAAAAATGATATCTTTGAGTACAATCTACAAAGCTTCATATAAAGACAAACGACAAACAATGTCGTAACGATGTCGTGTGACCGTGACCGTGTCGTCATCTCTAAAACCCCACAAACGCGAGCCAAATGTCTTTCATGTTGCTGATTCCCGCCATAATTGGTGTGTGAAGCTCGTCTGCGACTGACGCGTTCTAAATTTAAATTACCCATATACAAAGATTTATTTGGCGATTTGGAGAAGTTCGTCCGCCCTTTTTACATGTGACACAAGCTTTGACTGATGATGAATACATATATTTTTTATACAAAAATTATAACATATACTGGTCCCTAATGCAAAGACCGGAAAACAAGCAAATGGATCGCCTGATGGTAAGTAGTGACTACTAGCAGGGGAGTTACAAGTGCGTTCCTGATCTTTGGGCCTCCGCCCTCCAGCATCATCACTCACTATGCGAAACGCAAAACGCAATCGTTATTTCACACCGGTTGTCACCAAGGCCATGGTACCTACAAGGTATTTCGCCTGCCGCATCAGCCCATTCCCGCTGAAGCGTTTCTACGGTTAAGGAAAGCGTAGACAAAACAAATTTTAATTAAGTGCCATAGACTATAGATTAAAAATCTTGGCGAAGTGATTGGTTCTATTGTTTTTGGTCGCAGACAAAAGATCCCCGGCCGATTTAACGCGAATGGCTGAAAACATCAAAAATCCTTACCGATTGTGATTACTTATTGTTTTGGAAATCTATGGGAGTAATGGGGAAATATATGGTTTTCTAGGGGTTTCAGAAATTCACTGGAATATCTGTAATGATTTTCTGAAATGATTTCTTTTTTGTTCCAGAACCACCACACCAAGATTATATGTTCCGTAGTTTTTTTTATAGAAAAGAAAGGGATATATTAATGGATAGATACCAGTCTGATGATCATGACAAAGAAAATATACATAAAACCTCATCCACACGATCGCCAATATATTCTAAATTTAATATAACTGTCAAAAAACATCCCAACGCCACGGCCCTCAATAGCTAATGAATTAAAGCCGCATTTAGTTTGTCGGTAATGATGCCCCCCACCCCCCACCCCCAGGGGGAAGGGGGACAGACACCCCATCGGCCATTCTGTAATTTTATCGGGTTATAAATTTGAATTTGTATAATGCGCCGGCATTAACGCATGATTTATACAACTTGACTCCGCTAAGATTTCAAAGATGAAAAACAATAAATTTTGTACCCGTAACTATTGCGTTTAATGGGACCCGGCGCGGTAGTGTGGACGTGACTTTATTTCGGCTGGTTATTTCTGTTTCTTGTAAAGTTAGCTTATGCGTACTCAGAGTTTATTAGAAGCTGCATAAATTCTATAAATTGCATTCGAACTTCTCTTTCATGTGGTAGATTATAAAATAGAAACATAAACTAAAATTTTGGTAACCCCCGATATTGTCAAATAGTAAGAAACCGATGATGGTCGATTAAAGCTCCTTAGCTAAATGAAAGACATACAAAACTAAAATCGGCTTATCTGTTTGAGAGCTACGATGCCACGGACAGACTCACCCACAAACTTCGTTAGACAAAACAGGGTTAAAATTGTTAAAACAGGTAGATTCATAATATAATTCAAAAATATTATGATAAAATGTAGGAACCAATCATTATTACACACAGAGTTAACGAATATCTAATGAAATAAGATTATTCATTAATTAAAAAAAAACATAAACACGTTTTTTTTGATCGGCGATCACAAAATTAAGTCGTATCCATACTATGCTCCACTCGGAGTTGACGAGTTTTTACTTTGAATTTACGCGATACATTTGCCGTATACAAGCCGAACATTCGGCTTTCAATCTAATTTATTCTGTTAATTCTAAAAAACCGTGTTTAGTTCCGCCCCATAAAGTGCCGAGATTGATGCGCTTTGTTACTGAACGGGCAGGTTTCAGTAACTTACGTCTTTCAGTAACTGTAATTAAGTGTTACAGAAAAGTTTTGTAAATTGTAAATGCATATTAGTCAACATTCCTTTAGATTTCAGGGCCTCTAAGCAATAAGCATCATCCTACTTTGTGGTTATTCCATGAATCAATAATATAAGGACCTTTAATTTAACCATGTAGACATGTAAACCATAAAATATAATATGTAACATAAACTTTATTCTAATGTGCCGTTATATGTAATGATAGAGAGGGACAGAGATATGTATCTCGCTCTCTCTTTCTGTTACTATCCCAGACAGAGAAACATGGAGAGATAGAGAGACCATCCCCGGTGATAAACCTGCGACAGGATCACAACAGCTTGATATATTTATCGGCCTGATGCAACCTAACCGCCCAATAAACATCACTATTTAGTAGCTTTCATAAAATTTTTATATTGGGCTGTAGAGGTATGGCGGAGGACTTTATATACGTAATTGAAAAGGAATATCGCAGCGGTCGCTACTTATGGTTGAGTGTCAAGTGACAATATAGAATAATACAAATTGGAGTGAACTGCTCGCTCCACTCGCTAGCATTATTTCCGGACCACGACCGTACACGTAAAAACAGCGAATTCTTTTTTGAAAAGCTGGCAACGCTCTTGCGACGGTAAAAAGCTTTCCATCAGGCAATAGGTCTATATAATAAAAAATCAAATGACTAACAATTTATTATAATGAAGTTTAACTAAAAAGCCATTTCCATACTAACCCAACCCCGACAGATTACACGTAGCAGCAGAGTTGATCGCATCGGACGCATATTCCATATTTTCTGGATTCGAATTGACTAACGTCTCTCTCGCTCTTTATCCGTCTCTCTCGCTCTCTAACTATCTCTCTCGCGTCGCGGATTCCTGTCACTAATTTATTCAGGAATCGTAAAAGTTTTATATGTTTTTAATTCGTTTTTATCATGGTATATTTTTACTTCACCTTTCGGTTTTTTGTAGAATTTAAAACGAATTTTATGTATTTTTTACGACATGACGCTAATGTTCGTAACAAGTCCGTCATATACGAGTATTGGAACACTTTAGATGTGTCACTTTATGTGTACAGAAACTGTCATATCGGAAAACGGTACAGTGTAAAGGTGCCAATAAAAAGGACATTAACACGTTACATGGTAGCTCCAATTTTTTCATAACGATGAAAACTTAATGTATTCGTGGAATAACCGTGTAATGGGAGATATATAAGGGTTGAAACAAAGTACAAACTACGGATCCTGTAGTCATGAGGTAACCTCATCAAACATAATAATAATGTAAGGCGGTAAGTGGTAACTAGCAAAAAGTCAAAACAGAGTAATTTTTCGGTTATCGTCAGTTCGCATTGAAACGAGACGGGGCGCTACATTTTTAAGATAGCGATTAAAAATTAAACTTTATCCACTACACAAGAAGATACACATTTAATTGGTAGTGTTCGAATGTCTAAGCTCTAACTAGACCGCTCGACATAGCGCGGCGCCGCTCTTAATGAAGCGTGTATATTCTTTTGTACTTAATCAATTTTGAATCTCTCGTTTCGGTTTGAGCTGACCCTGAGGCAAATCCGTCATTTTGCCGAAATAATATTATTATTAGAGATTTGCCGATTACGACATTCATCGACTAGCCGATTAGTCGGTTGTAAAGAGGCCAGCTAGTCGGCCAAGCCGATTACGGTTGTAGGGATTGGCCTAACGCCTCGTTGTTAAGACAGACATTTGCATTACAAAATATATGAAGATGCGCACACCACCACCACCACCACCAGCACACCACCACCACCACCACTTGAAACAAAACGTCTCATAGCGAAAAGAACTGCACGACGACACGTCTAACAACTAAGATTCTCGAGTCCGATTTGGTAAGAACTAAAACTGATTCATCCTACTATGCGATAAATGTGAAAGTTTGTGAGGATGGATGTATGGATGGATAAATTGATATATAGATAGATGGATGGATGTTTGTTACTCTTTCTTCTTTTCAAAAACTACTGGACGGATTTCTACAAAATTTGGTATGATAGTAGTTTAGGCTCTGGATTAAAACATAAGCTACTTTTTATCCCAAAAAAAGTACAGTATTCCCGTGGGATTACTCACGCGGGCGGAGCCGCTGGAAAAAGCTAGTTAGACATAAATACTACTGAGAAATATATACAAAGTAAGAAGCCGTATAGTCGGCGCTTTTTGTTGACTAGTCGGCCACTAGCCACCGACTATGAGAGTAGCCGGATAGTCAACTTTACAGACTAGCCGGAACATCTCTAAAGTCTTATCACTATGTAGAGTTTGCAGTGAATATTCTAGACTGAAAAAATAAACTTTCTGGTTAAAGATTATACAAATTAATTGTTCCCTCAGATCAAAATGGATGTCTGTAGTACATACGTAATTATAGCTTGGCAAAAAAGAGTAGGACGCGGTGAGTGCAGGAACTAAAACATTTTCAACTGTATCATCTTAAATTGGAATGGCATATTTTATTTAAATGTATTATAAAGGATAATACATAAATATATTATAGGTATCTCATTCCAATCTGATAGGGATAGGGAAAAGACGATAGAATCGAAAATGTTGTTGCTGTATTATAGTAGCAACTAACATACCACATGTTACTATGGTCCGTGTATGTTCATGTGCCATCAATTCATGTTCCATTACTATAAACCTGGCTGCTTATTATTGAACATCGGGAGGCTGTACCCAATTTAATGAAACATTATCCCATGATGCAGCCGGCAATGTAAGCTTCGCGAATCTTGTTTCGATCTGGCCTTCTGTTTTAATATGCTCATCATCATCATGAACTTCTAATGTCTTCATCACTTCGGTATATGTACCTACTTCCCATATCAAAACTCTCTTGACACATATTGCCAAACGAGCAAACGGATCGCCTAATGGAAAACGATTACCGTTGTCCATGGAAACCAGCAACAGGGGAGTTATAGACACTAGATGGGCTTTAAAAAATCGGTTGTCTGTAAAGTCGGTTTACTGACGATAGTTGAACGTGACAACGTCATGTTAATGTGCGCGCGGAACTAATTGGCCGCGCCTTAGGTAGGCGTGTTGCCGCCGCGAAGTCCGGCGCCGAACTGAGTAATAACATCAAGCGCCCCCGCCTCTCCGTCCCACCGCTCACATACCTAAGGCGCGGCTAGCTGAGGTAACGGAAATGCGTCATATTTAGCGAGGTACCGCTGGTAACAGGTAACGCATGAGTCATGTTTTTTCGTGCGTGCAGCCGGCTCCATCAAATTATAAGACGTTATCACGTCAAAACACCTGAAGGAGGTGTCACTCCTGCCTGTTAAGGTAGCCTTCCGATGCACGCGACGTGCGACGCGAGACCGCGTCCCGATACCGATATACTGTCGCGGAGCCACTGCTTAGTATGAATTTATATGGAGCACTAAGCAATCCCCGCGATCCGCGTCCCGCGACCGGTGAGCGTGTTTGCTGGTCGCGGTAACGCGCGCGGTCGCATAGATCGGAGCGCTACCTTTAGAACGCTTGCGCTATGTCATATACCGAATAGCGCTTATGTCAAATCCCATACATTTTTATTTTTTTCGAACGTCGTCGTCGTAATTAGCGATGGCAACTTGGCTAAAGGCTCTGGTTGCTGATTGTCAACGTATTGTCCAAAATAGTTTGGACAATACGTTGATAAAGTGTAAATTTTCAAAAACAATATTATTGCCTAAAACGAATCTACTATCAATCGAATTTTATATGGATAAAAGACATTTTAAAAACCATCGTCAAGCTCACTAGATGTCGCATGTGTCATTTCTGTACTCTATGGTTATTCGCCATTTTGATTGTAGAAAAACGTCACTCTGTCATTTGCAATCTTGCCACCAAGCGAAGCACAGGTCTATTTTTGAAGAAAAACGTCACTCTGTCATTTGCAATCTTGCCACCAAGCGAAGCACAGGTCTATTTTTGAAGAAAAACCTCACTCTGTCATTTGCAATCTTACCACCAAGCAAAGCACAGGTCTATTTTTGAAGAAAAACGTCACTCTATCATTCGCAATCTTGCCACCAAGCGAAGCACAGGTTTATTTTTGAAGGAAAACGTCACTTTGTCATTTGCAATCTTGCCACCAAGCGAAGCACAGGTCTATTTTTGAAGAAAAGTGTCGTTTCTCAAAAAAGTTGTTGGATACAAATACAAAAAGTAAGAAATATTTATAGAAAAATGTGTTTTATCGAGAAACGACGTTTAGTCTCTAATTTTGTACTGTTTACGGTTGGATGCTTTATAGAAAAATGAAATTTTCTGCAATGTGACTTCTTGTTGTAAAATAATAATATTAGGTTATGACTGATGAAACTTTAAAGAAAAATGACATAAGTACACTTATGTCACTTGTCTTTAAAGTTTTGATATATTTAGTAGTATGGAATGATATGTAGGAAAATGTAATTTTGAGTAATGTGACTTTTTGTTGTAAAATAAGGTTATAAAGTGGTGTCTGACTCGTACAAATGTCTTTTGAAGTTTATTCCTTAAGAATCGATTTTCATATAAGGCCCCCGGTATGAAAAAAATATGAGGGGTAAAAGCTACTGAACGAATGACCTCGTTGCGTTTTCGTGCGCAACCTATTCTGCGCACCTGTCACTTTTTTTCACATGGCGCGAATTTTTGAACTCAAATCGATCGCTAAAGTTTTTGTTCCTTCTGAGGGACGTGTTTTACTTTTTAGAGTAAACTCCAGTCGTGCGTCGGAGCTGACACACACTTTTTCTATAATTATAGTTTTGATAGATTTTGTAGTTTGCAGTTCATCAGAAAAAAATACAACTCAAAATTATGATTGTGGATGTTAAAATAATTACTTTATTTTAGGCATTTTTGTTAACCATGACGGTTACCTGTTAAAAGTATCGCTTCTATAGACATGTTTATTCTCTTTTTTTATTTGTGCTTGCTTTTATATAATAATAACATACCTAACGTCAAAAATACCTAAATACAATAAAGTAAATAATACAAAACAAGACATTGATATATTTTTCTATATTACTTTTAGAATGAAGCGTGGTGTAAAAATATTACAAATGATTAGGTCTAAGGACGACAATGAAGAGGTTATGGTGGTTCTGGTAATTTGCTTCCGTCTATATTAAACAAAGAAACTGATCCTGAAATATCAAATGTGCCTGAATCCATGCAAGAGGTCGATTCAGAACCAGAACCAGTTCTTCAAGACCATACTTCAACTGTAGAGAACATAGAACCAGTCAACGTACTGTTTACACCTCAATCGTCTCAAATTATTAACGTCGAGCCACAGCAATGTAATTTTAATTCTGTACGCACTCCTCTGAATAGTTTAAATAGCAAGCTTATAGTTCCAAATCCTGGACCAAGTAGAATTATTGCGGAATCTCCGGTAACTAATTCAGAATATAAAAATTATTCCACTTATAAACCGGCCAAAAACTCCATGCTATTTAACGAGCTCCGATATTTCCTCTGACGATGATGACAATAATTCTTCCAACTCTGTTTTGTTTAATAATTGAGTAAGAATTAAACACCGCGAAAACTCACTAAGCTTGTACACGATACACGGCCGCGGCTCTGGCGAGAACTGAAGCGATTTGTCCACACATGGTCCGTTCAGTCCATCCGTACAGACCAGAATTAATGTTGCCAACATAGTTTAACAAAGTTTTATTACTAAATTAAGTATTTTATTTCCTTCTTAGTAGGAATTTAGTTGTTAGTAGTGTTTTAGTAGGAAAGAGCCAGACAGTAATCATATGGAAAATGGTCTAGGTTAGGCACAAAAAAAATACACCTTATCATAATAATACATTCGTCCGTAATTTGCTTAAAACTACCCGTTTAAATACTATATACGTAATATTTCATGGTATATTTTAATTTAATGGTAAAATTTATAATAAAATTCAATATAATATTTTTTAAATATAACAAAAACTAAAAGGCCCTGTTTTTTTGGGGCCTTTACGAATTCCTAAGTTTAGTAGATTTTTAGTATTATTTTAGTTTTGAGTATTATTTTAGTAGAAATCGACGCGAGTAGTAGAGTAGTTAGTAGTTTCGCAAAAACAGAGCTGGCAACACTGGAACGAATCGCTTCAGTCCATCCGGCCGACTGATGCGATCTCGAAATTGCACACATACGATAGACAGCCAAACTGAAGGAAAACCGGACCGTATATCTTATTTTTCATAGAGGAGGCTGTTTTATGTTTTTAAATTAGTTATAATTATGAAGACACTGATATTTTCGTTCTATGCTGTTTGGTAATAATTCCTATTAAAACTTTGATAAAAAATGTTGATTTTATAATAAAACCCGTTGTAAATTTTGGTTGTATTAATATATTCTAATTTGAGCACTATGTTTATTTGTTTGAACTCATTGATTTCAATATTGTTGCCATTTATTTATCATTTATGTATCGGTAACTTTTGAAATAGAAGTTATATAATTATTCTAAAACGATATAGTAACAACAATTTATTTAAATAAAACTTTTTTTTCATTTTTTATATAGCCCATGCATACAATAGTTTTTATTTACGTAGAAAAGCGACACTTCTAGTTGGAAAAGCTTCTATTTTTATGTAAATAGACAAAATAAAACACCATCTTAATCCTTATTTAGATACTTACCTTAAAAATGATATTTCACACTTATAAGTTAATAAGAAAAAAAAAACACATTTTAATATCTTTAATTTTAATTCTTTAATTTTTTTTTGGATAGTGTCCCTTCTCTATTTAACCAATTATAGTCACTGTATGCGGGAGGGAGTACAGGCGTACTTCAGTAATCCTGTCGTGAGCACTGCCAGTGGATACTTTTCCCTTACACGAAAAATTCATATTGTAATGTGTGAAAGTGTCTCCATATATCATTTCGTACCGGATCACTTAACTTGGCCCCTTAGCCATTGTTGTACTGTATACGACACGGCATTTTTTAAACGTTCATGATGTTGCCTTACGCCGGAAATTAAAAATCAATCTTAATCTCATTTTAGCTATCTGAGATCAAGATTTCAATACATTTCAACGATTCTAGGATTTTAACTTCACGTTAATTTACGTCAAAATTTGTTTGAGAATTTGAGATTGAATTCAATCTAAGATTTAAGATACACTAATAATTTCGGCCGTTAGAAAACAAGCATCCTTCGTTAAAGTAGCTTCGGTGCTATGTTCATTTTCTACTTAATCAATTCAAACAAACTAAAAACATTACTTCTGTATAGTATTATAGTCATATAATCAGTCCCAACACTATCCTGAACGCGTTGGCAAGTAGGTGGGACTCCCCTTTGTTAAAGCACTGGATTGGACTACATGCGCCCGTAACGAGGTACAACATAATATTGTGGAAAAAAAAAACTAACATTACTAATTTAGAATAAGGAAAAATTGTTACTAATTGGAATACTAACACTTATGGATGTCGTTTTATATCTGTTATTATTATTATTATTTAACATATATTTGTCTCGGCTTAAGGCGCAAATAGCCGCTAAAGTTCAAAAATCGCTCGGTTTGAGTCTCAAAAACTCTGAAAAATGGTAACAAAAAAATAAAAATAAATATACATCTCACATTTCGATTCTTCATCTTTACTATCATCGTTAATTTTTTTAATAAGACGAAGATTAATATTAAATAAATCAAAATTAAGTAGCCCTGTTTTCAGATTTCATTTTCTATCTACGTAATAACTACTACGGCTATAAAAATGGTTCTTCTAGGAAAATGTGAAGAATATATTCATCTAACATTTCATCGTAGGGTTTTTCGAAATACCGTTTTGTTTTCAAAAAATACGTAAATAACTATTATTATGTGAAAATATTCGTAAGCGGAACGTGCGCGGGCGCGCGGGACAGTGAGCCGCTGACTTTCGTACGAGGCGGTTGTGTTACTCTCCGCGGTGCCGCTGTTTCGCAATCGATTATTTTTCTCTTGAAATAATACGGAACAACATGCCGAAAAAAAATAAAATTATGAAAACCTACGTGAGCAGAGGCCTGCGATTGAATGAAATCATGTAACACTCAAAATACCTAATATTTTCGATCGTTGAATATACTTTTTTATTCCTTCTTACCTACTTGAGATTTTAATATATTAATATAATATATAGTGTAGATGTTATAATATTTTAGTAGATATGTACTTATAAATTTCACAGAAAGTATATAGTACTATTTCTGCTTTAATTGCCTATTTAGTAAGTATATAACTTTTGTAGGAAAGCGAAAAAGGGAAAAGCCTCTACGGAGACAACACCGAGCGGAGACTTTAGTGATTCTGTAAATAGCACTAAGTAAGTAAACTACCTTTTTAGGGTTCCGCACCCAAAGGGCAAAAACGGGAGCCTATTACTAAGGCTCTGCTGACGCTGGTCCGTCTGTCTGTTTGTTTGTCATCACGATGAATCTCATGAACCGTAATAGCTAGATAGTTGAATTTATTACGGATGGTGTTTCTGTTGCCGCTATAACAACAAATACAAAAGTGTTTATTTTTACCCTTTTTTTCTTATGGTACGGAACCCTTCATGCGCGAGTACGACTCGCACTTGGACATTTTTATTTATATATTTTTTAGAATATCCTTTGTGTTATCTGTTTTATATACATTTGAGAAAGTGTACCAAAACTTTCCTGCCTAAACTTCTAGACAGTGCATAAGCAAAGCTCAACTAAATATACATAGGTACACCCAATAAACAATAATGTTTATCATAATATTATTATTCACAGCCAGCATCAGTGTTTCCAGTCACCGAAAAAGAGAAGTACCATGATTGCAAATGATGATAATGAATTCGATAAGGTATGGTAAAAAGTAGGGTATTATATATATCCAGTTGATGTCCACCTAATATTGCAATTTTATATGATTAATTTCAAAGAAACTTAAGTTTATATTTTGTTACAGCTTAATGTTTCATCTCAACCGGAGAAAAATCAGAAATCATTCAGTGTTGACGGAAGACGAATTATAAAATTTGGCGAATTTTTTACCAAACTTAAAGATATTGCTAGTCATGGTCCGCTAAACTGTGGCCTCGAATGTGTTGATATTATTGGAGAAAAACAGATGGGCCTTACTTCAAATTTCACGATGCAATGTAAACTATGTAACAAAATTTTTTATGTTCAATCTGATTCTCCAGACGAGTTTAGTATAAATGATTGCGCTGTAGCTGGTATGATTGCAATTGGTGGTGGTCACTCTCAACTTCAAGAATTGTGTGCTACTCTTGACCTTCCGATTATGACTGCTAAAGTTTATAAAAAGTGCCATGAAATAATTTCAATGAATGTTGAAAAAAATTCTTATGATTCTATGAGTCAAGCTGCACAGAAAGAAAAAGAAATCGCGATTTCTGAAGGCCGGGTAGACAAAGATGGTACTCCTATAATTGACGTCATAGTGGATGGCTGTTGGTCTAAAAGAACATACAAAAAAAAATATTCGGCTTTGTCTGGTGCGGCTGCCATAATTGGTAAAAAGACAGGAGAAATACTTTTTTTAGGGGTTCGAAATAAGTACTGTTGTATATGTGCACAATCTGAGAAGAAAGGTCTCAAGTCTAAAACACATAAATGTTACAAAAATTTCAGCGGACCGTCTACTGGCATGGAATCTGATATTCTGTTAGAAGGTTTCAAATGTTCAATTACTATGCATGGTCTTATATATGGAAGGATGATTTCTGATGGCGATTCGAACACTTATGCCAAAATATTGAAAAATCGACCATATGAACATGTTACGGTAGAGAAAATTGAATGTCGGAATCATGTACTTAGAAACTTGTGCAATAAATTAATTCAACTACAAACGGATACCAAATATCATCTACGTTACAGAAAGCAACTGACACAAAACAAAGTAATGATTCTGAGGAGAACCATTCGCAAAATCATACATATATATAAGACTGATTCAGAATCAGAGAAAAGAAGCAACATAGAACCATTGTATAATGATCTCTTATTAGCACATTTGCATGCTTTTGGTGATCATACACGTTGGAATGTAAGCTTTTGCTCTGACAAAGATATGAAAAAGTCTTCACACGTAAATTCTGATACTATAGATAAGGGTTTTTTCACCAGTAATCTCTGGTATAGAATATGTTTGATTATGTCAAATGTAGCTGCACTTGCTCCAAGTTTAATTCACGATGTTGATAGTAACATCGTGGAACGATTCAACAGTATCGTAGCAAAGCTAGTGGGAGGAAAAAGGATAAATTTTAGCCGTAGAGGTTCCTATCAAACAAGATGTCATGCTGCTGTGCTTACATTTAACTCCCATAAAATGATATCTTCTCTATATAAATCAGTACAAGGCCGCAGTCCTCGAGGAAAAATAAAAATTTTCGAACAGCGGCGTTTAAAGAGGATAAATATCTTGAAGAAATTTTTCCGAAAGAAAAACAGACGACTATTTTCGAAAGGGAATGATACAAACTACGGGGAAAAGTGTGAAAAACCGGATTTACCTAGCGACATTTTTGAAAAAAAGAAGACCACTTTTTTAGAAAGCCTTAATCGAACCGACGAAGAGAAGCGTAGAATACAAAAATAAACTGTATTGCAAAGCATGTGTAGCGAGTGGATGGAAATTAGAAGGACAATTTTGACAGCTTCAAATTTTGGTAAGGTGATAAAGAGACGCGAAGATGTTAGTTGCGCTAATCTCGTAAAAGAAATTTTATATAAGGACACACTATATCATGTAGCATCTATCAAACATGGAAGAGAAAATGAAAAGAAAGCTATAGAACAACTTAAACTACAAGAAAATATTGATGTTCGACCTTGTGGACTCTTCATTGATAAATATTTGCCTTTCCTAGGAGCTTCACCCGATGGGGTCATCAATGGTGATATGATTTTAGAAATAAAATGCCCAATAACTGCTTTTAGAAAAGAAATCAATCAAGCTATCACAGAAGGCAAGTTATCTTTTTATAAACAAAATAAAAATGGTGTGATTCAAATTAATAAAAGTCACAATTGGTACTACCAAATACAGGGCCAGCTACATATCACTAACATGAATAAATGCCTATTAGGTATATGGTATAATGAAAATGAACCAGTAAAAACTGAAGTAATTATAAAGGATGACTCATTTTGGGAAAATGAAATGCAAAACAAATTGAAGAAGTTTTACTTGAACTGTTTATTACCCGAACTAATTGATCCAAGATATCCCAGAAACATGCCAATAAGAGATCCAGAATACATAGAAGAAGCTATAAATAATAAAGCAATGAAGGTTAAAGCTAAAAAGAATAAAACTGGGCCCAAAAGAAAGTCTGAAAACATTAACAGTCCATTAAACTCTGAAACTATACCCAGTTATGGAAAAAAAAGAAGAGAAAGTGGAGATGAAAACGCAAGTGAAAATCAAAGAGGTCAAAAATTATTAATTTATTGATAATATTAATAGAGCATAATATACATTATGACAATAACAATATTTACCTATAAGCTTGGTTTACATTGGGTTCACAGTTTAGATGTTGTAATAATAGAAATAAATATTTATATTATCGAAATACATGTTTTAATCACTAACTTATTTTTATTTAATTGATTTGATAGGACAAAAACACTATAATTTATTATAAATGGGTAGAAAATATGTTCGACTGGACTTTACTGCTCTGAAAAGACTTTGTCAACATGTTTAATACTAAACTAGCCGGTATTTTGTTTTATGAAAATATAATTTACTAGCAACATCTACAAAAAAAATCGTCTTTAATTGGGAAAACAAACTGTTCCCGAGAGATCGATATAAGCGGAGCCGCGGGCAAAAGCTAGTCCATAATATATTTTTAGTCTTTGTTACTGGCTGATAAGGTGCTTTCTGTTAGTGAAAGAATTTGTGAAATCAGTCCAGTTTTTTGTCTATTCATAATAAACTTACAAATCTCTTTTTATGTACCTACTATACACTTGAATCCTTTTAAGTAAGTAAGAAAAAATTGTCGAAAACTGACTTCATTTACAAAAATCAATATTGTCCAAAATTTAAGAAATAATCTAGCAAGTGTCATATCATTTTGAAATAGTTATTAGCTGCGCCAACTTTTAAAATTACCTGCCAAACAAGCGTAGTACATTTTTTTTCCAGTACAGTCAGTTAAAGTCGAGCAAACTATTAAATTCGAATCATTGTTTTGGGCAAAAATCCTCATTTCCTTTCAAGTCGGAGTCGTTTGATTTAAATTTTAGGAACCAGTTTACTAAAGCATTATTCAGGATTACATACAAAAAATTACAAAAAAAGTAGAAATTTGTAGTGCCGGGAACTAAAAAACCACCACAAGATGTCGATTTTTCGATTTTTTTTAAAAGCTTTGTATTTTTGAGACATTACTTGGATTTTTTTTTAAATTTTTCTGATAACTATTGTAACTTGGCCTATCACGGGTTTACGGCTTGACATCAATTTACGGGACACCCTGTATAGGTATATATAAATTGATTCAATACACAGAAAAAAAAAGCAAATGAACAGCTAACAAAAAATTTACTTGTCCTAAATTGGCAACTTACCATACATAATTATGAGTTTTACTAATAACTGCCATTTTATTTCATAGATATATTTTGTTTTATTGTTTGTTCTTAGTATAAATTAATATTTACATACATACATACGTATAATCACGTTTTTATCCTATAAGGGATAGACAGAACCTAAGTTCATAAGTCCAAAAGGCCTCATTTTGCATTTTAGTGGGCGTAGAGGTGGAAAATGAAATCAAAAGTGATGGGTTGCTAGCCGCATCGCCTAACAAATAATTTCTAGATTTCGGAAATAACCTCGACCGGCTTCTACAGAAGAAGGAGTAGCTGACACATTCTACATTTTTCTTTGCTCTCAGACCAAAAATAAATTAATATTTTTAAGTTGCATTTAAACCAATCCTAAAGTCGTATAAAAGGGCCGTTCCTCAGTTTATAATGTAAAACGCGACGCTGAGATCGCGAGCGCCGCGGGGTGTATGCGGGTGACGCGGCGGGAAGTGTTAGCCACGCCCGAATCTGTGACGTCATCCAGGGGTATATTCGCCTTAACCGGTAGAATGAAGCAGGTACGGGCGATTGCCAAGTATCCTGTTCATGTAGCGTGAAAGAAGTTTAATTGGTGTGAGTTGTAGGGAAGGATGAAGATGAATTAAGGAAGCGGCGGACTATAGAGCAGGTATCTATAACGATTGACTTTTGTAACTGTATATATGTGTTTTTGTGAAGGTTAACACGTTCTCAGCGGCACAGATATATCTGTACTTTCCATTACTGCGTTACGGGTCGTTTTAAACCTTGTCCTATACCAGAGATTGTGGCGGCACGAGGCATATTAAACCCCACCGCCCGTAGGAGACCAAAATCCTTTTTTTGGCGCCAAATAAGACAAAGTGTGCGGCTTTTGTCGTGATTATTATTAACAATGAGTTCATTAACCTAAATCTACCGCCGCCCGTGGTTAGATTAGTTAGTTTAGATTCTATGGGTAAAATAAAATGTGGGGTCTGATGTACCCCATACCGCACTGAACAATAGCAGTTTTTCATATAATTTTGTGATGGGAAAAGAAATATCGATTTTATTTAATTGTATTTATTTATCAAACTTATGGATGTTTTTCATTAAAACAGGCCAAACAATAATATTTTTTGCAACCAGTGCATTCTGTGAGAATTTTCTTTACTTTTTTGTCGGCCTCACGACTTGTTAAGAAGGTGCGGAGTTTTTCGTAACATCCTACACATTTCCTCTTCTTTGATCCCTTTTCGAGATGATGTGCCTTGTTTGTAGTGGGTTCTGAAAAGTAAGGTCGAGCTGAGTAAATTAGGGTAAGAGTTAGATAGACTCGGGTAGAGTTGGGTAAAGTTGGTTAGAGTAGAGAAGAGTTGTGTTAAGTTGGTTAGAGTAGAGAAGAGTTGTGTTAAGTTGGTTAGAGTAGGGAAGAGTGGGGTTGACTTGGGCAAGAGTTAAATTTTGATGAGCCATACACCGATTGCCGGGTGTTTTGGATTTGCCGCTAGTTGATTCAATGAACAAACACACTAATAGTAATCATGATTATCAACCTATTTGAAGAAAGTTACTCAACATGTCACATTCACGTTTCTATTAACGATATTTATTATAACGAGTAGTTAGGATGTTTGAAAATTACCTGTATCCACATCCAAGTCCTTCTTTGGAAAAGCTTCAATAAGTTGTTCCACAAATAGTCTCTTTGGCATTTTATTTCTATCACCATTAATTGAATTATACACAATCCAGGCGTTAATAAGGGCTGTACCAAATATTAGCTCCATTATTACTTTCCTCCACCACTTAATTCCTTTCTTTAATGTTGTATAATACGAAGACATTTGGTCACTGTAGTCAATTCCTTTTTTTGTTTCATTGTACATTAGAACACTTCCGGGCTTTTTAATGCTATTGTTAGTTCCTCTCTTCTTTTTCACAGTATCTATTAGTTTATCGTCATGATCTTTGCACGTAGTCAACATTAAAACATTTCTTTTATCTACCCATTTCAATACTTTCACACCCTTTTTGTTCATTTTTCCAATTATCTGGCCCTTTTTTATTTTCGCATTAACAACTTTCTTTGGCAAATATTTTCTTCTTAAGTTTAAAGTTCCACACAGAAATGTTTTTTGTGATAGGAGTTCTTCTGCCAAACTCAACGAAGTATAGAAATTATCTACTATTACGATTCTTCCCTCTTCTGTCAAATTGTTCACCAACCTTAATACAACTTTTTGACTGTGATCGACTTCTCTCTTCTGATCTTTTTTACCTGTATAAATTTCTATTTGGTAGGTATAACCTTCGGGGGTGCAAAGTTTGTAAAGCTTAATTAACGCCATATCGGTGAGATTTGTTTTTTATATACTGTCGGAAACCTAATCGTCCTCTCCAGGGTATCATTGTCTCATCAATTACTATATATTTTCCGGGCTTTAATACATTCTGAAAATTGTCAGTGATCATCGAAAGCATATCTCTGATTTTATATAGTTTGTCAGTTTTATTATCATTTGAGACATCACTGACATGCCAGCATTTTAATAAGAGTAAAAATCTGTCTCTTGTCATTGCTGAACGTATAAATTCGTTTCTGTATAATTTGTTCTTGCTCCAATACAAATTTATATGAGGCACTTTACATAAACCCATTGCCATCACAACTGCCAGAAATGTTTTCATTTCTTCAAAACTAGTATTAGTCCACTTTTTCATACGTGAATTATGTTTCATATTTTGTTGGTTTGTTCGTAAATAGTTTCGCGCATAATTATTTGTCTCAAGCACCATTTTATTGATCATCTTATCTGTTACAAATAACTTATATACATCTTCAGGTGATTTTACAAACGGCGGTATATTGTAAGTATTTTCCCCAATAAATTCATCAAAATTTACGGGACTCTCGGATATGTCTTCCCACTCATCATCATCGTTCTTGTTAGTTTGGCGGCTGGGTAATGCCTCTTCTACGTCTAAAGTTTCATTTTCTGTATCTTCATTTTCATCTTCTGACAATAATTCCTGTTCTGTGTCTATGCACCCCTCTAATGAATAATTATCAGATCCTTCCGAACCGCTTGAATTATCATTAGAAGGACTATAATCATCATCATCCCCGCTGTCACTAAAACATTCGATATTATCATAATTATTCGCATAAGGTGATTTTGGAATATCCTGTAAATTATCACGAGTTCTGTCTTCAATTAATATCTCGTTGTCGCTATTCAAAATTTCAATACGATTATAGTCAATTAAATCTGGCAATTTAAGTACAGTTGATAATTTATTACACCTGTTTTGTTTTTTTCGATCAACATCCTTCAAAACATTTTCAACAACCACAGTAACCTCTATTTCTCTTTTTTCTTCACATCTGGACATATTAGAGTCATCAGAAACTGCACATTCGGGTATAACTTTTTTACTTGATCTCTTTTGTTCTGGTGTTTGAAGTAGTTCCTTTATATTTTCCTCGTTAATAGATAAATCGCAGTCTAGTAAATTGGAGCGTGAAATTTCTGATAAAGAACTAGCTCTGCTCTCAGAAACTAAATGAGGGAAGTCTAGTGAAGGTGAACATAGAGATGACGAATTTTTGTTTTTTTTTTGGATCTTTTGCCTTGGGGTGGTTGGGGCACTAGAAAAGGGAAAGGTAACATTTTGTAATACTTGACAGGTTTTTCCGGTACTTGGACTCAAATAAATTGTTTCTTTTTGTTCTATGGCTTTAACACTGTTCCTTACATCGTTATTTTTGAGATATTTAACTCCCGTTTTTGCTTTGTTATAATGTTTTCCTGTACTTGTAATAATGATCGAGCTTGCATCTTTATTCTTGATATGTTTTTGTTCTTGAATATTGGTACGGTTCAATTTCTATATTTACGTTTTGTGGTGCTCTATATTCCTCCTTTAATCCTTTATGCTAGATCGCTAAAAACAAAGTGAAAATATAATTCATTATATTTGTCGGATATTTAAACTCAAAAAGTCATAAAAATCACTTAGAACACTTAATCAGAGAGTTGACTATAACATACTTGACATAATTATTTCACCTAGACGGAGTATATATTTTGTGACTGACCTGTTTTTGAAATATCTTCCTATATCCTGATTTTGACTCAGATTTACCAGTTTCACCACCCGGTTTTTCTTCATCTTCCTCCTTGATTAACTTTTTTCGGCAACGTTTCGACATAATCGGCAGCAGTCGTACTTCGTCGCGTGCTCAGTCTCGAATGCGTTGCACAACACTAACCGCGTGAAGCTAGCTTAGGGTGCGGTACGAGGTGCGCGGGGGTACGAGGTGTTCGCAACCTCGTTCCGCACTGTGTTAGAATTTTTATTTGTTCAGTGCGGCACGAGGTCTAAGAAACCCGGTATTAAGGTCGGTATACCATTGAACTAGGAATCAATAGCACATCTCAGATATATAGTTATCACTTTCCTACACTGAACCAGATGGAAGTTATGCCTCCCGCACGACAGAGAAGTTTAAGTTTTTTCCTACCGCTATAACGACGAGACACGGACAGGGTGTTTCAAGCCCTGTTTCGCACCTAACGTGTTAAGGGATTTAAGTGCAACGGCAAGCGTTTTTGGAATAACGCCCGTTGAGGAGATGACTATCGGGATTATTTTTACTGAGTTTTGATGCCACATTTGTTTGATCTCATCTACCAGCGGTATGTATTTTTGGATTTTTTCTGTGTGTTTCTGTTTCAGGTTGTTGGTGTTTGGAACGGCGATGTCTATAAGGTAAGTGGTTTTTTCAGATTTAATTGTGAGGGTTATGTCTGGTCTATTGCTTAGGATGGTACGGTCTGTGACGATATCGCGATCCCAGTAGAGTTTTACGGAGTAATTTTCTAGAACGTTAGATGGTTTGTATTTGTAGTACGGTGTATGTGTATCTATAAGGTTAAACTTGATTGCTATTAATTGATGTATATGTTTGGCTACGTTATCGTGACGGTGAGTATATTCTTTATTTGCTAGTGCACTGCATCCTCCGGTAATATGGTCTATTGTCTCAGTGGTTTGGTGGCATAATCTACACTTATCAGTTTCTATGGCTTCTTTGAGGATAAATTTTGAGTAATTGCGAGTTTTGATAATTTGGTCCTGTATAGCTATTAAGAACCCTTCTGTTTCACTATAAATGTTGCCCTTAGTTAACCAACTGAATAACTGAATGACGCGGCTTGATCGATATGGTCCTGACTTAACTGGTACGGAAATTTACCATGTAGAGCCTTACTTTTCCATTTTTCTATTTTGTTTTCATCATTAATTATTTTATTTTTAGGGTTAAATTTGTCATTATTTAACTGTAGCGGTGTTCCAGAATGAGGTAAATTTACAATGGCTTTATGAAGTGGGCTTGTGTTAGTTTTTGTCTTGAAATAATTTCGGAGGTTATCTATTTGGGTGTAATGTAGATTTTTTATGTCTATAAAACCACGCCCTCCCTGCTTCCTCTTTATTGTAAATCTTTCAACTGCTGAATGGATGTGGTGAATATTGTGTTTGTAACAAGCGGTTCTGGTTGCGGTGTTGAGGGTTTCCAAATCAGTGTCAGACCACCTGATAATTCCAAATGAATACGTTAATATAGGGATTGCATAGGTATTTACAGCTTTAATTTTGTTTCGGCCTGACAATTGCGTTTTTAAAATTTTATTTAGTCTCTGTTTGTATTTATTTTTTAATGTATTTTTTATTTCTTTATGATCTATAGCTGTATTTTGTATATAACCTAGGTACTTATATGTGTCTTTCGCTTGCATGCTGTCTATTGTTCCTTCTTGTAGTTCTAAGTTGAGTGGTTCTGTATGTGTATGTTTGCCTTTAAGAATGCAATTAATTTTACATTTATCAGTTCCGAATGTCATGTAAATATCAGCGCTAAATTTTTCCGTTAATTTTAATAGTTGTTCCAGTTGTTGTCTGTCAGGTGCGAAGAGTTTTATGTCGTCCATGTAAAGAAGGTGAGTGATTTTGATGTTATTGACTTTATCTATAATATATCCTAAGTTTGACCTATTAAGAGTTTTAGATAGAGGGTTTAAAGCTAAGCAAAACCATAAGGGGCTAAGTGAGTCACCTTGGAAAATGCCACGCTTAATTTTGATTGGTGAGGTACTGACGGTGGTACTGACTGTTCTTAGATTGAGTTTAGTAGACCAGTTATGCATTATATATTGTAGAAAGTGAATTAAAGTATTATGAATCTTATATATTTTTAGTACATGTATCAACCAAGAATGCGGGACACTATCAAAGGCTTTTTGGTAATCTATGTATGCGTAATAAAGGTTCTTATGATCTTTTTTAGTTTGATTATGTATTTGGGCGTCGATGATAAGTTGTTCTTTACAGCCCATTGATCCTTTAGCGCAGCCTTTTTGTTCTTCAGGGATTATTTTATTATCAGTAATGTGAGTATTTAGTTTTTGTGTGATTATTGACGTAAGTAGTTTGTAAAGAGTTGGAAGGCAGGTGATTGGACGGTATTTAGTCGGATTTTTAGTATCGTTTTTATCTTTAGGCTTTAGATATGTTATTCCTTGCATCATAAATAGTGGCACTAATTTGAGATCCTTAAGGGCTGAATTGAATGCTTTGGTGATGTAGTGATGTGTTGAAGTAAAATATTTTATCCAATAATTTTGAATTTTATCTGGCCCTGGTGCCTTCCAGTTCAAAGTCTTCTTTATGGCGTATGTGACATCGTTATCATCTATTATAACTTCAGGCATTGGATTAATATTGTGACATTCACTTATTTCGGTATCAAGCCATGAAGCGTGTACGTTGTGATGGACTGGTTTGGACCATAGGTTTTCCCAATAGTCCTTAATTGTATCTGTACTAGGCGTTTGTATGATTTTAATATTTTCGGAGTTTAAATTTTGATAAAAGAGCTTTTGATTGTTAGTAAAAAATAAATTATCCGTTCTTCTAGAGTTACTGATTTTAAGTCGGCGGAGTCTTTTTGATTGTGCTTGTAGTTTTTGTTTCAGAGTATCTAATAATTGTACTATTTGATTTTCAGTGAGATTGTTGGGGTTTAATTTTCGTTGTTTTGTGTGGCTAAGATTTCCTTTAAGGTACTGTGTAAGTTGTCCAATTTCTTTTCGTAGTTTCTTGACTCTATTTTCAATTCGTAGTTGCCATTTTGGCATTTTCGGGTCTCCTGTTTTATTTGATATATCTTTTTCAGGGGGGTTATTTAGTTTAGTGTGTAGAGTTGTAGTTGATATTGCAGCGCAATAAATAGCACTGTGGATTTCTGTTAAATCTGGCGTTTCTTTCGCTTCTAGATATTCTCCTATTAACTTGTTAAGTGAATTTACCGTCTTTATTATGTTGCGTGTAATCTGGAGTTTTGGTATTACCGGTCTAAGTGTTGGATCTGTATCGGCGTATTTGATTAACATTTCTGTAAATACTTGTCTAATTTTGTGATTCTGTGTTTGATCGGCATCAGTTGTGAGTATTTCAGCGTTGTTTGTCTCTGGTGCTATTAGATTTTCTACAGTTTCAGAAGAGTTTGATAGAGTTATGGGTTGATTATTATTTGTGGGTTGAATTGTAGAATGTTGTAGATTCGGGTCGTTCGTTGCATTATGTGGGATGGTAAGAATATCGCAGGGGCTAAGCTGTGTGTCTATGCTACATATTGTATTGTTCTGGTCGTTGGAATAATCGAACGTATGCGCTACTGTATTTTTTATCTTGTCTCTTTCATGACTTGGTATTCTGTTATTGCGATGTATAACACGGATTTGATCTGCTAATCGTTGCTCAGATATGTGGCTTAGTTCAGGGTAGGACTCTGTGATTTTTTTATGGAGTGATGGTCTGAATGCTGTGAGGTTAGATTCGCATGATGATATAATGTAGTAGCAACGGAGAAGTTCTCTGTTTATTTGATCAGTCCATTTCATCCGTTGTCTACTTTTTCCAGAGAGAGTGGTTGGAGGAAGCATTTCCTGCAAAACACTTCTTACTGGAGTGTTTGTGAGATGAGGCTGCGTATGAGTATTATGATCTACGATATTCGGATTTATGTATTCAGAATTTCTCGTAGACGGACTCGTGTCAGGAATAGGCACCGGATTAGTAGCTATTGCTTCCTGTGTAACATCGTCTGACAATGGTGATAATGTGGTGGATCGTGATGAGAATGAGTTATTGAGGATGAATGACTGCGGTGAAGAGTGAAGCGATGGAAACAAGCTGACGGATGAGGTAGGTGATGAAGGATATGAGTATGTGTTGCTTATTGTTTGGATATTAGTATTCTCTGCAGCAGTACTAGACTGGGCAGTAGGATGCGATACGGTGCCCCCCCCAGAATACGAGGGACAGCCCGGGCCCGAAAGCTCGGGGCGGGATTCTCCATTGCTTTTCGCGCCGGTACCCGCCTGGGGTAGTATATTTCTATTACGTAGTCGCATTTTTCTTTTAATATATTAGAACAAAATAGGAAGAGTTAACGAAAAAGGAAATATAGGAAGAGAAGAAATAAAGGTGGTGAAAATTAGACAAACCAAAACCAAACCAAATCAAACCAAAAAAAGATGCAAAGACAAGGGGTGATTAATAAAAAGGTGAAAGAAAGAAAGAAAGAGCCGATGATCAGCCACGTGAGTACCTCACCCCGAAGAGAGCGGGGTGGCGCACCCAAGTGTTGCCCGGGGACACCAACTAGGAGGGACCGGCTTCACACCCTTATTATTATTATTATTAATATTATTATTATTATTATTATTATTATTATTATTATTATTATTATTATTATTATTATTATTATTATTATTATTATTATTATTATTATTATTATTATTATTATAGTACAAAAAAATTAAACCAACTTCCACAGTAAAAAAACACAAAAAAGTATGAAATAAATCTAATTTTCTAAATAACTCCCCTTTTAAATTCGGCTAAAATTTGATCTTTTTCTCTAGACAATCTTCATAAACACCTTCATAACAGCCGAACGTATAACCGCCTCCTTTTTTTGGAAGTCTTTCGAACTACCCAACGGATTTTAATGCAGTTTTCAGCAATAGATATGGTGATTCAAGAGGACGGCGTACATGTAGAAGCCGGGGCGGGGCGCTAATCTTTTAAGAATAATTAAGCTTTAATGAGAAGTATACTATAGAAGAATTAATAGGTATATATTAAAATACATACAGTAACGATAAAATCACCTATTAAGACACTACTCCAGGAAGATCTATGTGGAAGACATTAGTCATTACAAAGTCTACAGCTATCACGATATCTACAGACAACGGCAGTTGGTATTACGTGATTTAATGACATCTCTCGATATTTTAAGCAACCATTGGTATATTCTCTGTTAATTTGCCATGTTGCTACCAAAAAACGCAGACAGACGTCACGTCTGACGTCCCGCGTCCAATATCTCGGCTACAATGTGCTCGCGCCCTCCAGAAGTAACCACGGTCCGGCTGCGCGGCGCTGATAGTGCCCATGATTTAGAGCTCAACCGCTGACACGGAGCTTTTCGGACACCGTCTATTGCCTATAAATAACGCCTTACATGACACGAGTAACGTAAACAGCGGCGTGACGCAACTGGAGCGTCATGGGTGTCTAAAAATTGTTATCTGACAAGAATAAAAGCGATTGTAAGTGAATTCTTCAATTGAGAGAGTTTGCAGTGCAACTACTTTGCTGATGTCACACATTTTTATGTAAATAACGCATGAAAAACGTCAGCTTATTAAAGATTAGGCAACAAGAGTCCACAGTCCACACATAAACTGCCCTACTTTTGAGGTTGTTTGGGTCAGTCGAGGTTTGACACTTGTTATCCTGACTCTTAGACATTTGCTTTCCACAGTATAATCATTCCGCTTATAATTGACAAAATCTTCTGAAATCAAGATAGCCTAACTTTTTCTTGTATGAAGATTTCTTCCTTAGTTTTCAAATCAAAGAATAGAGTGAAGTTCAATAAAACAGAAAATATAACACAATCTTAATTCAATCGCGCGAATAACAGTTTTGCATCACCCGGGTAAAGAACCTGCTACCGCCTAATGCCTATCTAAACTGCTTTTTTATCGTCGGTGACAAAATCTCCTTTATTGTTCATAAAAGGATTTGGACATTGCCCACTGTTTGTCCTGTTACCTACCATCTTTATACGACATGTTTTGTACCGGCTATAAAGAGTTTTTGAAGTTTTAAATGGCGTCGCAGACGGCGAGGATACTAGCTAGTCCCGACACACGTTGTTCTGTCTTAAATATCAACTGGAATGAATAAATAACTACACCTGCAATGCAACTTACGTCCTACACCTACTCCTACAACCTACAGCTTTTCCAATAATTCTCACCGTTTAAACCTTCCCTGAACTTCCACAATTACTTCAAGACCAAAATTAGCCAAATCGGTCCAGCCGTTCTCAAGTTTTAACGAGACATTGGAATTGCAATCCATTTTTACGTCCCTCGGGAACGGGATAAAGAGTATCCTATGTCCGTCTCCTGGTTCTAAGCTACCTCCCCACCGATTTTCAGCCAAATCGGTTCAGCCGTTCTTGAGTTATAAATAGTGTAACTAACACGACTTTCTTTTATATATATAGATTACAGTACATACCTAATATGAAAATTGTATCATTGCCGTCTGTGATGGTAAAAGCCGTTTAACATTATGGTAAAACTTTTCTAAGAAGTGAAAGTAATGTATGACTTTTATTATTTAAGTTAATAATCAATGAATAAGCAGTAATTTATTTTTTATCTCAGAATTAAAATTCAATTCAATCATTCTGTTTTTTACGTGCTTTGTAATTTCAAAGATGCGAATATTTAGAGGTTAGTAAACTACTTAGACTTCTCTGATTATTTAGTTAGTGCCAATTTAGATTAAATGATGAAAGGTACCAACTATTAAAAAAAATCACTTGCGAAAGTTTAAGTAGCTACCAAGTACCAGTTTATATAATGTTTTTATGGTCCGTCCATTTGCATCTCAGCATTATTAGTCAGTAATTGTTCTGAACACTTAATTTTTATTTGGTTTCAATTGCCTTAGCTGTGAATATTAACACTTTTTACAACAATAACAATTATTGTTAAAAAATCATTAAAACATCGCCAGCCGTGTTTCCATTGTTGATGGGATAGCCGTATCTGATAGTCATCAATTGACGCGCAACACGTGACGCTCAAGTTCACTCAACACGTTTGGCAACATTGCAAAAAACTCGCAACGTCGCTAGCTGGCGCGCAACACGATCGGCCTTTTGTCAAGATACATTCGATAATTTTGACGGTGAAGTTCGAAAACAAAATGTATGGGATTTGACATAAGGCATCGCAAGCGACACGTCACATAACGAGGACTCATGTTCAAATCCCATACATTTTTGATTTCGAAGTTCGCCGTCGAAATTATCGAATGCATCACGACTAAAGGCCCAGTAGAAGATGAGTGTGGAGACACAGCTATATGTTAGTTACCTAGTAGCTATTTATTAATCTGTGACACACAAAGTTCCGCGCTAACTATCAATATTTGTGCATGATGAAGAGACTGGTCTCCCCGATACAGGGAATCCTGATGTGGAGTCCAGAGGCGTACTTACCTACGCATATTTATGTAGCTTTTGAAACTATATTTACTAATAATATTATTACTATGCCATCCCAGAGCTTCGATCGTTGGCATTTAGAAATGTTTTCATCTGTCCTAACGTATGTTACATATGTACCCCCTATGTAATATGGACTTAGTACCGAATTGCCGAATACCATTATATGGGAATCAACATCATCGGTCAGTTGCAGTCGAACATGCTTTTGGACTACAATTAACACATAATAATTGAAGCCGCCTCTTGGACTATAAAGAAAATACATGTCGTGCAGTTTCTTCACAAATTACGAAAGAAGTCGTCATATACTGGAAATGCTGTCGCCGCATCATCGCGGTGGTCCCAGCTCCGCGGGACCGTGAATTTGGAGTTAAGTTAGACACTTCAGATCTGACATCGGTCAAAGTCAGTAGTCTTAATTTAGTTATAATTCTTTAGTTTAGATCCAACATAGATCTGATTCATTTTATTTAGGTTAAAATGTAAGATACATAGTTTGTTATTTTTAATTTCAATAAATGGTTTAAATAAAATCGTTTTTTTGTAACTCCCGTTAAAAAAATTCGTTCCCGTTCCTTCCTGTCCCGAGAACACTATAAGTCGTACATTATGCTACCGAAAAACAAAAAAAGATGAAGAAGTTTTTATAACTAGTGAAAATACTGAACTTATATAACATTTATCTGTTGTGGTCAAGCCGTCGAGACTCAAGTCCGCGACACATTCATCATCATCCTCAGCCTGTCGCCGTCCACTGCTAAATGTAGGTCTCCCCCAGTGAGCGCCAACCATCCCGATCTTGGTCAATTCAAAATTCAAATTCAAAAAGTTTTATTTCGATGTAGGGTAATAATATCACTGACGGAATTGACTCTACGTGCTGCCCACCACCGGTTCGGGAACTAAGCCGGCGAGAAGAACCGGCGTAAGAAACTCGGACGGGATCATATTTTAGCAAAAATATCGAAAATTGTTTTTTTTTTTAAATATATATTATATTTTTACAATATGAAAACTTAGTATATAATACCAATATTATAAATGTGAATGTTTGTGAGGATTGATGGATGTTTGTTACTCTTTCACGCAAAAGCTACTAAACGGATTTTGATGAAATTTGGTATGGTAGTAGTTTAGGCTCTGGATTATAACATAGGCTAGTTTTTATCCCAGACAAGTTCAGTGTTCCCGCGGGATACTCGATAGTATATTTACGCGGGCGGAGCCGCGGGAAACAGCTAGTATAATATAAACAAAAGTCAGGATACATATAGCACATAGAAGTAGCCTTGCAGGTGGCCATCCTGTTCCCATGGTGTGCGATCGTGAATAAAATCATTGACCCTATAATAAGCTTTAGCATACGAAAGTTCATTAACTACTACTTTTTAAAATTTATTTATGCAAAGGTTTTGAACGTTTTCTGGGATTCTATTGTATAGGCGTATACATTGACCTTTAAAGGTCTTTAAAGGGCAGCCCTCATCCATCTGCTGCCAGCCCCCTTCTTCAAATCGTCGGTCAATCGTGCTGGAAGACGTCCTACACTACGTTTGCCTAATTGTGGTCTCCACTCTCTTAACTAGTCTGCTCCATCGATCGTATGTCCGTCTATAGACATAGCCGGCCACTTTTTCCACACAACAATTCAGCGTGCCAATTCTAAGAGCAATGTCGGTGACTTTAGTTCTCTGGTGAATGGCATCGTTACGAATTTTATCCACCAGCAGGCTCAGCATGCGCACCCTAGAAACACCGAGAAACCGACAAAATGACAGATTTGAAGAAACATTAATACCATTCGGAGCCAAATAGTTCTTATTGTAAGGCAGCAAGGTCGATGCATCGTCGTTATGAGAAACAACATTTCTTTTCTTCCCGAGCATAAGCTCACAAAATGGCCCCTTTTGACAGCTAAAGTAGAAACGTTTCCTTATTTCAATGTCAAATAGTCCTACAATAATGTCAACTACTCCTCATCATGGCGGTCCAAGACAAATAGTTTCTTTACGTTCAGTCATTTACTTGAAAATTTGACCATTTTTGACAGATTTCCCGGCAGCCACTTTAAAAATATGGCTCTTTAGAAATGTTGACTTCTATTGACGACCTTATTCCCATAGATTAAGAACTATTTTGCAACGAACCGTCTTTCCATTGCATTCATCAGTTAAGTTAAAAATTCAGGACACCCCATGCCTAGCAATAGGGACGTTAGTAGTTGATGATGATGATTTTTTACCGTCGTACCCTGGACAGTGGACACAGCAGCGGTCACCGCCAAGTGTCGCAAGAGGAAACACTTTGAGGTGTCAAAATGGCGGCCATGTAAGAATCGTTAAATTTTAACGATCATCGGCAAATTCACACGGCGCAGTTACTGCCGGCGAAATAATCATAATAATATTGCGTCAATAATAATAATCATAAAAAAATCATCTTCACAATCATAAAAAAAATGGTCTGATCTTAGGATCTTATAAAAGTAAGCTGTAAACTTATTCATTTAAAAAAACTTTATCAAACCCGTTGGTATAGTCCGTGTAGTAGTTTAGGCTCTGGAATAACACATAGGCTACATTTTATCCCGAAACAGTACGGTGTTCCCGTGGAATACTGTATTTACGTGGGCGGAGCCGCGGGACAATGCTAAACTTTTAAGTTTGAACATGAATTAATAAGAGCGAATTTCGACCACAGCGCGATCTCCAGTTTATGTATAAGACAAAATTATTAATTTTCTATAGTAATTTGAGTGTCAAAAGAAACATTGGAAAGAAAATTTCAAACTTCGAGCATCTGAATTACTTTGTTAGTGTCCGGTTTCTGAGGTGAATTTGTCGGTAATTTATCTATTCATTAGCGCTATTGATTACAAAACGGGTTTATGAACAAAAAAGCGACAAAACATACACAAATTTTTAACCTAACTGACGAATGAAGTTATGAACAATGAAGTCCGTTTATCTATTTTATAGCTCGTAGTTGACATTACTACTGATAGATGGTGCTGATACAGAGATGAATTAAAAAACTATACATTAAATGATTATTTTTCTTAGTTAAAATAGTTTCAACTCCCAGAGTAAGAAATGTTTGTCATAAAACTAGTGACATTGCCGAATTACAGCAAAATAAAATAACTTTGTCCTCGATTTTGAATAAGATTTGTCTAGTGACCGTTAGATGACACTTTTGGGGTTCGAAAACTGCGCCAGTTAAACTTGGTTTATCTAGATCTTCAGAAACTTCAGAAACCGGCACAGTGCGAACTCGGCCAAAATGTAGTAGGCACTAGGGCCTTTTTTGTAGGTGAAGCCATTTACGCTCTTCCCGGCGGTTTGGGAGTACCTACCGCACTAAACCACCTGCCACTGGCCACACCGGACCGGCTAGAAGTACCGGACTACATCACCAAGGGGCAAAGGGGGTTACTCCGGCAATCTGGAGCAACCCCGCCGACGCTGGGACCGTGCGTTATGGGTTCCAAGAGTAGGCACTAGGACCTTGGCAGTTTATGCCTAATCCTCAGACCTCATGACATTGAGAAGAGCCGCGCCGCAGCTGGTCCAGCACATTATGATTTACTGCTGCTATCTATTCAATCTGTAAATCGATAATCCATAACTTTTTCACATCACAGTATAAGACGGTAACATACAATCGAGTTGCGCGAATAAATCATACTAATCGAAATACCTGCGAGACATAAAACATAGTCCGAGACACCGAGATATTATCTGCGCCCGCGCAGGATCGCCGACTAATATGCGCGCGGGCTCGCCGACTAATGATAATGCCAGGCCGACAATTAAACCCCATTCGTACTGGGATGTACCGTGTCACTATTGATTTGTGATTGATTTTATATATTGACCACCTTATAACACGTGCCAGGAAAAAATATACCTTACGGGGTGCCGGTAGAGTTGAGTTTCCAATGGTTTGGGGAATTGTACGTCTGTTTAAACAATATTGAATGATACGACCACGTTCTAAAGTATATTCTCGTTTTGTGATCCTTAAACTCATTAATAATATTCATATATTAATAATAAACCTTATAGCATTGAGATAAAGTTCCCTTTCGCTCGTTAACACTTTTTTACAATAATACCTCGAATCCTTTAGCAATAGCCCCAGGATTCTAATATATTTATGCCATTTTAAACTTTATAGATAGAGAAATAAAGAGTACGTCTGTCGGTATTTTTTCTTATTCTTTAACATAGTATATTAGTATGTATATGAACGTTATGTGTTATACAAACACAAGTGTATTTTCTTGATGGTGAACCATTAATTTAAACCACTCAGTTATCTAGTTAAATTAACAATGTAGAGTAATACACAAGAAAAGGTTTTTGACACCATTGGGCCTAGCAGGAGCATTTGACAGCGGCGTAAATGTAATGTTATCGAATGAAAATTGTATGAAAATCTGTCAAAATCATGACAGCGCCCATACAAGTTTCATTCGATAACGTTACGTTTACGCCGCTGTCAAATGTTCCTGCTAGGCAATACACCACAGGCCTGCTAGGCCTGTGGTGTATTGCCTATGTATGTATGGTGTATTATGTTCTCTAGATTACCCTAGAGTGAAACACATGGCCTCTAGGCCAGTTAAGAAACTGGACACTAACAAAGTAATTCAGATGCTCGAAGTTTGTTAGTCTAATGAGAAACGCAGGTATCTTTCCAATGTTTCTTTTGACACTCAAGTAATACAATGTAGAGAATTAACACAAATGTCTTATGCTTAACTAAAGGTCGCGTCGCCCTGTGGTCGCAGTTCGCCCTTATTAAATCATGTTCAGCCTTAAAAGTAAAGTTTGAACTTTACAAGGGTCCTTTAACCTTTTGCTTCTTAGATAGAAAAAAAAATGTTGTGACAGACTTACAAATGTCGACGTGTAACAAAATTGTACCCATCAAAAGCGCGTGTACACGGTAGTGTGACTGAAAATCTAAGCAGTTGCTGTCTTTAAAAAAATATTAGCCTTCTGCACACCTTTCCACACATAAATTTTAATTCGCCGGCCAAATTTCATACTCCTCCGGTCGCACAGTTCACGTATTAATATAATATGTAATGATGTACGTAGGTACATCATAGGTAAGTAGTTACTATTACATAGTTGTTACCACCTTTTGTGGCCTGTGTATATATTCCACCCGAACCTCTTGCATGCACCAGCGATCTACCTTTGGCCCTCCTCATCATAACTTACTGCAACTCTGTTGTAAAATTACCAACAACTGTAACAACAACAACAATAATTACACGGTAGGCGTGGAGGGACCGAGCTGATGCGGTGTAGGTGGTGCCATCTACCGATAGCCGTCTGGACTATGACTTATCGAGGCGTGGATCGAGCGGTAATGATACTTTACACACTCAGATTTATAAATAGTGACATGTGTATGTTTTTCGAAATTTAAACTAAGAATTGATAGAGTAATTTATTAAAATCGAGATAATATTTTGTATCCGATTTAATGCACAGTAGGAGATGGACACTAGATCCTTAAGGGAGACTAGGTACACTCAATTTACAGAGCCTGTATGGGTAAACCTACTTTTTAACAGTGGCTTTGTCAGTAGTGTAACTAGACGTACATACGATACCAGCAAACATTTCGAAATATATAGAATAATCAGATAAGGTAATTTTTTTAACGGTGGACGAAAAATGATTTTTGTTGCAATCAATTTTTATTTCGTAAGTTCTCATTCTGATATTTCAGATCTGTATGAAAATAAAGTAAAAAATTGAATTTCTTTATTAAAAAATTAAAAAAGTTCCCATTTTTTTCATTAAAAAAAACAAGTTCGCTCTAGGTATCGACGATGGTACGACTAGACAAACTGTAAACACACTAGCGACATCTGTAGCAGAGTTTTAATTTGAACGTTTTTAAACTGAATAATTAAACGTAGTCTTTCAAGCTGGAGAGTTTCAAATTATCGTTTCCTCGGGGAGAAAATTTGCGACCGTACATGTTTTTATTAAGTTGAAAATGGCTTAAGAACCTCGACGTTTCTAGCGAGTATCAAGACGCTTCAGTCCTCCACAACAAATCATTCAAGCCGAGCTCTGAATGTTACTCTTATTGATTTATTTCACATTATTATTAATTTGAGAAGGAACGAGTTATTTATTGGACTCCGCCCAATCTTGATAAGGTTTTTATTTATTGCCACTTTTTTAGCCATCTGCCATTGCTCATCCCTTATTCTATTTTATTGTAAATTAGTTTTGAATTTGAAAAAATTATGATCAATAATGTTTTATATAAAATTTGATGTCTATGTATCTGTAACTCTATTAGAGCGATGCTCCATTAGTGCGTTGCGCTGTCGCAGCGTCGACGCTTCGTCGTTTTTCATAGAGTTCTTATGACATTGGTGCGTTGCGTTGTCGAACACGACGTTTCAACGGAACGATTAGACGGGAGACGAAAAGAGAGGGCGGACGATGCGCTGCGTTATGACTTATGTCCCTCTTGCATTATGACGTCGTACGTCGACGCAGCGCAGGTGTACAACGCGTTAATCCGTTGCGACGACGTAACGCAACACACTACCGGGGCCTCCCACCTCAGCCTTACTCTACTTTATGCCTCTAGCCCCTCTACATAAAATGCGATTCGAATCGAACTATTTATATTTATGTCGTTAGGTATGTATTTAAAACTTTCAAGAATTAGTTTTTGTTGTTAGGACTCATGTCTACTGTCACTGTCACATTTCAAGTTGAGTAAAACATTTGTACCTATTGCCAGCGTAATCATCTATCTATATTCTGACGGCTGTATATAAGTGTTTCAAAACTTATCAGACCCCAGTTTGCCTTCGTTCCCAACACAATCAGACAGGACTTAGAAATCTTGATAAATCTAGATATTCTAGATAAAGTTTAGGAATCTGCAAATCCAATCAGGGGCTCGGAGCATCCAGGTGGAATCTATCAGTGTCAGATTGCCCCAGCTCCCACACGAATACAATTTTGACACACCATTGATCTACCCGACAATCTCAACGCCAACTATCCCAGTGGGATACACCAGAAAACCACTTTCCAACCACATGAAAATTATCAAAACTTGCTGTACAATACTCGCTGTGAATGAGGTTAATAGAGGTGAAGGGAATAAAACGCGCAATGTATGAATGGTACGACGATATCATTGTAAATATTGCAAATGCACGCGATTTCGCGGACTAGTATCAAAACGTTTTATACTGCATCCTAGCTTTGAACGATTTTCAACTTTCACACTCGGTTATAGATTCTATTTTACTGTAGAATGAGTTTGGTAATAGGCTGTTTGTTAACGAGCGAGCTGTAGATAGTTTGAGAGACAGGTTCTATCAAGTGTTGACATCTACATATTGTGCCGCGTATTCTATTCGGTAGGTGTACCTCTGTTTAGAATAGGTGCTCTATGAAATTGGCTCGATCGGATGATAGGATTATGATCTATAATGTGATATGATAGGGGCGAGAATCGTGTGGTGATTCTATCGCGGGTGAGCGATGGTCGCGACTCGCGAATGTACCGCAAATGTCCGCTATATGTCTCGTGAATAATCTGAACTTATCAGTGGCTGTCATTGGACCATTTAATTTGAAAATATTGTATCTGATACTGATTCTTTGCCTAGAAAATACCTACGTCTACTGCGCACCATACACTTCATGTTATGTATGTATGTTTCATCGTAATTCGTAATGCCTGAACTATAGACTCGTAGTAATGGCCCTAGGCCTAGTATTATAGACTATATAATTTGCGTAGTGGGGTTATAGCTTTTAACGTTTAATTATGAAAATAAGATAGGTACACCCATGCACGTCCAGGACCGTTTTGCCAAGACGAAAAGTAACAAACGAGAATATTACCGTAAAACGTTAGCAATTAAGTTAGTAAGTAAAGTTATTGAAAAAAGTTCAGGAACACAAAAACAATTCTTATATAAATTCATTCAAAACCAAAACCGAGCTGGGCCACGATTCTCGGCAGTAGAGAAACATTTTAGAATAATAATTCTAAATTCGATTTTTTAAAAACACACGAAACACAGTTGCTTTATTCTCAGAATTTGACATTCGAAATAGTTCGAAGAAAAGTCACTCGCACCAAACGAGTGCTACTCATTCCTCTTCGCCTTCCTTCCATTATGTTATTTAAAAGCTCTAACAATCATTTAAAAGAAAATCTAGCTAAATATTCTAATGCTAAAATAATATAACCTATATGACTAAAACAGATCTCCATTGTCTCAACTTCCATCGGCACTCGGCAGCCACCCCTATTCCTACCCTACCAATAGATATACCTACCTGAATAACCCAATAATTGTGTACATAAATCATTTGAACGACTCCTGATAATTCTCCAAGCAAAGTAAATGAATGGTCCATGTCAAAAGAGAGAGAGTGTATTTTCATTAGACTCATTGAGTTCGTTTTCTGTGTTATTTTATTAGAAATACATAAGTATGTATTTCTATTAACAGTGTGTTTTGTGTGAACGTTTGTCAGTACGTTTTATGGTGTTTTTACCGTGCATGTAGTTTTCCAATCAGCGATTCCTCCTCCAGCAGCCTACGTGCACAATTAAAGGTAGGAAAATTACATTACTATTTGCCACGACAGAAATTGAACAAAACTTTTCAGCCACTGGCCGTCATGGTCCAAATCAACACAATATGCGTTTTATAATATGTGTGTAATCAAATAGCCAACCGTGTAATTAAGAATACAGTCTGTTCAGAATTCAGATTTAATTTAGTCTAAACGTAGGTAAACAAACAGAGCATAACACATAATGCGACCAACTCAAATATACCTAACTTATTGAAGTAGGTAGGTACAATATCGACAAAGTTGCTGCTCAAACAGTTACCCAACATTTTCCTTTACACTAGGACACCTACAAATATTTAAACACAAAGGAAGTGACCGCAACGACTGCAGACGTGGTTGAACTACGTTTTCACACCTGAGCTAGTGACTGAGACAGCGCTGAGACAGCGCCGTCGAATCGTGTGCACGCAGCACACGATTCGACGGCGCTGTCAAGCGATTTTCAGCGTATGCCTGGCCGAGCGGCAACTTGTTCGATAGTACTCGCGTAAAAGAAATGCAATGACACAATTATTTGGTCAGATATTTGTATACGTTTAGATTCAACAGGATCCGAAGTCCAAACAGCGTGTATAAATAGCTTAAAATTGCACATAGTTCTGCAAGTTATTCACTGAATGTCAGGGGCGTATTCGCTTCAGCCCTTACCGTGGACGTCCGCCGTAAGGGTTCGGTGATAACAGATACGTGCGCGACTTTTCAACCTTTTGTTGGGCAGACGATAATATGCCCCTGTATTGCCCTTTATCATAATTCCTGTATACTAATTGGCCGTTTGTGGATATGTCATACCTTTGTTTCTTTCTTACTCTTGCGTTTGAAATCTTTCGTTTGATCTAAAACCCTTTGGGGCATGTGTCTCTATGCTTAATAAGGTTTTACCATCACGAATATCAAAAAGCGTAATTTAATATCCAAATAATTGGAAAGGACAACTTTGTACAAAGAAAATGCATATGTAAAAAACGACCTAAACGAATCTCAACAACCAATTTATTAGTAAGAAATGTATTTACCATGTTGCATCCACTAAATTATTTCGTCACATATTGAACTCGTCACATATTGAAATTATTTAAATATTGACGACCTCTGTAGGCTGAGCCACTAACCAGCTAACCACTGATGGTTAGCACGTCGCGGGTCGGCGCTGAAACCTGAGGTCGCATGTTCGACTACCGCCGAGGTAACAAAAAGTTTTCAGTATTCCTCAGTCATGGATGTGTATAATTTGATGAAAATCTTAAATTAATGTATGGCAGGTAATATAATATATATAGTAAATAAGTATTCAATACGCTTCCCGTTCTCTGGTGCCAGTTACACAAGTTCTTCGGATACTTAGATGCACATACATACACAGGGCCAGATTGACGTTATGTGAAGTGTCCATTATCTATGGATATTAGGCTGAGACATTATGCTCCGGATTCCGGAACGCCGGTGAAAATTCAGAGAAGTAACGTTAGAACTCTGGACTAATACAATAGAGTTGAAAATAGAACATATGGGTGTCGAGTCAAATGTCAATGTCATATAAGTAATATGACAGCTCTACACCTGACAGATTTTAGACACCTAAAAGTTTTGAACTCTATTGTATTATAGCGCAGAGTTCTATTTTCAGTGCTCGGAGTTTTCACCGGCGTTTCGGATTCCAGAGCATATAGTCCCAGCATTAGTATGTAGCTGTAACAAGTTACAATACAATATAAGCAGTTACAATAATCATTGCTCGGTCTGTTACAAAGTTTTGTGTTACATAATATGTACAATGTCGACAAAATTTCTGGTCGACCAGTTTCTGGACATTTTCCTTTGCACTCGGACGCCTCAAAATATTTAAACACAAAGGAAGTGGCCGCAACTACTCCAGATCTGCTCCATGGTGCGTGCGCACGATTCGACGGCGCTGATAATTGATATGCGATTTTCACCTTATGCGCGGTCGAGCGGCAACTTGTTCGATAGTACAATGTACAATCCCTATTATTAGAAAATTCGATAAGCAAATATCTTAGAATCAACCTATTCAAAACTATATGCTATCATATTATCAGTTATCCAACAACAACCAGTATTGTTGTATGCGACCATTACGCGACCCAAATTTTGATTAAGTCACCGTCACCTCTGTTCAGAAACTTAGAGAATTAAAGTTGTTCAATAAATAAGGCTAATCTTATCAGCGGGCCCATCTACCGCGTGTGCCTACTGCGGATCGTCGATGTACTTGATAACACATGAACATCATCTACAGATATTAGTCATGGTACATTATAACTTTTGTGTTTAGTTGTAATGGCTCTAGACAATAGCTAATTGTTTTTCAATGTGAATGGCAGATGATATAATATGAAAGATGACGATTCCCGAAGGACATTAAAAACTTAGTTGGCACTGGGCATTATGAGTTGTTTTATTATTTAGCACTTTTAGCCCGCGGCTCCGTCCACATAAATATAGTAATTGTGCGTCTCACAAAATTGTGCGTCTATAATAGTAGTAGGCTTGAATTTAACGTTATTGTCAAATATTGTTTGAAAAGAAGTTGCGCTTAATGATAAAACCATCATAAAAGTAAACAAAAAACAACAGGGGAACAATCCACGAAATGGACTTCATTTACGTATGCTCCATTCCGCCCCGTCTAATAGATTCCCCGCTAAGTGCTCTCCGAACAATTTCATAAAGAAAAAAACTACCGCCATTCATTAGGGCACGTACAGTAGACGTCGCGTGATGATTTAAGGGCCCCTGCAAATGGTGCGATAAATAACGCGGTCAGCTAAGTACGGCGCTACTTACGTTCAACGCCATCTAGCGGTGCTATGCGGCAACTGCCGTCATATTATAAATCACCTTTATCGCTTTGAAATGGGATTGGATTTTTATAACGTTATGTACAAGTTAAAAGGATAATAATCAAAGTGTATTTATGTGAAACTAATCATATTATTTTAGTGTAAATGTAATCAAACAAATATAATGTTTTAACAATGAGATAGATGTCGCTACTAGTATGGTCATGGACCATTATATTTTTTCGTAGCATGTTACTTTTTTCTTTTATTGAAACTAAATTAAACCTAGTAAATAATTATTAAAGCTAGTAAATTAAACCTAACTAAAATAATAAAAGGTAGATTTTTTTTAAACATTATTTTTCGATCATTGTGGTTAAGCTACGCTGGTGTATCAAGAAGTTACAGTAGATTCACGTAGATGGCGCTACAGATATGGCCATAGACCACGTTGTGGGTCAATATCGATTAAGTGTTAAGTAGCTATACAAGATGGCACTGAACAGCGAAAATTTTTATTCATTAATTTTTTTATCTTTTACCATTTTTTTAATTAAATTTTCAGAAGCTGTATATAAAATATTATATTTGATATAATATCCAATTATTAAGTCAACTAGGCAGTTGACTTTCTATGCACCCCGATTGCTATTAAATTGAAACAAAGTAATTAATTTTAACAAACAGAGTAAGTAAATAAATTAAAAACTTACAGAAATATTTATCAAGGGCAATAAATAAAAATATGGCACGCAGCACGTCTTTGACATTACAGTATTAACCGCCTAGGACGTGCGATGGGCTGATTAGCTCAGTACGCCCCTGATCTGATAAGTCCCCGCGGTAAATCATGCTAAAGACGCCTCTGCTATCTGCTATCATCAATTATTATAGGACTCCGGACCAGCTTTATCAATTATTATGAAATATATTTATTTTCTTTGTAAATCAATATACAAAATATAAATTTTGAAGAAAATTGAGCGTCACTTCTGGATGGTAATTGATAGATACAACTACGAGTAGATAAGTATGAGGTAAGTTTATAAGGCTTAGTAAGAACTAAGAAGTGGGTAGGCACACTACTGTTTGTTGAAAGACTTTTTTACCTTTAATTACCAAAGACTAAAAGATACAAAAGAGATACCTAACTAACCCATGAACGAATTCATGAAAAATGTTCAAAACATGAAACTGTTTGGAAGACAATGTTATGTCAATAAAATTAGGGAGCATATATCAAAATTCAAACGACTCCTAAGTACAGTGTGCGATCGTGTAGACGCTGTCACGAATAAATTACAAAGATATATTATTATTAAAATTTGATAGCGAACTCCAGCCAAGTGCCATCGCCGAGTGCAAGTAATTAAATTTATGAAAAGAAACTGTAAATAAAGGAAAAGTGTAAAATTAACATTTGATTTGTATGTACTGGATAGTGAAATATAAGATGCTATACTTGGTAAATTGTAAAATATCAAATATTTTAAAAACTTGTTTATCCTATTGCTATTAAAAAAAAGAATGTTTGTGAGGATGGATCCATCCAGGATGTTTGTTTACTGTTTCACGCAAAAACTACTGAACGGATTTCGATGAAATTAGGCATGGTAGTAGCTTAGGTATAAGGATTAAAACATAGGCTACTTTTTACTAGTGTATTACTACTTTACTTTTTATCCCAAAAAGATAATATTTTTATCCTCCTCAGTTCATATGGTCGTAGGCTCGTAGCTCGTTTTCGTCACAATTTAGTAGCAGCCACTCTTACAGCATAATAAACAAAATAAAAACGTAGCCCCGTCATTGTCAAGCTGCAGTGAGCGAGCTGATGATGATCAATTATAGCTAATGATACTCTCAATAAGTTTTATTGTTTTTGTCAATAGAATTTTACTGCACTTTGTTAGCTGCATTTATATAATTGTATTCGTCAAACTTCCCCCTTCGTACAGGCAACGTCTAGTTTAAAATATGTTTTGTGAATATACTGGTAATAAACCGCTTTCGTCGGGGATTAAAATAACCGCTTTCAAAGGTATGATTAAACGCTAACTGTACCTACTTAGGTACGGTTTAGATGTGCTCAGTGCTATGCACACGCCCAACACGTGAACACTCGTGATGGGGTATGGGGCAAAACTCCCAATCGATCTCGCTGCCCGCTGCCAAAGATTTGACGGCGTAACCCGTAAATTACCATTATCTGCAGACGCACCGCTAGTATTTATTATTTATGGGTCGGATCGGCCGCCTCGGGGCTGATACGGGGTGTTTTTCCCCAGAGCGGTGCAGGGTTGGCTCATGTGGTAATTAGACGTGTTTTATAATGGGACATTAAGAGATCTACCGCATGGTTTTGGGACGGGTTTTAAATACAAAATCAAATTATTATGACGTTTTAAAACAATAGCATTAAAGCGTCATAATAATTTGATATCTTTTATTGAACAATTTTATACGATTAAAAATAATATCTTTATAAAATACTAGATGTCGCCCGCGACTTCGTGCGTGCAGATGGAAATTTCGCGGAAACCGTACGTTTTGCCGCGATAAAGAGTAGCCGATGTCCTTTCCGTAGTCTAATCTATATCTGAGCCAAATCGCAGCAAAATCATAATTTCGGAGCCTATTCAATGCGAACAAACAAATCTTTCCTCTTTATAATATTAGTATAGACGATAACTTTTGGCTCGTTAAGCTAATCTACGCTAACGACGATGAAGCTGTGCTTAGCACATGATGCACAATAATATATTTTGTGTGGACGGTAAATGTGCAACGTAATTATGTTCGACTTATCATTATTTATTGATTCTGCTCACATACCAACTGCATTGAACACTCGTATCATTTTAATACACCGTCATTACTTATTACCATTAACCTTTGAGTAAGTCGAATTATGACAATTATAATAAGAATTATGAAAAAAAATTATGACCACAGAATTGCTAAGGGTCAATTCACACTGAAACGAAACGATACACGACATTGCGCTGTATTTTAACTTTATTCACTACACAAAAATATATATAAAGATCCCCTCCCCACACCGATTTCGGTGACGGTGGCCGGTTTAATTGAAACCAGGCCAGCTAAGCAGGAGTTATTTTATAGTGCCCAAGTGTGTGCGTAGTACACAAGAGCACTCTCTCTTCCTTTACTCTCGAAACCCAGTGGGACAGACGGACCGACACGACTGGCGAGACTGACATGCCCATCCGACGCATAGATCATCTTTCTTGTCAGACAATCGGATGATCAGCCTGCATTATCCTAACCAAACTTGAAAACAACAATTTTTGATGTTCCAATGCGGGAATCGAACCCACGACCTCCGAGCCCAGAGCCAAGCTCTAAGCCACTGGACCACGGAGAAACCAAAACCAATGACATTCGATCTCTTACAATGAAGCGTGTACCTTCTTGTGTAATGTATAAAGTTTACTTTTGAATAGCTATCTTCAAAATTCAGCTCCATGTCGCGTATCGTTTCGTATCGGTGTGACTTGACCCTAAAGTTGTCCATACTCCATAATGGCAAGTAAATGTTAGAAGCCCCACGATGGAGTCCCAATTTCCAACTTCCTCCAAAGATGTCATGTAGAATAGACTCTCAATCAATAGTAAAAACAACCCCACGCGATTGACTCCCGACTCCCGTCTCCCAACAGAAATGAGTTCAATTTTAAAAGAAACCCGCCCAGCGTCCAAATTGTTCCATTAGATTTATCGGCGGGTCGCGACGAAACATCGCAACAAAGGCACTACCTCATCGCTGACAGCTTTATGATCCTAACAGTTTTTGCTAACAGCCACCCCCGTACTTTATTTATGACTTAAGTTTTATTAATTAGCCATTTTCCAAAGATACGACCGATCCTTTGTACGAAGTGCGGTTTTTCTATATGTGTTTGTGAATTTGTTGTTTGTTTTGCCTTGATTATGAATTTGATTTACAATTTCTCCAAAGAATCCTCGTAATTTTTCTACTATATTTTTTTTAATTCTACAAATCATCGTTTCACTCCGTACAAAAAATCCGTTATGGAAGTCGGTTAAAATGCGATCTTTTCAGTCCCAACCTTCAGGTCATGTCTCACTGGCACACTGAAATCGTGCATTTAAAGTGTTTGGGAGCTACCATGGCATGTCCCTGTTTGCAGTGCGAGTTTTTATTACTACTCGTCGTGAAAAAGTCTACATACAATTTGTATTGTATGGCATCCAAACAACGCCCCTAGTGGCAAACAATGGTAACTAATTCGATGCCATACAAATTGTGTGAAGTTATCTTCACGGCCAGTAGTGACAGAAAGTAAAATCTCGAACTCAGTTCACTAAGGGCTGAGATGAAGAGAAACTGCATTTTTAACAGTAATCTTATAATGTTAGGGATCATTATAAGATTACTGTTAAAAATGCCTTTAAAATAATCCTTTGCCCAGCACACAATTTAAACTAATAAAAAACTCATGTGTGAAATTAAAATGAACATCGTCATTACTCGTTAGATCTTGAGATTTTGGGTTAAATGTTATTACATCGCCCATTAACCTCTCGTCGGGTCGTTATTCACTCGACATGTGCTGCCATCTATCTCGCGGTGCGGGCGGCGCGGGAGGTAATGCGGGTGGATGACGGACAGATGGCGATAGTGCGGCGCGCGCGCAACTCGATTATTTGCTTACATTCATAAATCTTCCCATCAAAACACCGACCTAAATGTATGTGATGACTAAAACGATAATTGTTAGTACAAAGCTTTGTTAGTGCGTTTCCCGGTTTGAGTTTCTTAATACAGTTACGTAAATACTTACTAATCATAAGAAGGATACGAGCAAATCCTACTACAATTATTATAAATGTGAACGTTGATGTTAGTGACTATCACGCAAAAACTACTGGACGAATTTTGTTAAAATTTGGTATGGTAGGACTAAGAGTTTGAGGCTCTGGATTAAAATATACTACTTAAGATACATTTTATCCTGAAAAAGTACAGCGTTCCCGTTGGATACCTACTGTATTTACGCAAAACGGGCAAACACTAGTTATAAATAAGCTATTATTATGTACGTAGTCACACTGCCTACTACAAACAACGGACAGCGGAGTCTCAGTAATACGACGTATTAGGGTTCCGTAATACGTCTGTCTGCCCGTCTGTCCGCATTTCTAGCTTCCGTAATGATGGATGTAAACGGTTAAAATTTGGTACATTTAAAGACTGTGTATAGATCTCGGTTTTGGCATCATAAAATAAAAGAAAGGTTTGTGTGGTTTTATGAAACCACGGTAAAAGTGAAACTTTTTTTCTCATTATAGACATTTAACTAAAAATTTTCAGAATAATATTCCATTAAGGGTATAAAAATCGCTTCATCAATCTTAATTTTATAGCACTGGCAGAAATGAGTAGTAGTCTATACACTACACGGTCAGCTGATGTGAACTATAGGCGCAGTCATATTGGCTTCGGCTGCTCTGACGAGCGCCTTTCACTTTATCCCTACTCCGCGGCCGACCATCACGCGACATGCAACACACAGACGAAAAAGTTTGAGACGATGTAAAAAAAGTTTCATTTATTAAAAAAGGTTTAATTATTTTACATTTTAGGGGTGGCTCACCATACATGTGAAGTGGGGATGAAAATATTTTTTCATTATACCCCATCGAGAGGGGTATCCTCGAATAGTCTTTTTAAATAAAGCTAAGGCTTTATACATGTTTTTTTTACAAAGTCAACCATTTTTGGGTGATCGGTTAGGCCGATCTATAGGAGATGGAAACTCGTAACTTTTCATGCCGACATAATATCATGCTAAAAACTCTTTAGGAAAATTATTTTAAGCGAAATCGGATAACAACTTTTGAAGAACTTCAAAGAAAACCTATTGCGCGTTGATAGTTACGGAACCCTCCTAATGTCCTGATATGCTCTTAGTTAGGTTATTACTCTTCGGGGACGCAACGCTAATAAAAATAAAAATACTGTACAGGTGAAATACAAAAAAAATGCTTTAATTCAATAAATCTCTTATATTCTAATATGTAGTGGCACATCGTACATAAACAACAATAATTGTAATTTTGTTATTTTGTATGCTATTTTGATAAACATATCATTATTGCCGTTATTAAAAGTTTAAATCGCCTTGAAAACATTAAACCCAAACATAAAAGCTTTTATAATAAAATCAACTAGCAAAAGCTAAAACCTTCACGGACATATTATATTAGACTAGCTTTTGGCCGCGGCTTAGCCCGCATAGGTACAGTATCCCACGGGATCACTGTACCTTTCCGGGATAAAATGTAGCCTATGTTTCAATCCAGAGCATAAACTACTAACCATTAAAATTTCATCAAAATCCGTTCAGTTTTTGCGTTAAAGAGTCACAAACATCTAGCCATCCATCCATCCTCACAAACTTTCACATAACAGTAGTAGGATAAGGACCTGGTAGCAATTTGGGTACGTATATGATTTCATCGTCGTGGATGATCGACGTAATAACGTCGACGTAAACGGACAAACACTATGTTACCGTTTCTGCAATTAATTATAGTTAATGGCAGAAACGGTAACATAAGATATATCGTAATTAAATACGTTTTAATAAATACTATATAAAACATACATACAAATAACTATTAGAAAGACAGCGGAATGATACAGTACTAATTATTTATTTACATTTTATTATTTATTAAAAAGAATAAACTCCCACTATCCTTGACTTCTGCAAGCTTTAATTTCACTCATAAAGCTATATACCGAACTATATACGCATATTATCTGACTTAATCTAATAATATTAATACCGTGACATTATTATGATGAATTTATTATGTGACTTTTTTTTTATTTTGTTGAATATTAATATTAACTATGAAATGTGAAATGAAATTACTTACCATATATAATGCACATATATTTTGATTTTTTTTTTGTTTTTTTGTTTTATTATAATTTATTTGAAACTTTAGTTTATATATTTGATGATAGTTTTATTAAATAATAATATGAATTGTAATGTGATGATGATGATGAAACTAACCTACATTAATTCCATATATACTTATTTTGAATTAAGTTGGATTTATATTTGATGATAATATTAAATTAATTGTGTTTAACTACGATATAATGTATAGATATAATTACTAATGTAAACTGTAAATGTGTGTGTTTGTATTTTTGATATGCCTAATAAATAAATAAATACCGAACTATAAGAAATCTATTATTTATACATCCATTTAGCTACAAAATTAGCTAAAACAGTATTTTGTATCTTTACTGTGGAATAACAAGAAATTTAAAATTTGACAACTGCGTTGCTTATACTAAGTAATATCCTTCCTTAATTAACATAAAATACTTGGGTGTGTACGTACAATTTTGACAACTGCGTTGCTTATACTAAGTAATATCCTTCCTTAATTAACATAAAATACTTGGGTGTGTACGTACAATTTTGACAACTGCGTTGCTTATACTAAGTAATATCCTTCCTTAATTAACATAAAATACTTGGGTGTGTACGTACAATTTTCATTAGAACTTATCCTGTATATAATTAGAGAATTTTCAAAGCGAAGTGAGTGATGTAGGGCTCCCAGGGGGCGCCGCTGACGATGCTGGCTGAGCTGTACCGTTATATAAATAGACTTGGTAGCTCCTATTTACAGGTGTTAAAGTATAAAACATGAGCCCGGAGACCGACCGGATGAAAAAAAGCGATGATGGTCTGGGCACGCGACTTTCGTGTATGCGTCACCAAACACTAAGCTCGAAGAACTTACAGCTGGGGCTCGGGTCTCACCGTAATGCTAGTGGACTGAGATCCCAGACCCGCCAGACTCTCCTTATATTCTTACTGATAAAATGTATGTCATATTGTAGTATTAAAATAAAATACGTTTATTCCAGGCATAGCCAATAATTTTGTTAGTATACAAACGACTTATTTAATTTAAGTATTTATCACCCTGTGGGGCCCCGGGCACATGCACGTTTGCTTGGACCGAGTGCCGCAGAAGGGGGCTGTCCAGCTTGGCGCTAAGCAGATTCAGGATGGTGTTGAGGCTGCCACGCGTGCGGAACAACAGCTATGCGAAGCGACGCCGCAGCACGGTGTGAAAACCGTCTGTGTGTGCATGCGCAAACATCGCAGACGCACTACAGTAGCGAGGAAGCCCCGTCAACACCCTGAACGCATTGTTATACTGTATTCGGAGAGCGATGCCCGCTGCGTGTAGCTGACCCACATATTGCAGGATTGCAAGTGTAGAGAGTTTGGCAAAACGCTTTAAACAGTGTAATTTTAACATCTGTTCTACACCTTGCGAATCTGTGTACTAATACAATCGTATTAGTGTGCACAATGAACATTTGTATAGCCGCCAGCTTGTGCAGTGGATCAATTCTCACGTACAGGGCGCCAAAAGTACAAAAAAAAATGTACAAACTTTCCTTGCAGCCTTTGAAATGATTTTAACCGTTAACGTATATCAGAATAATTACATTTGAATATTATAAAGTGAAATTTATAATATTTATAGTAGAAATAAAAATCCTTAAACTTCTATCCTTTATATCTTTGTTCATACTTAATTTAGAGAAAAACGGTTCTAATAAGTTTTGTTCCTGAATCATTCTGAATCAAAGAAAAAAAAAATTAATACTTTATCAGAATCTAAGTTAAGTGAGTACAATTTTTTCGCAACTTTAGCGCCACCTAAAAATTGGCCCACGGCATAATCTGGCGGGTATGCATACGATAAGAAATATATTTTATTAGTAAGAATATAAGGGTAGTCTGGCAGGGCTGGGATCTCAGTCCATAGGCTGTAGGCATATAGTCTATCACGGTCTACTGCGTCTAGTCTTCATTTGTCTCAATCCTTCTCTTTACGTACGATGCCGTTTATTTCATCAGTCCGCCTTGACGTGCGACGAAGTGTTTACAATTAAGAGTGGGACTGAGACAAACGTAGTCGCTAACCAGTCTCGTAGGTAGTCTTGATTTGTAAGACAAATTCCCCCTTCTTTATGTACAAAATAAACACGTTGATTTCGGTCAGTACTAGGGACACAGGAGCGCAAGACGGTGACCCGTGCCCCGGCCACTTCATCACTCCCACGCCGTGTTTTCATTAGTCCGCCTTAACGTATGACGCGGCGAGGGACTAAATCTTCATTTTTGACGTCCCATGGGTGGACGAAGATGTGAGGTGAATGGACGTGACTGTGCAAATGGGAATACGATGTGACATGTGGAAAATCAGTTGTCAGTTTATCAGTTATCATGTAACGTGCACACAATGATGTGGTAAATGATGCAGCAGTTTTCGATGTATAAATATAAAACATTTGTTGTTAAATTAACTGCATAAAATTTGGGCAAATGATGTATTGCTTAAATGTAAAGACGTTTAGGTCGAAAAAACAAAATATCTAGTGATAAAACAAATCCTTTCCGCTGATCTAAGGCCATTGACCTCGCACTATCAGCTGTTTGGCCTCACGGCTGATTTCAAAAGCATTTTTTTTTACTAAAAAATAAGTTTTTCATCAATCAGATGATAGTGTGAGTCAATGGCCTCAGCGGCGAATATTCGCTTATTACTAGATATTCTATTTTTTTTCGACTTCAAGTTTTTTTTTCTGTGCCCAAATTTTCTGTACTTAATTGATTTTACGAAATGTTATACTCAATAAAATATAATATTACTTATAATGATTACGGACATTCTTCAGAATTATTATGCAATTTGTGTCGGAAAGTTTAAACGCATCGCAAATTACAGTTTATATTTCATAATTCATAATATTATGGTACTAAATAAATACTAAAAAAAATATGTTAGTAAAATATAACGTGTCTGGAACAATATCAACTTATCAATATTTCGCCATACATTTTTATTTTTATAAAAACGCAAGCATGTATATTATATTGACATATTCAGTTTTCCTGGTCATTATTATTATTATCGTCCCATTACTGATGTATTCTCCAGCATATTTAAAGCTTACAACGGTTAAAAAGTGTCTGTCCATGTCATGTGCTAGCCAACTCCGTGTTAAAAATAAATCCATGTCACTTCCAGTACCTCTAACTCCACAAACACATGTCTCCAGGCCGGACGGGGACAGCGCTAATGTTGATATATCGGCCAGAGTTCGGACGGACGGACGACTGCGCCGGGATGTTAATACACCCAACACCCCCCGGACACCTCCACACATCCCCCGGCAGCGAGGACATAAGAAACCTTTGTCAAATGTATTAGCAATTACGTCGTTAAGTACCAGGAATACAGGAGTGATGAAGAATAAAGTTGTTGATTAGGGAAATAACCTAACCAAGAGCATGTCAGAATATGTCTAACTAAGCTGGGTTCCGTAACCTCTCAACGGGCAATAGGTTTCCTTTGAATTACTTCCAAAGTTATTGTCCGATTTCGCTCAAAATAATTTTCCTAATGAGTTTTAGCATAATATTTCAACATGGGAACTTACAAGTTTTTATCTCTTATAGTTCAGAAATGCCAGGGGGGACCAACTTATAAATCATTATGGAGTCCGATAACTTGAAAATGGTTGACTTTGTAAAAAAGTCATGTATGTAACCTTGAGTTTATTTTAAAAGACCTATTCAACCATATCCCATACGATGGGGTAGAATGTAAAAAAATATATTTGTCCCACTTCACAGTTCACATGTATGGAGAGCCACCCCTAAAATATAAAATTATTATTATTTTATGATGCCAAAACCGATATCAATACACATTATATAACTTCCAACCAAACTTCATCCATAACCAAATTTCATCCATTTATATTCATAATAACAGAAGCTAGAAGGGCGGACAGACAGACAGACGAACGAACAGAGCGAAACTATAAGGGTTCTTTGAGTATTACGGAACCCTAAAAATGAAGCGTTAAGTTTATATAGTTACTTACGAAACGTGATGCTAGTTCTCCGGTGAATACTTATATAATACAACTGCGAGGAGATGTGTTTCGAAGGGCTTCAAGGATACTCCGAACTCCTCTTCATGTTGAACTAAGCGTGACTCTGCTATCCTCTTGCCTGGGGGTTGTAACCCGAAGAAGTTGTGAGCTATAAATTGTAATGTTTAAAGACATATTCTTCTATTCTATAGGCTGATGAACTTTTGCTTATAATGCATTTGATCCTGTATCCTGCTAACATTTATTTAGCAAACAGACACCATCAGTATCGTTTCTTCGTGCCCCTTTTTTTTTAAACCGCTTAAAATCAACTACATTTTCGCTCGTGGAAATTAGTTTGCGTGCGTTTTTCGCTATCTTCCTTCATAAACAGGGATCAGGCGACTTACCCTTTCGCCATAAATCTGTCCCCCGCACCCCGCGACCCCCCTGGTACCCCCAGCAGCCGCGAGGTGGTTTTGAATGGAGATTGAGCCAATTAAAGTAATCGCCGTTACAGTCGGCGCTGCCTTTGGATTAGTTCTGCGGGGAATAGTGTGGCGGTGGAGTCGATATTGGTACTATTTTACTTTACTTGTACTAATGTACTTTCATGTGGGAAATGGAGGCATGTCTTTGACTACCCCACCCCTATCAGAGACCGACATGAGCATAATATTACTGACGGGCTCAGTGGTTACCGCGTTGACACTCAAGGTAGCGGGTTCGAATCCCGCCGAAGGATCAAAAAGTTTTCTGTGTCATGAATGTATTAAAAATGTGTATAATATAATAAAAATATTAAATATATAATATGATATTATAAAAGCATCCTACTAATATTATAAATGTGAAACTTTGTGAGGATGGATGGATGTTTGTTACTCTTTCACGCAAAACTACTGAGCGGATTTCGATGAAATTTGGTATGGTAGTAGTTTAGACTCTGGATTAAAACATAGGCTACTTTTTATCACGAAAAAGTACAGTGTTCCAGAGGGATATTGTATTTATGCGGGCGGAGCCGCGGGCAACAGCTAGAACTGTTATAAATGTAAAAGTTTGTAAGAAAGGGTGGATGGATATTGGATGAATATTTGTTATTTTATCACGCAAAAACTATGAAACTGATATTAATGAAATTTGGTGTGGTAGTGGTTTAGGTTTTGGATTAAAATATAAGCTACGTTTTTTATAGAAGAAGATAAAAAAGTACAATTTTCCCGTGTTATTCTGTATGTAAAAGCTAGTTAAGTATATTTCCGTTGTCTGCTTGTTGGTAACCGTAAATTCTATGTTACAACAATAAATAATTTAATAGATTGTGGGAAATTATATGGTTCAGTTTCGGCATAGGTATTTTATATTTTTGCATTGTAGCTACTGCTATTGATAAATAGTAAGGATTTTGACTTATTATAATATGTTTGTATAATATTGAAATCTAATTGATAAGCAGGTTGACTCTTGTCATAATTTGTTCATACTATAATATAACTAATTATATCAAAGTGATGTAAAATTTTCATTTTTCAATTAATAAATTATGATAACACTCTACCTGCCTTTGAAGTAGATTCCCTGATAGTATATATTTTTCTCATTCATTTATTTAATATTAACAACATTTAATTTAGAATACATAAATGAATAAAATAAAACTTTCAAAGATTGATTCTGAGGGCCAAACAAGAAAACTTGACAACGGCGTAAACGTAATCGAATGAAATTTGTATGGGCGCTGTCATGATTTTGAAAGAATTTCATACAATCCTCATTCAAATTCATATTCATTCATAACTTTACGTTTACACCGCTGTCAAATATTCCTGCTAGGCCAACTGATGAAATTTAAATTAATTAAAAAAATTGTAACACACATGAAGTCTCCACGCCTTACTGTGCTAGGATTAGTATCATACAATACAAGCAGCGACTGAATCCTTTTATTTATTGCTATTTATTGTTATTGCATCGCTCTGCTCATTTCTCGCCGCTAATATTGTCTCGCTGTAAATTTCCCCGCTTCGCCATTTGTCGCTTCGCCGTTTCGCCTGTTCGCTTGTTTTTAATATTACATTAATTAGCGCTGTTAGCAGATGACTCGAGCCTTTAGAACTTTAGATTATCTCAAGGAGTGAACTTTAAAGAATGGTAATTACGAATGGTTTGTCTGTTATGAATTGTGATTTTGAAAGTGATTTGTTGTTTTCTTGTTTTCATAGGCTGGGGGACTATATCATTCCGGAGATCCGGCAGGCCAGGGAAAATTCAGGGCACTGAAAACAGAACTCTGCGCTAAAATAGGGTTAAAAATCAAAGTGTCGGGTGTCAAGCATTAATTAGCTTCATTCATACTGTATCTCTACATAAGGCTGATAGTGCTGAGACTATATTGTCCGGAATCCATTCTATTTTCAGTGAACCCGTATGGCCGGGGAAAATTCAGAGCACTCAAAATAGAACTCTGCGCTAATACAATAGAGCTGAAAATCGAACACACAAGTATCAAATCAAATGTCAATGTCATATATATGACTGGATTGGAGAATGGATTCCGGACAATATAGTCTCAGCACTATCAGCCTTATGTAGAGATACAGTGTGAATGAAGCTAATTAATGCGGTATTTTCCTATAACTTTTTAAATACCAAAAATGGATAGTGCCTTAAATTATTTTTAAACAAAAAATTAAACCGACCTCCGAAGTAAAAATACACAAAAAATTATTGAAATAAATCTTATTTTGTAAATAATTCCACTTTTAAATTTAGCAAAAATTGTAACTATTTCTATACACAATCTTCATTATTTTGAAGTCGTTACTAGCCCAAACAATATCCTGATAAATCACTATTTTATAGAGCTCACGTTTATGTTGGCTGTTACCTACCGACTTCAAAGTTATGAAGATTGTGTAGAGAAATAGTTAAAATTTTAGCCAAATTTAAAAAACGGAATTAATTAAAAAATAAGATTTATTTCATACTTTTTTGTGTATTTTTATTTTGAAAGTCGGTTTAATTTTTTGTTAATGGTGTAATTCCAAGTTGGTATTATACCATTTACATAAAAAAAAAATATTTGAAAATCGGTCAACAGACGGCGGAGTTATCGTTGAACATACAAAAAAATATATTACTGCCTAGCGCCTACAGTCTATACCTACCACAGTCGGACTGCCTAGCGCCTACAGTCTACACGGTCTACTCCTACCACAGTCGTTACTGCCTAGCGCCTACACTCTACACCTACCACAGTCGGACTGCCTACAGTCTACACCGTCTACACCTACCACAGTCGTTACTGCCTAGCGACTACACTCTACACCTACCACAGTCGTTACTGCCTAGCGCCTACTCTCTACACCTACCACAGTCCGACTGCCTACAGTCTACACCGTCTACACCTACCACAGTCGATACTGCCTAGCGCCTACACTCTACACCTACCACAGTCGTTAATGCCTAGCGCCTACACTCTACACCTACCACAGTCGGACTGCCTACAGTCTACACCGTCTACACCTACCAGAGTCATTACTGCCTAGCGCCTACACTCTACACCTACCACAGTCGTTACTGCCTAGCGCCTACACTCTACACCTACCACAGTCGTTACTGCCTAGCGCCTACACTCTACACCTACCATAGTCGGACTGCCTACAGTCTACACCGTCTACACCTACCACAGTCGTTACTGCCTAGCGCCTACACTCTACACCTACCACAGTCGTTACTGCCTAGCGCCTACACTCTACACCTACTACAGTCGTTACTGCCTAGCGCCTACACTCTACACCTACCACAGTCAGACTGTCTAAAGTCTACACGGTCTACTCCTACCACAGTCGTTACTGCCTAGCGCCTACACTCTACACCTACCACAGTCGGACTGCCTAGCGCCTACAGTCTACACCTACCACAGTCGTTACTGCCTAGCGCCTACATTTTACACATCCACAGTCGTTACTGCCTAGCGCCTACACTCTACACCTACCACAGTCGTTACTGCCTAGCGCCTACACTCTACACCTACGACAGTCGTTACTGCCTAGCGCCTACACTCCACACCTACCACAGTCGTTACTGCCTAGCGCCTACACTCTACACCTACTACAGTCGTTACTGCCTAGCGCCTACACTCTACACCTACCACAGTCAGACTGCCTACAGTCTACACGGTCTACTCCTACCACAGTCGTTACTGCCTAGCGCCTACACTCTACATCTACCACAGTCGGACTGCCTAGCGCCTACAGTCTATACCTACCACAGTCGTTACTGCCTAGCGCCTACACTCTACACCTACCACAGTCGTTACTGCCTAGCGCCTACACTCTACACCTACCACAGTCGTTACTGCCTAGCGCCTACACTCTACACCTACTATAGTCGTTACTGCCTAGCGCCTAGTCTTAACCTACCACTCTGTTCAGTATGTATCATTCGTCAATATAACTTTATATTCAAAAGTCCTAATAACATAAGTGTTATCACAAAGAAATAGCCAATATTCACGAGATAAAAATATATCGATAGTGCGAATACGGCTGCGCCCATTCCTCAAAAACAGCCTCGCGAACACCTGAAAGATCGTCGACGAGTTACTAGCGAGCTTAGAGAATACGAAAAATAACGCGAATGTCTGAATGACCACAGCGAACAATGGGACCGCTGTGACATCCGTAGTCACAGCGACGAGCACCTACATCCTCAACACGTCGCTTAGAGAATCGCCCAGTTGATGAATCGCTTTTTGTAAACAAAAAGGTTAAATTATTTTTGTTCAAAAATTTTTAATTCGTTAATCGACCAAATTAATGTGTCATTGCATTCCCTTTGTTGCACCATAAAATAAGTGACATTTAAAGTGGCAGCATTATAGTGCACTGCCCTTGGTTTACGATTAGTTTAAATTGGATTTGAACGTACATTTGAACGAGCACACAGATCAACCGATCTCGCTAATCCGTCAGTCAGTTCTCCCGCTATATATCAGGGCGAGGCGAGAGGCCCTGCCGGAGTGACTCACATGATTAGGCAGATTTATGGGAAAGGGCCCTGAGGCGCGGGAACAGTCTGTTAACTGTATCTTGTCTATGACGAGGCTGTGAGTTGTAGGGAATGATTCTGGTTTCTATAGAGATGCAGCGCCGCGCCGCGCCGCGCCGTTAGGATGGAGAGGTATGTAATAACTAATAATTATGTTATAATGTAAAATGAATTAATGAAAATTTGGGAACGAGTTTTACTGCTTGACGTGAAGATGCTTAGGCAGAAAAAAAGTTTCAGAGAAGAAAAAATAATCTTGCTTAAATATAATAGCTGAGACCATTGACCTCACACTGTCAGCTGATTCGGAAACGTTCAACGTTGGAATGTAAGCCAAATACGGATGGACGGACGGACGGACGGACATGAACGGACCTGAACGTGAACTAAGGAACGCTAACTGCGCGACTTATAATATGACGTCACTTTTCACACCAGAAGGACAATTCTGATAAATAAAACCTGATAAGTAATACAATTACAATCAAGTCTCGACAAGCAAAAACCATCAAACCGGATTCTCGTAAACATTAAAGCAGCGTCTAACACCTCTTGATTGGTCCAAACTTCACATCAGTTTATGATAACAAGTTGACTTACAATACAATCAAAGTAAAATGAAAATATACTTTAAATATGAGAATTGAGATTCAGATCAGCTTTCTGTCTAATTAAAACGTTGATATTTCTGTCATTTCCAATGATATATATACGTGCGTGTTCCTTACTATGAACTATCTACATTTTTTTAAAAGAGAAACATCATCTTTGTAATTTTGTTATGAAATATAATATAACATATAACTTAATTTGATGATCGTAGGTATACCTGACGATGATGAAGGTATACCTGACGTCATACATCACAGAAGGTGCAAAGTGTTAACTGTTGCCGCCATGACAACAAAAAATTAATAAAATAAATATTTAAGGGGAGATCCCATACAACAAACGTGACTTTTTTGCTGTTTTGTACGGAGCCCTAGGTGCGCGGGTTCGACTCGCACTTGACTGATTTTTGTTATTTAATTGATATTGTATTGAATGTGATTGGTACGATACCTTTTACTCTCCTATGATCTAACCTTTCATAAGAAACGTAATGTGTGTAGTTTTGTCGTGAAATAGGTATGCGTAATGTATAATTCGCTTACGCGTAATGCGAGGATGATCTGCGGCGTTACGGCACTTATATTACGCGGAGTTATACCTGACGGCGTACATCGGGATGAGTTAGTGTTATAATTATTAGCTTATTAACGCGTAACAGACGCGCACGTAAAATTACGCGACATGCGTAAGCGTGATGATATATCGGTTGTTTCTTGCGTCCCGGTGACGATCAAGTGTAATTGACAAGTGTACGATTGAAGCGAATATTGGTCGTTTACCGCGTTGACTTGACGCTACCGTCAGCCCTCGTTCCCACGAGGGTTTTTAAGTCGCGACAGAAAAACCTGCTCTGTAAATAGAAATGTGCGCTTATACAATAGAGCTGAAAATCGTGACAGTTGACACTTCAATTTTCAGCTCTATTAAATTACCGAAGTGTTCTATTTACTGTGCCGTTTTTTCTGTCACGACCACTGAATAACTCTCGTGGATACGAGGGCTAGACGGTCTGGCTTGATAGAAGTTCTGGTTGACAGCACTTGATGCGCTTGTACTTCACATGACTTGAGAAGACTTGACAAGTTTCGGCATCGTTCAAGTAATGCCGTATCTGTACAGTTTGTCTGAGACGACTTCCTTGGGCACAGATCGGGAGGCGACTGTGGCGTGCTCATTTCCCCACTAACTGAAAATATCAATCAGGGTAGACTTGTCAAATACACTTGAACGTCTTCGGGCTCAATAATCTTTCAGGCTGGGACTATATGATCCGGAATCTTCACAAAATTCAGAGCACTAGAAATAGAACTCTGTGGTAATAAAATAGAGTTGAGAATAGAAGCATCGAGTGTCGAAGTGACATTGACATTTGACTCGACACTTGTTTGCTCGATTTTAAGCTCTATTGTAGTAGCGCAGAATTGTTCCCGGGCCCGCCGCACTCCGGATCATACAATCCTATCCTTAAGTTTCATATTATGTTTATTATGTTTTGCTATTGCAATTGATGCATTATGTATTGAAGAAGGAATATGAAACCTTTCCCTATCACATGTAACATTCATATAATTTAAGATGAACACAAAATATAAATGTTGAGGTAAACCTAATAGAATAACTGCAATGAAATCCAGTAAAAGTTGTTTAGTTTCAACATCGGCAACATCTTCAATTCCATTGAAGAACCTTCAATGGAGAATGTTCAGTAATTTTAAAAGTAAGCGTTCTGTATTGTGCGTGGAAAATAAAAAACACTCGTGAAATAATTATTTCGATATGTCAATTAGTTTCCAAGATAACTTTGAAGTGGCCCAGATGGTTACTAGCGACTCTACGGTGCGCAGTAACTAGTAGCCGAAGTCGTCACGTCAACGTCACGCTACTGTAAGCGGGATTCGAAAATTTTCGGAACTTTAAACGAGTGTACTATCAGAAGTAGGTACCTTAATATTTTTGAATATAATAAAAACTATAAAAAAGTTTCAAGTGGTTTTACATAGCTAGTTACATTCTCAAGTCTAAACAAGTCAATCATAAAAATATTGAAGGCGTGATACCCTGCGGCGACAGACTTAACTTAACGGTTGGTGAGGGCGTTAAATGCGATCTGTATCCCTTGGTAACTATTAAGATGCGTAGTTTATCGATATAATGTAACATGAAAGGTTGTGATGCAAATATTTCCAGTTTTATACTCTCGTCAGTAAAATCATTTGTGTTTTCGAACTTTGTCATCGTACTTAGCGATGGCATCTTGGCTAAAGTCTGGGAATAGTGTGTGAAAAGTGAAAAGTGTGACAGCGCAAGTCGCAGCAGAACTGAATTTCGAAAAAACGCCCTGGTTTATATAATGCTGTAAGCTGCAAAATTAATGGCAGGTGTGAGGAACGCAGTTCGTGCCAGAAGAATTATCCCTAAGAATTATCCCTTTTCCTTGTGTGTAACAAAAAATTTAGGTAACACCTTACTAGACCTTACTAGGTCGCCTGTAGTCGAAATTCGCCCATTTTAAATTCTATGATTTTTAAGTTTGTAGTTTTTTAGGGTTCCCTTCCTTTCCCTTGCCTCTTGGATATAAATAATTAAAAAATTAAAATGTTGTGACAGATTGACAAACGTCAACGTTTAATAAAACTGAATCTATCAAACGCACACTACTGTGTGTTAATAATAATCTGAGGTAGTGTGTGTTGTTGTTCGTTTTATTTATTTTATGTATTTATAACTATAATATAATATTATTTAATAAATACTTTCTGCATACCTTCACCCACATAAACATTAACTGTGCCTCTTTTTCGTACTTTTTATCTTTTCTTACTTAATTATCTTCCTCGTCTCTTCACACGATTCTCGTAAAACTGTATTAAAAGTTTTTGCTTCGCGTATTCATATAATAATTTCCTTTATTTAGTCTTAAAAATCTCTGCAAAGTTACAGAGGCACTGTGTTGCCATTTACTTCCTCGACTATAAAGATTCTCCTCACAGATTCTGCCACCACCGGACATGACGTCATCTCCCTGTGGTTTCATGTTGCGTTAATGTGGTAATTTTTAATGTCGAAACAATGGCAAGTACCGTGTGTGGCGCGGTCGGCGGTTGCGCAACAGAGAATGTACTGGACGGTAGGTATATAATGTAGCGGATACTATCACTAGCCTTCAGATCAAGCGTGATTTGGAGATCATTTTCATTATCATCATCAGCCTATCACCGTCCACTAGTGAACGTAGGCCCAATGAGCGCCAATCATTCCGATCTTGGGCAGCCCTCATCCATCCGCTGCCAGCCACTTTCTTCAAATCGTCGGTCTATCGTGCAGCGGGACGTCCTACACTACGTTTGCCTAAGCGTGGTCTCCACTCTAACACTTGTCTGCTCCATCGACCGTCTGTCCGTCTGCAGACATGGCCGGCCCACATCCACTTCAGCGTGCTAATTCTATGAGCAATGCCGGTGACTTCGGTTCTCTGGCAAATGACATCGTTATGAATTGTATCCACCATAGATACCCTCAACATTGCCCTTTTCATCGCACGCTGAGTAACCTTGAACTTGTGAACCAGCCCTACGGTGGGTGTCGTTTCGGTTCCGTGTGTCATTACCGGTAAAACGCATTGATCAAAGACCCTGGTCTTAAGGGATTGTGGGATCGACGATTCAAAGATGTCCCGGAGCTTCCCGAATGCAGCCCAGCCCAAGTGTATTCTTCTGCTCGCCTCCTTCTCAAAGGATACCATTTTACATACATTATATTATGCACAGTCGCCGATAAACCCAGTAAACGTTTGACCCTTATTGCTATAAGACCGATATGCCACGGCGTATTATAAACGCGCAGAGGACGCGCGTGATGTATATTTTAACGAGATTCGAATTATTTTCTGTCATAAGCATAAAACTGATAAATAACATAAAGTCATAAACAAAAAAAGAATCTACGGTGCCGCGTCCCTAATACGCGCGTAGTCCTCTGGTGTTGCGTACTTGCCCTAAGGTCCCCAATCCCCTTGTGCCTCCGGTAACTACAGAAATACAATAGACGCCTCATTTCACGTTGATTTTCTGTGAGACCGTGGTATTAATCCGGTCGAGCTGGTCACACCGGGTCGTAGTACACCGGATCGGCGATCACACTTACAATTTCGCCATACAAGATTATACAATACACAAGCTGACCCGGCAAACGTTGTTTTGTCATTAAACAACGTTTGCCGCCATTAAAAAAAAATTGGGGTGGACCGATTCTCGGACCTACCGAATACCTATTCGAAAAAAAATTCATAATAATCGATCAAGCCGTTTCGGAGGAGAGTGTCCCCGAACACTATGACATGATAATTTTATATATTAGATACCATCAGGGAATGTAATTCATAAGCAGGTAGAGCATTCTTATAATTTATTGGTATTATAATGGTGACATGCAGTCACAATACACCTGTGTCAATGGCATGTCAGTTTGATATCATTATATTATAAAACGAACAAATTATACTATCAGGAAATCTAATTTATAAGCAGATAAATTAGATTCCCTGATAGTACAATTATACCTTGGATGAGCCAAGCTTCAGCATGAATGCATCGACTCGACTGGAGAAATACTACGGCCTCACTGAAGACCAGCGTGAAAAACCGTATACGTAATACGTATAAAAAGTGCTATACGTTAGCGGTTAGGGGATTGGGACTTTACAAACCAAGAACACGCATGTAACACTTTTGTTATTGTATGTTTTCATTGTCCATGGGCAGCGGTCAACGCTTGTATTGGCTTACTTGATAAAAATTTGCTAAGTACCAGTGGCGAAGGCTGGTTCTCCTTCATAGGGACGCCCTAGTCTGTTTAATAGGTAGGTATTTAGATGAGGGTCATCAAAAGGTAAGTGGTAAGTGAAGCCGATAAGAATGGACTTATAGGAACCCCACGTCACTGCTAAGTGGATTATATAATCTGCTCGATATTTGACAATTGTGCGGTCATTTTCAATTTTTAATTAAAAATGTATGTTGTGAATGCTAAATTGTTATGGTGTACAATCCAAGATACTAAAAAACGTAGGCCTTTTCATCCGTTATTGGATGATTTATGCAGTATTCTCCGAACGAAGTAACCACCCTTGAAATACTGTAGTGCCTGGGACAGTCAGTTTTTAAATGTCGTATGGTTGCCCAAGCAAATACGGCATTCTCACAACACAGTCAGCTTAGTCCAGAGGAATGACTGGCCAATACGTCTGGGGCCAACCGTGTGCGGGTTTACTCACGATGTTTTCCTTCACCGTTGGAGCGTCCGTATATTGTACTTGAGATCTGAAAAAGTCTCATTAGTACACGCCACAACCTGGGAATCGAACCTGCACTCTCTCGAGTGCGACCTAAACGGTCTACCAACTAGGCCACGGAGCTCAATTAATCCAAGAATCCAAGATACTAACCCCCTTACTAATAAAAGTATTAACACAACGGATAACTAAAACAACGTTGCTGTCTTTGTCTGATACGTTGGAAATGTCACATGATAGAAAAAGATAGCAACGTTGTTTAAATTATCCGTTGTGTAAATATTTTTATTAGTAAGGGGGTAATATTATAAATGTGGAAGTTTGTGAGGATGGATGGATGGACGGGTGTATGTATGAATGGATGCATATTTGTTGTTTTGAGTGAAAGAGTATTTCACGCAAAAACTACTGAACGGATTTCGATGAAATTTGATATGGTAGTAGTTTAGGCTCTGGATTAAAACATAGGCTACTTTTTACCTCGAAAAAGTACAGTGTTCCCGTTGGATACTGCCTTTACGCGGGCGGAGCCACGGGTAACAGCTAGTACTTTATAACTTCTATGTATTTGGCAATTGTGCTCAATTTGAAATTTTAATTAAATTTTTATGTGTGAATACTAAATTGTTATGGTGTACAATTAGTTATAATACGCAACAGCGTGCTAGTGTTACTCACACTAGTTCTTATCTCTCTTCATTATAGAGATTAGTTTATTTTACCAACTCACAAGTGTGGCTTGCGACATAAACTTACAGTAGAACCGCGTTCTTAATGTAGGAGAAACTCCGTTTTTTCATGGAAATGACAGAAGATGCGTCAAAAATGACGATTATCGAAAACCAGTAAGAACATAGCTTTACTGTAAAAAGAATGGTCAAAAGTGGCCATTTTTGACTTATTCCGTGTTCATTGAACATCTAGGGGTTGAACACTGAACCGCTAAATATAAGCCCCGTCCTACGTAAGGTCATCATAAGGACGAGGGTTCTAGGGGTTAAACCCCGTTTCTCGAGCTATTGTACCCATCTAAAACCTTAAATAGAGCAAACTCTACATAATACCATTTCTCTCCACTCAAACATTTACCACACATATTACTGGATACATTTTGTACTTGTATATAGCTGCAACCAGCGACACCAATCTACTGTTGTAATGGTATTTTACATTACAAAAGTAGATTGGTGTCGCTGGTGGTAAAAATCATCAATTACATATTCCGTTACATAAGACGTATTTTATTTAAATAATTAATTTTAAATTATATCTTTAGTTTTTTGACTTGAGGTTTTTTTTAACCGCGACATTTTACTATTGACTTGTCAATTAAATAGTTCTGTAACCTGACCCGGATGGCAAAAACAGCTGATACGAATTAAAACTATCACAATTTTGCAACCTCTTCCATATATGATACATTACATTACGAAATCTAGAAATTATAATATATCTATGGTCGAACACCGTTTCGTTAAACAGTAGGTGGTAGGTGTAATGTAATGGACCATATTAGCATATTCTGGTAATGATTAGTAGCAGTCTATCTCAAAATGTTTAGAAGGTTGCTATCTGGTTCGATGAAGTTAATCATACTCTCATACCGTGGGACATCCATGCTGAATCACAAATGGGACAGCAGTCAGCACGGCTGGAGATAAATACCACACAGCGTGTTAATGGGGGGGTTTAAATATAGAAAAAAAAATCGATCACTTCTTAGGCTTGCACTATATTGTCCGGAATACGAAAGGCCGGGGAAAAATCAGCTCTATTGTATTAGCGCAGTGTTTTATTTTCAGTGCTCTGAATTTTCCCCGGTCACACAGATTCCCAACAATATAGTCCCAGCCTTAGTTTGTACTATTACTGAATTGACAGAATCGTGTAGAAGTATTAAATTGCACTCTAGAATGCTCCTATTTTGTACGGAATCCTCGGTGGGCGTGTTCCAACTCGCTCTTCCTTGGATTTTCATACAGGTGAACACTAATGCAATACGTAACAGATATGACCTAGCTAATAGGGTTGTCGCTTCAGTGAAATTAAGATAAACATCTTAATTTGAAAGTTAACATTAATCTATGGCCTTTTAAGTGTTTTATTAAAACTTTTATTACATCGTCTCAAACTTTTTCGTCTGTGTGTTGCATGTCGCGTGACGGTCGGCCGCGGAGTAGGAATAAAGTGAAAGGCGCTCGTCAGAGCAGCCGAGGCCAATATGGCGGCGCCTATAGTTCGCATCAGCTGACCGTGTAGTGTATAGACTAGTACTCATTTGTGCCAGTGCTCCACGCTATTTTGTTATTAAGTTTCACTTGTACCGTGGTTTCATAAAACCACACAATCTTTCTTTCATTTTGTAATATCGAAAGGTAATTTACGTGATCGAAAAACTAGTTGTATGCACATGTGTGCTGATAACCAATATTTTTTAAAGAATGATTAGAAATACATAAAATTAGTAAAAAAATGACTAGAACACACTCCACCTCAGATCATTAATACACACTACCGTGCGTTTGATACAAGTTTCATTGATACAATGTTGTTACACGTTGACGTTAATTGTCAATCTGTCACAACATTAAAATATATATTTATGAGGCTACCCCTTATAAAGTTCAAACTTAAAAATTATATGAGTTATTATGAGCAAATTTCGACCACGAGGCCGATATAACTGATTATAATAATTTTGTTTGCACTACATTGATTAAGAAGTAGCTCAACATCAGTAATCTACAAATTGACGCTTCCACACCACATCAATCTGGTCCTGTACTAAGAATCCGAAGAACTTGTATCACAGGTACGAGACAACATAAATATATTAAATACTTTAAAAAGATACACATCTTTAAAAATTTTATTATACAAATATTGAATATACATGTAATAATTATACATATTTTTTCCGTATTCCTAGGGACACGGAAAAGCTTTTAGTACTTTCGGCGGGATTCGAACGAATGCATCCTCCAGCTTAAGCTAAAACGCGTTAACCACTGAGCCACGGAAGTCATTTAAAAGTCAAAGTTAATTTAAATTAAAATAATATGAAGACCAGATACTATGAACAACTTGCTAATCATTGACAACCCTGTTTTACTTGGAATCCTGCGCAAGTTTCTAGTAATATCAGCAACCATTTAAAGTGTTTTCGCGTCGGCAATTCGGTCATCGCTTGGCCTTCCAGGGTTCCCGCAACCGGCCTCTTCCTTATTGAGGCAGGTTGTGTAACCACCGAGCCTCCAAAGAAAAATACACTCTATGTGTTCTTGATAGGGTGTTCGTTCGGTTAGTTCGGATGAATCTGTGAATGCTATTATATCTAATTACGATGATGACCAGGTGTGAGGTTGTAATGATATTACATAGATTAATGAACAATTTTATTCTATAACTATATCGCAATGACTTATTTTATTAATGTGAAATGAAGTCTTTTTACATATAGATTCGCCTGGTTGGTTTTGATACATACTTATTACTTTAAATGCATTTATATTTATATTATTCTCACTCGAGGAAAAAAATATGAAAGTTAACAATATTTTCCAAGGAATATTGTATTTTAGAAAGTCAATCTAGCATTATTTACTATTCCATTCATCATCATCATCATCATCAGCCTATAGCTGTCCACTGTAGAATGTAGGCCTCCCCCAATGAGCGCCAACTACCCCGATCTTGGGCAGCCCTCATCCATCCGCTGCCAGCCACCTTCCTCAAATCGTCGGTCCATCGTGCCGCAGACTCCTGCACATGGTAAATTCTATTCATACTCTCGCATAAAACCGGCGTAAAATAGTCCGCCTATCTTTAAGGCTAAGAAAGGCGTCGCAGCTGTCCAAGAGCAGGAGTAACTGGCTTTTCTTCATTTGCCGGTCTCATTATATAAAAAATATAATTTTATATAAAATTATATATAGCATGCGTATTTATTATATTTTTTTACATTTCATTGAACATTTGCTCGTGTAAAAATGACCACAAACCAAATTAGTTTTTTTTTTGATATTATGAATATTATGATATGCGACCTATGATGTTGTAATCCAGATGCACGTTTCCATATAAGCTAATTCTATTCATCTAGCCGTGTGCAATTGTTCCATAGTAAAATGTCCTTTTGTCCCAATGTCCTTTTTATCCTTTTTCATAGATCTAAATCAATCTACAACAATTAGTTTTGCATGATACATCACAGTAGAAGGAAGTCGGGTCGGGTCAATTATCATTATGGTGTCATGATGGTGATACATCAGTGTGATAAATTGGTGATTAGATGCTGTTGGTGTTGAGTAAGTAGAAATAAGAGGTTCACTATCATTTGTCATTATAATTTATAATCATTAATGCAACTGGTATAGGAGGCGTCACATTGAAGCCTAGCCTTCTTGTAACTAATGATAATTTATAATCAATTTTAAGTGGTACACTTCTAATTATTTATTATTATTAATGTTTGTGTTGTGGAAGATACGAAAGTAGGTTTTTTAATAGAATCAGGTTACTTTGCGGAAATCCATGCACACACATCAATATTATATCAGCAACATCCCGCGAAAAAATACCCACAACCTGCAAGCAAAAGTGTGAGTGCGCGCTTAAGCATTTTCGCATGCTTATGGCTTTTTGTTTAAATAATAATAATAATCATTTATGCCAGAGTGAATGTACAATTTGGTCTTAACTATAATAATATACATTTCAGGATCATATCACTCAACTAATTTAATAGTATGCAAATGTCAATAATAAAATGTATGATAATTATTAATTTTTATTTAAAAATTACATATTTTAATGTCAAAAACAAAATACACAATTGAAAGCAAAAAAACCAAAAGGAAGAAAACGATATTTTAAGGCATTTTTGGCTTAAGGCGTTTAAGGCGCTTGAGGTGTTTGTTAATTAAATTGAAAGTAGGTTATTTTAGTGATAATAATAAATTATACAGCGTTAAGGAGTTGGACAAGGAGAGAAAGGAAAATGTTCTGATTATGCTTCTTTTCAAATGTCGTACTTCAGATGATCTCTGTGGCTGAGTGATTAAAGCGCGTTGCTACGGCACGGCGCGGACACAGGGAACAGCTTTCATAGAACGATCCTAAATTTGATAGAGTTGACACAGAAGACGGAAGAGAAACTAATCTATTTAAGTTTAGCGTCAGTAAACGGTTATTGAGAAAGTCTAATTGGTACAAACCACAACCTCGCATCGAACCTGCACCATCACGTGTGTGACTCAATGGGTCTATTCACTAGGTCATGGACGCTCTTATAATAAAGCAAGACGATAGATCATATATATACATATACATATAATATGCTATTATATTGTAGACAAGGCATGTCGAGGCAAAAAGTGTCCACACAAATGGGGATCTTACTATGTAGCTGTTTATCTGTTCCTCTTTATCTTGTGGTCCCAGTGTCTATTAAGTTATTATTTGAATGGTCGTCATTACTACAGATTTTCACGTCATTTAATAAAATTATTATCATCACATTTGTGAGTTGATTGTGTCTTTAGCGCGTAGTAGTATCGCACACTTTAGACAAAAAGTATATAAAGTATTTAGATTTACTTTGTGCTAAATTATTTAGTGGGTATACGTTTGATGTTTTTTTATCTAGACAATGTACTAACAGATCTACATAGTTTAAATATTTTTTTAATTGTATACTAATAAATCAGTATAAATTGTGTATAGATCTCAATTTTGACATCGTAAAATAATACATGTGAAGTGGGGATGAAAAATATTTTTTCATTCTACCCCATTGTGTAGTATATCATTGAATAGGTATTAAAAATGAAGGCAAGATTTTATACATGACTTTTTCACAAAGTCATCAATTTTCGAGTAATCGGCCACCAAAGTGGTTTATAAGTTGGCCCCACCCAGGCATTTCTAAACTATAAGAGATTGAAACTTGTAAGTTTCTATGCTGATAGATCATGCTGAAAACTCTTTAGGAAAATTATTTTGAGTGAATTTGGACAATAACTTTTGCAATAATTTAAAGAAAACCGATTGCGCGTTGATAGTTACGGAACCCTTCTTAGGCATGTGACATGCTCTTGGTAAGGCTTCATTTGTACAGATTGCTTAAAACAATATTTAATACAAGTTGGACTAGTGTCTGCGCCGGGCGTTGCTAACACGGTAATTTTTCACGGTTACACGGATTCAACAGACATAACGTAATCTGATAATAACTCACTTTGGCATTATATTATGTGTTGAACTAACTCATGCACGCAGCTTCGTCCGCGTGTTTCTGTAGATCGCTTATCGATCATGTGAAGATCACGTATGTTTGGATAGACAGTATTTCTTTCTCTGCTTAGAAATCCCGGGCTACATAATTTTATACTTAAGCATATTATTTGGTGGTGAATATTTTTATAGATGAATGAATGATATGTATTACAGACTCCCCAAAGTAACTTGACTTGACAGACTATGGGACATATTTTCTGTAATAAGCCTTTACTTTCACCGCCGATGACCGACTCGCTGAAGGTCACACGACGGTGGTATTCACCACAGAAATACCTTTACTGTAACAGTTACGACTAACGTAACTATTATTTTGCCTGGGTTCCGCGCAGATCAATCAACATCAGAATAAAGGGTAAAAGTGTGTATGTTTTAACACCATGGTAGAGCGATGCTGGATCGATCGGAAAAATACTACGGCCTTACAGGGAACCGTTATGAAATAATGCTTGCGTTGCGATTCCTCAAGTGAATGAGGATACCATAAGCCCTAAGTGGGCTTATAACTGCGCTTATCTTTTGTTCGTTAGAATTTTTTCGCCTACCATCAGGCGATCGGTTTACAGCTTGACACCTTTTTTTATATTATTTAAACTGTTTGCCTTCGTAATTGGCCGACATGTCAATACACAAGCGTCAGAGCTTTCGACTGCGGTACCGGCCATGTCGATCGTGTCAGGCGGTACGCACGCAATCTTCACTTTCCTAGTTACCTTTCACCTCTTGTATTCCCATCAATGGCTGAGCTTGAAGTGATTGAACTTTCTCAAATTAGGGTCCATAAAACAAGCCGTTAAAATAGTTGTTATTACTAGCTTCTACCTGCGACTCTGCTTGGGCTATATTTATATTTGTGGAGTGAAAGAACCAGGCGTTATAAGTAGGTAATACAATAATATTAAATTATAAATAACAAAAATTACAATATTTTTTTTGTTGGATGATAATCATCATATCACAGGGGCTTAAATGTTGAGACTTAAAAAAATAGCTTTTATTTAAAAAGAAAATAGATACATTTTAAAACAAATGCTGCATTCAAGCACTATTTGTTTGTTGATACATTAATTTCAATTGACCAATAATCTGTGAAAGCTACACAGGTCTGTTATTCTATTCAGTAGTTTTTAGTGATGCAGGTACAACAATAGTATATAATCTTATCTCTCGGGTAATTTATGCACAGCGATGACGTCACCACTAACGCTTTCACCTGTTACTCTCAAGGACACACAATCAGCTGACTCACGCGGCCATTCATCCTCACTATACTCATTGCCGAAGATTTATCTGTGTGTATAATATTTAACTAAAAAAAAACACTTTAGGTTTGATAACGCACGTGCAGAAAGTTGCCATGGACACGGTGGCGACTTTTATTTCAATTTTAGATTTTGGCTTTTTAGGGTTTCGTTTCCAAAGGGTTATTCAGGACCCTTTTACTGAGACTCGGTGTCTGTCCGTCCGTCTGTCACCAGCCTGACCGCGATATCTCCTTAACCGTGAATTTTCACATGATACATTTCCGTTTCCGCTAAAATATCAAAATGTACTAAGAACAGAACAAAATAAATATTTAAGTGAGGCTCCTATACAATAAAAGTGATTTTTTGCTGTGTTATACGGAACCATTTGTGCGCGAGTCCGACTCGCACTTTCATCGGTTTTTTCTGTAATTGGTTTGTGATTTTTATGAGCTATTAGAGTATCACAATCACAAACACACTAATGAATTTTTCGAAAATAAGTGAGTCAAAAAGCCTAGACAGTTTAAAGCTAATATCTGTTAGTTGAGTACACATAACTAATCCATACGTCACGCTTGCTGTACAGACACACTCGTGTTACACAAGCCGCTTACTGGTCGCACGTAACGAGATCATGATATGTGACTGTGTGACACACACACTTACATGTGTGCTATGACCATTGACTCGGCGTGTCCGCGCCATTAGCTCCCGCGACCGGTAGCCTATACTGATGACACGCTTCTTCATACAGCTTGTATCTAGAATCCTAGACTCGCTGATGTGTACCTAGACGGCAAACCAAGACGTCAAGTGCGTAGCGGGCGCCTCCGATCAACAAATAATTCTTGAATGCGCTGGTTAAGCTGAACTAAGTTATTTTTTAACTTTGGATATATGGTTATCCGCACTATAAAGAGGAAAGATTTGTGTTTTTTTTTTTTTAATCAGGGGCAAACGAGCAAACGGATCACCTGATGGAAAGCGATTACCGGCGCCCATGGACACTCGCAACATCAGAGTAGTTGCAAGTGCGTTGCCGGCCTAAACTCTTGTGTATTTGTATGTTTGCATTGAATAATCTCCGAAACTACTGGACCGATTTTGATGAAATTTGGCTCAGATATAGAGTAGACCACTAATTTTTTTGGGGAAATAAAAAACATTAACTAAAGGATTAAGGTTAATGTTTTTATTTCCCCAAAACTTAATTTTTATTGTGTGATATAATATTTGTATTCAAGCAACGCCAAAAATTGGTTATTTGGGAATATAGGTAGGTAGGTACTTTTAACTGTTTTGGTTCGGTTCGGTTTACTTTTGTTTCGGCTAGAAAAGAGAAAGCAAAATTTAATACTTAGAGCCTGTTTCATGCTTATGATATGTGTCATAATGTCATATAGTTTATTTGCAAGTTGCAACACCAATTTGTTTTGTCTCTATCGCTCGATATAAAGCAAGCAGCGACATAATCTTCGAATAAACTATCCGATACTCTTTAGATTACTTTAGAAGATTGTGAAACAGGCCCACGATGTGTTTACCAATTTGTTCTGGAACTGATTTGCATTACATCAGTTACGTATGACTGAGACAAAAGGTTATGATTAAATTCGAGCCGTAATTTCGCTCGTAATTCAGTAATTGCGTAGTGATCTAGCGTTCTGATCTAGATCCGGATCTGAATTAAATATTCCGAATGCAATAGATCAAATGCAAAACTATTATGTATTCAAATGTCTATCGAACAAGTTCCCGCTTGACCAGACATAAGAAGAAAAATCGTTTAACAGCGCCGTTGAATCGAGCGCACGCACACGTCACACTCACGTGTAAACACGTAGTTCAACCACGTCTGCAGTCGTTGCGGTCACTTATTTGTGTTTAAATATTTTTAGGCGTCCTAGTGCAAAGGAAAATGTTTAGAAACTGGTCGAGCAGGAACTTTGTCGAGATTGTTGATACAGTCGTTGACAAATCCGCCGTACCACTTTTGAACCTAATTGCCAAGTAATAAAGGAGAAAAGTGGTACGGTCTCCGACTGATCCGGATCTGTAAGTACAGCTGCAATTATTATTTGCAATCAATACTAGCAATATTTACATTTGGATTTGGTAAGAGATTTTTTTTAAATAAGAGCATGCCACAAAATAAGTTTTACGTTGGTTTTCTGTGAGCCCGTGGTATCTCTCTCGTCGTCGTCGTCGAAGCCCATTCGTGCCGAAGCTTGGCTCTCTCACGGCATTACCTTCTTCACACCATCAATAAAACTTAACTATATTTTGTTTTCCCATTTGTAACTCCACACCAAACTTTCAAGATGTCCGTAGATAATAAAAATCCCATTAATTTTGATCCATGCAAAAAATTGTTAATTTGCATTGAATGGTGAAGTGAAAGCCTAAAGATCTCGGCCTGAACGAATAATTTTACATATTTCGTAAGCAATAACATAATTTTTATTAAATTTTGTTATATTATCATTGTTATAACAGCATAGTGAGTGATTACTATTACTATCGTCGCCTTTACAACTTTGATTACTATTAACATGTACAATAAAATTATTGTTTGAAATAAAACGTTTAATTAGTAATTGAACTGTGCAGCCATTTTTCAAATTCTGAAAAGACTTGTGCGGTATGCCCGGTTTCGGACTAACATAACCAAGGAACATAGATTCTAATTAATAATTCTAAGTGTATCTAGCGCATCGTTTGGAAAAGATCCACACTAGATGGATCTTTTCCAAATTTTGTTTAACAATTTTGTATATTTCGGCAATGTAGCTAGCTTTAGGAAAAATATTTTAATTATATTTTAATTTAAAAAACAGTTTAATAAAAGAAACGTTAGGTACGCAAGTTTGTTTTATTTAGGTTATAAAGTCGCAATGTGTTTGATTTTTCAGCGGTCTCGCGTCGCGCGCCGCCCACGTCAGCAGGCTACCTTTAGACTTTAGGGAACAAACTTGACGTGGAATGATGATAGTGATGATGCGATCCCATACAATAACCAAGGACCATAAAATTAGCAACAGTATCTGTTATAGTCTTGTACCCAGAACCAGTCGGACAACAATCTAAAGAAAGGGAGTTGGTGAATGATCGATGGCTATCTACCGCGACCTGAGCCACGTCAGTCAGAATTAGAAGCATTCGATGCAGGGCTACCATTTGGTAATGTAGAAAGTCCTGACAAAAAGCCGGACAGTTCAAAAAAACCTAACCAAGAGCATGACAGGACATGGACAAGGAGGGTTCCGTAACTGTCAACGCGCAATAGGTTTTTTTTTCAAATTACTTCAAAAGTTTCTGTCCGATTTCGTTCTAAATAATTTTCCTAAATGTAGCATGATCTATCATCATGGAAAATTGCAAGTTTCTTAGTATCATAGTTTAGAAATAACAACTTATAAATCACTTTGGATGCTGATTCCTCAAAATGCATGACTTTGTAAAAAAGTCATGTATGAAACCTTGCCTTTATTTTAAAAGTCCTATTCAACTATATCCTACACGATGGGTTGGAAGATAAAAATATTTTTCACCCCACTTCACATGCCCCCCTAAAATGTAAAATATTATTATTTTACGATGTCAAAACCGAGATCTATATAAAACCTATAAATAAACCATATTTCATAAATTTATATTCATAATTGCAGAAGCTAGAAGAGCGGACAGACAGACAGTCTGACAGACAGACAGACAGACGGACGGACAGAGCGAAACTATAAGTTTTCCTTGAGTGTGACGGAACCCTAAAAAGCACGAACATTTTAGTCACAAAATTAAATATTAAAATTCACAAAACTTGCATAAAGTTTGATCTTTGAAGCCGATATTTTATGTTCGAACTTGTTGATCGTTTGTGATAAATAATAATACTATAGTATAATAATATCTATGGACGCTTCACACAACGTTAATCTGGTCCCGTGGCAAGTTCTTGAAAAACTTGTGTTACGGGTATCAGACAACGAAAATATATTTAATACTTTTATATTATACACATCCATGACCCAGGAACACGGAAAAACTTTTTGTTCCTTCGGCTAGATTTGAACCCCGGCTTGAGCACCAACACGCTCTACCACTGAGCTACAGAGGTCATCCTTTGAGAGATTGCAATAAAAAACGTTTGATCTCTTTGAGTTGTTTAATATTAAAGAAAATTTATATTTTGCTTTATGAAGAGCGGTAAGTTATTAAGATTATAGGCTGATTTGACCGATTACTTCTGTAATTTTTACTACTCATATTCTATTTCAGACTTCATATCTCTCAAACCCATTCCTTATGTGACCGCGTGTTAGCAAATATTGCGACTACACCAAACAGATGTAACCCATATAGTCTAAAAATGTATGAGCCGAAGAAGCATCGTTGTTTTAATTTTCAAGGTTTAAATTGATGTGACATCATGCAGATGTGACAGCTGACGAATAAGATACATTGCTTATGTTAAATATTAATCTCCCGTGTCTCTCCCGCAACAGGTTGAGGTGCTTATCTGTAACGTACTTGTAATTCTACTGCACTAAGGGCATATTTCACAATTCGCAACAAAACATGCCCTTAGTTATTTTTTTTATGAAATGAACAAGGAAACGAGCAGACGGATCGCCTGATGGTAAGCGATTAACGCAGCCCATGGACGCTCGCGATACCAGGGCCTTAAGTCAAGATGAATTCGATAATTTCGACGGCGAAGTTCGAAATCAAAAATGTATGGGATTTGACATAAGTCATCGCTAAGTGACACGTCGCTTGCGATGCCTTGTGTCAAATGCCATACATTTGTTTTTCAAACTTCGCTATCGAAATTATCGAATGCATCTTGACTACAGGCCCAGAGGAATTACAAGTGTTGCGACTTGTGTTCCCAGTCCTTAAAATCCCCAACCCCCCCTGGGCCTCCGGTAAACTCATTCATAAGTGAAACACAAAGCAAGCTTTATTTCACGCCGGTTTTCTGTGAGGCCATAGTATTTATCCGGTTGAGCCGGCCCATTTGTGCCCAGGCGTGGCTCTCCCACAATTAATGTAAGTAGTGCTCAACTTTTATAGGCTTAGCGCCTGTTTTACAATCTTCTAATAAGTACCGGAGAGCTTATTGGGAAGTTTTGTCGCTGTTTACTTTATATGGAGCGACAGAGACAAAACATGCGAATAAGCTATTTGCCACTTATCATTAGATTGTGAGTAGAGGCCGGTAGAGTGAAACAAGTTGACTTGTAATAAGAGCAGACCTTTCAAGGAACCCCTTGAGTATTACGGAATCCTAAAAAGGTCTGTTATAGTTTCGCTCTGTTTCGCTGTCTGCGCGATATCTGTCAGTACATAATATATTAGGATCATGTGTGTAGAAGGTAACCAGTTATGTTGCCCTGCCGGTTACGCAACGGCATGTAATCATTTTAATTATTTTTTTACTTACGACCTTATAGTATGTACAGATTAATGCCGTAACAGAATTTGGAACGAAAATGTAGAGCACATGTCGTATTATATAAACGAGAAATACAAAATGTAGTTTATAATATAATAATTAACGTATCTACTTATTTATATAATTAGGTCCACTACTAGCCTACGGCGGGTTGACAGACTTCACACGTCTTGTAAGATTGTTAGGACCTGTTTCACAATCGCCTAATAAGTGTCGAATAACTTATCCGGATGTTTTGTCGCTGCGTGCCTACTTTATATTGAGTGACACAGACAATACCCTTAAGTCAGATAGGTTATTTGCATGTTTGGTCTCTGTCGCTGGATATAAAGAAATTTAAATTGGAAGGTAGTAAAACAGACCCTTGTCTTCTCTGACGAGTATCAAATTACAAAATGATATAACTATCTATGTTTGCATATCATTAGGTTGCAAGAATTTAGACATAATAATCATGAGAATAGTAATTGAAATGTAACGATGTGAAAGTATTCCCATGTATATCATATTCGATTGTGATTCGATTTAATATCGGCATAATTCGCAACTGCGGGTTACGCAACTTTACCTGCAGGAGAAAGTGCAGCTGCATCTCGCTAATACTCTAAAATGGTCGCTTTATGTAACTTGACCGTAACACTAGTGTCAAATTACGTCATTACGCATCCTAGTTTTATGTTGCTAATTAGTGAGAAGTGGTTTTTATCAGTGTCAGTTCACACCGAGGCACGACGCGTCGTGACGATCCTTGAAAATGCCGTTATAATACACAGAGCAATTTCGATTTTGTATCGCTATTCGGTGGGAACTTACCCGTAGAAGGTGTGTTAAACAATATAAAATCTCCTTCTTTAAAAGTGAGTCGAGAATTCCAATTTTGAAATCGAGGATTGCTTTCAGTTTTAAGGTCGCGCCTTTTATGGCGACCCGAGTTTTTACGCAGTCCAATATTTTAATTTTACGCAATCGTGTTGTAAGCCAATAAAAAAGAAATTACGCGTTCCTTATAGGTTAATAGTTATGCCAGTAAGAATACTTGGCATCTGTACGAATACAAGGGTCATCTCACACCGAGCGGCGTTGCATTTTTCGCGTCGCGTCTTGGTGTGAACTAACGCTAAGATACCTGTCGATGTAAACTTGCACAATACATAATTATATCTTCTCCATTTACACAGTACAGGGCTTACTACAAAATATAACACATTTGACTTCCTCTGCGCAGTGATCTCAATAAAATGACACTTCTTACAAAAAGAGTTTGTTTTTATTTACAGAAGCTTAAAATAACAACAAATATAATACAACTACGGCTAGTGATCACATTCATGACTATGCGGTTAATGATGGGGGGCGCCGTAGGACGAGGACGGGGGGATGCCGTAGGATCCCGAGGGGACGTTGATGGTGGTGTAGGACGCAACTGGGGCGCTGTAGGATATCGAGGAGCCGTGGCCGCCCGAGTAGCCGCCGGAATAGCCACCGGAGTAGCCGCTGGAGTAGCCGCCGGCGTAGCCGCCGGCATAGCCGCCGCCGTGTCCACCAAGAGCCTGGTGGTATTGAGACACCTGGATACCCTGCTGTAGAGACTCAAGCTCTACTCCCACAATCCTATCGTGGGGCACACCGTACACTGGGGCGGGAGCGCCGTAGTGGGACGAGATTCCGTGGGAGGAGATACCGTGGGATGAGTGGGACGACCTGTAGGCTTCGTTTTGGATTTCGTCCTTCAGGATGATGTGGCGGATCTTCTCCAGTAGATGGGGGTCGATGTGGTAGCCTTCGGAAGTCTGGTACCCGACGGGCACCTGGCTGTAATGGCCCCCGATGCTTAGCTCTGACCCTGAGCTGTGGCCGGAGAGGATTGGGGCTGAGTAGCTGTAGCCAACGGGGGGCTCCGCTACTGCGCACCCGATGAGGGCAAGGGCTACCTGCAAGAAGAACTAAAGTTACTACCGAAAATTGGTACACTTACTGCATATGATCCGAAGTTGAGCCTAAACTAAAAAAAAACGTTTTGAGAACGCTCCTAAAACAATAAAAAGTAAAAGAACCAATAATGAAATTTACACTTTAAAAATTCTTTTAAAAATTGGAGCTTTCAAATTATCAAAAAAATATGATCTCAATTTTTTTTGAAAATATCCAGTCTTGACTTGAAATATCGAAACTGTATCTAAATATTCGCTCCAAATTTTTAAACTATATTAAACTTTATTTCACTTCGGTCACTATCACATCACAACACTGCATCCACTTACAATGGTCAGGCGGGACATGGCGCTTGTGTGATGTTGGCTGCGCGCGCACCGCTTATATACCGGGCGATCTGCCGACCACTTTTACTTCTCCGAGGACGAGATCTGAACATTAAATTATTTATTATCTAAATATTACGTTAAATTACTCTTCATTTTATTGAATTTCGTAATTAATATTATCCCATAATATCATCTACATTATGGTATTCTATGCTAGATATTATGTTAATCCATAAAGGACATTATATTGATCCGTTCCGTATCCGCAATTTTTCCTTCACTTTTTAATTAAAATTTAAATCTTAATTTCATGCCATGAGACTCGCAATTTAAGGTAGGTATGTCATATTTGCATCTGAATTCCCTCTCAAAATTATTGTAACCAACTAAAAAAAAAACAACGAAAAAAAAGTTAATTAGGCTACATTTTAGTACCTAGACTAGGTATAAAAAACGTATTTTAATTTTTTATCCATATTTGGAATATTTATTTTACTGTTCACTTTTTGATAAAACACTTCAGACATGGGTCCAAATTCCGAATTCAGACTAGGTAAAGGGTAATCTTCAATTATGAATCATGCACTTTCCTGAAGGTGGGTCGAGTCGTGACTCTTGATGAGCCACGCGTGACCTTTGACCCCCGCTCCTTGTACTTGTGAACTTGGTAAACCTTCAACTTGCATAGAACTTAAAGTAACTTCATCAGCTTTACGCACGTGCTTTATAACGCCAACTGCATTTTGATTTTACGCTTTTAGTATTTTGAAAGAAATACCATTAGCTCAATACTGGGTCTATCGTGCAAAAATCTTATCTGTCCTGTGTAATGACTGTCACTTTACAGTACTTAATTTTGAAAATGACCTGTTGAGCCAGGCCATGAGGGTTTTTAGCGATTCACAATCATGGAATTATAAAGGATTTTATGGGACGTATTGTAATTAATTCTTTGATTTCTTCCAATTTTTAGCGCACGATAATCAGGAACTTTTATAATATAATATTTATGTATTATAAAACCGACAAATTAGCAGCCGTATCATCTGATAGTAATGCCGCATCAACTGCATAATGATATGTTACCAATGACAATGTCAGAGAAGCAATGATCATTTTTTTGCATGCGTGGAGGTTGTAATTATATTGTTATATTTTTATTGGTTATTACTACCGAGCTTGATTTATTTACTTATGATGCATATATATATATATATATGCATCTTAACCTTCCTTTTTTATTATATTTAAATATACTCTAATTTTTAATAGTAGTCAGTAAATTGTCAATTTTATTCACATCACTTTTCTTCCTTTACCAGTGAGTTGAGACAGATCTATATTTTATGACTGTAATTAAAAACCAGAGTATACAATCAATTCATAGTTTATAATGTCATTAGGTATTAACGACTTAATATTTTGTAGCTTAACATTTTTATCTTTACCTTTCGCTTTTTTTAATGAGGAAGAATTTAACTATCTCTTATTAGCCTCGGTAAAATATTTAGAGAAAGGACGTCAATATGCAGAAAGCATCTAGAGTAACTTATGTAATATACCTTTCAAATTTGTTCACTAATATCTGTACATGTATTATGCGAAATGTATTTGTCTACTGCGACTGACGGGGTATAGCAGGGTCAATGATATTTTTTAATTAATTGCATACCATTAGTACGCGAGATTGGTCTCTGAAATGTTTATTCTTAGTGATGAAAAAAAATCTAATATATGAAGATAGTGGCAGATCACAAAAAAACATAATTATTAAAAAAAAAACTCGACTGCGTCAAATCATTTTGATATACACAGTGTCACTTTCACAATGAAGATATGATATGATATAGCTATCTTAGGATACCTTTCAAGGTCAAATGCGACAAGCCATTTAGGCTCTAGAGCGTGCCAAAGAAATATACATAATATATACACTCGAAAAACAAAACTTCTGGTGCAGTCGGGTAAAAAGTTACTTAGTAGTCGTACAGTATTATTCTTGTAAAAAAGAACTACTTTCCTTTTAATAATTCCTTTGCTATTATAAGTTTCAATCACTAAAATTGATACCAAAATGGGTGTACAAAGACTACCTACAAAAGTTGACCTGCGTTAATTATCTGACCTTCATCTGGTTCAACCATTGCGTGCCCGGTTGCAAAAAATATTTTTACTTTTTAATAAAATAATATTATCGTATTTTTTTCGCGTATTTTGTAATTCCGAGTCAAAAATGTAGTTACTTTGTGACTTTCGGATTGCCTTGGCACACAATCGACGTTAAGAATTGGACTTTACGGTTGCTTAATACATCTGTAAACCTACATAATTGCTAAAATAGATTTAATAGATGCACTATGAGATAATTATAGACCAATAATTTAACACGTCCATTCGCTATACTTAAAAGAGGTTTGATTAGAAATATCTTAATACCTTCCATTGAATTAGAGGTCAATTACTTTAGATTGGATGAAATAATCACAAGTCAGTCTCATAGTGCTTTAGAGCAAATGTCATTTGCAAAAATAGTAAAAAGCAGAGGGTCTAGATATGTGCCCTGTGGCACCCCTTTTTTGACTGCGGATATCTTTGCACTAAATCTGGTGTTTTTTTTAGAATTATTAGCTTAATTAAGTGCCTAAATTACATTACTTAAGCTAGAAACCTACTTTTCTAAATGACTATTGCATCAGGCATGCAACATACTCTAAAATGTTTCCTCCTCTTCAAAAATTTCGATCAATTCGAAAGGAAATAGAAGAAGTATGCTATTGTGTCGGCGCATCCGAGATATCATTACCCAAAGATAGTAATATGTCAGATTAAGTGGTGTTAAGCAATATAGTTTTCGGACATTCCCTCTTCTCATCTTCAGGATCTTAAGGATCGTTAATTTGATACTAACTAGCTGACCCGGCATATTTGCCGGGTCAGTTGTTTTGCTATAAGATAATTTTTAGTGGAAGGGTGAAAAATTTGGGTTGCATGAATTTTTATAAATTTAGATTACTACCGATTCTCAGTATAAATTCATAAGAATCGGTCAAGCCGTTTCGGAGGAGTGTGTCCCCGAACACTAAGACACGAGAATTTTATATATTACACATCTTTTATTATTTTTTTTCATACAAACACATACAATATATAATATTTATCCAGTTTGGTACAGTTCTTTGGAAGTTATGCGCGTACAAACATTTCGTCAATTTATTTTTATTCATATAGATGTAAATTTTTGAGTATTTTTAAATTAATACGTGACGCAAAAACATTCAGTACAGTTTTACGACAACTATGAAACCGGAGGAGTATGAAATTTGGCCGGTAAATTAAGTTTATGTCGAGGAAGGTGTGCAGAAAGCTAATATATTTTTTAAATACAAAATACAAAAAAATAATAAAAATAACAACAACACACACTATAACACCTTTGATTATTAACACGTTTGATAGATAGACAATATTGTTACAATATATAAAGTTCAAACTTAAAAATTATATAAATGATTATGGGCGACCACCACAGGACGACTACTAGTTGGAATAATTTGTCAAGTTATTTGTGTTATTATGTATTGAATTGATAAAGCATTTAGTGAGCTATATAAGGTTTCGTAAAAGCAATTACGGATATTTTGGGCATATTGCTTATGTAAAGACGTTGGTCAAAGCCTCCGTGGTCCAGTGGTTTAGAGCTTGGCTCTCGAATCGGAGGTCGTGGGTTCGGTTCCCGCATTGGAACAACAAAAAAAATCCGTTGTCTGTAAAGTCGGTTTACTGACGATAGTTGAACGTGACAACGTCATAATAGTAAATGGAACGCCTCAGAGCGAGGTATATAGGCGCCGCATGAGTCATGTTTTTCCGTGCGTGCCGGCTCCATCGAATTATAAGACGTTGTCACGTCAAAAATGTTGTTTCCAAGTTTGGTTAGGACAATGCAGGCTGATCACTTGATTGTCTGACAAGAAAGATGATCCATGCGTTGGATGGGCATGTAAAGAATCGGACCTGCACCTGATCTCTTGCTAGTCGTGTCGGTCTATCCGTCCCACTGGGTTTCGAGAGTAAAGGAAGAGAGAGAGTGCTCTCGTGTACTGCTCACACACTTGGGCACTATATAATAACTCCTGCGTAGCTGGATCTGGTTTATAAATAAATCGGGCTAAATAAAAAATATAATAAAAACGTTTCGGCAGGAAAATAATGAAAAAAATCGAAAAAAATTGTATACTTAATAAAATTACAATTTACGGGGCTGTTGAGGTCATTGACCTCACACAGCTGATGCATTGATGTTATTTAGGCAAAGTCTTTGCTCCCTCTACAAATCATCTGTTTCTGTGATGTTAATAACCTCAGCGCCTTAGAGAGCTCAATGTAATAATTTTATTTATTATAGTTTTCTTTGATTTTTTTATTATTTTTCAGCCTAAACATCTTTTTACATAAGCAGTAATGGATTTTGAACAACATTTTCAAATAGCAGTTTTGTGGAGGATATGTTGACGAAAATGACTTCCTCCTTCCAAATACCTAATTGCTCAGCATATTAAGTGTAGATTAGGCCTTCATAGCAACGAAGAATTAAGTGTAATTTATACAGTTAGCGTGCTCAAATGAATCAATTTCGCGGTTTTTGTTTACATCTGCGTGGGAATTTGAATAAATGGTTAAATGACTAAATCGTTACTTCCTAAAACATTAACCTTATTTTTTACACACATTTTTAGTCAGACAAATAGTTTTTTTTGTATATAAAAATTTAATTGTAAAGATTTTTGTGATTAGATAGAGATACCTGTACTTAAAAAAAAATATTTTTTCTGCCACAAAACACTAAAATATTATGAGTTACATATAACGCCTTAGATCTTTTAAGGTCTTTTAAAATTCTTATAGACTGAGATGCCAGCCCCGCCAAACTCCTCTTATATTGTTACTGATAAAATGTATTTAATATTATAGTTTTCGTGTGTCATATTAACGTATGCATATCCACCAGATTATGCCGTGGGCCAAGTTTTAGGTGGCGCTAAAGTTGCGAAAAAATTGTACTCACTTTACTTAGATTCTGATAAAGTATCAATCTTATTTTTTGGTTTCAAAATAACGTAAGGAACAAAACTTATTAAAGTCGTTTTCCTGTAAACTTAGTATGTACAGATATATAATGGTTAGAAGTTTAATGATTTTTATTTCTACGTGGATGATTTTCCATTTTTTATTTTAATGAAACATAAAAATAAGAAATCCGTTTAAGTTTCACTTTATAATATTTAAATGTATAAAAATTCTACTATAATATACGTTAGAATCAATTCAAAGGCTATAAGTTAGAAGTTAGTACAATTTTTTGTACCTTTGGCGTCCCGTACCTGAGAAATGGCCAAAAATCTGGCGGGTACACAAACGTTCATTGTACACAACTAACACTACAACATGACATACATTTTATAAGTAAGAACATGAAGGGAATCTGGCGGGGGTGGGATCTCAGTCCATTAATGTTATTTGGGACAAGAGGGACTTATTTAATTTTTCTTTGACGGTTGAGTGTAACATATTGTTGAATGGTACTGTCCAATATTTACTCATAGACTATCTTGCCCCAACTGGCTAGGTATAGGTATACAGGTAGCTAAGTTTTTCCCAGCTCACAATGTCAAATCGCTTACACCAATTTTTATGTTCACAATGAAGAGGTTCAAATCCATTTCGTAAGTTCCCTCGACCCACAAACAAATTGTGTGTTACTAACTAATACATTGTATTCAAATTCGGCTCCTGTTTTTCTCACGTCATTGTATACAGTACATCATCTAATATTCTTGAATAACAAATGATAATAAAATGATGCTCATATTTAGGTAATGTTGTGCTTGTTTCGCAGGTTTCATTAAGAAGAGAATAACTTAAGTTTGAGAAAAGTAAATAAGATAAAATCAAAAAGTACGGGTGTTATAGGACATAACACAAAATATATCTGAGCTATGCTTTTATTTGTTATTCACATTTTTATATTAAGGTAAGGGAGAGGGGCTTATTGTAACGGGGATAACTAGAACTTAAATAATGAAACCTGTTGTTTTAATATGACGTTACTACTTGCCCCACACCGGCTACTACTTGCCCCACACTGGTTACTACTTGCCCCACACTGGTTACTCCTTGCCCCACACTGGTTACTACTTGCTCCACACTGGCTACTACTTGTCCCACACTGGTTACTACTTGCTCCACACTGGCTACTACTTGCCCCACACTGGCTACTACTTGCCCCACACTGGTTACTACTTGCCCCACACTGGTTACTACTTGCCCCACACTAGGGAACAACTTGCCCCAGATACGGAATAAGAAGTAACAAGCGACTCTTTCCACAAAATGTGGTATAAAGCTAGATTTAGGAAAAAGTATTTTACGAATATATTTTGAAATTAATGATTGTTAATTCAAAAGCCCTTTTCAAGTAAAATACTCAAGAGTTTAGTCACCCAATCGAAAAAAAAGAAAATGTGTTACATTGAGCCCCTTTCTCCCCTACCCAGAGACTGCTTTAGTTTGTGGCTTTGTAAATATTTATAATATTAAAAACTCGTAATAAGTTTTGCATACTGACTATATTCAATTTTGTAACGTCTCATTACCTACATAAGCTAGGCGTTTTTTCCCTATAAACTAATTAGGTAATTTAGTTTTGACAACAATAGTCATGTAAGGAATCAAATATATTATGACTAGTTTTTGCTAGCGCCTTCGCCCCTCGTTAATACAGTATCCCACGGGAATACTGTACTTTTATGTGTTAATCCAGTGTTTAAACTGCGTGAAAGACTAACAGATATCCATCCATCCTCACAAACTTTAACGTTCATATTAGTAGTAGGAACATTACCATCTTGTACAGAGTAATCAATGCGATACAGAGCATTATTATCTCAGACGAGGTGTTTATTGTCGGTGATCGACAGACCCTGCGGCTACGCCACAATGCCTCATACTAACTGACGCAGAACACTGCAGATACAGTGTACTGTGTGTATCCAAATTTTTTTTTTCAAAAATGTGAGGGAGGTGATAGTGACACACACTACAACAGACGTTAATCACAATACTTAGTCGTTACTAAAACAGTAACGCAGATAACGAAATGGTTACTTCGTATTAGTAGTTTCAGTAGCTTAGGTTGTTTAAACTGTAACTGTATTCCTGGTCCTTCGTCAATCATTTATAACGAACAAGCGAGCCGCCCCAGCTTCGCACGGGTGCAATGTATTATAAATTAATACGTGAAGCAAAAACTTAGATTCGCTTAGATCTTTTAAACTACGCAACGGATTTTAATGCAGTTTTCAGTAATATAATATATAGACTGATTCATGAGGAAGGTTTATATTATGTACTAGTGGGGTCGCCATGTCATCGCGCCCATGATATTTGTTTCTTTTTTAAATTTTAACTTAATAAGTTTATTTTTTTACTTTTTTTTATTAGATAGAAAAAAAATCTAAACATATTTTAAAAAAATCCTTCCTCCACAGAACCTTTCATCGCGCCAAATATCATACTCCTCCGTCCGCATGATTCTCGTAAAACTCTACTGAAAGTTTTGGCTTCACGTATTAATTATACATGATTTGAATATTATGATAATTAATGTCATCTGTGTCTACGTTACGTTACTCTGTGCGACGACACGCGCGGTCACGATCAATGTCACAATATGACATCATTCGTCATCGGGAGTTGTGACATCTGAACTTTACCTTTACATTAGGGTCACACTACGATAAAATGCCGTTAATGTTAATGTGATTGCCAGCATCATAGGTACAATATCGGCAAAGTTCCTGCTCGACCAGTTTCTAAACATTTTCCCTTGCACAAAGGAAGTGACCGCATCGACTGCATACTTTCTTGAAGTCCGTATTTACAAGTATGTGTGCGTGCGCACGATTCATCGGCTCTGTTAAGCGATTTTGATCTTATGCCTATTATATATATTGATCAAGCGGCAACTTGTTCGATAGTACGTCGCTCTTACTGATGTGCGTTTTTTTGAAGATTCCGTAGTATCGAAGGAACCCTTATAGTTTCGCTCTGTCCGTTCGTCTATCTGTCCGCCCTTCCAGCTTCTGAAATTATGAATATTAATTTAAAGGTACCTATAGTGATTTCGGCTTTGGTATCATTATTTTAGGGGTGTACTCTTTCACACCATGTCAATCTGGTCCTGTGGTAAGTTCTGGAAGAACTTGTGTTACTGGTACCAGACAACAGAAATATAATTAATACTTATTAATTTCACTTATTATTTTCACAAATAATAAAAAAGATTTTAAGTACAACTCACTGTCCCAATACAACACTAATAATATTAGTGGGGAGACGGGGAAATGTGAATAGTAACCAATTAGAATATTATATAGAAGCATTGAACAAACTGCAAAATATTAGTAAGATTATATTACTCACATTTCCTTACATAAAACGGTTGCCATGGGAAAACAAAATTAGATATAAGCTTAACAGCCAATTGTATACTGCTGTTAATAACAATTGTATATTATTAAATAAATATGATAATAAAATAAATATAATCGACATTAATAATATTGTAAATTATAAATTATGTAAATTGACATTAGATAGATATTATCTATCCTCTTATTTTACAAGACTTATAGCAAGTACGCTATTAACTTATTTATATTTTAACTCAGCCAAGTACTTGGCTAGTAAGACAACTGCTTCTATTGAGCAGTTTAGTCATAATAATATGACTTATTATAACACCTTGGAAAATGTTCCAAATAATAAGAATTTAAATTAGCCTGTAAGACAACAGAGGAAATCTCTAGCATTGTAGGTATAAGTACTCATGAAAATAATAATTTAATTAAAGATAATAAATTATGTAAACTTACGCTGGTGCATCAAAACATACAAGGTATGTCTAGTAAGGAATTAGAAATTGAGTTGTTTTTAAACAATAATTTAGACATTTTATGTATAACCGAACATTGGTTTAAGGAAAATGAAATTATGTTAAATCTTGGTATGCACCAGCTAGCTAGTTCTTTCTGTAGAGAAAAAGCCATAAGAGGCGGCTCACTTATATTAATTAAGAAGAATTTAAAATAAAAAGAACGTAAAGACATAGTAAGCCTCTCTACAGAACGAACAACTGAAATAGCCTGTATAAAGGTGGGACACTTTATTATTGTTAGCGTATACAGACCTCCTTTAGGGTTATATGATTCATTTGAAAAAATAATGAAACCGTTATTAACTAAGATAAGTGTATCTAACAAACATATATTATTATGTGGTGATTTTAATATAAATATTTTAGAAAGTAATTCCACCACTGTTAGATTTACTTCATTGTTAAAATCATATAACTTAACTCATTTATTCTTTGAACCAACAAGGATCAGTGATAGCTCTGCTACATGCATTGATAACATTTTTACCAACATAGATCCATTAAATAAGGAAGTCATTAACATACTAAGCTCTGATCACTGTGGACAGCGGGCCATTTTCCCTATAGATAATAATTGCAAACAATTACACAAGGACAGAAACACATGTATACCAATAAATGTCAAATATATTGAGAAGTTTAGAGGTGAAATTATAGCTAATATTGGACACTTAGAGTATCATAGGAGCCCGGATATGTCGTTCGGTAAACTGTTTAAATCAATAAAACATAAATTTGATACTATTTTCACCCCTAAGACAGTGAGAACAAACAGTAAAAGTAAATTCAGCGAATGGGCAACAGCAGGTATTTTAAAAAGTAGATTAAAATTGTATGAACTTTATAATGAAAGAATAATGAATCAAAGTGAAGAATTTAAAAATTATGTAAGGTTATATTCAAAAACATTTAAGCAAGTTTGCTCTGCAGCAAAATCTCTTCACATTAGAAATAAAATTAAGAATTCGAAAAATAAGATTAAAACAACTTGGCAAATCATTGCAAATGAAACTGGAAGAGTCACCAGCCGCAACATATATTTTAAATTGAATATAGATAATAAAATAATTAAATCCGACAGTGAAGTTGCAACTGCTTTTGAGAAATTCTTTGCTGACATTCCAGTTTCAACCACCAAAAATTTGTATGCCTCTCCTGCTGATGCTGAATTACTTCTTAAAGATAATGTAAAAGAGTGTGAAATCGAATTTAGATTTAAAGAAATAGGACCGCAAGATATAATTAAAAAATTTAATTTATTAAATATTAAGAATACTGCAGATTTATGGGGTCTATCAATGAAAGTTATTAAATCTATAATCGATATTATCGCACCTTACTTAGCAACTATTTTTAATGATTGTATAAAAAGTGGCATATTTCCTGATCTAATGAAACATAGTAAAGTTTTACCTTTGTTTAAGTCTGGTAGTAAGTCGGATCCATCTAACTTCCGACCTATATCTTTTTTGCCAACACTAAGTAAAATATATGAAAAAATAATACTTACTCAGTTACTAGCACACTTTAATATAAATAACATTTTACATAATAAACAATTTGGTTTTACGAAGGGTCGCTCTACAACAGATGCTGGCGTTGATCCAATTAGTTATATTTTTGATGCTTGGGAGAGGTCGCAGGATGCTCTAGGAGTTTTTTGCAATCTCTCTAAGGCATTTGATTGCGTGCAGCACACAACATTGATCAGGAAACTATGCCACTATGGAGTAAGGGGACCAGCACTCGTCCTCTTAAAATCTTATTTATCAAATAGGACTCAGAGGGTTGAGATAAATGGAAAAAGATCCACAGGTACCAAAATTGAGATGGGGGTCCCACAAGGATCCATTTTAGGACCCTTTCTTTTTCTGGTCTATATAAATGACCTACCATACCTTATTAATGGAAAAAACGGGATAGTCTTATTTGCCGATGACACGTCACTTACTTTTAATATTAATCGCCAAACCTCAGGCTATGACGAAGTAAATAATGCTCTCTCAAAAATAGAACACTGGTTTAGTGTTAATAATCTTTTGTTAAATAGCAAAAAAACTAAATGTATAAAGTTCACTTTGCCAAATGTAAGGCAAACTGAAACCAATGTTCTATTGAATGGAAAAGGTATGGTACTAGTAGATACAGCTGTCTTTCTAGGTATAACTTTAGACGCAAAACTACAGTGGGGCCCTCATATTGTTGGGTTGGCCGACAGACTCAGTTCAGCAGCATTTGCAGTGAGTAAAATAAGACAATTTTCAGACGAAAACACAGCAAGACTTGTATATTTTAGTTACTTCCACAGTATAATGTCCTATGGCATTCTACTGTGGGGAAATGCTGCCGATATAAATACTATATTTGTGCTGCAGAAGCGAGCTGTTCGGGCAATCTACAAGCTGGCCCCTAACACTTCATTAAGAGATAAGTTTAAAGAAACTGGAATCTTAACTGTAGCTTCTCAGTATGTTCTATCAAATGTTATATGTTAAAAAAAAATTAAACCTATTCAAAAAGAAAAGTGACAACCACAATAGAAATACCCGAAATAAGCATAAGCTTGATGTACCAGTGACTAGACTTAGTAAAGTAAAGAACTCGTTCAAAGGCCAGTGTATACGCCTATACAATAAGATCCCAGAAAGCGTTCAAAATTTTTCAATCAATAAATTTAAAAAAGTAGTTAAAGAACATTTGTGTGCTAAAGCCTATTATAAAGTTAATGATTTTATGAATGATAGCACACCATGGGAATGAGGTGACCCCCTGCAAGGCTACTTCTAAATTACATATATTATTGTACTCTTGTTATGTAGTTTTAGTCATAACATTGTTATATATGCCTTTTTTATATTTTAAAAGAACAATTTTCTATCTTTTTGATAAAAGATGGCCCCGCGCGAGTTTCTTACGCCGGTTCTTCTCGCCGGGCTAGTTCCCGAACCGGTGGTAGGCATCATGTAGATCGACGTTCAGAAAGTGTATGAAAATACCTATTTTGAATAAAAAAATTTGACTTTTGACTTGACTTTTTTAACTAATTGCATATATTTAAGAATTTATATTATACACATATTTAAAGCACATCCACATAACACTGGAACACATAATACTTTTTTGTTCCTTCGGCGGGATTCGAACCCGCGACCTTCGGCTTCGGCGCCGACGCGCTAACCACCGAGCCACAGAGGTCGTGAACAGATCGACCGGGAGAATCTAGGTGACTCCGTTTATTTTCCTCGTTTGTAACCGAAATTTCAATCATCTTTCTGAATCATTAAGATAAATTGCATTGAGCAAAAAGTTAATGTATTCCAATTATATCATAACACTTTATATTTTCTGTTGTATAATATTAATTGTACAATTTATTGCGGTAAATTTAAGTTAAGATGTTTTGAGAGTGCCCAAAATATAACACAGATGTAATTAATGAATATGAAGTATTATGCTTACGAACATCTTTTGGTAAAGTTTTTTATGTAACTTGATCCTGTAGATAAATATATACTTAATTTTTTATTTTTATGAATAAGAGGAGTCGGAAGTGCTTTGTCGGTGTCGATTTGGATGAATATCACAGGCGAAAGTTCATACCCGAGTTTTAATAATGATAATAAAATCTGATGATTGCTCAAAAAGGAAAAAATAAATGAAAGTAGTCGATAGTCTGTAGTAAAATTTTATACATAAGGAGATACAAATATTAGGAGAGTATTTTGTTTTTGTTTTTTCGAAAGGGTCTACGCTAAGGGTCGGGCTTAGACCGCTGTAGCAACATCGAACTATAACTAGCCTGGTGGCTAGTTTATTAGGTAAGAGTCGATGGGAGGGTTTGACCGTCCCTAACATCACCCGGGAGATGTTCAGACCGGATATTGGGGACAGCTACGGATTGTGAGCTATTTTTATGACAGGAGAGACGCGGGTCTCTCCTGCTAAGGGATCCGACCCCTTCCTCACTCGCTAAGGAGTGAGGTTGCTCGCGCGCGGTAGCAAAAACTAACGGTGTGCGAGTTATCGCGATGGAGGAGCTCTTGTTTTTAACCGTATCGGTACTGAGAGGGCCGTCCCTCTCCCCTTCCGCGTATGCTCGGGATGACTCGCGCGCGTAAGTCCTTATGTCGATGAGGTTCGCGGTATTGGTAGAGCTCTCTATATCAATATCGCGGTCGCGGTCACTATTTTGAAGTGTACCTAGACTACTAGGATGCGAACTCGAACTCGGGTCCGTGTTGAGTCGGTCTGTACGTCTGTACGTGTTGTCGTGTCGGATGTGGGACCTCGGGGTAGGTTAGGAGAGTAGTGTATAGGGGCGTTTATATAGATGTGTGTGTGTGTGTGTGTGTGAGAGAGAGAGAGTAGCACCTAGTAAGGGGAATAAAATGAAAAAAGGTTTCAAAATGCAAATAAAATAGTGGAGCTGTAAGTGGAGTAATAATTACAGTAGATCATCATAATAGATACGATATTAATAATAATAATATCTATGGACGCTTCACACCACGTCAGTCTGGCCCCGTGATAAGTACCCGAAGAACTTGTGTTACGGAGACCAGACAACGAAATATACTTCATTTAATACTTTTATACTATAAATATATTTCAGATTTTTATTACATTATAAACATATTTAATACACATCCATGACCCAGAAACATTGAAAACTTTTTTGTTCCCTCAGCGGGATTCGAAGCTGACACTGAGCCACAGAGATCATCAAAAAAGACCACAACTTTCAATTTACCAAGACACTTATAATTGTAATGGTAAAAGTAAGTGTCGAGACAATATCAAACAATTATACTTTATTTTAATTAATTTAGCAGTTTATATGCGCAATATAAGTGTGTTTGTGGGTTAGAGTTTACATAACGAGCGGAGCCGCGCGGCAACGCATGCGAGCGGCCGCGCAGCGCGTTGAGATCGTTTGCACGGACTAATGGACGAAATATTCACACAGTAACAATAGAGTTTCTCTTTTTTAAATATATAAAATTAAAGTTCCTTAGGACGGCTTAAGAGTATTTGGCACAGTCTATGAATAGGCTATAAAACCGCGGGAAAAAGCTAGTTTATTGTAAAAGAAAAATCAGAATATTTTCAGCTTATATTTTGTCGTTAATTTTAAGTGTTTTTACTTTAACTAACACCGATAGAAGTCAACCGTTTACTTCTTTAACGGCAAAAATACCTGTGTCTCTTGTTAATAATATTTTTTCTTTATTACTTGACTACACAAACTCATTATAAGATACATATTAAATTGAGGCGTCCATCGCCTGCCAGTGATGGTGTTTAATATTTTTTCTGCCGCTAGGGGCAGGCCCAATGCACACAAAGCCTCATCTGGTGGCGTAAGTGGTATCAAAAACGGTCAATAAGAATTTTCGATTCTTTTTCTGTCACCAGGCGGCGCTTGGAAGCCCGACGGTCCTTGTCGTGTCAAAAAGCTGTCAGATGTCACGAATTTAAAACCCTCATTATTGTAAGTTTTTAAAAGCTAACAGATGACTTTGATAACAGATTAATTCAAATTTAAATATAATTTTTTGTGCACCAAACAATTAATACAAAACATAAAACCAGACATGCACACAAAGGCCTTAGATAGATAGATAATATTTATTTGCTCAAATAAAGTACAATATTAATATGTTACCACTATGTAGGATGATTACTTATTACTATAAAGCAATTTCTTCCAGACAACCTTTTGGATTTTTATGAAAAGAATGATGCATAGGAAACTGGGTGCTGTGCAAAAGTATACCTACTTATACCTGTATGTCGTAGGGTAATTGAAAAAATTAGGAATTTGGCAAAAGTCCTAGAATTATTACAAAGAGCCGGATTATTTGATTCGGAGATAAAACTTCGCCATCTTTATAACAATTTTCAGGATCTTATTAAGTACTGATTGGCTGTTGCAAAGAGTGCATTTAGAGCACTTTTATTCAGATTATTAAACATTTTTTGACAAAATGAGACAACTAAGTAAATATCTAACTGCTTAGCTCCCCAAGCATTTTTCTATGTAACGAAACCACCAAACTGGCAGATGGATCGCCAGATGGTAATTGCCGTCGCCTGTGGACAACAGCAACACCGGAGGCTCGAGAGAAAGTGGCCTTCTTCTTGTGCCTTCGGTACCCTTAGTCACGGGAATCACAACACAAGCGTTATTCCAATCCGGTTTTCGAGAGGCCGTTGTATCTCTCTGGTATTTGTGTCAAAGCATGGAAATCCCACGGTGTAGGTATGTACAATAAACATACTATTTTGTTTGAGAGTTACGGGTGAATTAGATGATTATTAACAAAAAATGCTCGCACTTGGCCGCTTGTAAAATTTAAATAAATTATCATAATTACATTATATACAAATATTTAATATTGTGAGGTGGCAATAATTATGAACTCATCGAAATATTCTTTATTTATTTATTGAGGATTACTAATTATGACATTACATTTTATTAATTAAGACATTAGATTCCAATTTATTAATAATTAAATGCAAAAATAAACTCAAAGAAGCCGGTTAAGAATGGAGAAATCTAACTAGTTGTGTCACATTTCACATCTGGTAAAATATAAGTACCTTTTTTATTGCTTTCTATCAGGCTATTTGTTTGCCCGTTTGCCCCATAGATAATAAAAATGCTTCGATTATCTTAGGTATCTTACACGCTAGCATGTGTGTTTTTTGGGACAACATTCGTAATGCAAAAAAATGGTTTGTACAACAATTATTCAGCTTATTTTGTTTGATTCCTGGGTGTAATCCTAATTTCATAGTACTCGCAGCGAGCGCGCGCTCGGTACGTGAATCTTAAAACTCTTTCCATTTTTCCCCTAATTAATATTTTAACATGAAACTTATCCAAAAACTCTCTTGTAGCCTAAAATTTAAGGCTGTATAGTTTAAAATTCAAATTTTAAAATTTCATCGCTCAACATTTCAATTTAAAGTCAATTATCCGGTAATTCGTATTATTATTGTTTAAAAGTTCATCTCTCCCTCCGGTTCTGATTATTTTTTTACACAACTGACCTCTTATTTTTTTCAAACAGTGCTGAAATACACTGTAAGAAATTCATTAGAAATTTTCGACTTTCACAAAAACTGTATATTTATCGATGATGCTGCTACTTTAGAGCAAAATAAATTTAATATTCGGATTCAGCGACCTACCGACCGACGTAAGGTATCACGTACTTTACGTCTGGTCTGGGTAGGTTAGGTATATACTCACCGTGATCGGTATGTCCTGTTTCTAAGCGATTTTTCGTCAACCTCCCGCTCGCCTACAAGGGCGCGTTTACAAAATGTGTTGTGAATGACAGCGGCTTAGTACGGACTGACATATCTTCAGAAATATTTTGTTTAATAAAATCAGACAGTGACCAAATAACGTGAGCCTTATTGCCACGCATTAGGATTCATACATATTAGGAAAAAACACGTGAACATTTTGAGGAGACTTTATGCTTTTCCCAAATCAAATTATAATATTGTTGGATTATTTTAAAGCAAATTGTAAGGTGATTATATCCGGTATCTATGGGTACTATAAACAATAAAATAAGCTTATTTTGTTTGTATAATTCTAAACACGACCTCTTTTTGTAAATTTTGTGGTAAAGAGGTTCTGGAAAATTGTTTTCGTTACACAAGAAATCCTATTTGTTAATAATGTGTAACACACTAATTTTAGATTAAGAAGTACTTCTATTTGTCAAAATTGTTATTAATATAGAATTTGTTTTTTCCACCAAATTACACAAAAATACCTAATGGACCGAAAAACAACTAATTTATGTCAAATTTGTAAACGCGCCTTTATGTTTGATAGTTTAACATAGCCAAATTAGCTTCACCTTGAGTAGACGCCCGTAGTGGGGGACATTGGTAGATAATGGTATAATACAGGAAATTAAATCTAGCTTACGAACCGTGAGAAGATTTGCCACTCCCAAAACTAAACGATATTCTCACTTACTCAACCAGGTGATTCATATAGAAAGGGAGCTCTGGTTGCGTAACCTGGTTTCGACTGACCTGTACTACGTGGACAACCATAATGCAACCATTTTGTGTTTTATGTGGCAGCTTTAGGGTGTGATTTGCCTGTCACTAGGCAAATACAAAGACTTATGTAATGCTAAATGTATGGTAATTGTATTATTATCATAATATGGAGAACTTGGGTTTGTGTTGTACTAAATCCTGTATGTTTGTTACTCTTTTACGCAAAAACCACTGAATAGATTTTGATAAAATTTGGTATGGTAGTAGTTTAGGCTCTGGATTAATACATAGGCTATTTTTCATCCCAAAAAAGTACAGTTCCCGTTGGATACTTTATTTTCGCAAGAGGAGCCGCTGATAAAAGCTAGTGATATAATTAATTATTCTAGGATAGTTCCTGAATACCTTATAGTAACATGTGCTAGTTCCTTATTTAGGAGAATTCGGTATTCGGGAATTCGGGAATTCGGAAAACAGTGTTTCGGGCTGAGATCTCCGCTAATATTGGTTGTTCACTAGAGAGCCTAGAGATGGCCCTAGTCCATAAAACAGTATCATCAGTATCATATATTAGTTCTGGACTGTGTTGAGACGTGATAACAGTATCCGTCTGGTATGGGTTCCGGGCCACAGCAACATCCCCGGCAATGAAACCGCGGATGAGTTGGCTAGGCTGGGCGAATGTCTCATTTACGGCCCAGAACCGGTCTGTGGAATAGCGCTATATAATAGATAAACTACCGACATAAAACCTCAGTGACCGGGCATTACAGAGGTTTTGCTGCTTGCAATGGGTGTAATGGGTGTGAAGCAATAAAGATTAGCTCTTAAATAACACTAGAATGTTTGTATGTATGTTAATGTCATGTATCTGTGCACGCCACGTCGGATCTCCTGCATGGATTATCTACTGTTATGTGTAAGGGTGTGTACACACGCTGCGGATGAAACTTGACAAGTTAGGTATAGTAAGTGAAGTAGTAAATTATTCCGCGGGATCCGCACATTTTGTCGCCACACAAAAAGTACCCTATGTGTCTGCTCTATTCTATAAAGTAGCCTGTGTATTCCCCCTGGTTTGCTCTATGTCTGTGACAAATTTTATCAAAGTCAATTCGGTGCCTATTCGATGCAAACAAACAAACAAATATTTCCTCTTTATAATATTGGTATTGAAGTATATATATATATATATAAATGAGATTTTAACATTATGATGTGTATTTATTTTATTGATTTATTTCACGACAAATGCGCTGAAAAATGTAGCAGACATTTTAGATTTGCTTAGGCCCTGTTTCACTATTTACTTATTGCATATTTTGTTTCTGTTGCTCGATATAAAGTACCTACGCAGAATCTAAGCGCCTGAATAAGCGTTAAGGCTTCTTAGCCAAAAAAATTACGCTTCGTGTGGTAGAGACGTTTTGTACCCACATCTCTTAAAGGTTTCACACCACGTTAGTCTGGTTGTTTTTAATCAATAAGGGGCAAACGAGCAAACAAATCGCCTGATGGTAAGCGATTACCGTCGTCCATGGACACTCGCTACACCAGAGGAGTCTCATTTAAAGTATTTTCTCTCCCCAGTCGCGTCGTGTCGCGTCGCTTAGTGCGTACTCGTGTAAGGTGGACGCCATGAGGGGAATATTAATACTCTGTATGGCAAAAGTCAACCTTGACATGACCAGTAATAAAATACGCCATTAAAGTTATATAGTATCGTAACAACTGCTGTGATTATTCCACATAGGAGAGCTTCGCAATAACGACCTAGTGAAAGCTATTTCTGTACTAAAAGAACTGACTCCTTAGCCAACATGCCGTCGTTAATTGCAATGAAGATCTTCGAAATGGAAAATATATGGGATTTGTATAATTTTTGCTAAGGTACACAGCGTGCGATACGTCAATACTCAACACCCACACATTTTGATTTCGAGCTTCCTGATTATAATTTAAAAAGTCACCTTGACTGAGCCCCCTGAGCCCTTAGCCAAGGTGCCTTCGCTTATTACAATGACGAATGATGAATGCAAATGGTCTACTGGTCTCTTTCTTCTTGATAAGAACAATATCTAACACCTACGAGAGACGAAGTTATTTTCAACATTTTGATTAAAGGCCAAATTAGGCTCATAACTTAGAGTTGATCAATATAGTCAGTGATTTTCTTATTACAACGTATATCTTGTGAATATCATACAAAGCGTCTATTTTACTACAAAGTAGTAATTTAAGGCCGCCGCCTCGAATTTCCCGGTGCTGCGCGGCGACGCGCGCAGGCGGGCACCATAGCAGACATGACATTTCGGACCTGGATACAGTATAGGAATAAAATTATAATGGTGTCGGTGACGGTAACGAATATTAAATTATTTCGGATTATCCGTTAGTTTCGGATAATTTCGTTTACGGTATATGACGAATGTAAGTGAAATGCAAAATAAGTGAACTTCCAATGTACAAGCTTAGGTAATTATTATTTGGCCTAAAAAGCTAGTCCTGAAAAATAAACATATCATAATAAAGTCTTATTTTTATGCTCCTAAATTATCCGAAGTTACGGATAGTTATTTATTTCGGATATTCGATAGATTCGGTTACGGTTACAGGGCTCCATAACATACCTACGCCATAGTCACCGCTTGTCGGAAATGTACTTCTGTCAAGCGGCGACTATGGCGTGGTCGCCGCTGCTGTCACGCCGCTCACCGCAAAATACGAGGCAGCGGCCTAAGAATGGTCAGGTCGTATGACACACGCGTCACGCATGCAGAATTAACTGGATTAGATATTGTGTAACTGTTACACTGGTTATCTAGATCTTTAAAAAATCTAGATATTCGCGGTCCACGTACTAAGATAGACCTTTAGAATTCATTGCACAATTTGTAGCTATCGCACTCAAGATTTTATGATAATTTGCGTATACATACAATATACAGATGTGTTACACATAATTTTGCATATCTATGTAAACAGCTTCTAAGTCTTCTCGATAGGACTATGTACAATGTACATAGAAGCTGTTTAAAATTAAATCACCCGTAGTTCGATTGTGGACAGCTGGCAATAATTCCAATGGATCGACAAGTAGAACTCCGCAAGGACCACGGGAAATAAAGGCATTTTTACGGTTATATTTTGTGGTACTTCTCAAAAATAACTCTGGCCTGATTTTTACCCGACTACAGCGAAGCCGAAAGGAAGGGTAATAATGGTTTTGGCAGTATATGTAGGGGAGAGCGGGGCTGGTACTAACACATTTTGTAATATAGTTCATATTTTCAATGATAATGAAGTTTTTAATTTGTTTTATTATTCATTTTGATATTAGTTAGGAACTGGGAACAGGTAACAAAAACAATGAGTTAGGTAAGTACTTTTAGAAACAGAGTCATCAAAACCAATAAAATCATGTGTTGAAACATACCCCGTATCTGGGGTAAATATGAACGGATATGGGGTTAGTATTAACGTAGGGGGCAATTAATAACAGTATTAAATAAAAGTCATTCATATTAAAGATTTTTATTTGAAATGAACAAATCAGTAATTTTTATGATAGGAACTGGAAGAATATAGTATGTAGATACTTTTAAATCCACATTAATTAACAGTTATTGAATATTAAAGTTTGTTAGTCTACAAAAATTTGTCCAAAAATTTTTACTTAATATTTAAAAGTTACATAAACTTTTTAAGTGTTAACAGTCATAAAGAGTCTCAACGAGGTACAATAGAATAATATTATCTTTCATACTTAGTACTTAATTTATCACTGACAGTTTTAAAGTTTTTGAGCCCACAAATGACAATACGCAGCCTTTAAACCTTATGGCTAAACGTATGATTTTTCAGTCTCAGACAGTCTTTGGGTATTTTTTAGTTTTTGTTTTACGTATTCAAACAGTGTCACATGTGTGTGTGTGTGTCGTATTCAGCAGCAACATCTGTATATTTTGTGTTTTTTTCCAGAACTTCCTTAGCTGCCAGCTCGAGACGTGGACCTCCTTGTAGTCTTCCTTTTGTAGTTTCTCATTCTGTAAAAAAACATATCTATTGTAAAAAACACTCGGTTAATACCAAATTCGCACGGGGTAGGCATTAACACGTAAATGCTTACCCCACTCAATTTGTTAATTTTAGCCCCGAGGTCACTTCTTTTACTTCAGAAAATAAATCGCTTACCTGTCAATCTGAGGTCGCTGCGCACAACTGTTACAAGCGACGGCCGGTTGGCAACTACCAAGTCAGGAGTCAGGACTCGTTCGGCGTTGTATAAAGTGTTACAAAACCGAGTATCATATTTTTAACAGTTTACGTTTGGCGGCAATCAGCTTGTTAATTCTTACATCCGTTGAAACCAGCCCCGCTCTCCCTTGTTTATGTATGTTCCACCGCTACGCCTAAGCTACTGATCCAATTTTAACGAATGATGTGTCAATAGATACGTAATAATGGCCCCGGGTAACATAGGTCGGGTTATAGTTTTTAACTTTTAATTATTACAAGATAACTCGTGACTGTTATAGTGAGTACGTAATATTACATCCTATTGTTCAGTAGATATAAGATATTATCATCATTACAGATCAATAAGATTTTTATCACAATTATTTCAACATTGGTCAAGACTCAATACTTAATAGTAACTTATGAAATATCTAACTGGCAATATATTTTAAGAAATTGTGAAAGATATTGCTTTGTCCTACTACTATTATAAATGTGAACATTTGTGAGGATGGAGGGATGGATGATTGTTTCTCTTTCACGCAAAATTTACTGAACGGATTCTTATGATAGTGGTTTTCAGATCTGAATTAACATATATATGCTACTTTTTGTCCTGAAAAAGTACAGTGTTCCCGTGGGATACTGGTATATGGTATTCTAATAAACGTCAAACAAACATCAAACCCGTTAGATTGGTCCACACTCCAAAATCAGTTTATGATATCAAGACGAATCATTTATAATTCAATAAAAGTTAAATGAAAGTGTAAGGTAATTACGAGAATTTGGGCTCCGGTATTCTATTATGCTCCGGTATGCTATTTACCTATCATAAGAGTTTTATATTTAGCTGTGTTCTAATAGAAATAGTCACATATAAGTCAATGTGTAACTCTCACCTTCAACCAACAGAATACTAGCAACTTGACCATCGCATCGTACCACGTTACAGATATCTATGGCAATTCACAAAATCACTATACAAGAACTGGGGGTCTAAAAAGGCCACTTTAGCTGTTTCGTATTTTGTTGCATATATTTTTTTCAACTCATATTATGTGTGCCATGTTACGCATTTCTATTGAAAACTGTCAAAATTGATGTTTTCTAATATGATGAAATCAGATAAATCATGTGGCCATTTTACCATTTCACGATTTTTGTATGGAAAAAATATATGAAACATAATATGAAACACCTAAAGTGGCCTTTTTAGACCCCCAGAAAGCGAGAGGAAAAATGTGACACAGATAATTTAAAAAAAAATTGAAAACCGACTTCCAAAGTAAAATTTAAGGCTTATATGGTTTTCTCATATATACCAATGTGCGAACTGGACCAAATTGAAATGGGATCACACGGGAAGCACCAGCTTTAAAAAAAACTCCATGACTTCAAAATCTCTTCACCCAGTCGAAAGTTCTGAGGTAACAAACATAAAAAATACAGTCGAATTGAGAACCTACTCCCTTTTTGAAGTCGGTTTAAAAAAAACATACCCTAACAAAGGAGTAAGGATCTCAGGAGGGTTCCGTAACCATCAACGCGCAATAGGTTTTCTTTAAATTACTTCCAAAGTTATTGTCCGATTTCGTTCAAAATAATTTTCCCAGAGTTTTTAGCGTGACACATATATGGAACTCACTAAAATTATTTACCCCAAAGTATAAAATTATTATTATTTTATGGTACCAAACCCTAAATCTATACACAATCTGTAACTGTACCAAATTTCATCCGTTTAGGTGAATTCATTATTACAGAAGTTATAAGGGCGGACACACAGACGGACGGACACGGAATCCTAACAAGATATTATATCCTATAATTAATTTTTTTGGTTCTGGGATTGTCTTCGCATACCAATAGTATATCTATTAGAATAATATAATATTAAATTATGCAAAATATAAGAGAATTAGGATTTCAATTATACAGTACCATTACAGAGACACACGTGTTCTCAACGAGAGTTTATCAGATTTGATAACTTGAGATGTTCAGTTCAGACGTACAATTTAATTTAAAGTTATTCGTAATATTACAATCCTACGTCACCGTTACGCCTAAACTACTGATCCGATTTTAACGAATGAGGTGTCCATAGATACGTAATAACGGCCCCGGGTAACATAGGTCGGGTTATAGTTTTTAACTTTTCATTATTACAAGATAACTCGTGACTTATATTGAGTACGTAATATTATAATCCTATTGTTTAGTCGATATAAGATATTATCATCATTACAGATCAATTTATACAAATTAATAATTGTGATAAACATCTTGTTTATCACAATTATTAATTCATCATTGGTCAATACTCAATACTCAATACTTAATAGTAACTTATGAAATATCTAACTGGCAATATATTTTTAGAAATTGTTAAAAGTATTGCTTTGTTTTACTACTATTATAAATGTGAACATTTGTGAGGATGGTTGGTTCCTATTAATTTGAAAAAGACATCGGTAATTTTTATCCGTGTTTAAAAAAAGCGACCACAAACCAAAATACCTACTACGGTATTATACGAATTTCGTAGACGAGCGAACTATAACTGCGTAAAACGTTATTTTTAAATTACCTGGTTCGAAATTAGTTACTGTCCGATTTCGTTCAAAATAATTTTCCTAAAGAGTATTTAGCATGATCTATCAGCATGGAAATTCGCAAGTTTTTAAGTCTTATAGTTTAGAAATGCCAGGGGGGGACCAACTTATAAACCACTTTGGAGGCCGATTACTCGTAAATTGTTAAATTTGTAAAGAAGTTATGTATGAAACATTGCCTTTATTTTAAAAGACCTATTCAACGATACCCCACACGATGGGGTTAGGATGAAAAAATATTTTTCGTCCCCATTTCACATGTATGGGGTGGGTGCCACTCCTAAAATATAAAACTATTGTTATTTTAAAACACCTATTTGATATAAGATAAAAATAAATTACATTTTATTAAATACATATATCGGTGTTATGTAACACAAACATATTTTAAATGTCAAATTTTGTAATAAATAATAAATATTTTAGGTAATTAATTTCTGCATTCATTAAATTAAATCTATGCTAATATTTTACAGAGTAAATATTTGTTTGTTTGTTTGCTTACATTGAATAGGCTCCGAAAGTACTGAACCGATTTTGATGAAATTTGACACAGATATAGGTTAGACCACGATGAAGGACATGGGCTTTTTATAGCGCCAAAATGTATCGTTCTTGCGCGATATATTTCATCCATTTTTATTCATAATTACAGAAGCTACAAGAGCAGACAGACAGACACACGGACAGACGGACGGACAGAGCGAAACTATAAGGGTTCCATGAGTATTACGGATTCCTAAAACCGTCCGTAAACATTTACAAAAGATTTAAACAAATTTTGGATAATTTTAAAACCTTAATATCTATAAGATTTCCAACATCCCTGCTTCAGATTTCGCAGAGATATGTCCCTGTAACTGTCTACCTGATCCCGAATTCACATACAAAGTTATGGAATTACTCATAAAATGGAATCGTGACTCAAATATGTATTATGCTGGATATTGACAACCCTGATGTTTCACAAACTCACCTGAAGATCAACTTTAGTACCCAGATGATAAGGTGCATTTTTAGTTGAGACATGAGTTAGGGCCTTAGGGCTCGCACTGCTATTATGAGTTGACATTCGATAGGGCGTCATGTGACGTCACTAAATCAGCAAAACAAATTAAGTTGGGGTGAAGTTCTCGCCGATAGCTGAGTAGCTATTATTGTTCATAGGTTACGACTGTGTGCTGCTTTGAATCTGTGCTGAGAATTTAGACGGCAGATTATCTTTTTGTTGTATAAAATAATACCTTTTAAAATATTATCCATGTAAGATTTATTGTAATATTGGTTAAATTGAAAGACAATTTAATTCATAAAAATTTCAAAAGTTACACAATCAATACTAATATATACTAATATTATAAAGAGGACAGATTTGCTTGTTTGGATGCATTGAAAATAATTAAAAAAAAAACAGAAAAGAAAAGAAATACAAACTTAAACCCCGCAATAGATTAGGTAATGAGAGATCAAACCGCGCGGTCTACTGATAGACATATTTTTCCCTCAAAAGGAAGCTCTGCTAATTTGATTATCGGTTCAAAGGCCGTCACACACAACGTTTCCTTTGATCGGGCAAAAATACAAATGTGTGCTGAACCTACCGTGTTCAATGGTACAGGGTATGGGCGCCAGCGGAGCGATTAGCGTGTCGACGTTTTTTATCTGCATTTAAGCATAAATAAATTGAATCGTTTAACTATTATCTACCTAAATACAACCTTTTATGCGGTAGATATATTATTTATTTTATTCCGTGGTTCTTATTATTATTCTTATTCTTATATATTTTAATGGCCTATTTGTCTACTGTCGTCTTTCTTTCTTTAATCAAGTTAATAAAATAAAAATAAAATAAAAAAGTTACTGTTCGATATTTAAAAAAATTACACTAGCATTGATTTAATATAAAAATAATTAGTATTTAATGAGATTAATTAATAATTTACATATTGCATATATGTCTTTGACTAAAATGTAGTAGATAGTTATATTTACATTATCTTCAGATATAAATATATAATAGAGGTAAAGTTAGGTTAATGATCGAATTGTAATGAGGTCGATATGCTGTCAAACCGCATGTCTTGCGACATATTCATTCCGGACAAATTTTTATTTCGTCTCAGCTAACGTATGCCACCCGCCTCCGCCAGTGAACTGCCCCACACAGCACGGCCCGAGGCGCATTGTTTCCGCTAAGCTAATGAGATGTCAGTACAATCATTTGCGCTTTACCCTGCACTTCAGGTTTTTGGTGTTTAGCCGCCTTTCTATTAATTAATTTGTTCATATAGACAGCACCTTTAGAAAAATTAATAACTAAAATTTTTATAAGAAAATATTATCTAACTACGTAAATCATACAGCATAATATTTACATATTATGCTGTATGATTTACATAGTTAGATTCTCATATAGTAAAAAAGTAGGAGTAGGTAGTCTCTTAAAGTTTTCCAAAATTTACCCTCAAATATCGGCTAAGCTACGAACATATTAAAGGCAAAATCCACGGCACATGATTACACCTAATAGGTATGGTAAAAATTATTACTGTATACTAAATACACATTATATCGAATATTAGAAAATTGAATAAAAATTATAGCGCCCTCTGGCGGCGCCGCTGGCCACTAATTATTTACTTTGAGCTCCATTCTTTATGTGTCGGACGCAGATTGTCTCGGCTATCGGATATTTTACATACAAGTTTTTGTAATGTGTGTTTTGATGTGAACTAATGTGGCAGTTTATAATGGAATGCGTCTCCATAATAATGTACAAGCAAGAACCGGCCAAGTGCGAGTCGGACTCGCGCACGAAGGGTTCCGTGCAACTTATAAGACAGCTAAAAATTTACGTTGCTTTTATTTCTAAGCATTATTAAAAAAATATTAGTTTTCTGCGCACCTTTCTTCACAATTCACATTACCTAATTATACCGCCCAAGTTTCATACTTCTCCGGTTGCAAAATTTCCGTAAAAGAGTACTGAAAGTTTTTGCTTTACGTATTAATATATTAATAAAGGATAGACGGGAAAACAAATGCAAACTATAACCGGCCGAAAATAAAAATCAGCCCTCTGTCAATAGAGCTGACAGGCCCAAATGTAACTGATGGGGAGGTTTTTTAACATCTAGAGCTCCACACCAGTTTTTTTGCATTAATTGAATACGATTTTTGCAGTCGCCTATCACACCGAATCATTTTTGAAAGATATATTGTGTACTGTCTCTGTATGAAATAATTTAAATATAATTAGTATAATTTGTTTTTAATGTGTTAATAAAGTTTTCTGTCTATCTATCTAGCCATCAAGGATATAATAGCTTTCCACACCGATTCCGGAGACTGTGGTCGGTTTCATTGAAACCAGTCCAGCTACGAAGGCTATAAGCCTATACATAAAGAGTATCTTTCTTTCCTCTCGTTACCCAGTGGGACGGATGACGACACGACCGACGCATGGATCATCTTTCTTGTCAGACAATCAGGTGATCAGCCTGCATTTTTCTAATCCAACTTGAAACTTCCAACGCGAACGCGGAGACCGAATCCACGAACTCCGGAGTCCAGAGCCAAGCTCTAAGCCGCGAGTAGACCACGGAGGCGTCAACAAGAATAGCTTCAATATGGTAAAAGACCTGCACACGAGAACGTTACTGCTGTGCTGAAGATGCTAAGGCTAGCAGGAACATTTGACAGCGGCGCGAATGTAACTTTATCGAATGAAACATGTATGTGCGCTGTCATGATTTTGACAGTTTTTCATACAATTCTCATTCGATAACATTACTTTTACGCCGCTATCAAATGTTCCTGCTAGGCCCACTGAAAAGTTTCAGTTAACTCATAGTTTTGTAAGTTACAAAGTATAGTGTTTCAACTTGATTCGTGGCTATTACTATTTTCTACAGCAAGATTTGTTTAATTAGTCTTTCAGAATATTCGAAGATGAAAAACATAATGTTTTGTTATTTTTATAATTCATTCGGACGGTTTTAACTTTTACAAACATAGCCAACAGCACTTCTTAATTAAATGTACGAAACATTCAAAAACTTGGATTAACATTTCAAAAAACATAATATTTTTAAACTAAAAAGTAGCCTACAGTTCGCACGCGACTGAAGTGAAACCTTAAATTTTTTACCATTTTTTTTTAATCCGCATAAAAAACAATTAAAGTTATAGATTTTGAAGAAACAAAGTTACCAGTTACCCCTACTAGTGACAATCGATGCCGCACAATCTATTAAAAATGTGAAAGTTTTTGAGGATGGATTGGTTTAACATAGGCTACTTTTTATCCCGTAAAATTTTCCCCAACTTTGTAAAGTATTCCCGTGAGAAACCCGATACTAAATATTATATTAAGAGGAAATATTTGTTTGTTTTAATGTTGAATTGAAAAGGCTCCGAAACTACTTTACCGAATGTGATGAAATTCGGCACTACAGAGTAGATTAGGGGGAGAACATAGGCTACTTTTTATCCTGAAAAAATATGGGATACTGTATTTACGCGGTAGGAGCCGCGGGCAACACGTAGTAGGAAATTGAGGGTTATTATAATGACTTATGAAATTCACTGTCGGATTTGCGTTTCATCAAATTCAAATCTCCCAAAAAACATTCACTTCAAAAATACACATCCGTGCAACTAAATCATCACAATTCATACACCGAAAACCCATCGTAAATTATATGAATGGTGTAAAAAAGAAGAAAATTTGATTGCGCCATTGATATTGGCTGGCAGTTTTATTTTTTCTTTTTTTTTGTCAAATAAATAAAAACGAAAACCGAGTAGTTGGCCAGCGACAAATTTGACTATCAAACCGCCCCATATTAAGACTGACGGTTTATATGCCGTGATTTTTGTGCGTTCGACGTGCGATATTGTGCGATTTTTAGATCTAACGCAAATAGATATGTACTAATATTATAAACACGGAAAAATTTGATTGTTTGCTTGTTTGTATATTTGTTTGTTTGCATTGAAATAGCTCCAAAACTGCTGGATCGAGTATATACTATCAAACTGCATCTAGTACACAATACTTCACGAAATAAATGACAATTGTAATAACTCGAAGGCGTTTATTTATTAAATATAAATGCACATTTTTTACGTAGCCTTTATGTGCCTTTTTATTACTATAACATACCAGGATATGTCTAAGGAGGGTTCCGTAGCTATCAACGTGCAATAGCTTTTTTTTTCAATTGCTTCAAAAGTTATTACCACATTTTGCTCAATATAATTTTCCTAAAGAGTGTTTACCATGATCTATCAGCGTGGAAAATTACAAATTTCTACCTCTTGTAGTAAGGAAACGCCAAGGGGGGGGCGGCGGCAACTTTTGAACCACTTTGGAAGCTGATTACCCGAAAACACTTCAATTTGAAAAAAAATCGTGTATGGAAACTCACATCCATTTGAAAAGTCGCATTTGAGGATGCAAAATGTAAGGTTTATTATTTTATGATGCCTTATGTAAAGTCTATACGCAATCTATAAATGTACTAAATTTCATCAATTTATATTCGTTTAATGACAGGCAGACAATTAGCAAGGCGGACAGACGAACCGACAGGGCGAAGCTATAAGGGTTACTTGTCCTACGGAACTCTAATAATTAGGATTTACTACAATGTAACGTAATGTAGTTAGTACCTTTATTATGACTGACATAATTTTAATTAAATCTCAAAAGTGCCAAAGTCTCGCTTACCCGGTAAGTATGCTGACGGTAAGCTGACCGTACACAAGTTGGGTCCGGTAATTAATACTTGACCTGGCTGGACATCTAAACTGCTGACGCTACTTTCGGTCAACGAAGACGAAAATTAATTTAACTTTTTGATGTGAAACATGTAAAGCGACTGTTGGCGCTCTATGTATCGCAGATGTTGGTAGGTAGGTATCATTACATAGTATAAAACAAAGTCACTTTTTCTGTCTATCACTATGTATGCTTAGATCTTTAAAACTACGCAATGGATTTTGTTACGAATTATTTTAATAGATAGAGTGATTCAAGAGGAAGGTTTATATGTTATAATATACATAATATAGTAGAGAAACACTGATAATTTTAGAGGTTACTAATGTTGTAAATAAACACATTTTTTGCGCTTACATTGCAAACGCTGGCTGCACCCTACGAGATAGATCAAAATAATGTATTACAGTATTGTACACCTTAAAAATGTTTACAAAAAAGTCCACTATGGTATATGTGTACCTCTTAGGGATAACCCACAATAACCATTTTTTATCCTTTACTTTTTTAGATAATTAATGGCTTATTTACGAAGCGATTTTAAGCAATACAGCATTAATTATTATCCAATTAGTTACCATAAATACAATGCGCATTTGATATAAATCAATATAGCCCTTATAGCATGTAATTTAAATGAATATTTTCGAAGATATTACAGATTTAAAATGCACGGACATAGCGGTTGCGGCGCGGCGGTACCGGCCGGTTGGAAACCCTTTTCAATATTGTATCCAGAAGTATATTGCAGTGAGTGGAGTTATTTGCTGAAGAAGTTTTTCCCTCCAAGAACACTATTCCACGCGAGTGAAGCCGCGGGCAAAAGCTAGTAATTAATAAATAAATCTTTTATTGTTTCAAAACTTACATAAACATCCATAAAGATATTTATGTAACTTTAAAACAATACATTATTAACACATAAACAATTCACCACAGTATACGCAGGATACAGTAGTATGAGTAGTAGTCTCCCCGGGCTAGTTCCCGAACCGGGGCTGGCATCGTGTAGACCGACGTTCAGAAAGTGTATAAAGTGAAAAAAATTAAAGATTTTTGAATTTCACTTTGACCATTCCTGATATTTGATATTTTGACGTGATAACATCTTATAATTTGATGGAGCCGGCTGCACGCACAAAAAAACATGACTCATGCGTTACCTGTTACCAGCGTTACCTCGCTAAATATGACGCATTGCCGTTACCTCAGCTAGCCGCGCCTTAGGTATGTGAGCGGTGGGACGGAGAGGCGGAGGCGCTTGATGTTATTACTCAGTTCGGCGCCGGACTTCGCGGCGGTAACACGCCTACCTAAGGCGCGGCCAATTAGTTCCGCGCGCGCTATAAGCATGACGTTGTCAAGTTCAACTATCGTCAGTAAACCGACTTTACAGACAACCGATTTTTTGAAAATACTTAAAAAAACCGATCAAGTGCGAGTCGGACTCGCGCACGAAGGGCAGACAGCCTGGTGATAGACGGACGGACAGACAAACAGCCTCAGTAAAGGGTCCCGTTTTTACCCTTTGGGTACCCTAAAAATGATACGGAATTGTAGATTTTCTAACTGTTTTTGTATAAAATAATATTAAATCCTAACTAGTAATAAAAACACAGAAAGATACATTACTTTTCATTTCGCTACATAATATTAATGTTAAGTTTATAAGCTCAATGAAAACGGGAGATAAACACGCATAATTGTTATTCAAATGTAGAGATAGTGAAGATTTCATTACGGGCAGGTCGTTCTACGCCGACGTCGCTAGGTCGCTACGCCGCGCTCACGTCGTCTACGATGGATGGCGGCGACAAATCTCGCGGTGGTCCGAGAGAGTTAGTGGCGTGTAACGCGTCGCTTTTAATTAAGGCCGTGATACACTGCTGAGATAATGTCCTAGACTAATCTGGTGTCGTCATAAATTGTCTCCGAGACGAATGTCTCATAAATGTGAATAACAACACAGACTGACGTCGACTACTAGGGCTCGGGTTTCACCTGGTTATAGCTCTCCATTAGGCGATATGCTCGTTTACTGGTTTAATTTCGTAAAAAAAATATACATTGCCGGAGAGCTTGTTGTAATTCAAAAGTAGTAATTGTTATAAAAGTAATAACTCTTAGGGTCACATCACATCGCGACGATACGCGGCGCTGCATTTTTAAGACAACTATTTAAAATGGAACTTTATTCACTATATTTTGTGTAGTATACACGTTTCATATGACATCAGTCATACACTCCACATGCGCTGTGCAGCGCGGTGCAACATGACATTCGAACTCTTACAATGAAACGTGTATCTTTCTGTGAAATTAATAAGTCCAATTTTGAATAGCTATCTTAAAAATGAAGCGCTATGTCGCGTATCTTTTTGTTTCGGTGTGAATTGAACCTACATAATATATAATATTTTATCAGTAAGGATGCAAACCTTTACTACTCATACGTGTAGTCAGGCGGGCCTGACATCTCAGTCCATTAAACTGCACCGGAATCCGACGGTCGAATCTGCTAAATAAATCCGGCATAATAGAGTTAGGATCCAGTCCCGTCATATCGATCGATCATATGTTAAAACTGCAAAATGGTAGTGTCATAAACGTCAAACCAACGTCAAACCCGTTTTTAGCGGTCGAAACCCCTTGAGTTCAGACTCCAAAAATCAGTTCATGATATCAAGACGATAAACTCAGTTTATATAAAAGTAAAATGAAAGTGTGAGTTAATTACGAGAATTGGGGTTCCGATGTTTAGCATTTACATCGCATACCTACTAGCTTACGTTTCGATGTGAACTGACCCTTAGTTTGTTCGTGTTTTCGAGGTGTCTAGCTCGATGTATTTACTGCAATTGCTAACTAGTTACGTCACAACTTGGCCATTACTTTCGACGTCATAACTTCACTTGCCAGTTACTTCGACAGATTTATGCACAATACACTCACGGTTGAATCGATGATCTATTCTGTTTTATAGCTGAGAAACTTAGAATTTTATGATGAAATTAAATACAAATGATTGTGTTTGAAAATGTTTATTACATGTAATTATTTTGTCACCTAATAGATTGATAGTCATCAACTAATTATATTGAAATTTAATGAACTATACAAATCTTGTCGTTTTTCACTGACACCACATTAACGAAATATAGTTATTGCTATTATTATATTTCGCAATAACTATATTTCGTTATTGTTTAATAATAGCTAAAAAGAATACTTTATTCGATGATAATTCTACTACCATTATAAATATGAAAGATTGCGAGAATCGAAGGATGGATGGATGTATGGTAGGATGTTTGTTACCCTTTCACGCAAAAACTATTAAATGGATTTTGATGAAATTTCCTATGGTAGTATAAGTTCTAGATTAACACATAGGCTACTATTTATCCCGAAAAGTACGGTGTTCCCGTGGGATGCTATATTAACGCGAGCGGAGCCGCGGGCATAAGCTTGTAAGTTTTCAGTCCCTCGCTGATTTTCAAACGCCAGCAAAGTGGCGGTCAAAAATCCGCTCGCAAAACCATAAATTGAGCGAACGATCCGTCACGTCAGTGTCATGTGTCATGCGTCACGTCACTGTCAAGTGTCACGGCAGTGTGTCACGTGAGGAAATGAGCGGTGCGGTGTTTTTCCAGCGTCATGACAACACAATGCAACAATGCCATTGACGAGCGTCCATTGAATCCTGCATTACATTGCCAGGATAATAGGTTTGAGCGTTGATCACTTATATGGTGTCATATTTTCAAAGAAATGTAATCGACTGTATTTTCTTATAACATGTTGATTTAGTGTCAGTTCACACCGAATCGCGACGCGGCAAGCCATTTTTAGGGTTCCGTAATACTCAAGGAACCCTTATAATTTCGCTCTGTCCGTCCGTCTGTCTGTTTGTCTATATGTCCGCGCTTCTAGTTTCTGTAATTATAAATATAAATTGATTAAATTTGGTTATGGATGAAGATTGTATATAGATCTCGGTATTGGAATCATAAAATAATAATAATTTTAGATTTTAGGGATGGCTCTCCTTACACGTGAAGTGGGGATGAGATACATTCTTTCATTCTACCCCATTGCGTGGGATATCGTTTTATACACGACTTATTTACAAAGTCAACCATTTTCGAGTAATCGGCTTCCAAAGTGGTTTATACGTTGGTTTCTGGCATTTCTAAACTATAGGAGATAGAGTCTTGTATCTTTCCGTTATTATAGATTATGTTAAAAGCATTTTAGGATACTTATTTTGCGCGAAATCGGACAATAACTTTTGGAATAATTCAAAGAAAACCTTTTGCGCGGTGATAATAACGGAACCCTCCTTAGACATGTCCTGGCATGCTCTTGGTTAGGTTATTAAAATAACACTTCAGAATCGTTAACTCAAAAATTGCGCGCGTCACGTCTCGGTAGGAGCTAAATTGTTTGAGTAAAAACAAGTTTCATTGTTCACTGTCATGTATAATTTATGGTAAGAAATGTAAGCTAAAAATTTGAATCGGCGTTAACAAGCTTATTTTCTAATAAGTGCATAAATGGAAAGATTTTATATATAAACTTAGAGACAACAAAATAAAATAAATTATTTTAAGTAGACACTATAAATCCAGACAGTGTCACAAGAATTTTCATTTATGTACTTCTTGGAAAAAAGCTTGTTAACTCTGATTCAAAGTGTATTCAGATTGCTGCGTCGTAGCCCATTTCAAGGGCTACATCGTGGCACCCAAAAATAAGATAACATAAGGCGCCTGGATTTAATCGAAGATAAGAGAAGAAATATTTCTTTTTTTTTCTGTGAAAATCCATCGGTAAATTAGTAGCAAACAGGGGGAAGACTTCGGATAACAGTAACACATTTCGTCGCGGAGGCTAACGATTGCGGCCTGTCCCATAAATCCGCTCCTGATTGATACATGGCGGTGGGTTGACGCCCATGCCGTAATTTACTGCGCCCGCCCACCAGGCACCGCGCCGGCCCACGATAGCGACTTTTGTTTTGCATTAATTCCTTGTAGACGCCACGCTTTTTGCTAATGCTCGTTTGATGGTATCTTGTAATGCCTAGGCATCGGGCACCGGTTTGAGGTACTATAGAACAAGTTGCCGCTCGACCAGGCATAAGGTCAAAATCGATTTACACCGTCGCTAAATCGTGCGCACGCACACATATTCACGTGTAAATGCGTCAACCACGTCTGTCAATGCGGTCTCTTCCTTTGTTTTTAAATAATTTGATGCGTCCGTCGAGAAAATGTTTATAAATTGGTCGAACAGGGACTTTACCGATATTGTATATACATACTGCTACGTAACCAGAACCTTTAGCTAAGATGCCATCGCTAATAACGACGACGAAGTTCGTGTGTGTCGAAGTGACATAGCGATGCCTAAGTCACTTAGCTGTGCTTAGGTCAAATCCCATGCATTTTTGTTTTCAAACTTCGTCGTAGCGATGACAACTTGGTTAAAGGCTCTTGTCTTCATAGGGTCAATTCATATGAGCGCAGAATCGAAGCGAAGCGCACTGAAAGCGAATCACGAGCGACGACGCGCAACACTTTGATTCGCGTTATCGGCTTTTATGTTCGCGCGAATCCAATCAGACTCGCTTGCGTACCGACGCGCGAAATATGAACATTACATTGTGGACCTAAGGGTGAATTCGCTATATCAAATTTCAGAATTTCGCTGCTCTTAGACTCTGAGCTTGTATGAATTGACCCTGAGTGTTTGATACATACTTAATGACTCAGAGGTAAATACATGTAAATACCTGTAATTATAACGCCGGGGCCACACTTACATGCGGAATGCACAGAGATATAATGTACAGTATTTTAATCATCGTCTCCGGAGCACTGCTGCATGTTTAATAGCGGTCACTTTGTGAGGACACACGTCGGCCCCTCAGGACGGCGCGCGTGTCCATTGTCACATACCGCTTGTGACACGGAGTGAAAATCTTGATATTACAATTTGATGATAAAACTTCACATTTTTATAGTGTAATATATTTATAGAATTTGTAAGACCAACAAACGTGCAAAGGTATAGCCTGATAGTAATCAATTTAAGCTGTCAATATAGCAAATACCAGGGGAACCACCAAAAAATTAACAGCTCTTAGGCTTCGTATATACACTCACGCGATGTATGTTTTCGCATAGATACATAAAGCATTCGGCGTGCAAGCTATTCAGTAAAGCGCGATATCAATTGTAAATCTTGTAATAATAAACGTAAACACGTCCTTTTTCTTGTTATTTAATAGCGAAGTTTTCAAGGCAGCTATAGTTTGTCCTCTCCTAAAATCAATTGCAGTGATGGTGGGTGAAACATTTTATTGGTGTAAAATATCTATCGTGTCGCACAACAACGGGCACACGCCGGACCTGCGAGCACGAAGCGTCTCCACACGGACCGACTGTCTTACCGTGCCTCCTTTGTACAGGTCGCACTCAATACCACCTCTGCATATTTCAAACTACCCGCGACCATAGCTCGCTCCGTAAACGCTATCTTTACTTTGACCGCCCAACTTAGCTTTACCTCTCTATTGAGCCACCTGTGACGAAAGTAAACCTTGCCACGTATGACATAAGGTGTGGTTTATAGGTTGAGGATGCAGAATTATGTTGGCAAAGAACCGAAAGCCGAGCGCTGGTCGCGCTTGAAATATTAGCAGCTTCAGTTCAGATGTGTGCATTACGGGACACCTACGTGAGATATTTGCGTTTTGATAGTGGCCTTTGAGTCGAAAGGCTCCATTTGCCCCAAGGTTTCAGCAGATAAACCATATGATAGTTTATTGATGTATCCTTTGACGTCTTTGTAAATGAGAGTGGTTGATGTTATCGGCGATCACAGCCAGTGACTATTAGTGTTAGGGAAGAAATATTAAACAGTTTGAACACCTTTATCTATATAAATATAAAAGGAGATGTCCCCAATGACAGACTCACTGACTATAGGATTTGGACTATAGTTTAATTTACAATGTAGAATAAGGGATTTTTAAAAATTTCACCCGTAAAAGGGTGAAATAGGGATTATAAATTTGTATGGAACATCTTTAAATCTGCACCGATTTCAATTAAAATTGATCATGAACATAAATAATGTATTTTTTAATTTTATTATAGTACTTAATTAATTAAATACATTAGAAACACGTATTTAATTAAGTTAGGTTCTAGGTCTCTAGGTTTGTTAGTATTCACCGTCTGAGGGTGTAAAATAAGAGTTGAAAGTTTGTATGAAAAAAATTAAATCTGTTCCGATTTCCATGAAATTTAATACCTGAGGAAATAAATAGAAGTTATTGAGTACGTATTTTAGTGTTTTGAATATCGTTCCCATGAAAAGGATAAATGGGGGTCCAAAGTTTGTATAGTGAAGCTGGTTGGATTACATTTAATTTTGTTATGTTGCATGAAGCAGAAATCCGTTAAAAATGTTTTTTCATAATACACACCCCACGGGGGTGGAATGAGGATCCACGTCGCGCGATAAAGCTACAAGAATAAAGAGTAAAAACTGAAACTTATTTTGGAGCTAGATGTTACCTACGATGTACTTAATCCGGAGACTTCAAAATCATTTTATGAAACATTTGCATCGTTGCGAGCAACTGTGTCACGTCACAACGTGCACGCCGGCAGGTCCGACGCATTAGATCCACAAAAACAATGGCTAATGTTTTGTTCACACGAGGGAATTGTCTGCATTATGAAAAACTTGCGTTATTATAAATGACATGAAAACACACAAAAGACAAATTGCAGTAGCGAGTAGCGTGTGGCGCTGCTGTGACTGGCCCGAGCATTGTTCCAGCTGACGAGCCCATCGGCGACATTGTACTGAAAACATGGAATATTTTTGTCAAACCATAACGCTGCCCACTAGGGATGGAGGAGTGCTCCCTGAAAATTATAATTGAAAATTGAATTTTTATAATAATGTTTGTTGTTGACAATCTTTCTGCTCGACCTGTTTCTCAATATTTTCCTATGCGCTAGGATGCCTCAAAATATTTAAACACAAAGAAAACGACCGCAACGACTGCAGACGTGGTTGAATTTACGCGTATTCGTATTTACACGTGAGTATGTGTGCGTTAGCACGATTCATCTGCACTGTTAAGCGATTTTCGTTTTATAGCTGGTATTATATATTCGCGTTTGTAGAGAGTCATCAGTGCAAATGTCAAAACGGCTAGTAACCCGTTTAAGTGATCAATGTGAACACTGCATAAGCGTCATTTGAGAATAGAATTAATATTATTGTTTACATAAAATTTTGCTCCATTCAAAATGTAGTCACCTCATTGCGTAGGCGAATTTTGGAAAACCCGCTTTTCTAAATTTACCTGCTAACGTAATGTCTGCGTCATACGAAGTACTTGCCAGTAATTTGGGCTTTGTGTTTATTATGTTATAAATTATTATATTATTGCATTTTTTAAAGAATCAAATGAAGAAATGAGCTTTTTCTTGAAAACCCGCTGACACTTGTAACAGAATTCTATGATTTGGGACGACTGGAAACACGATATCTCCAAGAACTCTTGGTCATTTAGTTCGCAAACACAGTAGATTAAAAATATAAAAAATCCTTGCAATATTAAAAGAAAAGCACATCACTACACGAACTAAGACTCTCATTACTTGGGGAATGACGTCCTTACAACTATTCTTGTATTGTTGTGGACAACAGTCTCTGGAAACGCTAATTACTTCCCTTTGGTGCTGGAGAAGTTAAAAATTACCATATAATTAGCCATTGTTGGCCAGACCAGTGACGTCACGCGTCGCTGATCGGACTTGGTCATATCACTGTATTGCTTATAGAGGATGATCTGCTTTTCATTTGGAGTTTATCGAATTTCCCGGATGGATATTATTTGGTTTTATAATAGTTATATTTTTTATACAATCTTGTAATAATTTTCGTTTATGGTTAAAAACAATAATGATAATCGATTTATTATGCTTACGCGAATTTTATTAGTTGTCTTAAAGACTTACGGATTGTGTCGCGGAGAAACTAACAAGACACTGTTAGTACGTTTTCGTGGATCGGAACACAAATAATAATTGAAGTACCTCCGGGTTGTTTGAACAGCTTTAACAAATAGGACAACTGTCACCTCAGTGACTGCTGTTGCGGAAAGTAGCCGTAGTATCGAGAAAAAAGTGTTTAAGTCAGTGGACTTAAACACTTTTTTCTCTTTATATGTTCATTATAGTGCATTCACTATAATGAAGTTATAAATACGAGCAACTGACGAAAAACAAAGGTAGATAGAATCTAATGACAAATTATGGTTACATTATTTATTGTATTGATGCAAAATAATATAATATCTTGCTTTTTCATTTTGGAAGTCAAAATAAAAGAGACTTCTGTTCGTTTTCTAGTATTTCTACTTAAATAAAAGCGAGTCAGACTTCTGCAAAGCACAATATATTTCGTAATGTCTTATCACTTTCACTTTGATAGGTACGATAATCTTCTTAATATTCTATTGTGCCAACTGCCAATGTACAAGGAGTAAGTGAAAAACACTTGTTGCAGCCATGCAAACCTACTACAATATTTACATTTCAACAACTTCTAGTTTTTAAAAAAACAATAGAATAATGTTAAAAAATCTTTGTCAATAGTTTTAGTAGCAGTTTTCCACCCAGTAAAAATCTATTAATTTCAACATACTTCTTGAATACTTCACTTCAATAACCTCATACACCTTAGCGAAAGTGAGCACCCTGTACGTATCTTGTAGACGGCGTCCGCCATGCGAAAAAATTAAAATAAACAAAGGCAACATTCGTCCCACACCCGCAGGCGAGTCGTAATAACGCTTTTGTCTTAGATTAGCTTTTAAGAAAGCTTTCATTACAGTGTAGTGTGACTGGAATTAGTGAGCTTTTGCTGGAACTTTTTTAAAATGTGACGGCTAATCAAAAGTAAGATGTGTTTGTGTGCTTTTTACAAAACTTTTGAGTAGTTAGAAGCTTGAAGTAGAAGTGCCGGCTTCGCAGGATTACCAAAAGATTTTTTTTAACAAAGAACTAATCTGGACATAACAGGTAAATTATTAGCTTTTGATAACAATTTTTTATTGTCGCTCACACAACAATTTGCCGCTCGATCAGGTATAAGAAAAGGCCGGCAACGCACCTGCAGCTCTTCTGATGTTGCGAGTGTCCATGGGCGATGGTAGTTGCTTATCATCAGGTGACCCGTTTGCTCGTTTGCCCCCTTATTTAATAAAAAAAAAAAAAAAAAAAGATGAAAATCGCTTCAACGCCGTTGAATCGTGCGTACTACGTCACATGTATACGTACTAAGGCGGGTCAATAAGTCCGTGACTTTTTGAATTTCTAACCTCCTTACTGAAAAAGCAACACTACTCCTGTCAACAGGCATCTGTCAGTTGACTTCTATCAAAATTTGAACTTGCTGCGTCAGTTAGTTTGTGTTTTACAGCTATCTTTATCAGACTATCCAGTAACTTAAGGAAACAATGGAAAAAAGTGAATTTCGTGTGCTTATTAAGCATTATTTTTTGCGAAAAAAAACCATTACCGAGACCAAGGCTAAGCTTGATAAATACTATGGGGACTCTGCACCATCGATTTCAATGGTAAAAAAGTGGTTTACTGAACTTCGTTGTGGCCGTACAAGCACTGAAGATGCCGAACGTCCTGGACGCCCAGTTGAGGTCTCTACACCCGAAACAATCGAAAAAATTCACGATATGGTGTTGGCCGACCGAAGATTGAAAGTGCAAGAGATTGTGGAAGCCATAGGCATCTCGCATGGCTCAGTGGTTTCAATTTTGAATGATCACTTGGGCATGAGAAAGCTTTCTGCAAGTCGACCACAAACGCAATCGTGTAACAACTTCACAGGAAGGTTTGGCGTTGTTTAATCACAATATGGAGGAGTTTTTGCGCCGTTTTGTAACCGTGGACGAAACATGGATCCATCACAACACACCAGAGACCAAACAACAGTCAAAACAGTGGGTTTCTAAGGGTGAATCGGCGCCTATCAGCGTATGGCGTATCAGCCAATAAAGTTATGGCGACTGTTTTTTGGGATGCACGTGGGATAATCCACATTGACTATCTTCAAAAGGGAAGAACAATTAATGGGAATTATTATGCCAACTTATTGGACCGCTTCAATGAGGATTTGAAAAAAAACCGACCTCATTTGGCCAAGAAAAAAGTTCTTTTTCACCAAGACAATGCAAGGGTGCACACATGTGCAGTTGCCATGGCAAAAATCCATGAATTGGGCTATGAATTGCTCCCACATCCACCCTATTCTCCAGATTTGGCTCCGAGTAACTACTTCTTGTTCCCAAACCTGAAAAAAGGGCTCGGTGGAAAAAGATTTGACTCCAATGATGAAGTCATCTCGCAAACAAAGGCCTATTTTGAGGACCTCGACAAATCATATTTTTTGGAAGGGATAAAAAAATTGGAGAAGCGTTGGACAAAGTGTATAGAGCTCAAGGGGGACTACGTTGAAAAATAAAATGATTTATTTATCAAAAAATCTGTGTTTTATTCCAAAAGTTACGGACTTATTGACCCGCCCTCGTAATTCAACCGCGAATGCAGTCGTTGCAGCCACTACCTTTGTGTTTAAATATTTTGAGGGGTCCTAGTACAAAGGAAAATATTTAGAAGCAGCTCGAGCATGAACTTTGTCGCTATTGTACTTACTGATTTTAATGTAACTTTAATGCTATTCATATCTTTAAAACAGTTTAAGGCCGGCAATTGCCACTCCTTCGGAGTAGCGGGTGTTCATGGGCGACGGTAATCGCTTTTCCAACAGCCGGATCTCCTCGTTTCCCCCCTATATTCGATTAAAAAAATACATATTTGCAGATTCGATTATTTTAATACTACTTTCAGAGCAAAAGACGAGGCGTTGTGAAATCAAAGCACTCGTACTAGCTGCTGTGGGTGACCGCTTACCATCAGGCTATCCGTCTGCTCGTTCGCCTCCTGTTTACAATAAAAGTCCGCCTGTCCATATGATGCGAGTGGACATCTCGATCGATGGCGCGTGACCCCTTCACCTGCGCCCTTCCGCCTTTCTACACTTAAGTGGCAGCTCTACACGAGTTCTAGTTTTATAATGCTTTTAGCTGAAACGGTTTACAAAGCATTCTTCGGTATAAAATTCTTTAAAAGAAGTTTAATAGTAACTGGAAGAAAAAAAGGATTTATAGGTTGCTCAAATCATTTCATCTCATCACTATAGTTTTATAGTATAGAGATTAGAGGTAGCGTAAAACTAAAAATAGAATCATCTGGGTATGCTCAATTTTAACCAACTCTGTGTAACAGAAAATATTATTTGAATAGACTACTTTTTAGCTCGGCAAAATATAGGGTTTCTGCGGGATTTACTTTTGCGCGCACGAAGTCGCGGGCAAGATAAAGTAGGTATTTAATACTTTTATTGTGATATGATATTTAAGATTTTCGTTCCATGATACACATACATAACCCAGGGACACAGAAAACTTTTTGTTCCCTCGGCGAGGTTCGAACCCGCGCCCTCCGGCTTGAGCGCCAACGCGGTAACCACTGAGCCGCATAACCTTAAATGGTGTTGTAACATACTTAGATTACTTATTCTTTTCAGAACCTACGATTTCAGGTGCAGCTTATGTATCCTACCTATCCACATGCCGATAGGTATGTGTTTAAAATATATTTTTTACTTTAGGTAGTGCAATAGTATATACATAGTTTACTTATTTCTTTGACTACTTTTCAGGAGTAGGCATTCTAAAACTTTTAATTCAAACTCAGCACTTGCCCTTAACATCTCTGTAATCTGCCATCTTGATACGAGTTCTGAAATGAGGCGCATTCAGTTCGTCTACTGTGGGCTATCGATTCTCATATCCAGGATTTTCATCTCGGTAAAGGCTATTTTGAAAAATAAAACCTACACAATTTTGAAGCGTAAAATTTTTGGAAACCTGGTACCGGCTTGGTCGATGACCTCCTGTGTCGCGTCGTCTAAATAAGAGTATAACCACAGAGTAAATAATGTTATATACTTATGTAACCATGTATGTAAAAAAATGATGTTATTTGGAGTAACTTAGTTTACTTTTATTTTAGGGTTCCGTTTAAAAAAAATAGGATTCCGTTTTCATTAATTGTTCCACACTAACGAAGTGAAAACTTTTAATTTAAAATTACAAACAGACATTTCAATCCCACCAAAAATATATTCATGTTAAAATATTGCCAAGACGATACCATATGACTCGCACTGTCAAAAAGTTATCAGATCTCATGTAAAACTAAGTTTCTGATTCTATACGCCCTATTTCTACAAGACTAACTTCACAAATTCTACCCCTTTCTGGCCTGGCCATTTCGCTACATTTAGGGACTTGGGCGTTAGGTGAAAAATTCACTGGCTGTTTTTCTGTTATACTACTCTTGTAGGAATGAAACGGCCAAGACACATATCTTGACTAAGGTGTTAATTAGTAAAGTTAGTCTTGTAGAATTAGGGCGTGCAGAGTAAGAAACTTGGTTTTACATGAGATCTGATAACTTTTTGACAGTGCGAGTGATATCTTGGCAATATTTTGAAATGTCTGTTTGAAATTTTAAATTAACAGCTTTTCACCCAAACCAAACCCAAGCTATGAAGGGTTCAAAAGATCAACGAAACACTTAGAGAAAAAGTGGTCTGGTAGTGCCCTTGCGCTTCGCTTGGCTCGTCTTGGTGGGTACACTCCCGTGCCCCCAGATTTAATTTATTTGTATACATTGCTTTTTTTAATTTTGGCTCATCAAGGATCTATAATAAATTATTATTATAGTCTTGGGACTTAGCAAATAAATTGAAGTAACAAAATCTATAGGATTGTGGCCAGAACCCGAAGTCTCGTAATTAACTTACACTTTCGTTTTACTTTTATTGAATTACTAGCTGTTTTCCGCGGCTCCACCCGCGTAAATACAGTATCCCTCGGGAACACTACTTTTTCGGGTTAAAAAGTAGCCTATGTTTTAATCCAGAGTCGAAACTACTACCATACCGAATTTCATCGAAATCCGTTCAGTAGTTTTTGCGTGAAAGAGTAACAAACATCCAAGCTTTCACATTTATAATATTAGTAAGGATAAATGAATCGACTTGATACCATAAACTGGTTTTTGGAGTTTGGACCAATCAAAACGGGTTTGACGTTTATGAGAATACCAGTTTGCAGTTTTATTCTATTGAGACTAGATCTTAGGTATATAATTACTGAATACACTGATTGCTATAATGTGTTGCTATTTAATAGAATCAGAGGTTACTTTGCGGCAATTCTCAGCGTACAATTTAATTAATAATAATATCAATTACATATAAATCTAGCAATATCCCTCGAAATATTGCTGGATATAATATTAATTTAATTGTTTAATATATGATATATCCACATGTACTGTATGTTTGTACATAAGGCGGGAAGGAATAAAGCCAATTTTTAGTAAATTTCCTCCCGATCCCGAACTAAACACAATAAAATTGTGTACGGATCCAGCAGAATAAATAGGAAGTTACAAAATAAACACGGACAAGTATTTTCGCGTCGTATCTGGAAGTTAAACTGATTTTCATATTTCCAAACGTTGGACCAAAACAGTGCCACAACTCAGAATGTAATAGTATAGCGTACTGCATTAATGTAACACGGATATCGGGAAAAAATTAACTGGATTCTCCTACCGTTGATAAAAAAATAATATGTATATTTACATACGTGTACCTGTTAACCCCCGACGAATACAGAAGGGGTTAACATTGAAACATAAAACAAAGTTTGTCGTCTCTGTCTGTCTGTGGCATCGTAGCTCCCAAACGGATGAACCGATTTTGATCTAGTTTTTTTTTTTGTATGAAAGCTGACATGATCGAGAGTGCTCTTGGCTATAATTTATCATCATCAGCTCGCTCACTGCTTGACGATTCAGGGGTTACTTAAAACTTAAATTTTTGATTATATCGTTTGCTAGTGTAAAAAAATATGCTGTTTATATGTTATTTATAGTGTTCTCGATCGGGAGTTCCAAAAAAACGTATTTATTTAAAAATTTTATTGAAATTGAAATAACAAATGATTTTACATTTAAACTTATCTAAATGAATCAGATCTATGTTGGATCTAAACTCAAGAATTATAGCTAAATTAAGACTACCAACCTTGACTGATGTAAGATCTGAAGTGTCTAACATAACTCTAAACTCTTGGTCCCACGGACCTGGGACCAGCGCGATGATGCGGCGACAGCATTTCCAGTAGATGACGACTTCTTTCGTAATTTGTGAAGAAATTGCACGACATATATTTTCTTTACAATCCAAAAGGTGGCTTCAATTATTATTATATGTTATATGTTAATTATAGTCCAAGAGCTTTTTCGACTGCAACTGACTGATGATGATGATTCCCATATAATGGTATTCGGTAATTCGGTGCCATGTCCATATTACATAGGGGGTACATATGTAACATGTTGCAACATAGATATTTTTGTAAAGTTGTAAACAGATGTAGATTGTAGACACTTTGTATAAATTGCTGTGATTATTTATTTTCTCCCTAAGGCAGTGTAAGGTTGTTGATATTATCAAGACGATTAATTTATAATTCATTGAAAGCAAATTGAATCTAAGTTAAATTATGAGGGTTGAAAAATCGACGAAACGCTTCGAGAAAGAAGAGAGGTGAGCAGCAGCACTTAGCAGAGGCACTACCGGGCCCTCAGGTACGAGAATTGGTTTTCTGGAGATAGACAGACGGACGGATAGCGCAGTCTAACACCCGAAATTAATAATCAATCTTAATCTCATTTTAGCTATCGGAGATCAAAATTTCAATACATTTCAACGATCCTAGGATTAACTTCACGTCAATTATTGTACGAGAATCTAAGATTGAAGTCAATCTAACATTTTAGATAAGTTATTAATTTTGGCAGTTAGTCATAGGGTCCCGTTTTTACCCTTTGGGTACGTGACCCTAAAAATTACAGTCAAGTACCATATTGCTGGTTTTATTATATTATAAGTGTTCTTCCAGCGTGTATACATCCTTGTGCACTATTTACGGCGGCTGCTTACCGCGTCCGGGGGCTCGTAAAATTCTATCGGCCGATTGTGCCGATGTCCGGGTGTGTCCGGATATACGTTACATAATTAAATCCTATCACAAAACTATATAACGACAAAATGGAAAATATATGAAAACGACTGTATTAATAAACTCATCGGTAATAATTGTGTAAGGTTAAACCATAATTCTGACTCAAATGAATTTTAATTAAACCGTTCACAGAATTTTAGTAACCAGCATTATTTGACCGTGGCTTCGCCCGCGTGAAATTAGGTTTTGAACTTTCATCCCGTATTTTACACACCTAGGGGCTGAATTTTAGAAAACTGTGAAGTAGGTAACTCGTTATTTTTTACGTACTTAATTCATACGAAATATCATGCAAATATGTCCAAGGAATAAAATGTTTCATACAAACTTTAATCACCTACTTTACCCCTTTGGAGGTTGAATTTTGAAAAATCCTATCTTAGTGGATGCCTATGTCATATGACAAATACGTGTACAAAATTTCAAATTTTTAGCCCCTGTGCGTTGATACATCAGTCAATCAGCTTTGCCTTTTATATATAATATATAGATTACATTGGTGATATTTTTAATGGAATAAGACCGGCCAACGTGCCGTCGTAGCGTCTGATAGTTAAGTGATTACAAGCGCTTAAGGAGCGCCTTGCCGTTCTTTTAAAGAAACATAAAACTACAAAGTCCAAGTTACCAATCCATAGAACTAGTCCATACTCCTTCTATGGATTGGTAACTTGGACTTGGACAGGTCACTTGTTAATTCACGCTGTCAACATTATACAATGATTCATATCATGTTGACAGCGTGAATTAATAAGTAACCATTACTGTGATGAACTTTACCACTTGATGATTATAAAGGTTAGGTTAGGTTAGGTTGGGAAGTGATCGCGGAAGAATAGAATGGGTTTAGTTGGGCGTTGGTTATACGACAATGGTGAAAGCCTCTACAATATTACAATTCAAACCTAAGGGTTAATTCACAACGCGACGCTACACGGCGCTGCATTTTGCAGATAGCTATTTAACATTGAAATTTATTCATTACTCAAGAAGATACCGTGGTGAAGACTGGTTCTCCTTCATAGGGAAGCCCTAGCCTGTGTAGGTAGGGATTTGGATGAGGGTCTCCAAAAGGTGAGTGGTAAATGAAAATAGGAATGGAGTCATAGGAACCCCACGCCACTGGAAGATACACGTTTCATTATAAACGTTCGAATGTCAGGTTGCACCGTGCTGCACAGCGCATGTGCAGTGTATGACGTCATATGAAAATTTATTATATAAACTATTATTTATTATATAATATATATGCGGAAGATGATGATTTATTAATCCTTACTATTATAGATGCGAAAGCTTGTATGTATGGATGTTTGTTACTCTTTCACGTAATAACTACTGAACGGATATTTCATGACATTTTTGGTATGGTAGACTCTAGGTTAACACATAGGCCCCTTTCTATGTGAGCAAAATGCTCAGTTCCTGTGGGATTTCTGCGGAAAGTCGCGGACAACATCTAATAATTAATAAATATATTGACGCTTTAATGCCCGCCAATAGAGTCTTATTTATTACGTTAGGTTAGGTTTTAGGCGACCACTTACGAGAAATACAATTTGTATCTTAATAATAAGAAGTACAATAGCTATGTTAATACGTGAAGCAAAAACTTTATGCCCGATTTTACGAAAATCATGCAAATGGAGGAGTGTGAAATTTGGCACAGTTAAAGTGGAGGAAGGTGTGCAGAAAGCTAACATTTCCTTAAATAATGCTTAGAAACACATTAAATTAACAAAAACAACGTTACACATTACCTCAGATTAATAACTTACACTACCATGCGTCTGCTCAATATGATAATATATCAGTATGTGGTGGGTGGTTTGATATTTATGCCACAAAATTTTACAATTAAATTTCTTTTTATCCGACGAAAAATCCGGAGGTGGTTCTCAATTAAACGTTGATATTTATTTTTTATCTATGACCACGCATAACTTTTTACGAAGTAGTCCGATTTTGATAATTCTTTTTTTCACGTGGCGACATCTAGTTACGGTTCATTGCATAGAGTTTATGGATGTGTGTGTATCATGTGTGATGCGTGTGTTGTGTAGTATTTCACGTGTTTTAACCTCCTAATACAAGTATATCAGATTGTTATGATTTAATGTTGGTATAATTTTACTGGCCGAATTCTAAAAGGTTGCAACTTGCCAAAAACCCAAAGACGATCTAAATTGTAACGCAAAATAACCCCAATATTTTGAAAAGCCAAATACGTGGTGATTTAGTCCTGAATAAATTCCTTAAAAATATTATTGTATTGTTTATATGATGATAGCACAATACGAGGACAGCGGGGACGGTTGCCAAATCGAAAACTGAGCTAAACTGTCTTGTGTAGTTCTGGAATTTGCATGGAAACGGGTTTTAAACTTATTGTGGAAATCCAAAATTTCCTGGGCTGTATTGTTTCATTTAATTCAAAAAAATAATAAGTTATTTAACACTCTCAATAAATAAACGGAGCCTTGAGCCAAGTTGCCTTCGCTAATCACGACACTGCTTGGGACACTACAGCGATGCTTAAGTCAACTTAGCGATGGCAACTTGGCTAAATTCTCAGTTTATTAATTGCAGCTGGTAAGGAATTATTGTCCATAAAAGCCTGTTAGGTCAAAAAGTTAATATAGAAGAATATCACAAATAATATGTCAATTATACCTATTTGATAATACGATAAATACAATTTGAAAGTTTTAGACTTGAACAAAATAATACAAAGCTAGTGCCATCTAGTAGTAACTTGTGTAAATTAATGCAGAGGCAACTTTTATATTAAGTTCTTTCAACTTTTATAATCTTTGGTATCAGACTGTTTTCAGTTAGGTTATTTTTTTCACTTTCTAATATTATGTAAGTATCTATATACATAATATTAGAAAGTGCACCCCGAAAGAATAACATGTTTTAACCTCAGGAAATTAACCCACAGTAAGATTTATGTTGCATCTTTCTGTGCTTGCATTTTTTATTTTTTACTTACCTTATTTGTAATAAGGTAATTTTGTATAAGGTAAGTAAAAAACCGCTTACTTAAAACTTACCACTCGTTTCTCAAGCGGGAGGGTCGAGTTTGTTTTTAAAGGGGGTCGCAGTCTGTTGAAAAATAATAAATGCAAACTACATATATGTACAAAAGATTCGTTTATTAAAGGAATGAATTTTAGCGTACCTAGTGTTATAAAACTAAATATAAAGAAAACGTAATAAGTAGCACGAAAAAATAAACTTATAGCATACTTTATTTCAATTAAATGATTAATCATGAAAAACCAGTAAAACAGTGAAAAACGAGTATTTGTCAGGGTCGCAAGACTTTTTACTTAACTTTTTGGCTTTTTCGTGGGTCGCGACATAAAAATGGTTGAGAAACGATGCCTTATAGGTTGACTTTGCTCAAATTCACTAGAAGTTTAAACCATTTCTCATGACAGTACCAACTAGTTATAGGTTCTGCTAGTATTATTTTGTAAGTCTGAAATCTAGACCAAATTACAGATAAAATTTTACATATCGATGGTATAAAGCGATTCTGCTGTAACCCACAAAATGCTAAATGTTTACCAGAGCCAAAAACCTTTTTAGATTTAACAAAAAAAATTAATAATAACTTATAAAATATTACACCTATCAATGCCATTTTTGGAACCAATTTTTATTTTTTATTTCTTTAAAAAGTAGAATAACAAAAACTTACGAGAAGTTTTTTTTTTTGTTATTTACAAATAGGGTAAATTTCAATACTGTAGAAATGTTTTTGAGGTCGTAGGAACACGGGAGTAGAATCATTCGACGCAGATTTTTATCTCAATCTGTAATGTTTTTTTTTGTAAAAAGTGCGATTTACAACAAGATCGCTTCATACCGTCGATATCCACAAACGCTGGCTTTCCGAAAAATTCGCATGCGCTTAGTACCTATTAGCGCGTAAGGTCAGCAGCGGCGGCGCAGGTAAACAGAGCGACATTAGGTGTATTAGCGCTGAAATATGTCGGTGGCGGTAAATTGTCTTACCCCCGACGCCCATCGACAGCGCTGAAGGGTAGCGACAGCAGAACAGGCGGGGTGTTTATTTTTTGTTTTTGTTAACAAAATATATATATGTGTATAGGCAAGAACAAAAATATCAAACAACCCAGTAGGTAAATGCGTCAAAAATAAAAAATATAAGTACCTAACTCTAAAGTTGAGTAATTTCGGGCGTTTTTTTGTTAGAAAGTAGAAATAATAAAAACTACATCTTTTCATTCAGGAAAGTAGATAAAGAGGATGAGGAGGAAGAGGCAGAGGAGAAGAGGATATGTAAGAATCATTACTATTCTTGACACGTAGGTAAGTACTTAATTTGAAAAAAGAAAAAAAAAGTATTCGAACGAACGAAAACGAACGAAAAACGAAAACGAAAATTAGTAATATTATTACTTACGTAAAGAACCGTATTTCAATAGACCTACATGAATAATAGCTCGCAGCTATGTGTGCGTGGCTAAACGTATGCAGAGGGTGCGAGCGGCGAGCGGGACGTAAGTTTTTTCAAGCCTGGACTTTCGTGCCCGGGGCCGGCTGCTGGTTATTTCGTGCTTTGACATAATTGACAGAATTATTTCAGTGTCAACCTTAGTCTTACGTCAACATGGCTGACTTTCGCCGGTACTCATTCTGGCATTTGTAGAGAGTGTCGCCCCTGTGATTCAGAGCCTTTTTTAAAATTATTCTTTTATAAACAAATTAACTTTTGTATTACACAACACTTCGTAAGTGAGTTACGTTAAAACAATAGCTAAGCAATACTAGCACATGACGTTTTTAATTTAATTTAATAATAATAAAAAATAAAAATACTAAATAAAAAAAGTATAACATTTAAATTAAAATCTATTTTGTGACCAGTATCGACGTCTCCCGATTCGTCCCACCGAAAATTTTCGTTCGAGCCGTTTCTAAAGCGCCTTTTTTAATCTCTATAAATCAAATTTATGACTTGTGTAAGCTTTGTGTTTTATTTACCCTTTTATAATTCTCCCCCGTACCCCGTACCTACCCCTTACCCCCAAACCGGGGTAGCACCTAGGGGTGTGAGGGTATCAGGCCAAGTGATATAATTACTTTACATTATTTTAATGTAACCTGTATTTTATATATTTTTCTGTAATTTATTATTATTCGACAATACATTACAATAATATTATTAAATGAGGTTTAGTGGTGTAGTTTAACATTAGGAGGTTATATACGATCACCAGATAAGCCTTACAGGTAATAGGTACCTGTAACAGTTATTTTATGCAGCCATTAAGTTGAGTTTGGATTTTTTGGAGTTGAGAAAGGATTTGAACAAGAAAGAACTATTTCAGCTGAGCATACGGTTGATCCACCTACTTATTTTTTTCGCGGCTTATGAGCCAGCGCGGTGACCTTCGAAGTCGAGAGTCAACCCATAGGTTGACTCTCGACTTCGAAGGTCATGGGTTCGATCTCCACATTGGAACAATAAAACATATTGTTGTCATGTCTGGTTAGGACAATGCAGGCTGATCACCTGATTGTCTGACAAGAAAGATGATCCATGCGTCGGATGGCCATGTAAAGAGGCGGTCCTGCGCCTGATCACTCGCCAGTCGTGTCGGTCATCCATCCCACTGGGTTGCGACAGTAAAGTGAGTGAGGCACTTATGTATTGCGAACACACTTGGGCACTATAATACTCCTTTGTAGCTGGTCTGGTTTCAATAAAATCGGTCACCGTCACCGAAATCGGGGTGGGGAGCTTATAATCATATTTATTCAGAACCATAAAATTATAAGGTCTTTTTTCATTAAAATACCATAGTCAGCATAAATTTTAACATTGCCCCTAAACTCATTGGAGCATTTCTGTTTTTGCGGATGGGCGTGAGATAATTAATTCCGTATTGTGCCGTAGAGTTGCGTCTTCGTATGACGTTTGTCACGGGGAACCCCCGATTCTGAAATATTGGTTTCGTAAAATATGGGTGGGTACTGGGTGTATTTTTTGGGTAATTCATTATGTGGTGGGTGTATGAAATATTGTGTATTGAATATTGTTCTGACTATGTCATATTGTAAGGTTTCAATAAAATACAAGCTTTGTTTTCATTGACTGTATGCGCGTTTTCACAGTATCCGATCCGATCCGATCTCTGCCCCGATAGGCTTTACCCAATAATGTGAAAGACAGGTAAAGGTTTCATGCATTTTACTTGCCCTTGGCCATCTAATATCGGATATCGGCGTCCGATACCGATATCGGATCGGATAGAGGGAAAACGCTCTAAGAACTACATGAAGTAATGTAGGTAAAAACATATTTAATTTTATTAAATGAGCAATTCTTGTATTTAAATTTATAATCTGAATCTCGGAAACATATATACAAGGGGTTTTAGGGGCGAAATATCGAAATATGTCTTATCGTAGGGAAACTTTTGAGTTTTATAATTTTTTTCTTTTTTTTGAGTAATAAGATATGAGATATTTCACTCAGCTACGTATGCGTTGTACTTTTTGCGTTGTTTGAAAATTGGTGTCTCGGGTTTGAGTCCCGGTCAGGCTAATATTTTTGTAATTACTTTTTTAATACCTTTCATTATCACTATTATCACTATTATATAAGAACTCAGCCTCCCAGGTACTTTTTTATTAATACCTGTAAAATGTGAATCACAAGTATTAGATATTTAAAAATATATGTTCGTGTTACTTTTGAGTAACTTTTAGCCTTCAGCAGCCTCATCATTACTATTAAATAAATGTACATCAGTGAAAATGAAAAGTCAGCCAATCAAAAATTTGAAAAATCTGCAAGAGTAGATAGATAATATCTGCAACGAAACAAATACATGTACAGCAACAACGTAACATTTCATTAAAAGCGCAAAGTCAAATTCAAATACACTTAAAACCCGCGTCACCAGAGCGCAAATAAATCTGCAGGACCGGGCACCCCCCAGGAGCGGTGATAGACGGCGACTGACGAGACGACGGGAACGGCTCTACGGAGCCCACTATATCACTTTTATTACACGCCATCTTCATTTTCATATTTCATATTTGCATTCCCTCCCTTTTGAGTTTATGTGAGTGGCCAGTTCGTCAAACGAATTTTGAATGTGTTTGACACATAAAAATGGCGGCCATTTTGTAAATAGTTCATGATCATCAATTTGATTTTTGCGTACATTTCAATTAATATCTAGTATAACGCGTTTAAATATACATGGGGATTGAGGCAAACGAAGTCGTCATAATATGGTTGAATAATAGTAATAATAGTCTCAATTTTTTTTATGTAAATCAATAAGATTACAAAATGGACTATCATATTTGTTACCCGACTACGGTGAAGCCAAAAGGAAGGGTAATTAATGATTTTGGCATTGTATGTATGTATGTATGTGTGTGTGTTCCATTGTAGCAACTTATAACTAATAATCCGATTTTAATGAATGAGGTGTCAATATAATATTAATTTGTTATAATAAACCGTTATATTTTTTAACTTTTGATTATTAATATGTGTTTGACGGCCGCACGCAGACTTGTAATGCTTACATATGGAGCTACTTAGCAGTACTTTGACATAATGTCCAAACAGTTTCAATAATTATTATTTTTAAACAAAAAATTAAAACCGACTTCCAAAGTAAAAATGCACAAAAAAGTATGAAATAAAACTTATTTTCTAAATGATTCCCCATTATTTAAGACTCACGTTCTAATTTGCTGGTACCGACTTCAAAATTAGGAAGATTGAGTAGAGAAATAGTTTAAATTTTAGGCAAATTTAAAAGAGGAATTATTTAGAAAACATGTTTTATTTCATACTTTTTTGTGCATTTTTACTTTTGAAGTCGGTTTTAGTTTTTTGTTTACAAATAATATTTTTTCTCTTTTTAGTTAAATTAATTATCTATATTTTATTATGAACACATTGATATCGGTGCACAAAACTTTAATGAGTAATGAGTACCAATGTCATCATAATAATATAATGTTGGTGTTTCTTGTGAAGATGGTGGTGATGATGATGATGATTAATGTAAGTAGTATGATGGCATTTGCTTGCAGTTCTTTAAACAGCACCGAAACATGTATCTATAATATAGTCAGGAGTTCTGTTCAGTACATTTGGATCCAGGTTATAACCTTGGTAGAAAATCTTACTTTTTGGTAGCATATGATTAGACCTCTCGACCTCGAAATCACCCTGTGTGTCCACAGACGGCGGAATTATTGTTGAACATACAAAAATATATATTATATACAGATGAATGCATAACCGCCACCTTTTTTTAGAAGTCGGTTAAAAATCTCTACTAAGTGACTTACTAAGTAAGCATTAAATGTATGTGCATTAAAAGTAATTTCTTGTATTAATGTCACTATCTGATTAAGCGTGTTTGTGTAGTGTGCGAGTGTTTGTAATAATATATTATAGTATACAATTTTTAAATGTGTATCCGTTGTCTGATTGCCATAACACAAGTCTTAACTTAGCATGGGATTAGATTGACGTGATGTACATTACATCTCTAATCTATCGTATATTATTATGTGTGTGCTTAACAAAGAAATTAATTTGAATTTGATGTTTGAATCCCATACAGTGTTTCAGCCAATAATCAACTAAAAACTTTAATTTATCCACCGTAGACTAAACGAAATGTTATCAGCGCTGCACTAAGCACTAGGTAAGCCTCACATACACATATCAGCCGAGATCGAGTCTCTGGCGCCCGCATAAATACCGCCTAAATACCTGCTACCGGTGTTAAGGCATAGACTACCTCAAATTATAATGCAGAAGTTGTGTAGCTTAGTTACTCCGGTTGTACTGATAGCAGCTGGATCGAGCTTCGCAGGTGAAATGCTAAAGTTACCCTAACTTGTGCTGAAAGTGTTTGTGGTAGAAGTGAAATTTCATTCATCATTTTAAATCCAAAAATACTCTCATCGTGCCTAAAGCACATTAATAATAATAAAATTACACGAAGTACAAGCAGAATAAAAAAGTCTAAAAGGCGGCATTACTGCTGAAGCAGTTACTTCCAGGCAAAATTACTTTAAAATAGAATAGTAAAATAAAAATTGTACACCTGGCGCCATCTGTGTCAAAAGCCGTACTTTAGAAAGTTTAGTTGTCACGTAAGAAGTCTATGTAGCTTCCGACAGATGGTGTTATATTCAATCCGTGTCGTTACGCGTGATGTGTGACGTGACGCAACCTTGAAATTTTGCTCTCAACGCTGTTTCACATCAATAAATCATCTCAAAATATACACACATAACGCTATCGATTTAATGCCACTTATTTACCGTACAACAAAGAAATACAATGACACATTTATCTAGAAATAATATAAATGTATATTATCTGAATAAAATAACAACATTTACATACAAGTGTAACTAAAATGAGGAAAACTTTCAACACACAAGATAACGGCTTCCCCTTAACTATGCAGTGACCACGAGGTCCGAGACAAAAACTACAAGTGTGCAGTCCTCTTTACGAGCGACAGAATATAAGAGGTTTTAGCGCAACTAAACAGATATTAAATTCACCGTGTACCGGCTTTGGTTTGGAACATTAGAATATTTCACAGCACAACGCTTTTACAGCATATTAATATAATGTTTTTTGATGCTGTTTAGAATGTTAGAGTAGATTCCTAAATAATAAAATAAATAAAATGTTATTCGAATTTTTCGGGCATTACACTACTCACACGAGAAAAATAAATGACACAAACAGAAAAGGGTCTTAAACCGAAGACATAAACAAAAAACAAAGCAAAGCAAATAAAAAAAAAAACAAAACATTAAACTGATTAGTTACCACAGAATTTCGTTTTAGCTATATTACCTGTAGTGCTATATGCATTAGACCAGTGGCGACTGGTTCTCCTTCATAGGAAAGCCCTAGCCTGTGTAATAGCTACCTATTTGAATGAGGGCCTTCATAAGGTAAGTAAGAAGTGAAGCCGATAGAAATGGAGTTATAGGAACCCCACGCCACTGCAGTAGACACTAGTGACTAGACATAGACTTGCCCCCTAGTTTTCCAGTATTTGTTCCGTGTTACATTTGTATCGCAAAACACCGGCTAATGATTGAATAACGACGTTTTTAACAAATAGTTAGATAGTAGATCTATATGGTAGATAGGTTATTGAGATACACACGTCTACATAAAACATAGCCCCCCTAACTAAATTGTCACATTAAAAAAATGCTGCAAGATGCTCAAGAGTATGTACAGTCTCTAGAATATCAATTAAATAGTTTAAAATCTGCGGAAACACAAAGTTTATATGATGAACTATTAGGAAGATGATTATCAAAATTTATTCAAAAAAAAACAAAGATATGTAAAACAGCTTAAAAAATTGTCTAAAAATAAAATGTTAATAAAATATTAATTGTAAAGCTGCTGTCAGGAGTTAAAAAACACTAGGTTTGACTATGAGGCGGATGTTTGTAGCCTTCAATCTGAAATATCAGAATAACACAGCTCATTAACACAGATTAGATTTAAATGTGAATTAGCACAAAAAAGAAATTGCTGCACATATATCTGCCATGAATGACATAATAGAAATTGTACTATGTATGTATATACTAAGGCGGGTCAATAAGTCCGTGACTTTTTGAATTTCTAACCTCCTTACTGAAAAAGCAACACTACTCCTGTCAACAGGCATCTGTCAGTTGACTCCTATCAAAATTTGAACTTGCTGCGTCAGTTAGTTTGTGTTTTACAGCTATCTTTATCAGACTATCCAGTAACTTAAGGAAACAATGGAAAAAAGTGAATTTCGTGTGCTTATTAAGCATTATTTTTTGCGAAAAAAAACCATTACCGAGACCAAGGCTAAGCTTGATAAATACTATGGGGACTCTGCACCATCGATTTCAATGGTAAAAAAGTGGTTTACTGAATTTCTTTGTGGCCTTACAAGCACTGAAGATGCCGAACGTCCTGGACGCCCAGTTGAGGTCTCTACACCCGAAACAATCGAAAAAATTCACGATATGGTGTTGGCCGACCGAAGATTGAAAGTGCAAGAGATTGTGGAAGCCATAGGCATCTCGCATGGCTCAGTGGTTTCAATTTTGAATGATCACTTGGGCATGAGAAAGCTTTCCGCAAGATGGGTGCCGCGTTTGCTCACAGTCGACCACAAACGCAATCGTGTAACAACTTCACAGGAAGGTTTGGCGTTGTTTAATCACAATATGGAGGAGTTTTTTAACCGTGGACGAAACATGGATCCATCACAATACACCAGAGACCAAACAACAGTTAAAACAGTGTGTTTCTAAGTGTGAATCGGCGCCAAAGAAGGCCAAGGTGGGTTTGTCAGCCAATAAAGTTATGGCGACTGTTTTTTGGGATGCACGTGGGATAATCCACATTGACTATCTTCAAAAGGGAAGAACAATTAATGGGGAATATTATGCCAACTTATTGGACCGCTTCAATGAGGATTTGAAAAAAAACCGACCTCATTTGGCCAAGAAAAAAGTTCTTTTTCACTAAGACAATGCAAGGGTGCACACATGTGCAGTTGCCATGGCAAAAATCCATGAATTGGGCTATGAATTGCTCCCACATCCACCCTATTCTCAAGATTTGGCTCCGAGTGACTACTTCTTGTTCCTAAACCTGAAAAGATGGCTCGGTGGAAAAAGATTTGACTCCAATGATGAAGTCATCTCGCAAACAAAGGCCTATTTTGAGGACCTCGACAAATCATATTTTTTGGAAGGGATAAAAAAATTGGAGAAGCGTTGGACAAAGTGTATAGAGCTCAAGGGGGACTACGTTGAAAAATAAAATGATTTATTTATCAAAAAATCTGTGTTTTATTCCAAAAGTCACGGACTTATTGACCCGCCCTCGTATAACTATAATGAGGAACGAGTAAACTCCATTATTAACTATCAATGTCTCAGAAGTATAGGTCGTTCAGGGCATGATAGTGATAGTTCAGTCATCTGTTCAGAGTTGAGGGCTCATACTGAATTCTCAAAAAATTATTATAATAAGATACCTACATCTACCTCAGAGGCCGGCTTGATTAGTATCTACTGTAATGAAATAGGCTATGGAGTCTATATAGAGCATCTTATGAACAAATAGTTAGCCGGGCAGTTAATGCTACTAATTGCCCTAGCATAACTATAGTTATATTACCCGGGAGAAGAGGAAAGAGAAACAAAAACAGATGACAGATTATATAGGATATTTTGAGCAACAAAAATACGTTAAGAAACTTATTTTGTTTACCTTTCCTTACATTAAAAAACTGCCACACGAGAGTAACGAAAATTATATTAGGTTTAAGTTAAACAGCCTATTGTATAGTGCTACAAATCAAAATGTATAGTTTTAAATAACACTCAACCACAAATAGATGTGGTTGACATCAATTATGTTTTAAGTTTTGGATTTATTAGTCTGATATATGATAAGTATTTATTATCACAGTTTTTTACTAGACGTATAGCTAGATGGCTATTTAATTTTTTAGTTTTAAGACAAGCCAGAGGATTCGCTAAACCGACCACTGCTTCTATTGAGCAGTGTATTTATTCTGACAACTATACAGTTGTCAGAATAAATGCACGCCTGAAATATGTTCCAAATATTTTAAATTAGTTTCCAAGACAACTTATTCTAATGAATTACCTATCTTACCTACCAAAAGTGTTAGCAAAAATTGTAATCTTAATGTAAACCTGGTGCACCAACATTTGCAAGGAATGGTAGGTAAATAATTAGAGATTGAGCTGTTTCTTAATGAATATAACATAGAAATTATCTGTATATTTGAACATTGGTTTAGAAAAATATATGAATTCATATTTAACTTTTGTGGTCTCAATTTCGTTCAGTTGAGAACATGCCATTACAGGTGGCTCTTTAATATTAACTAATAAAAAAATTAAATGTAAAGAACGAAAAGATATTGTACTACTATCTACTGAACGAATAATTGAGGTAGCCTGTATTGAGTTGAGCCACCTTATTATTGTAAGCGTATACAGGCCCCCATCAGGTTCAAACGATTCCTTTGAACAAATCATGGAACAAGTGTTGACTAAAATATGTGCGTCTAACAAAAAGATTATTGTATGTGGTGATTTCAACGTTAATTTATTAGACTCAAACTCCACCACTGTTAGATTCATATCATTGTTAAAATCCTATAACCTCATTAATTTATTTTATTTACCGACAAGAGTATGTAATACAACAGCTACTTGTTGTGATAATATTTTCACCAATATTACTCCTTATAAAAAATAAATAATTAATGCGCTTAGCTCTGATCACTGTGGACAGTTTGTTTCTATAAAATTGATTGTGAAAATAACCCTCAGGAAAAGCATGTTTATATTATATTCCTGTGAATACAAAACGTATTGAGAAATTTAGAAGTAAATTAGTTTCAAATATTCAACAATTAAATGGGTTAAATAGCTCAGATTAAGCATTTAATAAACTATTTAAAATAATTAGAAGCCACTTTAACTCTATATTTACTTCTAAAACGGTCAAATTAAATAATAGGAAAACTAATTTTAAAAACTGGGCCACTGAAGGAACTATTGTAAGTAGACAACGAAAATACATTTAATAGGAGTGAATATTATAATTAACACTAAAAATAAAGTGAAAACCACTTGGAAGATAATTGCAGATGAGACTGGAAAAGGCAGAGGCAGTGGTAACTTTAATTTGAACTATGTATTAATGATAAAAAGGCCAATTCTGAACTAGAGGTTGCAACGATCTTCGAAAAGTTTTTTGCTGACATTTTTTCGTTTTCAATTAAAAATAAAACAAATATTCTTCACCTGTAGTTACTGAAAATATACTCAGAGAAAATGTCAATTGAATGTGATGTCATTTTTAATTTTAAAGAGATTGACTGCAGAGATATTATTAATCTAATAGTAATATAAAATTACTCAATATAAAAAGTACTACTGATATCTGGGG